>OV884041.1:21057500-22415000 GCA_930367265.1 Catocala fraxini | reverse complement strand
ATCTACCAGATTTGAGAAAGTACTATCTTATTTATGTTTGAGTGGGTCAACGTAGGTTACCAAGCTAGACTAGCACTTAGTAAGACTACCCGGTGCTACGAAAACATTTAAAAAATTCCATTTCTGTATCGAACATCTTTATTGAACTAAAAATTATATACACTATGACATTTAGACTTTTACACGAATTTAGCGACACCTTCCAGCGGGTAAGTAATAGATGATATAACAACAAAATCTCTAATATTAACAATATAATATAATAACGGAACCTATAATTTTATTTAATATAGCGATTAGTTAATATAATAAACGATTGATATAATTTTAAAATAACTTATTTTTATAAGCATAACATACATTAAATATAACATCGTTTGACATAACATACATTAAATATAAAATCATTTGACATACCACTCAAAAAATATAAAACTTATTTGGTCTAATCTGTGGCTTTTAATTTAAGCTTAAAAAAACAATAACTTTGTATTTTTTTAATAAATATTTAAAAGTATTTTTTCTATGTTTTATTCTTTGTAAGTTCTATCGTAGTTATAGGTAATAGTAACCTAATTAGATATTAAACGTAACTAGTAACTGATTACCACCTGCGCTAAGATAGGTCGACGGAGCCCCGCTTAGCGGGGCTCCTATTTAAGGGTGGTTTAAAAATAAATAACCACCAAGGCTAAGGCGGGAGTGAAACGGAGCAGAGCTCCCGCCTTAGCCTTCTAACCTAACCTATCCGAGTCGGGGTCCTCTAAGTCGGGGTGTTAACCATAATGACGTTTTTTATATATATTAAACGTTAGACCTAATGATTTTCGATTAAATAAACAATAAACATATTAAACGTTAGACCAAATTATTTTCGATTACATAAACGTTATATCAAACAACGTTATACTAATTAAGTTTTAGAATAAATAAATGTTATATGTAAAGAAATTATATCAACAGTTGGTATATCTCACGTTGATTATATCTTATGAAAGATAATAAAATGTAATTAGACTAAATGAGTTTATACGTTATGAGACGCATCTCCTTCCAGCAATTGTAGCCACAGATTACTTAAAATATTGACATATACATAATAAATAGATACCACAACAACATTACTTTTGAAGCAATTGATTAAAGAAAACAAATATTATTGTTTTCCAAAACAAACAAACTGAAATATAGGCTAATGCCTATCTTTTATATTGTTTAGCTAACACACATTATCCAACATCATCGACAAAAATCAAAAATTATGCTCAAAATGTAATAATACTGGCATTAAGTTTGAAGCATATATTTATACTGGAATTAATCTTCTCAAAACTAATAGTTACTGAATTGAAAAGCCATTAGTCGAGTTCAATTTTGGCAACGTCAAATAAGGCACTGTCTGAATCTGACATCTCAAAGTGAACACTGACTTGAAGGCCTTTCAACGCAATGGCTTTTGGCGGCCAAAGGACTTACCTAATTACCAGGTAAATAGTATTATATAACTTAGCATTATGCCTATAACCACAAAGAGTTAAGCAGAGGTAAAAAGCACTCATACTTTGCTAGCTATGTTATAGACCCACGTAATGAATGGGAAGGCTAGTTGGCGTCCGTTGTTTTGTGACAGGAAATATTAAAGTCATAAATAATTTATTCATTTAAGTCATAGAGTAAAACGTCATTATCCAAACTATAGTGGGCGGAATAAAGGTATAATACACATCTACTTACCCTTTTCTTTATATGACTTTTTGAAATTATGTGCTTATTGATTGACAATTATCGCCCGCTCCGTGGCTCGGAGAGCACGTTAAGCCGTCGGTCCCGGCTGCCATGAACATCTATGGCAGTCGTTATTGGGAGAGTGTCGACACAAAAGATCCCACTGGGTCGAAGTGTCGCCGGTCTGCACTGACTGGCCCCCACATAAGATACATACCCTTTTCGGGATATAGACGTAAGCTTGGCAGTCAGTTTCAATGTTTTTTTAATACAACCTGCTTACTAGAAATGTATACTGTATCGCAGAAACGATAAAAATAATCTTTTTTTTTTAATACAATTTGGCAAACAAGCTTACGCCCTCACTTAATGGTAAGTGGTCACCGTTGCCTATGGACGCCTGCAATACCAGAGGTATCACTTGCGCGTTGCCGACCCTTTAGGAAAAAAGGAAGTCGGAAGGAGAAGGAGCGGGCAGGGGGAAAGAGGGTGAGTGGGCCTCCGGCACTCTCACTCACCAAACGAAACACAACAGTAGGAACACTGCTATTTCATATCGATATATCAAACAATATACACAAATACATAACTTGTGGGTCACACAAATTTTGTGTCCAGTGTGAGGATTGAAACCACAACACTCGGCGTGGTAGCAAAGGCGAATCTACACCTTAAACTACTACGCCATCCGTGCAGCCATGTTAGTTACGTAGATATCTACATACACAGACGTATACGTATGTAAATAACTCCCTTTTACTTCACACCTGCACACAAAGACTTTTCCAACACCCTCGTACTAAATCCACTGCAGCACTCGACCTAAGTAAAAAATTCAGACAGCCAGTCTATGGAGGCAACATCTCGGAACATCAAACCAGCTTCATAATTCAGGAAGCGAACTGAAAGCACTAACTGAAGGTGGACAACAAAGCAAACAAGAGAATAAATAAGTTGAAGTACCGGCGGCTGAAGCAAGGTCTTTGTAGCTGTGGATTGAAAACGTATAACGCCAAAATAACGTAAGTTTTTAGAGTTAATTGGCAATTGTTTTTAGAGGTAACAGTATTCTTTTATAGATATCTATAAAAGAAAACTAACCTCTAGATTTCTAGATTTTTGACTAGATTTTGCCCGTGGCTTCGCTCGATTTAATCCAGATGATGTCAAGAGTACTTTTGCCGGATGAAAGGTATTTTGAAAAAGTGAAAAATAAACTAAATAATAGAACTAAATTTATTAAAAAAGTACTGTTGGTGTACACAATCTGGACCCTATACCCTTTTTTATACACCTGACAACGTATATGCGAAATTTCATGATGATCGGTCGAATAGACGTAAAAACGTAAACAACGAACAAATAAATCAATAAACTGACATTCGCATTAATAATATTAGTAGACGTATGTTTGACCAGCAAACGTCTACTCATATTGTAAGCCTCGTGAACAGAGAAATTTAGGAGGTACGTTTTAGTTGTGTTAACGTATTTAGATTTATGTGGCTGAAGGCTTCTATGTCACATAGAATCTTAAACCAGCCTAAATTCAAATCCGTATACACACATGTCCGAAATACTAGTTTTAGATGATTCGACATGGACGTATTGAGTTTCGTTAGAATTTGTATGCATGCAGGTGTTACCCTATATATGTATGTACATACAGACTAACGCCTGTGCATCATGGAAGATATTAGAGAGGCAGAAATGTATTCTTAGAGTATTAGATGTATAGATCGAACCTACGTGAACATAACGTACATTACAACCACGTGCGCAGCATGAACCGCGCGTTCATTTAACATCATTGTCTTACTTTAACCCAATGCTATACATTGAAATTAAACTACTATACAGATTTTATCGCAGTTTATTGGAAATACACAACCTTTAGATAATTTTAGAACTGTTAAACTATTTAAATTAACGTTTTTATACTACGAAGCACTGCGAGTAGAGCAACTTTTAAAAGAATTTCAGCAGTGGTAAGTAGTGTAGTGTAGTGTGGTAGTGGCAGTGGTAAAATTATATTGTCTTCTATTTACTCGAATATTATTCATTGAAATTAAACTGCTATATACGGATTTTATCGCGTTGTTTATTTGACACTTTATTACAAAATTTTGAAAATTGTTACACTACTACTACTATTAAACTTTACTAATTTTTAAGCTAATTAAATTATTATTAAACTATTTAGATTTGATTTATTTTTACACTTTCCCCGACGTTTCGGTTGCTTTTCAGCAGCCATGGTCACGGGGAGACCCCCCGTAGTAAAGTTTAATAGTAGTAGTAGTGTAACAATTTTCAAAATTTTGTAATAAAGTGTCAAATAAACAACGCGATAAAATCCGTATATAGCAGTTTAATTTCAGTGGTAAAATTATTTATAAAATTATTTTAAAACACTATATACGTACAAGAGTGTATCAGGATGGTAGCAAATGGAAATCCGTAGTCTCTGCCTACCCCTCTGGGAAACAGGCGTGAATCTATGTATGTATGTATGTAAATACGTACAGTTTAAATTATGTACAAGTAACCTAAAGACCGCCCGTACGCAGGTAAAACTTTTAGCGACTTAGCGCCGCCGGTATAATCATCAGAAACTCTTAATATACATACATAAATATAGCAATAATTATAATCAAAGGTTTAAATCATAGACGCCCACCTATTAAAATATAGTCACTTTTCTAGACGTTAGTTGACATCTGAATTATAAATATAGTATTATCAAAAACTAAACATTATTATTCACTATCGTTCGCTATCTGATATGTGAGCTCACTTTTCTTACAATAGATACTTTGTGAGATCACATCTATGATTTAAATATTTGCATAGTATTAATTTACTTATATTTGTGTCAAGTGAAGGATTTTGAACGAGCACTTCAGTGTATCAAAGAAGATATTTTAGTAGCAAAATGAATAGAAAAATTACATTCCTGTCGGTACATCAAACTGCTCACGTTTGGCGTTTTAGCACGTGAGTGACGTGCTGTCCTGTTTATGTATACTCTTACATTTTGCTATCTTTGCTTCAATTTCGACAAACTGTATATCCAAAGTTTTGTGACTTTCATAGTGCGTTTAAAAACGTAGACGTATAAAAACAGTGGGCTATAATTATAATAAGTCGTCCATCGGCATGTAGACGCCAGTGTCTAGACATCTACCTTTTATCATTATGTCTTGATATGGGCATTATGACAGGTTATATTAACGTAATTACTAACTACCATAATTGTACAAAGCATTTTAAATATAAGCTGTTTATTAAACTGTTTATTAACCATGTTTTTATATCGTTTCTACCTGTTGATTCATTAGTTTTGTCGTATATTATTTTGCCTTACTACTTTGAAACAAAAAATATGATAATTAATTATTGTTCTTGGTAATAATGATATTGTCCCACTTGAGAATTATAATCGAATTTGACTGGAGTTTATGCTTACTGTTATACCTGTTATATCTTATAATATTTGGACAGCAGTATTTGTCGACTTTCTCTTCACAGCAATTAGGCGGTTTCAGCGTAATAGTTAATGCACAAACTTTAAATTTTTATTGCAGTTGCTGTACAATCCTTAATGCAAGGATTTATTGAAATTAAACAAACTTTATACGGATTTTATCGCGTTGTTTATTTTTATAAAACACTATTATTATATGATTTTGAAACTTTAAACTACTATTGTTAAACAATTTTACTAGTTACTGTTTACTTCAATTTAAACTATTTAAATACAACTATTTAGATTCAATTTTACACTTGCTCCGACGTTTTGCCTGCTTTTCAGCAGCCATGGTCACGCGATAAAATCCGTTTATAGTTTGTTTAATTTCAATGTATAACATTCGCGTAAACATAAGACAATATTATGTAAATCAGCAAAGATTTTAATTGGAATATTCGTATTACTAACTGGTTCTATTGGCTGCATAGATGTCACAGAAGTTTGAGAGTTTACCTTGCCATTGGCTCAAGTATTGAAATATTTACACGGGATAAAATGTATGCATCCTTTAAAGTTTATTCTGTGTCTGCGGTTACACTATTCTTAAAGTATTTGCCTGGTTGCCAGCTCCATTACCTTAGTATTCTAATATTATAAATGTCAAAGTGTGTAAAGATATTTGGATATTTGGCTGGTAAGTGAATTGGTAAGTGAAACTTCGCAATCAGATAGACTATGTCCTGAATTAATACATTGATACGTTTTATTCCGATATACATTCCTGTCAGCTCTATACAATCAAACTGCAATAAACACTTATGTTACCTACCATGGAAATTTTGTACGACCTTCAGGCAAAAGAAAAATGCTTTTCTAACTTACAAACAAGTGACGTGTTATTTTCTTGAAGACTTTACCAATTTGCCTTACATTACAAAAAGCAATTTAACATCGCTTACAGTACAGCAATTTAAATCTTACGTTATAAGTCGTTTACTTGCATCACGACGTTGGGTACTAACTAAATATCGTTGTAGCCATTAGTCAACGTCTTTGCTGACAGTAAGAAACAATAACTTAGTCTGTGAATGGATGTTGTGAAGTATGGCACTTATACCATGAGTGAATTTATTTGTCTAATGTTTCTGTGAGGTCTATGTTTCAAGCGTTAGCGTATATTGAAGCATAGGTATAAGAAAATGTAATTATATTGTTACGTCTCCAAGCTCATTTCATTCAATAGAGGTGGCAAAGCTGACAGTCTGCTAGATGGTAAGTGGTTATAAGCGTTCGTCTGTCTGTCTTTCTGTCTGTCTGTTCGCGATGAACTCAAAAACTACTGAACGGATTTTCATGCGGTTTTTAACCAATAGACAGAGTCATTTATCAGGAAGGTTTAGGTGTATAATTTGTTAAGGTTTAGTACTTAAAATCTGTACCTGTAAATTTTGTAACAAATTATAACTTAATGAGCGTCTAAAACTAAAAAAAAAATCAGTGAAATAAAACTAAAACTAAAAAAAAGGGCATATTATGGTATAAATGCATTATGTGAAACTCTTCATGTCCCGTAGTTTACTGCGTCTAAATTAAATCGAAAACAAATCGTGATCGCGTGTAGATTGCGTTCCGTACACATTCCTGGTAGAAGCTTTGTGTACTTAATGATAAAGGTAGACTCGCCTAATTGTGAGGTATGCAATAAAAAGGATGATGTGTACCATCTACTAATGGAATGTGTCAGGTAGACTGATAAAAGAGCCCATTTTATAAATAAATTTAAATTAAATTTATAATAATAATAATAATAATAATAATAATAATAATAATAATAATAATAATAATAAGTATTTATTTCTCTTTCACAAAGGTAAAATTTACAGAATCAAGCACAGTATAATAAAGAAAAATACGATCCTTTGTGAGAGACTGGTGTCTGATGTAGGGTTAACCTGTGTTACAGATCACCAGGCTCGCACCTCTTGGACAAAACTTGGATATTTTACACCTCGTACTTAATCTGTGTAAATAATTAAAGAGAATACAATTTTATGAATACATGTGTGTGTGTGTGAGTGTGTGTGTGCTTGTGTGTGTGTGGGTGTGTCTGTGTGTACGTTTGTGTGTGGGTGTGTGTGTTTATTTGTTAATAAGATTGTGAATATTTTTATATAATAAATATGTGCTTAGAGCTTAGGTTAAGGGAGTAAGGAGGTTTTCGGTGTCACAATATGATAATTTTTGTAACCATGACGACAGTGTGATTTTTAATTTAAATTTGTTAATTCTATATATAGGAATTAAGGAATTAATTTTTTTATACAAATATGGACCCAAGAAGCAAAAAAATCTATGTGATAAACTTGTTTTGTATATTCTATCAATAGGAAAGATTCTAAGTCGTCGACGTTTAGTTGCGTTGATTGAGGGATTATAGTCAGCACGGCGAGGGGTAAGTCGCACCGGGCGGCGGCCATACTGGCGACCGCTGGGGTCGCACAAGTCGTTGGTCGTATCCGGCGGTTGGGCCTCGAGGTGGCCCTGTCGAAGTCCGAGGCCGTTTGTTTTCACGGCCCTCGGAACCGGCCACCTCCAGGGGCCCATATAATGGTAGGAGGGGTCCGCATCGGCGTCGAGTCAACCCTAAAGTATTTAGGTGTCTTGCTCGACAGCCGATTGGACTTTACAGCCCATTTTCGTCGTTTGGTCCCCATTCTTCGGGGCGCTGCAGGCGCGCTCTCGCGCCTGCTGCCCAACCTTGGGGGGCCAAACACCTCCTGCCGGAGGCTCTACGAGGGGGTCGTGCGGTCCATGGCCCTGTACGGGGCCCCAGTTTGGGCAGACAACCTGACGGCCCGAAACATTTCGGCGCTTCGTGCACCACAGCGCGCCATGGCCGTCAGATTGATAAGAGGTTACCGCACGATCTCGTTCGAGGCTGCGAGCCTCCTCGCCGGATCGATGCCATGGGACCTGGAAGCGGCGCTCCTGGCGTCGCTCTATCGTTGGCGCCGGGAGGCGCTAGCTCGGGGCGAAGGACCGGCTCTTCCCGCTCTCGAGGCGGCGAGGTCCGAGCTCCGCCAGGTCCTAGTGGCGAATTGGAAGGAACGACTTGTGCACCCCAGTGCCGGGCACGCCACGATCGTGGCGGTAAGTCCCGTGTTTGAGGAGTGGCTGGAGAGGCGCCATGGCGCCCTCACCTTCCGGCTGACACAGGTAATGACTGGCCACGGTTGTTTTGGCCAGTTCCTGTGTCGTATACGCCGGCAAGAGACGCCCGGTTGTCACCACTGCGGCGACTGCCGCGACGTAGTTGAGGACACGGCGCTGCACACTTTGGCGGTTTGCCCCGCCTGGGCATCGCAGCGCCGTGAATTGATCGCGGCAGTCGGATTGGTTGCCCTCTCGCTCCCGGCCGTAGTTCAGTCTATGGTCCGGAGTGAGAGGTCGTGGAACGCCGTCGCCTCCTTTTGTGAGGAAGTCATTTCCATCAAGGAGGCGGCGGAGCGGGAGAGGGAGCGTTTGAACCCTCTCCCCAACCGCAGAGCCGGGCGCCGGAGGGCGCGGGACGACCTCCAGCCACCCTGAGGTTTGACCTGGGGGTGGCGGGCTTTGTGGGCCTGCCCGCCATCCGTTCAGCACCAGGTCCGAGAGGCGGCGTGCGTGTTCCCACGCGCGCCTCTGTGTTGAGTCCGTCTCCCCTCTAGGGGGGACAGTAGGGAGTGGTAGAAGTGCCTTTAGGGTAGGTCTTTCGTGTAGTGGCCTGCCGTTTCATACGGCGGGCCGAAACCTCGGCGGGGTCGCGACCGCATGCGAAAGTGATTCGCGCGGCCCCGTCGATAGTGGTTTTATCGAGGAACACCGTGGTAGGTTTAGTCGGTATTCCGGGAGGTACTTTATCATCTTAACATCTTATTTTACCCCGGCGAGTCCGACATAACCCCTCCGCCCGCCCCCGCGGAGGGGTATGCGTCATGCATTCCCCCACGTAAAAAAAAAAAAAAAAAAAAAGGGATTATAGTCAGTTAGTGAGTGACATTTAAGAGTAACGTGAAGAATAAAAAGTTGTCGAACTGTGAGTACATTAGTTATTTTATATAATTCAGCGGTAGAATGCCAGAAAGGCAAAAAATTGGCTACTTTAAGGATTGCCCTCTGTGCGCGCTCTAGTTTGATGAGAATGGTTTTAGCGGCACCTCCCCAAGATGTGATGCAGTATGTCAATATAGATTGACATAACGCAAAATAGGTCATTTTTATTATATTTGTATCTGACACATGACGCAAGTTTTTAAAAATATAAATCAGTTTCCTAAAGAAAAGAGTCTAGATGTTAATAAATCTATATGGGGTTGAAAGCTTAGATTTTTATCAATGATAATTCCCAAATATTTAATTGAATCAACTCGTTGAAGCTCTTGGCAAGAACATGGAACAGGAGAAACGTTATAATTTAAACAGTTATGGACGTGAATCGAGGTAGGGTCCTCGAGACGTGCTTTATTATTTTGAATACTAAAAGTTATGTATTTCGACTTACTGACATTTAAGGATAATAAATTACTATTTAGCCAGTTAGTGATACGGTTCATACCATCTTGCGCAAAACGATAAGTGTCATCCCAGGAATCACCTCGAAATACTAGTGCGGTGTCATCTGCAAAGGTGATAACCCTTCCGTTTGTCAATTCCAATTGACAAAGGTCGTTAATGTATGTAAGAAATAACGTGGGCCCGAGGATACTGCCCTGTGGTAAGCCTATGTCAATTGTGAGGTCATTACTACGCACGCCATCCAGCTGAACACACTCTGAACGTTCACTAAGATAACTCGCGAAGAACCGATTCTGCAAGCCTCGGATACCCAACCGAACAAGTTTATCCAGTAATAATGGGACAGAGACTGTGTCGAAGGCCTTAGCTAAGTCAAGAAATATTGCCGTAACTTTTTTCTTATCGTCCATACTGGTAACAATGGTATTGGTTAACTCATGTACTGCATTATCAGTTGACATTCCCCTACGAAAACCGAATTGTGACGAAGATAGCAAATTTTTCTTATCTAGATAGTTAACCAGTCTTTTGTTGACTACTTTTTCGAGTATTTTAGACAAAGCCGGAAGAATAGATATGGGTCGATAGTTACTGACACAGTCTCTGTCACCACCCTTATGGATTGGATGAATAAGCGCCCGCTTAAATGCCCCTGGGAAGACACCCGATGAGAATGACAAATTACAGATGTGTACAAGCGGATCAATAAGTATACGCCTATATCTTTTAATAAAGTTGTTTGAAATGCAATCTAGACCAATAGCACAATCTTTTTTAAGATTAGTTATAATAAGGCCAATTTCGTCCGCATCAGTTGGGAAAAGAACAAAAGATTGGGACTGACTTTGGTTATTGGGGAGCGTAAAGGTGGTCGGTGAGTTAGGCTTTTGAATATTATCTGCTAAGATTTTGCCGATGTTAGCAAAGTATTGATTTACTGAGTTAGCTGACTCCATGGGATCATTATTAGTAATTAAATCTGTAACTGGGACTTTAGATTTGTTTGTGTACGTGACATTTTTGATAACCTTCCAAAGCTTTTTGGTATCGTATTTAGCATTGTTAATTTCAGACCTTTCATAGTCTCTTTTAGCATTTTTGATTAAGGAGTTACAAAAATTCCGATACCGGGTGTATGTTGCTTTGTAAATTTCGTTCTTAGGGTCTTTTTTTGTCTTTTTAAATAATTGATCTCTGTTTCTTATGCACCTTAACATAACATAACATAATATGTTGGTATGTTTCATAGTATTCTAAGTGAACCAAACTCAGAGTTTGGTTCAGCTAGAATATTATATTATACATTTAATGGCCTCGTCGGCCTCGATGGCGTAGTGGTTAGTGAAACCGACTGCCACACCTGAGGTCGCGGGTTCGATTGCCGCACAAGTCAAACATTTGTGTGCATGAACATGGATGTTTGTCTTGTTCTGGGTGTTTCTATGTATAATAAGTATGTATTTACATAAAAAAAAGTAGATATGTATGTTTATCCATTGTCTAGTACCCATAACACAAGCTCTGCTTAGTTTGGGCTAGATGGTGTTGCGTGTATGTGGTAGAATATTATATATTATTATATTATAATTACAGTGATTGTGATAAGTAGCTATTAATATTAGACTATGCTATTATAGTAGTAGTTGTTTCTTTTTTAGAATAAGGTACGATGGAATTGACATTGTCATTATTTTGCATAAAAATCCCTTATAATAAATAAAGATAAAAAAGAAAAAAAACAATACCTACCGGGACCTAAACCTACCAGGAGCCGGGATGGGTAGTAAACCGTATGAACCTATGCAGGTGTGTAGGGTAATGAGGAGGCTGATGAATTAGCCAGGAAGGGCTCGGTGCAACTATTTGTTGGCCCCGAGCCATTCGTAGGATTCTCTGTGAGTACCGTCCAGGCAGCTATGAATGCACATGGCAGTGATAAACACAGGCTGGAGTTGATGGCCCTTAGGGTTCTGGAACACTCCAAGAAATTCATTGCTAACAGAGCCACGGGCTTCACCCATAAGTTCTGCGCGTACAACACTGCCTGCTCACAGGAGCGTTCACTGGTCATTTTGGCACCAACGACTTCCTGTGCAGATTGAGTTTGGCAAACAATTTGATCTGCAGAGCCTGTGGTGAACAGGACGAGTCCATATCACACCTACTGTGTAAATGTGACGCGTTGGCTGGACTAAGGATGGGTCTGATAGGATTGGCATATCCGAACCCTGAAGACTTTAGGCTTCTCCCTCTGAAGTGTACGCTGCGACTGATGCAGTACATTCAAAGGGAGATAGCTCAGGGATAGATTTCGGGGCTGACACAAAAAATCCCACTGGGTCGAAGTGTCGGCGGTCTACACTGATTGGCCCCCAAATAAGATAAGATAAGATAACCCGTGCGAAGCCGGGGTGGGTCGCTAGTCACCTGTAATTGCTTGCATTATCACAGACATGATACCTGCGTTGCAGATTCGAAAAACATTCAGCAACGGCGTGCTCTTACACTCAAAAATGTGTAAATTTGTTTATCTAATGTGTCAATGAAGATTAAATCATGGACGCCAACTTACTTAGCTACTTATGAAAGCGAAACACATTTTATTATATCGCTATCATTGTTGTATCCATGTTGCAAAAGTATGTGGCTACACAATTATCTGATGCATATCTATCGAAATTTTCTTTGAAGGGTTATCGAAGGAGAAAGCGCTTTAAAAGTAAGTTATTATCTGTCTAAACGCAACTAAAATAGGGTAAAGTAATTAAATAGAAAGGGTATAATAATATTAACCGGTTATAACATTTAGTTAGAGCTACGCTAGACTAGATGATCTTCTCAACCTAAATAACTACAGCCAAAATCTTCCGATTGAGTGGTCTACCAGACATAGATATTTGACATAATTATTATAGAGCGGCTGTCAAATTTCTGTCTTTAGCATGTCATGCAATCAAATGATAGGTTAATAGTTTTGCCTTTAAGAGGTAACCCTGGGGTTAAAGATTGGGCAGCAGTCGCTTCGTAGCCAAAACGAATGCTCAACCAATATTAGATTAGGCTAGAAGGTAATTCCAAAATGTTATTATACTTATTAATATTATAAATGTGAAGGTGAGTTTGCTTGTTTGTTACGCTTTCACGCCTCAACTACTTGACCGATCGTCATGAAATTTTGCATAAACGCTGTCAGGAGTACAGAAACGGACCATTTATTCAGAAAAGAACTTCTGTTTCCGAATCTAGATTAATGCGACCAGACCAAACAACCCTCTAGATGGCCACGAAACACTTTAGCTTGTCCTATTCTCCACGATATGCAAGCTCCGCGGGGTGTCAATTGTCACTGACATGGTTAGACAGCATCGTTACAAATTACTGGTATCCTTGTTACCTCGAGCTAGACCAAAATGCCGGTGTTTAGAGTGGATTCACTTCGTTAGTGCAATATTTGTGTTACTATATGAATAGTTGGACATGGCGATACGAATACCTACGACATTTTTATTATAAATGTTGGTGATCTCTGCACTCGGCGCCTTCAGTTAGTCAGCATGAAAATTGTTATTTTATTCGTTTGTTGTAAAAACATGCCTCATTGTTTGCCATGCTATGCTATTATAACCTCAAATTGATAAGAATGAATATTTAGTATCTAATATATAGTTTATAGTGGCACTGGGCTGGACATGTTAACCGCATGCACCCAGAGAGATGGGCACCAATCGTCATAAATTGGATGCCACAAGAAAGTCAACGGCAACGCAAGGGCAAGGTCACTCATAAGCGAAGATGGCGTGACGACCTGGACGTCTTTAAAATGGTTGGCAGGGGATATCAATCAACAGAGTGGTTTAGAAGTCCAAGGGAGAGGCTTTTGCTCAGCAGTGGAACATATCCAAAAGCTAATAAAAATAAAATATAGTCGAGTGGAGATTCCGGTTCCAACTTATGTTTAGAATTTGTACTTTTATGCTTCATTTGAATATCTTAAATTAATTTATCTCGTTTTGATAATGATGAAAATTATCAAATAGCGAAAAGACACAGCAAGTTTCAATATATTTAAAAATAAATTTAAAAAATACTTGTCTCAAAAATGCTTTTATAGTCTAAAAGAGTTTTTCGAGGACAGAACTGCAACCTAATATAAAATATGAATACAATATTAACAATTATATTTATAACAATTAACTAAATAATATAAGTAATTTTTATTTTATAATTAATGAAATAATAATATTATGTTGCTGCGCCCTAACAGGGTATCATGTATGAGCCTATAATTAATGTAACATCCTATATACTCATGATTGCAATAAAGATTTGATTTGATTTGATTTGATGATGTTCAATATTACGCCACAATTTTCTTAAATGATCTGTGAATCGTATTCAAAAGGACAGATTTACCAAATTAGTCGTTCAAATCCAAACCTATTTTGCTAATATGAATATAAAAGGATCCCTGTAATAGGACAGTCTTTAAAGTAGTCACAGAAATCCAAATCCCTTTTGCTCGTTACAAGTAACAAAAATGGAGCTAACAAGGCAACCACAAAGTTAAGGTGGAACTCGTAACTAGCTTAGCCCCGCTCCGTTTTAAATGGACCTTATATCAACCAACACAATCAACCGATGCTCTTTGCTGCAAACTAACTTGTGAATGAATAGGAATTAAATTGTATAAACGAATTACGAGCGGGCTGTACAATACGGACGAGGTATTGAACACGACAAAATAATTAACAGATTAGCAAGGAAATACGATGTTCGCGTAGATGTTTTATCAGTTATTTAAGTCGCTTAATATTGTCTGACTAGGCGTAATTGCCTGATATTTGATGACAATTAGATAGTATGGTTGCACGGATGGTGTAGTGGGCAAACGGTCATCTCGCCGCTGCTATTGTGCCGAGTGTTATGGGTTTTAGCCCTGCGAAATTAATTGTTCTGAGTTTGGGTGTACGTTGTATCCGTAAATTATATGTTTCAAAACAATCTCGCTTCACAGGGCTCAATTATTAATCTCGATGTCTATTAGTTTTAATAATAAAATGAAAGAATAGTAAGTAAGCCATTGTAATGTATTGCTAACTTTTTTACGCTCAAGTCTTGGAATTAAGCCTTATTATGATTGCTCTATAAAAAAATGTTATACTACGTAAATAAATCATATTTCAGACGGCCCAGCCTACCGTCACATATTCAGCCCTTAAAAAAACACATTTAATGAGGCAATATTCATAAAAGTTTGTGAACACAAAATTTCTTTATTGAACTTATGTAGGTAAAGTATATTAAAACAGGTAAAATTACGTCACAAAAATATGTTGTGAAAGTATTGAAATCTATAGTTATAGTTCTACGTATGAATATTTTTTTTTTCACTTTAACGTTATTGCATCTAATACTTGCTTACGTTTACGCGAATGTTATACATTGAAATTAAACAATTTTATACGGAAATATGAAATAACTACACTTTAGAACATTGAGACAACTACCATCTTAGTTTCCCCGTGACCATGGCTGCCGAAAAGCAACCGAAACGTTGGGGAAAGTGTCAAATTAAATCTTAATTGATTTTATAATTTAAATAGCTTATATAGATGTAAACAGTAACTAGTAAAAGTGTAGCAGTTACAATAGTAGTCTAAAGTTTCAAAATTATGAAATAATAGTGTTTTATAAAAAATAAACAACGCGATAAAATCCGTATTTTTACATACATTAAATTAATGATTTAATGTATGTAAAAATACATACATTAAATTTATTATTAAATAATTACATACATTGAAATTAATATTTAATTTCAATAAATCCTTGCATTAAGGATTGTACAGCAATAGCAATAAGAATTTAAAGTTTGTCCAATAACTTTTTTTTTCGTCTGGATAATGGCCTAGCTGTTGTCAAGAGTTGTTCAAGCCGCCCGTAGGCCTCTGACATGGATTAACGACTGCTGTCAATTTAACAACAACCGGGACCGACTTTTTACGTGCCTTCCAAAGCGCGGAGACGCTCAGATGAAACACCAATAAGCGGTCACCCATCTATAGACTGACCGCACCCATCGTTGCTTAACCTCACTAATCGTTTACCAATCAGTGAGTGCAACTGGCTATGAGCGCCTTGTATGTAACAGTTCTGAATAAAGTTACGTTGCTTTTTATTGTTTGTAATAAGAGGATAGGCAAAAATGTTATCATAACGATAAAAATAATTATGCATATTGACCGAAAAGTAACACTTATGAACATCAAAGTTAATCTTATTTACAAGGACATAGAACGTATATTTGGGCTTTCGTAACGTGGGCTTTCGCTTGACACGAATTTCACGTATTGTTAATGATATAGTTACTTTTTAGCGCAGAACGCTGCCGTTACTAGGCTAGTGATTTCTAAACCTTTCTATACGTCATATTTCGCACCAGGTTTTAATAACAACCAACAACAATCTTTCAGATGGACACAAAAACACCCAGACTAAGAACAAAACTTGTATTACACAATTTTTTGTTTATTGTGGGGACGTTTCAGACACAAAACACTCATTGCAGTGGCAGCGGTAAGATGACTAGTTAATCCACTACGCTATCAGGGCAGTCAACTATTCTATACTCCGCTACTATCGGTCTCTTGACAAGATATAATAAACACTCAAACAATAATAATAATATATAATAATATAATATTCTACCACATACACACAACACCATCTAGCCCAAACTAAGCAGAGCTTGTACTATGGGTACTAGACAATGGATAAACATACATATATACTTTCTTTTTTTGTAAATACATACATATTATACATAGAAACACCCAGACCAAGACAAACATCCATGTTCATGCACACAAATGTTTGACTTGTGCGGGAATCGAACCCACGACCTCAGGCGTAGCAGTCGGTTACACTAACCACTACGCCATCGAGGCCGTAATTTAACACACAGACAGGATAAACAAACCAAAATAAGAGATAACCATTAATTAAATCAACTTTCTACATCCACAAGACCATATAAACTATTCTGGAACCACAACACAAGTTTTACTAACTCCGTAATGGATGAAAGCGTGAAGATAGCAAACAACACAATCAACTGTCAACTCTTTACAACTGTGAGGTAGTTAATAGTGTCGCGACACGGAAAATAAGACGCAGCGGAACATTTATCAAGTACTGCATTTAATGGCCTAGTAAACTGTTACAATTATAGAAGAAATTTATTTGAAGAATGTAGTTTAATTGAATGTTTACGTCTGTTTATAAAGGGATAAGCAGAGATGTAGTGTTATATTTCACCAGGTATGTTTTTACATTCCCTGTTATAGAGTAAGTCTTTACCATCCAACATGCATATTTTCAGATTTGATGTCGCTATAGAAAGTTTCCTAATCGAACCAAGTCTCTCGATTGAATATAATTCAACAGGACTACTTTTTTATGTTGTAATTGGCTTGCGTTTGACCGCGATCTCACCTGATGTTGGGTGAAGATGCAGTTGACGATGGAGCACGCTTGCCTAGAAGATACCTATTCACTCGCGACTCGAAGACACCCAGATTGTACTCATCGGGAAACACAGAATTAGGTATTATACTAATATATTACACTAATATAATGATATCTAATATAATATCATTATATTAGTGTAACTTTTTTAATTAGAAACCTATCTTATCGTTGCTTTTTGCTGATTATTATGCAATGTCATAATCATAATCAGAATATAGTCTAACTAAAGCATTCGTGAATAAGGAAATTCCCAAACAAACCACAATAATTTTCCCTAACATAAACCACAAGAACAAAAATACTACACCATAAATCTAAATTCAAAGCAATCGAAGCGAACAATCGAAGCAGTTAATTTGCTTCGTCTCGATCACTTAGCAATAATTGCACGTTCGTATTACGTCTCAAACTAGACACAGATATTACACAAGTTGTTCTTAATAATTGGTTCAGTTACCTGTGAAAATTGAGCTTTCTACAGATTGGGTACGGTAATGAATATTATCATAGTTTCTGCTAGAAGCCGAGCACTTTACATTCTCTTAAAATTACTTTTCACTGCGCGGTTTAAGGCTGTTGAATATGGATGTATATATCACGCAAAAGGTTAAAAGGTAGTACTAATTTATGCTAGTTGGTAAAGCTGATCATCAAGTTGATGATGAGATAAATTAGAAAGTGCCTGTGAATACCAATGTAATCAGGCAGATTGATGAACGTAGGTAATTACTGTCTTAAGATATAGAATCAAAGTTAAATACCAAGAGAGGAACGACTAGCAGAATGAAGACAAAGAAAGAAGTCAATAAATTGGTACCTTGCCATTAAATGGTAAACACCACAAAAGAAAATAATTAAATAGTGACCATCGGAAAATATATATGTATAACAGATGTACCACCTTTTTGCTGAAATTGGAGACAGAGTAGTTAAATGGTTAATTAATTTCATCCGGTAAGTTCTTAAGCATTTCAAACCATCACATACCCCTTTATCATTATTTTTATGCATTCAATTATTTATTAATACCTATACTCGAGAATCGACAACGCGCAAGGGATATCCATAATAATGATCTTTCACAGGCTGCAATAATTGCTTGCTAACAATGTTGCACATAGGATAAAACATTGATCTACAAATAGTTGTTTCGAATCGAGGTGTTCTTAGTGTCTGCTGTTCGAACATTAATTGTAATGTCTTCCGAAGATATAAGTATTATATTATATAAAAAAAGTGGTTTAGTTTTTTTTAAGAAGAAGTTGTCTTTGAAAGAAAGGTGAAAATATGAAAGGATATGTAATGACAATTTATGATCAATATAATTAAAGTTAATAATATAATCTACCTTAAATTGTTTTTAACATATTAAGCACTTAGTTGTTAATTGCAAAGTATATTATTTTTTGGAGATACAGCATAAATAAAATATATTAAAAAAAAAACAATAAATTGGTGGAAATTCATTTTTACATCACGATAAAAACTATATTGTCGGTAGAAAAATCAAAAGCAACTAAAAGAGCAAAGAAAAACGTTACTTTGTTACTGAACTGGCCGTTGTATTTAAAAATAATTGATGGGCGGAAAGTTATTGTTTTGGCTTTGACCTAGTTTGTTTTCAAAAGGAAACTAAATGGCAATTATTATATTATTTACGAATTCAGGCTCAACACAAATGCCGCCAGTGATGCGTGCGGGTTTACAGGTTGATACATGCCAACATGCCTTTGGTTACACATATATTCACCGGGTTGCTCTTGACTTGTATGTAATGTTGTAGGAAATGTAAAGATAAGTAGGTCACAGCGTAATATTGACTACAATCCGGCACAGACAGACTGGTAAGTCTCCTCAGTTTTATTGCTTCAGGTATGTCCATAAACCTGGGTTTATGATTATACAGTAGATAAACTCATATATGTATAACCCCAAAGGGGTGAGTCGAAGTTTACGTTACAATAAACCCACATTTCAACAACTATGATTAAATAAAATGATGCCAATTAAATAGAAGACAAGTCTATTACTTCAACCGGGTGTAGTCCCAGCTTCCAGCTGTTATTAAGAATTTTTCGGCGAATCCTCTTTTTCTTATTAAGTATTGTTGAGCAGTTGCATTCAATATAGCTGCGCTATATAGGCCGCAGAAGATTTGAAGCTCTACTAAAATACCTTATAAACATAAAAATGATTGTTACGTCGCAATCTCTGCATTTAAGAAATCAAAAGCTAGTTTAAATCTGAAACACAAATTTGGAAGGCTAACGGATAATATTACACCTAAAACCAAAACTGAGTTGTAAATAGTAACTCAGTTTGTCGCGAGACTTGCAAAAGCTAAGTTGGACACAGTTTCAACTATATTTCGGCTTTGATAAACACTGGAACCTATGTAATTTAGTTTTCGTGTTAAAACTAGTAGCTTAGACCAAAATTCGTGTTGCTCTGGGGTTATAAATTATTAATCTTGGCTACCTTTGATGTATTATGTATTTCATTGGAGAACGTAAGGTACAAGGTATTAGCGTCGGAAAGTGAGTTAAAGAGAGTATGAATAGGTAAGATGGAATTACGGTGGTAATGTCAGATAAATAGTGTAATCTTGCTAATTGAAAATTTTCAGATTCGGTGGCGCAACTGTATTGAAAGCTTCTGTTGTGCTTCTTGTCTAGGGTTTGTTGTCCGGGTTAAGCGACGTGGTATTGAGTTTTCCTGTCAAGAAGTGTTTAGTACCAGCGTTGATTTTGGATATGTGCCCGATGGTAATGGGCTCGCTCCCAATATTGTGGGACCTAAAACCATACTTTGCAATATGTAATTTTTCATTTCTGCCTACCACTTCGGCAATATAGGTGTATACATACATATATGTAAGTCAAAGTCAAAAAATCTTTATTTCCATAAAAATGTGCAAAAAAGGCTTGGACACGTCAATTCACTATTATATTAATAAAAAAAAATAATAGAAATAAATAGAAGAAAATAAACATGTTGCTTTGAAAAAAGCCTGTTCGAAGAGTAGAGCTTTCATGAGAAGAAGCAGGCAAGAAACTCGTGGCCACTCTTTTCAATCGCCAAATGCTTACAATAATACAATTTAATGTTATATTATGTTCCTTATATGAGTTGCTGTGTGTAGTGTGGAGTTTTAATTGAACAATGGAATATTTTGTAATAGAACCTCACGCCTGCTTTAATAGATCCTACATATAGAACTACCATTTTGTGTGAAGAAATACTGTTGTATATTCATACAAAATATTACATAAATTATTTTTAATCTCAAAGTCGATTTTGCATGTATCGCTGTTTGATTTTAGCTGGACTATGGTAAGTCTTAAATAACGAACAGCAACCATGTTGCTATCATGGCTTGAAATAAACCTGGACAGCAAACACTTAACACCAAAAATTTATTGATGTAGATGATTCATAACGGTCAATGTCAAAATAAAAATCACGCCTCAAATCATCATCATTATCAATATACAGGGGGTCCAGTAATTAATAGATAACCTTGAAATGTCTTATAGTAGAACTGATGGATGTTCAGAAAAATATGAAAAAAATCTATCCTAACCTACCTGAGTTATGTTTTTTTTTAATTACCATATTTAACTTTCTTGTACACTACGACCATAAATTAATGAATTCCATCAGATTTTTTGTTGTTTTATTATTAAACACTAATCATGCTAATAGATAGATGGTCAAAAGAATGACTATTACACCTATTTTTTTTTCTTTTTTCCGGACTGCCATCAGTTCTACTATAAGACATTTCAAGGTTATCCATTAATTACCGGACATCTTATATATACACTATATAGTCTCAAATCTATATCCCTAAAAGGGTTAGAGATGTATCATGAATACCTATGTTTAGTACCCACCTGATAAGGGGCCTATCGCCACCAACCACACAGTTCTAGACTCCGTACTGCGACTAAGATTTCGTGGCAGAAAAACTGAAACACTCGTGCATAACAGTCACATTAATCTATACTAATATTATAAGGCTGAAGAGTTTGTTTGTTTAAATGCGCTAATCTCAGGCACTACTGGTTCGATTTGAAAAATTATTTTAGTGTTACATAGCCTATTTATCGAAGAAGGCTATAGGCTATATAACATCACGCTACGACCCAGGGGGGGCAGCGCAGTAATGATAAACGCGGGTGAAACCGCGGGAACATCTAGTTAATAATAATTTACAAGATTCACGACATCAAATTTAAGATGGTTGGAACCTGCAAAATTTTAAGGGGATGATCGAGGCACCGAGTCTTCACGATAAATGTTGCTGATTGTTTGTGCCTAACATCTGCTGTCATGGTAGAAAGCACCGATTGCTGCCGGTTCCAGCGTGCCGTACCGTGGCACGCTTTAACTCACCCATATCACGGTCACTAAAGCAGCTTAACGCTCTCTTGAACTTTAATCCAGAAGTTGATATTTTTGCGGATGAATGGAAGGTATTATTATTATAATGTATGAGGTACTGTGAGCAGAACGCGTTAATGCTAAATTTTTAATTTATGTTATGTAATTAAATAGTGTAATTGGCGCAAGTCGTTCTATTTGATGTAAAATAAATAAATAATATAATATCTTCTCTCTTAGCCTTTATTATGCCCAAGTCACTTGGGGTCAGCTTTTCTGGTCTAGCCGGATTTGACTGGATATCAATTTTTACACGGAGCGGCTGCCACCTGACCACCGCAACCCGAAGGCTAACGATACCCTAAGGCTAGACCAGTGTCAGGATATTAGAGGGTACTGACTTTCCCAATAACGACTGCCATAGATGTTCATGGCAGCCGGGACCGGCGGCTTAACGTGCTCTCCGAGGCACGGAGCAGGCAATAATTGTCAATCAATACGCACATAATTTCAAAAAGTCATATAACTTCCGAAAGTCAGTGGTGCGCGACGTGGGTTCGAACCCGAGACCCTCTGCATTGCAGTCTGTTGGTCTCCCCACTGAGCTATCACTCATATATATATATATATAATATAAATACCTCATATACTAAAATCAACCACCATCTCGAATTTTTATATTCAAAACACCACATAGTCTAAGTGTACATACTTACTCGTAATGATAGAGCATGAAAGTCTGGTGTCATTCAAATTACCCCGCAGAGTCTACCTCGTTACGATATGAAGGGATAACAGAGATATATAGAAGGACAGTAAAGGACCCTTATTATAAGATATATGGGGGTGCCGCATACATGTAAGGTTGAATTGATCTATGCTTTTGGACGTTTCGTTAAGTACTTTCCGTGTCCTCCTGATGAAATTGCGATTGGATATTTCGTTAAGTTACTTATAGTAGAATGCAGCTTTTGGCGCTTTATAGATGTATCAATGGTCTTGTGGTGTAAGTTTGCACTCCAGCTTGCATGCGATTGTGAGGTTCTGGATTCAAACTCCACGTTGGACAAAGTGTTATCTGGTTTTTAAATTACTAGTGTTCTCGTTATACTGTCCTGCTAAATCAAATATTCGTATTCGAAGTGGGTTCACGGATGGGATACAAACACACAATGTATCGTTTGCAAACCTATTTTCTGGTCCATTGGGATACCGTCCCTTAAAAAAGGGAGTTTATTGTAAGAAGTAACAAATTCAAAGAAACTATTAAACCAGAACAACCGTTTTAATTCAAACAGTTGATTTCAGCGTAACCAAATAATCAACAATTATGGTGGGCCGCTCTTTAACTTCTGCTTGGTCCACCACAAGTTCAATAAGGTTGAATCTAAAACCGCGAACCCGCGCCATACCAACAGACACCCTTTACTAAACTTCATTAACTAATGTTATTATTTGTCGACCACGGGGTTTGGACATGTAAAAGTTTCAAAGTCAAAATATACAACATTCTATATAGCACAGAGTTTGTGTAGGCGAGTTGGGTTTTCTACTTAGGCTTTGTGTTACATTCAACGAGATTACAGCCATTTTTGTATTTTCACCGATGGCACAATTATGTCTGAGAATTTCGACGTTATTTGCGTATTACATAGTTAATCATTGCTCGCTTTAGCGGTGAAGAAAAACGTAGCGAGGAAAGCTACATATCTAAGAGTTCTAAATAATATTCTCGAGGATGTGTGAAGTTCACCAACCGGCACTGGGCCATCGTGTAGGACTATGGCCGAACCCTTCTCATTGTGAGAGGAGGCACGTGCCCAGTACGATAAAACAGGGCTGATATTATTATTCTATTTTATAAATAGCATTGGCAGCCTGTCTGATCAATATTCGGTTTAAAGAGTTTATTTCACAAAAATGAGCATTACATATATCACTTAAAATGTAAGCAAATTCAAACAAATATAACAACAAGTACATCTTCTTCTCTCTTAGCCTTTATTATTCCCAAGTCACTTGGGGTCGGCTTTTCTGGTCTAACCGGATTTGGCTGGATATCAGTTTTTACACGGAGCGGCTGCCACCTGACCTCCGCAACCCGAAAGCTAACGATACCCTAAGGCTGTCTAGCCTTAGGGTATCGTTAGCTTTATTAAATACACTGGTCTCAGTGTCAGGATATTAGAGGGTACTGACTTTCCCAATAACGACTGCCATAGATGTTCATGGCAGCCGGGACCGACGTCTTAACGTGCTCTTCGAGGCACGGAGCAGGCGATAGTTGTCAATCAATACGCACATAATTTCGAAAAGTCATATAACTTCCGAAAGTCAGAGGTGCGCGACGTGGGTTCGAACCCGAGACCCTCTGCATTGTAGTCTGTTGGTCTCCCCACTGAGCTATCGCTGCGTTTCAATTGTATTCAAGAATAGTACTGATAAAATATTCTTGAATCTAGAATATCCTCCAAAATATTTTATAACTTCAGTTTATAATAGCCCAGACAACATATTACACAAATTAGAGACTGCAAGACCCCGCTATTATCAATTATTACATGACGGTTCAATGACCCAGCTAACCCAAGAAGATCCGCCTATCGCAAATAAATTAGCGTAAGTTTTAGCAATGTACAGTTGTTCACCTAATAAGAGTACCCTTGAAATACAGTACTACCTGACCCTTAATTTCCTTTCAACTCGTCTCTAATTTCTTTTGGTTATGGTCGGCAATGAGAACGAGACACTCCTGGTATTGCAATTGACCATAGGTTTCAGTAATCGCTTTTTGCAACCTTTTAGCAACCTTAGGATCATGAGCGAGTTTGCCTGGTTAGTAGCGTAAAAAAAGGAAAATCTTTAGATTATTGACCATTTTTATGAAAAATAACTTAGAAAACATTTCAGACGAAAACTATAAATCTGTCTCTAAAAGTGTTCTTAGATATAAAAGATAAAATATTATTTCTGTTATATATTTTTGTCCTTTCTGTATGTCCCCCAAGGGGCGTTCCTTGAGGATATAATAAAAACCGTAAAAGATACTCGTCATATTTCTACGACAGCCTGTTACGTCACGTAAAATCTTGACAAAGTCAGTTTTTCCCAAAGGGTTATAGCAGTATTTGGCAATAATGTGTATAACATTTGTTATATTGGAAAATATTGGTCATGCAACTTTTTTTTCCTTATTTATTTTTAACTACTAGTTTTTGTACTAATTATGCTAACACTAAGCAATTAGTTCAACAATATTTACAAACCTTGAACTACGATCAAACAGAAAATTTGATGACTGTTGTTCAATAAGTGTTATGCAATAAAATAACTCTTTAAGTCGTTATAGTAATCACTTAGTTTATAATATAATTCGTAAGTTTTTATATACAAAGAATAATGTTTTATAAGTATTGTTTTAGAATTTATATCTATATTATATAGTATGTGCCTTTAATGCCTGTGGCACAGGTTTACCCTAGTACAGGCACCCCTTATATATTACCTTTACAATGTAACCTAAGCTCTGAATCAATTTGTACCAATTTAAGTTGAATAAATGATTATGATTATTATTATTATTTGTCCACGGTTTCGCTTGCCACGGATAGGTATGATCGCCGTTTGACTAGTACTACTGTAGCTATAGTGTATAAGTGTGAAAATGACGTCATGATAAAAGAATAGTCCTTGTGGACTAAGTGCTAAGGCTAGTCTTACATGAGATTGCAATCAAATAATTATGTCACTGTGGAGCTATACTATCAATCAAGCCACTATTATCTGTTGCACAAGCTTTTTCTCTTATTAAAAGACGTCCTCCGCTAGGAAAATAATCTTTTGCCATTAAAAACTTTGAGGCAATGGGAAAAAAAACAAACTCAGAACGACTATTTTTCGACTGCCCAAATGTTTGTACCGTGTGGGATTTAATAGTAATAATAATAATTTATTGTACAAAATACAGACATACATGATTATACATAATTGCACAAATAAAACTTAAGACTAAGGATTCTGAAAAATTGTATAAAAGGACACCTGTCTGCAATTTAAACCTTGTACGGTCCAAAGTCAGTCTGGTATAAAGATGATCGTTTCAAATGTAGCCTACTGACGTGTGTGTCATATTTCTGGTTTAGCAAGCATCTAAAGTTACGGCTAAAATGCAGAGTTCAGAAATAACTTAGTAAATAGAGCAATAGCATGGTTTGTTAGGGCTGCTGCTCCGAATCTGACTGCACGGATGGTATAATCGCTTAAGTAGTTGTCTCACCACTGTCACTGCAAGACTCTACTCGATGAGAATAATGATAATATAAGCCATATTATCGTCGAGTAGAGTCAAATGGAGAAAGAATTTTAAAAATTGGTTTACTATTTTTGCGATAGACCAGTACAAATAAACAAACAAAAAATCTAATCTTTCCTGTATATAATATTAGTATAGACGAGGAAGGTTAATTATTACTTCACATCGAAAATTATTTACCACACGGTAAGCGTAACTAGGCATGAGTGCCCTATGCCTCATTTTATCGTAAAGCCGCAATAACTATATACGTATGTCACGGTGTAGCCTTAACCATATCTTCCTATAAAGCCTTTCCAGTCCCATGACGCTGTGAATATTATTCGGAAACAGGTAGGCCTTCTGCCAGCTTATAAATATATTACTAGGATTACTCAGACAAACATATATTATAAACTGTTTGATATCCTTGACTTTGCGCGTGTAGGATTAATAGTAGGTAAATAGCCAGTGTTCTTACATGTGATACGTGTACGATACGTGATACATGAACTGCAGCTTGCAAGAAACCATACAATAGCTTCTAGGACTGTTGCTGCATTTCAGACATATTTCCAGATATGGAGTCTGGCAATGTTCCTGACATGCAGTAATAGCTATATAATAATAATAATATAATATTCTACCACATACACACAACACCATCTAGCCCAAACTAAGCAGAGCTTGTACTATGGGTACTAGACAATGGATAAACATACTAATATACTTTATTTTTTGTAAATACATACATATTATACATAGAAACACCCAGACCAAGACAAACATCCATGTTCATGCACACAAATGTTTGACTTGTGCGGGGATCGAACCCGCGACCTCAGGCGTGGTAGTCGGTTACACTAACCACTACGCCATCGAGGCCGACATATTACGAGCTATTACTGATTTTTATAAAAAGTGGCAAGACTGTCTTAGTAATCGAATCGGAAATCGTTCACAAGAAAACGTAAACGTGAACTTATGCTAGGGACAACAAACCTATTTCAAAATATATTAAGCGATTAACATTAACATCTATTAAGTCAAAAAAATATTTGTTTGTCCTCATATCACGTAGCAACCCCCTGTCTCTACGACTAGTCCACTTTATGATATAACTTTCTCTTACACCAAACCTTCCGGTTATAATAGTGGGAGCCGCTGTACCTGTTATAGACAGGTCTTGTCCCCAAATCTCGATTTCTCCATCCTAACTCCAGAGATCCGGTTCTCGTAAGCGAGCTACCTCGTGCCCAAATGGCACTACCTATTCTACAGATAGGTGCGGGAGCAATAAAGCCGCTCACCACTTGCAACTCTGGGAGTTGCGAGTGATGCCTCGCTGATGGCGACGGAGAAGCCGCCTTGCATATCTCCAGTATGGTACCGGAGCTGTATAAGGCACGCTCACTTCCCGACGTATATCCATACGCCTACCTAAATAGGCCTACAAGCCGGGTGTGGCCCGAGTCATCGTAGCTATGATTCTTTCTTGCTGAGCAGGCAAGCACCCGAGATGCGTTGTGGCAGCAAAACCACGCTGCCACTTCGCTAAAGACAACTCCGTGCCACGCGCGACCGACTGGTTTGCACTAGCCGCGTCACGTAGCAGCGGAGCAAAGGATCAGCATGACTTTTCCCATAGGTATAGGGGCCGAAGACGTAAGCTTTTTTTTTACGCCGGGAAACAGAGCGACGCCGCATGTAATTGCTAGTAACACTTATAAATAAAACTTAACGAACAAATATTTCAGTGATTAAAAGTTTGTCAATCGAATTTAATTTAAATTGATTCAATAGTTAACTCGCGAAGAAGTAATTAAATATAAAATCAAATTTAAACATCAGCATGGATGAATGAAATAATTTTGCTTACAATTTAATCAACTGATTTTTATATAGAGATTCACGTCTGTTCCCTTAGAAGAATAAGCAGACATACTAAGTTTAGGGTTTCATTTCAGCAATGAAATCCTAAATAGCGAAAACTCAGTGGGGAGACCAACAGACTGCAATACAGAGGGTCTCGGGCTCGAACCCACATCGCGCACCTCCGACTTTCGGAAATTATATGACTTTTCGAAATTATGTGTTATTGATTGACAATTTTCACCTGCTCTAAGCCTCGGAGAGCACGTTAAGCCGTCAGTCCCGGCTGCCATGAACAACTATGGCAGTCGTTATTGTGAAGTTAGTGCCCTATAATATCCTGACACTAGTCTAGCCTTAGAGTTTAGCCTTCGGGTTGCGGAGGTCAGGTGGTAGCCGCTCCGTGTAAAAACTGATATCCAGTCAAATCCGGTTAGATCAGAAAAGTCGACCCCAAGTGACTTGGGAATAATAAAGGCTAGGGATAAGAAGAATGAAATCCTAAATTTAGTACTAAAATTGATAGAAATAATATGCATTCTGTGTGAATGGAACAACCGCAAGAGGAAGACCTAGGCGAACGTTTCTTAATCAGATCGGAGGCGTTCTGGACAAAGGCTGGGTTAAGAGCACCTTAAAACGACGAGCGTGTATGAGAAATGTGATGAAAGTGAATGAAGCCAGATAAGTGTGTCAGGATCTTAGCAAACGGAAATCCGTAGTCTCTTCCTACCCCTCTGGGAAACAGGCGTAGGCGTTAATTTATGCATTCTGTTGCCGGGAAATGGAGCCAAATAAAACCTTTTTAACAATTATTTTATGTTAAATTGATTTTGTGTTACTAACGAGGTAGGTTAAGTTCACTAATGAGCGCGTTTCGCCGAAATGCCAATCAATGGACTTGGCGAGTAACATTTAAATACCTAATATTATAAAGCTGAAGAATTTGTTTGTGTTTGTTTAAATGCACTAATCTCAGGAACTACTGGTCCGAATTGAAAAATTATTTTAGTGTTGAATAGCTCATTTATTGAGGAAGGCTATAGTCTATATAACATCATGCTACAACAACAACAACTCACGGGGGCAGTGCAGTTATCATAAACGCGGCTGAAACCGCGGGCACAACTAGTGTAAAAATAAAATTCAACGATAAACAAACATTAAAATGAAAGCCTTATTTTTTTTATATACAAGCGAACAGCGTGTGCTACGAATGTATTATCTATAGATACTTCTATACTAATATTATTAAGAGAAAAGATTCGATTCTTTGTTTGTTTGTAATGATTTAACTCAGATACTGCTTAACCGATTTAAAAAAGCACCATCAGAAAGCTATATTATCACTGAGTATACTTAATTTTTTTTAAAGTACTATTAGTAGAATTGCCTAAGCTAACCTGACCTACTTTTACGCGAACAAACCCGCAAGCAAAAGCTTATACATTCTTCACATACGTTGTACTTTAATTTAAACTTATTCAAACTTCAACATTTAGAGAAAGCTCAAGAAGTTCTAACTAGATGTTCCTTTCACACTTGTCGCCTTATGTATACTGTTGCCTCAGAATATCTGTTTAAACATGGAACAGACCAAAGACACACACCACAAGAACTCAACATAAGCATTGCTGAGTTTGTATGAGGATGAGGCTACTATTGTCTTCTATTTACGCGAATATTATTCATTGAAATTACACTGCTATATACGGATTTTATCGCGTTGTTTATTTGACACTTTATTACAAAATTTTGAAAATTGTTACACTACTACTACTATTAAACTTTACTAATTTTTAAACTATTAAATTATTATTAAAACTATTTAGATTTAATTTATTTTTACACTTTCCCCGACGTTTCGGTTGCTTTTCATAATTTTTTTTGTAAATAAACAACGCGATAAAATCCGTATATAGCAGTTTAATTTCAATGAAGCTACTTGTTTATGTTCTTATATGGCAAGCAGCTCCTCTGGTTTTGCAAGAATTGATACAGTACCGTAAGCTTACTATATATACAGTAATCACTTGGTAGTGGCCAGTGCATGCAATCATCGTAAATGCTATTATATTTAATAGTTAGACAATGAAGTTGATAGAGTAAATATATATAAAAATGAGCGAGTGAGGATAGTTGCCCGAACTAGCATTTCACGAAAGTGCCGCTGAGCTCACACCAGTTAATCTGTGACTACGATTGTTGCAAGTCGTTAGAAATGTCGGAAAATGAATAAGTACTTATTACCATAAAATAATTACCAACGTGATTAAGATCCGCTGTCTAATATTATATTAAGTCAATGAACATCTAATTTTACTATATATTCATGATATGTGAATATGCCCGTTCTTTTACTTTCTATATTAGTACCCAATTATACATAATATAATTATATTATTTGCTGTTGATTAAATCGTAAGTATTAACCATATTATATGTAATAAAAATGTAATTTCCTCCAGACCGAATTTCGGTCACGGCAGCCAATCTTAACGGAGACTGGCCATCAGCGCAGGAGATATTATCGTGCACAAGTATGTGCACAAACATAAGTGCACTCTCTGTTCCCTTACCCTCATGATCTGATGGGCCGGATCACGACCGGAGAGAGATCAGGCGCAAGACCAACGGCTTTACGTGCTTTCCGAGGCACGGGGTTGTCTAACACCGCCAACTTCCTAACACCGGGCTCGTATTAAAAATTTTAACAGAAATATCTAATACGTTTATGTTGGCCCATCCCGGGATTCAGACCTCATGCACAGCAGTCGCATTCACTACCGCTGCGCCACGCCATATTATATAACTAACAATGTAAGTAAATGCCTATATTATCTTTCTATTGTTATTTATTTGAATGCTTAAACCAGAAAAAGCACCTCTTTGTGCACAAACATTCCTTTGTGTGTTTGCCCACAAACTGTGTTTACAGTTTGGTATGTTCGATTAAATTTTGCTGTAATTGTATGTTTCGCAAAATATAATATTTGTAAATAAATCATTGTTTTCCATCCCACTTACAAATAATATTCTTTACAAATATCAAAACAATACGAATCAACTACACAACACTAAACACGCTAGAAATTATATAATTAGCAACATAAGATGATTTCGGGATGAGGTTCGTACCAACATTAAAATGAAAGACATATTTTCTTAAACTCCAAACCCTTATTATAGGTATAATCCATGCCAAAATCTAGGTAATACCCCACGCAGCGTAGCCACGTCATAATAATCTTGAAAAATGTCCTACACCACGGCATAGAATACATACATCTCTTAGAAAATCTCTCAACCTCCTTTTGGGCGAAAATGTCAAGTTGTGTATACACTAGGCTCGGCAGCTGAATAAGAAAAATAACGGCACATAGATAAATAATACATGAACTGTTGTGACCATTTGTCACTATAACCATGAGTTATATGGGTGTACAACTAGATAAATATGCTATTAGAATGGTGAAACGATGGGTTTTATTAAGTAAATAGGGACGGGTCGCGGCTATGGAGCAATTGTTAAGGTCTCCGTTTGACTAGTAAGATTTGTGTAAGAAAATATAGGTTATCGATGTCAATTTATATAAGTTGTGTTTATTCAAATTTGACAGGTCTTGCATTTGTTCTTTTTTGTTGGCTTCTGACCACAGCTTGTTTGGATGTAGTTCAGTGATCCCTTCGTCCCGTATGTAATATCATGTATGTATGTATCTTATGCGGGGGCCAGTCAGTGTAGACCGCCGACACTTCGACCCAGTGGGATCTTTTGTGTCGACACTCTCCCAATAACGACTGCCATAGATGTTCATGGCAGCCGGGACCGACGGCTTAACGTGCTCATGCTATACCTCAGGATAATTATATTCAGCCGATTTTGATAAACATGCCTTACTTCTTGCGTTAAAAGTTGTCTATTAGTGTACTTGGTTTCATAAAAATTGCCGCAGTTTTGACGTGATGCGTGTTCAAACAGACATACACAAATTGAGGATTTGGCTCGATTATCTAAACTAATATGTACTACGAAGAGTTAAACAAACATCAGCGCAAAGTTATGCCATGAACCATATTTAACATATTATGCCGCAGCGGCACACCGGCGATCAGACACAATACATTTTCAAGTATGTCTGTCGTTCCAAGAATTGACAGTATTAAATAAAAGTACTAGCTACTATATCTATAAATTTGTCTCATAAGCCATACATATGTACAAGGTATCGCAAACATTTCAAGGTCTTTAATTGTTCTAATGAGTAGCATTACAATTACCACAACCGCAAGGGACTGCTTGTCACGTTATACTTTATCCGATATTGTTGGACGTAATTTAATTAAAATTGTAATGAGTTTACAATATGTGTATAAGTAATTGATACATTAGGTATACACACGAATAGCTGTCCCCGCTGTTTGATCCACGTTTATGATTGGTCCGCTCCCGTTACTTGTAGCATGATGTAGCCTACTAGATTTTACCCCCAGCTTCACTTGCGTAATTTAGGTTAGGCTACTAACAGTACCTTTTCCTAGATGAATGAAATCTTATCCTTTCTGTTCTCCTGACAACGTGTATGCGAAATTTATCATGATCGGTCAAGTAGTTAAAGCTTGAAAGCGTAACACACAAGCAAATAAACAAATTCACGTTCGCTTTTATAATATTACTTGTTAGAATGTTACGTATGGATAAAGTAGATAGACAGACATGTGAAAGAATTTATAAAATCGTTTCAGCTGTTTATGATATTATTTATTACAAACAAGAATATACCAAAATATTTTCTGTTTATAATATTTGTGTCGATTTATCACGAGAATACTAAAATACAAAGTATGAATCTTTTATTACATGTTAAAAGAATTCTGGGGCATAAGTCAAAGCAGACTGACTGAAGATTATAGCCAAATAATCTAAAGCTTCCAGAGCAAAAGGTGCTGTATTGTCAAAAGAAAATGGTATTTTTACAGCGCAGCGACTTACTTATATGCTGCTAGATCAGAAGGTTAGTTAATAACTACACATAGTATATTGACTGCTAGCTTAGGTATAAAAATATCTGCTGACCAATTTGCTTGCTTTTTATACCTCTATAAAAAGCAAGCAAAATTGGTCAGAAGACGTATGACGTAGAGCGATGTTGGATATAATTAAACTACTATACATCGAATAATAACATACACAGTTCCGCGTTTTGCTTTTTTGGCAAATGAACGAGAAACCTTATGTCATTTCTTAACATACGTCGTTGTGTGATTATTTGGAACTCCGATTCGTGTTAATTAAAGCTTACATCTTTTGTTATCTTGTCGGCCTCGATGGCGTAGTGGTTAGTGTAACCGACTGCCACGCCTGAGGTCGCGGATTCGATTCCCGCACAAGTCAAACATTTGTGTGCATGAACATGGATGTTTGTCTTGGTCTGGGTGTTTCTATGTATAATATGTATGTATTCACAAAAAAAAAAAGTATATAAGTATGTTTATCCATTGTCTAGTACCCATAGTACAAGCTCTGCTTAGTTTGGGCTAGACGGTGTTGTGTGTATGTGGTAGAATATTATTATTATTATTATTATTATTATTAATTCTAAAAGATGCTCAATTTTTCTAATAAATATAGAACACTCTGTTTAGATAACCTTTATCTTATGAAAAAGTCGACAACGTCGTATTTATCGAAGTGGTTGACTCTTTCACGGTCAATGCGTGGTCTTTTTACTATTTGCTGAATGTTCTCTAGAGTCTCAATAGCTTCTAGACTCTCTATAAAACGAATTTTTTGTTAGGGGTTCCCTAAAAGCTGCTAAGGGATACTTAACTGTTGGTGAAAACGAGCATCAGTCCCATTAGGAACGTGTAACTCACAAAACCCACATCCCTAAACAATTACAACACCTGCAAATACGACTACACTAAATCAGAACAAAACACACATTTAAAAACAACGATCATTTGAAAACTTACTCGCGTTTCAAAACGCAATTTGCTCTAACCAAACTTACATATAAAACGAAAACAACTACCTACAAATGTCAACCGACCGTTTACACAACAACCTGCTCTCTGGTCATGTTTACGCAATAACTTCAAATTTACCTTCAGTGAAAAATAAGCATTTACTTAGAAATACTAAATAAAAAGCCTTTCCTTGTTTGGTGGGTGTGTGTTTGCCGTGACATGTTTATCAACAAAGGTATCAAGGCTGCGGGAATATTGAATACCTATGTGTAAACATGTAAATGTTGGTGAAAGTGAAAGGAGAATACAATGTTTGTATTCATATTCAAAGCTTTTAAAAAGGTAGTCTTGACATCTAATGACATGTTATTTACTGTTCTAACAGGTAAATATTATTTGTTTTTACAAAAATGGCTGATCATTTGTGGCTCTTATCTTTAATTTGGTTTAGATTGGGCCCATTGGAAAAAGTGACATGTTGGCCGTATATTCTCTGAGCTTGTTCGATAGATGGCACTGGTGATACGCCACATTTTATGATGCCGGAATATTAACCGAGTGTGTTGCGATGGCACACCGCTGGCCAGGCTAATAGGTTTACATTTTTGTTTGGCATTCCAACAACCGAGGAGCTTTGTTAAAATTTAATTTATCACTTGAGACAGGGTGATATTGAATGCCGAATTGCTTAATTTATTTGCTTCATATGATTGGCATAAATATCATATTTTGGGCGATCATTCCTTTACATACAACAACATTAATTTAATACAAAAATTATTACTAAGATTTTGATAAAGCATTGAAAATTTAAACTCATTCACCGATGTTATTAAAACTAACAAGACACATGTGAAACTCTATATATTTTATTTTTAGAGATCAAAGGAATTAAGGTACCTTAATATTTATTTCAGCAAAGAAATTATAAAATTCGGAACTTTATTTTTACATTCGATTGCGTTCTTTAATGGGATAACGGTTGACGAACCTGTTTGTAAAGAGCATTGAATCGTAAAAATGAGATTGGAAAATGGTTTCTTCTTTTCTAACTTAAGATAGTTCTCTATTATTTAAAAACCTTGATGTTAAATGAAATCTAAAACTATTTTATAATTATTATTTATTTTATTGATATCGATGAGCGTCCTACTTTCAGCAAGTGCAGTATTTTCATAATATACTGTTATTGTCTTTCGTGTTATTTTGTCATTATTCTATGATGTTGTTTATGGTGTCTTCTACCAACCTTGTCATCATGGACTTTGTTAAAGATATATCACTTATTAAAATAGCTTTGTTATTCATTAGACTGCACTGTAGTTGTGTGACTTAATTATTTTGTGTATTTAATAGAATACTACTTCGTATCGTTATACGTATTTTTGTAACACTATTTTATTTTCCTTAGCAGACTAGATTTTGACAGAGCAGCGATAACTCAGTGGGGAGACCAACAGACTGCAATGCAGAGGGTCTCGGGTTCGAACCCACGTCGCGCACCTCTGACTTTCGGAACTTATATGACTTTTCGAAATTATGTGCGAATTGATTGACAATTATCGCCTGCTCCGTGCCTCGGAGAGCACGTTAAGCCGTCGGTCCCAGCTGCCATGAACATCTATGGCAGTCGTTATTGGGAAAGTCAGTACCCTCTAATATCCTGACACTGGTCTAGCCTTAGGGTATCGTTAGCGAAGGCCGAACCCGAAGGGGTTGCGGAGGTTAGGTGGCAGCTGCTCCGTGTAAAAACTGATATCCAGTCTAAATCCGGTTAGATCAGAAAAGCCGACCCCAAGTGACTTGGGAATAATAAAGGCCAAGAGAGAAGAAGAAGAAGAGGCTAGATTTTGTCCACGGCTCCACTCGCGTAGTTGTAGGTTAGGTTAGTAACACTACTTTTTCTGGATGAAAGGTATCCTATGTCATTTTCTGTTCTCCTGACAACGTGTATACGAAATTTCATGATGATCGGTTGAGAAGTTAGGACGTGAGAGCGCAATAAACAAATAAATTTACTTTTGCATTTATAATATTAGTTATAATTAGGCTTGACTGTGTGAAGTTTTGGCTTCAAAGATTGGATCAGGCAAAATGTTATCAAGTTTTTTTTTAGGAACTTTTTAATAGCACTATGGAGTCTGACATTCTGTCTAGTCTGACTTATTATATAATTATGTAATAATGTATATAATATAAGTACATGTTTTCGTTTTTAGTAAATACTAAGCGGAATAATTAAATCTAACCAAATCAATTTTGGCTGCATGAAAAGCATAGTTGGAGAAGGAAGGCCAAGGAGGACGTTCATAGATCAAGCGAAAGAAAAGGTAAAAGTTACGTCGTATGAAGAAATTAAAGCGCTGGCTGAAGATATGACATTATGGAAGAAGCTCCACCGACAAGAGCTTGACTCTTAAATTGAAGAAGAAGAGCACAGTGGTTTAGGTATTCCCATCATCATTGCCAGTGGGACGTGCATTGTAAACTTTATCAGTACAGAAGACAAAAGTTAAATTTAAACAAAAATGCCGGAACTGCACATTATTTGTGACCGAAAGTAACTCGTGACAGAAAGGATATTGAAAGTATAAGATTTTTTTTAAATCACCTCTAGCCGAATCATCTCTGATGGAAACAAATCGGGTCGAATAATATCGAATTGAAAACCAAACGGCACTCCTCATCGTATCGCATTAGATGACTTACGTATCCTAGGTATACAATAATAACATAACTAGATAGTAATATTGAGATCGCTCTATTTAAAGGCTCTATCGATATTGTTATAAATATAAAGACTAAAATATCTACCGTCAACTCACTGCTATCAAACGCAAGAATCTTACAATACATAATGCATTATTGCGGTACTCATCTATCAAACGTAAACCTCGACTTAGAAGCTCCATTCTTTCTCTATACGTCGCTAGCTGTTACAGATTTCATTCGTTCAAATCGCAAAGGATGTAATGCTGTAAAGTGGAAACGAAACATTCTACCGGCACTTTGGCTAACATCCAAACTCTATCGAAATGTTAATTTTGGTGAATAACGAAGTTAATTTCAGACTTGAATCATTAATTATTCTGAAGGTTTTGTAGTTTTAGAATAGAATAGATGTAGTGTGTTTATATTTATAGTCACGATAGAGTATTAGCATAGTCTGAAGCAAATTTACGCTGTCTGCTATCGATCTGACTAATACTGTGCATATTTTTTTATTTGAACGACTGAATATACTGACTTACTGTTAGATCAGTCCGTGCTTTCTGTAGCCTGTCAATGATTCCGACAGACGTCACTATACTGTATGGAACAACTTTCGCAAAACTATGCTAACCAAAAATAATTGTACTAGCGTACACGAATGAGGTACCGAAAATCGTAGTTCCTTTTTGAAATTCTGACGTCGTTACTAACTTGCAACTTTAATTCATCGTGTGCTTAATTTTAAATTACGTCATAATAATTAGCATCGCGACTTTTAAATATATTTACAGAAATTAATCATACTTATGTAGGCACGGCATATTAATACATTTGATACATTCATAGAAAAGTTTTATATAAAATAGTTTTCATTTACGTTCATAAAACGTGACGTACTTTTGCGGAAATAAATGAAATCTATTTTGTGCGGTGAGTTGGGTTTCAAGGCTTCTAAAAGCGGCGTTGTACTGTCAAAAAGGTTATCCTACCTACCTACCTATATAATCACTATTTCTTAAGATGGTGACACAGGGATAGCTCTATGCACTTTTTTTAATGCGTTTGTAATGCCTTTTATCCATATGTGACCGCTTACCATCAGGTATCGTTTGCTTATTTTTCCTCTTAGAATAATTGTATAATATTTATATAATTATTATTATTATTATTATGTACCCTTATTATAGGTATTTTCCAACATATTATATTAGAAAAATACCTGGCCCTTTGGGAGGCTTACACGGAGACATAGGTCCAACGTGAAGAGGCCCTTCGAGAGTTTTAATTAAAGGTGGGATGGAACACCAACAGTGGCACTAGCCGCAGCAGGCGTAGGACTATTGCCACGTATGGATTCTAATATATGGGCTATAGGTATGGGTGTTTGGTCGACTGGTATATTGCTAACTATTACTTATTATTATTATCATTAGTCTGTGCATGGGGTCTTAGGTTCAATACCCAAGTTGAGCAAAGTGTGACTAGGTTTTCCTGACAATGAATTCTCAGTTGCAGTACGGAGTCTAAAACGGTGCTCAGCGGATGGCAATATGAGGCCTCATTATTACGTGGCACTTAATACTATAACTTGCGAAATACTTCGTTCAGGAATGTAGGCGTGAAATTATGTATAAACATACACTAGCCGAAGACAGGGCGCTATGGCACTCATTAGGGGAGGGCTATGTCCAGCAGTGGACTATTATAGCCCGATGATGATGATGATGATGATACACTAGCTGACTTCATCTGCTTCACATAAGTGAATTTTCTCCGTTTTTGTAACATTTTACATTAATGCTTTGTCGGCCTCGGTGGCGTAGTGGTTAGTGTAACCGACTGCCACGCCTGAGGTCGCGGGTTCGATTCCCGCACAAGTCAAACATTTGTGTGCATGAACATAGATGTTTGTCTTGGTCTGGGTGCTTCTATGTATAATGTGTATGTATTTACAAAACAAAAGTATATAAGTATGTTTATCCATTGTCTAGTACCCATAGTACAAGCTCTGCTTAGTTTGGGCTAGATGGTGTTGTGTGTATGTGGTAGAATATTTACAAAACAAAAGTATATATGTATGTATGTTTATCCATTGTCTAGTACCCATAGAACAAGCTCTGCTTAGTTTGGGCTAGAAGGTGTTGTGTGTATATGGTAGAATATTATATTATTATATTATAATGCTCCGCTCTTATTGGTCGTAGCGTAATTTTATATAGCCTTTCTCGATAAATGGGCTATCCAACACTAAAATAATTTTTCAAATCGAACCAGTTGTTTCTGAGATTAGCGCGTTCAACCAAACAAACAAACAAACTCTTCAGCTTTATAATATTAGTATAGATAATAATAATAATATAATATACAATATATTCTTTCTCATACATACAACACCATCTAGCCCAAAATAAGCAGAGCTTGTACAATGGGTATCAGACAGTGGATAAACATACATATTATTATATTTTTTTTTTTACTTTCGGGCGTGCTTTTACCCATACCTCTCCGCGGGGCGACGGAGAGGTTATGTTGGGCCCACCAGGGAAAAGATACCCCGGTAATACCGACTAAACCTACCACGGTGTTCCTCGACATAACCATAGACGGCGAGGCCGCGCGAATCGCTTTCACATGCAATCGCGACTCCGCCGTGGTTTAGGCCCGCCGTGTAAAACGGCAGGCAGTACACAAAAATACTTCCTCCACCGTCCCCCTGGGAGGGACAAAGACACGACACAGAGGCGCACGTGGGAACATACGCCGCCTCTCGGACCTGTTGCTGATCGGGTGGTGAGCAGGCCCACGCTGCCCACCACCCCCCAGGTCAAACCTCAGAGTGGCTGGAGGTCATCTCGCGCCCTCCGACGCCCGGTTCTGCGGTTGGGGAGAGAGTTTAAGCGCTTCCTCTCCCGCTCCGCCATGCCGCCTTTTCAGCCACTCCTCAAAAACGGGACTTACCGCCACGTCCGTGGCGTGCCCGAAACATACAAATATACTTTTTTTTGACATACACATATACATACATTGAAATTAAACTGCTATATACGGATTTTATCGCGTTGTTTATTCGACACTTTATTACAAAATTTTAAAAAAATTGTTACCCTACTACTACTATTAAACTTTACTAATTTTTAAGCTAATTAAATTATTAATAAAACTATTTAGATTTAATTTATTTTTACACTTTCCCCGACGTTACAGTCTGAATATGTATATAATTATGTCATTAAGGTAATACAATTCAAATATTAATAATTCAGCATTGTCGAAAACAATAGATAGCAATTAGATAGATAATATCAAAATTTCATTAGCCATTCATCGAACCGTATTGTAGGTATAGTACCGTATAGTGGTAGCAGCGATAGCTCAGTGGGGAGACCAACAGACTGCAATGCAGAGTCTCGGGTTCGAACCCACTTTGACTTTCGGAAGTTATATGACTTTTCGAAATTATGTGCGTATTGATTGACAATTATCGCCTGCTCCGTGCCTCGGAGAGCACGTTAAGCCGTTGGTCCCGGCTGCCATGAACATTTATGGCAGTCGTTATTGGGAAAGTCAGTCAACCCTCTAATATCCTGACACTGGTCTAGCCTTAGGGTATCGTTAGCCTTCGGGTTGCGGAGGTCAGGTGGCAGCCGCTCCGTGTAAAAACTGATATCCAGTCAAATCCGGTTAGACCAGAAAAACCGACCCCAAGTGACTGGGATGGATGGATGGATGGGAATAATAAAGGCTAAGAGAGAAGATTCATCGAACCGTATTGTAATCCAGCTAAAATAATTAATGATACAAAAGCAACCAGATACCGATGAAATAACTGCCATATTTTTGTTTCGACCTGCAATTTATAAAAACTTAAACTTTGTTTTAATGACCACGATCCGGTAAGAGATGGCACTAAGAAAATAAATAAATAAAATCAAACTTTCAAACTAAATTAAAGTTGCGGGAAAATGCTACTTAATGTTTGGTTTTGTTATGCTTTAATACTGCTTACGCTTCTGCTCTGTGTGGAAACTTGGGTTTCAGTTCAGAATAGAATGTGCTTTTGTGGAGACAAAACGAAACTATCTGCGAGATGGAAAATGTTGGATTTTAACTGTTTATAAAATTGAAATAACGTGAACATGTTTTGATATTTGAGTTTTTAATAGTTCTGCAATAAAGCGACAGCTGGGTTCATACATAGTTTGTGTGTGTATGTTGAAGACAAGCTTTATTGCTAAGCATTATACGTTATTTTTTATGTTACTATCTTTACTCTTTATATTAAACTAGTAGTTTGCCCGCGGTTTCACCCGCGTAAGTCTCGTTCCCGTGTGAATATCGGGTTTCACCCCTTTCACCCCCTTTAGGGTGGAATTTCCAAAAATCCTCTCTTAGTGCTTCCCTACACTCTCCAAGGAACATACATGCCAAATTTCAGCTTCTTGCGTTCAGTAGTTTCGGCTGTGCGTTGTCTGTCAGTCACTCAGTAACGGAAGAGTTTTATACATATATATAGACAATAATCATATTTATTTAATAGATTAAATATTTTAAATATAAATAAATGTGATTTTAATTTTAATAAAATAACTGTTATGGCGGCGGTATTATAGTGAATACAACTACTCACTGCATTAGTTCTACGGTTCGATTTGGGTCAAATAAATAACCTTTTTTTTTTGAAGATGAAAATTAACATACCATTTGTTATGTGTGGCGTAAAATAATAGCTACAGTAATGTCAGTGTATCTCTGCCTACTCCTTCAGCGATATGGTGGTGCAAGGTATATAATTATAATAAATGATGCGAGGTAAATATATAATGAAAGTGAATGAAGCCAGGGAAGTGTGTCAGGATCGTAGCAAATGGAAATCCGTAGTCTCTGCTTACCCATCTGGGAAACAGGCGTGAATCTATGTATGTATGTAAGTGTATTTGAACTTCTTTGTAGTAAAATTTTATACCTCCATTTGGTAAAGATATAAAATATTTCTATCACATAATTTAGCTAAGGTTATGAAGGTGGATTATATTTAAAGAGAACTACTATTTAACTATATACGATGAGGTATTATTGCTTTAAAAAGACTGCCCTCGTCGACGAGTCGCTTTGTTGCGGGAACTTTACATTTTTTTCAACAAACCTGGAGAGCGCTCAGACTTTCAAAAAGTAGCTATGAGCCCGTACGCCCCTTGACTTTCACCCCTTTCACAGGAAAACGGCTCCTATTTTTGGTTGGATTTGAAGAAGAAACCCAACAAATACTTACTATGGGGCGAACCTAGACGGGTGAAACTTGAGGGGTGAAACTTGAGGGGCGAACCTTGAGGGGCGAATGGGCTCGTAACCCAAAAACTATTTATGCGTCAATTTGCCATCTGTAATGCAGATGGCGATTTTATTTTATTCGTTAGTTAGTAAATATTACATATATTAAAAGTATTTCATAATTGTTTCAAAATAATATTTCGTGCACGTTTTTATACTTCTCGCTTACAGGCTTCGTAAATCAAATATTATACATATTTTCCCCATTATCCACAGTTATTTCCGAGAAGTCAATTTCTTCAAAAAATACTTATGTACCTGACGGAAAATTTCAACCCAGCTTCTCAAATTTTACAAGAATAACTCGGCTTAAGACAAGAATGGGGCTTTAATTAGAATTATTTCGAACTTAATTACTTCATATTTTGGTTGACTTGAACATCAAAGCTGTCAAAAGCATAGACAGTACACAATCGTGTCAGATATTGACAGGAACAACCGTGAGACTTCCTCTTCCATCTTGTAGATATCATAATATAATTATTTAATTAATACTTGGAGGTACATAATATATAGAAGAAATGCCAAGATCTGGCATACAAAGAGTCTCTATAGTCATATAGGTAGCAAAATTTCGTCATCGTTCTTAAAATATGCTTTTGTATGGCTAGCCGGCAAACAGATTTTGTAATGCTGAGAAGATTACTCAAAAATACACGTTTTAGTTCTTGCAAAGAAATCGCTGCCAACACTCCTTTTGTTATCAAACGTTTTTCAGTATCAGATGTGAAAGGTCAAGCCCGTAGGCGTTAACCTCGACAATGATTAATTACTATAACAAAGACTTTAATTCTTACTTTCGTTTGAAGGTAAAATTCTAAATGACAGCTTTATTGAAAGCTAGCTTTTGTGGCCTTGAGTTAGCTTAGGCTTTACACATATATACTCCTGTGGAACATGGGGTACGACTGGGCCCTACGTGCTGTCCTACTCCCCGGGCTGAGCATCATCAGTTACGCTGACGACACCCTCGTCACAGCCCGTGGGGGTACCTTCGAGGAGGCGGCCCGTTTGGCCACCGTGGGGGTTTCCCAGGTGGTCGGGCGTATCGAGGCGCTGGGTTTACGGGTGGCTACTAACAAGACGGAGGCCCTGGTCTTTCATGGGCCCCGTCGCAGTCCACCCCGCGGCGCCTCGATAATGGTGGGCTCGACGCGCGTTCCCGTCCAGGCCCACATGAAATATCTGGGCTTGGTGCTGGACGGAAGGTGGCACTTCGACGAGCATTTCAGACAGCTCGCCCCGAAGCTTCTCGGCGCTGCGTCCGCCCTTGGGCGGCTATTGCCAAATTTGGGCGGGCCCAGTGCTGGTTGCCGGCGACTTTACACGGGGGTTATCCGGTCGATGGCGCTTTACGGCGCACCGGTGTGGGCGGACTCCCTGACCGCTCAGTGTAGGACTCTCTTGCGGAGACCGCAGAGAGTCATAGCGGTCAGGGTAATACGTGGATACCGCACGGTGTCGGCCGACGCAGCTTGCGCGTTGGCCGGTACACCCCCGTGGGATTTGGAGGCTGAAGTGCTCGCCGAAGTGTTTGCAGTGAGTGAGGCGGTGCGGGAGGAGACGGGTTGTCGTCCCTTCCCGACAGTGATTGAGTGCGCGCGCAATCGAGCCCATCAAGGCATGATTTTAAAGTGGAAGGCGCGGCTGGAGGCGCCCTTGGCTGGTTTCAGAACCGTTGGGGCCCTCCAGCCGGTATTGGAGCGGTGGGCAGGGCGGCAGCATGGGACCCTTTCCTTCCGGCTGGTGCGGGTGTTGTCAGGGCACGGTTGCTTTGGCAAATACCTGCACACGGTCGCTAGGAGGGAACCGAGTCCCGTCTGCCACCACTGCGACTGTGAGGAGGACACGGCGCAGCACACGCTCGAGCAATGTCGTGCTTGGGCGGTGCAGCGCCGTGAACTCATTGAGGTTGTGGGTGAAAATCTCTCGCTGCCGGCCGTGATCAAATCCATGGTCGACAGCGAGAGGAAGTGGGCAGCGGTCGCGTCCTTCTGCGAGGACGTCATCTCGCAGAAGGAGGCGGCGGAGCGGATCCGTGAAGAAAGTATCCTTGCGGATCCGAGCCGTCGCCGGCGAACCGGGCGGCGCAGGCGCGCTTTCGCGCGCCTAATGCCGCCATAATGAAGGCCGCGGGCGGGCGAACGGGAATCGCCCGCCCGCCAGCCATTGAGTCGGTCCGACGCCCTATGTAGTGCCGGGGCGTCGCCGAGGCGTTGTAGACTGCTGGGTGGGTCGCTGAGGTAGTAACTTTTGCCAGCGGCCCATCCAATATAAAAGGCAGCGAGCGTGCACACCGTGGGGTTTTGGTCCGTAGGCCCGAAGAACGGGAGAGCCGGACATAGCCCTCTCGCCTCCCCTTGTGGCGAGAGGGTATGCATCAGGCGCATTTCCCCACGAAAAAAAAAAAAAAAAAAAAAAAAAAAGGCTTTACACATATAAATACCTCGTTAAGCCTATTTTATGGTTCATTGAGGTTCTTAAATAATCGCCATATTTGATGAATGTATTTATAGTCAGTGTAATTATAAGCTGGAATCGCCTTAACTTTATAATTTTCTCTCTACTATGAAAATAATGTTCCAATACTCTAGGCAAGAGTGCGTTAATTTCTTCAAGTTTTTTAAATTTATAATCATTATATCAAAATCGTCCTTTGGATTAAATACAGACATTCGTAAACATTCCCGGTCTAGTATATTAAGATTACGCATTTCGACTTATTAGATTCGTATATACCTCTTTTGTATCATTTCCTCCTTTCTTTTCCTCGTTCCTTCTTTAAGCATACTTCTTAGTTTTGGTACTTTTGGCTTTTCTCCAGAATGTCTCTGATCTGATTCAATAAAATTTTACCAAGGTCATCCTTTTTCTTCTATCCTACTCACCACTGCAATTGAATTTATTGAATTCGTTCTCGTCGACGTACATATCTACGTCAAAAACAGTTATAATATTTTACAAATTGACAGATGACTTCTTCCATTTATAATTAATGTGTATTTATTTAAACGTCTTATTTATTTAGTAGTCGCAATATATTATATTCATATTACACAATACATTCTAGTTGTCAATATAATAAGACTATACCTATAAAAGAGCAGGTTAAGAGCACCTTAAATCGGCGAGCGTGTATGAGGAATGTGATAAAAGTGAATGAAGCCAGGGAAGTGTGTCAGGATCGTAGCAAATGGAAATCCGTAGTCTCTGCTTACCCCTCTGGGAAACAGGCGTGAATCAATGTATGTATGTATACCTGTAAAAATGTACAAATTTACTTTTCATTCCGAGACACATTGACTAGAGATTTAGTTGTGAACACGGCCAAATCTCCAGCCAATGATTTCCAATAGAGAGATTTGCCATCCTAAATCTAACTGAAATTCAATTCCTGTTAAGGATCACCATCGACAGTTCGAGCAACGAGAGTCTTTTTTGCGAAATCCACAAAAAACAGTACATAAGCAAACAGTGTGCGGGAAACAAACGGACGATCCCCGGGGTCGAAAGCTGATGGAAATCGAATGGAAACATGACTAACACGTTTGCGATGAATGCGACGATTCTCTCAATTAAAATGGCGCCCGCAATATGGCGGATTAGGGTTGACTCAATTTTGAAATATTCTGTTACGATTGGTTTTTCATTTTGGTTATGAAGACGATTTTATTCAGATGCAGAGTTTGTTATGTTTTTAGTTTATTCTTTGTGATGTCAGTGCTTAGTGGTAAATGTGTAGTTTGTATGGTTAATTTCAATTAGTTTCACAAGTTTTACTTGCGAATGGCTCAATTTTTCGAAAAAAGTTTTGCGGTTTGTAGGATACGTTGGCAAATAGTTTAAATTGTTGCTTTGTTTTCTGTTTCTATAATAATAAAAAATCTCATCTTTTGTATTAAAATCGAAAAATGCTGTAGTTTTAAAGTGATAGAGAATTGAAGAGGAAAAATGGTATGATATTTGATACGACATGACAATTTTATAAAGACCATCTTACAAGGAATAATAGAAGGAAGAAGAGGAAAGGTAAATAAAGGAGTAGTTACATAGATCAGGTAAAGGAAAATGGAAAAATTATGTTGGACCAAGGAGTTAAAAAGTTAAAATAATGGCGGTGAATAGAGAAACATGGAAGAGGCTTCACGGGCAAAACGAGTCTTTTAAATTGATTAATACTTTTCTTTTACATATTTCAGGACTTGTTATGATTTTATTCTTAATAAAGTAAGTAGTGTTGCATCGTTTCGGTTTTAGTACCGGCAACGGTCTTGGTATCGCGAGCGAGTGGATTCGATCCTACCAATTGAACTGTAAACATTTGAAACCCAAACCATTATTAAATATTTTAATGAAAATTACTCCATTTTCTAACCTAGATTAAAATATCGTGCCTGTGTACTATGTATCTTATGTGGGGGCCAGTCAGTGCAGACCGGCGACACTTCGACCCAGTGGGATCTTTTGTATCGACACTCTCCCAATAACGACTGCCATAGATGTTCATAGCAGCCGGGACCGACGGCTTAACGTGCTCTCCGAGGCACGGAGCAGGCGATAATTGTCAATCAATACGCACATAATTTCGAAAAGTCATATAACTTCCAAAAGTATACTAAGTAAGCCTGTGTACTAAGTGACTATAAGTGTATTATGGTTACAAAGTATAAGGACTAATAAAATAAATTATAGATATAATAAAGAATGTTCTTCCCATTAAAATCTCATCAATCTGTATAAAATAATATAAAAACAAAACAGGCCGTTGGATTTAATTGTGTATTATGTCAGCCCATGATTTATTAGGTACCTAATGTATAAACAAACATTTTGTATTCCACTCGTTTCACATATTTGAAAAAGATAGATGACTTTGTTAAACATATTTTTATATTCAAATTATTTTGTGGTGTCAGATTAAGTATACAATTTCAATAATTTTATTTGGTTCAGAATAAGAATTCCGAATAAAATACCCATTACCAATACTGTAGTATTGGTAACAGGCAAGATCCCAACAAAATTCCTACACGTAAGGCACACAAGTAAAAAAAGTATTCAATATAGGGCATTATTAAATTGTCCTCATTGCACTGTAAAAAACCACACCCGTATTCCTTCTCTAGCTTTTATAATTGCCGAGCTGTAGCATCACTTATGTCTTTAAATTAATCCTCAAAAGTGTTAAAAGGATAAACAAATATAAAAATAATGTGTTAGATTTTTCGTCATTACACATAGCTCTTCTAACTATTCTTATCACATCTCATTTATAAAGTACGTCAATTATTAAAAGTTTGTTATATACATCATCATCAATGCTCATCATCATCATCGCTATAATAGTCCACTGCTGGACATAGCCCTCTCTTAATGAGCACCATAGCGCCCTGTCTTCGGCTTGCCGCATCCAGCATCTGCCTGCAGTCTTTCGCAGATCGTCATCCCATCTGGTCGGAGGGCGTCCTACACTACGTTCGCCGAGTCGCGGTTTCCACTCAAGAACACGTTTACCCCAGCGGTTGTCGGTTCTTCGCGCGATATGGCCAGCCCACTGCCACTTATATACATATATGTTTTTAATTTGATATCTTTGAGTAGAATTTCTGTTGAAGATTCGAATTCTCTCAACGCTTGCTTTTAAAAAAATTATTTGTTGCACGGAAGATTGTTCTACTTGACGTAGTCTATATGGAGGCGTCCAGAAAACAAAAAATATATTTATTTATAAATAATTAGAAAATGAGTAACGATTAAATAAATTTTTACTACTAGGCGATAATGAGTAAGTAATTGATAAACGTATAAGTTGAAAAAAGTTTCACAAGTATTAAAATAACTGACATAAAGAGGATCAAACCAGGATCAGACAAAGCAGCATAATTTTTGACTCCAATATTGAATCATTAGCACTCATTTAATAAATGCTTCATCGAATCATTTTAAACTACTATGATAATCTTATAAACAACAAAATTAAAATCGTGAACTGCGCGCAAATGTGAAATAAACCCAACGGCCATAAAATTCTAAAGTGATTATTATTAGTGTCAGACATGAGATGTCGTTAAATAAATAATAGAGACATTTATTGAATTTATGGCATTATAATTATATGTTTTTAATAAAATCATTATTAAGGTAGCTTCGTGCTTAAGTAATCTATATAATTAAAACGTCAAAACTAAAGGGCGCGTGTCATAAAAAATATGGTAGGTGCTAAAATATATAGGTACGAATTTCTACTTCAAAATAAACTAAAATAGAGAAATGCAGTTTGTGCTCCTAAGACTACAAATAAAATTTACTTATAAAAGTGTTTGTTACTCTGTTAACTATAAACTAATGCGTTTATATGTGTTAAATAAAACGATTTCAGATGAGCCTTTTTTATACAAATGCCATCTGACCTCCGTAACCCAGAAGGATAACATCATTCTATAGTGAGACCAATCGTCAGGATATTTGAGAGCGCTGACTTCGCAATAACAACTGCCATAGATGTTCATGACAGCTGTTTAAAGTGCTTTCTGACGCACGGGGGTGAAACACCGCCAATTTACTAACTCCGGGCTAATAATTAAGAACTTCTTGACAGAAATTCTTAATAAATTGCTACAAAGAAATTCTTGACGGAAAATTTTAGCAACGTTTTCCAAACCCGACCCGGGAATCGAACCCGAGACCACATGATCCACCGTCGTATACACTACTACTGGACCAACGAGCTGAAAAGCAATCGGAACTCATAGAATGGTATTAATCTCCCAACCAACGCTAGGTCGCAGGCATCCGAGCTTAACGAGTATTATTTAAAACGTACATTTTGTTATGATAGTTATCTTTTGTTTGAATAACTTTTTATATTTTCGTATTTTTTATAACTGGTTTGGTTTAAAGAGTAATATAAATAGTACAGAAGCAAAGTGAAAATGTTGTATAAAATTAATTGACTAAATTTAGTTTTTTTTGCTCATCAAAATGACTACACTCCGCCTGGTGGTAAGCGATCATATGGTCCAAGAGCAGTGGCCACCACACCATCCCCGTTGCATCCCCAATATCAACTGTATATGCAAATCAAGTATTAAAATATATACGGATTGCACATTTTTCACTGGCTATGTTTCGACAACCCTAAATACCATAAGGCCAATGCAATATGGCGTTGGACATTCATAGCTAGTATCGGATTCAATTCGATTCTCTCATTTATTATGCATGTTTTTTGATTGAATGTATTCAATTTTAGTTATAATAACTAATGGTTTGTTTGCGCTTATACGGTTCTGGCATTTTGCTGTGGTTCAATGTAATCACGCTAAAATTGTTAACGCATTGATTTTACTATACATATATAATGATATTGTGTCACGCTTATATCCCTGAAAGTTGGTACAGGTATATATATTTCATCATATTTCATCAGGTTCCCGTCTACTGGTCACAGTCTACGTTCTTTATGCTACTATTATATTATTTTGACTAATTCCAACTAATATTATAAATGCGAATGTGAATTTGTTTGTTCGTTTCTTACCTAATGACGCTTTAACTAGTCGACTGATCTTCATGAAATTTCGCAAACACGTTGTTAGAGGTTCAGAAAAGGACATAGGATACATTTTGATCCCGAAAGAAGTACTGTTCTTAAAGGATCACAATTGACATAACCTACATTTCGCATTCTTAATAAAACAGCGAACTTAATAAAACAGTTTAATCAAAAATACTGAGATAATTCTCTGTTTTATTAATGATGCGATTTATGCAGTGAAACCGCAGATAAAATCTATTAACACTATGATCCTTTAGCCAACTCTGGGCTCGTTCCGAAACCCTTATACAGTAACAATAGCAGCAGTTTCATTCACTACTGCTGCGCCATCAAAGCTTTCTATATCAGTGTTGCCCAATTAATGGTATGCGTATTTAAATAACATAACATAACGTTGTATAAATAGACGGTTATAGTGATAAACTCGCTCTCTATTACATGGGATCTGAAACACAGCTAACGAAATGTAGGTGTGACAGACCTCTGTCCATTCTTTAGAGATATAAGTGTGTATATTCTTTAAATTAAACTTGCCATTGTAGACGATGCGTGTTACTCTTCCACTTTAGCTTATTCGGTTAGAACTTCTTTTTACCTGTGAAAAGAAAACAATAGATTAGTTCTATTAAATACGGGGTGGTCAAGATCAAGAAAATGACATGAAACTAAATATTTTTACGCGAATGAAAATATTTTTATTAATCTATTTAAATAAATGTTGAATCAAAATATATATACAAAGATTTAATTATTAAATCATCATATTAAATTTCAAAAAAACATTGTCAGGTATACGGAAAAGGATATAGAGTACTTTTCATCCAGAAAAAAGGGAGCGACGCCGCGGGCAAAAGCTGTTTTAAAATAAAATGGTGATTGTATGATTTCAATGATATAGAAATGCCTTGTGACTCGACATATGAACATCAATTACTGGAACTAACAGTATTGAACTAAACAAAACTAGGGTCCTGCCTACCGCTTTGAGTACCACAGTCAAAGCGGTAGGCAGGACCCTAATGTAATTTTTTGGAAATATTGCTGGCTTTCGAGCTGTTACTGAGAATTTCCTAACTTGGAATTGAACTTGGGTATGCACGTATGTTTATTTGGAAGTGGTTCATCAGTATCTAGTACTCAATTTTAAACATAATAATATGTATTTCAAATATGAAGTCAAAAAGCAAGGCATTTTACCAATATCAATTACTAATGGTACTTTCAACTCCCTAACATACCCATTTCACACTACTCCATTACCACTGCAATCGTCCAAAAACTTCATCTTACAATCATAATACTACAACCACTTACATTCGACACCTCAGTTCATCAATCAAAAATCTTATCTAAAAGAAAAATCACGAGATAAACCTTCAGAAAACCCACTTTTAATATTACGTCATCCCAATTGATGAAACGTAAGATAAATACATGAAGCTGGAGGGTGCGGCCTTCTAATACGATGGAATGGTTTGATGTATAGATTTGTGCCCGATTCAGAGATCCCTGCAAATAAGAGCCCTACGCTTTTATCCGTGGAAAGTTTAGCGAAACGTAGGCCTGGAAATAATTCCCTTTCAATTACCTTACTTACATTTATGTTTGCCTGCCTATCTGCCAATTGTAGCTTCTGCTCAGGGATTTTCTTGTTTCGTACGTTTTCACTGATGTTGTGAAAAGAAGAGATACTTATCTCTCTTTTACCTTTTTATATCTTTAGCTTTAAGTAGGATTTGGGGTAGGTCGGCTGGAGTTTCTTTTAAATTATCCTATTTTTTCTTTTAAAGTACCGCTGTAGGTAATTTTGTTGAATAGTGTTTTTTTAAAGTGTAAACATTACTCTCAATGTTGTGGACTGTTGTTTATTTATGTTTATCTGACTGCTTAACTATATCATTATGCCTCATGGTAAAATCATTGTATCTTGACGCCGGCGTACGTACGCCGATTGACCTATTTAAATGTTTCAGTCTCACTAGTTTATAAATTTGCTGTCTGATAAATTTGTAGCCGAACGTATGATACCTACCTCACGATTGACCATAAGTACAAACCCGTTGCCCGCTTTAGCCAGAAATCAAACCTTGTTTCCAATCACGGATCGGGAAAGGTGTCTGTATGGTGCAACCGTACATTGCAAAATTACTTTATATTATGTCAGCATTTTCGCCACAACGCATTCGTAATTCATTAGTTTTATAAAAATCAGTTCACTACCGGTCATCAACCGCGTCGCGTGTAACTCACTATCATTATATCATTTAGCATTTTCTATCAGTTTGTACTTAGCCTTAGAACTTTATCAGTAATATACATATTCTATAATCTATCTCCTCGTATCATTCAATAGCATCGTATTAGTCAAAAGGTGTTTGGTACCGTACCACACAGTGTCTATGGATTTTGCTCTTAGTAGAAACTCAATAACAACAGTCTGAAGAAAGCTGCAATAGAATCACTACTGTATACTATAAACATTGCTTGCTTATTATAATTTTCCCTGTACGCCTCTGCCTACTTTTTGATTATGGGAATAAAGAGCCTACATATGTTTATTCAACGAGATTTTCCAGATCATTAGCCGGCATTGTGGTTTAAGTGGCCTTATAACAACACCTAATGGATGCGCTCGGTTCTCCCGATACAAAATTGCGTAATCGACAAACAATGCGTGCAAGTTTTCTTTGTAAACATTAAGTGGACCGTCGATTTTCGTCATTTACCAAGAAAGAAAAATAAAATTGTAAATTCGATGGCCAAGTTTAGAGAATAGGTCAACTAAAAGCAATTACAAATCGTTTATATCTACAATATTTAAACTGAACATGCTTCTATTATTTGATAGTTATCGGCAAGATGACAAATCAATTATAGGGTACAAACCCAAGGCATGAGTTCAATTTATAATTAACTGAGTTATAATGGGCGACGTGAATTTAAAGACCGAAATAAATCATTTCAAAAAATAAATTGAAGAATTCTAGCGGTGATGACGCATTGACGGGCTCGTTTGCTATAGATCTTTCAAAAAATCTTTATGTGTAAAAAGTTGTCTTGTCTATACTTATATAAGAAAGAGGAAAAAAAATTTTTGGTTTGTAAATTTGTACATATACTTGTAATGGGAAAAAATTGAATTCGGGCTCATTTTAAAAGTTATTACATTTTAGAAAGCTCATTTACCCCAAAGTACCAAAGGTTATATAACATAATGCTACGTGCCACGAGAAAGGAGCAGTAATCACATACGTAGATGAAACGCGACGGTGGATAAAAAAGTAAAAATGGTAGTATCTAAACTAATATTATAAAGAGGAAACATTTGTGTTTTTGTATGTATGTTTGTAATGTTTTCACACAAAACTACTGGACAGAAATCAAAAATCTTTCACCATTAGAAAGCTGCATCTTCACTGAGTGACATAGGCTAAATTGCATTTTCAAAAAAAATAGGGCACCTTAATAAAAATGCAATAATATGACTCAAGGTGTGAAAAAATTAGTCATAAAAAATCTGTCATCGCGTGCGCTGCGGAAACTATTGATGATAGAACAAAGAAATGTTCTACAGTATTATAGAACGTATCAATATCTACAAAAAAGTCCGCGATACCATATGCATTTTTGAATATATAGCTAACTACACCTATATAGGTGTAGTTAGACTTATTAATTTCTTTAGTTGTAGTTTTATATATTAAAATTAGATAACAAATTAAAAGTAGGTATTGGGTAATAAATTAAAGTCCACGCGGACGAAGTCGTGGGCAACAGCTAGTATTTTATAAAAGCTTCAATTGTTCTTATCTCCCATCGCAAAATAACACTTAACTCTACTACCATCTAATTCTATTTCACCTTTATTGGTTAAAAAATAGCATGTAAGTGGCATATCACATCGGGCTAGTGTTAAGAGCCAATTCAGTATAAATGGCTATCGCTAGTATCGCTCACGATCTCTATTAAACAGAGGGGAGGTTTATTTTTTTCATCAATATTATTTCTGATATTTCCGCTGTTGAAATATCTTTGGCTATTTTCTAAAGGATATTGTAATATACCTCGAGGCGAATCCGCGTTGAAAAATATACGGAATCCAACGTTATTTTAATGTGTAACCATGTATTACCTCATTGTATTATGTTATACTACATTTTTCCGTGGCATCACTCGTTAAGTTTGAAAGAGTTATCCTACAGGCAACATGCATTTTATCGTAATGAAAAATAGACTGTTTCTTTTTGCAGACACAAAATAAGCTCTAGGTATATAAAAATTAAAATCAATCAAAAGCTAAATTGCTGCATGAAACAAGTGAGAATAGGCAATTAATTGCCGTAAATCTTAGAGTACGAAAAAATGGTTCAAGATATATGCAAAGGTCACATGATACCACGTGACCTTGAGGTCAGAGGTCAAAGGTCATATAGTCATTTCGGGGGTATATCGACTATGCTGAGTCGAATGGCGTTGACCGCGAGTCTCTAGCTCTTACGGTACTTGAGTTGAAAGTTGTATAACAGACAGACGGACGGAAGAACGCACGAACAAAGCTGTTGTATAAGAGATTTATCGAACTCTAAAAACGCCTTCACTTTTATAATTTTGGTAAGGATTGAACATAAAATTAATGTATGTCTACACGGACGCAGTGTTTGGAAATTAGAAGCAACCACGTCTCAAATTTCCACTGTGCCTAGTGATGTGAATTGAATACCTGCACAGGATATAAAATTGTGTGATTCGCAAGTAGTTTTTTCGAGTCTGTTTGTTCTATGTTCGTTGTTTGAATATTTGTAAATTGCCCGCCACGCAGAATTTATTAATAGTCTAGTTGGTATCTTATTGAAATATAAGAAAATAAAAAACCTAGAATAAAAGGCACGAGTAACACTTTATATCTGTTACTCGAGATTGACCGAATAATTATATATCAATAATTAAAAATAGTAATTTAGAATTTCTATAACATTACGCTACGAGCCACGGGACGATGCAGTAATCAAAAATGTAGGTGAAATTGATACGGATAGCTAGCGTAATGAATATTTTATGTGTAAATATTACCAACGTGTTCGCCTACGATTAAAAAGTAAATTATTTCTCGTCTATTGGTATATTTTATTTACTGTTAATAATATCAGTTGTTTGAATCCAAAGTAGGCTAAGGCCACAAATTAAATAGAATGACAAAGTCGGGTCAAATACGCACCACAATGATCGCAGAAGTCTATTCAAATTGCTGTACCAGCCGAAAAATTATGGTTTTGCGTTTAATATCTCTACGTCGTGTCGGATAACCGTCCCATCGGACTTCGAGAATAAGGGATTAGAGGTTGTTTCTGTATTTGCGCTCACAGTCGTGTACTATAATATCTCCTGCGCAGATGGCTAGTTTTTGTTCAGATTGGCCACCGTAACCGACATTCGGTCTAAAAGACATTATTATAATTATACGACAAAAATGTTATAAGGATTAAAACTAAAATCTTGTAATACTCAATATAATAGAAGCCAGATAGCGAAGCAATCGATAAGTCGTGGGTTTTTATCCCATTCAATGCAATTTTGACGTCAAGATACTTCTGACACGAGCATACTTGCTTTTAATTACTAGATTTCCCCTGGAATATTAGTAATTTAAGGCCCAAACTAAAATAAAATCCAGATAAGTATATAGACTTTATTTAAAAATAAAACATACTATTAATGTGGGACTTATACATCTAGCTAAATGTGCGTTTATACATCTCTGTCTACGCATTTTAAGAATAAAAGCGTGAATGTGTGTTTGACTAGACGCCGAAATTAACACTTTAGCCACTAAGGCCGAGAAGAACTCTTTGAAATTGAAGCAAAGCCGCAGCCAACAGCAATTTAACATCAAAACATTTTGGTATATTAGTTTTGAAATCGCAGCTAGCCCGAAGTGAGCAAAAAGTCGTGACATTCTTGGTTGAAACTTTCTTAATTAGAAAGTCATTAGCTGTACTCCAGAACCGCTATCCGTTAAATTGCGATAGAGTCGTCGGTGATATAGCTGTTTTGTAGGATACTGTTTTTGCAGTAAAAAGGTAGATTTATTGAGAGAAAGTTGGTGATCAGAAAATTTTGATGTGTTGAAGAATCAGTTTGTTTATGAATATCAAAATGTTATTGTGGCCTTGCGCAATGTTTGGTCCGTTTGTTATTTTGTTAGATTTACAGTACATAGACCCACGTCTCTATATCTTCGTCAACATTGTACCGTCGTGGAAGAGTTTAATTGTTGATCTCCATGTGAGGTCTACATTCTACGACCACATTGCTGTCTACCAAAGGCAAGCCGTGCCTCTCTGCTAGCCTAAGAATTTCCTAACTGTAAAAGATTATTTCAGCACAGTAAAATAAACCTTTTAAAAAGTATATTACCTCCTTAGGGAATGTGATTAATAAATACATAGAATGCATACATCACTCGCGAGCTATTACAATGAGCGTAAGCCGCTTTTGTTGCTCTCTACCAAGAGAAATGTCATATGTCACTTTATTTTGCATCTTAAATCGTTTTGATACACTGTCTTGCATAAAATCAAAGTGATATTGTATAAATATACATTATTTCTTAGAGATTTTCAAATGGTCATATTTGGATTAAGCCGCTGATAGTTCCTAATTGAATACGCGCGCGATAATTCTTAAAATTTCCCTCGATATATATTTTGTGCATATGTTAAATTGCCCATTATTAAACTGCTTTATAACAACCGGTCATGCGGATCACTAATTGTGCAAAATCAACTAGCACATCATATACTGATTTTATTATTTTAAATAATATTAACCGTTACCTAAGTAATCATTCTTGTGTCACGGGGAAATTTACAAAAATTTAAAGAACGGACATAAAGAATACTGAACCTCGAAACTACTATTTGTGGATTTCACTTATTTTTACCCGTGTGGGGTGTCAATACCCCAAAACACACACACTGGCAGTGGCGACGCTAACATTTAAACAAAGCCATCCGTGCCTTCCATACAGTTCCTCGTTCTATGGAATTCGTAACATGGACGACAATATCTAACAAGTGAGATACGATCATGAATTGCCGTAAATCTTAGAGATCGAGAAAAAGGTATCATGTGACCTTGAGGTCAGAGGTCAAAGGTCTTAGTCATTTTGGGGGTATATCGACTATGCTGAGTCGAATGGCGTTGACCGCGAGTCTCTAGCTCTTACGGTTCTTGAGTTGAAAGATGTATAACAGACAGACGGACGGACGGACGGACGGACAAAGCGGTTGTATAAGAGTTTCTTCGAACTCTAAAAAAATATTTTATACCAAAGCATCACCCTCTAAATCAAACCATCAAAAATGTAAAAGATCATAATTAATATTGATCTGGAAGTTCCAAAATGGATTCCATACAACACACAAAGCTGTTCGGCAATCCTGCAATTATTAATACGTAGCTATTAAAACGATAAGGCTGGGTGCCGACCTAGCCTGGGTATCGCTTGGGGTGGTCCCCATCGCTTATTAAAATTGCACGACGGATTATGAAATTGTTTATTCGCGGATCAAAGTTGATCGAAAACTCTTTTTTGGTAAATTTTTATGAAAATTTGGTCCATTTTTTATCTATCGTTTGTGTAAACACCTAAGCTCTTCCATAATTTGAGTGATAAGTTGAATACACGTAACCATTTTGTATCTTTAAATGCTAATTTAGAATGTAAGAATATTTTTAGTGATGAAATTACCTGAACTTAAATATTGTTACTAGATATAAAAATGACATGTCAAATCATTTAAAAGAAATATGATATTTTAGAAACTGCCTAGTTATTGCAGCGCATTTGGGTTCAATTCCCTGGTCGAGTAGTGTTTTGGGATTTTTGTCAAACAATTTTCAGTACTCACGGAGCCTAGCACTGTATCCTGTAAACGTCAATAAGCTAACCCTATAGAAAGTGCACGTAATATATTTTTGCCTAGGTACCATTTCGGGGGTAAACGCGTAAGATTATATATGGATGCTTGAAATAAGTGCGTTTGATGATGATATTGATAAAAGAAAATTTAGTTTAGATTCAATACGTCTCTCCATTTCTCTCTTTGTAGGTCTAGTGGCATAGTTTATTTATCTTTATTAGGAAAACCAACAGCGCTACAGTTTGTTTAACAAGTTGAGTATAGTACAATTGTATAAGGCCAATAACAGGTTTCCCTAAATAATTATTTAATTTATACAAAATCAGCGTATGAATATGTCACAACTTAGTACCTCTTATTGAAATTAAACTACTATATACGGATTTTATCGCGTTGTTTATTTGACACTATATTACATAATTTTGGAAATTTGTTACACTACTATTACTATTAAACTTTACAAATTTTTAAGCTAATTATATTGTTATTAAAACTATTTAGATTTGATTTAATTTTACACTTTCCCCGACGTTTCGGTTGCTATTCAGCAGCCATGGTCATGGGGAGACTAAGATGGTAGTTGTCTCAATGTTCTAGTGTAGTTATATCTAAGTACCCGAACATAATTTAATCATTGGTGTTTCTATTTACGCAGAATGAGCTCAATACCTCTTATGTAAACATGCAATATTATACAAACCTAGTGAGTTTATAAATATAAAAATAAACATGGGTTGTACATTTAAGAAAAGCAAGATATGAAATTAAGTTGGGCGTAGTTGCCTATCTTTCAATATCTTTATTACTTGTGATTTGAAAGATTTCTTAGAACAACAGAAGAGATCCACCTCTTGGAATATAGTATGATAGGTGCGAGCAAGGCTGGTGAGCACACAGTTACCAGCGCGGTTGGTTGAATGTTGTTGTTAAACAACAGTTATAGACATAAAATACACAAAACTCAGCAAACATTTTTTTTATACATATTTTCCATCCCACTCATCTCTAAGCTTAAACATTATCCTTATTATTCACCTTGTAGAACGTCTTCTTTTTCAGTAAAACCGCGTTCTGATAAGCAGATCCGGCTAAAGAAACATCGGGCTTATTATTTTCTTTTCATTATATATTTACAAACAATTCTCTATTAATTTTTTAGTAGGCTTAACCAAGGTTTTTAGGGTTTATAAATCCCTAGAACCAGACTACGAAGGATTTTGGAATGATGAATTATTTTGGCTATGAATAAAAAACTGGCTAAGCCATTTGTGTTATTATTTTGTTGTTTTATTCTCTAACGGCACTATACTGCCCTAGCAGAATAAATATACAAGAGAGATTTAGACAATAAAAAGGTACGACAGGACTATAGTGAGTAGTATAAGCATATCGCGATCTTCAAGCCACAGAGGCGTGTCTTCAGAACAATTGTTCTGCAGACACTTCTCTATGGCTTGAAGGCCGCGATATACAGGATGTCCCAGAATATGTAAATCAAATTGTAACGGGAGATTCATTAGGAAAGGACAATCCAAAGGTGCTAAAAAAAATTATAACGTTTGTGCAAAAATTTCGTAATGAAATTATTAAAAAGTATGACTTATTCAGAATTTCAACTACAGCTACTTCGTTTATGGCTAATTTTAATTATTTATTACTATTATTATTGTGAAGCATTGATTCGCCAAACTAAAAACGATCTTTTTAAAAAACTGACTTAGTTTTGAAATCGCCGCATTATTTTGGTGTATTTTTTTTTCACCAAAACTTAGTTCTTTTTTATTTTTACACAAATGCTATAATTTTGTATACTTTATATTTTGCACATTTGAAAGGTCCTTACCTAAGGAATCTCGTTATAATTTGATTCACATATTCTGGGACACTCTTTATATACACTTCTACCGACCTCTCCGAGACAAGCGTGAGCCCATATACATGTACTATTTTTAATATCCTTGTGCTTAAATATGTCTCGGTGGCATACGGTAGTGAATGCGAGTGTTACACCTAGGGTTTGAATTCCCGAGCCAGAAAAAGGTCTACTGGATTTACATGTCAAAAATCAGTAGCAGTGCAGTGTCTATAACTATGTCAGTATACGGCAGTAGGCTTGCCCCCTATTCGTAACCCCTAAAACTATTCGTGGCACAATGTCTGTGTAATACACATTTGCCTACCCCCTCACGGATGCGTGAAAGTATGTATTTATGTAAGTATTCACAACAGTTGTCACAACATGAAATTCACCAAAAAAGCCACCTTTACACAGAACAGAAATGCTCGCCAAGGCAAAGACGCAATGACACGGAATTTAATGAATGCACGACATCCCTGGCTCCCATACATTTGCGTGTCATTTACTTTGCCCCGGTCCCTATTCAATAAGCGGACCCTGTACCCTTTTTCCCAATAAACACACGATACGTATCAGTTTTCTATTTTTTTCATAATATGACTCAACATCGTAAACACTCGTAAATTTATTTTTCTGTTTCGTGGTTTATTTTCGAGACACTATCTAGGCTTCAGCGTCACCGAAGGTTGTTTAACTTTTCTGGTTCACTGGTTTAAAGGTGTGGAGCCCAGTGAAGCGGAGTTTTGGTAACCAATTATTTCTGAAATACAGAACCGATGTACCCGTAGCAATGGAGGCTGAAAAATATCTTAATTTTGGGATGTGTGTGGAAAAAGTTGCACGCAAATATATTTTGTTCTAAATAATGAAATTTGTTGTGTGGAACGTTTATGAGCCTGTATTAGATGTTGGAACTATGTTTGTTTGTGCCGTAAGGTAAATAATTAAACCTGATTCTTACGTCATATTGTCTTAAGTTTACGCATACAGTGTGTATAATGTTTGCTTGTTTCTCACTTAAAAAACATGCTAAGAAAAATAATAAACAAAATCTATATCACCGTAAAACGTCTTACATAATATTGTCTTCTGTTTACGCGAATATTATTCATTGAAATTAAACTACTATATTTTTTTATTTATTAGTTATTTAAGTTTTTTAGTAAAAGCTTTAAAGCTTATTAGTTTTCAAAATTATGTAATTAAGTGTCAAATAAACAACGCGATAAAATCCGTATATAGTAGTTTAATTTCAATCGTAAAACGTCTTAATAATATATTTAAGTACAGTATTGATCAGCATAAATAACTGAAATTTCGCACAGTTTAGCAACACTCCACCAAACTTGACAAGGACGCGGAGCGTGGCATACTTTTGGCGGCATTTTTCTAAGGCGTAGGTAGGTAGGCGCGGCGTAGCGCGGCGCAGCATCGATGAATCTTTATGAATTTTAGTGATACCATGCCATGCCATGGGTAATCCATTAACATATTATTTTAAATAAATCAAATTTACTGCGATAATTTATTTGATCGATTTTTTAAAAGGATGTCACTTACGTACTCATAATAAGCTACTGTATAACATCTTTAAGGATCGGACAGGGTTTATTATAGACACTGTATAATACTTAAAAAAATTAACTAGTGTATACGAAACTTATCACGGTTCTTAAAAAAATGTAACTGGATAACTATTTTTAAAATTATGAAACTATTTATACTTACACTTTTCCAGATATTCCGGTTGCTTTTCTGCAGCTCTGGCTGCCGAAAGGAACCGAAGCATCACCCGTCTTCACGGGATTAAGATCATCTCATTCTAGTTTTGATTCTTACGGTTTTTGTACAAGATGCCCGTAGTATTCAAGAGTGGAGGCGTCCCACGCAATTTGCATCGTGCAAACGATCGACGTCTGGCTCCCGAACAAGTAATATGTATGATTAACTTGCGCATGTAACTCTCACGAATACCTTGCGCATGTAGTCCGGCCAGCTACTTATATCATGCACAAGTACTAGTATAACCTTATTTTGTTAGGACATTTTTGTAATTACATTTTGACAAATTATTATTATACTAATCTCACTTCCTGAATTTTGGCATCCTCAAACTGGTATATATATACATACATATTGTCGGCCTCGATGGCGTAACCGACTGCCACGCCTAAGGTCGCGAGTTCGATTCCCGCGCAAGTCAACATTTGTGTGCATAAACATGGATGTTTGTCTTGGTCTGGGTGTTTCTATGTATAGTATGTATGTATTTACAAAAAAAAAGGTATATATGTATGTTTATCCATTGTCTAGTACCCATAGTACAAGCTCTGCTTAGTTTGGGCTAGATGGTGTTGTGTGTATGTGATAAAATATTATTATAATTATTATTATATATAACAATTTTTTTTTTGTATTTCTGAAAGTTTACAACCATCTATGCTTTTAAGACCTACATAATACAGGCAAGTGTAGTACTAACAACACACCCACACTCCGGGCACAGCTCCAGACTTCACTTTTTAATAATTGGCATCAGATCACATTCTTGCAACCTCGCATTTCCTTAACAGTTTCAATAGAAAATGATTGACAACAATGTATTCCAATATTGGTGGACGGCAACATAATGGCTTCTGGGCGTTATCCAATTTGCAGTATTCTGCTTCGAACATAAATAATATGCTTCTATACGTGTTTCGCCTGTACGATAACCTCGGGACACTTGGCAATAAATAATAATAACTATCTATATTCACAGATAGGACTATTGTTTGAAACAATACTGATATAGTGAAGATGAATTGATAAGAATGCCATCTTCATGGCACCATCCCTCATGACAAATATTCCGTGAAAGCAGTAAGATATACACAGCCATAGGTTTAGATAAAGTCATAGTCCACTACGCTGGTTCAGTGCAGGGTAGGAGACTTTATACAACGTGTCACAGATATAACGCACAACCTCAAACACCCCAATTAGATTATTAAATCGTTATAATGATATAATCATTAAAATGTTACTTTTATGTACTTAAATATTTCAATTTAACGCATTAGTTCTCGTTATTGTGCGCGGATAGTATGGGTATTTTACAATAAATCTAACATTATTGCCTTTATTGCATTAACAACCTTATTGTCTTGAATTATGATACATTTTCGTTTATTTCAACTGTTCAAAGAAAAGAATGACTACGTTACGTGATTACGTTGTTTTCACTTGCTTTATCTTATAGAAGTTTGGGGTGGGGTAATGCTGCTAAAATTAAAATACAAGGATTTCAAAGAATACAAAATAAAATTATAAAATCACTCTTTCGATATCCGCATCTAACACCAACTGTTAAAATTCTTAAAGAAACAAAGCTAATGAGAATCAAACAACTTTATATATATATATATAATACTTGCATCACAATAAGAAAAATTATAGACAAAAGCATCCATACTAATTTGTCTTTCGTAAAGAAATCTCAAATTTGCAAACGCAGTCTTCGTTGACCTAGCTTACTTGTATTACCAAAAGTACGAAGTAATTATGCAAAAAGTAATATTACATTTGAAGGAGCACAGCTATTCAACAAACTGCCATCGAACATAAAAAATGTAAACTCACTTAGTAGTTTTAAGTCTCAACTGTCTCAGTATGTATTTAGGTTCATTTTGCCATGAGTTACAGGCATAGCCTGTATCGAGTGGTGGGTGACCAACTGCTTGTAATCTTAATTACTATTAACTAAATTAATTGAACTACTAAAGGAGTGTTCGGTGACTATTATTTCTATTTCACTAAATGCTGTCTTGTTATTTTCATGTAAGTGACATATTGTATGTCTTTTTGATAAAACATCCTGTAACCTCATTTTAGGGCAAAAAAAAATACCTATATTAAAATGTACATAAATAATATGCTTCAATACGACAAAGGCCAGGTTAAGAGCACCTTGAACCGACGGGCGTGTATGAGGAATGTGATGAAAGTGCATGAAGCCAAAGAAGTGTATCGGGATCGTAGCAAATGGAAATCCGTAGTATCTGCCTACCCCTCTGGGAAACAGGCGTGAATCTATATATGTATGTATATTAAAATGTCAGAAATGGATTCAGTAGCCGATTCTGAACAAAGTACTTTCAAGAAGTGCGTTTAATATATTACACGTTGTATATCTTCGAGAACATTTCACACTCTTAGACATGCAGGTTACCGCACGACGTTTTCCTTTTCCGTTAAAGCGACAGATAATTACTTATTTAATACGCACATAACTTCGTTAAGTCTGAGAAACGTGCATTAGGAACGAATTTGATACCTCTGGGTGGAAATCATATGGTCACATACTAGGCTATCGCTGTTTATACAATCGACTGATAAATTCTAAATCCAGAATTCAAAAAATAATTAGTTAATTACTTGCCGTGCCTCGGATAGCATGTTAAGCCGTCGGTCCCGGCTGCCATGAACATTTATGGCAGTCGTTATTGGGAAAGTCAGTACCCTCTAATATCCTGACATCGGTTTAGCCTTAGGGTATCGTTAGCCTTCGGGTTGCCGAGGTCAAGTGGCAGCCGTTCCGTGTAAAAACTGATATCCAGTCAAATCCGGTTAGACTAGAAAAGCAGACCCCAAGTGACTTGGGGATAATAAAGGCTAGGGAGAAGAAGAATTAGTTAACTACTCGGTATAATTAATAATTACTACGTCGTTACTGACACCAACATTTACCAAGCTCCGCAATAATGGTAGGCATTGAAGATGACAATTATCAACAGGCAACAGGTTTGGCTATGACCTTCACAAAATTCCCGAACAGTCAGCGCTATCTTGGATATTCTATGTCGCTTATATTGCCACATTCAGGCTGTCATAGTTTGACTGAAAGGTTTAATTGGACAACACTCTGCAGCTTATCTCTCATCGGTTTGATTTGTATTTCCAGAAATGAGGCCTGAAGCCTAACTGATATTATATTTGTAAATCTGAGTTTGTTTGTTACGGTTTCACGCTTTAACTATTCGACCGATCATGAGGCAATTTCACATACTCGTTGTCAGGAGTACAGAAACGTAAATAGAATATCTCTCATCCAGAATAATGTATTGTGCCCGAGGAATAGCTAGCACATAATTTGCTTCTATTTTTTATTGCAAGTGAGATTTCAACGGACAAGCTTGACATTGAGCTGTAATATCTGTCATTATTTACTCCATATTATTAACTTCCAATTGGTTTTCATAATATATTATTTAATTGTAAACGTATTTTCATAAATCTACCTTTATAAATGTACATCTTTTTATCGTTTACAAGGTAATTACTTACTGGAAATGAAATTGATATCTCGGCAATATACAGCATGATTTTTGTTATTTAATTAAATAAAACGTTTCAACGATATTTACTCGGCAAACTTGTTTTTATAACCGCGGTCAACTCAATAAAAAATCTTTAAAATAAATTTTACAAACATTGGTAAGTTCAGTGGCACGGATGGCGTAGTAATGTAAGTGTTTGCTCGCCACTGGCATTGCGCCGAGTGCTGTGGGTTCGAATCCCACATGGGGCAAAACTTTGTGTGATCCACAGATAGTTGTTCCGTTGTTTGAATGTTTATAAAGCCTCCCGCGATACAGAAATTACTACAATGTGGGAGTTGTCTTTCAAAAAATAAGGTATGTATTTTTATTTTAATGTATAACATTCGCGTAAACGTAAGACAATGTTCTGAAGTTTTATGGTAAAAAGTGGTAGCCGAATAAGACGTAAAAAGTGGCAGCCTCGCATGCCGAGGGTCCACATACTAAGGCAGGATGGCAAGTTATCTAAAAAGTTAAATGAGCAATTGAAACAAATTATTATTTCATTGAGTAAATGGACATGTGTACAAAAGTTTTAGGGCCGCTTGAATAAGGACCATGTAACTAAGTATGACTTAAATAATGATCAGCTGATTTATAAAAACAAAATACTATTCATAAGTATTCCTTTATTTGCATTATTTTTACATTAATTTTACAAGGTGGGCAGGAAATTGAATTTTCCTGTAATTTTTCACCATATGTCGTAAATTAATATACAGTACAGGAATAAATCTTGTAATGTGTAAACGAAGCCGTTTGCCAAGATATCCTGTTTATTCAAGTATTCTCACTTTTGTTGTATTTTAACCCCTTTGTTTTCTTTCGCAATATATATTTTTGTCATTTTCGATAAAAATTTACAAAAAAATATATTTATCTATACCAAATTGATAGCACTTGTAGTTGTTAAAATTCATGGCTGTGAGAGATAGAAGGATGGGCGGATGAGGGTGCCACCATTTTTGGCATGGAACCCAAAAAGCTATTACTAACCATAGTACCAAGTACGATTCCTGTGTCTGACATATGACATATTAGAACTATTTTTATTTCTTTTTAATTTCTTTTTTGCTTTATTTTAAATATCTGTTTTTAATCGTAAGTTTTGTACACCTTGTAAAAGTATTTCGCGTTGTACTATTCCCTAAATGTTTTAAATTATAATGGTATAGTGTCGTGTCGTTGGTAACTTTAAATAAATAAATAAATGTGGTATTAGGTTTATTTAAAATATTTTTATTTTCTGTAGCAACACGGTGACTGAAAGTTTGTCCAGTAGACTGCAATAGGCTCACCACCAACTATGTGCAACCTAAAAGCATAGCTAACAGAATGTGAGTGTATCACACCGCTGCTTACCACTTCGGAGATGTAGATTTTACGTTACACGTTCCTGCTTAAAACAAAATGATATCATCTGTAAAACGGATACAAAAATATCTCCCAATTACACACCAACACGATTTTACCATTATCGTAAATCATAAGCTCTGATATATTTCAGCGAGCGGTATTCCCGATATTTTATACAATAAATCATAACTTTTAAAATAAACGAAGATTAAAATAGTTGTAGACGGTTCATAACGATCCATCAACTTCGTGAAATAAATCGTGCAAAATGGCAATTCGCGAACAATAAAAAATAAGTTAAAAAATCTGTCCAACGAAATCGAGTTAGTTGTCGGCCGTCAGCATGTATAATATAATAATAAGAAGTCCTACCATTTTTCATAATTCTTGGTTCCTCTCTCGGACCAACCCATAATTTACTTTTATTTCAATTGTTAAGTTTAGAAGGGAAAAAAAGAAAAAATATCCAGTCGGTAGCTTTTTCGTCCTTTTGTTGTTCGCAACGGTATTCTCAGATGTTGATGAGATTTCTTAAATTTTTCCGCGATCATTTCGAGCCACTTTGTGGGCGTGGGCGTTCTATTAAATTTTCCAAAAATTGGCATTTTATTGTCGAAATGGAGGGAGTCGTAGATTAGTTTTGTCAGCGTGAAGATTATTACGGTTGGAATGTGGTTAATAATTTCTGTTCTTTTTATTTTAATTTCTAATAAATTGTATAAGTAGGATCGTAGGGACAAAGAGGAATAATGGCTTTCAGTCCCTTGTCAGTTGGTGAAGTCAGCTGACGGATGGGTAACTTAATGGGGCTCAGAGCTTCCCTCGCCTCATAAGGAAAAATCCACACGTATTATACGTACACGGTGCTTTTTGTCTCTGTTAGGATTTTCTCTAAATCATTACAGATGTGCAGACTGCCAGTTATATTATTTCTTGTAAGATTAATAAATATGAGCTATCGGAGTCAAGTAAATGAGCGGTGTAGATTTATTTTGAACTGATTACATGGGAGTTTGAGTCTGATTACATTTTTCTCGCCGAATTCATGAATTGGTACTTATGTACGTAGACGAGTACCGTATCAATGACTTTTCGAAATTATGTGTGTATTGATTGACAATTATCGCCTGCTCCGTGCCTCGGAGAGCACGTTAAGCCGTCGGTCCCGGCTGCCATGAACATCTATGGCAGTCGTTATTGGGAGAGTGTCGACACAAAAGATCCCACTGCGTCGAAGTGTCGCCGGTTTGCACTAACTGGCCCCACATAAGATACATACATACATACCGTATCACTTTATGCGTATGCATCAGCCGGTGCATCATAAAATAGGATTTTATAAATATACTTCTCGACTGATATTAAGTGCGGGATAAATTGGAATTTTCGATGAGTTCATTCTAAAACTTTAATGCCTTTAGATGAAAGATTTATTTAAAGAATATATTGAATTAATAGTAAAATAAATGCAGAAATAGGCTTATTTAATTTTGAAATAGTAGTATGCTTAAGTAGTATAATTTATTGTATAATTTATTTGTTTGTATTTATATGTTTACACTGTTAGGTTATTTTGTTAAAACCTTTTTAATCTTATTATATAAATATAATCAATGCTTATCTTGGTATTTTTTACATTTTCAGCTTCCAATAACGCTAAAAGCTATCACTATATAGCTATCACTTTATTTCACAACACGTCTCATTATTTAAGAAGAACTTATGAATGCTACTGAGAATGTGTTCGTGGTTTCAATAAATATAGTACATAAATGTATTTTTGTTGAAATTTGTGGCCTGTGCACAAATCACTACCATGAAGAAAAAACAAAATTAATGACGACAGTAAAAAACATACAAACTTCATAGAAATGCTCACAACTAGTTCTCTTTAAAAACCATTCAATCTAATATAAATTATCTTACTTTTATATTAATCACAAGCAATCATCGCTTTACTAACCTCTCAGAACGTCGCTTAAAACATCAATCAAACCTCACTACCATGAAGCTCTTCCTTGAACTACTTTCAACAGATCTCGATCCGAACCATACGCTCTACCAAAATTTATTTCCACTACTAAATAATTTTGCTGGTTTATGTAAATTTAAAAGCTTGCTACAGTGACATCCCTACGGATGGAAGTCGAGCATGACGTAAACAGCTATCAATCATCGCCACTGTGGCTAGGGGTGGCACGTGGATATTTGGACGAGGGTTTATGTTTTTAATGTAAGTTTATGTATTTGTGTGTTTGAATAGACTGACTTGTATTTTTGTAGTTTTAGATTGACGAATGTGTAGATCGTGTAGCTTTTGTTGGGTGGTTTTAAGGTCTTATTAGCTGTTTAGTTTTAAGACATATGCAGCACGAAAAGTAGGTTCTGATAAGTATTTCTCAGTATACGATGTTATGTGTAGTATTTAACACGTAAACAGTCCGGTGTACCGTATGAGGTACACGAGCCCTGTGTTAATCTACGGGGCCTCGGAATAATAGTAATGTCCTCAAGATCGAATTTCGGCTACGGCGACCAGTCTTAACGGAGACTGGCCATCTGCGCAGGAGATATTATAGTGCACAAGTGTGTGCGCAAACACAAGTGTTCTCTGTTCCCTAACCTGTTTATAAAATCTTTTTTAAACTTAACTTGTACACGAGGTATATTCCCTGTCTCAAAACACTTGAGCAAGGGACGCAAAGAGTATCCCAACTCGAGTCAACTTGGATGACTGCACAGATAACACAATGTCACTCCGTCCCTACCAGTGCGATGAATGATGTGGGTTTGATGCTCATACGGAATAAAACTTTGAATAAATCAGATAGTTGTGCCGAGTTAGGCTATTCTTTGCATCCGTTTTTTGAATAATTATAAAGTCTGGGACGATGCATGTATTACATCTAACGCGGATACTAGATGTTTTTGGAAATAAATCCTTTAAAATTCTAGAATAGTACCTACTTTATTTAGTAGCGAAAACGAATTTAGTATTATTTTAAAAGAAATGAGCATTCTAACAAAATATATTATAAATGCGAATGTGAGTTTGTTTGTTTGTTACGCTTTCACGCCTTAACTACTTAACCGATCTTCATGAAATTTTGCATACACGTTGTCAGAGGTACAGACAAGTACGTAAGTAGTCAGAAGAGTAGTTCCATCTAACAAAAAGTACGGTTCTCGCGGAATAGAAATGTATTAACAAATTCTACATTACGGCGAGCGAGGCTGCAAGAAAGTCTTCTTTTCTTCTTCTTCTGCCTAGCCTTAATTATTCCCAAGTTACTTGGGGTCGGCTTTTCTAGTCTAACCGGATTTGACTGGATATCAGTTTTTACACGGAGCGGCTCCCACCTGACCTCCGCAACCCGAAGGCTAACGATACCCTAAGGCTAGACCAGTGTCAGGATATTAGAGGGTACTGACTTTCCCAATAACGACTGCCATAGATGTTCATGGCAGCCGGGACCGACGGCTTAACATGCTCTCCGAGGCACGGAGCAGGCGATAATTGTCAATCAATACGCACATAATTTTGAAAAGTCATATAACTTCCGAAAGTCAGTGTTGCGCGACGTGGGTTCGAATCCGAGACTCTCTGCAAGTCTTCTATGAAGTTTAAATGCCAATACGAATATAATTTTGCGTCAGTCACTTTCTTTTGCCTTTGGTCGTAATCGATGCTAGCTAAATTAAGTTCAAAACCCAAGTTCGAGTAAGTTATGGTAATTTAGTCTCTTCAGGATTAATCTATTGACTGATACGGCTGTACAATATTTGCAGAAATAGATTCTGCAAACATTGGTATAACCAATCATGTGAGTCAATAAACATTGAATTAGTCATTCTATAATGATAGTTTAAAGTCAATACTCAATCAGGCTCTAGGTATTTACGGATTAGCTCGGGAACAGCACTCTTATTCTGGATGAAAGCAACCCTATATGTCCTTTTCTGTTCCCCTGACAAAGTGTATGTGATATTTCATAATGATCGGTGGAATACTTTAAGCGTCAAAGCCTAACAAATAAAAAAACTTACATTCGCATTTATGATACTAGTTAGGATTTACAATAACGATAGTATTTTCGTGTAGCGACGGAGTGAGGTAATTTTATGCACAAATATAATTTAATAGCCTTTGCCCGCGATCTCGTACGCGTGGAATTATAATACCTATATATATTTTCTTTCTTTGCTTCTAAAAATAAGCGTCTCTACTCATTAAACATACCTATATAATAGATTTATTTATTGATAAATAGGTAACGCACAACCTAAACCCATAATTAATACTCGACTTCTAGATCGCGTATAAAGATGAAATATACACCAGATTTTAAGTCAAACTTCTAGCTATGGAAGTGTGAAAATCATCTTCAATTTTGTACAGTAATTTTAGCGTGATATGCGTACAAACATACATACAGACAAACAGTCTAAAATAAATTAGCTCCTATTTTTATATGTATAGATAAGCTGAAAAATGACACAGTTTGGTCTTATTTTAATTTTTTCAGCACTTGCTTTCGACCTTTACGTAGCTCGTTGTGGAGACGGTTTGCAGTCAATATGGCGTCAATAGACTGTATTAAATTAAGCTGGTATTGCAGCAATACTATTTAAAGGGTTGGCAACACTCGGTAGTGCGTCTGGTGTTGCAACCTTCCATAAACTACGATAATCACTACTATCAGGCAGCCTTTAACTTACTTGTTACTTAAACCGTATATATGACTAAATTCTGGACAAAGGCCAGGTTAAGAGCACCTTGAAACGACGGGCGTGTATGAGGAATGTGATGAAAGTGAATGAAGCCAGAGAAGTGTGTCAGGATCGTAGTAAATGGAAATCCGTAGCCTCTGCCTACCCCTCTGGGAAACAGGCGTGAATCTATGTATGTATGTATGTATACCTAAATAATATTGTTATACATAAGTATTTTTTGATTTTGTTCAAACAGTCATAGGACTATAATCCTTGCATTCTATGCAAGAAACCTGCACTTGATTGCACTAAGGACGCAGTGGCTTAAGTGATAAATGCGACAATTTTCAACGATTGTTAGGCTTAAGTGATAGCATCAACACTCGATCGAATTTTCGATCGAAGTTCGATCGAACTTCGGTCAAACTTCGATCGAAGTGATAGCCACATTCCACTTGTTAGTACACCGAATATTGTAAGTTCGATCGATTTTAGACACCTAATAAATGTGCTGAGTCTGGGATCAGGTACTTTGTGTTTGTTATATCAATGATTGTAATATTCCTCGCGTATCAAGAATACTTCGTAGTGAGTAAGTTGTCTTAAAAAACCAAACAGGACTGGCGAAAAGTGACTGCAATACTCTTTCTACAAGCCTATTACACCTCTGCCTATCTGTCGGGTATTTAGTGATGTCTTATTCGGTCTTAAACCTTTATCAAGAAACTTCAGAAATGTCTTAGGTTTCTGCAAATGTTAAACATTCAAATAAAACTATTTAATATATATTAATTATAAAATATATAAAAATCAATTGCTGTTCGTTTGTCTCGCTAAAACTCGAGAACGGCTGGACGATTTAGCTGATTTTGGTTTTGAAATATTTGTCGTAGTCCAGGGAAGGTTTAAACGGTGAGAAAATACAGAAAAATTCGTTAGGATAGGTGATACGAAGTACACTAGGTCATCTAGTATATATTAAAATTAAACCCTTAATATGGATTTATTTGAAAACACAACTTTTAGATAATTTTGAAACTGGTTAACTACTACTATTATTAAATTAATTGAATTATCCTAACTAATATCATAAATGCAAATGTGAGTTTGTTTGTTTGTTACGCTTTTATGCCTTAACTACTTGATTCGGCAATCATCATGGAATTTTGCATACACGTTATCAGCGTTACAGAAAAGGACATCAGGTACCTTGCTCCCAAAAGAACAGTATCGCTCCCAAAGGAGTTGAAAATCTTCATGAACGCGAGAGAAACCGTGGGCAAAATGTAGTAGCTTATATCTATATATATAAAACTCTTCCGTTACTGAGTGACTAACAGACAACGCTCAGCCGAAACTACTGAACGCAAGAAGCTGAAATTTGGCATGTATGTTCTTTGGAGAGTGTAGGGGAGCACTAAGAGAGGATTTTTGGAAATTCCACCCCGAAGGGGGTCAAAGGGGTGAAACCCGATATTCACACGGGAACGGGACTTACGCGGGTGAAACCGCGGGAAAACTACTAGCTTTAATATAAAACTTCAGATTTAAACTACTCGTCACTATTTTTTTTACAAAAATATACTTTATCCCTTACGAGAATCTTAACAGATTAACGAATACCAGAAGATAATCCTTAGGATTAATTCTATTGTTTTGTATTTCAGCTAAGGTTCTAAAATCTCACATATATCAAAGGACAGATCAAGGTCCACGATCTCCAAGGTCATCAGAGAGCCCTTTTAATTAGGCCTAAAAACTCTTTAACGACGCCAACTTAAATAATAATACTATGTGGTTAGATCCCAGTAGAGCTTTTATGAATGCCTTGTTTACTCAGTGACGTAAGTTCGAAATTTACCACAACCATTATGTATAAGGTTATGAGTTAGAATCCTGTTTATTGGGAGTTGAACTCGCATGATGATAGTTCCGTGTAATAAGATGCATTGCCGGGTTGAGTGTCATGTCTCAAAGGAGTAGGCAGGGTTGTATTGTGCACAATCATTTTGCCAAGTATGGTTTAACGCTCCACTTAATAGTTTCTTTCACACTTTTACTTTTCCATTTGTTAAGAGAGTTTTCATACTAGGAATAAATCCTAGGTTGCGAGGAACTTTACAAACATTCAAACTTCTTCTCCCTTAGCCTTTATTATTCCCAAGTCACTTGGGGTCGGCTTTTCTAATCTAGCCGGATTTGACTGGATATCAGTTTTTACACGGAGAGGCTGCCACCTGACCTCCGCAACCCGAAGGGTAACGATACCCTAAAGCTAGACCAGTGTCAGGATATTAGAGGGAACTGACTTTCCCAATAACGACTGCCATAGATGTTCATGGCAACCGGGACTGACGGCTTAACGTGCTCTCCGAGGCACGGGGATGTCTAACACCACCAACTTCCTAACTCCGGGCTGCTATTGAGATTTCTTAACAGAAAAACCCAATTACTTTTTGTTGGCCCAACACGGGATTCGAACCCGAGACCTCAAGCACAGCAGTCGCATCAACTACCGCTGCACCACGGAGACAGTCGTAACGTAACGCAAATAACGTTTTAGCGTGAGAACTATTGTGGAAGCGAATAGACTTTGTGTTTTGAAGACTCTACTCTAACTTTCTATAGTTCCATTTCTTTCGCAATAATTTACCCTAGCCAGCGTAACTCAGTGAACACGCAGTGGACAGTCAGATGTAAATTCTTACATACAGTGAGCAGACAACCTTGAACTATACATCAACAAATATTACTTTTACAGAAAACAATAATCTGTTGATCGAATATACAACACAGTTTCAATATTACGGCCGTATAAGTCATATAAGTTTTACTTTATAATTTTCGAGTGTGACGGGTTTAATACCTCACCCCAATGAGATCTGAAAGTAATGTAAAATGTAATTCAATTTTCAGCTCTTTTAATTCAGGGTTAAAAGGATTAAGTGGAATTGATCTGTCAACGTTTTTAATATGTACGTTTATTCCTGTACAACGCAATATTGTTGAGTTATATTAAATTTAATGAGTGTCTGATATACATACTTTGCTTTATGTAATACAAGATTTACCCGCGGCTACGCTCGCCTACTTATCTGTTCTCGAACAACGTGTATGCAAAATTTTATGAGGATCATTCGAGAAGCTAAGGTGGGAAAGCGTAACCAACAAATAAACAAACAAACTCACATTAGCATTTATAATATTAGTTAGGACACGCTGTCCCTCAGGGTTCACCCACTTATATGATTACTACTCTGTGCCCGCGGCTAATCGTGGAATGTTATAACCTAAAACCGGCCTTAAGAGTAGGGCTAGCAAATTTATACCGTGGGAGTGCCACGCTTCGGCACGTATGGGCCGGCTCAACCGGAGTGATACCACGGCCTCACAGAAAACCGGCGTGAAATAACGCTTGCGTTGTGTTCGTCGAGAGAGTGAGGGTACCGGAGGCTCAACCCTCTCCCTCCTGGGGGTGAAGGGTTTAAAAGGCTGGCAACGCACTTGTGACTCCTCTGGTGTTGCGGCGGTCCATGGGCGGCGGTAATCGCCTACCATCAGACGATCCGTCTGCTCGTTTGCCTCATATAGCATAAAAAAAAAGAATACAGAAATATTTCAATGAAATCTAAGTTATGGAATATGACTGCTCGGATGGCGTAGTGGTTTAAGTGGTCGTCTCGTCACTGCCACTGCGCCGAGTGCTGTGGGTTCGAATCCCACACGGTTCAAAACTTTGTATGATCCACAAATCGTGCCGAGTTTGTGGCATACAAGCACACGGTCCACCTGATGGTAAGTGGTCACTGAAGCCTATGGATGCCTGCAACACCAGAGGCATCACTTGCGCATTGCCGACCCTTTAGGAAAGGAAGTGGGAAGGAGATGGAGCGGGAAGGGGGAAAGAAGGTGATTGGGCCTCCGACACTCTCATTCACCGAACGAAACACAACAGTAAGAATACTGGTATTTCACGTCGATATTCTGTGAGAGGGTAGTCCTCCCCCGGTCGAGCCAGCATTCATGCTGAAATCAGCGAGGCTGTACTACATTCAAGTGTTCTTTTTGTCCGTTGTTTGAATGTTTGTAAGGCCTCCGCGATGCAGGATTTATTCCTAATGCGGGAGTTGTCTTTTAAACCAAAAATAAAAGAAGATATTCTACTTATATGAATGTAATCCAATCATTGTTGATAGCTGATTCGAATAGCATCTCATCAGGACTGTATATTTATACAGCGTGTAATTTCAAGCCTTGTCTAGTGTACTATTTATCACCGATGATTAAAAACATTCGAATATTCAATTGTTATTAAAATTTAAACTAGGAACACCGAATAAACCAATATTCGAATACCGATTTCAACAACATTCGATTTATTCGATTGCTTTTTCGGTAACACTCGCGCATAAACAATTTAATGTAGTGATTAAACTGTCAGCTAATAATAACCTAATACCAAACACTTTCTGTAAATACCTGACTATTAACTTTATACTAATTGATAGCTCAGCGAAACACCATTTCAATGGTTTAATAACGGTATAATTGCCAAAGCGATCACTAGTATTCACAGAATTAATTTATTAACTCCTACAGCACTTAGTTACTGAGAATTTTAATCCAACGTATGAACTGCACTTAGTTTCTATTTACCATCACTATTCCACTTGTTGGAAACCATGTTTCAAAAGAATTAAAAAAACACTTATGTTGTAAAGCCACACAAACAGCAACCCATGTAATTAATGCAAAAATGGAGTCAGTAACAAAATTTTACAAACATTGAAGAGAATTTGATATGATTTAACAAATCTATAAAAACAAAATTCTTGCGCTCTGTATAATTACTGTATCGCGGACGAATTTACAAACTTTTAAACAACGGACACAAAGAAAACTGAGACTCAAAACAACTTTTGTTTAGTGTGGGGATCGAACTACCAGCTCTCGACGCGTTAACAGTCGCAAAGCGAACACACAAACCACTAAGCCATCGGAGCCTTTTATATTCCTACACGTGATACATATCAATTTAAAACAATGCTATTTTGTCTTACTAATGCACCTGCCACTCTACAACGATTGGTCGATATCTTGTTCTCTGGTCCTGAATTTAAAAACAAAGTCTTTTGTTTTGTCGACGATATTAAATGCATATCGTCATTATTCGAAAATCATATATCGCTTCTTTTACGCATTCTCGAAAGATTAAAGAGTGCAAACTTAACTATCATCATGAAAAATGAAAATTCTTTAGAGATAAATTAAAATATTTAGGTTATGTTGTTGACTCTAAAGGGTTACATCCGCATCATAGTCAAAATGATTGATCCGCCATTGCTTATGTCAGTCAACTTAATCACAATGCATATTAATTAAGAACATTTAAAATTCGAAGTAGACTGTACCTCAGCAATTAGTGAATGCAACGTGAGGTGTATGCACGAATCCCGGGTCGAGTAGTGTCGGCGCACGAGCACCGAGCAACGGCGGCGGAGGAGGACGACGGGCGCGGGGAGGTGGCCCTCTCCGCACGATATATCACTCCGCGCAGCACACCCGCCCGCGACACTCGCTACCTTACATTTTCATATACTTATATTCTTATTTATATTACAAGTTATATTTTATACAGTCCACTCTTTTATTTGGTCTCAACAATTAAAATTTAGACAAGTAGAATAATGATTCTATTTAACCCGAGAAGCGTACCTGATAGATCATGTACCGTTCAAGTTTTCTTGATTTTGTGCCAGTGGGTCTGGCAAGAAAATATCACTACTAATAAGGAACTCAAACTGTACCGGTTGCAATAGGCACATTAAAGGTGGGACTTAAAACCCTGATAGCAGGCAAAATGTGGTTGAAATACACCTATCTACCTTAACGAAAAAATACGTGTTAGACTACATAATAAATATGTATATACGTTACAATTCTTACAAAGCCCTTGGAATTTTTTCGCCCATTTGTAAATACATATAAACATTTTTATGTATTTTCCTCATAACTGTGTTGACAGCAGTCTCCTGATGATCTGATTTATGATCCAATGATTTAAAAAAATAACCAAATATTTATTGTACGCCTCCCCTAACTGATCCCTTAGCTATACAACACCCTCGGGAAGAGGGGGTGGCAAGTCGATAACCACACAATTCTTATAAAACTGTTTATTCTAAAAAAAGTCTACACTTTTATGTTTGCCTCCGTAGTTCAAAATGTCACGCGTAAGTTGAATGTCACTCATGAATGTCAAACATTCGATATTGGAACTAAATTTGTATTCAGAACGAATGACATTTTTAACATAATGAAATCTTTCATAAATGAACGTATTAAATTTTGAGTAATTTTAGAATATTCTTTTAGCTTTGTAGTCTATTCTAGTTTAAGATATTGTGAAATTAAAGAGGGATAATACATTTTTATTAATAATTTGTAAAAAAGAAGTAGACTTCTTAGATACTTTTATTGAAGAAATAATATAATAATAATATTCTATCACATACACACAACACCATCTAGCCCAAACTAAGCAGAACTTGTACTACGGGTACAAGACAATGGTTAAACATACATATAACACCTTAATATTTACCTATGTTTAACAAATAAATGATTCTGATTCTGATAAACAATAGCAGAAAATAAAGATTATTATGAAAAAAAAAAAAAAATATATCCTTTTTTTTGTAAATACATAAATATTATACATAGAAACATCCAGACCAAGACAAACATCCATGTTCACGCACACAAATGTTTGACTTGTGCGGGAATCGAACCCACGACCTTAGGCGTGGCAGTCGGTTACACTAACCACTACGCCATCGAGGCCGACATATTACGAGCTATTACTGATTTTTATAAAAAGTGGCAAGACTGTCTTAGTAATCGAATCGGAAACCTGTCGTTCACAAGAAAACGTAAACGTGAACTTATGCTAGGGACAACAAACCTATTCCACAATATATTAAGCGATTAACATTATATTCATTGCTGTAAGATATTTTAAGATTCCTGTCTTGACGTATAAATAATACTCTCTACTAGTCTCTCTTGTTCGATCCAAGTATTTAGGAACCACTTGTATTAAAAATATAGTTCCATTACTTATTTTTCGGCGATCTTATAATTATTAATTAGATTTATATTATTTTTATTGAACTTTTATTAGGTATTAAAATTGTCATGTTTGTAATAATATTTATTTTTCTACCACGCTTATGCAAATAGGTAAGTTAGTATATTTTTCTCAGAGTACATCTATTTACACATAAGGCTTTGGCCAGCAATCGAACTCATTGTCAAATCATAAAAATATAGCATATATTATATTATCTGAACTCGTTAATTTTTAGAACTGTACGTGTAAAACACATCTATTACACAGGTACACGCGAAACCAATATGAAGCTCATATCCATTCCTACCAAAACGCTATGCCAAAAGATTATTGTTAAAGTTGACAAAATATAAACTTCTTCTCCCTTAGCCTTTATTATTCCCAAGTCACTTGGGGTCGGCTTTTCTAGTCTAACCGGATTTGACTGGATATCAGGTTTTACACGGAGCGGCTGCCACCTGACCTCCGCAACCCGAAGGCTAACGATACCCTAAGGCTAGACCAGTGTCAGGATATTAGAGGGTACTGACTTTCCCAATAACGACTGCCATAGATGTTCATGGTAGCCGGAACCGACGGCTTAACGTGCTCTCCGAGGCACGGAGCAGGCGATAATTGTCAATCAATACGCACATAATTTCGAAAAGTCATATAACTTCCGAAAGTCAGAGGTGCGCGACGTGGGTTCGAACCCGAGACCCTCTGCATTGCAGTCTGTTGGTCTCCCCACTGAGCTATCGCTGCTACAAAATATAAACATTTATATATAAATATTGCACAAAACGTACCCCACAATACGGGTTGCTAAAAATTTGTTTTCCCTCTTTCCTATGAATGGTAAACCTCACCCTAAAATAACATTATGGCTTCGTTCTGCCTCTGTGTACAAAGAAAACATACTCTTATGGGGTTTCTTAAATAAGATGAAATTTGTTTCGGGCTTAGCCAAAGTTTGAAAGCCCTTGTGATAAAATATGTGAATATTTTAGTATAATATCTAGTCATTCTTAAATCTTAAACATACAGAAAATACAAACCCCTTGGGTTGTTTACTCAATTTGTAATACTGACATCCCATTTTTATACATTATGGGATTGAATGAAATTTATGTTATATTCTGTCATCATAGACTCTCTTAATATAACAGAGACATGACTCAAAGCAACTTCAACTCTAACGTTGTAGCTATAAACTCTAATTTCATAATCCTATAATTTTTGTGTGAATGATTTGTTTACTATATACTATTATTATTTGAGTTAAGTATTTGTGGTACATTTTACAATTAGATATTTCAAAACCAAATTAAATTTCAATTATAAACATATCAAAGAATTAATAGATGACCAAGGGCGATCAATAGAAAATATTCACACTTTTCATGCTTATGGAAATATCTCATTGTTGGGTACGCATTGCACATTGATTAAAACTGACCGATCAATGAGCCAATTCCAATTTATTGTTGGATAGACATAGTGTAAATATATATAATAATTATATAATAAAAAAAGTTATTGCGTTCTATGAACTACAAATTCCATCGCTCTAGCATACTTTATAAAGATTTACTTAATCGGTATGGCATTCTAAGCTTGGAGTCTAGAGCTTACTTTTGGGAGCTATGATGTTGCACGGTTTATGCCACAACAGATTTGACTGCATTGAGATAACAAATAGAATTTGTTATATACTTCCTAGAACTGTCATTCGACGAGGAGTTCGTGTGCCCCATCTGTTCTGTACAGATACATGCAGAACAAACGCCGGAGAGCGTGCGCCTCTTCGTAGACTTGTTGAAGCATACAATACGTATCTTATTCAGCTGGACATATTTTCTCTCACTCATCAGCAATACAAACGTAAAGCTATTGAATTGTTTGAATCACTTTAAGTTAAGTACAACGTTTTATTTTAGATTTTGTTTGTTAAACATTGTCAAATTCATTCAATTGTGTTCACCATCACTTTTATTTTCCATTCTTAATCCGTGGAAAATGGTGTTGATTTGATGTTTGATAATTTAATGTAAAACACTATCTTGTAATACTTTAACATGTAATTGCTTTTTGTCTCTAATAAACAAATTTGGAATCAAATAGTATATACAATATTTTGTATATATGTATGTATGTGCAAAATCTTTGTTACTTGTTCTTGTAGCGTATTCTTTGCTACTTCACTTACAGAAACATTTTCGCTCTAAGCAGTAAGAAGTGGTTGAGCGAGATGAATATTGATGATCAAGCCAAATCAAAGATGCCGAATATTTATAGACACGTGTATGGTTTTATATTTTCTTTAGCAAGCTGATTTAAAATGTTCATTTTTATATACTTTTCGCGAAAGAATTTTGTGTTACATCTCTATTTTACAATTTTTCAGTAACACATTTCTTTATGATCAAATTCATCCAACCATAACTTACAACGAATTTCTGCTTTATACGACGCACTTGTGGCAATGAATGCAAATATCTAACGACTGACAATAGATCAGTAGAATTATTGACCACGATCCAACATTAGTCTTTGCGTAAATCAAACTAAAACTTTAACAAATTTTAATAATTGTTTAGAATGAAAGTAATATTATAAAAGTTTCTCGCGTCTGTTTGAACAAATATGAGTGATTGCAGACTTTTTTTAAATTAGATTTCAAAAAGTTCGAGACTAATTCATGTCCGACTTAAGGTCTATACAACATCTTTATTAACCTGCAATTTTTTCCAGTTTTAATCCTATCCTTTGTACTTCATCGGTTTTATATTTCTAAGTCAAACATTTTATTGGTTCAAATTAAAAAGTGGAATATGCAGAGTATGCTCAAAAAAGACAACAAGCTTAGACATATGAAGATGTGTTAACTATCTTATAATGACTTCTATATATGGCAAATAAGATACGAAGGTTGAATAAATACTGATGAATAAATTGTATGATAATATAGTGTTTTGGAGCAACTAAAGATAAATTTAAGATTGCTAGAGCATCGAGAAAATTATGTTAGGTATACAGACCTTTTATTTTATATCATAAAGGTCCCGCGAAAAAAAACAGAATCTTCTTCTCTCTTAGCCTTTATTACTCCCAAGTCACTTGGGGTCGGCTTTTCTGGTCTAACCGGATTTAACTGGATATCAGTTTTTACACGGAGCGGCTGCCACCTGACCTCCGCAACCCGAAGACTAACGATACCCTAAGGCTAGACCAGTGTCCGGATATTAGAGGGTACTGACTTTCCCAATAACGACTGCCATAGATGTTAATGGCAGCCGGGACCAATGGCTTAACGTGCTCTGCGAGGCACGGAGCAGGCGATAATTGTCAATCAATACGCACATAATTTCGAAAAGTCATATAACTTCCGAAAGTCAGAGGTGCGCGACGTGGGTTCGAACCCACGACCCTCTGCATTGCAGTCTGTTGGTCTCACCACTGAGCTTTCGCTGCTCTCGAGAAAAAAACAGAATATGAGAAGAATAATAAAACGAGAATGGTATGACCGTAGTCATTGTCTGCTTATTGTAGAAGTAGGCGAGATTCTTTTATAAATAACTAAAGTGATAATCAAGCGTGTTATTAATCTGATGGTGATTTACAACCTGCGGTGTTTGCAACACTCCAAGTGTCAATAGCTCGTTACTAATCCTTTAAAAAATGAGTTGCTATAGTGACAGCGTATCGAAAAAACTTAAGAATCTCCTGGCTTACGGCTCCTTGAAGGATGTCTTATACTCTGCTTACTGCAAATTTTTTAGTAAATTACATTTATCTTTTGCATTAACTCACAGCGTTAAAAATATTTAGTACCAAAAGTCCATTCATCCATCCCTTTAGTATTTAAGTGTTTCTAATACATTTTAAAGGTAATTTTAATCTCCTACCTTTCAGACATTTTAAAAAGCTTTTTAGCTTAAGTGTAGGTCTAATCCTTCATAACGCGTGAAGGTTATAAAAGAACATTGAAACAAAATTATTAATACTGTTGCAATGTAAATTTGATATTTTAAGTGCTCTCTCACACACATTCTCTCTTTCTCTTTTTTATATTCGGTTACAACACTTACAGAAAAAGTACTTTTGCATTTATATTTTTTTAAAGACATAAACACATAAATTTATATAGTACAAACATAGAAACGACGGACACAAAGAACATCCAGACTCAGAAAACTATTTACGAAAACCACAAACTTTTAAATTTTTGTTACATTTGGAGTCGTCGAACACACAACAGTTTGCGCAGTGACAGAAGCGAGTCGATCGCCTAAACCATTACGCTATCCGTGTAGTAATATATTTGGATAAAATATGAAAATGATTATTAGTATTATTGGGTTTTTCTATTGCGCAATGCTCATTAGCAAAACGAAAATATTCCCGGTTGACGGTAGTTGTTAGGCTATTTATAGTTTCATTACTCTGAACTAAAGAACCGTAATTGGTGCTATTATTAGTAATCATGAACCAAAAACATAATTGACGGCTCGTTTCGTAATACATCGCTGCCTATCTTCGGTGGCTTACAGTTGCGGCGTCATGGTATGTATTGATTATTGGAACGCTAATTGATTTTCCAAACAAAACGAGCAGACCACCCCATTCTAATTAACCTTCCATTATTTAAAGAATATTGATCAGTAGGAATATTTTATAGGCTTTTTTATGGTGCCTTTTGTTTGTGTAGCCGATGTAGTGGGTACAGTCAACACAGAAACTAGAGTGAACATACCTTCAAAATTGTATGAAGTACTAGTTTCTTGAACTCTGCTATATTGAACTACGTGATCGAGTCGATTCAGTAGGAATGCCCATGATATATGCGCAAGGATCTATGTATCACTCCAAAAAACTGTCTATCTGTGTATTCAGTTTTATCCAAATGCGTTTAGCGGTTTCCGCGTGATTAAGTACAAAACCCCAAACATTTTACAAATCCATAATTAAAATAATGTATAAAAATGTTAGGCCTGTTTATAAGCTGTCCCTCTACGCACAAGATTATTTTAGACTAGTCAGCTATATGTGGTATTGAAAAACTTCACATGTTTTCAAAAATATTATGGAGGATTTCTGGGCTTATAATTTTCACCGTTAAATCGAACAGTAAAGCAGTATTTAATTATGGATGTAAAATGAGTCGCCTGATGAGCAGTAGATCGGTCTCCCCACTATCACTGCTAAAATGTGATACTTGAACGCAATTTCCATTTTTTCGTTGAACTACCAGCGTCAATTGAACTACGGAGCACTTTGATTAGATTGACTGTGATTGGTAGACAGAGCGTTATTGGATTTTGTATACAAACATAGACTCATGTCTGTGTATCGTTCAAACGATAGGCGACGGTATCACACACGTATTCTTCCAGCTATATTTCATACCGTACGTAATACGCAGCGATCCAATATATTCCTAATATAATATACATATATAATAGTCTTCCTAATACATTTTTATAGAGATCTTCTAATGAATGCAACTGATATGTATCAGGTCTCAGGCTTTTTATCCAGCTCGGATAAAGTGTTATTGGATTTTTCTCTCAGGTAGCAGCACAAACATTGGAAATATATTATGTCTGGTAATTGACTACAGGCTCTCCCCCTATCATGTGGGATGTAAAATCATACTTGGCGAAATGTGGATTAATATATATCTGCTTACCGTATTGGGCATAAAGGCGTGAAGAAATGTATATACGTAAAACCTGCTTGATGGACACCGAAATTAACACTAGAGCTACCAAATTGCCTTGAAAACTTCCACTCTCACAAGCCTACCACCACAGCATAACAACTAAGGACCAGAATCATAATTCTGACTGTCCTTGACTCTAAGAACACTTTTCATCGCATTTTATTATAGGCAAGAATAATCTTAGTGCTATTCCTACCTAAGCGATTTAAGTTCAAGCCTATTGTTTTATTGCTAGTACTAAAAGCAGCGATAGCTCAGTGGGGAGACCAACAGACTGCAATGCAGAGGGTCTCGGGTTCGAACCCACGTCGCGCACCTCTGACTTTCGGAAGTTATATGACTTTTCGAAATTATGTGCGTATTGATTGACAATTATCGCCTGCTCCGTGCCTCGGAGAGCACGTTAAGCCGTCGGTCCCGGCTGTCATGAACATCTATGGCAGTCGTTATTGGGAAAGTCAGTACCCTCTAATATCCTGACACTGGTCTAGCCTTAGGGTATCGTTAGCCTTAGGGTTGCGGAAGTCAGGTGGCAGCCGCTCCGTGTAAAAACTGATATCCAGTCAAATCCGGTTAGACCAGAAAAGCCGACCCCAAGTGACTTGGGAATAATAAAGGCTAAGAGAGAAGACTAAAAGCAACCAGACGTATCAGTGAACCAAAAAAATATATATATACATATATAATATATATATAATACAAGAATATACAAGATAGAATGCAAAACCTCACCGTCCATGCCAAACATAGCAAAAGATAGAGAAATCTTTTGCTGCGTGATAAATAAGTCAGTCAATTTATTGCAGTTTTGGTAATTTTTGGTAATTTAACTATTAGTAGCAGCAAAAAGTCTAGCAACTTGGCCTTGAATTTGTGTAAATCTTCATTTATCAAGATATTAACTATATTTTATGATGAAGAGAATTTTATTTCGAAATTATATCAAAACAACAAAAGCTTAGAACAGCCCGAGGTCGACGTAATAATCTCACTCCTATTACAAAGATCTAAACACCGTTAACAAATCTGGCTGTGGCATACTGAGCCAAACCTTTCGGTATATAATTATGTTCATACATTTACGCCTAGAGTGAGACAGCACTTTACAGAGTGTATAGCTTTGTCTCGTTTTCGCGCATCACATCAATAGATGATAATAAGGCTCCTGTTTTCTGTAAACGTTGGCGCGTCGGCGCAGACAAAGTATTTCAACTAGAAACAATCCTGCCATGCTTTTCTTGTTTCATTTACCATCATAAGATGCAAGTTAGATCATCGATTTAGGGTGCTTTTAACCTTTAAAAGCCACCTCAGTCACCGGTAACTGGGAACAATAATAGTTTTATTGTATCTTTTGTACCATAGTTCATGTCTCATCCTATAGTTATGCATGCATGTTATGAGATATAAAGAAAATTTATTTAAAATTCACTTATCAATGTCATATGTAATCACTTATAAAATCCATTGATAAGTAAATTATAAATCTATTTTTGTGTTTTTTATTATAAATGTATTAATGTAAAATGACTATATGATTGGTTAAATGGTTTAAGTTATCAGTTTGCCATTGTGGTTTTGCTCTACAAGCGGGACACTAATTTGTGTGCTCCAAAAATAGCTATTTCGATGCCGGGTTTGCTTTGTGCCCGTTACTTCAATATTGATAAAGACCCGCGTGATACAAGGGAAATATACCAAAAAAAACCGTCTAACAAAAAGATTCAGTGTTCAGAAACTTACGAAAAAATTACAAATATTGGCCCAGTACAAAATAATTGTTAGCATATTTTGAAACGCGTATAATCATCATGAGGTTTTGATGTCGACTGTACTACGTTTTATTGTAAACGTGCCGTGACGTTCACGTTACGTTATAAGTCGTAAATTTGTTACGTTAACGTTATTGGCGACGAACATGGAATGTGGGGAAATGCGTGTTCACGCCTTTGTTAATCATTCTGTACGCCGAAAACATTCATCCGTAGTCCTAAATACGTTTCTACGAAATAATTTCATTTTAATCGTATCAAGCTGTACAAATACGGGCCAAAGTTGACCTGAATGACTTTATAGACAATCGATTTCACGACGAATATTTTCTATTTTAGATGAATGGACGCATTATGTTCTTTTTTGAAAGTGATGTTAAATTAAATATTGCGCTTGTATGGATTAAGATTTATTATTTTTGGATGAACACGCATTATTACTTAAATATATTTTATTATTTATTATAATGTTTGGTTGCGTATCTGTCTTTAACCAACGAATTATCGATACTTATGATATTAATTACTATTATGCCAGATATTGTGGTAATTGTTTGATGAGAGCGCCTCCACGCCACGTATTGTACAGGACTTTCTATCTTCGGAGTCTAAACTATCATTAGCTTATATATTGTACCTTAAGTGCCCAGTAGGTTACCATGGAACTATTTTATATTTTGAATATATTCTTATATATATTTTTCAAATGGACAATACTATACTAGGAAGACCGGGTTATAAAAAAATATTATTTTTCTTTGACACGTATCGTTGCAATAATCGGCTAACTGAGTTAGAGAGAATGCACTTTAACTCGCATTACAAAAGATTTACCTGAGAACTCTACTCTAGTACGTAGTACTTAATCGCTAAATGACAGAAATAGGCTTTGTCAGTACTTTTCCATGGTCTTTGTACTGATTGAAATTTCATATGCAGAAAGCTATAAAATGACATAGCTTACTTTTAATGCCAATTAATCGCAGTCACTTCGTATAATACCTCATTAAGCTGATTTAAAATGCAAAAGGAGCTTTTCTCTCTGACTTTTAGTGATGCTTTTACGGGAAAGCCGTTGAACCGATATTCATAGAATTTGGAATGAAGACAACTCGAAAGCTAGGAAATGGTACGTGTTACTTTTTAATGAAATGCAATCGACATTGCGGGTAAAAGCTAACCGTACCTGCCTCTCGTAACCCTCCAGATGTAAATAAAATCAAAATGGCCGCCTTTCTGTAATGACTTCATGAATACATTTTATTAAGGACGAACGATAAGTAGCATGTTACAAAAACAACCAACATGTCTTTTACTTATTTGCTTTATTTGGCTTATTTTCGGAATGGCTGAACCAAGCGTAACTAAACTTCTACCTTTCATAAAGAATTATGTGAAAGACGACAACTACTATATTTTCATAAACTACAATGTATTTTATCAGTATTACATGCCATCAAAGACATAATAAATATTATGTATTTTTTCAATATAACATGCGATCAAAGTCACTGTTAATATGTTTATTTTTTAATATTACATCAAAGCCACTCTATTCTCTATACAATAAGTCGTAGGCAGTGAGCTCACCGATCTTAATTCGTAGTGTTCGGATTCAAAAGGTGCATTGGCGGGCTTCAGATTAACATCGTTTATATCCGGATCAAATCCACTGTTAACCTACTTGGAATACGCTTAGTAATTCTTTTATCCAGGTCTAATACATCCTCCAAGGGGTAGGCAGAGACCTATGGCTGCCATATTTTATCAACTATGTATATTTTAAGAGAATGATAAAATGATAAAGCTTTATCTATTGTACTCTCTCAGACACCATGGTTACTAAAAAGCAACAGAAAGTTTGGGGAAAGTATAAGATATTGTTTAAATTTATAGATATACCATGGATTAACACATAATACACTTTTTATGTCTGTGATTCACGAGCGAAGCAGCTGATAAAATCTAGTTTTAATATTAGTTGGAGGAGTATATCATTTACCACAATATGCCAAGCTTATTTTCATCTAAGCTGTATCTTAGAGCTTTTGTTGCCAATCAACACGAGATTATCCTTTAATCGCTCTCCAAGATTTTGAGCTCCTAGTACACCACACAACAGTGAAGTTTAGATAGCTTTTCCATACTATAATAAAATTTTAAATGACTGCATTAGTGATGCACCGGTAGTGGACCAGACTGCTGTGCATGAGATCTCTAGTTCAATTCCTGGATTAAGCAAAGTGCTATGGGGCTTTTTCTTTCATAGCATTTTTTGCTGTACGAAGTCCTGAAACTGTGACTGGTAAATATATCAGAGTAGGTTTTATTGTAAGCGTTAATTATATTAAATGTTATAAAGTGCCTCTGTGGCGTAGCAGTAATGAATGTGACTGCTGTGTATGTGCTAAGATAGAAGTGTTGTTAAATATTCCTCTCACGGTTCTCTTTTTTTTTGTACCATGACGGAATCCGAAAACATGCTCCGTAAACAACAGCATACTTGCTCTCTATTACATTGGACCTAAAAAATATGAAGCAAAATAGGACTGAGAACACATTACTATATATCCCTTCGTCAATATAGACGTGAAGGTAGAACGATAATACAGTGATTCAGTACGACTTTCGAGCCTAGCACGCGGGGCTTTTCAAAAGCAATGGTGCATCACGTTGCCGAAATGCTTTGAACGGTCTAGTCTTTATACTGGTGAAAATCGGCAACGCGTTGATCGTAGTCGACGAAGCGTGTATTAGAAATGATCGAGAAGTACAATTATGACTGGTATAGAGGTTTAGTGCATATTTATATTCGTCTGGGTAAATGCAGCATTAATTTTTTTAAGAAGAGAGTATTTTGAATGCATCGCCCAACTATTGGCGAAGGTGTATAAAATCAGTAGGTTGATTGAATATAAGATGCGAATGATTATAAAAAAAAGGTCATTAGAAAACCATAGCATCATAGCACCCCTCTCGGAAGGGGTAATATGACAAACAAATTTACTGGCTACGTTTTTAGATTTTAGCAAAATGGTGTGAGATTAATTGTTGGTTACTGAGAATTTTATAACAGAAGACCAAACTATTTTCCCTGACTCGGCAATGAAATCCTGGTCTTGTCGCACGCAAATATAAGCATAAGCCTTGGAATAAATGACGTAAACAATACGATAAGAGACATGAAACAAAAAAGACATCAAATCTTGGTTCGAATAATCAAATGATTCGGATAATAATGAATCAAGTAAAAACCAATAGTCAACATTTGACTCGTCCAATTTTCGAATCATTGCTTTTCCTTTCTACATTATTTCTATAAAAACGCCGACTCGTCCTTTACATACAATCAAATATTCAACACGATGAAAATTTTATATTTATGATGGAAAACAAGGGAAAATCCACACGGGCGCCGCATAAAATGCCTATTGGCTATAAAACTTTAAAGTTATTATTATGAGTGACGAACATGAGATGTCGTTAAACAAATAATACAGACATTATTTACTGAGTTAATAGCATGAAATATGGCTAATAATCGTAGTAAACTTTATTATATGGCCAGGTGTAAATGTTATCTGTAGATTTAAGTGCAATTCGAGATTACTTCTATAGTTGGATGCCTTTGTGTCACGCCTGTTTCGTTAAAAGGGTATGTAGAGGAAATAAAATACTTTTTTTACTCTTAGTGTTAAGCTACCTACATATTTGATGATAAGCTGTTACCACCACTTGTGAACATGGCTTATCGTTACAGCACAGCACCAGAAAATGGATTCAAATGGAGTTGAAAGATTCCGTTTTTATCCAGGCTACGTGCAAGTGGGTATTACCGGTGGTGCGAGACTATATAAGGAACGGACGGCGTCAGTCGCGGCTCCTTGCGGCCTGGCTTCACACCTTCAGCTAAGTGTCCTGATTGTACAAGGACCACGAAGCAAGTCTTTAGCGAACCACGCCCTGACTATAGTTATATAAGTAAAGATTGTCTCTTTTATTTGTAATCTTAATACATTAAAAGTGTATTTGTTATACCTTCTCTCATTGTACTTTCTAATTATATCTACATTTCTCTTAAAGTAAACCCTAAAGGTTACAACCACATAAGCAACTCCAAAAAAAATCCAGTTGCTGCCTACCATTAAGACTGCGCCGAGCGTAAGACAGATAATGACAGAGCTCGTATGGCGCATATTTAAATCGGCACGCGGCCACCATAATAAAATTGTATGGAGGATTTGAAGTGCTTTTTTGGTAAATATTTATCTTTATTGTCAACCAATAACTTAAATATTTGGGACGGACAAATTGTAATATATATATTTATGTTTCGTTTAAGCTGTAAAATAGGATAGATTTCTACAGTAATAATCTAAAAATCACGTAACACGAGCTTACGTTTGCAAATTTACGTAATTTTGTAGGCGTAAATATTAATTATTTTAAGTTTTTTGCACGGAGTAATTGTAAACACATTCCTTGTTATGGTAAATGTATATTTTATATTTGTATTAAACGAAAAGTGTTGATTTTATGCACTTAACTGTGACCGCCTGTTTTGGTACATTTCGCTCGGCGCAGTCTTAAGCTCTTAGTTGGCAAACAAGCAAACAGCCTGCGTTCTATATGAAGAGAAGATGTAAAGGGTAGAAGTAAGACAATACAAGAGACACTACAATTATAAACATCGATATTCTGATTATTTCTTATGTTGGGTCGTATATTTAAACTTCAACCAATAACTTCTTATTTTTAACCAACTTATTCTAAAATATGATTACAACTTAGTCTTAAAACCTTGGTAATAAAGTAATTCGTTTTTTTATTTTTTATTTTGCACGTCTTATTGACCACACTCCGCCTGATGGTAAGCGATCATGTGGTCCAAAAGCAGTGGCCTCCACACCATCCTCATAGCAGCTGAGGTGATGTTGACGTCCTTCCTCTGACGGCGTGATAAGGTGCTTTAATAAAGTTCTTAATTTAAAGTTCCCATCATTCTAAATTTCTTGTTTCAATATTTACAAGCTAACACTATAAAGCAGCGTTATTCCAAACATAACATGAAACTATAAATCAAATCGTGCCATTAATTTACGTAATAATTAAACCATGTTATATCATACCTGGTTATTATATACCTTAATTATCACGTATCATGACCCTGTAAAACTACAAAGTTAATTCTAGGGTAACAAAATAAGATATATATTTACTAGAGAATCTAAATTATACGTTGCCAAGACTGATAGTGATCTGAAGCGCTTAGAACGTCTACTTCAGCAACGATAAGATTTACGAATGTTGCTGCGAAAATGTGTTTACACTAATATTATAAAGAAAGCATTTGTATTTTTGTTTGTAACGAATAAACTCAAAGACTCTTTGATTTTTTTTTTATTCCTGAAAATGACCACACTCCACCTGATGGTAAGCAATCATGTGGTCCAAGAGCAGCGACCTCCACACCATCCTCATAACAGCTGCGGCGATGTTGAGGTCCCTACTTTGACGGCCTGAGAAGGAGCTGTTTCACGCCCCGCTTAAGGACCCAGGATCTAAAAATCTAGGAATGACTAGATCAAATTGAATCACTATTTCACGGTTAGAAAGCTACTTTAACCACAAGTTACATGAACTATCTACCATCACTCTACACGCCATGGGAGTGAGTGATATTAACCGTGGACAAAACCGCGTAAGGTGGCTAGTATCTTTATGTAACTTCAGTAATATAGCTCAAAACCACAATAAAAAAAATGCATTAATTTTTTATAAAATCTGTTAGGTCTACTTTCTTGATCCTGTGATATACCTGTGACTTATCATAAGGTCTCAGTTTCCATTACAGGACACAAACCAAAGATTATTTAATTTTATATGTAGCGTAAAATATATGTTTATTGAGAGTCAATGTCAGTGGCATACGAGCCAGTGGCCTACCTGGAGGTAAGTATCCACTGCTCATGAATTTCAGCGATGTCAGGTATTTACAGAGTTAAGCCGCTGCTAACCGTGAAAGCAGTTTTCTTCAATCCTAGTTTCAAGCCGCTATCGTTGGTCGTAATATTAGTAATCTTTCCAATTTTTGTTTAAAGAAATCACAAGAGACAGCGTTCAAGAAATGTCTACATTCTCTCGATATTTTTGGACCAATAGGCGTTTCAAATATTCCAAACTACCAACCTAGAATATTAAAAATACTACCTAATTCGGGATTTTAGATCGTAACTTACTGTGGTACATAAATCAGCTGTCGAAAAAGGTTCGAAAGTTTATCTTACAAACCTAAAAAAACTAATCCCTAATGGATTTTAAGAAATGGCTGGCGAAATAATTCACAAGGGTTCGGTGTCTTGAAATTTACGTGTATCATCTGGTGTGCCTTTTTGTTATCAGAAGTGATATAGAAAGGTACAGCCAGTTTTTTAATATAATAAAGGTGGCAAATAAGACTATGGCCTGCCTGACGGTAAACGGTTACAAACGCCGAATACCTTCCATTACCAGTGAAGTAAGCCACCCATATCTTGTAATGTATACAGACGCCTCTAGTAGTATGTTATCACAAATAATGTGTTGCGTTATATATAAATAAGTTTATGATTGTATCTAGATTTGTTAATTAAGAAAGAAGCATCACTCTGACTTAGCTGAGCCTAGCAAAAAATTGTTAAGATGTGGTTGAAAGGTAAAAAGATAATAGGAAACCTTGTTATGTGAGTCTCTGTGGCTTCTTATTTATGGACCAAATAATTTACAGCGGCGGTTTATTCCACTTTAAACAGTATTCATTAGTTTGTAGTATTCAAAATATGAATAAACCAGTACATTTACTATTCACTGTACATATAAAATTTGTATGAGATATTCATAAATATATTCATAGTATTTAAATTTTAAGTTTAACGGTCCATCGTTCATAATTTATTTATCGACGTTGACGGTTCACGATATTGTTTTGCCGACAATTCAATTATTGGATAGCTCAGCTAGCAGGATGGTAAAGATTATCGTAATTACGAGTTTATTTAAATTTAAAAACCTTTATATGTAGTACCTCGATGACGCAGCTGTAGTGTATGCGACTAGTATGCATGAGGAATTGGATTCGATACACATAGTCTAAAAAAAATTAGTAGAAATACAGAATCGAAATGAAGTAATTATACCTGGTGCTTACATAAATTTATCTATGTCATGAATATCTATAGCAATGACAAAATTAGCAGGCACCGAAACATTTTGCTCATCTAGTACTTTATTCTATCAGAGTTCTAGTTCAGCTGAGTATGTTTATTCTGGATAAGAAAGAAATGGATGTCAATTTTTGGCAAGCACACGAGAAAGAAAATTATGCCTACTCCTTGTTAACTGTCTACTAGAGATCCTTGCTTGTCAAAGTCTATACAATCCAGTCGGGTCCAAAACAACTACACAGCTTTGAACTACGGCCTACAGACACCATAAGTTGCTATATAATGTTTACACAGGGGATACAAATAGAATATATACTATCAAACTGACCGTGCCTTCCAAGTCTTGCGTCATCATTCGGGACAGAATATTATTATTTTCGTGTCTGGTACAAGTAGCAGTATTTCGTGCTCTGGGTTCGTATAAAAAAATTCTGCCCCGTTCCCGATATCGTGCTGATACAGTAATGATATAATCTTTACCTTTCTTAGAATGTATGTACTCGCTCAGCGTACCTGAAAGAAAAGATAAAAACATCTATAAATATTAATCAATCAAAAAGTATTGCACAAGTAAACACACTTTTGTTCTAGTCAAGCTCGCAAACAAAAAAATATTCGTTCATTTAGGTGCTGTTACTAAAATTGCTGAATTTAGATCTCTGTTAGCTCCTAGGTTTAGGCAAAGACTCTATGTAAAGACACATTTTAAAAGCGATATATTTAAAAAAATTCTTTGAACACAGCAAAATATTGTCTTGTACTAGAATATCTCGTGACATGTAAGAGAATTTGTTGCACAAGATAATTTATAGAGTAAACAAGTATCACGTTGCATGATGATGCTACATTTTGAAATCACGTGGCTACCGCAATTGTACGTATTCATTAAACATACATACATAAACAGTTTGTTTTGACCATTATCCCCGTAGGGGTTCGCAGAGGCAAATTACTCCCATATTTTGCCAGATACGGTTTAAAGCCTACATAGTAGCGTATTGCCGTCTACCGGGCATAGATCTAAATGCTGCTACTTAAAATTTAAACTTAATAACACTAGGCCTGACCCGGAATTCGAACTCAAGATCTCATGCACAACAGTTCGACAGCACGGATACTACTACACTACACTACTACTGCGCCGATTATTGTAAGTTCAAACCCCACACGGGAAAAAACTTTGTGTGATCCGCAAATGGTTGTTTCGGAGTCTGGGTGATCTTTGTGTCCGTTGCTTGAATGTTTGTAAAGTCCCCCGTGACACAGGAATATTCCTAATGTGGCAGTTTTTTTTTCAGGAAGAGGGAAGAGAAGAGCAGTCGCATTCATTACCCCTGCCATTCTTATTCTCATTAATAAAAAAATATAATGAACATATGAATATCACATCAAAAAGATACAGACACATCCCGCGACAATCACTTGTCTACACATACTATAACAAGTACACGTAACGAATCACGCTGAGTTTTTCATTATGTTAGCTCTAATATGGACGCACCATAAAATGCCTTTAATAAATAATATTAAGATCTCAGAACAGTTCAATGAATTATAACCCCCAGAGCTTTTGCCTTACATTTACTCCAACAAACATAAGGTAAAGCTCAAGTCATATATGGATAATAAACTCAATTACCATAGCCGCACCCTCAATTTTCCCTCCGGTCTAAAGACCGGAAGCAACCCGTCACCGCCTGCAACCATCAAGAACTGACAATTATCGAGCCCAAATAAATTGTAACAGGTTCTATGCATTCTAAACGAGGCATTCAATGAAAATGCGACGGAAAGGGATAAAAAATATGCACCCCAACCCTTAACGGGAAGGGGACGCGTCTGCAGTTCTCATTGAGAAAGAAATATTCACTTTCGAGTTTATTTAATCCAGTCAAATGTATTTATTCCTCTTGAAAAGTCGATTCCATTAAAGTTTATGGAGATGAAAAGTATTTGAACTTTAGTACAGTTCATACGAAACTTTAAAATGGAGGATACAGTGTAAAGCTGGAAGGCGTGGTCGTACGTAGATTTAGATAAATAGGTACTTGGATTAAATTACCAAAACTCTAGTGTTGCAAAAGTCACCACCAGTCAAATTATATTTAATATAACGAAAAATATCTAATATGTGGAACTAATAATTTATTATAAAATCACTAAGTTACATATTGCTTTCAGACTATAGTCGTTCTTTAATAAATAGGTGAAAATAAGAAAAACAACACATGAAGTCTCTATGTATTTTTTCTAGCTACCATTACTCCATTTTAGTTATCTATCTATCTTATGTGGGGGCCAGTCAGTGGAGACCGGCGACACTTCAACCCAGTGGGATCTTTTGTGTCGACACTCTCTCAATAACGACTGCCATAAATGTTCATGGCAGCCGGGACCTACGGCTTAACGTGCTCTCCGAGGCACGGAGCAGGCGATAATTGTCAATCAATACGCACATAATTTTGAAAAGTCATATAACTTCCTAAAGTCAGAGGTGCGCGACGTGGGTTCGAACCCGAGATCCTCTGCATTGCAGCCTGTTGGTCTCCCCACTGAGCTAACTAAATAAGACAAGTAAAGAAAATGGACTTTATGATCTTATAAATAGGACTTTATGTTCCTTTAGTAGGATATCTTATACACACATGTGCCATTATTTGCAACTATATAATATTCTATATTTTCATATGCATACACAAATTAAATTATAGAACCTGGATTTTCTGTATAATATTGAATGGCTATTTCTCCAATAATTATACTAGGTAGATAATTTTAGTTATGCACAAGGATATTTATCTCAAGGACATAATCATTACAGTTGAATTAAACATAGTTAAAATTAACATCATTGAGGCCATTCTCAATCTTATTCAAAAGTAAATATAATATTTTAATATCATATCGAAAAAATAGAGATTTAATATCATATCGAAAGAATAGGACTAAAAGTCTAGTACTTTACTTTATAACTTGTGTGTTACTTACTATATAAATAAAGTCCATACAAAATAACATATTAAATAATATTATACACATTTATATACATACATACATTTATACGTATATTACAAATATCTCAATATGTATATATTTATAGGTAAGTATATTAACCAAATCCCTCTCATAGACATAGGTGCTTATCCTAAGAAAACTTTCTCTAACGCCCGTACATACATTGGTAACACCTGCGTAGAAGAGCTACGCCGTAGATGACGACCGCTCCGCATAAGGTGTGCTACACACTTACAAGTTTGTACTGCTGCCGCTACCACTGCTACGGTATAAACTGACAAAAAGTGAAGTTTATAACTTAAGACTGCGCCGAGCGAAATGTGCCAAAACAGGCGGTCACAGTTAAGTGAATAAAATCAACACTTGTTGTTTAATACAAATATAAAATATACATTTACCATAACAATGAATGTGTTTACAATTACTCCGTATAAAAAACTTAAAATAATTAATATTTTAGCCTACAAAATTACCAAAATTTGCACTATGCTATCCTATTTTACAGCTTAAACGAAACATAAATAGTTATATTACAATTTGTCCGTCCCAAATATTTAAGTTATTGGTTGACAATAAAGATACATATTTATCAAAAAAGCACTTCAAACCTTCCATACAATTTTACTAAGGCGAGCTCTATCATTATCTATCTTTCGCTTGGCGCAGTCGTAATTAACAAATAAACGTATTATAACATTGACGTTACGACATGATACATATATGATTAGGAGTGACAGAAGGAAATCTAGCCCTAAATAATACAAGAGCAAAATATTGTAAATCAGATTTATAATTTACTCTGATGGACGATACAAATAGTAATAGTAGTAGTAGTAGTATTTGGTACGAGAAGCAAATAAAACCAATACCAAGGATAAAAAAAATATGAAGAACAACAAATCAGTCGTAATGCTAAACATCAATGTAACATGCATGCGTTGACAGGAAAAATACCTGGCGCTCTTATGACATTCGTCGTCCCGTGGACTATTTCAAAAATAATCTTTACAAAACGAGAATTAATATTGTTATTATTTAAAAAGATAATAGCTAAGTACAGTACCATGTCCGCAGTAAGTATTTTCTAAAATAGGCTTGCTTGATTTGTTTCATGCCGGCGTGTGTGTATTATGCCTAAAAATATACTGCCGTAGCAACATGGCTACAACTGCTACGCTCTACGGCTACGACTTGGCAAAAGTTGTTTAACCCTATCCCTGGTCGTATCACTAAGTATTATATTTGCGCTCACAGATTGTTATATTTTATGTCATATTTATGTTTGATGGCTAACACAGGGATAAAATATTGTGTTTTTATTTAGCAAGAACGTATATTCAGGGAAAGTATGGAGAGATCATAAACAATAAGCAATAGATGAAAACTTTTATAAGACTTATATTATTTTATAGCTTGTCTTTTTATTCAATACTAGATTTTGCCCACGGCTTTGTTCGCGTAAATATAGGTTAGGATAGTGTAGTGTATGCGAATGACAACCATTTCATGACGATTGGTTGAATAGTTAATGCGTGAAAGCTTAACCAACACACAAATTTGTATTCGCATTTATAATATTAAGTAAGGATGTATGCGTGTGTATGTAATAACAATAATAATATTTACAGTTGCGAAGAGGGTTATTAAAAAAATCTCCGTAGCAATATAATATCTGCGAATATTGTAAGGCAACAATAGGCTCTACGAGATTAGATAGATAGCAAAATATGTAAAGGCTAGTTTAAATTGCCATTGATTTTATATTTGTCATTTTTATCATACTATTACGAGACATAAATTTATATTTTATCTATGAAGAATTTAAAGTTCTGTAAGTCTAAAGTCGTCGTAGCTAATTCATGACTGCTAACATAAACTGCCCTAGTTGTCAACTTTGTTATTTCATTATGATGAAGACGATTGAATTTTAAACTCTATTTACGTCAAAACATGATTGATATTACCAGCCTAAGTTTCCATATCCAGCAACAAGTAAAAAAAGTTATCCTCTTAACGAAACTACCAAGACTTTTTTTATAAAAATAAATCTACTGTCATCATAAAAAAGATATCAGAATCAATGATAGCTAAGAAACAGGTTTTGATAATAAAACTTGGGCGATAAAACTCGCATGGGGCCCCATGAGAGCACAAAGGAAAGTCATAAAAGGGAATATTGTCAGTATGAAGTACTGTGGTATACTTTTGTGTGAAATCTTACGTTCAATTACTGATAGACGGATGGCGCAGTGGTTTAAATTGACAACTCTTCGATTACCAAAGCAAGGATGGTTAAGAGTTTAATTACCACACACGACAAATTCAAGACTTTCATTTGAATATTTTATGTAGGTATTACTAAATGTTTGACAATCGATTTGGTCTCGTCGATTCGTTCTGGAAGAATCGATTTTTGATTCTATTTCTTTTGTCCACCACAGCAATCAAAGAATGTGATATCCCTGGTATTGCTAGAGAATAAAGTTACGATAGTCGCTTACCATCAGAAAAACTGTATATTTGATAGTTACTATCAAAGGCATTATGGCGTCGAGCATAATTTCGTCCCTATTTAATCGTTCGGTATATTAGTCATTTCTACAACGCCCAGTCTTGCAATTCCAGTATATTTTAGACATATTCTTTTGGTCGTCAAACCGATTGGTTGAGGCATATCCTACTCTACGTTAACTAATTCACATATCAAGGGCGACTTTACGAACTTATAAAAAGACACAAAAACAATGAGCCTCAGAACAATTATCGGTACAATACACCCATAATCGTTCCGTGTAGGCTTCAAATCCACAAGATTTAGCATGCCAGTAAAGTAACTGCTGGCTCGTACTGAGATCCTAGATTCAATTTTCGGGTCAAGCAACTATTATATAATTATTATGTAAGGAAATCTTCATAAGGTGAAGAAATTTCCAGTAGGTGACATTCAGTTCACTCTATACTACGAGAAATTTGAAATATATCGCTGACAAAACATAGTTCTAATACATTTATTAGAACTATACTCTCTGAGATAAATTTGAAATATGTCGTATATTACATTCAATCACATCTCCTTCGTGAAAATACAAAAGTAAACGAGTTTATTACTTTCTAAATGATCAAATTAATTCATTTTTAGATATTAAGTTAGATAATTTTACTGTAATATACTGAAAAGATTCATATAACAATTAAACTACAAACGTATCCACTAAGCTTCATTTCATCAGACTCTATGAATTTCATCGTCGAGGTAACACGATATCAGATTATACCGACTACCACATAATGTACCTTGAATAGTAGATAAATCACTCCCTCCTCCCTCCGACATTAAGGAGGGCACAAAGAGGGCTAGAAAATATTTGGGTTAAGGGTATATGTGTGGATTACGTAAAATGTAATATTATAGAGCCGAGTGACGTAAACTTGATCTTTTATCACGCCCGTTCGAATAATGTGCTTAATAACGTTTGCCGTGGTTTGTCTGAAGCGCCACAAATCTATCTTTTATATCGAGCCTTTAATATATACGAGAAGGTATTGTAGTGCGTGCAGAATGTGAATTGTCTACTCAATTCATTTATATTTTAGGAGCTGGTTTTTGAAATCTTTGATATAAATAACAAATATATTCTGCCAAGAGTGGCGTGGTAACTTTAACTGATTAACTAAGTATAAACGTAAGCAGCAGTTTACTTATTTTATTACTTATAACATTTCAAATAATCATAATTATTATTATTCAAATTAGCTACAATAATTTAGAATTCTTTGACCCCTGCACTAGTAAAAACTGTGTTGCTGGAGCCAGTGCCCTCCCCTTATTTAAAAGTTCCAGATCATTTTGTTCTTCTCTCTTAGCCTTTATTATTCCCAAGTCACTTGGGATCGGTTCCAGATCATTATATGTCATTAAAATATCATTAACAAAAGGGAAAAATAAATATTTGGATGTATCACAAAAATAAAAATCAATAAAAAGAATTAGAAATAATTAAGTTACACTTCAATTCAATGCTATTACACTGGTAAGCGATTGCTTATGTAGTGTAAGTGTAAGAATATGTGTGTGTGTGTGTGTATGTATGTGTGTGTGTGCGTGTGGATGTGCGATGAGTGGGCCCTACGATAGTGTCTTGGGATCAGAATATTTGGCACTTCACCAATCAATTGTATACCAATGTTAAGTTAAGTTATAACCGTTAATAGATTCTCAACATCATTACAATAGTCAATTGAATTCAACCATTCAAGAACAACTTTTTTAAATTCGTTATTTTTAAGTATTTTTATTTTATTTATTACATTTATTGTATATATACGGGGATAGGAAGTTGAAGTGCTTCTGCGCAAGTGTAGTTTTATCTTTAGGCACTGTACAGCGCTCTACTCGTTTTGATGTTCGAGGTCGTCGACGTTGCAGAATTTCGTAAATGTATATCTTTTTATAGATACGACCGCATGGCCGGTGTCGGCCATGCGGTATACTGCTGTGGTGGGATATCTGAAGGGCAATTGCATTAGAATATTATTCTCTTTGCAATAATATTACAAACTAGATTTTGCCCGCGGCTTCGCTCGCGTAAATGTAGATTATGTCAATAAATGTAATCCCTCGGGAACAGTACTTTTTTTGCATGAATTATAATATAATATATAATTAGTAATTTGTAACGATGCTGTCCAACCAAGTCAGTGATAACTGACACCCTGCGGAGCTTGCATATCGTGTAGAATATGACAAGCCTGAGTGCCTTGTGGCTAGCTAGAGAGTTGTTTCATCTGTGGTTATAATAATACTAGGTTTAGCTCAGAGCATCGCTCGCAGTCTTTTGTGGATAAAATTAATGTGCTTTTCTGTGCTCTTGACAAAGAGTATGCGAAATTTAATGATGATCGATCAAGTAGTTAAGGCGTGAAAACGTTACAAAAGATACACAAACGAACTCACATTCGCATTTATAATATGAGTTAGGATTAGAATACGTTATAATACAAATTACAATAAATTGTTGAAGATATTACAAGAATAAAACGTATAACTATAAACACGTTTGATCTCTTCTATATGCTCGAAACCACGTGCCCTCTTTCTTTATATACATTCACGTATCTTCAATATCCCATCACTTGAACATAGGGAGTCACGTTTACATACAGAAACAATTTAAATGTTGATAAAGTTGAAGTTGAGTCTTCACAATAAGTTCCTAACTGCCTTGGTGGCGCAGCGGTAGTGAATGCGACTGTTGTGCATTATGTCTAGAGTTCGAAACTCGGTCCACGCCAAGAAAAAGTTAACAGAAGCCCTGAGTTACGAAATCGGCGGTATTGTACACCTCGTGCCTTGGAAAGCACGTGAAGGCGTTGGTCCTGTGTCTGATATGTTTTTTGTATTATCGACCTCGATGAGTGGTTAGTGTAATCGACTGCCACGCCTGAGGCCGCGGGTTCGATTCCCGTACAAGTCATTTGTGTGCATGAACATGGATATTTGACTTGGTCTGGGTGTTCCTATGTATAATATGTATGTATTAACAAAAAAAAAGTATGTATGTTTATCCATTGTCTCTAGTACAAGCTCTGCTTAGTTTGGACTAGATGGTGCTGTGTGTATGCGATAGAATATTATTATTATCGAATATTATATATCTGCGGTCGCGTTGGACTGCCATCCTATCAGACAATGAGAGTTTATTTAGTTGGGTTCGAATCCCACCCATTACTACTGACGTGAATCCACTTCTAATACTCGTCCCACCCGATTATTAGTTAACGCTGTCTGACGAGACCGAGACCACACAGACACACACACACACATACATTTTTGAGTAGTAGAGCCTTGCTGATTTCAGTATGAATGGGCCGGCTCCACCCGGGAAGGCTTATCCTCTCACAGAATATCTCTAGCAGTATTCCTACTGTTGTGTTTCGTTCGATGAGTGAGAGTGCCAGAGGCCCAAAGGCCCAATTACCCTTTTTCCCCCTTCCCGCTCCTTTTCCTTCCAACTTACTTTTTCTCTTCTTCCTTTCCTAAAGGATCGGCAACGCGCAAGTGATGTCTCTAGTGTTGCAGGCGTCTATAGGCTACGGTGACCACTTACCATCAGATGGGCCGTATGCATGTCTGCCAACTTAGTTGTATAAAAAAATATTCATATCTGTACGTGATACAATTAAGTGAAAGACCTATCTGCTTAAAATAATTATTCCCATCGTAAAAAGGTGGCGTGCATTCCTTGCATGTAGTCTTCAGAACGATAGGAACAATTCTATTCCGGAACAAACCTGTTAAAGAATTGGGCTTTTAAAAAGTAATTATTCATAGATTATGTAGATAATGTTAATTAATTGTTTATCGTGTTGCTCGGACACCTTGTATCCGAAGTTCTGTTTGTAAAATTTAATTACGTGATAATGTGAGTTTTGGTATTATTCATGAATTGTTTGTTGTTGTTCAAAAAGGGTGATGGGTTGTTCGCGCTAAGTATATAAATAGAATATCTGGGGTAGGCAGATACTACGGATTTGCACTCGCGAACTTTGCTCTAAATGCTTTAGTTTATTGATTTATTTTCATAAGAGTGGTCAATAATGTTCTCGTAGATGGTGAAGTCTGCCAACTCGCACTAGGCGAGAGTGGTGGAATATGGCTAAGATCTCCTGGGATTGAAAATAGGCCCGTTCCTAGCAGTGGGACAACAGACAGGGCTGACATGATTATTATTCATAATATAAGCTTCAGAATGTAATTGAATTTGTTGTTTCGATGTTAAGACAATGTAGTGTCAGGCATGGCTAAATTAAAAGCGATCAAAAACTCGGTTGTCATAAAATATCTATATCTCCATACAACATTGTCATTAAAATCTGACAACTAATTTAATCTTAGAATCTTGTCATTCCTTTTTTTCAGAGTTTAAGTGGCAGTTGTTTTATAAAACCTGACAAACATTCAAAACAGAGAACCTTTCCATACTGCTTTATAATGTAGAATATACATGGCCATCTTTTACTAATAGGCAATTGTTTACAGTAAAACCGATTATTCTTTACAGATAGTAGTATTTTAAAATTTCCTGACTGTATAACAATCTTTGAGTGTAAGCAGCAAAAAAGCAAGTACCACGCAGATGTCTCGATATACGTTTACCATTTTTTTTAAGATTCCTATCAATTTGTCTAGCCATTTACTAGTATTCCTGTATGCCAATACAGAAATCTAATAAGCTTGTGTTTGGTCATGAAGTATTCGAACCCATAACCTCTCAATTAAGTAGGCACTTCTAGTATAAATAGTTAATTACCGCTTGTCTCAACAGCGAAAGAGAACTTTAAAAACTGCATTGCACAGTTTTGATAATGTTTTCGAAGATACGTGAAGTCAGAGCAGCGATAGAGCTATCGCTGCTCTGACTTCACGTATCTTCTCATTCGTGGTCTTCCCACTGAGCAGTGGGAAGACCAATAGACTGCAATGCAGAGGGTCTCTAACCCACGTCGCGCACCTCTGACTTTGGGAAGTTATATGACTTTTTAAAATTATGTGCGTATTGATTGACAATTATCGCCTGCTCCGTGCCTCGGAGAGCTCGTTGAGCCGTGTCGGTCTCGGCTGCCATGAACATATATGGCAGTCGTTATTGGGAGAGTGTCGACACAAAAGATCCTACTGGGTCGAAGTGTCGCCGGTCTGCACTGACTGGCCCCCACATAAGATACATACATACGTGAAGTCAACTCACACTTGGTAAGCCTGGAGAACTATGGCCTAAACCTTTTCAAAGTAAGAAGATTTCTGTGTCTAGCTGTGTATAAACTCACAGTTAAAATGAACGATAAAATTAGTTATTTAAGACATTTCCAAGTTTAGTTGTGCGTGCTTAATTAGAGTATCGTAGTTCCTGATCTTAATGCCAAAGTTACCTCACCTTGTTTTACAATGTATTTATGTTCACTTTACATTGAAATAGCGATAGAATACAGTTACGATATACCAAAAATAAACTGCTACTGAGGATTATCGAGCAGAAAAACTTAACAACACTACCCAATATGGTAATTGATAGCTGAACTATCAGAGATATAAGCGTAAACTTATCCAACGAGAGTAACGTGGTAGACAATTTCGATGCCCTTTTTTAGAGTTCGAGAAACTCTTATACAACAGCTTTGTCCGTCCGTCTGTTATACAACTTTCAACTCAAGAAACGTAAGAGCTAAAGACTCGCGGTCAACGCCATTCGACTCAGCATAGTCGATATACCCCCGAAATGACTATGACCTTTGACCTCTGACCTCAAAGTCACGTAATACCATTTTTTCGAACTCTAAGATTTATGGCAATTCATTGCCGTTTCTCACTTGTTATTTATAGCTTATGTAATTTTTTTAAATATTGGTTAGTTTGTGTTACATTATTTTTGTTTTAATAAAATATCGCGTATGTTACTCTGTGATAAAATATCTTTCTAATGGTGAAAGACTAGTTTTTGAGTTAAGCTCTTACAAACAGACATATAAAAAAAAAAACCTTTCCTCTTTATAATATTAGTATAGATGGGCAAAGCAAATTATAGATAAAAAAAATCTGTTCCTGTTTTTAATCTAACTAATATAAATTCGTTGATTACTTAAACATTATCTTATTTATTACTAGCACTAAAGGTGTTGTCTATGTCGCGTTGGGCTTTACAGATAATGAAACTACAGACATAAAGGTCACCTTTACTCGAACCAATTGTTAGGGGATCACATGAACTGTTGTCTGTGTGAGGATCATTCCCACAACAATCGGCGGAGTACCAGTGACGAGGTAATCCACATTTAAAATGACGTAGGTCTGGTGGCTCCAAGCTCTCTATCTATACTGACAACGGTAAATTAAAGTAAAGTAAAGTACGTATGTTACTTTTCGATAGCAACTTCTGGAAGACAACTAGACAGACCAAATAGACTGTGTTGTATGTACCAACATACAGCACAGTCTATTTGGTCACTGTGGCCAACAAAATTGTAATCGTTCAAAATCTATGGCCGACAAAATTACACTCGATCAAAACTATAGGCAACAAAATTGTACTCAATCAAAAAACATTGGCCAGCAAAATTGTTATCAATCGTAAACTATGGCCAACAAAATTGTACTTGATTAAAACATATGGCCAGCAAAAGTGTACTCGATCAAAATCTACGACCAGCAAAATAATAATTATACTCAAAATTTAGATATAAATTAATAATTTTCTTGTTAATTCACATGTCTAGTCAATAGTTTATTCGTATTCGTAAACAATATGACGCTTATAATTTTGAAGAGGTATGGCTATATCCCCGAAGAAATAGGCAGAGATGTATTATACTCATATATTTAGGTTCTATGTAATATAGGGCAAACGTATTACCGTCTATCGGACACAGTTCCAGACTGCGAATTCCTTTACAGGAAAACTCAATAAAATTTTGCCCCAATCCGGGCATTGAGCTCGAAACCCCACATCGGTCGCACTGAGGTAGTCTTTATCTAAACACGCCCACACTTTTATATATACATTCTTGATATTGCAAGTCAAACAAATACTCGTATACTTTACACACATACGTAAAGAACATTCTACGATTTATTTTTATCCCAGTATAAAGCACAATCTAAACAGCAAACAGAGCTCAAAAGAATACGAGAAAAGTTTAGTAAAATAAGTATAATATCAAAACAAATGAAATCCCGCCACACGTGTAGCGATATCCCTCGGGCAACTTTTAATTCCATTCCGTTACGATGTCGCATTTAAACGTAACACAACGGATTGTGTTCTGTACCCGTGGTTATTTGTTTTTTTTTTATAACGTTCTGTAATAAATTCCACGTTCATTGATGTGAGTTTCCCAGTTTATTTATGGTTGGAAGTGTTTGGATAGTTGGCTTTTGATCGGTGAATTATTTCGGATAGATTTTTGGTGAATAATACTGACAAATGATTTTATACATTCGCAATTTGTACACATAATATAACATTACACAACGGGTCTTAATCGCGTAGGTAAGTATTTAAAGGTATTAATACCAATTTATTTTCCAAGATTTCAACCGACTTGTTTCGATAGTCATCATGTCAAAACGACGGGCAATAAATACAAACTTAAATACTTACCTAAAATAACAACAAAAGTAACAGTTTTAATGTTAGAAATTGGAATTACGACAGGCACAGTAACACTGGCGCTAGCATCTGGAGCTATGAGACTACTGATATATCGCCTACAGAAACTCGCAGCCAAATATCCTAGTGCTGTATTTCTATAGTTAGAAAAAGTAGCATTAGTAAAGCTTCTAAAGAAAGTGTTCTGCCATCAACTCGTTTTTTTTTTATTGCAGTGACAATTTCTTGATTCTCTCGTGCCACAATTGGTAAAACGCGACTACTTATTGGTTTTGCTTCTTTCATCGGGCACATGGGCAAGAAGAATTGCATAGAAAGACATCATTAATACAAAAAAGAGGAAAATGAATTACGCTTTTATCAATGTTCCATGGAATAGTGTATTCGAATATTTGATTGTCATTCGAATAATAGCAAGTGACAGCTGAAAATCAACGAGAGATAACAGTGGCTACATAAAGTCCAATGACATAACAAATAACATTTAGTTATCTATATAATATATAAAACTCTTCTGTTACTGAGTGGCTGATATACAACGCACAGCCGAAACTACTGAACGCAAGAAGCTGAAATTTGGTATGTATGTTCCTTGGAGAGTGTAGGGGAGCACTAAGAGAGGATTTTTGGAAATTCCACCCTTAAGGGGGTGAAAGGGGTGAAACCCGATATTCACACGGGAACGGGACTTACGCGGGTGAAACCGCGGGAAAACCACTAGTATTTATATGAAATCTTAAAGAAAATGTTATATTCACTGTCTCTAAGGACATTGAAGCTGATTCCAATTAGATGAACAAAACGAATTTAAGTCTTGAACGATATATTTCAAACAAATTACAAAGCCTTTGAGAACTGTAAAATTACTGCACTTGTTAATATGATTGTCGACGACATTTAGTCTCTCTTATATTATATATATCTCTTATATTATTTCCATTAAATATATTGTTAATTTTCTTAAGTCCTCTTATAGATCGAGATATAATGATTTATATAAAACATAACGTATTTATAAAAAGCTGCACTTCAAAACTACAGACAAATTTTAATAAAACTTGGATTACTTTTACTTTATGTGGTGCCTAAAGAATGTTTTTTGAAAATCGGCAATGCACATAATGAGATATAGCTTGAACTTAATTGGATGAAAGGTATCGTATGTTCTCTTCTGTTCCCCTGACAAAGTGTATGCGAAATTTCGTGATGTACGGTCGAAAAGCTAAGGCGTTAAAGTGCAACAAACAAAATATAAACAGACAAACTTACATTCTTATTTAAAATATTGGTTAGATAAGATGACGTTTCATACTTAGCTTAGATCACACCACTTTTTGTGCCATGCATCGATCTTACTCAGCGCAGTGGCAATAGCGAGTCAAACACTTTTTGCTATCTTGATAGCACAAAATAATTTTAAACATTATAGTCACCCATATTTTAAGTTTTGTAGCAGAACCTCGTTAAATCTCCTCAGTCATAAGCCGTCTTATATTCATTAGAGTAAAATATGTCGAGGGTCACACGCGCCCCACAACATGGTGAAGTGATAGGGCGTCTATAGAGCCACTTACATCCCCGTTAAAGTATTTCTGCATCTTAACGAAAGATGTGCTCTTAAGAGACTTTTTATTCTCATATAAAAGTTGCTGAAAAGGGATTGGTTTCCTTAGAATAAAAAAATACCTACGAATTCCGAAATATATTTTTTGTTTCATTTTCCTGGTTGTTACTTTTGATGGGAGGGGAAGGAAATTATGTAAGTTATTATCATAACATAACACACCTGTGTCTTTCAGAATGGTTATACTGAATAGTAAAATAACGTTATAGTTATAAATCATATTCTGAGTGTAATAAAAACCATACATAACCAGTACTGTGCTGGAATACGTCGTAAGGAGAGCAAGTCTTAGAAAGTTCTCGGAAATTAAATTTTCGAACACAATGGATCTGCGTGGTGGACTTGGATCTTACGTTTTTATACTGAGAATCACCGATAAGCACAACAACGCTGATAGCCGGTAGGACAAAAGATTAGGCTTAGCAAACGTGTGTTTCACCCACATTTTGCTAATAAGAACAAAACTGTGGCAATATAGGTAATCTTTTCATACTATACCGTAAAGGAAAAAAAATATCGCATCAAAAAAAATAACTTAGTGTATGTACTTATTATTTTGGGATAATATGCAATTTAAAAAAATCTGCCTCTTTTTTTGCCCCATAAATAATAATCTTGCAAAGCTCAAAATATGATAATAAAAATAATTGCAAAATATTTTTACGTTGAAATTTTTAACATACAAGCTCTTACCACGAAGGTTATGTTTTTATAATTACTGAATGCAAATTAACATTCAATTAATTATAATTTAATTAATGCCAGTTTTAACCGTTCGCCTTGTCTACATTTTGGTATTGTTGCGTGTTAAAAAGCATTTCATTTATTGTTAATTGTTTTATTTCAGACTGCTTTCTCGGTACCGTGGGGTTAACTCGCATTTACGTTCACAGCCAATTGTGAAATACGTATTCAATGCTTGAGGCCGGCAAGTGTAATTGAATTTTAATTAACGATAGGTGATTATCGATAAAAATCGAATTATTCGAATCTTTTAAGAATATTCGAATGCATTAAACTTTCCTATTGATTGATTTTGTTATTATTAATAGTCCCACGTTAATATTTCGAAAACAATAAAGCCATTCATCCACTTAAGTGGCATGAGAATAAAAAAAAATGAAAAATGACTTATTAAATATATGACTTAAAAATATAGGTATGGCCGCTGACGAGAACATTAGCATGGCTACGAAAAACCTAAAAATGTAATTATGTACTATCATCAGAAGCTATACATTGTCGAGAAACGTCAAAACACGATATATCGACACATCATCAAATAAAGAAATCAAATAACGAATATTCGAATATTATTGGAATTATAATCAATAATATCGAAGTGATCAACATTCGGATGCACGGCTATACATCTTCCAAATATTCGAATTTGTTTTCTCATTGCAATTGCGCATTATTACTACTATAAGAAGAGTCTTTTGAAATAGGTAGACAGTACTATTAACGTCGTCGGTATTATTAGCCTACAAGCCAAACACGTTCCCTTTTATTACGTTTAGTCTGGCTGGTGGAATATGGTTGCAACACTACCTCTATTTCTCAGAATACGGTGTCCCGTATTATATATATACGCTTGCTTCCTTGTTTGATATATTCTACAGAATCTAAGGCTCTCAGTGAAGACTACACAGGTGGTACAAATATGCTACTTATCTCGTGGAATTGAAAGCGTTGCGTTTAGCCTTATGCATCACAGCGCACAGAATACTGTGCGCCGTGATTTACAGAATACTGAACTTTGTGTTTTGCGTATTCTTCTCCTTGCCTTTATTTATACATACGGAGATTTATCGTCACTTGACTATATCCCCAAAGAGACCGGCAAGGCACAGGTGTATTACACACCCACATTTTGCCAGCTATAGTATTATGTATCTTATGTGGGGGCCAGTCAGTGCAGACTGGCGACACTTCGACCCAGTGGGATCTTTTGTGTCGACACTCTCCCAATAACGACTGGCATAGATGTTCATGGCAGCTGGGACCGACGGCTTAGCGTGCTCTCCGAGGCACGGAGCAGGCGATAATTGTCAATCAATACGCACATAATTTCGAAAAGTCATATAACTTCCAAAAGTCAGAGGTGCGCGACGTGGGTTCGAACCCGAGACCCTCTGCATTGCAGTCTGTTAGTCTACCCACTGAGCTATCGTAATAGAGGATAATCTTGTTGCTGTCTAAGCACAATTCTAGACTCAGAGCTGCTACTGAAAAATTCTTAGTAGAAAACTTAATAACACTTTAGTTAATCTGGAAATCGAATTCGTAACTTTATGTACAGCAGCCGCATTTACTAACGTCGCACCATTAAGACAGCTAGTACTTAAATGTATTTAAAAGCTCAGTATTTTCACTAAATTAACTAAAACACATGGCTATAATAACTTTATTTTAGAAGTAGTAGAGCCTCGCTGATTTCAGCATGAATGGGCTGGCTCGACCGGGGAAGGACTACCCTCTCACAGAATATCGACGTGAAATAGCAGTATTCCTACTGTTGTGTTTCGTTCGGGGAGTGAGAGTGCCGGAAGCCGAGTCACCCTCTTTGCCCCTTCCCACTCCTTCTCCTTCCCACATAATTTTTTAAAGGGTCGGCAACGCGCAACTGATGCCTCAGGTGTTGCAGGCGTCCATAGGCTACGTTAACCACGTACCATCAGGTGGGCCGTATGCGTTTTGCCACCTTAGTTGTATAAAAAAAACTAATTCACTAAAGCGAAACTCGAAATCTAAATTTTCCTCTCAACCAAAGTAACTATGCGTAACAAACAAAATGTTTTCAATCAATCTGTTTAAGATCTTTGCTTTTGTCGGTGGAGCTTCTTCCATGTCTCTCTATTCGCCGGCATTACTTTGATTCCTTGGTACAACATAGCTTTCACTTTTTCCTACACCTCATCTTTGTAACTTATCCTTGGTGTGCCTTCCTCTTCTTTCTTCCATTTTCCCGTCTAAGATGATCTTTATAATCTCCATTAATAATCTCTCATTTTCCTTACTATATTAACCTATCCATTCGCAATTGCCGGATATAATTGAAAACCTTTTGTAATTGGACACCTGTGTGCCACTGCGACTTAATAAGTTAAAACTTTACAAAATTTTATATTTCACCAAGATTTCTTTGTCAAAGACTATAAGAACAATTGAGAAATAATTATTTACGTGTTTGAAGTACGCGATCAAAGGCGTTTTATCTTTGACATAAATTAAGATATTGAATAAAGGGCGTGCTTCCAGTTTGTGGATTTAGGCTCGCAATTTTTCAAATAAAACATCTTTCCGAATTGGTATAATTTCGGAGAATAATGTTGGAAAAGATTTTCAATCAAGTTCGTTTACAATGAAGTTCTTAACTAGGTTAATACAAACAATATATATCGCTTTTTAGTGTACTGGTTTAAGAGGAAATCTTTATTAATCTGGCAATTGTTGGAACGCGAGATATATTTAAAAACCTATTATATATTCTATATATAATACGTATGTATTAAAAAAATGTAAAAAGCAGCGATAGCTCAGTGGGGAGGCCAACAGACTGCAATGCAGAGGGTCTCGGGTTCGAACCCACGTCGCGCACCTTTGACTTTCGGAAGTTATATGACTTTTCGAAATTATGTGCGTATTGATTGACAATTATCGCCTGCTCCGTGCCTCGGAGAGCACGTTAAGCCGTCGGTCCCGGCTGCCATGAACATATATGGCAGTCGTTATTGGGAAAGTGTCGACACAAAAGATCCCACTGGGTTGAAGTGTCGCCGGTCTGCATTGACTAGCCCCCACATAAGGTAATAATAATAATAGGTATAACTAACAAAACCTGCAGTAAGTTTTCAGTAACATAGAAGTAACAAATTGTGGTTTAACCTATCGTTTGTTTATATTTTCGTAATACCTTATGATATGTCCTTCACTGAAAACAAATCCATTCGTAGCCAATAAGCAATTGAAAGTGGCGCGGACTTGGTGGCTCGTATCCGAGCCGGTAACAAATACACGGTACAAATGTAGCGGCCTCTGTCAAAGAACAGGTTAACAAGTCGAACCCTGCTGATTTTAAAAAGATACTTATCAGTGCGACCGTTCTTTAACAGGCCTCATATGTTTGATTACTCATTTGGTGACAAACAAGCTTGATGCCACATTATCAATCATTGAAATACCAAACAGACTACTTTATAACCCAATGTTATATTATTTAAAGTTTCACGTATAACAGATGGCCACATTATTTATTTACAAAGCTTAAAAATGCAGCACTAGAATAAATACATCCTACCTGTCAGCGATTTAAAGCAAAGCATCGGTTTGTATTAGGTCGTGTCTACATTGAATGTTTTGCTCTCAACGTGACTAAAAACATTGCTTTTTATCTAAATAACACACATACATTGTCTCACACCTGTATTGACTGAGACCCATCCAGCTACTGTTCATAAGGTCTCAAGTTCGAACTCCAGGTCGCGCGAAGTGTTATTGAAATTCATTTTCCTTTCATTTTAAAAAGACAACTTTTGCATTAACGCTTTGTCCTGTATCGCGGGGGACTTTACAAACATTCAAGCAATGGACACAAAGAACACCCAGACTCGGAACAACAATTTGTGGATCACACACATTTTTGTCCCGTGTGGGAATCGATCCCAAAACACTCGACGCGGCATTAACTAAGCGACCTCTTAAACCACTACAGCATCTGTGCAGGGTTTATATTACAAGAAATTGGCGGCCTCGATGACGTACTGGTTAGTGTAACCGACTGCCACACTATCGCGGATTCGATTCCCGCACAAGTCAAACATTTGTGTGCATGAACATGGATTTTTGTCATGGTCTAGGTGTTTCTATGCATAATATTATGTACATATTTACAAAAAAAAAGTATATATATGTATGTTTATCTATTGTTTAGTACCCATAGTACAAGCTCTGCTTAGTTTGGGTTAGATGGTGTTGTGTGTATGTGATAGAATATTTTTAAATTCTTAGTACCATTACGATGTCTGGATCTGTGCCTGTTGACGTTAATAGGCTTGTTCCCTTTGACGTGGCAGCTATAGTCATAGCCGACGAAATGTGGGTAAAAAATATACTTCTACCAATTCCTTTGAATTAATTAAACTATTGCTTACGGATTTTCTCGTGGTTTAATTTCAGATAACTACACTTTATGACAATGAATTGACCACTATCTTAGTCTCCTCGTGACTAAGGTTGCAGAGAAGCGTCAACAAAGCTTAAAAAAAGAACAGCGATAGCTCAGTGGGGAGACCAGCAGACTGCGATGCAGAGGGTCTCGGGTTCAAACTCACGTCGCGCACCTCTGACTTTCGGAAGATATATGACTTTTCGAAATTATGTGCGTATTGACTGACAATTATCGCCTGCTCCGTGCCTCGGAGAGCACGTTAAGCCGTCGGTCCCGGCTGCCATGAACATCTATGGCAGTCGTTATTGGGAGAGTGTCGACACAATAGATCCCACTGGGTCGAAGTGTCGCCGGCCTGCACTGATTGGCCCCCACATAAGATAAGATAAGCGTCAACAAAAGTGTAAATTTAGTTTAATAGACTAAATTATCTAAAAGTAGCGTTTTTAAAATAAACCACGATAAAAACTGAAAACGATAGTATATTTTATTCATTTAAATATTTTTATATACTATATATGTTTTATATACTATATGTCTTCTGGGCGCGTTGGCAATTGACGACGATGTGAAGGAATATTATGACGCATTTAATTTTGAAGTATTATTTTGCTCTTTAGTTTATATTTCTTGTAAATAATTTGTGTACTTGTGTACTATATATTATGTAAATTATTTAATTATGTCAGCAAAATAAAAAAAATAAGGGTATAGTTGAATTTCAGTGATTTGTATTTTAACAACTTACAAAATATTGGTGCCATCAGTTTTACGATTACTACATACAAATCACATCCATAAACTACTTACAAGTACAATCAAACCCAAAACAAATATCTGTAAAATTTTGAAGTTCAGTATAAAGTGAGATAGCCAATTACACTTGACATGTATGAATGTCAAAAGAATATAAACTTTATCATTGAAAAGTTAAAGTCGATATTCGACGTGAACACTCATGTAAGTAAAAACTTTCTTACAATAATGAGTGTATTATTTTATCTTTTACTAGATTTTGTCCGCGGTTTCGCTTGTGTAAATGTAGGTTAGGTTATATTAGTAACAGTACTTTTTTTCTGGATGAGAGGTACCGCATGTCCTTTTCTGTACCCTGGACAACGTATGCGAAGTTTCATGATGATCGGTCGAGAAGTTAAAACGTGAAAGCGTAACAGATAAACAAACTCACATTGACATTTATAATATTATTAGTTAGGATTATAATTTTGATTCGCGAATATTTTAATTATTACGTACATGAAAGCATCTTACGTTGTACGGACAAATTTTTACAAAGAAGACAATTTTTGCCTGATAGATCTACGACGAAATAAAATAGAGGGTTTATTTAAGAAGACTTCTAAACGGCCAATTTTTAACAGCCTGGCCAGCTTACGAACCTTTCAATGTATTGCCCATTCTAATCATATTTCTTTTGATAGGCGAAATATTGTATAAGATGGTATAATAGCAATGATTACCGGCCAGAATACTGCAGCTACACATTGTAAGAAAACTAATGGCCGTTTAGAAGGCTCTTGGTACTACATGCAACATTTTACTCCGTCATAGGTCTATTACCCAAAAGGTCGAGTGCAAGATGAGCTTGCATGCCAAAATGAAAAAAAAAAGAAAATTTATGAATAGCTGCTGAGGCAATTAACCGAACATGGTTCTGGGTGATATCATTCTTTTGTCTTACATTATAAACATAATTATCTTAAGATCGAGATATTATATTTTATCAATAGAGATGTATTGTCATTTATCACAGAAACCATAGTAACCTAACATTATTATCACGGCTACTGTAACAAATCACAAATATTGCTGTCTCGGAGGTGAATTCGATAGTGATTTTACAGAATATTAAAATAAGTAAAGTGAAAACCGAACTTGTTCTCATTACCGGAGCTAAAACTAGCCGTCAATTAATAGGATTGACTTCTGAACGATATATTGAGGAAGTACTCACCCGATACCCTTATCAAGCTTTTAGCGGGTTCAATTGAAGAAAAGATCCAACTTCTCTATATCTATTTGTGTATATGATTTAGTCTGGCCTCAAATTATTTCTTATTTCAACTTTACTTTACATGCCTATTTAACTAAGTTTTCAAAAATAGTGAACGTCTCATTAATTCGTGGCAATGGTTTTTGTCAAAAATTATAATAAGTAATGTTTTGAATTCGAAACATTACTTATGAGACTACTAATAAGTTTAAAAATAATATTAGATGTAACCTCATAACAGTTTAATAATTGTACTAGCTGTGCCTCTTGGTTTCACTTATTTCACTCATAAGGGTCGTAGCGTAAAGTTACATAAATTTGAGCAGCGATAGCTCAGTGGGGAGACCAACAGACTGCAATGCAAAGGGTCTCGGGTTCGAACACACGTCGCTAACCTCTGACTTTCGGAAGTTATATGTATTTTCGAAATTATGTGCGTATTGACAATTATCGCCTGCTCCGTGCCTCGGAGAGCACGTTAAGCCGTCGGTCCCGGCTGCCATGAACATCTATGGCAGTCGTTATTGGGAGAGTGTCGACACAAAAGATCCCACTGGGTCGAAGTGTCGCCGGTCTGCACTGACTGGCTCCCACATAAGATACATACATATGAACATAAATTTAATTTATTAAAAAACTCCATACTGAATTATATTCTAGAGATTCACGCTTTAAAACATACAAAGTATCTCTTCAGCTTTGAAATATTCATACCTGCTAATAGAAAGATTTCTATGTTTTCTGATGTAGAATACGGATTGTAAAATTACATAGATATATTATATCGACAAGAAATCGTATTATAATATTCGAAAGGAAATCGATCTATGCATAAATAATGCTTTTCTTAAATTACAGTCTCTTTTTAATACACAATTTACATTTTACATCAACATTGAAACATAATAAAAATACTTTTAACAAAACATTAATGAAACATTTCTGGTTCATTAATGTTTTGTTAAAAGTATTTGCCTTTGCATACTGAATATTATCGGTACTGATGAATAAAACGAAAATGTTTTGTCCTTAAACAAAACATTGTGTATGTATTCATGTTGAATGTTTTTAATGAAATAGACGTTGGAAAGTCGGCTTTGCTTCGTTTACGAATTACAGAGCATTTCACCACGCCTTTTTAAAGTTAAATAAACGAAATTGGATTCAAACCGTGTTTGTTTAACTAAATCACACTATTTTGTTCGTAAAATAAATTAGTTTGCCGTGTTTCAGCTGTATTTAGGTTGGAAGGCTTTTATAAGTCGCTTAGTTTAGTAACTGGCACCGTTTGGCTTAATGGTCTGCGGGCTTTTTCGTAGTATCTTCTTAATTGAGTGTTTTGATGGAGGTATTAAAATCGCATCAGAAATAAATAGTTTGGTTTCTCACTTTAGTCGTATGAACTCGGATAAGGATGTATACTGGCGTTTCGGACAACGCAGTGGTATTCTCACGACCGCTAGAGTGCGAAATGTTGTTAGATCACTCCCTTCACGAAATAAAATGCGTGTATACTATTTATCAAAAATAGTAGTTATTCTTACACACGTAAATCTTATCTTATCTTATGTGGGGGCCAGTGCAGACCGGTGACACTTCGACCCAGTGGGATCTTTTGTTTCGACACTCTCCCAATAACGACTGCCATAGATGTTCATGGCAGCCGGGACCGTCGGCTTAACGTGCTCTCCGAGGCACGTAGCAGGCAATAATTGTCAATCAATACGCACATAATTTCGAAAAGTCATATAACTTCCGAAAGTCAGAGGTGCGCGACGTGGGTTCGAACTCGAGACTCTCTGCATTGCAGTCTGTTGGTCTCCCCACTGAGCTATCGCTACTGTTCTGATAAGATAAGGTACACACGTAAATATAATCATTTGCGATACTATAGATATTATAAATATACGTAATTTTAATAAAGCCTACGTAGTTATGGAAAAATAAATGTATATTTTATGCGAATGTTAATGGATGGAAAAATGGCTCAGAAAATTGTGAAATTTTGTTTATTTTTTGTTATTTTATAAAATGTATCTAGTCAAGCCTATTATGAAATGGTTTCACACGTTGCACCTATAAAATAGTTGTTTAAGAATATTTTGCCTTGTAATCTGAATATAGAAAAATAATTTCGTATGAAAAAATTTTTATTTAATACTATTTAGTAAGGTATGCATACTTTATGTTCTAATCTACCTAGGTTGATAATACTTTTAACTTTGAAATGGATTAATTATGATAGACTGTTAGCGTATCTATATATAAGACAATTAAAACGCAAAATATAAAATATCATGCTCTTTTTAAATATCTTGTTTACTATATATACTATATATATAGTCTTACATCTATTATTGCGCCGAAAAAGTATTTTTGATTTCATAAATGTGGACAATCCTAATATTTTCTATAGGGTTATTTCAAGTTACTGCTCTGTTAATAGATAATTCATAGAAATAAACTAATAAAAACTCAATAAATCTTTGTGCAAAAGGCAAATTGATCCGGGCACCTCACAATCGATTACCACAAGGCTAACGAAACAGTTGATTCTGAAATATTTTCATTCTTATTTTTTTATTTTTAAACTGGAATTCATGTTTTAATATATTTGTATTAAAATACTATTATTTTATTAAAATACTTATAGTATATTATGCATTTGACTTCAAAGTTCAAACTTCAAAGGAAATAGTTTTTCCTGGATAAAAAGTACCTCGTGTCCTTTTCTGCATCCCTGACGTGGATACAAAATTTTATGTCGATCGGTCGAGTAGTCAATGCGTCAATGCGCAACAAACAAACAAACCCACATTCATATTTATAATATTGCTAGGTTTTGTCCCCAGCTTCGCTTGCGTTAATGTAGATTTTGTCAATAAATTTTTATCCGTCGGGAATAGTAAGTTTTTCCTGGATAAAAGGTACACTATATACTTCTGTATACCTCTGACTATGTGTAAGCAAAATTACATGACGGTCAGTCTAATAGTTAGGATTTGAAACCGTAACAAAGAAACCTACATTCGCATTTATAATTATTAGTTAGGAAGTTAGGATATTTTTGTTCCAAAATATGATAGCTTTAGTAATATTAAAAATGTGAGTTGCTTATTACTACACGAAATTTCGCATACACGTTGTCAGGCGTACAGAAAATAACTTAGAATACCTTCATCCAGGAGAAAATATTGTTCTCAAACGAAACCAAAAATAAAAGGTACAATTTTAATAAAAATATATAGCACGAATTTCGGTATGGAATATAAATGATCTACATAATATTGTCATCTGTTTACGCGAATGTTATTCATTGAAATTAAACTACTATATACGGATTTTATCGCGTTATTTATTTTACACTTTATTACATAATTTTGAAACTGTTACACTACTACTAAATACTATTAAACTTTACTAATTTTTAAGCTAATTAACTTATTAAAACTATTAAAACTATTTATAATTAAGTTTACACTTTCCCCGACGTTTCGGTTGCTTTTCAGCAGCCATGGTCACGGGGAGACTAAGATGGTAGTTGTCTCAATGTTCCAGTGTCGTTATTTCAAAGTACCCGAACATAATTTAATCATTGGTGTTTCTATTTACGCAGAATGAGCTCAGAGTATCATGAAGTCTAGCTGTGGTTTGCTTCTTCTTGGGTTTGACTATTTGAATTACTGGATCCCAAGCTGGTGGTACATTCCAACCATCTTCTCTATTGAAATTAGGATGTTTTTTGATTACCCTCGCGAAGGATCCTTGGTAAGAATCGGTGTTCTTTAGCGAGAATCTGTGGTTTGTCAAATCTCAGGTAGTGGTTGGTCCCCTGTTGCACATGTTCACACACAGCAGACTTCAAAGAGCGTTGGTGTTTTACATCAGCCATGTGTTCTTTCATGCGTGTTATTTAAATAATCTAGATTTAGCCCATGCCTTCACTCGCATGAAATATGTAGTCAGTCGAGTGGTTAAGGCTTGAATGCGTAACAAACAAACTCGCATTTACATTTAAAGTATTAGCTAGAATACATACATACATACATACAAAGATTCACGCCTGTTTGCCAGAGGGGTAGGCAGAGACTACGGATTTCCATTTGCTACGATCCTGACACACTTCTCTGGCTTCATTCACTTTCATCACATTCCTCATACACGCTTGTCGGTTCAAGGTGCTCTGAACCTGGCCTTTGTCCAGAACGCCTCCGATCTGATCAAGAAACGTTCGCCTAGGTCTTCCTCTTGCGACTGTTTCATTCACACTAGCCTTATAAACTTTCTTAGTCAGTCTTTCCTCGTCCATTCTTTCTACATGCCCAAACCAGCTTAACATACCCTTTTCTATTCTTGTCACTATATCCACTTTCATGCCGCATCTCATCTCTCTCTAATCACACTATTCCTTATTCTATCTATATTCAAAATCAAACGAATACAGTCTTTCACCATCGTTCACGGAACAAGTAAATAAGTAGAAAACTATTTAAATAAACATCAGGTAAATAGCTGTTCTAATTAAAGCCAATACTCAATATTGAACGTTGAATGTAAACAAATCCTGAATCTGATATCAGATTGCCGTGACCTGTTCACTGACCTGTGATAAATTTTAACTCTAACCCTTTTATCTGTATCGAGGAACGAGTTTACGAAATGTATAAATGATTTCACATTACCAGCGCGTATACGCTCTTTCGGTTTTGCGAACCGGTTCGCTTATACGGCGTTTGGTGGTAAAGAAGTATATGTGTGTGTTAACTAATGTATCTATGTATCATATGTGGGGGCCAGTCAGTGCAGACCGGCGACACTTCGACCCAGTGGGATCTTTTGTGTCGAAACTCTCCCAATAACGACTGGCATAGATGTTCATGGCAGCCGGGACCGACGGCTTAACGTGCTTTCCGAGGCACGGAGCAGGCGATAATTGTCAATCAATACGCACATAATTTCGAAAAGTCATATAACTTCCGAAAGTCAGAGGTGCGCGACGTGGGTTCGAACCCGAGACCCTCTGCATTGCAGTCTGTTGGTCTCCCCACTGAGCTATCGCTGCTTCTAACTAATACTTTCAGACCGAATGCAGTACGCTTTTGTATCTTTAATTTTCTAAGTGTCATACTAGATTTCGGCGTTAAGCGTTTCTGTACTTTTTGATGATTTGTTTAAGAACTATTTAGTAAAGATACGCGTTGAAAAAGTATGTTAGTCCGTGGAACTATCCGGGCAAACATTAATAACAGTATAAAAACCTAATTGTAATTTTTCATCCAAACATTATAAAGCATTATATTTAGGAGGTTCTTTCGATGTTTGTTACCCAATTACGCGTGAACCATTAAACGCATTTGGATGAAATAAATTGGCATACAGATTGACTATGTCCTAGATCAGAGGGTGCCAGACACTTTTTCTTATCGACCGCTTTCAAAATTTAGCAGGTTCCGGTGGACATATTTCTTTCTTTTTTTCTATTTTCGTGGATCCCCATTTTATTGTCACGCCAACGTAGACCCCCGTCGAGTCTCCCGTGGACCCCTAGGGGACCACCTGGACCACTTTGGGAACTAATGACCTACATAAACACATAAATGATACTTTTAATCTCTTTTTGACCATGACTGCTGCTCCCCGATAAAATCCTTATATATAATATAATATTCTATCACATACACACAACATCATAACTACTACTGGTACTGGGTACTACCATCGAGGCTGTCGATATAATATCAGTCCAGTATATGTACAAACTTCCCACTGCTGGGCACGGATCTCTTATCAGTTAGTAATAATAATAAGGTTGGCAGACTTCTTATATCTTTGAGAACATTATGGTGAACTCACAGATATACAGGTTTTTCTACACTGTTAAAGCGAGCGATAATTAACTATTTAACACGCGTCGAAATGTCTGTGGTTCGTGCTTTGGGTTTTAACTCAAGATCTCTGCATGGGATTCAGTTCCCCATTAGGCTTGCGTTGCTAAATAAAATCCTTAAACAGTAATTTAATAATATTGTCTTATGTTTACGCGAATGTTATACATTGAAATGAAAATAATTTATACGAATTTTGTCGCGTTGTTTATTGAACTTTACTGAATTTAAGCTATTTAAATTAATTAAATCTATTTATACTTAAGTTTACACTTTGCCCCGACGTTTCGGTTGCTTTACAGCAGCCATGTTTACGGGGAGTCTCCCCTGTAAAGTTCAATAATAGTAGTGTTAGTTCCAAAATGATGTAATAAAATTGTTTAATAAACAACGCGACAAAATTCGTATGAAGTAGTTTAATTTTAGTATTTTAATTTCACTTTCTAACATTCACGTACAGTTCAGACAATATTATCTTATAATGCAGCATATAAAATTTTCCGCTATTAAATCTGTTCAAAAACCCTTTATAATAATAATCATACGGAACCGGGCGCTGAGAACATACCGTTGTGCATGCTAATTACTTTAATAGTGCATGCATGGCTAATGTGCATGAAAATGAATGTGTAATTTCCAACTCTTAATGAACTTTGTCAGATAGTTCGCTCAACTATCATCATAACTGCAATAAATTTTATGAAAAACTAGATTATGATCTCTTTGTATATAAAATTCAGCTGCTGTATGTTTGTGTCCGCAAACCTCGAAAATTAGTCAATAGATTGAGCTGAAATTTTAACATAATATTTAATTTTTATAGGGCAGTGTTTTTATATACTTTCTATTGCGAAATTTTTACAGGAAGAGAAAAATAATATTAGACTAAGCCTCAATCTGTACTAGTGTTATAAAGCTGAAGAGTTTGTTTAGTTGAACGCGCTAATCTCAGGAACTACTGGTACGCATTGAAAATTCTTGAAATGTTATAAACCCATTTATCGAGGAAGCCTATAAGCTATATAACATCACGCACCGACTAATAGGAGCGGAATATCAATAATGAAAAATGTTGCAGACACGAGGATAATTCTCATAAGTGACGTAGACGAAGTTGCGCGGGTCAGCTGGTAAAATTATAAAACTTTAGGGAGACTGTGTCCATGCTTTAGAGGTTATTAAAAAGCTCATCAGGTTTGATTAGAGCAATCAAAAGGTGGCGTTACAAAAGTGTATTGCACTGCTGTGCATGACATCTTCGTGCTCTGGTCGGCAAAGTGTTACTTACTACTTTCTGTCAAGAAATATGCCGGAGTCAGGTACCCGGTCGAGAACGCAAAGCACGCCGTTTTTACGTAGTACCTAAAACCATAATCATAGCTTAATGTTGTTGTAATACACATCTACTTACTACATATAGACATGAGGCAAAACGCAAAATATAAGTTGACATTTCTTTCACCTCTGCGGGAGGCAACCTCAGTTTTACAACAAATCATTATTTATTGAAATTAAACTTCTATATACGGATTTTAGCGCGTTATTTATTTTACACTTTATTATTACATAATTTTGAAACTGTCACACTATTACTAGATACTATTGAACTTTACAAATTTTTAAGCTAACTAATTTATAAAAACTATTTATATTTAAGTTTACACTTTCCCCGACGTTTCGGTTGCTTTTCAGCAGCCATGGTCATCAATCATTATTTGTCAAATTGACATGCTCCACTCTACCCAATAGCCTAATTAACCCTTACTATACAAAGAATCTAACGTGACAATTCAACAAACATTTCATCCCATTTTAATCACCACAGAGAGATACGTAAGATGAAATTGGATAACCAACCATATAACCGACCGATATCTAAAAATAATGTGGATCCTACATAAGTTATGATGTCATAGCGAGAAAAGCAATCATATCAGAGGCACGTACATGCGAGTCACTCGACTGGGCGACATTGCTATTAGATTTTATTAGTTCTCTAGACCTTTCCTAGGCTCTTAAGCCTAGCATGCGATAGAGATATGCTTGACTTAACTTTAATATTGGGATTTGTGGTTATTCGGTTAAACGATCCGTGTTTTGCAGAAACGATTTCCACGGCCTTAGTATTTCTTTAAATTTTTTTTGCGTCTTACTTAATAATAGACCCCAAAGAGCAGCGACAGCTCAGTTGGGAGACCAACAGACTGCAATGCGGAGGGTCTCGAGTTCGAACCCACGTTGCGCACCAATGACTTTCGGAAGTTATATGACTTTTCGTAATTATGTGCGTTTTGATTGACAATTATCGCCTGCTCCGTGCCTCGGAGAGCACGTTAAGCCGTCGGTCCCGGCTGCCATGAACATCTATGGCAGTCGTTATTGGGAGAGTGTCGACACAAAAGATCCCACTGGGTCGAAGTGTCGCCGGTCTACACTGACTGGCCCCCGCATAAGATACATACATACTTAATAATATATATTTTATATTTGATATGTTGATTTTTTTGTCAGATACAAATGGTTTTATAGGTAAGTCCTGTTAAAGATTGATTTAAAAATTAATGATTATATTTTGTTAATTTGAGTGTATGCAAGAAATAAGTTTATTTTTTAGGCAAATAGGAATGCAGCCTTAAATTAATGTTTTGAAAATATATATTTTTTGTCGTGGATACAGGCTATGGTGTTTGCACACATATACCTAAATAATATCTACTGAATAATATGTTCCCGGAGAGGTAGGCAGAGTTGTTTCACATCTACATTTTAATCAGGTAGGTATTTCTTAGACCCCATAATTAACTACTACGTGTTCTAAAATTCCCTAAAGGCAATTCATTCAATCATAACTTAACCTAGAAATCAAACACGAGAATCGGCCATCGACCGTAACCCAACTAAAACCACTAACGAAACAGCAACCTAATTATTATACCTCCGAGAGTTCTACCAAAACAGTTTTGTATCACAAACAAACTGTCTTTAAATAATAAACCATAGAAAACTTGGAGCTAAACGGAAGTTGTTTAAAACAACAAAAAGGTAACTGAGAACAAAAGATGGAACCGCTACCGGCTACCGGTCTGTGTCCATTTCATAAGAGTAACTTCGAAACTTCTGAATAGACTTTCTAATAAGTCTTTCAAAGATATTTAAGGATAAGCGGTAAAAACAACTGATTAAATCCAAGGTTGATCGAAGTAATCAAGGAATTTTGCTCGTTGGTTAACTCTCGCAAATTAATCAGTAAAAGATAATTAAAAAATATTATAACATCTGGTCCACGTTGGTGCCGTGGCATGTTTATGGCCAATCGTTTCCCGGTTGAAACAGTGTCGTAATATTATAACTCTAATTGATTAGCATACTCACAGTGTAGATCTATTAGATGAGATTTAAATAATAGCGAACAAAATAAGTATACGATAACCTTCTGCCCCCCCTATTTAGATACAACGCGTTAGAAATTTCTTAAATAAATGTTTGACCTGAAATTTCTCGAAGAAATTTATGGCACTCTATATAATAATTCATATTATTAAAAAGAGGAACAATTTTTTATAATTATGCATATTATATTTATTTCTGCAGCGACGTCTATTATTTGACACTATTATTATATTTTACCTCTTTACATATATTATAATCTATACTAATATTATAAAGCTGAAGAGTTTGTTTGAACGCGCTAATCTCAGGAACTACTAGTCCGAATAGAAAAATTATTTTAGTGGTGGATAGCTCATTTATCGAGGAAGGTTATAGTCTATATAACATTACGCTACGACCCACGGGGGCGGCGCAGTAATCATAAACGCGAGTGAAACCGCGGGCACATCTATTTGTGTATATAATAACTATAGACAAATATATGGCGTAGCGGTTTAAGTGATTACATTGCCACTGCCACTTCGTCGAGAGTTGTGGGTGCGGTTCCCAAACGAAACAAAAAATTTCCATAAATTATTGTTTCAATTTTTAGTGCGGAGTTTTAAATTTAAAGTTCATATCGTAGAAGTACAGAGCACAGCATCTCATGTTCTGTGCCGTGGTTCATCATTATATTTTCGTCAATTATAACAAAAGTATTAAATAATATAGATTGCGTTTGAGCTATCATGTTTTCTTTATACATGTAAAGCTTCTAAGCGTTAAAGGCACATATACTCCATGAAATGAGGAAATTTGAAAACGATCTGTTTACCTCGATCTGTTTATCTATTACATCCTTAATATTGTCTTCTATTTACGCGAATATTATTCATTGAAATTAAACTGCTATATACGGATTTTATCGCGTTGTTTATTTGACACTTTATTACAAAATTTTGGAAATTTTTACACTACTAAGTACTACTATTAAACTTTACTAATTTTTAAGCTAATTAAATTATTATTAAACTATTTAGATTTAATTTATTTTTACACTTTCCCCGACGTTTCGGTTGCTTTTCAGCAGCCATGGTCACGGGGAGACTCATTACATCCTTATTACAAAATTACTCAGTAATATAAAAATAACGCTTGTGTTATTATTTATTAACTTTTATCACTCATATTTTCAATATACTCTACTTTATCTTCTAGATACTAAATAAATTAAAACTTCAGTGACGTGCGGAACGAAATAACAAAGACGTCGTTTTTGACAGCTAGTTACGGTACTTTAAAATAAACATTTATATCAATAAACGTTAACAAATAATCGCAATTTGAATCGATGGTGAGTGACCACGATCGATTCAAATCGCGATACCCGTAAGGTTTTAAGCCTGTGACAACGACGATACGAAATAAATGGTCCTATCATGAGGACTAAGGTTTGATTGTGATGGTCACCTTAACACAACCACTGCACCGTGTTGTAGGTTCGATTCCCACATAGGACAAAAAATACGTAAAAATAATGGTTTTGAGTTTGGTTGTCATTTGTCTGATTGTTTGTAAGGTCTCTCGTGACGCAAAAATTATTCCTAGTGCAGGATATGTATTTTAAAACAAAAAAGAAACCAACGATTTCATTTCGGAAACCAAGTTATTAACAAATATCGTTGTGTACGTAGTAAATACGTATAATATTTACACGAAAACCTATTTGAAATCGGTAGAAAAATGTTGTGTTAATTTGCTCCACTGATTTGCATAACAAAGGTTTGATACAAAGACGGAGATAAGCGAATATGATCAAAGAAAACTTAGCATAATAATATGTACGAAGAAAAACGTAATAAGACCAAAATAGGAACGATTTCATACAAAATAATTTGTATGTTGGTATGACGCTTTTCATATAATACTAAGGTTTTATTACATTCCTAGAATTGAGGTCTTATTTTAATACTGGATTGGAGGCCGTAAGTTTTTTCTTTTTGACGTGAAAGGACGCTTTGTAAATATGTATTTGATGGAAAATGGGTACAGATAACAATCAAAATTATTTATTTGTTTGTTATTTTGTACCGACATGCTATACATTCAAAAGAAAACGTATGTTACTATAAAATTATGTGTCACATTATATCTTAGTCCGATGGGCGTACTTACAAAGTTGTCAGCTTATGACCACGGCCAGGTAGCACCACCTGGTCAAAACGTCAAACATTAAAAGGTTTTTGCATGATCGTGTTCATACCCGTTACGTATTATATCATGAAACGCGAAAGTTTAAAAGTTATTATTGTTTTCAAACAGTTTAACTATTATAATGTATGTACTCTTTAAAGATTTAAATATTATATTTTACTAGTATTTCGCATACTTCTGTAATACATGCATACAAAGTCTCACTACTATGTCCGCTTAAAGTAGGTAAATATTTATGCACCTGTATATAAAATACATCTGTATTACACACCCAAATTGTGTCAGCTGTGGTTTTAATTCTTACTGTTCACTGCTCTGGCTAGCCCCTCAAGGGATATCGCGTGAGGTAGGTATATATGTAAATTTGCATAATTACGCTTAAAAAGGTTACAACCTTTGTCTGAAAACATAGTTATAATACATTCAAAATGAGAAGTGCGAAATTTTAAAACAACAACATTTCGTATTCGCTTGACATCCTTCAAAAACTTTCAAGGTTGGTAATTTAAATAGAACACAATTTTACATAATTATAGGCTCATAGTATAAGATTGAGAAAACTGTAATATTGTACAGTAAACTAGGAATTTGTAAATATAAATAATTTAATAATTTAAATAACTTAAAATAGTGGCAAAGTTTAACAGATGTAGTTTAATAGTTTCAAACTATGTAATAGAAATGTTTGTAAAATAAAAAATATGTACGCGTACCAATCAATATAAAATAGTTTAATTTCAATGTAAAACATTCGCGTACTCGTAAGACAATATTATATAAATAAACAAATAAGGCTGCAAGCAAAAATAAACTTTTTAATAATGCACGAAGCTCATCTAAGAAAATTGTCACTTCTACAACGTCCCAGTTGGATCGTACAACCCGGACATTACAATTAGGTTTTATTAGATCCTAGACTGGCTTAGCTATAGAGGCTGTGCCCGGGCTTTAGTACTTAGCACGAATCTTACATTAATGGTCACCTTGATGTACGGTTAGCAGTGAGAATATGTGTAATGGTATCTAATAAACCTGGTAATAGCTTAAAGTAGTAAAAAGAAAATAATTTTACACAGGAGGTGGTGGAATTCTCATTATAAGCTAAACTAGCCCTATAACCTACAAACTACGCAACACCTAACCTAAAAAAAGCCAACAGTAGAAGTAGATATTTCATTTTATGAATCAGTTAACCAAAAAATTAAACGAGTGGGGAGTTATACCATTTACATACATACGTACACAGTTAAATGCCTATATTATATCTATGAAGGGGTAGGCAGGGTGTATTATACTCAATGAACGCCAATTATACCTTGAAGTGCCCCTTATTAGGAGACATGCCTAGACTCGCCTCCAGCCACATCTCTAGACTCCGTGGCAGTATTCAACATGTCTTGTCACAAAAATAAAAAAAGAATTTGCCCGATCCGGGGCTCGATTTCTCACTAATCACATTTACTACTAACTTTTAGCAGCGATAGCTCAGTGGGGAGACCAACAGACTGAAATGCAGAGGGCCTCGGGTTCGAACCCACGTCGCGCACCTCTGACTTTCGAAAGTTATATGACTTTGGAAATTATGTGCGTATTGATTGACAATTATCGCCTGCTCCGTGCCTCGGTGAGCACGTTAAGCCGTCGGTCCCGGCTGCCATGAACATCTATGGCAGTCGTTATTTGGAGAGTGTCGACACAAAAGATCCCACTGGGTCGAAGTGTCGCCTGTCTGCACTGACTGGCTCCCACATAAGATACATACGTACACTGAGCAATGTCCGACAGTGTGAAAAGGTTACAGTTTTATCACTATTTGATATATTCAAATAACGACTGCCATAGATGTTCATGGCAGCCGGGACCGACGGCTTAACGTGCTCTCCGAGGCACGGAGCAGGCGATAATTGTCAATCAATACGCACATTATTTCGAAAAGTCATATAACTTCCGAAAGTCAGAGGTGCGCAACGTGGGTTCGAACCCGAGACCCTCTGCATTGCAGTCTGTTGGTCTCCCCACTGAGCTATCGCTGCTCTTGCTCAGTGTATCGGACTGTATCAGTATATAAAGCACATAACATTTATATATCCACCAGTCCCAACTTGATTTATAGTTACTAAGAACCAACAACACAAAAAGTACCTTTTTACTACCTCTTCGAAGTCCTACCCTTTCGAACAACATATCTACCGAAGAATAGGAGTCATAACCATTCCATAACCTACCCTTCATCCCCATGACGGACGCAGTCGACGAAATTAAACAGATATTTGTTAGCATGACCTATAGCAAAATAAAAGGTTGAAACGTTGGACCGTCGGCAACAAAAAAAGAAAATTAAAAAAAATTACGCATCTTCCGCATTAATAATGACAAATATCTTAACGTGACGTGACTTAAATTAGGCAAGCATATGATCTATGAATTATTTTTATACCTTGTTACCTAAAAACGTAAGGTTTTGCATATATCTTCTTCTCTCTTAGCCTTTATTATTCCCAAGTCACTTGGGGTCGGCTTTTCTAGTCTAACCGGGTTTGACTAGATATCAGTTTTTACACGGAGCGGCTGCCACCTGACCAGGTTTACGATACCCTAAGACAAGACTAGTGTCAGGATATTAGAGGGTACCGAGTTTCCCAATAACGACTGCCATAGATGTTCATGGCAGCCGGGACCGACGGCTAAACGTGCTCTCCGAGGCAGGGAACGTTTTTCATAATTATAATAATAATAATAATAATATTCTAGCACATACATACAACACCATCTAGCCCAGACTAAGCAAAGTTTGTAATATGGATATTAGACAATGGATAAACATACATATTTACTTTTTATTTGTACATACATACATATCGCACTCTTAATAAAACAACGATTTATCTCGAAATTTAGAACTTGGGCAATTTGAACTCTAATAGTGTTTAAGTAAGAGCTCAAATTGCCTAAGTTCTAAATTTCGAGATAAATCGTTGTTTTATTAAGAGTGCGATATATACTTATATACAAAGCCTCACCTTTTTAGGTACCATTTCCCAAAGCGATAAATATATGTGTATTACACCCACATACCGCTAAAGTTTTAGGTCACACGTAAAAGGGAGTGAGCCTATTACCATCATATTCATTACCGCTGCGCTATTGACTCATAGATCACTTTAAAAAAGATATTCATTAATGTTGTTTAGATTCTTAATAGCCATAGCTAGTTGCACTTACTGATCGGTAAACGATTAGCGAGGTTAAGCAACGTTGGGTGCGGTCAGTCTATAGATGGGTGACCGCTTAGTGGTATTACATCTGAGGGTCTCCGTGCTTCGGAGGGCACGTAAAAAGTCGGTCCCGGTTGTTGTCAAATTGATAGCAGTCGTTAAGCCATGTCAGAGGCCTACGGGCGGCTTGAACAACTCTTGACAACAGGTTGGCCACTACCTATACGAAAAAGAAGAAGGAAAGAAGAAGATTCTTAATGAAACCGTAAGAGCTCTTCTCTTCTTTTTAATTCTGTTTTAGAAGACATTGATCACACAAGGCATAATTTCTGTGTTGTGAGAGATTTTACAAACATTCAATCAACGTACACAAATTATACCCAGATTCGCAACAAATATTTGTGGCTCACACTATTTTTGTCCCGTGTGGGGATCAAACCCACAACACTTGGCGTTGTGATAATGGAGACCACTAGACCACTTACACCACTACGCCATCCGAGCAGTCCAATTATTTTGTATTCCGGTTGAATTATTTTGTATAGTCCTGTTTTTCGGAGGGACGATTCCACTTCCCACGGCCTTGACATACCTACCTTCGCTCCGTTCGCTCTCTTCACATTCTTTCAGTATGTTCTTCGGTTAAAGGATGCCTTTGAGCAATATTAGGCTGTATAAAAGGAATGGGACTGCTTTGGTGCCCTAACGATATTGAATGCGATTGCTGTGCATGTGATTTCGGGTTCGAATTAGGCAAATTAGATTTTTCGGTAAATTCATTTTAATATTAGCACTGTGGTCGGTAGACTGCAACACGCTCGCTGTCTATTACGTGGGCCCAATCATAGTTGGCGAATTGTGGGTCTCATACACTTCTGCCTACTCTTTAGTGGATAGAAGCGTGACACTATGTATGTACGTATTAAAGAAATGATGCTTTAACGTAGGAGTTGAGGTTACTGGCCATTGATTTTTCTTTTTAAAGTAATATTACATTATTATTTTGGACTAGCTTTTGCCTGCGCATTTCTAATCGTCAATTACAGGTCACCGATGACGTCATTATGTACGTGGACATCTTTCTATGCACTATATCTTGGATTCTACTAAACATAATGATAGCACATAGCTTAGATTTCAAAATTAACATAAATCTATAGACTGATAACTGTATCAAAGTCTTACTAATGGTTACAGTGATAGCCAATAATTCTGAAAATCATTGTTATGGGTTCATTACCTTCAGAATAGTCATTTGCTTGATTTTCATCGATATAACTTTATGGCTTTAATATGAACGAACAACAACATAAATAGACAGCAGCAATTAACCGACTGCCCATTTTAATGAAATAAAGTGTATACTTAGATATAATGTGTATATAGCGAGAAGCGGATGGTTGCGGGCGATCCATGATTGGTCTGTGTGAAAAACTTTGGGCAGGTCTATGTTTACCAGTCTTTGGGGGAAAATATCATGCTGATTTTATTTAATTAAATAATTTGTTACAAGACCCATTTTTGCATTCTAGTTAAGCCAAGCCTGTATTTTGCGTAACATGACAAAGTTAATTTATACCAGATTTCGTGGGTATGCAATAGCGTTGCCTGAAAAACATTTGACTATTATTTTATAATTTATAAAAACATTTTTTTCCATTATTTATTATACTGACAAACAATCATTTGAAATGTTAATACAATTTGTCTATATGTAAAAATGCTGATCAGGTTTTTCTGTTGACCGTACCAACAGAAAATAAAATGAAACGTGACCCTTGTTTGAATAAAATGAAGTATGTTGGGATAGACCCTCGAATTTTATGTGTGTACTTTAGTTTAAAATGAACGCATCCCAATTCGGTACGATTTCATTGAATAGGCAAGGAATTCCTTTGAAAGGTAAACTGAATATTTGCGTTGCCGAATATTTTCTCACATTTACACGGCTATATCAACCAGAATACAAGTTACATATAAACTGCGGCTATATGTCCGCAACGAATTTAGTGCAGGTGTATTAGAACTGATGTTTATGAGCAGAAGATCAGAGATGACCGCGAATCGAATGCGTCATCCATTGGGATAAGGCATTTGATCGAAAGGTTATGACTACGAATCCCACCTAATACTTTTTCTTTTTTTTTTACGTGTGGGAATGCTTGAAGCATCCCCCTCCGCGGGGGCGGGCGGAGGGGTTATGTCGGATTCGCACTCGGGTAACAGAAAGATGTTAAGAAGATAATGTACCTCCCGGAACACCGACTAAACCTACCACGGTGTTCCTCAACAAAACCACTATCGACGGGGCCGCGCGAATCACTTGCACATGCGGTCGCGACCCCGCCGAGGTTTCGGCCCGCCGTATGAAACGGCAGGCCACTACACGAACAGACCTACCCAAAGGCACTTCTCACAAATTATCCCTACTGTCCCCCCTAGAGGGGAGACGGACTCGACACAGAGGCGCACGTGGGAACACGCACGCCGCCTCTCGGACCTGGTGCTGAACGGATGGCGGGCAGGCCCACAAAGCCCGCCACCCCCAGGTCAAACCTCAGGGTGGCTGGAGGTCGTCCCGCGCCCTCCGGCGCCCAGCTCTGCGGTTGGGGAGAGGGTTTAAACGCTCCCTCTCCCGCTCCGCCGCCTCCTTGATGGAAATTACTTCCTCACAGAAGGAGGCGACGGCGTTCCACGACCTCTCACTCCGGACCATAGACTGAACTACGGCCGGGAGCGAGAGGGCAACCAACCCGACTGCCGCGATCAACTCACGGCGCTGCGATGCCCAGGCGGGGCAAACCGCCAAAGTGTGCAGCGCCGTGTCCTCAACTACGTCGCGGCAGTCGCCGCAGTGGTGACAACCGGGCGTCTCTTGCCGGCGTATACGACACAGGAACTGGCCAAAACAACCGTGACCAGTTATTACCTGTGTCAGCCGGAAGGTGAGGGCGCCATGCCGCCTCTCCAGCCACTCCTCAAACACGGGCTTACCGCCACGATCGTGGCGTGCCCGATCCCACCTACTACTGACGTAAGCCCACCCCTACTAACTCAAGCTTATTACAACCGAAACGTCGGGGAAAGTGTAAAATTAAATTAAATCTAAATAGTTTTAATAATAATTTAAATAGCTTAAAAAAAATTTAGTAAAGTTAAAAAGTAAAAGTAGTGTAACAGTTTTCAAAATTATGTAATAAAGTGTCAAATAAACAACGCGATAAAATCCGTATGTAGTAGTTTAATTTCAATGAATAATATTCGCGTAAACAGAAGACAATATCGAGGTTATTAGCTTAGTTAAAGAATACTAGCAAATTGTTGTAATTCTAAAAAAATACAAGATTAATATTCGTGACCTATGCTGACAAATTTTAGAACACTATTTAGCCTACACGACAGTTGCAGCGATAGCTCAGTGGGGAGACCAACAGACTGAAATGCAGAGGGTCTCGGGTTCAAACCCACGTCGCGCACCTCTGACTTTCGGAAGTTATATGACTTTTCGAAATGATGTGCGTATTGATTGACAATTATCGCCTGTTCCGTGCCTCGGAGAGCACGTTAAGCCGTCAGTCCCGGCTGCCATGAACATCTATGGCACCGATCAGTGAGTGCAACTGCACTCACTGATCGGTAAACGATTAGCGAGGTTAAGCAACGTTGGTGCGGTCAGTCTATAGATGGGTGACCGCTTAGTGGTATTTCATCTGAGCGTCTCCGTGCTTCGGAGGGCACGTAAAAAGTCGGTCCCGGTTGTTGCCAAATTGACAGCAGTCGTCAAGCCATGCCAGAGGCCTACGGGCGGTTTCAACAACTCTTGACAACAGGTTGGCCACTAACCACACGAAAAGAAAGAAAAGAAAAGATGAACAGCTTATAATTTTGGGTAACACGGGAGACTACTTTATATACGTACGAGAAGTCAGTGCGACCTTTGGTACAATTAACTGAGCAAAAATTTTGCTTATTTATTAAGTTCACAAAAATAAACCGCTGAACCTATTTTAAGAAAATTAAAGGACATTAGCAACTTTTAACATCACACATCATGCAAAGATCGACGCACAAACAATATAATAATAATAATAATAATATTCTACCACATACACACAACACCATCTAGCCCAAACTAAGCAGAGCTTGTACTATGGGTACTAGACAATGGATAAACATACTTATATACTTTTTTTTTTGTAAATACATACATATTATACATAGAAACACCCAGACCAAATAAACATCCATGTTCATGCACACAAATGTTTGACTTGTGCGGGAATCGAACCCGCGACCTCAGGCGTGGCAGTCGATTACACTAACCACTCATCGAGGCAGACAATATGTTTATAACATAATGCTTGTAACTTTAAAAGTTTTAAGTGTATGTCATAGATCCGATATCACTTAAAGTACAGTCCACCGGCCTGCCCATAACCAAATTGCTGCCGCTTACGTATAAGTATAGAAAGACCCATAATACAAATAAATTCCCAAAAGCTTAACTCTACGAATTTAACTTTGTTCGTCCTACAACTTAAAGTCAAAGACCCAAAGCGTCAATGCTCCTCATTACAAGCCAAACACTAAACCGTCTTGAAGTTGTTACTAAAATATGCAAACAAAAAGCATTACATTCTATGTCTCGTAATTTGCATACAATCGGGTTTCACTGTATAGTTTAAGCTTACGCTAACACGTACCGTTTTCGCGATAACGAAACTAGATTTTACACTCTTTGACTTTGTAAAAATAACATCACTAATAAGTCGATAAAATTTTGTCGAGCATTTTTTCAATATAATGAGATGATGATGCATATAGGGACATATTATAAACCAGTAAAATGAAATTGTTCTAAGTAGATGTTATCATCTTTTTAGAACCATTTTTACATTGTATTTTTTATCAAATTTTGGGGGATTTTTTTTTAATGGCATTTTCTTTTTTTATTATTATTATGATTATTTTTATTTGATTCATTTTATTGTCCTCTTTTGTACTATTATATACTTTTGTACTAGACCAAGGGGTGGGGACCTGGTGTCCTGAAACACAGGCCTCGAGCCTACCTTAGGCACCAGTCTCCCACAATAATGTTGTAAATTGAATTATGTAATATTTGTAATACTGTTTATTTAATATGTGTATATTATTATTAATAATAAATAATAATATAATATTTATTTCAGTAAAGGTTGTACATTAAAACACACTTAAATAAAACAATGCACATGAGAAAAAATTGTAACAGTAATAAGTCAAGTGTTACAGAACTCTGGTACCCATGGTAAGATCTAACTTGTGTTATGGGTGCCAGTGCTCTCTCAGCTAATGCACAGATGTTACATTATACAAATAGTCGTCATGCAAATACTTGAATTATTTGTAAGTTACAGCCAGTGAGTGAGTGAGTGAGCGAGTGAGTGAGTGAGTGTGTGTGTGTGTGTGTGTGTGTCTGTGTGTGTGTGTGTGTGTGTGTTTGTGTGTGTGTGTGTTTGCATTATGTTAAAGAACGGATACTTTTAGGAGGTTTTCTGTAGATGCGTAGTTTAGGGACTTTAACCATTTGCAAACCTTCTCTTTGCATTCTTGTTTAAGGAGAGAGTAAATGTTGCATTCATAGTTTATTTTATTATACAAGTGACTACCGATAATACGATAATGACGTTGAGCAACAGCTGTTTTGGATTTGAAAACGGGACAGATTCTGTAGTATCTTCGTTTTTGACTAGGTTTTTTGTCGTATGTTAGTGACGTATGCTTTCTTAGTATAGTCTGCAGCACAAAGAGCTGCCTCACAGTGAGGACATCACAGTCGGCGTAAAGGTCCTCAGAACAATATCTGAGTGACTTAGATGTCATGACTTTTAAGACAGCTCTCTGTGCCCGTTCGACTGGTAGAAGATTCGTCTTTTGGGCCCCGCCCCATACTGTAATACAATATGTGATCAGGGACTGACACAATGCATAATATACGCATTTTAAGAGTTGCGAATCTGCCGAGTCCCTCAATTTTTTAAATACAAAGATGAGTTTACGCACCCGCGATGTAAGACTTGCAAGTTGAGGCTTCCAAGTTAATGAGTTATCAACTAAAACGCCAAGATATTTGGCTGATTGACATCTGAGAAGTTGAGGACAGCTACAAAATGATGGTGAGATATTATTACTAGAACTACAGGTATGGGCTTTAATAATAAAGGAATTCAAAACATTTAATGCAGGAGGTTGTAGATAGAAGGGTAGGTATACAGTTTTAGAGAGATTAATGGTTAAAAGGTTATTAGATAACCAACACATAACTAATCTTAAAGTCTCTTCCGCTATTGTCAAAGTTTCGTGCCAATCATTACCGTGTATCAACAGCGCCGTGTCATCTGCGTAAGTGATAATGGAACAGTTTTTAACTGGTAAGGTACAGAGAGGATTTATATAGATTAAGAATAATGTTGTTTAATTAATTAAATTATTCTCATAAGAATTTTTATATTTTAGCAACATTATTCAGGCACTTATTCTAGTAGACGAAATATCGATAATATTGACGAAAATACGTCTCCCCGTGAACATGGCTGCTGAAAATCAACCAAACGTCAGGGAAAATGTAAACCTAAATCTTAATAGTTATAGCTCATAGCCAGTTGCACTCACTGATTAGTAAACGATTAGCGAGGTTAAGCAACGTTAGGTGCGGTTAGTCTATAGATGGGTGATGGCTCGGGCACGCCACGATCGTGGCGGTAAGTCCCGTGTTTGAGGAGTGGCTGGAGAGGCGCCATGGCGCCCTCACCTTCCGGCTGACACAGGTAATGACTGGCCACGGTTGTTTTGGCCAGTTCCTGTGTCGTATACGCCGGCAAGAGACGCCCGGTTGTCACCACTGCGGCGACTGCCGCGACGTAGTTGAGGACACGGCGCTGCACACTTTGGCGGTTTGCCCCGCCTGGGCATCGCAGCGCCGTGAATTGATCGCGGCAGTCGGATTGGTTGCCCTCTCGCTCCCGGCCGTAGTTCAGTCTATGGTCCGGAGTGAGAGGTCGTGGAACGCCGTCGCCTCCTTTTGTGAGGAAGTCATTTCCATCAAGGAGGCGGCGGAGCGGGAGAGGGAGCGTTTGAACCCTCTCCCCAACCGCAGAGCCGGGCGCCGGAGGGCGCGGGACGACCTCCAGCCACCCTGAGGTTTGACCTGGGGGTGGCGGGCTTTGTGGGCCTGCCCGCCATCCGTTCAGCACCAGGTCCGAGAGGCGGCGTGCGTGTTCCCACGCGCGCCTCTGTGTTGAGTCCGTCTCCCCTCTAGGGGGGACAGTAGGGAGTGGTAGAAGTGCCTTTAGGGTAGGTCTTTCGTGTAGTGGCCTGCCGTTTCATACGGCGGGGTCGCGACCGCATGCGAAAGTGATTCGCGCGGCCCCGTCGATAGTGGTTTTGTCGAGGAACACCGTGGTAGGTTTAGTCGGTATTCCGGGAGGTACTTTATCATCTTAACATCTTATTTTACCCCGGCGAGTCCGACATAACCCCTCCGCCCGCCCCCGCGGAGGGGTATGCGTCATGCATTCCCCCACGTAAAAAAAAAAAAAAAAAAAAAATAGATGGGTGATGGCTCCACCAGCCCCAGGCCAGTGGACGGTGGAGGCCATTCGCCCGGTCCTCCGGGGGTGGATAGGGCGGCGATTCGGGTCGCTGACCTTCCGACTGGTGCAGGTGCTTTCCGGGCACGGATGCTTCGGAAAGTATTTGTACCAGATCGCGAGACGGGAGGCGACCCCTGCCTGCCACGAGTGTAGGGCGCCGGAAGACACGGCGCTCCACACGCTGGAGGCGTGTGCCGCGTGGGGGCCGCAGCGGCACACGCTTTCGGCCATAATAGGCGGAGATCTCTCCCTGCCGAGCGTGATCAACGCCATGCTCGGCGGCGAGAGGTCGTGGCAGGCAGTGGTCTCCTTCTGCGAAGCTGTCATGGCGCAGAAGGAGACCGCGGAGAGGGTCAGGGAGAACAACCTCCTCGCTGACCCTCTCCGGCGCAGACGGACGGGAGCGAGAAGGAGGCGATTTGCCCGCCTTTTCGCTCCTGTATAGTGGGGTCACTGGTACAGAGTCGGGGGACTCTCTACCGGCTTGCACGGCCCCACACGTCTGAGGGATGGCCTTGGTGAGCAAGGCCTTCCCTCCACAGGTGCTGAGGCCCGGTCACCATCAGCCGGGCCAACCGCCGGGGCGGGATGGTGATTGCTAACGCGACCCCATCCCGCCCCACTCCGTCGGCGGAGGGACTGCTCACCCCAGGTTTTTAGTGTGTATACCGACCCCCTTCAGGGGCGGAGAGTCTCACATAACCACCCTTCCCCCCCGGGGGAGGGGGGTATCCATAATGGATTTTCCTGGATAAAAAAAAAAAAAAAAAAAAAATAGATGGGTGATCGATTAGTGGCATTCCATCTGAGCGTCTCCATGCTTCGGAGGGCACTAAAAAGTCGGTCCCGGTTGTTGTCAAATTGACAGCAGGCGTTAAGCCATGTGAGAGGCCTGCCCGTAGGCCTCTCACATGGCAGCATTTTCAGCAGCCATGGTCACGGGGAGACAAAGATGGCATTTTTATATTTATTTTTTTGCCATCTTTCCCCGTGAAGCCAGAATCAACCGAAACGTCGGGGAAAGTGTAAAATTAAATTAAATCTAAATAGTTTCAATAGTTTAATAATAATTCAATTAGCTTAAAAATTAGTAAAGTTTAATAATAGTAGTAGTGTAATAGTTTTCAAAATTATGTAATAAAGTGTCAAATAAAAAAGCGATAAAATCCGTACATAGTAGTTTCATTTCAATGAATAATATTCGCGTAAACAGAAGACAATATTATATTAAATAATAGATTTTTAAAATAAACAACGCGAAAAATCTGTATTAAATAGTTTAATTTCAATGAGAGTAATTAATAATATAATTAAAGACTTTTCTAACGCGAAACATTCGTTAGAACTATTTCTTTTTGTTCTAAGTCTATCCTCCTCTCTATTTATTTAAACATTTTATTTATTGTTGAATTTAGGTTAAATTGCTTGTATATTTAGACCACAAGGCCCCATCCAAAACGTGGCCTATCATTTTTATAACCTCTTGCAATACCAGCGCCTATATAAAATCACTGTCGTCTATTTTAATTTCATTTAGAATATTCGGCGTACTTGCAAAAAGTTGCTTGTCTAAGTTAACCTCAAGCCCCAAGACATTGGAACTATTCAGAGAATTTCTTAAATTTCCAACCCCGAGGTTTTACTCTTCAAAGATTAGGTTCACAAAGGGCTCAGAAATAATAGATATGCGGCACGCTTATAATAATAGTATAACTAAGTTTTCTTTGTTTTAGCCATATTGAAAGCAGTTAACTCATTATGACTGAGGTTGTTTTTGAATTAAGAGCCTGTTTTTGAAGCTGTATTAACGGGCTTTTGTTTAGTATATTTTGAATAATATTTTTGTTAATAGCATTATTAATTCTTGCCTCGAAGCCCGTGCCTCGGAGAGCACGTTAAGCCGTCGTTCCCGGCTGCCATGAACATCTATGACAGTCGTTATTGGGAAGTCAGTGCCCTATAATATCCTGACACTGGTCTAGCCTTAGGGTATCGTTAGCCTTCGGGTTGCGAAGGTCAGGTGGCAGCCGCTCCGTGTAAAAACTGATATCAGTCAAATCCGGTTAGACCAGAAAAAGCCGACCCCAAGTGACTTGGGAATAATAAAGATTAGAGAGAAGAAGAAGCATTATTAATTCTTGCGTACGATGTTAGAAACAGACGCAAGATGAAGTGGATTGGACGTGGCTTTTATGCGTCATATAAGCAAGCGACGTCTCACGTCACGTCGAAGCAAGTCTCACGTACTTGTGTGATTTTTACTAGTAGTTAGCGGTTCTACTTGCATCATTTAACATAAGATTATTAATTCTAGATCAGTCTAGCCAAAGCTGCCTGCTTCGTTCCCGTAGCTCGTAAGCTAAGCACGCAGCTGGTAGCGCTACGGCGTGATTTCATATAGCATTACTTCTGGATAAATAAGCTTTCTAATCCAAATCCTAACTAATGTTATAAATGCGAATGTGAGTTTGTTTATTTGATTGTTACGCTTTTACGCCTTAAATACTCAATCATTATGAAATTTCGCATACACGTTGTCAGGCGAACAGAAAATGACATGTACCTTAAAATCAGTTTAATAATTCAAAGTTTCTCGGTTATAACCAATATATCTTTCCTCTTTACAATATTATTAGTAGACACTAAATAAATTGCTCGGACGCAAAGCGATAAATACGTTCCGGCAATGTGTTGGCAAAACTGACGGCAGGATAATTAATTCACCCTTTTATCACACTCAGAATACGTAACGAAATGGGACCTATTTTTGGACTATAATGTTAAAAGCCTTATAAAGAAGTACGCTGTTTAAAGTAATTAATATTAATTAAATTAGAACAACTAATCTTTGCTAATTAATGATTTTGTAGTAATTCAGAAATTAGTGCCTCGCGATTTAATTGCTGAAGTAAATTATTTAAATTAAATTTGGAAGAATAGATTTAGAAAAGTAGAGTAAATTTAAAATATATTTAGTCTAGCAATTACGTCATTAAGACTGCGCCGAGCGAAATGTGACAAAAAAGGCGGTCACAGGTCAAAGTGAACAAGATCAACACTTTTAATGTAATACAAATCAAATAAAAAGTGTTGTTAATATTAATTTACATTTACCATAACAATGAATGTGTTTACAATTACTCCGTGTAAAAAACTTAAAATAATTAATATTTTCACCTACAAAAAACTTAACTTTTGCTAAAACTTAAGCTCGTGTTACGTAATTTTTAGATTATAACAGTAGAAATCTATTCTATTTTAGAGCTTAAACGAAACATAAAAAGTTATATTACAATTTGTCCGTCCCAAATATTTAAGTTCTTGGTTGACAATGAAGATACATATTTATCAAAAAGACTTTCAACATAATCATGTCATCTTACAAAAGACAAAAAAAGATAATGTGTTTTTACGCTTTTAATGGATGGTATGGCATGGTGGACAAACGAGAAGACTATCTGGTAGTAAGCGGTCATTAGACGCTCATTACAGCCTACACCATACAAAGAAAAGATAGATTTTTATTGTTATTGGTAGATTTTTATCGCTGTGGCCGCTCATGTCAGTCTCATCATTATCACAGACGAAAGACATCCACTAAGCATTTAACAGTTTACCCTATAGCAGATTCTGAGACGATTCTTATAGAGCTTTTTATAAGGAAATCTATACACCTGTCTTATCAGGGGTCAAAGCACAGTGCCTTTTTCTGTAGTCTTGGCAACACACGGTTGGTATGCATATTAATTAACGTTTTAATGCCAAAGATACCTCCTTGTTAAAGCAACCGCCTTCCCTTAGTCTACCCGTGTTTCTTAACTTCCTTAATAAAGATAAGATAACTTTAAGACAACTTTTATTATCTATAAGAAAAACACAGTTTTTTTTTTATACAACTAAGGTGGCAAACAATCATACGGCCCACCTGATAGTAAGTGGGAACCGTAGCCTATGGACGCTTGCAACACCAGAGGTATCACTTGTGCGTTGCTGACCCTTTAGGAAAGGAAGTGGGAAGGAGAAGGAGCGGGATGGGGGAAAAGAGGTGATTTGGCCTCCGGCACTCTCACTCACCGAACGAAACACAACAGTAGGAATACTGCTATTTCACGTCGATATTATGTGAGAGGATAGTCCTTCTCCGGTCGAGCCGGCCCATTCATGCTGAAATCAGCGAGGGTCTACTACTCAAAAGTCTACACAGCACACAAGTGTGCACTGCTACTATTTTCCACATTATGGATACACGATATAAGTTCGGACTACAGGTTGCTTTAAATATGTTGAAAATTCACCTGTCTTTTGTACTAGTAGTAAAATGTATCACAGAAGACAAAACGAATCATTGTATAATACGTCATAGAATTGTTATAAAACATGATTATTCCGTCTGTTATATTGATATTATTCGTAAATGCAGTAGCTGCAATGCTGAGTAATTTTGTTATTTTTTTTGTTTTGTCTTAAGATATGATGAAATAATAATAATATTATAAATTTTTGTTATTGGATATTTAGTGATAAGTTCTGTTTAAAATAATAATAATAATAATAATAAATTATTTATTGTAACATAAAGTTATATACAATTAAAGTGTAAGCCCTGATTCCCAAACTAGCGTGAGCTATACAATGGCAATCAGTTCTACCCCAAAAACAAATGATACTACAAATTTGTTACAAAAAACATTTGGAACAAACATAGTTTAGAACGTACTTGAACAATAGATTTAATTAATTAAGTTAGTTTTGTGTGTGCGATTGAGTGCATGTGTGAGTGCGTGTGTGTATGTGTATGTGTGTGTGTGCGCGTGCGTGTTTGTGGGTGTGTGCGTGCGTGTTTGTTTGAGTGTGTGTGTGTGTGTGTGTGTGTGTGTGTGCGTGTGTGAATAAGTGTGTATTTGTGTGTGTGTAAAATAAGTATTAAGTGAAGTATTATTTTTGAGAAATAATGATCTTAAACCGTATTCGTAGGATCACAATAGTAAGTCCTTTCCAGTTTGAGGAATCCATTACTACAAAACAATGGTAGGAAGTAGGGCTGTTCGGAACCTACACTCAATTGTGTTGAACGTTATAAGCTAATCGTGATATAGCTATTGTGCAATTCATGCGTGGTTCTGCGAATCCGTGGCCTCTACCGTTGTGTTCATAACATAGTTAAATGGCATTCAGTGATTGTATGGACCATTCATGTCCCTTAACTACCGCAAAGACCACTTCGTACATATATATAGTTGCTTATGGTATGGGCTAGTGATAATGATTTTGATCTTGATTATGTTTACTGAACGGATCGTTTAGTAATTTAAATGGTTGTCTGGCCAGTGTCAGTGTGACGAGTGTTGTGGGTTCGTCTCCACACGGGACAAATAAAAAATATATGATGATTTCGTCATGGAAAATGGATGACGAAAAATATACCAAGAAAATATATACTTATAAATATATAATTAAGTTCAAATATATGTGGTAGTGTTCGCTCAGTGGTAGAAATGCGATCATAATGATTATTGATGATTTAAGAAAAACGTAAATGAATTGACATTTGTATAACATTTATTTTTCTACGCTTTTACATTCGTTCAATTTGTATTTGAGAATATACACTTGTAATAATGATTATATACATATCTGAAGCCTGAAACTCGGTTGAATTTAAATATACAAAAATCTAGCTGCTTCCAAATTCTTTTATTGATAAAAGTAAAGTACACTAAAGCTCGCAAATAAATTCTAAAAGAAAAGGTTGTCAAACAGATGAGAAGCAGGTACTCAACTGTCTTGTTTTACTTATTTCTATACATAATGTTTTTGCCTAATCTTAGCGAACCAGTATTTTAGGCATATTCATTCATAACTTTGTTCATTAGTCGACAATTTGTATGTATATACAATACTACTACTACTAATGAACAAAATTATGGATTTACAACATACATGTACTTATAACAAACAACTCACAGCACCGCCCTAGGCATATCGTAAGAGTTCATTAAATTTGTTCATCCAATTAAAACATTTTTAATTACCCCTCCATAGCATTGACAAACTTTAAAGGATTCCTGCTCTCGTAGCTTGCTATCAATTTAAAAATATAAGTTTATAACTGTTATAAAACATAATTGGTTAAGACCGAGTCGGACAAACGTATCGAGGGCTCCATACTTTGAAACCACCTTTAATAAGTTTACACCATTTAACAATAAAATTAAAAAATATTGATTCAAGACTCGTGTCGTGGGAGTATTTAAAACCTACTAATAATCATTTCGCTATCCCGTGGAAGACACAATAGAAAATCTATCGTTATTTATCACATCTGATACATCGGATAGGGCATCTGTTTAATGGACGCAAAATACATGCAAACTCAAATATAGCATTTTGAACAACATGACTGGTCATAGCCCTTTTAGAACGGATCGTAAAATCTAAAATATTGATTAATTCGTATAACAATGAGTAATCTTTACACGTCTAATTCACAATAACACTGAATCCAGCTACTTACGAACAAAGTAAATACTTCAAAAGAAGAAACACATCAATAAATCAGAACTATCCAATTAATTAGCTCAGAAAGTTTATTCGAAATAAATGTAAGAGATTAGATTTAAGTAAAAGGACGAGTGATAATCAATAAGTATACCTAACAGAATTAGTACACAATACGTATGTAGTTATTGAAGGCCGAGTCAATACTATCGCTGTGGAAATACTACGTAAAATTAATTCGATTATTCGAAACGTATAATTATGATTATATTAATAGGAACGAATATTAATCAATGATGATTGGTTGTGGGTGATAATAATTCGATTGATTTAATTATCAGCTTGTGGTTGATCGATGAATTGTGTTGAAAATGTAAACGATGGTCTTCTGCACGGCGACGATAGACATAGCCTAAAATGTTGGTGATGTCCTTTACGTATTTCTCTCCTAATATTTCTATTCCTCCTGCTTGCCTGACGATGTTAGGAGAACATCATCCTCTCAGCTAGGAAGATGAGAGGATGATGTTCTTCTTCAGTTCCAGGTAGGAACCTGAGATAGTAAATGTAGTTAAAGTTATTGCTTCACTCATTGTATTGAGCTCGCAATCTGTATCTCTATGTATCTCTATATCTATATCTGTATAACTATCTTCAGGACCCAAGGGTACTGCATGGTCAGGAAGCGCCTCGAAAGGTGTATTCTATCGACCTCTGATTAGAGTGCGCAGTGCCTGAAATTGGTGTTGGACTTGCAGGGGCTATGTGGTTAGCCGCTGAGGACGAGACGACATATTCGTTGCTCGGCAAACACGTGGCGTTCGAGCGTCGGACTCATGCGCGGCTAGCGTGAACCAGTCGGTCGCGCGAGGCACGGAGTTGTCTTTAGCGAAGTGGCAGCGTGGTGTCGCTGCCACAACGCATCTCGGGCGCTTGCCTGCTCAGTAAGTAAGAGTCCTGGCTAAAGTAACTCGGGCCACACCCGGCTTGTAGAGAGTGCCTTATACAGCTCTGGTACCATGGAGATATGGGAGGCGGCTTCAGTGAGGTTTTCGTTAGCAACGCCCAGAGTTGCGAGTGGTGAGCAGCTTTAGTGCTCTGGTGTGGAGAATAGGTAGTGTCACTTGGGCACGAGGTAGCTCGCTTACGAGAACCGGGTCTCTGAGGTTAGGATGGAGAAATCAAGATTTGGGGACAAGACATGTCTATAACTGGTCCCGGAAGGTGCTCTCGGGCACTGGAAGGTACAGCGGCTCCACCTAATGTAACCTGACGGTTGCTGTAGGGGAACTGCTATATCATAAACTGGACGAGACGTAGAGAGGTTAACTAACTTTAAAAATATTTGTCATAAAACAAAATACTTATCACATGTTAAGATATAACGCAAGTTAAGCTGCGATGAAAACGATCCGATGACACTGCTTGTTTAAGTTTAATAATTACTACCTGCTGCTAATTCATTCAATGATAATCATTGGTATAAATTATATTGCATATAAATATTGCGTTTATCACTGAGATCAAAAGTTCATCCCACCCATTGACACACTGACAGGAATTCACTTCTTACAGAAACATTTAGCTTAGCTAATGAATTAATTAGCAAATGGTTTACAAATTACTTAGTATTAGTAAAATATTTTGTTAGTTATCTTCAAAAAAGAAAACAGAGTTAAAATGCCTTCTTGAGATTTTCTCATTTCTAAACTTTTTGTTCAGCCAATCTTGTAAAATCAGTAATCACGTTATAAAATCTGAATTTAATCATAATTTAATTTTGCTCAAGTATGTAACATAAAATTTTATTTTACGAACCTTTACGTAAGCTAATTGTGTTAATTTAAGGAGAATAGCGTCACGAGCTAAGGACAAACCCAGTTTAATGTATTTTACTGGAACAGACAATTACTGTACTTTTGGGTAACTTGTTATAACCAATTCATGGAATATCGCTGGTTCGATCCAGCATATAGAAAAATATTTGTGATTGAAAGAGTGTTTTAGCCGAATTAAGCTGTTATTAACGTCTGTAGTTCGTTGATTGTGATTTTACGATGCTTTTTAATAAAACGTAAGTTTGTTTTCAATTTATAATTAAGCTAGCTATCACACAGGATCAGTACTTTAAAATTTCAAGATACTCGGTCGATTGGTTGAGGTGTAAAAGCGTAAAAATCAAACAAATTCACATTCACATTTATAATATTAGTTAGGAATATAATACGATTTTGTGTTATTTATAGTGGTTAGTGTAACCGACTGCCATGCCTGAGGTCGTGGGTTCGATACCCGCACAAGTCAAATATTTGTGTGTATGAACATGGATGTTTGACTTGGTCTGGGTGTTTCTATTTATAATATGTATGTATTTACAATAGTATATAATATGTATGTTTATCCATTGTCTAGTACCCATAGTACAAGCTCTGCTTAGTTTGGGTTAGACGGTATTGTGTGTATGTAATTGAATATAATATTATTTATCTATATTTATATACCTACATTTTATTAATATTGTAAATGTAAAAGATTTTGAAGATGTCTGGATATTTGCTACTCAATTATACTTAAAACATTGCATAGATTTCGATGAAACTTTGCGAATAGATAGATGGCTCTGTTAGCATTTAAGTTATAATTAAATTATATTTTATTGTTTTCACAAGAATATTTTCCTATGCTCGTTGCTTGTACTTAGTATGTTTCTAAATATCTCGTTTTCTGAAAACCACTGCATCTATAGTTGACTAAAACCACGAGGTCTTGCTCTACCACAGTAGTCTACAGCGTATATGGATAGTGCAGCAACGCTAGCTAGAGAAACGCCAAAATTTATGGAATTCATTACATATTAGTCAAGCTCTCTAGGTTCAGAGCACTACAGTGAAAGCCTGCCTGCGCAACTGAATTTCATCTATACATATAATAAAATTGAAACTAATCGATGTATGAATAGAGTAGATATTTAAGAAACAATTATAAGGAGAGAGCTATAGATACCAAAACAATAAATTTTTTAACATGTGTCTCTGCCTATATGTTTGTACACGCATCACGCATAAATAACTTCACGTTAATTAATTGCGGTCTACACGGTAGTATTGTTAAAGGTCTGACTTAAAATCTGGTATGCACCATCTCATCTCGATACGCCATATATATGTATGTATCTTATGTATCTTATCGCCAGTCAGTGCAGACTGGCGACACTTCGACCCAGTGGGATCTTTTGTGTCGACACTCTCCCAATAACGACTGCCATAGATGTTCATGGCAGCCGGGACCAACGGCTTAACGTGCTCTCGAAGGCACGGAGCAGGCGATAATTGTCAATCAATACGCACATAATTTCGAAAAGTCATATAACTTCCGAAAGTCAGAGGTGCGCGACGTGGGTTCGAACCCGAGACCCTCTGCATTGCAGTCTGTTGGTCTCCCCACTAAGCTATCGCTGCTCTAAGTACATGTAAGTTGAGTATTAAGAGAGAAATAAAATAGAAAAATAGATAGGTAATTGCTGCCGAATTCCACGCGTACGTAATTGAAAAGTTAGTAAGGAATAAATGTATGCAAGAATATTCATTTCCAAAACATACATACATGCATAATTACATGCCTATATCCCGAAAATGTAGACAGCAAATTTAGGTCCGGCTTTATTGAGGGCGAGTATGTTGTCACAACATTCCTAAAGCATTACGAAGTAATCTGCCCGATACTGTTCCTGGGTCTGGGAAACAGCAATATGATCGCCCCACTTATAATAATATCAGCCCTGTATTGAACTGTCCCACTGCTGGGCATAGACCTCTTCTCAGAGTGAGAAGGGTAAGGCCAAAGTCCACCATGCTGGCTTAGTGCGGGTTGGCAGACTTCACATATTTTTGAGACATTATTGAGAACTCTTAGACATGCAGATTTCCTCACGATGTTTTCCTTCACCGCTAAAGCAAGCGATAATTTATAATTTATACGCACATAATTAATTATTAATATTTTTATTTTTTAATTTATTTTATGGGTGATTTTTTTTATGAGCTCGGTTCCGCTGTTTGTCAGTCCAACGGTTTCCCAATAGGCTATCGCCCCTCTGTACGGGCCTCAAACCATAGTTAGTGAAAATTGCGTGTGGTATTGTAGAGTGAATCTCTGCTTATCCATTAGGGAATGTAGATATAACAGTATGCTTACAAAAGACGCTAGGAATCTTGTGTGTATTCGATTTAATAATAGCAAACCTAATAATGCCTAGACAAGGTTAATATGTTACTGAAATTCTATCTAATCAATTCTTAGTATTGTATCAATTGTACTAGAAATGCTTTACCATTTTCACGACGCATTGATATATTTCTTGAATGATACATACATCTCTCTTTTGGCAATTTCTAAGCATTCTGTCTTTGTATTATTATTAATTGTGTTATGATTAATAATAAATTGTATGAGACGATGAGCGATTATTAACTCTGACAACTAAAATGGAGAGTCTGGCTACTGCCAGACTATCGGAAAGTTATGGTAACCGCTAACCATCAAAGAGGCTTTATTCTCTTATGCCTGCTAGTTATATAAAAGTTAGCCCTACTTGGAATGAAAAAGTCAAGGCCACAGCCCACTACTTCAGCCAGGTGCGAGTTGGGAGACTTCACTCACCATATAATAATAATAATATCAGTCCCAGTCCTAGAAAAATAAATTAAATCTAAATAGTTTAATAATAATTTAATTAGCTTAAAAATTAGTAAATTTTAATAGTAGTAGTAGTGTAACAATTTTCAAAATTTTGTAATAAAGTGTCAAATAAACAACGCGATAAAATCCGTATATAGCAGTTTAATTTCAATCAATAATATTCGCGCAAATAGAAGACAATATTAAATATCAGTCCTGTTTAGATCTGCTGCTTGTCACGCCTCTCCTATGTATGAAAACAGTTAAGCCAAAGTCCACCACGCTGAATCAATGCAAGTTGACAGGAGTCACATATGTTTGAGAACATTACGAGAACTCTCAGACTTGCAGGTTTTCTTACGAAGTTTAGTGTCACCGTTACAACGAGCACTTATTTAAAATCAATTTAATCTGTCAATTAAAGAGTTGACAGGTGTCAGATACCAGACATAATTAAAAATCGATTGTGTAAGGCAACCGGTGTGCCGCTGTGTACACAGTCTTACAAAATTAACGTGCAAAAATTCTCTTGTAATATATTCGTTACAAGGTAACTAATGTTTCAATTAGGAATAAAGATCTACTTGAACATGTTTGGTATAATCTAGACGCGCACATGTCTGGATATGTGGCACTGAGCCAATATGTCTTCAGCTAGCATTACTGCAAGGTTTAACCGACTACCGTGTGATAAGGACTTGAATATACAACGTGTAGCTGTAAGATATAGTCATATGTTAGGAGCTTAAAGTATTCTTGTTAAATAGAAGAGCTAATATATCTGTTTTAAGATTTTCATCCGGCAAAACTCTTAAATATGACATCTATCGCACTAAGAATAATTTCTGCATCGCGGGAAACTTCACAAGCATTTAAACAACAGACACAAATAACACCCAGACTCGGAACAACTATTTATGGATCACACAAAGTTTTATCAGGAGTGGGATTTGAACCCACTACACTCGGCGCAATGGCAGTGACCATTTAAACGACTGCGTCATCAGTGCAGCCTTCTTTTCTAAATAAGACACAAATATAAACACAATTTATTATGTTTCTATATTAATCAGTTATTATTACCTTCCTAATTGTTCTCACTCTGACTTTTCCGGATAATAATAATAATTATAATAATAATACTAATCATTTATTCAACTTAATATAGGAACGGATAAACTCGGATGTGCCTTTACCTTCCGGAGAATTATTATTATTAATCAAAAGGCAGGCAGTTGAAGCAACTGATATGTGTATCTATCCAACTAAATACTCACTAAGTAGTCTTTTGTCGTTGAAGGTATTTTTAAATATGTTTGTATTTTGAGCTGAGCCTATATCTGCTGGCAGTTTGTTCCACGCTCTTACAACCCGATTGCTTAGATAGTATTTGTGGGGATTATTATTTGAGTAGCGGGTGAATAAATTAAGGTGGCGATCTCGTAGATGGACATTAGTATTACGTGTAAAAATGTTTTTAATTTCGTGAAGTACGTAGATTATTAATCGCCATTAATTGCAAATCAGTTTAAATTTTTTTGTAACTTCAATACATCTGCTTTCCCTGGCCTTTATGGCTCAAGCTCATTAATTGATCAATATCTCTTACTATTCTGCCAGTCCTCTATTAAAATCACCGCTCGTTTTCTTGCTCTGCCTCTAAGACAATGGCTTTCATAGATTTACTATCCGGGTGCATTCTGCAGACATACCCCACCCCACCCAATCCCATTTAAGTCTTGGTGCTTTAAAACCCACATCCAATTTAGAAGCATTTAGATAATGCAAAACTTAAATCCAAGATGAAATCCAAACCATGTTTCGGCACACCATTAACGTGAGAATCTTTTAAAGTTGAGCAGTTAAGTTAAAAGTTTAACTATAGTTAAAGTTTTAGATAAGATTTGTAATACTGCAGTGAATTAAGATAGCGCAGAGAACATCATACGTGTTTTATTTAACCACCGTGTAGAGATTTGTTTCAAACATTTATGAAGTAAACCTTATGTAAGATCACATGAACTAATAATTGCCTCTGTGGTGCAGTGATAGTGAATGCGAATATTGTGCATGGAGTCTTGGTTTTGATTCCCGCTTGAGTCACCAAAATGCTGTTAGCTTTTTCTATAAAGATGTTTCTTAATAGCAGCCCGGAGTAAGGAAGCAGACGGTGTTGCACCCTAGGTGCTTTGGAAGACGCATAAATCCGCTGATCTTGTTCACTCTTCGGTTGCGTCGTATTGCTATCCCAACTGACTATAAGACTGAGAGATTAAAGAGTGCACTTGTGTTTGCCCACACTTATGCAACCTATAATTGAAATACCGTCTTGAACTCTTTCCTAACAAAAGCGTTCTAGCTTAGCTGAAGGCGTTAACAAAAATACTAAAAAATAATCTAGTAAATTATATCCCAAATTGCTGTTAATATTGTTGTTTTAAAAATTATATTTTATTAGGGTTCCGTACCCAAAGGATAAAACGGGACCCTATTACTAAGACTCTGCTGTCCGTCCGTCTGTCTGTCCGTCTGTCACCAGGCTGTATCTCATGAACCGTGATAGTAAGACAGTTGAAACTTTCACAGGATGATGTATTTCTGTAGCCGCAACAACAAATACTAAAAAACAGAATAAAATAAATATATAAGGGGGCTCCCATACAACAAACGTGATTTTCATGCTCGTTTTTGCTCGATATTGATAACGGCAACAGGTAGACGCTTAATATATTTACAGAATATTTAGTTATATATTCACTATAAAATAAATAATTAAATTAAAATAAAATAAATATTTATACAATAGACATGATTTTTTTGCCGTTTTGCAGATAATGGTACGGAACCCTTCATGCGCGAGTCCGACTCGCACTTGGGTGGTTTAAAAACAGACATCTCTCGCACTGGGATAATCCCTGTTATTGCAGGCGACCTTACAACATTGAAATAACACATAAATAAAACTAGGGTACGAAACAGCTTTTTATGCATTACACTAAAATTGAATTAATAACACTGGTATTGCATAACAATTCCGAGATAATAATTTTTACAGCACCTAACCGTTGTTTAAAAAATCTAAAATAATATTATATAGAGGAAATATTTGTCTTTATGTTTGTTTATAACAATTTAACTCAAAAACAACTCAACTGATTTTAAAAATGCTTTCACCATTAGAAGGTTATATTATCACCGAGTAACATTTATTTACTTACTAGCTTTTGCCCGTGACTTCGTCCACGTGGACGCATTTAATCATTGCAGCATAATAATTTTTTTAGGATACCTATTTTGCAAATAATACATATAAAAACTGCTGTGCTTTACAGAAAATAGCTTATTTTAATAAATTTTTAAATGGTTTTATCTACGATAATGTCGAATTCCCATACAAAATTGCATCCCTTATTTCAACCCTTTATGCCCTTTTTTACAAGAAAAGGTAGCCTATGTCCTTCCGCAAGGTCTACTCTACCACTGTAGCAAATTTAATCAAGATCGGTGCTGTGGTTTAGGCGTGGAAGCGTAACAGACAGGCAGGCAAAGTTACTTTCAAATTTTAATATTAGTAGGGATTAGAAACTCAAAAGCTTGTTTTCCATAAACGTAGATAAAAGAGTAGATAGCACAAGCAATATTAAGGAACGCGTTAAACACTAGGATTATCGTAGTCTTCATTACTAGTACTACCTATAACAAAAAGTTATACTTAAGCCAATTACTGAGTTTCCTGGCATGTCTAGCGGTAAGAAGTGTAACACAGAGACAAACAATGACATAATAATCACATCTAGTAAAATAATTACTCTTCTCTCTTAGCCTTTATTAATCCCAAGTCACTTGGGGTCGGCTTTTCTGGTCTAACCGGATTTGACTGGATATCAGTTTTTACACGGAGCGGTTGCCACCTGACCTCCGCAATCCGAAGGCTAACGATACCCTAAGGCTAGACTAGTGTCAGGAAATTAGAGGGTACTGACTTTCCCAATAACGACTGCCATAGATGTTCATGGCAGCCGGGACCAACGGCTTTACGTGCTCTCCGAGGCACGGAGCAGGCGATAATTGTCAATCAATACGCACATCATTTCGAAAAGTCATAGAACTTCCGAAAGTCAGAGGTGCGCGACGTGGGTTCGAACTCGAGACCCTCTGCATTTCAGTCTGTTGGTCTCCCCACTGAGCTATCGCTACTACATAATAATCACATCTAGTAAAATAATTACTAAAGCTATGCAAATGTATTGTAGGTACTATAGCTCCATTTATGAAATAAAAGTTTTATTTATTTTATTTATTATTAGATGACCCGGTGTACTTCGTGTCACCTATCCTAACGACATTAAAACTCTCCCTTCGCAAAATAAACACATCATTTGTAATCATCCGTTTAGGTTTTTACTATCTACCTCGCAATTTTTCCATATTTTCTCACCGTTCAAACCTTCCCTGGACCACGACAAACATTTCAAAACCAGAATCAGCTGAATCGGCCCACCCGTTCTCGAGTTTTAGCGAGACAAACGAACAGCAATTGATTTTTATATATAGATTAATACTCAATGATGTGATATGCTGCGCGGACATAATAATATGCTATAAGTTAACAACCAACAACAACATAAGCAATATTTTATTTTTTGAAATCTACTGTTACTAGCATAGCCTTACCTACTTTTGAATGAAGCCGTGGGGTGAAACTAGTATTTTATATATTTAAGATACAGATTTATATACAGTATAAATTATGATAATCATTCTTGTCTTGACAGAAACTTGAACCACAACGGAATTGCAAAAAGTATTTCGTGTCCAAGTAGAAATTGTACTAACACAATAGAATTCGTCTCTTAGCTTCACATGAAAAACTGCTCAACTTAGTTTACGAAACTAACCATAAGTTGGAGCTTGACTTTACAAACTTACATAAACGTAATTTGCAAAGGTATTCTTGGTTTTCATTCATTATAATTACAAGAAATGTTGGAGAACATTATTGATATAAATAGAGTCACACCTGTTGCACCGAGTGGTAAGCAGAAAATACATACATTTCTTGATTCATTTACTTTCATAATATTCTTTATGCACTGCACTCGGTTTAAGGTATTCATAAGGTAAGGTATCTTATCCCGAATATATTTTAGGTGATGTGAGAAAGTACGTCGTGGTCATCTCCTTACGGCTCTCTCATTCACATTTCATTTTCTCTTATATAATTTACTAGAATTTGCGCGCGGTTACACTCGCCTAATTGTATGTTAGGTTAGTAACAGTACTTTTTTCTGAATAAAACATACAACATATTATTATGGTAATATGCCCTTTTTTCTTCCCCTAAAAACGTGTAACGAAAGCGTAACAAAGTCACATGCTCACTTACAACCATCTCAGCGCACATCTTTTAATTCTTGCCACTATATCTTCTTCAACACCACAGCATTCTATTGTCACACTATGCCTCATTTAATAGTTTAAATATCAATACTATTATAATAATATCATAATACATAAAACGTTATAATAATTGCCATAAATACCTCACGCGTAACAAGAAGGCAGAGGCAAATACACCCATATTTCGCCATCTATGTTTTTTGATCCCACGTAATACAAAGAGAGACTATAAGCGACTTCTTCTTCTTCTTTTCGACTCAATGCTCTGTCCCCTTTTGCGGTCAAATGATCTTGGCCCAGAAAGTGGCGACCGCTATGGCTGCAGCAGTGGCGATGTTAAGGTCGGCTCTTGTGCAGGATGTAGGACATGCTGGACAGGTCAGTAGGTGCATCATTGTTTGACGGAGTGCACCACAGTCGCAGTGAGTTTGGGACTGATCCAGCATTCTACATCTACATAAATTATGTTTGCACCGTCCCACTTGCGCTCGCAGTCTATAAGCGACTACCAGACACAGTTCCAGTCTCCGTGCTGCTACTGACAATTTCTTGATAGAAAATCTAAACAACACTTTGTCAGACCAGAGAATTGTACCTGAGACTTTATGCACATCCCCTCTCTCTACGACTAGTCCAGTTTATAATATAGAAATAAAGCAAGAAAGAAAAGTAATTTATTAGACACACCAATAAAAACACAACATATTAACATGGTAACAGTAAGCCAACCATCCGGTTATAATAGTGGGACCACCTTCCGAGACCAGTTATAGACGAGTCTAAAGAGCAGCGATAGCTCAGTGGGGAGACCATCAGACTGCGATGCAGAGGGTCTCGGGTTCGAACCCACATCGCGCACTTCTGACTTTCGGAAGTTATATGACTTTTCGAAATTATGTGCGTATTGATTGACAATTATCGCCTGCTCCGTGCCTCGGAGAGCACGTTAAGTCGTCGGTCCCGGCTGCCATGAACATCTATGGCAGTCGTTATTGGGAGAGTGTCGACACAAAAGATCCCACTGGGTCGAAGTGTCGTCGGTCTGCACTGACGGGCTCCCACATAAGATACATACATATAGACAAGTCTTGTCCCCAAATCTAGATTTCTCCAACCTAACTCCAGAGATCCGGTTCTCGTAAGCGAGCTACCTCGTGCCCAAGTGGCACTACCTATTCTCCAGATAGGTGCCGGAGCAATAAAGCCGCTCATCACTCGTAACTCTGGGAGATGCTAACGATAACCTCGCTGCTTTATGTACAGTCGGATTTACTGCCACTAATACAATCGAGACAGAGACACAGAGAGAAAGCAGGCAATAAACAACGAGGTGTCCAATAATGGCTCATATATCTACATGGTGCGCATTACACGTACTTGTTAAGGCTCTTCCTCGCGTTGTATGTATTATGCAAACCACCGTGTAATTAAGGGCGCGGCTTCGGTGACTGATATACAAACATGAACTACCCATGCAAGTAATTCACATGATACGCGCAGCCTAGTCGGATGCAGGATGTGCAAACAATGATGGCGATAGTTCAAATTCAAATTATTTATTTCACCAAAAACCTTATAAAACAAATATAAAGTGCATGCATGTAGATTATAACCCTTAAAATTAAGATGTTATCTTTAGAATTGCGTTTGTAAATTTATTTAGTTTAGGTATTTTAACAATAAAGATCCATACCTTCTAAACTAGTTGAAACTGTATTTTAGAAGGTAACTAAAATAATATACTATCAGCACTGGTGAACACCATTATTATTATTATTATTATTATTATATTATTTTCCAAATATGTGAAGATTAAGTTGTTAAGAAATTAAGGGATATTTACAATAAAATAGTTTAATGCAAATGTATATCAGCATTACCGACGTACAATAAATTTAAAAATCAATTAAAATGGGTTCCATTTTAACTGATTTTGAATTTGATTTGAAGTATCCAGAGAGTTTTCGGTGGCATAAGTTGACAATGATGATTGAGTTAATTCTTATAGGAAGACATCTTATTATGTGACCTGCGTACTAGCTTGTGCGAGTAGCTAGGTTTATTAGCCAGCTCCAGCGATTTGCATTGTGTAGACATGTGCAAACGATTCTCATGATTTAAGACAATGATAATTGTGATAAGATCTGATACTACACGAATTTATTGCATATCTCGCAAAATCTACTAAAATACGTCTAAAGATACAAGTATTAATACTAATATCTTTCGACGCAGTCTAGTAGATAACGATTATTCATAATCTACTAGACTGCGTCTTAAGATGGCTACTTGTGTTTGGATCGCGTCGATCATTTATAAGTAACATAATATGTATAACTCGTGCAAGTTTCTCAAGCAAAATGTTTCTGTTTTGTAAGCCAGAATTTCGAATATCCTGTATCTCGGGGAATATTTTAATCATTCAAACAATTGGGACAAAAAAAACTCGGACATACCATAACTATTTTTAGATTACTCAAAATTTTGTACCATGGGGGATATGAATCCACAAAACTTATGAGTAGCAGAGCCTCGCTGATTTCAGCATGAATGATTTCAGCATGAATGGGCCGGCTCGACCGGGGAAGGACTACGCTCTCACAGAATATCGACGTGATATAGCAGTATTCCTGCTGTTGTGTTTCGTTCAGTGAGTGAGAGTGCCGGACGCCCAATCACCCTCTATCCCCCTTTCCGCTCCTTCTCCTTGTCACTTCCTTTCCTAAATGGTCGGTAACGCGTAAGTGATGCCTCTGGTGTTGCAGGCGTCCATAGGCTATGGTAACAACTTACCATCAGGTGGGCCGTATACTTGGTTGCCACAATAGACGAACAAAAAAATTAAAAAAACTTAGTATCGCAACGGCAAAGCGACCTCTTATACCTCTACACCATTTGTACAATCATCTCTTGCGAGTGATTTTGTCAAAAAGCTATCTAGCTAACTCATCTTCTGGCATCATATACAAATACCTGTTCCAGTTTCTTAATTTCGACAACAGAAGAACAAAGACCCTTAACCAACGATTACAAACATTGTTCACAAACTTTATTTAATAACAATATTGTATGTAACATCACCGTAAATGTAAGACAATACTTCGTAAAAACAAGTTTAATTTCAAACACTCCATCGTACGCATAAAATCTACGTATATCGAGTTAGAAATTATGCATGTTTCGTATAACTTTTTCTCAATGTCGAACAGTACATGCTGTATAAGTTTCTGCTCCGTGTCTTAGTGAAAGTTTTGCGCTTAACTTTATTGTGCCACATCATGAAAACAACTGGAACACACTTGACATTAACTTGGTGTGATATATTTTTCGTTCAAAAGGTGACCAACGTCGAACTGTCGATCAAAGTAATAATTATCAGCAATTTTGATCGAATGTCAATTCATCATAATTTTGGTAAGTTTTGAAGTTGGAGATAGCTGAAGTTTGTTTGTTATAATATTGGATTTCGTTCAAACCGTAGTATTTCGATTGGGTATACGGCGCCGCAACGTACAGATAATTGCATTCGAAGAACCTCGTGTTACGTTTCTGTGATGTACACCTTACAGGAACGCAGTATTAAATCTCTTTGACTGCGGTTTCTAAATTCTGCAAAGAAAATATGTGCTGATTTGAACAGGGAACTAGTATGATCATTGTCCTTCTACACTGATAATAATTAACAACCAGTAGTCGCTCAATGCTCAAAATTTGATAATAAATATTTGTTCTCAATTTTTTTTTTGTTATTTTTATCTTTCCACACTACTTCTCCGTATACATTTAAAATATGTAAATTCTTACATACCTCTATTCGCGCAATATGCTTAATAAGGGGTAAAAGCTTTTTTGTCACCACGTATAAATCTTATGATTTACACGTACATAGCTTCGTAAGGTCAAATGTGCGTGGATTAAACATCAAGAACTGTTCCAGCCATCTGTCAGTGACAGTTTTTTGATGTTCTGCCCAGATTTCCACATCCTATTATGTTATTGTAGTATACGTTGCATTATATACAATAAATGTCAGTTTCTCGATGCATGATGTTATACGATTATACGATATTACAGTATTTAATGCACTAATTTAAAACAATAAGATTTCAATTTCATAATCTATATCTGATACAGAACGCCATGACTACAATACGGATTTATACCCTCTCATGCTATGACGTAATAAAAACTAAATTCTATATTCAAAGCAAATTTGTTCATACCTGATAATGCTTTATAGCAGATCAGAATTCAAAGCGCAATTGACAGGTACTTAAACACAACGTCGAAATGCAGATTGCATTTTGCAAAGAGCGGTGAGTACAGAGTTATTACTATTATCATTGCAACTTCCTTCATAGCCGGTGGGAGGACTTTACGTGACTTATTTCTTAAGACTTTGTTAGTTCTATTTCTTTGTAAATTAAACTGTCGAAAGAATGCAACTTTGTCTTATCGTAAGCAGTTTATAAAATCCAATAGTCTATCATCTTTATCACTGATTTAAAATCGTATTATGGTAGTCTTTACTGGAACGACCATCACTTCTTCTCTCTTAGCCTTTATTATTCCCAAGTCATTTGGGGTCGGCTTTTCTGGTCTAACTGGATTTGACTGGATATCAGATTTTACACGGAGCGGCTGCCACCTGACCTCCGCAACCCGAAGGCTAACGATACCCTAAGGCTAGACCAGTGTCAGGATATTAGAGGGTACTGACTTTCCCTATAACGACTGCCATAGATGTTCATGGCAGCCAGGACCGACGGCTTAACGTGCTCTCCGAGGCACGGAGCAGGCGAAAATTGGCAATCAATACGCACATAATTTCGAAAAGTCATATAACTTCCGAAAGTCAGAGGTGCACGACGTGGGTTCGAACCCGAGACCCTCTGCATTGCAGTCTGTTGGTCTCCCCACTGAGCTATCGCTGCTTCGCTGCAACGACCATCACTACATATTGTAAAATAAACGCCCCCGCTACACCTGTCTGTTCACGATAAACTCAAAACTACTGAACGGATTTTCATGCGGTTCTCAGCGATAGACAGAGTAATTTATGAGAAAAATTTAAGTGTATAATTTGTTAAGGTTACCTGTGCGTAGCTGGGACTGGTCGCTAGTAAAATATATATGTATGTCGCAGAGCGTGGTAATTAAGAGATTGCGATTAATGGAATGTTAAGCAGCAAATATTATGATTATGATTATGATTAAGTTTAATTTTAAGTTTAAATGTATTTACTTATGTACTAATAATTAGGAACTATAAAGAGCATCCTTCGTTATTTTTTCTACGAATATTACTTAAGAATTAAAGTCTACTGAACTTTAACATCGTATTATTTTAAAAGTATCGTCATGTCTCAACATCATTTGGACGAACTTTAAAACAAACAAACACATAGCACGTAAGTCGTTATTTCATGCCCACTTAAAGAAATTAGAAATACTATATTTTAGAAAATTCTGCCGCATCCGAATGTTGATTTTTTGTCAACAATTTATTGTCACTGTTAATAAGTCAAATCATAATCGAATGTTTGAAACTTGTTCGATAATGACACGATAGATAGGTGTCATGTTCGATCGATCGTGCTAGATGACGATGTTTTGAATAACCTCGGACGATGGTAATGACCTTTTTAAGTTATTTCTCGTAATATCACTATATCCTCTGTAATAAATACGATTGACAATGTTCTTTGCTGCTGTCAAGGTCTTTTCTTTGAATGCTTTTCCTAATAATAAGTATTAAATTATTGCGTTGAAAATAAAATTATCAATATGGCTTTAAATTATCTGCAACGTGGAATCCCGTGATTAATGATACGCGTCTTCGCTTTTTCCACAGTCGGGTAAATTGCAGAATACGGATACGTCGGTTAACGTACGTAATAGGGATACCGTGAGTGTAGTGTGTGACACTAAATGGACAAATAAAAACGTACGAAAAGTTAATAATAATAATAATAATAATATTCTACCACATACACACAACACCATCTAGCCCAAACTAAGCAGAGCTTGTACTATGGGTACTAGACAATGGATAAACATACATAGATACTTTTTTTTTGTAAATTCATGCTTATTATACATAGAAACACCCAGACCAAGACAAACATCCAAGTTCATGCACACAAATGTTTGACTTGTGCGGGAATCGAACCCGCGACCTCAGGCGTGGCAGTCGGTTACACCAACCACTACGCCATCGAGGCCGATGATTTTTCGTATAAGAAGTAGTCTTATGTTATTATAATTATATCAACCCTGTATTAAATTGGCTCACTGCTGGGTACGACCCTCTTCTCAGTGTGAGAAGGGTAAGGCACACCACGCTGGCCCAGTGCGGGTTAGCAGACTTCACATATCTTTGAAAACAAAAAGGGAGAACTCTTAGACATGCAGGTTTCCTCACGACGTTTTCTCTTCACCGTTATAGCAAGCGATAATTAACTATTAAATACGCACGTAACTCGAAAAGTCAGAGATGCGCGCCGCTCGCGTGATCGAAATCGAGACATCTGCGTGGCAGTCTGTCTCACTCGCACTAGGCTATCTCTGCTTTTTATTAGTAGTCTTTTCTATTTTTTTTTTATTTCGTGTTGTTAGTGGCCAACCTATTGTCAAGAGTTGTTCAAGCCGCTCGTAGGCCTCTGAGATGGCTTAACGGCTGCTGTCAATTTGACAACAACCAGAACCGACTTTTATGTGCCCTCCGAAGCACGGAGACGCTCAGATGAAATACCACTAAGCGGTCACCCATCTATAGACTGACCGCAACCAACGTTGCTTAACCTCGCTAATAGTTTACCGATCAGTGAGTGCAACTTGTTATGAGCGTATATTAGTAGTATAATATTAGTATTATACAAATATCTAAACTTTCACATTTACTGTATAAACAACAGCAAGCAGTATTTTTTGGGAATACGCTGTGCAAACTGTCTCAGGTTCGGTTAGGGTCGGGCAAATGGACTGATACCGATTTTCTCAAGACATTCCTAATTGCAGAATAAATACTGGAATTGAGCCCTATAGACAGTAATATTAATATAATAATAAAAATATTTTAACCCCTCTGGGATAGTCGTTATCTCATCATGAGACTAACGCGGTATCGGAGGGCACGGTACACTAGCTTTTAGACTACCACCTTGGCCTTGTGCTATAAAAAAAATGTATCACCAGGTTAAATGAAAGCGCACAAACCGCAGGGCAGCTTGTGGCGAGCTAAATGTGAGGGGTGACACTGCGGTCCTGAATGCTGCAGAGAGTCGGTGGAAGTATAATTTTCAAGAGCATAACTATGGGGAAACCCGCTCCGGGTATCCGTTGTCACGAGACCGTGATGGTGAAACCGGCGCCGCACCGCTCGACACCCCTAGCCGCTCGCACCGATGTTGCCCTCTGCTGCTGGCTTGTATGCCTATCGTGGTTATTCAAGGGGCCCATCTAGTGAGATGGCGAGTCACCGTCTGCCCATTGCATTGATACTATGAGAGTATTCAGAGCAGACGCCGTTTTTCATCCATAGTTAGCAATATACCGGTCCACCAAACACCCATACCTATAGCCCATATATTAGAATCCATACGTAGCAATAGTTCTACGCCTGGTGCGGCTAGTGCCACTGTAGGTGTTCCATCCCACCTTTGATTAAAACTCTCGAAGGGCCTCTTCACGTTGGACCTATATCTCCGTGTAAGCCTCCCAAAGGGTCAAGTATTTTCATAATATAATATGTTAGAAAATACCTGTGATAAGAGAAACATAATCATTTTATTTCCAAAACCAATAGTTAAAAATATTGTGTACAATACAAAAACATTAAAATTATAAGTACAAAATGATTAAATTAGTAGAAAGGTCACCCATCTCTGTACTAGTTAAGAACTGTATCACAGGTAGGGTACTATTATGAAAGACCTAATACATAGCTGGCAAGGTATGGGTGTACCCTTCAGGTATATATAGCCATAGGTATAGGTATATAAGTATGTATGATTACTAAAATTCCTTCATGAATCAGCTTAAGCTTAAGAAATATAAATATTTAAACTACTTGACCTTTAGTTGGTATTTAGAGAGTTCAGTTTGAACTGGTTGTTACATTCAACATAGAATCTTGAAACGTAATTGTATACCAATAAGGTTTAGAAGTAATAACATATAACAACGTCCAATATAATTTGTTTGAGACGTTGAGTAATCAAAAATAAATACCGGAAAGATGTTCGCTAATACTAGAGTTCTATATTCGTATATTTATTAATAGACTGATTCGTTAGTCCCAAACCATTCTAACTAGTATTAATAATACTATAAATGTCAATATGAGTTTGTTTGTTTGTGACGCCTTAACTAATCATCCAATCATCATGAAATATTGCGAACACGAAAATACACATACACGTTCTTGCAACTCACGAAGGCGAGCGGGCTTTTTTTGTGGTACACGCGTATGTATGTGTGTGTGTGTAAGTGTCGCTCGCAAGTCGCAACTGACCGCTCTGTCAAACACGCACCCTACCGCACTGTGAATGTACACGTTCAACTACAACTAAAGCCCGCTCGCCTTTAGAACTGCAGTAGTCAGGAGTATAGAAAAAGACATTGTGTACCTTATATCCAGAAATACTGTTCTCGAGCAAAGCCACGACTACTTACAAGCCTTTCCTACAGGCAAAGGCTAGTATGATATTTTTTCCAATTTAAGCAAATTGTTATTTATTTCTACTGTTAGCAGACTCGCAATAGAAGCATGAAGGTCGAAAATGTGGGAGGTTGCTATCAATAAGCTTGCTCTATTTGGCTGACACTACACTACACTATGGAAAAAGCTAGCAGCAATAGCTCAGTGGGGAGACCAACAGACTGCAATGCAGAGGGTCTCGGGTTCGAACCCACTTTGCGCACCCCTGACTTTCGGGAGTTATATGACTTTTCGAAATTATGTGCGTATTGATTGACAATTATCACCTGCTCCGTGCCTCGGAGCGCAAGTTAAGCCGTCAGTTCCGGTTGCCATGAACATCTATGGCAGTCGTTATTGGATAAGTCAGTACACTCTAATATCCTGACACTGGTCTAGCCTTAGGGTATCGTTAGCCTTCGGGTTGCGGAGGTCAGGTGGCAGCCGCTCCGTGTAAAAACTGATATCCAGTCAAATCCGGTTAGACTAGAAAAGACGACCCCAAGTGACTTGGGAATAATATGGGCATGCATAGGCTTGAGACTATGACCAGTTTTTAGTATCGGACAATATATAGCATTATATAAAAAGTATATAGTATTATATATTATAAAAAGTGCAGTTGTTTGCGCAGCAGCTTAATTTATATATTAATATGTGAAGTGAAAGCTTTTTATCCCTTTTTAAGTATTTGGTGCGCACGGTAGAGTACGGAATTAGGCACAGTTAACGTTATGCTTAAATGAATATAAAAATAATAAATAAAAAGTTGTTTGAAATGTGATTGTAAAACAAAATAAAAATATTTGTTTTTTGAATAACGGTCGAATTTCCACGACTGGAATACTACTATAGCTAATTCCGAATTAAACAAAATGTAAAATAGCTCTTTACGACCACTTTTATTTTTCGTTTCGTTCGGTTAAACAAAATACTTTATAAAGATTGAACTAAGTCACTGATAAAATTGGCTCAACTAAGACAGTAACTTTGTTAAATACTAGCTGAAGCGTAAAGATAAACAGCTGAAATGTGGGTGATTATTTTATTCGGTTGGGTAAGGCTTATATTTCAAGTGATATGTAATAAACTTTTTGTGGAACATTTGACGGTGTTTCTTCAACTAAATATTTTAAGACTTTAGGGAAATTCAGTGGTCGTACAGCTTGGCTCCATTACAGAAGCTACGCGCGCGCTGCGGGTGCTCAACACCATGTCGCAACAGATTGATTTATTAAACTTATTGTGTATTAACTATTGGCTAGGCTTGGACACGCATTTATTTTGTTGTTGTTTGGTAACTACACTATTGTATTAGTAAATAAATAAAATAAAATCTGCGATTTTGTTCCATTTCTTAAAATAAAAAGTAGGTTATATTACCCGGTCTATGTACTTCTGCTATCTCAATCAATTACTGTACCAAAAGTCATGTCATCATGTCGAACCTACGTTGCTTCGTTACAATGCAACAAACACACTTTTGCAAAAAAGTCAAGTTAAGAATAAGGATGTGAAAAGCTTTCATACATTTTTAGCTTAGCATTCAGGCTTCTATGTATGTAAAATAGACGCCTGTATACGCATGTATAAACCTGCACGGCCACAAGGGATAGAACTTAACAATTTGATTAATAATAATATCAGTCCTGCATATTACTATAAAGCCTCTTTCACGGGGACTGCTCTGAAGAACTGTTTGAATTGGTACCAGCGGCCCCTTTCTATCACCGTACCACTCGACAACGAAGCATAGTTCATCTATATCACCTGGAAGCGTTCAAATCAAAGACGGTACGCTTTCAACGATCATTTCTCCCACGTACGTGCAAGCTCTGGAATGAACTGCCTGCTTCAGTGTTACCCGAGCGCTATGATATGTCCTTCTTCAAACGAGGTTTAATGAGAGTTCTTCTTTCACGGTAGGTAGCGGCTTTGCTGTGTCCTGACATTGCTAAAGTCCATGAGCAGCGGTTACCACTTTCCATCAGGTGGACCACTTGCTCGCCTGCCACCAAAGACAATAGAAAAAAGGCGGTAGCTCAATAAATCAAATGCCTTATTTATCGGTCGTAGGTTCAAATCCCACCTACCGCACTACTGGCGTGAACCCACTCCTAATACAAGCTTCTCTGGAGGGGTTAACCAAGTAATTTGAAATCCAAACGGCTAGAAAACTTAAAAAAATAAATTCCCACTGCTGGGCATGGGCCTCTTCTCAGTGTAAGAAGTATAAGGCCATAGTCCATCACGCTGGTCCAATGCGAATTAACAGACTTCACTTATGATCCTCAAGATAATAATAAAAAAAAAAAATTGCGCCCATAACTTAAAATGACGGAAAGTCTGAGGTGTCTTGGGAATGTAGACCTTTTCTTGGTAGTCCAACGGTTGCCCACTAAGCTATCGCTATATTATTCAACTTTATTTGGCCACCTATTTTAACGGCCTGTAGTAGGAGCGTCAAAAATTGCCCTTGCTGCGTGTAAAACTAAAATGTCCCGGGAAACGTTAAAAGCATCATCTATTGGTGATATTTCCAGACTTTCTTCCAAAAGCTGAGAATACTAAACCTTAAAGTAAAGCCCTATAAAATTTTACCTATGCATCTTACGTGGGGTCCAGTCAGTGCAGACGACACTTCGTCCCAGTGGGATCTTTTGTGTCGACACTCTCCCAATAACGACTGCCATAGATGTTCATGGCAGCCGGGACCGACGTCTTAATGTGCTCTCCGAGGCGCGGAGCAGGCGATAATTGTCAATCAATACGCACATAATTTCGAAAAGTCATATAACTTTCCGAAGGTCAGAGGTGCGCGACGTGGGTTCGAACCCCCTGCAAATTTTACCTAACTCGCCTGGGCACAAAAAATCTAAATTCTATTATTTCAAGGCTAACCCTTCAGACTTTGCAGACGCGGTCTTTTGGCATGTTGTTATGAACTTAGGCACTAAGTTTGGATGCTTAAACTTACTGAGCTGTGAAGATAAGTAGCTAAGATGTGTCTAAGTTATTATTTTACTTACTTAGACAATTTATTAAGTTACACGTACTTAACTTATTTCGTGAACACGAGTTAGGCTAGCTTTTTATTGGTGTAACATGTTGCGACTTTTCTATTATGATTTCAATTGAAGGAATAAGCAGTTCTGTGCGCTGTGGTTCAATAATTTAGTTTTACAGATTTACTGTGGCACGCCTATTATCCCCTAAGGGGTGATTTTAACAGTTATGGTTTTGATCCCACGTAGTAACATCTCTTACGTACACTCACACATTCATATACCTCTTATCCTTATTTTTGACTGCCTCCGTGGCGCAGCGGTAGTGAACGCGACTGCTGTGCATAAGGTCTCGGTTCGAATCCGGGTCGGGCCAACAATAAGTTATTGGGTTTTTCTGTAAAGAAATCTCAATAGCAGCCCGGAGTTAGGAAGTTGGCGGTGGTAGACACCCCCGTGCCTCGGAAAGCACGTAAAGCCGTTGGTCCTGCGCCTGATCTCTCTCCGGTCGTGTCGGATTATCCATCCCACCGGATTATGAGAGTTAGGGAACAGAGAGTGCACTTGTGTTTGCGCACATACTTGTGCACTATAATATATCCTGCGCAGATGGCTGGTCTCCGTTAAGATTGGCCGCCATGACCGAAATTCGGTCTGGAGGACATTATCCTTTTTTCTTTTTTTGGTTGTTTTACCTAGTGTCAAAGTGCAGCGACAACATTCTCTCTATTTGTATAAAATACATAATTGTATAAAATATGCTATCCACTATTGAACATTGTCTCTCAAAATACAAGCTTTAGCTTAGTTCGGGAAAAATAATTCGAACATACTGGGAAATACATTTTTATGTCTCAGCCATATGATCAATCTATGTGAATGTACTTGGTGGCAATAAATACATTTTTATTTTTATTTTGCTATAATTACCGTATCTATACCGTCTACTAGGCACGATTCCAATATTTTTTTATCTAGTAACACTTTCCCCGGCTCGAGAATCGAGACTGACACTTCATGTAAAACAGTCGCATATACCACCGCTATGCCATCAAGTATATGATGCTAGAAATTTCTGCTACCAAGAATTTCTTGACAGTAAAACCCAATAAAATGTTGCCTGAATCGAACCCGAGATCTCAAGCATAGTTTTCGAACTCACTATCGCTACGCCGCCGAGTCAGTTTTACAGTTAATAACTACCTAGTTTCGTAACAGAAAGGCAAACCAATTTAGTGTGAACATTAATTTGGCGTCATTTTACCTGAACTATTAATCTTAGCGCCACGTACATTCATTATTATACGTATATAATGTACATATATCTATAACTATATTATTGCTAGGCGTCATGTATTGGAATTCCTTAGAACTTTGCTGATTAGTTAAGTCTTTATGTACTTAGGTGTAGTATATAAGTTATATTATATACATATGTATGGTTATCAGAGTGAAGAAATATTTTAAAGAATATTAATGTTACTATCGATTGGAGCACCGATAGTTCAGTGGGGAGACCAACAGACTGCAATGCAGAGGGTCTCGGGTTTGAACTCTGCACTGCAGTCTGTTGGTCTCCCCACTGAGCTATCGCAGCTCTCTAGATAATGATAACAATGTCCTCCAGACCGAATTTCGGTCACGGCGGCCAATCTTAACAGAGACTGGCCATCCACGCCGGAGATATTATTAATAGTGAACAAGTGTGTGCACTAACACATGTACACTCTCTATTCCCTCACTCTCATGATCCGATGGGACGGTAATCCGACACAACTGGAGAGAGATCAGGCGCAGGACCAACGGCTTTACATACTTTCCGAGTCACGCGGGGTCTAAAACCGTCAACTTGCTAACTTCGGGCTGCTATTGAGATTTCTTAACAAAAACCCAATAACTCGTTGTTGGCCCGACTTGGGATTCGAACCCGAGACCTCAGGCACAGCAGTCACATGCACTACCGCTGCGCCACGGAGGCAAACTACTTCCATAGTGACAATACTTAGTACGTATTAATAACCTAGATATCATTAATTGCTATGGCGAGCACGTTTCTAGTGCACCAAACGTGCAATCGAATAATTTATTCAATATTAATTTCTAATGCTTGAGTTGCATGCATAACAAAGGGGTTAAAGTTGTCGTCTTATTTAAAAATGATTACGGGACGGTCACCCGATGTCAAAAATCGGTTATCCTGATATTGAGACTTTGCCTGTCCCCCACGCGTTCACCTATCTTTACGATTACTGCTCCGCTCCCGTGGTTTGTAGCGTGATGTTATATAGACCTTTCTCGACAATTGGGCTACCAAATAAAAAAATATTTTTAAAATCTGACTGATTGTTCCAGAGATTAGTCTGTTCAAACAAAAACCGAACAACAATCTCAGCTTCAAAAAAATAATTTTAAATCATAGTTTAGTTGGATAATTGTCACAAACAATTTTGATCTCGGTGCACATCATGCTGTATTTATATACTTATGTTGTATCACTTTTATGTAAAAATAAAATATTATCATATTAATTGGTAATTACGTTTTCGAGCCGTTTGGGATAGAGACGCTGGGTTCATGGGGTTCGGGCGCTCGTGCGCTTTTTAGAGATATATCTAAGCGGTTAATCGACGCTTCGCGTGACCAGAAGGCTGGACTTTTTTTGGCTCAAAGAATCAGCATTGCCATTCAGCGCGGCAATGCTGCCAGTCTTCTGGGCACACTCCCGGTCGACAGCGATGCTGAGGAATTGTACGACGCTGCCTAAACCGGCCATCCTTTTTTATTAATTTTTACAGTCCCATATTTTGTTACTCTTCATTTTGTTCTATTTATAAGTGGTTAGTTTTGTTAATATTAGTTAAGTTGTAAATTATGATTGTTGCTTTCTTTATGTAAATAATTTTATAATACAATAAATAAAAGCTCCATTTATTGTTGTTGGCCTACATTTAAGCAAGTATAAGGGCATTCGTATTAACTACTATTTGGCTATTGAAACAGTCACTAAAAACAGGGAACAGAATATAAAATATGATCACCACTGCTCACCTTATGTAGGTATCTAGCATGATACAATGCATATTATATAAAACACCACCAAAAGGCTACAATTTTGTGATGAAATCATTACCGTTAACTAATAATGTATGTGTGTAGGTTCATAACATAACGGTGGAACAAGGGCCATAGCTGACATAATTTACGACAAGCTTCAAGTTAATACTGTGTAATGGTTGTAGCGCCATACATTTGAACGCAAATTTCATCATAAAAATAGAAGCTACCCGTGAATTTGTGTATCAAATGTTATATTTACGGAACACGCAGTGGCGTCTTTTGCACAACTAATAGGAATAGGGCCTTCAGATGTTTAAATACATACATACATACATAGTTTCACGCCTGTTTCCCAGAGGGGTAGGCAGAGACTACGGATTTCCATTTGCTACGATCCTGACACACTTCTCTGGCTTCATTCACTTTCATCACATTCCTCATACACGCCCGTCAGTTCAAGGTGCTCTTGGCAGACTTGGCAGCTGCCCTTTGTCCAGAACGCCTCCGATCTGATCAAGACATAACCCCTCCCTCGCCCCTGCGGAGGGGTATGCATCATGCATTCAAAAAGTAAAAAAAAAATTAGTCTATGATACTAAGTGATAAAATGGCTTTCTAATTTTGAAAGATTTTTATAATCGGTTGAATAGTCTTGAGTTAAATTCTTTAAATTCTTACAAACAAACAAACAGGAAATTAAATTTTTACTATTTATAATATTAGCATAGATAACGTAATGCTAGTTTATTAATATTTTATGTGTTAAGGAAATATTAGTAGCCGAATAAAGTATCGGATTGATACAGTAAAATGTATAAAATATACATAGATATTAGATTATTAAGAATAAAGCGCAAATTAACGAATCATACTTGAATTTTACAAAGTGCTTTGAGTTATCCTATCTCGGAAATAATGTCAGCATTTTACCAGCTAATACCGCGGACTCAGCATCGACTTCCTCAATAGCCTTTTTTTAAATTAGTTAAGCTCTTGTATATGTATAATGGGTATGATATGTTTTTTTTAAAGGAAACCCTAAATAAATTAAATAAAAAAAAAGTAACGAATCCTACAACTTTTGGCTGTTTCCGTCCGCATGCAATGTGTTATTAAAATACCCAAAAATTCTTTGTTTGATCCGAATACCAAAACGGATACCTCGCAATTGTGCGCAAAAATACACAAAAAACTGGACTAACGAGGTAATCTCTATTTTGTATTTTCGACCTCTACTCATCCAAAATCAATTTCCAATTCAGTATTACATTAAAATTCCCTATTTTTATTTATTTTTCAACGTAATCAGGGGTCCCTGTGACCTTATCGACATATTTGAATCACAGGCGTTTAATCAAAATATCTTCTTGTTTATTCAGGACCTTACAATTAACATTTCATAGTTATAATTACTAAATATTCATCAAAATTCTATATATTCATACCCCGATAGGAGTAACGTGATTAAACAATGTTATGATAAGTAACAATGGTATGGGTGTATTTAAAGTTTGAGATTAGGGCCGGTATACAGTGTCGGGTTCTGTTTAAGCAACCTGTCTTTCCCATGAAGTTTTGGTAAAGGGTGCGATGTCTGGGCCGTGGTAATTAGTTTGCAGATTCTGTGGTTGTTTTGATGCAAATTTAGTACTAGGTAAACCTGGTCACGTTTCGCCATGCTCAGTCTGATATTTTGAATTTTCCATTCTGGTGGATATTTTGCCGTAAAAAGTATTGGGAAGTGCAACATTTAAGAAAAATTTAAGTCAATATGGATTGAGTTCAGCGGATACAAACATACACCAGCTGAATATTTACATATGAATATTATATATATTATAATAATATCAGCCCTGTATATAAAATGTACGGTACGGGCCTTTTTTCACTATGAGAAGGGTTAGGCCATAGTCCACCAGGCTGGCCGACTGCGGGCTGGCAGACTCCACATATCTTTGACATTATGGAAAAGTCTTAGACATACAGGTTGCCTCTCGATGTATTCCGTCACCGTAAAAGCGAGCAATAACTCTTTCTCCTTAGCCTTTATTATTCCCAAATCACTTGGGGTCAGCTTTTCTAGTCTAACCGGATTTGACTGGATATCAGTTTTTACACAGAGCGGCTGCCACCTGACCTCCGCAACCCGAAGGCTAACGATACCTTAAGGCTAGACCAGTGTCAGGATATTAGAGGGTACTGACTTGCCCAATAACGACTGCCATAGATGTTCATGGCAGCCGGGACCGACGGCTTAACGTGCTCTCCGAGACACGGAGCAGGCGATAATTGTCAATCAATACGCACATAATTTCGAAAAGTCATATAACATCTAAAGTCAGAGGTGCGCGACGTGGGTTCGAACCCGAGACCCTCTGTATTGCAGTCTGTTGGTCTCCCCACTAATTATTATATTAATTATATTATTGATCTGTTATATATATATTATATAATAATTATTATATATAACAGATCACGAAAATTTTAGAAGCCCTTTGATCATTTTCTATTTCGCTCATTTGGAATCAATGTTACTTGTATTAGAATTTACAAATTCGAAATGTCAGAGATGTGTGCCTCGGGATCGAACTCGAAACCTTTGCGTGGCAGTCCATCGGTCTCCCACTAAGCTATCGCTGCTGTATTTATGAAGATTACACCGATGTACATATATCATGGTAAAGCAGAAAACTGCACGGTTTACGCTACGGTTCCAGCTGTAGTTGCCTCCCTACAGCCAGTGCGACAAGCGTCATAAGTTCAATTTACTTGAGAGGACAAAATTTCATGTTATCCATCAGTAATTGTTCCTACAACACTCAGTGGGAATAGAGAGGCAACCACTGAAACCATGACGCCATTCGCGAGGTCTAGTAGCCGTAAGCTAGCTAAAGCTCATCTATTTTTAAAAAAGTCATTTGTCTGCCGTCGTAGTATATTTCACAACAGTTCTGATTGCCCTTGTAAGCGACGATCGATTCGTCTATCATGCAGCCTATATCAATTATGCATCCCTATGATAGAGGTAGACTAAACCTAGTGCAGCCTATCTGGGATATACGACCTTATAAACGATTTAATCTATAAAAAAGGTAGCTGCCGTATTAGGTCTCAAGACATATATTATATCGCGGGTACTTCGCATACATACAGACACAAAGTACACTTTGTATTTATTAATTCTATGCATTATATTAGTATACTCAGACTCAAAACAAATATTTATACATACATATATTCACGCCTGTTTTCCAGAGGGGTAGGCAGAGACTACGGATTTCCATTTGCTACGATCCTGACACACTTCTCTGGCTTCGTTCACTTTCATAACATTCCTCATACACGCTCGCCGGTTTAAGGTACTCTTAACCTGGCCTTTATCCAGAACGTCTCCGATCTGATCAAGAAACGTTCGCCTAGATCTCCCCCTTGCGACTTCGTTCCATTCACAATAGCCTTATAAACTTTCTTAGTCAGTCTTTTCTTGTCCATTCTTTCTACATGCCTAAACCAGCTTAACATACCCTTATATTCTCGTCACAAATATATATTTTATTTTTAAAAAGACTACCCGCCCTGTGCATTTTTTCTGTATCGCGGGTAACTTTATAAACATTCAAACAAAGGACATAATGAACATCCAGACTGGGATTCGAACCCACAACACTCGACGCAATAGCAGTGGTGAGACGACCACTTAAACCGCCACCCGCGGCAGTTTTTAGTGGATCAAATAAATAATTGAGGTTGGGATTCGAACCCACAACACTTAGAAAGGTGACCGCTTGAACGCTACGCCATCCGTGTTCTATTGTATTTCTGTGATAAATAGAATGACGAACATCATGGTTTCAGTACTGCAGGATAACCTTTTAATTTTAAACTGCATTTCAGCTATCATTTGACTACATCGAAACTCTATTGTGAACTGTGCTTGTTACGAGATCCAGCCTTCTGAATAAAGATTTCTGTTAAATAATTCAATGTGTTTCAGTTATGTGACTGATAGAAGTTTTAGTGTTGTTTATGATTTTACATGCAGGCAGATAAACAGTTACATAATATTGTCTTCTGTTTACGCGAATGTTATTAATTGAAATTAAACTACTATATACGGATTTTATCGCGTTGTTTATTTGACACTTTTTTACATAATTTAGAAACTACTACTATTAAACTTTACTAATTTTTAAGCTAATTAAATTATTAAAACTATTTATGTTTCAGTTTACATTTTCCCCGACGTTTCGGTTGCTTTTCAGCAACCATGGTCACGGGGAGACTAAGATGGTAGTTGTCTCAATGTTCCAGTGTAGTTATTTCAAAGTACCCGAACCTAATTTAATAATTGGTGTTTCTATTTACGCAGAATGAGCTCAAAGTATCATGAAGTCTAGCTGTAAAGAAGCAAACCACAGCTAGACTTCATGATACTTACATGATTGTTGTCTATACTGATATTATAAAGAGAGAGACTAGAATTTTTGTTTATTTGTGAAGATTTAACTCAAAAAATAATCATCCGATTTTAAAATTCTTTCATTATTAAGAAGCTATATTATTACCGAGTAACATTTTATTGAAAAAGTACTGCTACTAATATAACCTAATGTACTTTTATGTGAGCAAGGTCGCAAGCTAGCACAATCTAGTCATGTATATGCAGAGAGATTTGAGTAGTATATTTGTGTAAAGGCATCTCTAACATTTTAAAGACTAACGACATCTCTCGGATATTATATAAAACACACGATAATATCCATAGGAGGTCAGTACGAGTAGTGAAATCTTTTTAAAATAGGGCAGCTGCTCCGTGTAAAAACTGATATCCAGTCAAATCCGGTTAGACTAGAAAAGTCGACCCCAAGTAACTTAGGAATAATAAAGGCTAGGGAGAAGAGAAGAAGATTAAGAATCTGTACAATAACATAATATATACAGGATGTCCGGTAATTAATAGATAGCTTTGAAATGACTTGTAGGAGAACTGACAGCCGTTCAGAAAAAATATGAAATAAAATCTATCCTAAGTACTACCTGAGATATGTTTCTCTTTTTAATTACCATATCTTTCTTGTACTCTAGAACCACAAATGAATAAAATCCATCGGATTTTTATTGTTTTATTATTAAACACTAATTATGCTAATAGATAGACAGTCAAAAGTATGACTAGCTATTTTTTTTTCTGAACAGCCAAAATTTCTACTATAAAATATTTAAGGTTATCCATTAATTACCGGACACTCTGTATAAGACATTAAATTATGCCGGCGGCTTCGCTCGGGACCAGGACTTTTTCTGGTTGACAACATGTATGCGAATTTCATGATGATCGGTCGGTTTTTTTTTATGCAACTATGGTGTCAGCATGCGTACGGCCCACCTGATGGTAAGTGGTCACCGTAGCCTATGGACACCTGCAACACCAGAGTCATCACTTGCGCGTTGCCGACCCTTTAGGAAAGGAAGTGGGAAGAAGAAGGAGCGGGAATGGGGTAAAGGGGGTGATTGGGCCTCCGGCACTCACTCACCGAACGAAACACAACAGTAGGAATACTGCTATTTCACGTCGATATTCTGTAAGACGGTAGTCCTTCCCCGGTCGAGCCGGCCCATTCATGCTGAAATCAGCGAGGCTCTACTAGTCAGAACTGTAACTGTTGTTAGGGCAACAAACTCACTAAAAGCAGAAATAACCTAATGGGTGAGGCGTTGGATTTGCGATTGAGAATTCATGGATTCGAGTCCACCTGTAACAGTACCAACGTAAACCTACTCTTCACACAAGCATTCTACGTTAACTGGAGGAGTTAACAAGGATTTTAATTTGTTAACAAACAAAAAAATAAATATATTATTATATCCTAATATTATAAAGCGGAAAGATATGTATTTTTATTTGTGACACTTAGACTCAAAAATTAATGGACTGGTTTTAAAAATCGTTTCACCAGCAGATATTAATGTCGGCCTCGATGGCGTAGTGGTTAGTGTAACCGACTGCCACGCCTGAGGTCGCGGGTTCGATTCCCGCACAAGTCAAACATTTGTGTGCATGAACATGGCTGTTTGTCTTGGTCTGGGTGTTTCTATGTATAATATGTATGTATTTACAAAAAAAAAAAAAAGTATATATGTATGTTTATCCATTGTCTAGTACCCATAGTACAAGCTCTGCTTAGTTTGGGCTAGATGGTGTTGTGTGTATGTGGTAGAATATTATTATTATTATTATTAATTTATCCAGAAGTACCATGGACTATATAACATCACGCTATGAGCTGTGGTAGCGGACTGGAGTTATAAACATGGGTAATATCGAGTCTTTTATAAAAAAAGATACAAAGAAATACTTACATATATTAGTCTACGTCTGTTGCATCTTTCATGGTCACAGGATACCTACCATTAGTAGGCGTCAACCTGCGACTACGATTGATGCAAGTCGGTTGAAACGTCGCTTCGATTTGAAATAACATACCTATTGAATTGAAATTAAAATGCTATATACGGATTTTATCGCGTTGTTTATTTGACATTTATTACAAAATTTTCAAAATTGTTACACTACTGCTACTATTAAACTTTACTAATTTTTAAGCTAATTAAATTATTATTAAACTATTTAGATTTAATTCATTTTTACACTTTCCCCGACGTTTCGGTTGCTTTTCAGCAGCCATGGTCACGGGGAGACTCTCCCCGTATCAATGAATAATATTCGCGTAAATAGAAGACAATATTATACCTATTGAAATTAAAACACGGATTTTGTCGCGTTGTTTATTTTAAAACACTTTTATTACATACCCGTGAACATGGCTGCTGTAAAGCAACCGAAACGTCGGGGCAAAGTGTAAACTTAAATATAAATAGTTTAAATTAATTTAAATAGCTTAAATACAGCAAAGTTCAAGAATGGTAGTGTTAGAGTATCAAACGAAATCCGTATAACGTGGTTTTTTCAATGTATAACATTCGCGTAAACATAATACAATATATAACATACGAGTACATAGTCTTACAAGTCGCAAATTATGATTTAGGTGCCTCGAAAAGAAAGCGCGAATAGAAATGGCAATAGCCATTTCCCGGGCACAGGTCTTGACTTAAAAGCCTCATAAAGCTTTGCCTGACCCGGTGACCAAACCTGATATACAGCGGTCACATACACTTCATCCTTTTCAATGCAATTATGACCGTATTGCTCTGTTATATTGACTATGAACGCCTCATTAGTGCAGCGGTAGTGTATACAACTGGTAAGTATGTGGTCTCGGGTTCAAAACCCAGGTCAAGCAAAGAGTTATTAGGTTTTCTGTCAATAACGTCTCATATCATTGTCTTAAGTTTACGCAAATGTTATACACCGAAATTAAAATATTTTATATGGATTTTGTAGCGCTGTTTAATAAAAGTGTTTTAATATCAATCATGTGATAAAATCCGTGTAAAGTAGTAATTTCAAAGAAATTCTCAGTAGCAGAATGAGGTCAAGAACTGTGACAGTTAAAAGGCAATAAACGGTATTTATCAAACATATATATGTACATTCACAGTTAAGCAATGAATGATTTTGTCATTGTCTGGACTTATCTTAACACTATATATCGACAACAATCCTGAAATATCAATCGAAATGTGCCGTAATTAACCAAAGGCAGGCTCCAATGACCGCCATAATTAACGCTTAGGGGACATCCCCCTCGTAATGACCTCGTTGGTCCCATGGCGTCAGTACGTACGTGCGCTTATAGCGAATTGTAAATCCTGAGGTTCGATGATTGGGCAAGGAAAGGTGCTACAGTGTTTTTTTATTAGGAATTTATGCCAAGCCCCTATCTGAAGCAGCTATTTTCTATACTAATATTATAAAGAGGAAAGATTAGATTTTTTGTTTGTTTGTTTGTAACGATTTAACTCAAAAACTACTCAACCGATATTCAAAATTCTTTCACCATTAGAAAGCTATATTATCATCGAGTAACATAGGCTATATTTTATTTACAAAAAAAATACTGTTAGTAACGTAACCTCACGTACATTTACGCGCGCAAAACCGCGGGCAAAAGTTAGTAGCTTATAAAATTATAGATAAGGTTTACTTATGGTAGAAAATGAATAAATAATAGGTTTAGGGTGTGATGAACCTGACATGGCCATGTGTGACTAAAAGCTACCAAATAATAATAATAATAAAAATATATTATATTTATATTTAAAAATGTAATTATTAGAAGAAAAAGTAATAAAGAGAATAATAATATAATAATATTCTATCACATACACAAAACACTATCTAGCCCAAACTAAGCAGAGCTTGTACTATGGGTGCTAGAAAATGCATAAACATACATATATACTTTTTTTTTTGTAAATACATACATATTATACATAGAAACACCCAGACCAAGACAAACATCCATGTTCACGCACACAAATATTTGACTTGTGCGGGAATCGAACCCGCGACCTCAGGCGTAAATAAAAGAGAATAAAAAAAGAAAAAAAGTTATGATGGCAAGGCTCCTAATACGGGACACATAAATTAAAGCTGACAAAATGTGACTGCTTAACACCTTTGCTTAATCTTTCAGATATAGAGGAACGCTATTTCTTTTTTGAAGTTTGCTTCTAATTTATTCTGCAATTTATTTATATTGCAGATAACCTCCAGCTAAGCTAAAATGCATGTGCGCAGTTTGGCAGATTTAAATTATTTGCACGATGTGTTTGGCTTAAAATAAAGAAAGAGCAAATTTGCTGCAAATTTATGCTGCAGTACTCACGAGATAATTTAAGAGTGGGTTCCCGTCGGTAGTATAATGGCTGGGATTCAAATCTACGACCTTTCAATTGTTAAGTCCAATGTACAAAAGTGTGTTCTCATAGATACAACTTTGACGAATTCTACAACGCCTAGACTATTTTTGTAAATATTTAGTATTATAATTATAAGTATTTTAATAGTTCTGTTGTCTTTTTTTATACTTTTGTAAATATATATTAGATTAATTAGTTTTAAAATGAATAATGTAAATATACGATGAATAAAAAAAATACAAATTGTTGGAACACATAAGTTGGCACTTTTTGGACGTATTATTTCATTTTCAGAGCTAATTAATGAAGAATGACTTTTTATAAAGTTTGCTTGTTAAGGCTGTGTTATATTATATACAAATTGTTAATTTTCAAACATACTTACCTACTATTACGCCTGTCTCCACAAAGGGATATGCAGATGCCTATTACACCCACACTTCGCTGGCTTCCTTCGCTTTTTTTATAACAGGTATGTCTATTGCGGTCCACTGAGAAAATCTCAGGACGACATAATCATACCCTTTCATCGATCCCATTATTATATAGCCTCCGAGGTGACTTCAGAGAATCCAAAAGTCCCCACGTTATAGGGTGTCTAGAATTAGCGTTAGACTATGTAATGCTAATATTTTATGTTATATTCTTCTAGTATTGTAAGAGGGCTTCGGTTTGATTCCTAGATCGAGTAAAGTGCCCGATCCGGGAATACAACCCAATGCCTTACACACAGCAGTCATATACACCACTCCGTGGAAACAGTCTAGCATATCTCCAGAGCCTATACTCTAAGTATTAATAGACGCAAAGCGACAACTGTAACTACTGAACCATACCCAGTGGTATCATTTGTCAGGTGTAGTAGTCCTAGTAGAATCACAAAGTCTGGAACAGTGCTGATAAAACTACAATGGGGATGAGTCCTATAACGTGGGATCTGAATTTGGGTGAAATACATCCCTTCGAGCATGTATTTTGCTTGATTCGGGAATCGAACCAAGCAATATATATATAATTATACCTTGTACACAGCAGTCGTATTATTATACACTACTGCGTGCGGCAGTCGTCAATCATTCTAAAGAGTTAATGTCGCAGTCTACGATATGACCAGAACCTATATCCTAAGCATTCATTAAAGTGACAACTGTGACTACTGAGCCATACCCAGTCATATCATTTATCAGGTGTATTAACGACCTTTAAATGTGGGCACACCTTTTTGTTCCAGGGGCCATAATCACGGCGTTTGGGGCTGATTCATGGGGATAGTAATATATCGTTATTAGTTCACAAGCGTGTAATTCGCCCTGTGCTATAGGAAACTGTTTTTGTAGGAGTTTATAGGAAAGCGATGGTGTTTTATTTTGCTTTATGTACGTAACTAGCTTTTGACCGCGGCTTTGCTCGTGTAAAAGTAGGTTAGATTATGTTATTTTAGAAACAGTACTTTTTTAAATAAAATATAGCATTTGTTACTCGGTAATAATATAGCTTTCTAATGAAGAAAGACATTTTAAAATCGGTTGATTTGTTTTTGAATAAAATCATTACAAAAAATCAAATCCATCCACTTTATAACATTAGTATAGATAATGTAGAAATACTGGCTTACACATGCGTCTTTGTTTCTTTGTGGGATAGACCTAAAGGTGTATAGAGATCTACAGCAGGATAGACATTTTTCTATATAAAAAAGGTATATTCTACATGCAATAAATGACAAATCCTGTAAGATTGACTTTTGCTAGACCTACATACCACAGAAATAGTGGTAGTGATGAATGTGCTAGGTGTGCATAAAATTAAAGATTCAATTCTAGGTTCGGAACGACTAATCGATGTTACGTATGATCGAAAGGCTGGTCTTTCCTTGACCCAAAGAATGAGCATTGCCTTTCTAAGTGGCAATATCTGTAATGTATAGTTCAAAATTCTGTAATAAAAGTGTCTTAAAATAAATAACGCGACATAATCTATTTATACCTAAGTAGAATTATAAGGAATTGTAAAATGTGATTTCTCATTTGGTAAATAGAAATAAATGTAAAAAAATTAAAAATAATCCGTATAAATTTGTTATATTTCAATGTATACCATTCGCCTAAACTTGAGACAATATTCTTACGCCGGTTGTTTTAAAGGGCTTTTTAAAGTGAAGTCTTTAGGCGCGTTGAGCACTTTTTGGGTAAACAAAAATCATGGAACTCGCGTCATCGTCACCGAACGCATTCAAAATTCAAAAACAATAATCTAATAGCTCGACGATATAATTCACAAGCTACTTAGTTTTCACTTCTATCGGCAGTCTCCAAAGACTGCCCAGGATGGTTTTTTCTTGTCTCTTCTTTTTTGAAATTGTAATAGGCTTGCGTTTAACCGTGATCTCACCTGATGTTAACTGACGATGGAGCATGCTTGCCTAGAAGATACCTGTTCACTCTCAACTTAAAGACGTAGATTGTATTCATCAGGAAACACACTTCACAGACTTAGGCAATGAATTGCGCTCATTTACGGTACGCATTCTAAAAGTGGAAGCAAAGCGCTTCTTGCGTGCTTCGTGTAAGCAGAAACAACAGTTTTATCTTACAATCCTAACGTAACTCTGTTACTCTATTTACTATTTATTCACACACTGTTAAAAGTAAACGTCGTAAAACAACTCACATTCCACAGCCAATAAAACTCTGTTGACAATCTAAAGAGTTAATGTGGCTAAAGGAATAAAAAGTGTTTCTCTAAGAGAAAATTGTACGAACAAGTGCATAGCTTTAAAGCTGGGATACAAAGCTGCAATGAAACAAAAGCGGTTTCTGATCGTAAGATTGTCTGACTGACGCTAAACTGACTGTACGGATGGTGTAGTGCTTTAAGTGGTCGCACTAGCACTATGCTGAGTGACATATAACTGGTGTTACTTGTGATAAAAGGATGCCGGTCAGACTCAAGGGTTTGATATATACAACAATAATTAGACCAGTCCTCATGTACGCCAGAAACTTGGGCTGTGACTCAAAAAAAAACGTGCATACCATTCAAGATGCTGAGGTGGATGTGCGGCGTTACCAGGCGGGATAAGATCCGCAACGAGTACGTGCGAGGAAACCTGGGTGTGAGCGACATCGCTGATAAGATGCAGGAGAGTAGGCTGCGATGGTATGGACACGTAAAAAGGAGACCAGCTGACTACGTCGGTAATATAGCACTACACCTTTCACTGACTTGTAAAAGATCCAGAGGCAGACCCAAGACAAGATGGAAAGATGTAGTACAAAAAGATATGAGTGAGTGCCAAGTGACTGAAGACGAGGTTGAAGATAAAGCGAAGAGGAGGCAAAACATTAGGAGAGCTGACCCCACCACCATGTGGGACTTATGCTAGGAGGAGGGAGACTATCACTATGCTGAGTTATGTGGGTTTGAATCCTATATATAACAAAAGTTTTGAGACTGGGTGTTTCTTGTGTCCGTTATTTTGATGTTTGTTGAGTCTTACGCGATACAGGCAATATTTTTAGTGCGGAAGATGACTTTAAATTATAAATGAAAGCCCGGTAAAGAAAACCGTAGCTGATCACTTGTTAAAGGTAAAGTCGTATAACACTTTGCTTGACATGGCACTAAGACGTTACTGGGGCACTGTAATACATGAGATTCAAAAAAGCTGGCGAAGTATTGGTATTATATATCCCTGCCCACCCCTTACCTCGAAGATATACTTCGTTAATATAGAGGCATGAGGCCTAACTAATGTTTTAAATGCGAATGTGAGTTTGTTTGTTTGTTACACTTTCACACCTTAACTACTTGACCGGTGATCATGAAATTTTTGCACATTTGTGCATGGAGTTTGTTAGAACTTTCATCCAGGAATTATACTGTTCCCGAGGGTTATAAAATTGAACTTCATTTATATGGGCGGATCCGCGGGCATAAGTAATTGTACTATATCGCAAGCGAAGTTGCGGGCAAAATCTAGTTATAATAATATAAAAATAGACCTAAAATTGCTGTTATGTCTACAGTGTTCCTGAATTCTTTTCCCGGAACGTGTTGTGTAATTGAGTTTCTCTGAAGGTAAAATTCTCAGTAATGTCATGGTTTCCAGTATCCTACACAATAAATGGCAATAAACTCCCTTTTTATAACGTGATTCCTAAAATCTTAGCTATCCAAATATGTATATCATGTGACATCTAGACAGCATCTTCTTCTCTCTTAGCCTTTATTATTCCCAAGTCACTTGGGGTCGGCTTTTCTGGTCTAACCGGATTTGACTGGATATCAGTTTTTACACGGAGCGGCTGCCACCTGACCTCCGCAACCCAAAGGCTAACGATACCCTAAGGCTAGACCAGTGTCAGGATACTAGAGGGTACTGACTTTCCCAATAACGACTGCCATAGATGTTTATGGCAGCCGGGACCAACGGCTTAACGTGCTCTCCGAGGCACGGAGCAGGCGATAATTGTCAATCAATACGCACATAATTTCGAAAAGTCATATAACTTCCGAAAGTACCGTAGTCGGATATGTACCTATTTATGTCAACAAGAAATCTTTGTATCACATATTAGATTTAGCCCGTGGCTTCGCGCACGTTACTGTACAGTTTGTCAATAATTTCCTAACCCCCAAGAATAGCATCCTTTTTCGGAATGAAAGGTACTCTACGTCCTTTTCTGCACCTCTGAAAATGCGTAAGCGAAATTTTGTGATGATCAATCAAGTAACTAAGGCGTAAAAGTGTATCAAACAAACAAACTCACTTTCGTATTTATAATATTAGTTAGGATATAGGAAATTTATGATCTATGAACACACTTATAATACACTAGCTGTCCCCCGACAGAAGACGTCCTGAGCACACGAAAAAAAAACCCAAATCTAAACCATCCTCGAATCCACAACTACTCCACCTAAACGGCAGGACCGATTTTGATAAATAAATTGTGTGTGTTCACACAATTTATTTATCAAAATCGGTCCTGCCGTTTAGGAGGAGTTCAGCGACATACACACGTACAGTTGAATTATAAATATAAAGATAGATAGTATCGCGCCTTATCTTTGAAAGGATAGACAGAAGTGTAATCACACCCATGTTTCGTCAACTAAGATTTCGAGTACCATGTATTAGAGCACGAATCTATTGCCATTTCCCGGCCACAAATCTAAAGCCTACCTGCTATTAAGAATTATTTGACAGAAAAAAACAATATCACTTTTCCAACCCGGCTATCGAACCCGAGATCTTAAGCACAGAAATTGCACTTACTACCGCTGCGCCACCGAGGCAGACTATCTGTGTAATATGTCTTAATAGAAACGATAAAAGGTTAGATTAACACAAAAATTAGATAACAGACAGTCAAACGTTAACTGCTGTGATTGGCAAATTCAATTATCAACACCCAATCAAATCATTTAAAATAATATCAGCCCAGTATTAAATTGTCCCACTGCTGGACACGGACCTCTTCTCAGGGTAAGAAGGCATAGTCAACAACAGTGGCCCACTACGGATTGGCAGACTTAACATAATATCTTCGAGAACTTTATCTAAAACTCTCAGACATGTAGATTTCCTCACGACGTTTTCTTTCACTGTTAAAGCAAACCATAATTAACTATTTAATATGCATTACTTCGAAAACTCAGAGATGTGAGCCTTGGGATCGAACTCGAGACCTCTACGTGGCAGCCCAACAGTTATCCAGGAGCCTTTCGCTGCTTATACTACATCACTTAACGTGAGTTTAATTTTAATTCGTCATCAACCGAGTTCAACTCATGCATATATCAACAGCTCAAACAAGACAACTCCTTATCGCCTCAAGTAGTTACTTGTATTGAATAAACATTCAAAGTGCTACCTGTATGCTCCAGCGATCTTTGACCTTTGAATCAAGTAGCCAAGCGGAAGACTTACAAGTCCTAACAGCTCTTGCGAATTCCTTTTGATGATCTCCCCTGCCTTTGAGAGGAAGCTTGGCGATACAATGTAGTTAGTGTATTTTGCATTTGGTCGTATGTTAATGTGTGTGTTTGTTTCTTAATTTACATAAATGTATGTAATTAATTTAATCAAAAATTAATTAAGATTAAAGTTCAGGTGACGAATACATTTTAAAATTCAAAGTCAGAAATTTTGGTTTAGATCGATTATTAAATTCGACTACTAATAAATAAATAATTAATGTGTGTTGAGCATCTTAGATTTATTCGAGTCTAATAATAAAATTTTCCTAATTCAATAATGCATAATTAAATCTTTATTATCAATGCCTGTACATCTTTTGGAATTTCAACTGCTATGTTCAGGGCTCACGATAATTGTCTATTTGTCGTCAAACAGGAAATATTTTAGACTTGCTATTACTGAGAAAGTCTAATCAGGAAAACCCGATACATTTTTGGCTCACCTACCAATCGAACCTTAATGTCACCGAATAAAATAACAAAATATTTTTCGAAAGCTAATATACTAGTAGATTTTTTGATATCTAATAATACCACAAACAGTAAAAAGAGTATAACATATTTTCTATAACGATATAGGGAAAGTAGTATATGAAAATATATTAAAGAAGTAAATTTAAAATAGTTAGAAAGCTCAAATCTTTTATCACAAACAATTTCATAAATCCGACTGATGACTTTTCTACAGAAAATCTGTGAGTATTAAATATCACAATATTAATTCTTCAAGTAAAATGAATCTAGCTGTAAAAAATCAGTGCTCATTCCAATATTGACAAGATACTCGTAAATACGCCATTCATAATACACGAACACCTCATAACATTAAAAAGATTGTCCTTCATTTATTATTAAGTTTCATTTAAATGAAAATATTACATTTTCAGACAGAGTGTTGAGTCATGTGGGGTGAATTCAAATATTATAATAATGTAACGTGACGGCGACAGCCCCTAATCATGACGTTCTCGTACCGTTTATATAATATTTATTAATCATAAATATATAACGTCGCTCAACATATTTATAATTCTGACACAACTGAATAAAATTTAAATTTTAAAATAATTGAAATGCATTTAAATGTAATTAAATACATTTAAATGAAGTTAATATATTTTTTATATTGCAATTGCATTGCATTGCATTGCAACAATTACATTGCAATGTAATTGTAAATGTTATTTAAATATAGCCGATTTTAAGGAATATTGTTTAAGGTTTATATATTACGTTTAAATCGTTTTAAAGGAAATAATGCGACAATAATAAATATGTTCATTGACCGATACAAATAAATATTTCAGGATCGTCGATGTGTAACTATTCTTTAAAAAAGTTTCAGTAGCTTTTAACTTGAACTTAATTAATTAACACAACCTATAAAATATAATAAAAATAATACAATTACATAACATTTTAAAACATTTCACCTATAAATTGAAAGTATGTTATTAAAATAAGGAAAAACCTCTTAAATTTTATGAATCAACATCCAATGTTACTTTAAGGCCTAACAAAATTTGCAAACTTGATAAATTAATTAAAACCTTTTAAGAAAATCGTAAAAGAAAATTTTCGTCCGTAAAGACTTTAAGCGCAGCCATTAACTAATCATACTTATCATTAAAAAGTATCCATACCATTTTTCCAAACCATCAAACAGACTCCACGACCACGAAACAGGTATCACACATACACATCATTTGAGTACTACACTAAATAAAACACCACATTTGTACCAAAAAATAAATACACAAATTAAATGAAACACATTCACCGAAAAATGAATTTTATAGGACACGATACAAAGTACTACGGCGGTGCGTAGACTACGCGCGGCTGGTGCTACGAAACTGCCGTAACGGCGGTACGAAGTTGTCCGAAGGGTGACGGAAATTGCCGAGCGCTCGCTGGGGGAGCCGAGGCGAATTTCGCTCAGTCTTTCATATTTTATATCGGTCGGGACGAAGCGGAATTACAGAGTTTGCTCGGGTGGGTTTTTATAGCGTAACGGAACCGTAGCGGCTGGCTGCCATTCTATTTCGTAGGTATTTTTTCGACTCGTGAGCTATACGCGAATTTTTTTATACATTGTTTGCTTTACCCCTTAGACTTTACTCGTGATTTTAATAGCCGCGTGACTTCAGCATTGAGTACAATACTTCCATTCAGTTTAATATGAATTGGCGTGTTTGATGTTATTGTTAACGACCACGGTTATTGTAACCGCTAGGTTAGAAGGTAAATTCAAATTTAATGATGTTTTCAATTGTTGTGTGCTAGTTTGGCTTAATATGGCTGAATATGATATGGCTTAGTTTATGTTTCATATCGCTCGATTTGCTTCATAAATATTAATTAGACGTATATATTCTTTTAAAATAAAATTGGTGGTTTGTTTATTTAAGACGCTGAGCGTAAGGCTGATAATGACAGAGCTCGTGCGGCACATATTCAAATCGGCGCGCGACTGCCATAGTAAAATTGTATGGAGGATTTGAAATGCTTTTTTGATAAATATGTATCTTTATTGTAAACCAAATATTTGGGACGGACAAATTGTAATATAACTATTTATGATTCGTTTAAGCTGTAAAATAGGATATCTGCTGTAATAATCTAAAAATTTACGTAATTTCGCAGGAAACAATATTAATTATTATATTTTGAATAATTGTAAACATATTCATATTCATATTCATATTATTTATTTGCAATCCACAATGTAATATAGGATGGTAGACAAGTATCCTTAAAGCTAGTGACAATCGTGGACCCTGTCGGGCACAGCAAATCAATTTTTTATACATAATTATTTATGTCAATTTTCTTGTTATCAATGTTATTATATTTAGTACAATACAACTATGAGATAAATTTTACATTCATGCAAAAAATACTTAAACTATAACATATTCATAAATTCTAATATAATAAATACTATGTCACAAAATTTTAAAATTACAATATAAAATTAATTCAACATAAATATAATGATATTATTATGTAACAAGATATAAGTCGTCTATTCGTTTATCATTTATGTATTCTTGTATTGTATAGTAGGCTTTTTTTATAAGAATATTTTTAAGGGTGTTTATAAATTTCGTGTCGCTTGTTTCATTTTTAAGGCTATCTGGCAGTTTATTATATATTTTGATGGACATTACGTACGGGCTATTTGAATGAAGTGTTATGCGGGAAGTGGGTAACATTAACATGTTTCTATATCTAACTGACCGGTTATTATGTTTGTCACTACGAGTCGTATAAAAGGATTTGTATTTTTTTACGAATTTGCATATTTCCAGAATGTAGATAGAAGTTAAAGTGAGTATCTGATATTTTATAAAGAATGGTTTACAACTGTCCGTCTGTTCTATATTAGCAAGAATGCGAATTAATTTCTTTTGAGCAATGAACAATGTTGGTGCATCTGTACTATTTCCCCACATTATTATACCGTAACTGAACCATGCGTAAGCATAGGCATAGTAAGTGGTAAGAGCAGTTGAAAAGTCGGTCGTTTTTTTAACTTCACGGAGTGCATAACTGAATCTAGATATTTTTGATCTTATATTGCTGATGTGGGTCTTCCAAGAAATATGTGTGTCAATAGTGAGTCCTAGTAATGTGAAGTCATTGACAACTTCAATTTTTGTATTATTTATTAATAAATTAATTGATAGAGGCGATTTTTGATAAGGATAGAATGTCATGAGTTTGGTTTTGTTATAGTTAATTTCAAGGTTATGTGCGTTCATCCAATCAATTGTTTTATTTAATATTAAAGTTAACTGGTCGATTATATTTATATCGTCTTTGCATGAAGTTAGTATGGAGATAGCATCCGCAAACAACACGCATTTATCCTCTATGATCTTTGGTAGGTCATTGATGTAGATAATGAAGAGTAGACATCCAATGACACTGCCCTGTGGAATTGATGCATTTATTACTTTTTTATCGGATCTTACGTGTTTTATTTGTTTAAGGTCGTAATCGAAGTGTTCCATTTCCAAGTATTGCTCTCTATTTTTTAAATATGATGCGAACCATTCATGTGCTGTTCCACGGATTCCTATGCCATATAGTTTGTCCAGAAGGATATTAAATTGCACTTTGTCATATGCCTTGCTCATGTCAAGTAGTATACCTACCGCGTATTTTCTGTCGTTTATAATATTTATAGCTTCTTGGATATATTTATAAACTGCTAATGTCGTTGAACGTTGTTTGCGCACAAACAAACACATTCATTGTAATGGTTAATGTATATTTTAAATTTGTATTAAACAAAAAGTGTTGATTTTATTCACTTAACTGTGACCGCCTGTTTTGGCACATTTCGCTCGGCGCGGTCTTAAGAACTTTTAACTCATTAGCATTTGTGTCGAAAGATGTGTTTTATCACATACATACATATATACGTATAAATGTATTATATGTATTGTCTATTTGTATGTTCTATAATAGCGTAGCTAGCGTTGAATGACACCTAAATAAATAAATTAATTCATTTGAACAGCTAACAGCTGTGTGAAAAGTGATAGCCTAGGGGGAGACCGATGGATTGCCATGCAGAGATCTTGAGTACACACATGTGACTTTTCAAATGCGTAAAAAAATAGTTAATCATTATAGTTCCATGTTACGGTATAGAAAATCGTGTCAGATTATATCTAACCGGAATAAGAGATGCTACTAGTAACAGTGCCATTCCTGTGCAGTACGCATAATAAATATATTGGCAAAACGCTTCATGTATAAAAGTAGGGTTAGCCTACTTTTGCGTGCCTGTGGTACGATGATGCGTCTGCACGAATAGCACATTGCATAAACTGGTCACCCGCTATTAATGTGTCCCTATGAGCGAGCCAAATTTGTCAAACCAAGAAATTTTAATAGTTCCTTATCTGAGTGACTTTTTGTGCACGTTGTTTGCATATATGTAGTCTTATAGTTACAAATCTCTTTTAAAAAGAAAGATGAGACCGCTCGAGTTGCAGCGGTTTTATATGCGACTAGTGTTCATAAGATCTCGGATTCGATTTCCTGGTTAAATAAATCACTAAATTGTCGATAGCAGTTCGGAGTATAGATCGGTGTCCGGTAAACAGCAATTGGTTTGCCCTATTACATTTGACCTAAACCCGTAGCTGGGTAATTATGTATGTAATATAACACAGCCTACCGCTTTATTTATTTATTTATTTATATTTAAACTTATATATTTATTTATATAATATTCATAATTATTGTGTGACTCATATTGTTTCTTTTACAATACACACTACATATTTACTGTTAATATTTATATTATTACAATACTTGAAACACTTGAATTTAATTTCTCATTAATTTTTGTATTCTTAATTTTTTTTACTTATAAAATTTTGTATTATGTTATTGTTTTGGGTCTTCACGATACAGGCTTGCCTAGTGTGAAAACCACAGAAGTAGTTTTATTTAATTTTGCCAGCGCTTGGCAAATTACTTTATTTTATTTATAAGGTGTTTTAGATTGATAAGGTTTTCTAATTTGTTAAACGCTGTAAATAAACAATTTTTCATTTTCATTTTAATTTTCAAGGATATGGACGTATGATGCATGAGTGGTTTTATTCCTTTGTCGATTGATTAGTAGGTACCTAAATAGAGCCGTGCTTTGACTTAACCTTACTAGAGGTATTGGATTCAAATCCCAGGACGAGCAAAGTGGTATTGTGTTTTGTGTTATGCAATTTTTCGTGTTAGACGAGATGTACCTAATCCTTACTAATATTATGACTTGATGACTTACTAATATTTAACATGTGATTGTTTGTTTGTTACGCTTTCACGCCTTAACTACTCGACCGATCATCATGAAATTTCGCATACACATTCAGGGGTGTAGGGGTCCTTTCCTGTAGGAAAGGACATAGGGTACACTCATCTAGAAAAAAATACTGTTTCTAAGGGAAGAGAATTGACATAATTTATATTTACGCGAGCGAAACCGCGGGTAAAATCTAGTAACATATAATAGAGACGGGAAGTGAACTTAAGACCGCAAAATTAGTCGCATATATAAGCCATGACACCAACGATAATACAACCACTGCACTAAGCCATTCTCGGTTACATTATGTTTGATTAAACAAACAGGTCAACTTCTCCACTATAGGAGATATTCCTCGTTTTCCCCGATGAGGAAACAAACGAGTTGTATTAGTTTCAGCGGCGTTCGCTTTTACTTTCGCCTGAAAAATGTTAATTTCTTCTTAGAATCTAAAGTACATGCGGATGAACTATTGTGATAATTAGTGTTTTTAAATTTAACTATTTTATACATATATATTCGTGTTGTTTATTTGATAACATCATTTTAAAAGTAAACAAGTGAGAACCCGTAAATCTCAAAGTTCGAAAAAATTGTATCACGTGACGTCAGAGGTCAAAGGTCATAGTCATTTCGGGTATATCGACTATGCTGAGTCGAATGGCGTTTACCGCAAGTCTCTAGCTCTTACGGTTCTTGAGTTGAAAGTTGTGTAACAGACGGACGGACAAAGCTATTGTATAAGAGTTTTCTCGAACTCTAAAATAAACTATTTTAAGCTTTTACATTATTATTAAAATTTATGTTATGAGTTTTACTTTTTGGATATGTTTCAAGATGGGAAGGATGCAATATTGTATGAATTCATATGATATTGCATCCTTCCCATTACAAATTTACACCACGGATGGCGTAGTGGTTTAATTGATCGCCTCACCACTGCCACTCCGTGAGTTCTGTGGGTTCGACCCTCACACAGAACGCAAGTTAGTCTGGGTGTTTTTTGTGTCCAAAAACAACTACTTTTAAATTAATAATGTCTATACCTATATACGCGTTATCACTGCCAATATTTTATAAAAGAAAAGCAGCAACTAGCTGCCTTACCACCGTATTGTAAGCAGCTGCTTATTGCAAATTATTATAGGTACACTGTTTATTGCTTGCAACTTCAGGCTATGGTCCGGAGCGGGAGGTCGTGGAACGCCGTCGCCTCCTTCTGTGAGGAAGTCATGTCCATCAAGGAGGCGGTGGAGTGGGAGAGGGAGCGCTTGAACCCTATCCCAAATCGCAGAACCGGGCGCTGGAGGGCGCGAGATGACCTCCAGCCACCCTAAGGTTTTACCTGGGGGTGCTGGGCTTCGTGGGCTTGCCCGCCAACCGATCAGCACCAGGTCCGAGAGGCGGCGTGCGTGTTCCCACGCGCGCCTCTGTGTCGAGTCCGTCTCCCCTCCAGGGGGGAGACAGTAGGATTTAAAGTGAGAAGTGACCACAGGGTAGATCCTGTCATGTAGTGGCCTGCCGTTTCAAACGGCGGGCCGAAACCTCGACGGGGTCGCGACCGCATGAGAGATTGATTCGCGCGGCCCCGCCAACTCTGGTTATGTCGAGGAACACCGTAGTAGGTTTAGTCAGTGTTACCGGGATATCTTTCTCCCAGTGTGTCCGACATAACCTCTCTGTCACCCCGCGGAGAAGGATGCGGAATTATAAAAAAAAAAAAATGTTTGCAATATAGAAAATATCATTGACGCTTTGCCAACCATTTGAAGATAGGAATTAAATAGGTAGATATTTGAATATTAAAAACTCTTACTCACTAGAAGCTCTGGGCAAGAAGTTCTTTATAACAGCACTAAGTCAGGAATTATGCCCGTGAAATGGTATTCTCATTTCATACCCTATCACCTGGAACTTGACACTATAGCTGGCTAAATGTGGGTACATGATATACCTCTGCATATCCTTCGGGATATCAGCGCGTGAGACTATGTATATACAGGGTCTGTCGCTAATAATGGATAACCAGTTAGCTGGAGTTTAACCAGTTATCAGGCAGTAAGAAAATAATATTTTATGTCAGCGTAGCCATACTTTTTTTCCCACAATCAGTGGTTAAAACTAAACGTACTGAAAAAATAATTTTAAGAAATTGATTAGAATGTTAATTTTGCTACTTTTTTACGTTAATGGCGCCTAAAAATGTAGTAAATTAAATAATACAAGTATTCGCAAGTACGATGGCAAAAGAATTACACAAAAAAAACTAATTTTATTGAAATGGCAACCAATTGAAAGGGTAAAGAAGTGAATTTTAACAAAAAACACAAAAATGTACGCCAATTTCACGCTGTTGGCAACCCTGACATAAAAATATTATTTTCTTACTACCTGATAACTGGTTAACCTCCAGCTAACGGGTTATCCATTATTAACGACAGACCCTGTATATTACTAGATGTGCCCGCGGTTTCACTCGCGTTTATGATTACTGCGCCACGTTCAACCAAACAAACAAATAAGCAAACAAATTATTCAGCTTTATAACATTAGTATAGATTTACTTAGGTTGACATTTTGTAGCCAGTGTTACTTTGTAGTGGGATATAAATTCTCAGATAATCTCGAGAGCGAATCGAATTGCAGTACTAAAGTGAGTACAATGATTGGACTGAATTCTATCGAATACACCGTATTTGTGGTGTCCGATTTTCATCTATTGAAAATAATTGAGATTCTCGATTTCAACATTCTGTTCGACACAAAAGGACTGCTGTATCTGTTTTTACTATATCGTCTAGTAAAAGATGATGTTGCAACTGCGTGCGACCATCTTTTAGACGCTGTCATTGCATGCGTGAGAATACTGCAAATTATCTTATCTTATCTTATGTGGGGGCCAGTCAGTGCAGACCGGCGACACTTCGGCCCAGTGGGATCTTTTGTGTCGACACTCTCCCAATAACGACTGCCATATATGTTCATGGCAGACGGGACCTACGGCTTAACGTGCTCTCCGAGGCACGGAGCAGGCGATAATTGTCAATCAATACGCACATAATTTCGAAAAGTCATATAACTTCCGATAGTCAGAGGTGCGCGAGGTGGGTTCGAACCCGAGACCCTCTGCATTGCAGTCTGTTGGTCTCCCCACTGAGCTATCGCTGCTCTATACTGCAAATTAAGAATGTAAAGCTCTGACTCGTCCATGCGTGCGAATTGTAAACTGAGACAGAAAGCTACACTAGCGGCGCAAGATGACAATTTGTTTCACCATGCCATGATAGACATAAAAAACATAATGATTAAGTTCTTTGATTAGGTCAGCAGCAAAACACCCTCATTAAAATCGGTTTATCCATTTGGGCGCTACAAGATTATAGACAGATTGGTTAAAATTTGTAGCAGTTTACGATTTTGCGTCAGGGGTTGATATTATGTTCAAAATATATTTAATGCTACTTCATTTTGGTTCAAAGTTTAATTCTTATATCGTGATCTTGACTATTTAATCGATTTACATAGATAATCCCACACCTATATTCCTTAAGGGCTAGGCAGAGATAGAATATCTTCTTCTCTCTTAGCCTTTATTATTCCCAAGTCACTTGGGATCGGCTTTTCTGGTCTAACCGGATTTGACTGGATATCAGTTTTTACACGGAGCGGCTGCCACCTGACCTCCGCAACCCGAAGGCTAACGATACCCTAAGGCTAGACCAGTGTCAGGATATTAGAGGGTACTGACTTTCCCAATAACGACTGCCATAGATGTTCATGGCAGCCGGGACCAACGCCTTAACGTGCTCTCCGAGGCACGGAGCAGGCGATAATTGTCAATCAATACGCACATAATTTCGAAAAGTCATATAACTTCCGAAAGTCAGAGGTGCGTAACGTGGGTTCGAACCCGAGACCTTCTGCATTGCAGTCTGAGGTCTCCCCACTGAGCTATCGCTGCTCAAATGCAGAGATAGAATATATAATAACAATAATAATAATCGATGAAATAAAAAAAAAACAATTAATAATAATAATAATCAAAAGATTATAACCACATTTTGCTTAGCATGGTTTTATATCTCACGGGATAGAGGCAAAGATATTGCCGTTCATCGGGCTTATTTCCAGAGTTCATGCTGCATCTGATTATTTTTTGACAGCAAAACTTAATAACACTTTGCTCAACCCTTTTGAAACAAAGACCTCATGCACAGCAGTGAAATTCACTACTGTGGCACCGAGGCAGGCAGTGGTTAAATTATAGTTCAACGAGTAAAAAAATTGGTGAAGGAGCATATTTTATTTGAAAGCAGTTAACTAAGTGTAAAGATTATGCGAGTGTGCTAATTAAGAACGACCGTTGGCTTTCTGCCATTCAACGTTATGCTAACAACGATTCTTTCTATTTGAAGTTTGCTTTTTATTCTATAACGACAACTCCGTCATTAGAATTAATTCTTATATCGTGGGGAAGTTTACAAGCATTCAAATAACGGACACAAAAGACACTAGACTAGGCACAACTATTTCTGGATAACACACTTTTTAAGAAAGTGTATCATACACTAGCAGAAGGAAATCGATCAAATTATTTGAAATCATACTCATTTTTTACAAGTAATTCAATAATAATGTTTTATTTATTTCTCCTCACATAATACACAATTCTTACAGTACATGGAGACTTATTAAGTTAGTGAATAACACAAAAATGTATAGAGTATGTGAGGAGCTGGTGACTGAGATAGGCATAGATATGCATGTTGAACAACTCACCAGGTCCCTACTTCCAGCTACAAGTAATTATTCATTGAAATTAACGTACTATATACGGATTTTATCGCGTTGTTCATTTGACACTTTATTACATAAATTTGAAAACTGTTACACTACTACTGTTGCTTTTCAGCAGCCATGGTCACGGGGAGACTGAGTCTCCCCGTGATCATGGCTGCTGAAAAGCAACCGAAACGTCGGGGAAAGTGTAAAGTTAAATTAAATCTAAATAGTTTTAATAATAATTTAATTAGCTTAAAAATTAGTAAAGTGCAATAGTAGTAGTAGTGTAACAGTTTTCAAAATTATGTAATAAAGTGTCAAATAAACAACGCGATAAAATCCGTATATAGTTGTTTAATTTCAATGAATAATATTCGCGTAAACAGAAGACAATATTATACAAGTAATTATATTTGCGATAAAGCATTTAGTTACATCATAACACATTTTCCATTTTGAACATCATCAAGAAGATAAACAAAATCATTTTAAGCGTGCTGGAATGCATTGACGCATACCTCTCCGCGGGGGTGGGCGGAGGGGTTATGTCGGACTCACCGGAATAAAATAAAGATGTTGAAATGATGATAATGGACCTCCCGAAACACCGACGCCGACAGGCTCACGAAGCCCAACAACCCCAGGTCAAACCTCAGGGTGGCTGGAGGTCATCTAGCGCCTTCCGACGCCCGGTTCAGCGGTTGGGGAGAGGGTTTAAACGCTCCCTCTCCGGCTCCACCGCCTCCTTGATGGAAATCACTTCCTCACAAAAGGAGGCAACGGCGTTCCACGACCTCTCACTCCGGACCATAGACTGAACTACGGCCGGGAGCGACAGGGCAACCAATCCGACTGCCACGATCAACTCACGGCACTACGATGCCCAGGCGGGGCAATCCGCCAAAGTGTGCAGTGCCATATCCTCAACAACGTCGCTGCAGTCACCGCAGTTCTGATAACCGGGCGTCTCTTGGCGGCCTATACGACACAGGAACCGGCCAAAACAACAATGGCCAGTTACCTGTGTCAGCCGGCAGGTGAGGGCGCCATGCCACCTCTCCAGCCACTCCTCAAATACGGGACTTACCGCCACGATCGTGGCGTGCCTGAGGTAGCGCGTATATTGATAAAACCCTATTTAAATTATTATATAAATGTGTACTTATGTAGCAGTAAAAGCGATGAGCGAAACTTCTTTTAAATATTTCGCACCCTTAATAAAACAGAGACTTATCTCAGTATTTTGGATTAAACAGATTTGAACTCTATTGCAAAGATTTAACACAAATATAATATTAGAATTTAACATATACAATTAGAGTTCAAATTGCCTTACTTTCAAATTGCGAGTTAAGTCGCTGTTTTATTAAGAGTGCGATTTGTTTCGTACAAATCCTATCTTTACATCGTAAGGAAACCTGCATGCCTGAGAGTTCTCCATAATGTTCTTGAAAATATGTGAAGTCAGCAACCCACACTAGGCCAGCGTGGTGGACTATGGCCTAACCCTTCTCACAATGAGAAGAGGCCCGTGTCCAGTAGTGGAACAGTTTAATACAGGGCTGATGTTATTAAACCCAATAACGTTTTTTGGCAATCGAACCCGGGTTGAACAACAGTCGCCATTCGCTACTACTGCGCATCTGAGGTAGTCATATAATTATACACAAGTTTATGTTAAATCTACATCTTACATCAAGTAAGTCCATTATCTCTTAGTTTGCACAATTAAAGCTTAACTGCAATGCAACCAAACACATTGCCAGATTATCTCCCATGGCACAACTTAGCAAATAGGGGAGCCATCTAGTTTCACGCACCTCGTAGTGCTAATTGTGCAAGCTTTAGTCAACAAAACTTTTCGTAACTGTTGTGATCTCATGAGAGCTTTAAGGTATATACTTATATATAAAAAGGGTCTGTAAGGGCTGGGGTACCTTACTAATATTATAAATTTAAAAGTTATAAAAGATTATTGAGACATTACCTAATGTATTTATCATCAGTCCAGGTGGTTTTACAGGCTTTTATATCACCAATGAGTGGTGTTTACCGCTTATCATAAGGTATCCACCACTCATGGACGGCCTTATTTTTTTGAAATCCCAGAAGTAACTCCAAGTAAACACAACTAAGTCGCTGCCAGTTGCAGTTTGCATAGCTGGTAAATTATCACACGGTTCGCAGCTTGAGTTTAAGAGTAAGAAGGAAAGTGACTGCAACCGCTAAATTACAGATGAATTCCAAAATATTTCAAAATCAAACATATGTGGGAATGATATTCGTCGCTAAAAACGTATTATCCCAGCATTGATGTTTGAATCTTTATTATTTACTCAATTACTCAAAACTCGAACACATTTGGATGACATTTGGCACATAAATAGATTATATCCGGGTATACGTTACTGTCTGTGCCGAGCCCCAAAACTAAGCAGCCCCAGGAGTCTCAACAGATAATAACGCAGGAATAGCGGACTGTATATTTATTGCGACATAAAACGATTATATAAAAAAAACGCGTCGCGGTGAACATGCGTTCGCTCCTAGGTCTCGTATGGTGTCTGTGGGGGCCCCCCGCGCAACATGGAGGAGCGGCGCCGGCGGCGGCCGAGAACCGGTTCGATGACATACGTCACGGCGCACGGCGGTTCGGGTGTATGGAGGCTCGAACAGTTACTGTTGGATTCACATGGACAAAGCCATAGGCAGAAAAACCTTGAGTGGTGTCTGGTTTATTTTCTCTCAAGGTTTTTCTTCAAACTCTCATAATCCGATGGGTGGCAATCTCCCACAACCGGAGAGCAATCGTGCTTTTGCACGGGGTTTGCAACATCGCCATCTTTCTAACTCTGGCCTATCATTGATAATTTTATTGGCCCGAACTCATGCATTTCAGGAGCCACAATAACCGGCACAGTTATATAACAAAAATAAATTACATAACCAGAAAATCTATTTAATATAACACAAACATCTTATTTTAGATTATTATCGAAGATATCTTAAGACGTTACTTTGAAAGGACTTTTTTGAAAACGAAATTCCTTTCCCAAATTAAAAATAAGTTTTCTTCATTTCCAACAAAAGCGGAGACATTGAGGCTGTGCCTAACATTTCTGTAAGATAAAGATCCTTTGTGAGAGACAAATTCGAACTAGGGAAATACCTGCTTTGAATTACTGGAGCAATTCGTGAGTCTATATTAATTACTTCAAGAAATTTACTTATATATACATATATCGTCATTTACTATCAAGATATTTAGCATACGCAGACTTACTGAAAGGGTAGGCAGAGGTGTATAAGTACACTCGCATTTAGCATTGGACAGCTAAAGTCTATAGAAATTATGTAAACGAGCGCACCATGTCGCTTCTGTCGTCTAAACGCTTCAGGACAACTGCCAAAGACAATACTAATTTAGCACTCGACATACTCCCGCTGCTTCACTTCGCTTAAAAGTAGGTTAGGATAAGTTAACAGTACTTTATAAAATAAAATATAGACTATTATACTTGGTGATAAAATATATTTCTAATGGAGAAAGAGAGGCGGCTCTGGCGGCTAAAAGAGCTCGCAAATAAATCCTGTGTCGCGGTAGACTTTACAAAAATTCAAACAACTGACACAAAGAATATTCAAACTCCGAACAACTATGTCTATCTCTATTTTTGTCTAATGTGGGGAACAAACCCACAACATACGGCGTAGTGGCAATGGCGAAGTAATCACCTAAACTACTACTCGCGAGCTGCGTGTGTGCAGCACTGGTGCAGTTACTGTAATTGTAACACGCAAGGCTTGTACAGTAAGCACGCGGCGTGCTTTCGGCGCGCGCGTAGCTCGCTCGCATGCAGTTTCTTTCGCTTCCACGCTGTATAATATGTCAGTAGAAAATTTGCTCGCGCGCAGCTCACGCGCCATTCACGCATCGCGCGTAGTTGGCACGCGGGTGGTGCAGGAACGGCGAACTTGAAATGCACACACGCTTTCATGGCGCATTCGCCAGATCTGGACACAGCTTAAGATTGCTTACAATACTAGGTAAAACTAGTGTGTTGCTGGCCCTAGGGAAAAGCAATTTAAAGTGAAATACTAGGAAAGCAAAGAGAAAGACATGTGGAATTTTTTTATCGGGTAATACGCTATAACGCTCAGTCGCAGAATATCTACTTCTCAAAATGTCAACAGGTCGCACATTGTCCCTTCTAAGATATCTCTTTCGTAAAATATCCCCGTCGCAAAATGTACCTTGTTTCTAACTCCTTGGTATCGCAAAATAATCGGTCTAGTACGAATCAGATTCACGTACAGAGCGTTCCATAGTAATTCTAGTAACGGTGTTGTGTGTAGTCGTGTGGACTATCACTGTCCAACTCCTTCTGATTAACATTATTTTGGATAATTTTTTAGAACTCACTTATACCTGAAATAAATAATTAGCCCAAAAGTCTAATCGCAGTCGACTGTTAGCGTGCCCAGACTGGCAGCGTTGCGACGTTGAATGGCAATGCTTATTCTTTCCACGTAATAAAGACCAGACCTGGTCAAAATAGTTCTAATTAAATTCGATGCCGGTTGTTTCCTCATGGCTTAGTCTTCACGTGTGTCAAAACTCGGCTTTTTCATGGTTACCACTGCTGAAACCTGGCTACACAGTGTTCCAGTGGGGAGAAAGTGGGTGGGACCAGTCCTAAAAAAATATCATGTTCTATGTTACTACATTTACTCTTGCGATTTCCTGTTAAAAGATGGCAATTTTCCAGGCGTGTTGGCTTACTTCTACCATGATTGGCAGCGCGGGCTATTCTCAGAACAATTTGTTTTATCATGTGCACCTGAAATAACACTATCTGTACGCGTTGCACCTTGTACGTATTTATGTATTTACTTCTGTTTAACTGTGACTTCGTAAAATTCTAAGATGTTTTTGTATCACTGTTTATATATTTCCCAAAATAAATAATCTAAAAAAAGATAATGTCTCTCTCTCTGTCTCTCCTTTTCCTTTCCTTCTCCCTTAGCCTTTTTAGCCTTAGGCTTTTCTAGTCTAACTGGATTTGCTTGGATATCAGTTTTTACACGGAGTGGCTGCCAGCTGACCTCCGCAACCCGAAGGCTAACGATACCCTAAGGCTAGACCAGTGTTAGGATATTAGAGGGCACTGACTTTCCCAATAACGACTGCCATAAATGTTCATGGCAGCCAGGACTGACGGCTTAACGTGATCTCCGAGGCACGGAGCAGGCGATAATTATTGTCAATCAATACGCACATAATTTCGAAAAGACATATAACTTCCGAAAGTCAGATGTGCGCGACGTGGGTTCGAACTCGAGACCCTCTGCATTGCAGTCTGTTGGTCTCCCTACTAAGTTATTGCTGCTTAGTCTCTCTCTCTGTCCCTCCAAGTTGTTGTTAATCCTTACTTGCAAAGTACGACAGTAAAGTAAACTGCATATTTTCAATCTTAATTTTTATTTGTTTATCTTCGGGGCATGGTGTGAGTTATATGTTTGAAAAACATGTTATTCAAGAGGTTTATTTTGTAAAATTTGAACAAGTCACTGTTTCTTGTTCCAAAAATGATAAATAAAAAAATATATAATATATATAAATATATATTATAGCACGTGTTAATAACGTACATACTCTCTAACTCACTTTGTCTGAGCTAGGCGATAAAGCAACAATTTTTTTATTGTGCAGACACGTTAGAGTTTTTAATATTTCGAATATAGTTATGTGTTACGGTATTGATTAATTGTTTTTATACATAATAAATTGTGTCGTTGCAGTGCATGACTACGTAATACATTTTAATAATAATAATAATATACCTTTTTTTTATTGACGTCGGTGGCAGGCGAGCAATTGGTCCACCTGATGGAAAGTGGTAACCGCTGCTCATGGACTTCAGCAATGTCAGGACACAGCAAAGCCACTGCCTACCGTGAAAGAAGAACTCTCTTTAAACCTCGTTTGAAGAAGGACATATCATAGCGCTCGGGCAACACCGTAGCAGGCAGTTTTTTTCAGATTCTATCACATACACACATCACCATATTTGTAGAATATTACAATGAGAAGCTGATGTACGTCCGGGCGTCACTTAGGGTTACCAAATAATATCAGGGTTGGTTTGAGGTATCAACCGCAAACCAACAACAAACCTGAGTGGTAACCGCATTTTTCATTATATATGTACTTTTTTTTGTTTTCTGTGTTATAATATTTGTATAAGAACGTGTACCTATGTTTTGAAAAATAAATAAATACTTACTTACTTACTTACTTACTTACCATCTAGCCCAAACTAAGCAGAGCTTGTACTATGGGTACTAGACAATGACCTTACAAACATTCAAACAACGGGAACAAAGAACACCCAGACTTGGAACAACCATTTGTGGATGACACAAAGTTTGTCCTGTGTGGAACTCGAACCCTCAACCCTCGACGCGGTGGCAGTAGTAAGGTGTCAATATAAAGCACTATTCCATCCGTGCAGTCTCGACGTTGATTGTACAGTTTCTTCTATCGATCTAAACAGTTACATCTATAGGTAAACAAATATCAAATTACATAAAATTGTCTTCTGTTTACGCGAATGTTATTCATTGAAATTAAACTTCTATATACGGATTTTATCACGTTGTTTATTTTACATTTCATTACATAATTTAGAAACTGTTACACTACTACTAGATACTATTAAACTTTACAAATTTTTAGGCTAATTAAATTATTTAAGTTTACACTTACCCCAACGTTTCGGTTGCTTTTCAGCAGCTATGGTCACGGGGAGAAAAACAGTAACAGAATTACGAAGTAACAGTTTCTAAATTATGCAATAAAGTGTAAAATAAACAACGCGATAAAATCCGTATATAGTAGTTCAATTTTAATAAATATCAAATTATTTAACTAGAACTCGATCTAATGCATATAATAAAAATAATTATTGATTTATTGATTACAGTGGTAAAACATGAATACAGTCCATCAAGTACTTAATATAGGTAATATAATATGGGTACCCCAGTGCCGGGCACACTACATTCGTGGCGGTAAGGCCCGTTTTTGAGGAGTGGCTGGAAAGGCGGCATGGCGCTCTCACCTTCCGGCTGACACAGGTAATGACTGGCCACGGTTGTTTTGGCCAGTTCCTGTGTCGCATAGGCCGGCAGGAGACGCCCGGATGTCATCACTGCGGTGACTGCCGCGATGTTGTTGTGGACACGGCGCTGCACACTTTGGCGGAATGCCCCGCCTGAGCATCGCAGCGCCGTGAGTTGATCGCGGCAGTCGGACTGGTTGCCCTCTAACTCCCGGCCGTGGTTCAGTCTATGGTCCGGAGTGAGAGATCGTGGAACGCCGTCGCCTCCTTTTGTGAGAAAGTAATTTCCATCAAGGAGGCGGCGGAGCGGGAGAGGGAGCGCTTAAACCCTCTCCCGAACCGCAGAACCGGGCGCCGAAGGGCGCGAGATGACCTCCTGCCACCCTGAGGTTTGACCTGGGGGTGGTGGGCTGCGTGGGCCTGCTCGCCACCCGATCAGCACCAGGTCCGAGAGGCGGCGTGCGTGTTCCCACGTGCGCCTCGGTATCGTGTCTTTGTCCCTCCCAGGGGGACGGTGGAGGAAGTATTTCTGTGTAGTGGCCTGCCGTTTTACACGGCGGGCCGAAACCACGGCGCGGTCGCGATTGCATGTGAAACCGACTCGCGCCTCGCTGTCTATGGTTATGTCGAGGAACACCGTGGTAGGTTTAGTCGGTATTACCGGAGTATCTTTTCCCTGGTGAGCCCGACATTACCTCTCCGTCGCCCCGCGGAGAGGTATGCGTCAAAGCATATCTCCATTCCATTCTTTCCTTTTAAAAAAAAAAGGTAATATAATATGGGTGCCTGTACTAGAGCAAACCTGCGCCACAGGCGTTAAGGTCATTTACAATATACTACTAGGAACTAAGATACATACAATTAACCATACTTATTATAAAAATATATGGAAAAACAGGGCAACATTATAATTATTATCATGGAACTTGTTATTACTTATTTAACAACAGTCAACAAATCTTCAGCATCCTCATAATTTAAAGTTTGTAAGTACCGACAGACTATCCGCTTAGATCTTACATAACTTAGGTCATATATAGCTGTTTGTTTATTTATCTTGTTATAAAGAAAATACCCTATGAATGCGAAAAATCTATTTGTAAAAACAAACTTTGATTCAGAAAGTGTGGTACAGTCAATATCTTTCCGTATTTTAGTGTTAGTAAGGTTGATAATATACAGCAATGGTGATATAATAATATCACCATTGCTATTTGCTTGTGAACTGTGTCAATACTCATTATACCTCGATAGTCTTGTTAGTTCAGTGACATAAGTCTGTGAGTGAAAGGCACATATGGCCTAGTGGTCAACATGCTGTAGTCATTAAATAGGTATTTTAAGACTTTATTATGTTAAAACATGTTATCATAACTAAATTATTATTATATTCAATTGTTTTAATTATTTATGATTAATTAATATAAATTAAAATCGCATGCCACGTGTATGACGGAGCATCACTTAAGAACGGCTCGACCGATTCGGCTGCTTTTTGTTGTATCTGTAAGTGTCAGGAGAAGGTTTGTATGAACAAAATTTTGCAGCAAATATCAAGAATTTAAAGGTTTTTATATGAAAAATATTAATAGACGTTTTAATGTTGAATTTAAATACGTCAAATGTTTTATTTGTATAGATTGACAAGACAACGACTGTCTGATCAGCTAGTTAGTAATAACAATTAATATTTTAGATGCTGAAGTTAATATTTGCATGTCTTGAAATGGACAGAACATGTTGAGACTCTAATATTTTGGAAAAACATATTTTTTCTAAAGATTTCTAGTAATTTAGATTTCAAATTACTAGCATTCTTGTTAACCCAGCTAAGCTAGAATGCTTGTATTAGGAATGGGTTCACGTCGGTAGTGCAATGGATGGGATTCGAACCCGCGACTTCTCGATCGCATGTCCAATACCTTATCCTTTAGGCTACCGCCATGTTATGACAAATAAATCATCTTTATCTTTTGATAATATGACCGTTGTATGAATATTTTTAAAGACCACAAAGGAAGAGATATATTATCAATGGTATCAGCTTAAACGCAACTGCCAAATTCTGATAAGTTATTCTCATGAGCAGTCTGGAATGTGCCTGGTGTATGGCAACAAGCACGTCCTCTTATAAGCAACTAGCTTTTGCCCGCGACTTCATTCGCATAACAGTAGGTTAGCCTATGTAACAGTACTTTTTTGAATAATTATATAGTCTATGTTGCTCGGTGATAATATAGCTTTATTATGGTGAAATAATTTATAAAATCGGTTGAGTGGTTTTGGATTTTTACAAACAAACAAAAAATTTAAATCTTTCCTTTTTGTAATATGAGTATAGATAAACAATCCGTCATTAGAAATACTTTTTAAAGACCCCGTCGGGGTTCATTCTTGTGTCGCGGGGAACTTTATAAACGTTGAAACAACGGACATAAAGAACACGCAAAATTGGAACAATTATTTGTGGATTATATAAATTGAGACTAGTGTGGTGTTCAAACCTATGACCCTAGGCTTAGTGAAAGTGGCGTGAAATCCACTTAAACCACTAAATCATTCGTACAGTCATAACACCAAGTGTTGTAAATTCGAAAGTTAGAAGACAATATAGCGGATAAATAACGCTGTACCTTTCGGGGTTATGAAGCTGTGTGCGTGACGCTACAATCCGCAAAAGAGGAATGGAAGAGGCCGTATACTGTCGCGATATCAGTAATTGTGATAGGGGTCTTTTCTAGTAAGTTTCACTTTTTGAGTACACAGTTTTTTGAGTACTAGAGCCCGCTGATTTCAGCATGAATGGGCCAGCTTGACCGGGGAAGTACTACCATCTCACAGAATATCGACGTGAAATAGCAATATTCCTACTGTTGTGTTTCGTTTGGTGAGTGAGAGTACCAGAGGCCCAATCACCCTCTTTCCCCTTTCCCGCTCCTTCTCCTTCCCACTTGCTTTTTTTCTAAAGGGTCGGCAACGCGCAAGTGATGCCTCTGGTGTTGCAGGCGTCCATAGGCTGCGGTGGCCACTTACCATCAAGTGGGCCGTATGCATGTTTGCCACATTAGTTGTATAAAAAAAAACTCACTGACTTTCAACTGCATCAGTAGTGTGGGAACATTAACTGACCATACAAAATCTCAGGAGAAAGTGTAGGAACAATTTGACAGAAAAATTAATAAAGGAACCAAGAGAAGTATGCACTGTCTTTTCTTAATCTCCGAGATAAAAACGAATACATAATAATATCAGCTTTGCAATGTAAATTTTTTTTCTTTTTAAGGCACGAATTATTCCTGTATCGCGGCAGACTTTACAAATATTCAAACAACGGACCCAAAAACCACCCAGACTCAGAACAACCATTTGTGAATAACACAAATTTTTCAAGTGGTATTCGAACCCACAACACTCGGCGCGGTCTGCAATATCCTATATTTTAAAACTGATGTATTTCACCGCTTCTATATATATACATACATACACGAATCACACCTATATATACTATATACATATGATTGGTAAATACAGTGTAAAAAGAGCAGCGATAGCTCAGTGGGAGACCAACAGACTGCAATGCAGAGGGTCTCGTGTTCGAACCCACGTCACGCACCTCGGACTTTCGGAAGTTATATGAGTTTTTGAAATTATGTGCGTATTGATTGACAATTATTGCCTGCTCCGTGCCTCGGAGAGTACGTTAAGCCGTCGGTTCCGGCTGCCATGAACATCTATGTAATGGCAGTCGTTATTGGGAGAGTGTCGACACAAAAGATCCCACTGGGTCGAAGTGTCGCCGGTCTGCACTGACTGGCCCCCACATAAGATAAGATAAATACAGTGTAATACGCCCCCAATGTGACAGCTATATTTAGGTCCCAGGCAGTAGACCATACAAACACATCAGACCTCAAATCACGCATAAACTTATCCTACGTACCAGGTCAATATTTGTCGGCTCGGAAAATATAAATTACAGAAAATAATAAAACCAAAATGAAATGATTTTAACAAAAATATATACGAACAAAATATTAGCACATTCATCATACCATTAAATAAATCACAAACAGAAATTTTGAATTAATGAATGATAGCCATTTAATAAATTTATTTTCGCATTCAGTGAAAATCATTACTCGCAAATTTCCATGTAGTATGCAAGAATACGTTCGATCAAATAAAGCATGGCTGAAAATGCAATAAATTTCTGGCCACACATTACCTGTGAAAAATAAATGCATTCAGTATCCTAACGAATATTGTAAATGGGAATGTGAGTTTGTTTGTTACGCTTTCACGACTTAACTAGTCAACCGATTGTCATGAAATTTCAGAACAGGAAAGGACGGTACTCTTCATCCTAAAAAAGGGAATTGAAAACTGTCAACACCTACATTTACGCGTGTGAAGTTGCGGCCATTGGTGATTTTAAAATTAGCCCATTGTAAATAAACTAACTACAGCACCACTTATCAGGTACCAACATAGCTATAAACATTGTATTGTTAGAACCACATAAAATTAGTCAAAACAATGATTTAGTGTATGTATGTATCTTATGTGGGGGCCAGTCAGTGCAGACCGGCGACACTTCGACCCAGTGGGATCTTTGGTGTCGACACTCTCCCAATAACGACTGCCATAGATGTTCATGGCAACCGGGACCGACGGCTTAACGTGCTCTCCGAGGCACGGAGTAGGCGATAATTGTCAATCAATACGCACATAATTTCGAAAAGTCATATAACTTCCGAAAGTCAGTGGTGCGCGACGTGGGTTCGAACCCGAGACCCTCTGCATTGCGGTCTGTTGGTCTCCCCACTGAGCTATCTGATTTAGTGTAAATATCATCCGATTCGCTCTCGATCATTCAAATGTGAGACGATCACAAACACCGTAATTATTACATATAATGCCATACCACACCAATTAATACACACAGTTATAAGGGTAAAACAGTATTTTATTATATTATAGACAAGCCATCTTCCGTGGTTTTACCCGCATTTATTACTGCTCCTAAGCGGTGAAGAAAAACCTGCATGTCTGAAATTTCTCCATAATGTTCTCGAAGATATGTGAAGTTTGCCAACCCGCACTGGGCCAGTGAGTTGGACTATGGCCTAATCCTTTTTACACTGAGAAGAGGCCCATGTCCACCAGTGGGATAGTTTATTACAGGCTTGATATTATATTACTGCCCCGGTCCCATGGCTCTAAGCGTAATATTCCTGTTACTTCTAGATAAAGTAGCTATCTAATGATGAAATAATGATTAAAATTGGTTCAGTAGTTTTAGAGTTTATCGATTACCAACAAACAAATATTTCCTTTGTATTATGTTAGTAGAGACATTTTATAGAGACAACGTAGTTTAAAAATATATATTGCTACATATATGATAGTTTTTCAGTATGTTAAAATTACATTACCCCATAGAGTTTGAAGAAAACAAAAACGCCGCTATATGCTGGGTGAACAAAGCTATTCAGATACACTAAAACAAGCAAGCATGATAGGAATATTTTTTACCTTCGGTCATTAGTCTCAGCGTGTTAGATCCGCCTTCATACTAAAGCTCCTTTTCTTTCCTGAAGTTTCTGCGTCCTGATGAGTCATTTTTAAGGTTCTACCTAGGGTTTTTTATATGGTGTCCAAAGTTTAAGCTGTATACACAATTTAAGTTATGAGTGTCATGGCATGCTAGATTGAATGAAATAATCGAAGATCGATATTCCAATGGTTATTATAATTGAATAGTTTTTATGCCTTTCATTCGAATCGGTAATCGATTTTTCCAGATGAAAACAAAGCGCTGTGTTCCGAGTTCGAATTTACAGTTTTCTTGACAGATCGATTTAAGGAAATAGGCATACTTACTGTTGCGTCGCAATATATATTTGCTAACATTATGTTTATTAAACATAATATTCACTTATATAATAAGAATAGTGATATTCATAACGTAAACACTAGAAATAACCATAAGTTAGTCAGCCCATATCATTGTTTACATAAACTTTACAATACATTTGCGGGACTCGGTATACGTTTTTTTAATAAACTACCTATTAATATAATTAATTTACCATTGCTTAAATTTAAAAGCGCCGTCAAAATGCAGCTCATTCGGAAGGGTTATTATCAGTCAACGACTACTTAACTGACAAAAACTCATGGCATTAGTTGCTTGTTGCATTCAGGATTCAAAGATCTGTATTACTTATAAGTCAATTTAGTAATGAAGTAAGTAATGTAATTTAGTAGTCACAAAGTGTAAGTGTATGCGCCATCATGCCATCCTACTGTCTGTTTTAGATTTATATTAAAACATATACCTTAGCCCAAATTATTTCATCTCTATAATATTATAAGTTATTGTTATTATCTTGTTAATATTAGTTTTTTACAGTCAGTGGTATATGGTATAATGGCTGCAATACCTTGGTAATCTGAGTTGTAAAATACTGAAATTATATTTAATTAGCGATTTAAAAGAGTGGCCGTGAGTTTCTTGCAGGTTTCTTCTCATAGGCTCCACCCTTTGCCTGAACCTAGCAACTAACCTAAATGTAGCTTCAGTAACTTAGTAAACTCACTAACCTATATATTTTGACGTTCATAAGTGTTACTTTGTGACCTAAATGAATAAATGATTTTTGAGTTTTTTTTTTTATTATTCTTTCTTTTATTCTTACGCTGCCATCATTATATATTCTCACGAACATCATGTATATTCGCAAAAACATCTTGCTCTATATCAAGAATAGTGACGTCCACAGCCTAAATACTCGCAATAAACACAAACTTATGGTACCGGGATTTAGACTTAGCAGAACTAGTAAAAGTTTTATTGGAAATAGTATTAGATTCTATAATAAAATTCCATCCCACATTAGTGAATTACCCGTCAAAAAGTTTAAAGAGATAGTGAAACGCACTCTACTCTCCAAAGCATACTATAGCACGAAACAATATATGGACGATAAAAATGCTTGGTCTTCGGTCCCCCCCTGCATACGGCAATGATTTTTTTGTATGTTCATTTATGTTATTCTCAACTATGTCCTTTTAAATACTTGCGTTTCCTCGGCCTACTGACAAATAATATATCAATTTCATGTTGTATAATTAAGATTATATACTTCATATTAAAATAATAAAATGTTTGTAAAGGTGTGAGCACGACGTTGGCCCTGGTGTAGGAAATTTATTACATTTAATTTAAATTTAATTTAATTCACTTTTGGAACTGACACCTAGCTTTTGACGTTTTAAAAGTGCCTGTTACTCAGGACTATATGAAATAAAAAAAATTGACTTTGACTTTGACTTTGACTTAGTTTGACTTTGATTTTCACTGTTACTAAAGCATTACTTTGTGTAACTATTGTTATCTTAATAGAGAGAGAGGGAAGAGTAAAAGAGGCAGTGTTATACACCTTGTACAATGTATAACATCTCATTAATACAATACAAGGTAACGGGTCTTACTCGCGATGAAATATTTAAAAGGTAGGTAATAACTATTGATTGCCCGACGTTTCGACCGACTTACAACGATGGTGGTGGCCAACCCGTGACCACGATCGTTGCAAGTCGGTAAAGTCACCGTCTGCTAAATTCTCTTTTAAAGTCTTCTTATCTCTTTGGAATCACCAGTCACCTAATGTGTGACGCCATGTGCAAATCGCTTTTAAATATATTTACTAACAGTGTTATATAATAGGAACAAGAGCCTACTGGAAGTATTGATAGCGAAGAAAAAGTAATTTATAAAAAACTTGACAGCGATAAACGACTTATCAATTGTAGTGTAAATTTTAATTGGAGTTGTAGCAAATATATTTCTAGTTACGTCTGTAAGCGGGAAAACATACTACATACATACATACATAGATTCACGCCTGTTTCCCAGAGGGTTAGGTAGAGACTACGGATTTCCATTTGCTACGATCCTGACACACTTATCTGGCTTCATTCACTTTCATCACATTCCTCATACACGCCCGTCGGTTCAAGGTGCTCTTAACCTGGCCGTTGTCCAGAACGCCTCCGATCTGATCTGATATAAATAAGAAAAAAAGTTTATTCGGTATAGAATTCGCGATGTAAAGCCAATTCTGTTAATCATTATCTCTTTAAAAAACTGCTATTGAAATCAGTCATACTTGCATTCATAATTTTGTGATAATTAAAGAGAGCGCAATGAGATATCTCGAACTGGCATTGAAGATGATTTATATATATATATATGTGTGTGTGTGTGTGTGTACTTTTTCAATTCATCGTTAAATAAATTATACCAATAACATATTACACTTTAATACGAAGCAGTAACTTTCGTGTGAGCTAGATACGTTACCAATTGTAATTTATAAATAACGACTGTAATAAATAAAGTGAAGTTGGTGAAAATAAATGCTTTTGTTAGGACATACTGCTAGCACAAGTAACGAAAGGATATAAAAGGTTTTTTTCTTCGTCGTTTTCTTCATTACTGACGGTCGTGTCCGTCCTTAAATGCTTTCACGGAGTCGTAGACCAGCTGTTTCCACACCACCCGATCTTCGGCTGTTCTAAGAGCAGTGGCAAATGTGGCAAATAAATGTTTTTACACAGAGTTATTTCATGGAACAGATAACTAGTAAAACTGATTTCAATAGCAGTTTTTTTAAAGAGATAATGATTAACAGAATTTGTGTTATATCGCAACATCTATACCGAATAAACTTTTTTTCTTATTTATATTAAGATACAGTTGCTACGCTAGGAATTATACAGTCTTTTCTGACGACTTTGAAATGCATAAATAATGTCATGCTTGTACTGCAGAGTTCCCCGACTGCAGAGTGGCTTACCATCACTCCACAGATACCACTTAGTAGCATAAAAAATAAGTATTCCGTTTATAAAAAATATGATAGATTAGATATATTCCTTCAGAAATTGTATTTTTTTCTGGATAAAAGCTATGTCGTATGACTATGTTCTTTTCTGTACCCCTGACAACATGTATGCAAAATTACATGCTGATCGGTCGAGTAGTTTAGGCGTGAAAGCATAACGAACAAACTCACATTCGCATTAACAAATAGTTAGGATACCAAAAAATGAAATTATTACATATACATATGTTCACTGTTACCCATTCTTCGAAACAATGTGTCTGAGAGTCGTAGATAATCGTAATTATAGTTCTCCAAATTACAGTTGAAAATATAAAAGGTAGCTTGTTAATTAAAACTTGTTATTTTACAATGACGCCTTGTAAATATTGTAAATAAAATTCCATTTACGCACGATTGTATCATAACCTTATACATTCTAAAATGAGATATGATAATGATGTTTGTAAAAGGGATTGCGAAAATCTAGAATTAGGTACGCTATGGTTGAAAATTTGGTAATGTTTATCTTTTTACATGAAAATGTTGTTATTTAATATGAGATTACTTGTTAAAGATAATTCATTTATATTTAAACAACATTTTAAACATCTTCTTGAGATGACTTGCCTGGTTTATGACTTCAAGGATGGCGTAGTGGTTAAAATAGTTGCTTCGCCACTGCCTTTACGACAAGTGGGTTTGAATACCACGCGAGACAAAAATAGTTGTGCCAAGTCTAGGTGTTGCCTGTGTCCATTGTTTGAATGTTTATAAAGTCGCCCGCGATACGTCCTATAATAATCATTCAGTATCAGTTTGGGTTTGTTTGCAGCTGATGGTTTTGAATAATAATAATAATAATATAATAATATTCTACCACATACACACAACACCATCTAGCCCAAACTAAGCAGAGCTTGTACTATGGGTACTAGACAATGGATAAACATACATATATACTTTTTTTTTTGTAAATACTTACATATTATATATAGAAACACCCAGACCAAGACAAACATCCATGTTCATGCACACAAATGTTTGACTTGTGCGGGAATCGAACCCGCGACCTCAGGCGTGGCAGTCGGTTACACTAACCACTACGCCATCGAGTCGTCAAGTGAAAACGTAAGCAGTGCCATGTGTTTTTGGGTATAGACTGTTCGGAATCTTGTAATATTTGATACTAGTTGATCTTGTGATCAAATAATAAATGCAAAATTACATAACTGGAAAAATTATAGCCTATAATATATAAAACTACAATTAAAGAAATTAATAAGTCTAACTACACCTATATAGGTGTAGTTAGCTATATATTCAAAAAATACATATAGTATCTCGGACTTTTTTGTAGATATTGATACGTTCTATAATACAGTACAACATTTTTTTGTTCTATCATTAATAGTTTCCGCAGCGCACGCGATGACAGATTTTTCATTACTAATTTTTCACACCTTGGGTTACATTATTGCATTTTTATTAAGGATCCATATTTTTTGAAAATGTAATATTGCCTATGTCACTCAGTGAAGATGCAGCTTTCTAATGGTGAAAGAATTTTTGAAATCGGTTCAATAGTTTTTGTGTGAAAACATTACAAACATACATACAAAAACACAAATGTTTCCTCTTTATAATATTAGTTTAGAAAAAGGCAACTAAAGTGGCATATAAAGTTAGCGAAATGCGCCCGCATATATTTCTGTTCATACGCTTTACGCTATTGCTACGTCCGCTTGAATGCTGATGGAATGCATACCGGGATAAAATATTCTATGTGTTCATCTAGAACATGGTCTATCTGTGACAGAGTAACATCTGCACAAACTTGTATTCACATTACAATATTCCTTCGTAAAAAACACCATATGCATTAGGTATCATGATCTGTGTGTAAGGACCCCCGTCCCTATAAATATAAAATTATCGGACGGAAAGTACACTCAGACTCAAAACAATAATTGTAATTGCTTTTGTATTGGATTTGAATCCACAACGGTACGGCAGTTACGAGGCGACAGCTAGCTTTATGGCATCCGTGCAGGCAAAGTAAAAAATACGGTATCACGAAAGTTCGATATTAATCGAAGCAAAACTAGTTTCAGGAGCGCATTAAAAGTCATGAGGCGAGCAGCCATGTTAGTTTGAATGGTAGGGTCAATGTCGGAAACGAATTAGATGAAAGAAAAAGGGAGGGACAATAAAATTATATGTGACGTATGGAGCAGCCGAACAGCGTTTAATACCTGAGTGTCGAGTGATTTATGGTATTGGGGGAAAAGCGTTTTAGCAAGAGGAACTTAAAATAGTCGTAGTTGACTATAAACTTTTGTTATAGCAAGATAAACCTTAAATAGCCGTAGTTGATTATAGACTTTTGTTTTAGCAAGAGAAACTTAAAATAGTCGTAGTTGATTATAGACTTTTGTTTTAGCAAGAGAAACTTAAAATAGTCGTAGTTGACTATAGACTTTTGTTTTAGCAGGAGGAACTTAAAATAGTCGCAGTTGACTATAGACTTTTGTTTTAGCAAGAGAAACTTAAAATAGTCGCAGTTGACTATAGACTTTTGTTATACCTAGATAAACTTAAAGTAGTCGTAGTTGACTATAGACTTTCACCGAAGTTAAGTGCACTATGTTGAATCAGTCGAAGGATGTGTGACTGGTCGTATACAGGTTTAACCAGTAAATGAAATATGGTTGCAGCACTTTCATACTAACCACTATATACTTAAGCAGTTAAGTATATACAGATGGCGTAGTGGTTTAAGTGGTTGCCTCGCCACTGCCACTTTTTCTTCTTTTTTTCTTTTCATGTGGTTAGTGGTCAACCTGTTGTCAAGAGTTGTTCAAGCCTAATGTAAGCCTGTAACATGGCTTAACGACTGCTGTCAATTTGACAACAACCGGGACCGACTTTTTACGTGCCCTCCAAAGCACGGAGACGCTCAGATGAAATGCCACTAAGCGGTCACCCATCTATAGACTGACTGCACCCAGCGTTGCTTAACCTCGCTAATCGTTTACCGATCAGTGAATGCAACTGGCTATGAGTGCCACTGCCACTGGGCCGAGTGTTGTGGGTTAAAATCCCACACGGATCTAAAATGTATGTCATCCACAAGTGGTGGTTCCGAGTCTGGATGTTCCTTGTGTCCGTTGTTTAAATATTTGTAAAGTCTCCCGCGATACAGGAATTATTCCTTGTGCGGGAGTGGTCATTAATAAAAAGAAATAAATAATGAAAAGAACGTTTATTATTGGCATCACAGCTACTTACTCAGCTCTACTTCTAAACACTGAACATTACTTTGAAATTAAACACTTTGTACGGATTTTGTCGCGTTGTTTATTTTACTTTAAAGACTTTTATTACATAATTTTAAAACTAACACTACTATTATTGGACTTTACTACTATTTAAGCTATTTAATTTAATTAAAACTATTTTTATTTAAATTTACCGTTTGCCCCGACAGTTCGGTTGCTTTACAGCAGCCATGTTCACGGCGAGACTAACTAAATAGTGTCCAATAATAGTAGCGTTAAAGTTTAAAAATTATGTATTAAAAGTGTTTAAAGTAAAATAAACAACGCGACAAATCCGTAAGTGTTTAATTTCAATGTATAACATTCGCGTAAACTTCTTCTCTCATAGCCTTTATTATTCCCAAGTCACTTGGGGTCGGCTTTTCTGGTCTAACCGGATTTGACTGGATATCAGTTTTTACGCAGAGCGGCTGCCACCTGACCTCCGAAACCCGAAGGCTAACGATACCCTAAGGCTAGACCAGTGTCAGGATATTAGAGGGTCCTGACTTTCCCAATAACGTCTGTCAAAGATGTTCATGGCAGCCGGGACCGACGGCTTAACGTGGTCTCCGAGGCACGGAGCAGGCGATAATTGTCAATCAATACGCACATAATTTCGAAAAGTCATATAGATAACTTCCGAAAGTCAGAGGTGCGCGACGTGGGTTCGAACCCGAGACCCTCTGCATTGCAGTCTGTTGGTCTCCCCACTGAGCTATCGCTGCTCATCGTACTTATATACTTATCTACTGAAATTTATAAATTTGCTAGCAATTAATTATTATTATTATTTTTTTTTTTTTCTCTGTACCTAATATCAAAATTTAATTCCTACTTATTATATTATAGTAGTAGTAGCATGACATGACAACAAAACCAAATATTTACACACCCTATGTAATGGTAGAATGTATATGGGACATTATAATTTAAGATCATACTTTGTAAACCTACATTCTAACAAATTAATAAATTTGAATTTGAATTTGAATAAGTAAGTATACATAGATTACCTGCTTCGACTTGGAACTACTAATTGTAGATCACACTAAGTTTTGTCTTGTGTGGCGGTCGAACTTACGACACTTGGCGTGACATATTCGCTACTATGCTGGTATTTTATATCATTACGCCATCCATGTATTGTATTGATTCCCACTGTTTATCGACTGCCGGATACGACTGACTTCACGCGACCGACATCTGAACAGCAAGAAAGCCAGCCGCTTATAAATAGACTATATAAAGCTTGCATAAACTCAATATGCAAGCTATAGGGGAAAAGTAAAAACAATGTTTGATTTTTTACATATAATAAAATAATAACTGGTGTCGATATACATCACTACATATTATAAAACAAAGACCCGCCGCGTCCGTCTGTCTGTTCGCGATAAACTCAAAAACTACTGAACGGATTTTCATGCGGTTTTTACCAATAGACAGAGTGATTCATGAGGAAGGTTTAGGTGTATAAGTTGTTAAAGGTTTGTACTACCCGTGCAAACGTGCAAACCGCGGGTCGCTAGTAGTACAATAAAAAATAAATAATCTGAGGGTTCTTTATAAGAGATAGAGAAAAACTTTATATTATTTTTATATTTTGGCTGTGTATCTCTGTGTGTTTTTACGAATTTGAATGCGTTTTTCACAGTTGTATTGCTGAAGTTGTAACATAAATCTGGTGCATGTTTAATCTTGATACGCCGCCTGAAATTCGAGTATTAAGAAAGTTAGTAACTACTAACTTCCTTAATACTCGAATTTACAAACCTTTAACAAGTTATACACTTAAACCTTCCTCATGAATCACTATGTCTATTGGTAACTACCTACTACCCAATTCCAAGCGTACATTGCAGTTGCAGGCAAAAGCTAGTTCGAAAATAATAAACGAAGAAAATATTTTCAATGCAAACATTGGTAATGTTTCCTGGAATTTTCCACAAATAAGGAATGCTCCGTTTCATACAAAACCAATGACCTGAAAATGGCCGCGGCTAGCGCATTTTCAACTGCCCATAGAGATTACGTTTTGATTCAATGCTCAACGCAAAAAATGGTTTCATTTGTAAAAATGGTGCACTTTTATTATTGTAACGTCAATGGGTCGGATAGTTTTTGTATGCAATTATTGCTATGAATCGGCATTTAAAATATATTTGCTAAGCTTTTTCCAATGCAATTCATATACGTCCTTTAAAATATGTTAAAAATAGTATGTAGTAATTTTATTGGAAAAAGATAAGTGTGACAAAGCGGGCTTTCAACCTAAACCGGTGATTTAATATTTGTATTGGGTGAAGGTGATTAAAGTGACTGCACGGTATTGAAAAAGCTTATGTGCCTGAAGAGAGTGGGTTTCGGGCTACCTAAAGAGTAGTAGAGTTTTGTACTGCTAGCAATGGGCCAATGATACTTGCATCTAAAGCTGCCTACATAGTGCAGGTGCAATATAGCAGGAGAATAGGTAGCAAATAATACTCCTGGTGTAGCAAGATAGTGCAGGGAAGTTTTGTAATCGATAACTAAAATGGCTATCACTCCAATTGATACATTGCAAAAATTATTAAGAAGTAGATTTCCAATAAATTTTGGTAATCAAAAATGTTCAGTGCGCATGTGTAATAAGGTTTGACCACAATTATTTTAGCAATTGTTTGTTTAATTTATCTGCTTAAAACAATAAATATGCTGGTGTCCATATGCAGGGGTTACCACTCTCGCCTGTCACTTTTGACTTAGAGCATTAAGAATTTCGAAGTCCAAAAGCAACAGCTACTGTACAGTTAATTTAGAAACATTCATAATATAACTTGTGCTCTGTCAACCTACGAAATTGTTAGAAAATTCCAAATTTAGACACATTGAAACAGTTATGCGGAACTCAACTAAAACTCGTTAAAGTTGTCAACAAAGAGCGGCTGTTTAAAAAAGAAAGGAGATTTCTACGACATAAACAGGCGTGTATTCATTACGTTTCGAAATTGTTGCAAAGGAAAAATATAAGGTAGGGTAGGAAACTTTCATTTTCTTGAAACTCGGTTATGCGTGGCGGGGCGAAATCCACTTTTTTCAAAAGTTAATGCAGTAAAAGTTGAATGTTTTCGAGTGCTATCATCTTAGATGACATAGTTTCTGAGAGAAATTCTTAACTTGTTTTTGTTTAGTAAGTGACAAGTTTGATTGTCGTGTAGGCACGACTCTTTTCAAAGAATACAACAATGATATTTTTGCCTTAATCGTAATCATCGTCGTAAATTCTGCTATTGGACAAGACAAACAGACCAGCGCCTCAGTTGCATTGTAGATTTTCCTCATTTACGCACAAAATGCTATACTTTCATTTTTATAATGCGTTGCACAAATAAGTGGAAATTATCACCCAAGTCTGTTTTTTCCGATGAGCACAATCGAGGCGTCTTCAAGCCGCGATTGAATCATAGTCATTTAAGGCCAGTTGAGTTGTCGTATCGAAACAAAACGTGAGCCAATCCTGAATTTAAGAAGAAGATCTGCCCTTTTGCCTTGTTGGGTCTGTAACATAAGATTGTACTTAAGGGTACTGCAAAGTCGGTTTTCTACACCAGTTCGGTTGTAATATTATTGGGATTATCCATTAGTAAATTCCCAGTCAACATGGTGTCTAAAAATGAATCCAGTAGCTGGCGCGACCTTTTCACGTGGTTCCTAGAAACCTCACTATCAGAAGTACAAATCTATACCACATAATCGATGAAGCAGTCGTTTTACATCAATCCATTCATCTAACAATCACATGTTAGATGAGTGGAACATAGAGGAGAGAATGAAACGGGATCCTGACTAATATTATACATAGGAATGTGAGTTCGTTTGGTTGTTTGTTTTCACGTAGTAACTGCTCTACCGATCATCATACAATTTCATATAGCGTTGTCACAGTTACAGAAACGAATATAAGATATCTTTCATACGAAAAAGTATTGTCCCCCAAGTGAAGCCGTGAGAAAACTTTGTGTTGCACAAAAGAGACTTGCATCTTACATAGACTTGCATGGTTACATTATAAATTATTTTTCCAAGGTACATATTATATACATATATATATATATATATATATGTGGCCAGCATTTAATTCCTATGTACGTTCATATCAATAATTAATAATGTATGAGAGTCCTCAAAACAATACAGAACCAATATATCGACTCGTATTTAAATATTGTTCGACCAAACGTTTTTCGTTGACCTACCATTCTCACGTCAGTAGTCGAACTGAGTACTTCGTACGGATATTTCATGATGGCATTAAAACTATATGGTTTGTTTGCACGCTCATATAAATACGAATAAATAATATGTGTCGATTTTGTTGCCAAGCTGCCTGATTATTTATTCGTTGTAATTACGATGACGAAGATGGAATTGGTTTTTGATTGAAATATGTAGATAACAATGCGACGTCGATTCAATATGACTACTTTTCATCATCATACTAAAGGTACTTTGTAGTAAGCCATATTACTACAAAGTATGTTTTTTTTCCTAGCTAGTGGAAATCCGTAGTCTCTGCCTACCCCTCTGGGAAACAGGCGTGAATCTATGTATATATGTATCTTTTTTCTTAAAAATACAAGTATTTAGGTATACATTCTGTGCCACTAGAGGGTTTTACAAATATTTCAACAAACGGACACAGAGAACACCCAGACTCGGAACAGCCATTTGTGGATAACACAATATTTAGTCCCGAGTGGAATTCGACAGTTCTAGGTGTCAAGTACACCTAGTACTGTGGGTTCAATTTCCACCCCTTGGCAAGGTTATCACTGAAGTCACCACGCCATTCGTATAGTCAAGCAATAACTCTAAAAAGCATTAGCTTTTGAGAGTTCGAAAAAACTCTTATACAATAGCTTTGTCCATCCGTCCGTCCGCCTGTCTGTCTGTTATACGACTTTCAACTCAAGAACCGTAAGAGCTAAAGACTTGCGATCAAAAATTATTTCGGCTACTCATACCACCTCAGCTCCGTCCAAAAAGATATTAGGGTACCGGTATATAGCACAGTGGTTATGAATGCGACTACTCAGCACTGAAGTCTCAGGTTTGATTACCAAATCGAGCAAAACGTTATCAAGCAAGAAACTCTCAGTGGCCGGCTGTAGTCGGTTGACAGCAATAGGCTCGATTCTAATTACGTCGGATTTTAAACCATAGCTGGCGAAATGTGATTGCAATACCGCAATGCGTAAAGCCTTGAGAATTTTTTAACAGAAAATCCGATACCATATTACTCGACCTGGGATTCAAACCCTCGTGCATAGCAGCTGCACTCACCACCGCTGTACCACCGAGGGAAACACTAATAACATACGAGTAATATCATTGTTATTACACCACAACAAAGCATGTCAAAGGAACGGCCTACATGATACATTGCTCATAATTATCTAAGTAATTAACTGAAATTACGTTGACTAATCTCTACATTCATTATTGATAGAACGTTATGATATACTCATATGTGCTATATGCTAATGATGGTTAGAATTATGATTGATCATGGTGGTAAGATGAGTGATAAAAATGAAAGATATATCATATTGACAGCCTCGCAGTGGTTTCGAGTTTCATCGTAACGCACACAATTCTAAGTTTTTGTAGCTATCTGTGAATTAAATGGTTTGCAATGACGTGCTTACGATGGTGGTCCGTATGCTTGATTATTTATTAAGCCTGCAATACATGTTGTCCAAGCGTAGACCAACGCGAGCGAAGGCAAACTGATACAAGAAAGGTACTACTGTCTAAACGTTCGGCAAGTTTGAAGAAAACCAATGCAAACGACCAATGCAGACGATGTTTGTGGAGCTGTCCACACGTTGAGTGCTGTCAGTCTTTATAGAGCATTGAAACAATATGGTCTTCGTGAAAGTTATTGCAACTCCTGGTATTTTATTAATTATGGCACTCCAATAACTTATTTACGATTGATGAGCGCATATAATTACTATATCAGGGTATACCGTAGTAGACTTGTAAAAAAGTACATTTTGTTTGTGTAACGTGTGATGTTCGCCAAGCGAGACCATGGCAGACGGACCAACATGTGAACACTGCCCGAGCGCAGACCGACGCCTTTGATTTGTGTAGAAAAACCGACACCACTCCGAAGTGAGACGAGTGGTCGCGAGTGACTGCGAGTTGTTACAAGTTACGCAAATTAATATATACACGTTGGCGCTTACCTTCACTCGGCTAACTAGGCGAGTGATACCAAGCATTAACAAGGTAAAGCAAATACACCGTCTATACGTTGGTATTGGCTGTCACTCGGCAACGTTGGGCCAACATGTATTGGCTTTACATTAATTATTGTACAAAACATCCCACTTTTCTCCACTCCAGTTAAATATTTCACAGGACACTCAGAACAATAATTTCTGGATCACGCTAATAATTATTGCTCTGTTTGTCTTGTCTATGTATATACATAAAAATTCTATTTCCGTTCAGTCATGGCTCTTAGCAATTTCTCAGTAACAACATAGAGTTCAACAAAGAGACAAAAGGCACTCAATCTGTTACGTAGGACTGAAATCTAAAAAAGGAAATTATTGCCGTACTAGAATAAGCAATAAGCAGCGATAGCTCAGTGGGGACACCAACAGACTGCAATGCAGAGGGTCTCGGGTTCGAACCCACGTCGCACACCTCTGACTTTCAGAAGTTATATGACTTTTCGAAATTATGTGCGTATTGATTGACAATTATCGCCTGCTCCGTGCCTCGGACAGCACGTTAAGCCGTTGGTCCCGGCTGCCATGAACATCTATGGCAGTCGTTATTGGGAAAGTCAGTACCCTCTAATATCCTGACACTACTGCTGAACACCACACTAAACAGGGACACTATAAAAAACATAAACACTATACAAGAAATTGAAGGCACCACAGTCACATACACAAACACTATAACAAGCGCCTGTACACACGCAATACCTCAAAAGAAAAATTCGGAAAAAATTTCTGTGCCATGGTGGTCTGATGAACTCGCCGGGCTGAAGCGAAGCGTCGCCACCAGAAAGAGGAGAATCCGAAGTGCCGCACCGGTCCGGAAGTCGAAGGTGGTGCAGGAGTACCTGGAGGAACGGGCAAAATACCAGGCTGCCATAAAGGAGGCTCAGGTGCTGAGCTGGAGGGGGTTCTGCGAGAAGCAGGACCGTGAGGGCATATGGGAGGGGATTTATCGGGTGATAGGCAGGACATCGAGACGGGAGGAGGATGTGCCTATGGAGCGAGACGGGAAGGTGCTGGACGCAGAGGGTTCGGCCAGGTTTCTACCCGGAGGACCTTACCGACCTAGACGATCCCGGGCACGGTGAGATGAGGAGGCGAGCCGCTGAGCTAGATAGCGAAAGCGGCGGAGCCCGAGATCCCCCGTTCACCGTGCACGAGCTCGGCAGGTCGATAAGGTCCTTCAACCCTAAGAAGGCTCCGGGCGCCGATGGGTTGACCGCCGACATTTGTGTGGAGGCGATCAACAGCGATCCCGAACTGTTCCTGGCGCTCATAAACAAATGTTTAGAGCTCCATTACTTCCCGAAGGTATGGAAGGCGGCCACGGTCATCATTCTCAGGAAACCTGGCAAGACCAACTACGCCACCCCCAAGTCGCACAGGCCGATCGGTCTTTTGCCTGTGCTGGGGAAGGTTTACGAGAAGATGATTGTGGCTCGCCTGAAGTACCATATGTTGCCGGGCATGAGTGCCCACCAGTATGGCTTTATGCCACAGAGGAGCACGGAAGACTCCCTCTATACCCTCTTAGAACGCGTCAGGGGTAAGCTTCGTGAGAAGAGGCTAACCCTGATGGTCTCACTGGATATAGAGGGGGCCTTCGATAGCGCCTGGTGGCCGGCCATAAAGGTGAGGCTAGCGGAGGAGTCCTGCCCGGCTAATATACGGGGAGTAATGAGCAGCTACATGAGCGACAGGACGGTTGGGGTACGCTACATGGGCGCCGAACATCAGAGAGCCACAGGGAAGGGTTGTGTCCAGGGCTCTATAGGGGGTCCTATCCTTTGGAACCTCCTGCTCGATCCTCTGCTTAAGGGACTTAGTAGTAGAGGGGACTACGTCCAGGCATTTGCCGACGACGTCGTCCTCCTCTTTGATGGGGAGACAGCGCTGGACGTTCAGAGACGTGCCAATGCCGCCCTCGAGTATGTTCGGGCGTGGGGTGTCATGAATAAACTGAAATTCGCACCGCATAAAACTTATGCGATGGTAATAACGCGGAAGTTGAAACATGACACCCCCCGCCTGAGCATGGGCGGGGTAGACATTGGCATGTCCAAGGAAGTGAAGTTGTTAGGGCTCACAATAGACCATCAATTGACATTCAACACACACGTTGCCAATGTCTGCGCAAAAGCCACCAACATCTACAAACGGCTTTCCAGGGCAGCAAAGGTAAGCTGGGGTCTGCACCCCGAAGTCATCAAGATCATTTACACCGCAGTTGTGGAACCTGTGGTCCTGTATGCCTCGAGCGCGTGGGCGCCGGCCGCGAACAAGCTCGGAGTGCGAAAGCGCCTAAACGCGCTCCAGCGTAGCTTCGCACAGAAGCTCTGCCGAGCCTACCGAACGGTATCCCTGAACTCAGCACTGGTGCTGGCAGGGGTGCTCCCTCTTGACCTGCGCGTACGCGAGATGGCCTCGCTGTACGTGGCCAAGAAGGGGGTGCACCTGCCGGCGCTGGGAGACAGGGATGTCGAGCGGGTGGCATCGGCACTGGAAAGACCTCATCCAGCGGAACAAGTGGGGATAGAGCTGGGAAGCCTGGTAGACGAGGAACAATACCTCGAACATCGGGGATACGAGGTGCGTATATTCACGGACGGGAGCAAGATTGCGGGCAAGGTCGGAGCCGCGCTATCCATATGGACGGGCGAGGCCGAGACCAAAACCCGCAAGCTTGCTCTCTCGCCCTATTGCACCGTCTACCAGGCAGAGCTTTTGGCCCTCTGTGAAGCTGCGAATGAGGTCAGGCGGCGAAAAGAGAGCGCTTTCGCTATCATCAGCGACTCCATGGCGGCCCTTCAGACAGTGGCTGACCCTGGTTCCCTTCACGTCCTAGCGGTCCAGGCAAGGGGCGCTCTTAGTCACTGCAAAATGCAGGGTAAGAGCGTCTCCTTGTTCTGGATCAAGGCTCATGTGGGACTTGAAGGGAACGAGAGGGCGGATGCCCTGGCTAAGGAGGCCGCCCTGCAGTCGAAGAAGAAGCCCGACTACGACCGGTGTCCGGTTTCATTCGTAAAGCGAACCATCCGTAAGGACTCGCTCTGCGAATGGGACCGGAGGTACAGCGCCGAACAAACGGCGTCAGTTACTAAGCTGTACTTCCCAATCGCGTCCGAGGCATACAGAATCATTAGGAAGGTCGAGATGACCAAGGAGGTAGCACAGGCCCTCACGGGGCATGGTGGGTTCTCGGAGTACTTGGCAAGGTTCAAGTGCAAGGAGAACCCAGCATGCACCTGTGACCCTGGCGTAGGTGAGTCGGCGGCACACGTCCTCTTAGAATGTCCGGTTTTTGGCCCAGCGCGATTTGACTTTGAAGTCGAGCTGGGCCAAAAACTTGAGGTGCAGCAACTCCCGAATTTAATGGCGGAGAGTAGAACGAGGATCTTGTTTCTAAGGTATGCCGGAAAAATAATAAAAATAGTCAACAATAGAAATTAGTAGTAAGTAAGTTATAACTAAAAATATTTGTAAATATTTCCCTAGTTATAAGAAACATAGTATAAGAAATAGAATTAAGGAAATTGTTTTATTGTAAGAAAATTGTAAACTAATTAAGATAGAAATAAGAATTGAATAAAAACAGTCCTAAACCACCCGTCCCCCCCCCCAACCATAGTTAATAGAATAGGAATGAAAGAATGAATGAGAAGGATAAAAGTACGAGAGGAATAAATGATAGAACTGGAATGACAAAGAGAACCGGAATGGAAGAGTTACTTTAGGAATTAAGGCCCCTTAAGGGCAGGAGTGCACAGAGAAGCATGCACAAAAAACATAAACCTGTTTAGCCAAAGGCTCTGGCTTAGTCGTTGCCAGAGGGTACGCAAAAAAAAATAAAAAAAAAAAAAATATCCTGACACTGGTCTAGCCTTAGGGTATCGTTAGCCTTCGGGTTACGGAGGTCAGGTGGCAGCCGCTCCGTGTTAAAACTGATATCCAGTCAAATCCGGTTAGACCAGAAAAGCCGACCCCAAGTGACTTGGGAATAATAAAGGCTAAGAGAGAAGACTAGAAATAAGTCATGTATCGTAGGGCACTTCACAAATAATGGACATAAAGAACACACAGACTTGGTACAATAATTTAGGGATCACATTATTAACCTCGGCGTCTTCTTCGAAGGGGTTAATGAAAATACTTTATGGGTTTGTGTGTCTGTCTTTTAGTGACAGGCATAGCTCCGGAACCACTGGACCGATTGACTTGTAACTTGGTGTGCAGACACTTTGGGGTCATCCCTCGGTCGAGATTGAATATGGGTCTTGTGGGTCAAAAGACCCCGAGATATAGGGGTCATTTTTTTCATTACTTTTACATTTAAGGCGAAGAGGTTGAATCCTGGGTTTTTACACCCATCTCGTTTTTTTACAACACTCAATGTAGTAGCGAGGCGAGAATATGAATTACTACGCTATCCGTGTAGTGAGGTGTAGAACACATCTGCCAACGTGCTTAAGGATATACTTAAGTAAGTCTATATGTGTATTTATTATAAGAAATAGTGTCAAATACAGATCCTTCAAAGCCAGAAGGTTAATTGCATTATGCTTACATAGCTGAGTAATTTATGCGAATTACCCGGCTAATGTGCCTCGAGGTGCTTCCTAATTTATGTCTTTTGTTCACTCCAGCGTACATCCTCGTAGATACTGATATTAATGTTAAAATTCATTATATGATCGTGTAGTGTGTGTCTGTAGTGTGCTTTAATGAATTTATATAGGAAGTTAGTGAATATATTGTTGTTGTGCTTATGAACTTTGTTTGGTATAATACTGTGGATGAAAATAAGGTATTTTTATACTATTTAACGTTACGTTATGAGTTATGAATTGGTTTACTGACAAGCTATGTCGTATATAGAAAAATATAAACATAACAAGTGAGAAACGGCCATGAATTGCCGTAAATCTTAGAGTTTGAAAAAATGGTATCACGTGACCTTGAGGTAAGAGGTCAAAGGTCATAGTCATTTCGGGGTATATCGACTATGCTAAGTCGAATGGCGTTAACCGCAAGTATCTAGCTCTTACGGTTATTGAGTTGAAAGATAGTATCACGGGACCTTGAGGTCAGAGGTCAAAGGTCATAGTCATTTCGGGGGTATATCGACTATGTTGAGTCGAATGGCGTTAACCGCGAGTCCCTAGCTCTTACGGTTCTTGATTTAAAAGTTGTATAACAGACGGACGGACAGACGGACGGACGGACAAAGCTGTTGTATAAGAGTTTTTTCCGAACTCTAAAAACCGAATGCAGTACACATACGGTTTTCATGTTTTTATACATACTAGACTTTGCCCAGGATTTGCTCGCGTAAATGTAGGCTAGGTTAGGTTAGCAACGGTTCTTTTTTCTGGTTGAAAGGTACCTCACGTGCTTTTCTGTACCCAAGTACACAGAAAAGTACGTAAGGTTCCTTTTAGCACAACAATACAAGGAAGAAATATTATCATATTCGCAAACACATTTTCAGGACAACGTGTATGCGAAATTTTTTTGATCATTAAGTAAGACGTGAAAGCATAACAAACAAACAAACTTACTTTGGCATGTATAATATTAGTTATAAGTTGCCTGGGCAGTGGGACACATTATATACATGGCTGATATTATATTATACACATAGCATTGGACTGCATGGATAGTTTGGTTGTTTAAGTACGCCAGTGCGCCGAATGTTGTGTGTTGGCTCTGTCTTCTTCCTAGCGATTATTAATCCCAGCTTATGCCAGGGTCTGCTTATTTCTGGTGTAACGAGATTCAGCTGAATATCAGTTTTTACACGGAGTGCCATCTGACCTCCGTAACCCAGAAGGATAACTTGATTCTATGGTTAGACCAGTCGTCAGGATGTTTGAGGGCACTGACTTCCCAATAACGACTGCCATAGATGTTCATGACAGCCGGGACCCACTTTTTAACGTGCTTTCTGACGCACGGGGGTGAAACACCGCCAACTTTCTAACTCTGGGCTAATTATTAAGAACTTCTTGACAGAAATTCTTAATAAATTGCTACTAAGAAATTCTTGACGGAAAATCTTAGTAGCGTTTTTCCAAGCCCGACCCGAGAATCGAACCCGAGACCTCATGATCCGCAGTCGTATACTAGTGTATAGGTACCAGTGGTAGTCCACTGGACCAACGAAGCAGTTGTGTGTTGGCTCCCTAAACATGATAAATGTGTTATTCATAAATAGTTGTTCCAGACGTTTGTGTAGTCGCGACACAGAAATGATAGAGTAGGCATTTTAAAATTAGCTACACGCTTATTATTTTCGAAAAGGCGGGCAGAGGAGTACTACGCTCACATTTTGCCATCTCTATTTGTTCAGTGTGCCATTTGAACACAAAACACTCGACGTGATGGCAGTGGCGAAACGACCACTTAAACTACGCCGTACCAGTCTAGATATTTTATGTAAATATTGATTCAATTTTTATTAAATCGATTTTTAGAAATTTATGTTTGAAATTACTAGTATTCTTGTTCTTTTAACTGCCTCCATGGCGCAGCGTTAGTGAATGCGACTGCTGTGCATGAGGTCTCGAGTTTAAATCCCGGGTCGGGCTAACAAAAAGATATTGGGTTTTTCTGTTTAGAAATCTCAATACGAGCCCGGAGTTAGGAAGTTGGCGGTGTTAGACACCCCCGTGCCTCGGAAAGCACGTAAAGCAGTTGGTCCTGCGTCTGATCTCTCTCCGGTCGTGTCGGATCACTGTCCCATCGGATCATGAGGGTTAGGGAACAGAGAGTGCACTTGTGTTTGCGCACATACTTGTGCACTATAATATTTCCTGCCCAGAGGTCCAGTCCCTGTTAAGATTGGCCGCCGTGGCCGAAATGGATGCTGGAGGACATTCTTCTTGTTAACGCCTTCAGCTAAGTTAGAATGCTTGTATTAGGAATAGTTTCACGTCAGTAGTGTAATGGGTGGGATTCGAACTTGCGACCTCTTGAAGCACAGCACAGCACTTGGCGTAGAAGCAGTGGTGAAGTTATCACTTACAGTATAAGTGATAACTTCACCATTGCTTCTACGCCACCGCCAATCTCGATATGTAGTTTATGTATAAATATATAAGCACTGCAGAGCTACTTAAAATAATGCAAACTATAGACACATTAAAAACAAGTTTTCTCCCAACTTTCCCCTAAACTTCCGTAAATGATTATCTAGCGTTTGTTGTTTAAACATAGTTTCCACTTAAATATACTAGGGGTCCTAAGTGGGGGAGGATTAGGATTATCGAAATGGGTCTATTAACGAAAACGAGCCATTTGGCAAATTTTGCTAGCTTATCACTACTTTGGATAATATTAGGGTCGCGAGGTTGGCTGTTTGGGGTCATTGAATCTAATAGACCAGTTTTACTGTTATTGTAGACGATTGGCACAAGATGAAGATGGTAGTTTTGTAAGGATTCATTGTGGCAGTGCTTAGTATCAATTGCTTAAAAGGAATTAAATAATTATTAGATACTTTTTGTTGTTTAAAATTAGATCTATATTGTTTTAGCTGTCCGCCGCGGCTTACCAACGTTAATGATTACCTACTGTATATGGCTTGTAGCGTGACGTTATATAGCCTTCCAGAAAATTAAGCTATCAAATGCAACAATATTTGTTTTACTACTAGGTAGCATATAGTCCACCGCGCTAACCCAGTGCGGATTGGCAGACTGTACACATATTTGGAAACATTAAATAGAATTGTCAGACATGCAAGCTTAACCACGTGGTTTTCCTTTACCATTTAAGCGATAATTAGCAATTGAATTTAATATTGTAAAAAATGAGATGCAACCATCCAGATTATATGCTGTTACTGAGAATGTTTTGGAATAACATTCTAAAAACACTTTGCTTGATCCGGATATCGTATCAAAGGCTTTTTTATAATCAACCGAAAATACACACGATATCATATCTAAAAAACTTTGATCGCTCCTATCTTCTTTACTATACAATAATTTATTTCCTATTTTATTTACGTATTGCAATATCAAGCAAATTTCCTCATATGGCTGAAAATCTGCACACCCTTCCAACTATTTACGGAAGTAATGTCATGCTACTGGTATCAGCTATCATCATTCCATTTTCATAACAAAGATCGTTGTCCTTGAGTACCTTTATCTAATAATAGACAACGGAACAACACGGAAAATGGCGCAGCTTAACCCCAAAAAGCTCGGCTATTTCGTAAGAGAGGATCTAATTTTTTTCACCTTATAGATAGCCGTGTTGCGTCTAAATATTTAATTTCTAATTCAGTGCGAACGTAACTGTAAGCATTAGTACGTAAGTTCTACTTAACCAGCCCTTCTTGTGGAAACATCGGTATAAGGTAATGGCGTTTATAAAAACTAGAACATGGCAAGCGTTGTGGTTCTCAGAATCGTTGGCAAGGTATCATTCGAAAGTTTGCATTGGACGTATTTGCTTGACTAAATGTTTGTGCAGTGACAATTGGTTTTGTTCTGCGAATTGGAGTATGCTTTGATTTATCGTTTTTGGATACTAGGAATTGTTCTTTCAATTTTAATATCAATTTGACGGTTCTTGTTAAGCTAACTAATTAGGCTAAATGCTTTTGTTAGTCGAAGGTCGAAGTAGTGAATTGACTGACGTATTTTTTAATATTTCAAGGTAACGCAGGTATATCAACATTTCATATATATTGCTTTGTTAAAACATGCATACGATTGTAATGGTAAGCAGGCTGTATGCGAGCAATATAATTTGTATTGCTTGCACGTTTCAACCAATGTTAAGCGCAAAGGAAAGAAGAAGGAAGATGGAGTGGGAATCAAAGGCCGGCACTCTCTTCCTCTGAAACAGCCTATAATCGCATATAAACTCTAGAATAATGCGTCGCTACGCTAAATAGTTAAAGATGGGATAACATGATAATGATAGAAAAGCAATGAACACCTCTGAATCTTGTTCTACCTATGAAGCAAAGCTATGGAAGATGACTGATTTCCTCTGTCGCCAGTTTCCTAGAGGAAGTGCCCTATTTATTCGCATAAAATTATATGTCATAATTCAACATGGCATACTTTTACTTATCCTAATAATAGTTATGCATAATATTAATTTGGCATAACTGTTTAGGCACAATTTTTTAGAGCATAATTACTACAAGCATAATAATTGTTAAGCATATCTAAAGCATACATTTGTTTATGCATAATTATAATTAAGTATAATATTTATACATAGGCATAATAATTATTAATAAAATACTTTTCGTATATAAAATAAACATGATGGCGGCTTAGAGGAGGCCCAAGGGCAACCCCCGCCGCACCCTAGCCTATTGTTACTCTATGGTACCTAAGTTATATTGGATATCCTTTTGATCTTTATGCCTAATAACTATTAGACGAATAAACAATATACCTTATAACTTTATGCCAATCAAAATTAGGGCAAAAACATTAGCCTAAATTATATTTATGCCTATTTAAATAGTATGTCAAAAAACAATTATGTCAAAGTATTATTATGACAAAAAGAAATATGCCTAACTCGATATGCCAAATTAAATTAGGATAAAAAAATTGTGGAAACAAAGGCTTCCTCCTAGAGGGTTGTTATTTACTTAGAGAGTCGGACCATTCGTGCCTAAAACCAATTGAGTAATAACTTTATTTCTTATTCTTATTCCTAGTAAAAAACAACTCCCGCACTATGAATAATTCATGTGTCGCGGGGTCACGTACCAAACATTTAAAAAACGGACACAAATCAGTCATCAGACAGAAAACAACTCTTGCAGATCACAAAAATTTCCTTTCCGTATGGTGATCGAACTTACGATCCTTGGTGTAGAGTCAGTGGTGAGGAGACCACTTAAACCACAAACCAAACCCGTGGAGTCTAGAGGAAATAAAATATATGCCATAATACAGTGCAATATTTCAGTTAGAATGTCGATCTGTTTAAATTTAAAGCCTGTCCTTCAATCGGATAAGATCCGGGCTTGTGTGAGCCCGGATTCTCGTTATAATCAAGAGAACCCTCTATCACATAAGACTTCATTTGGCACATCACCATTTTAAATTATAAAAAGAACCAGCAAACAGGATGATATTTTTCATCTCACGCCACAGAACAACAAATTATACCAGGGAAAAAGCATGTATGCAGGAATTAAGTTAAAAATTATTTCATTAACGAATTCCAGCGGTTTGGCAAAACATTAAATAACTTTTCGCCGAGGTTTCCGGGCACGAAAAAAAATTGTTGCGAATTGTTTCATCCCCTAAAAAATATGTAACATACCCCGGGTACACAATTAAATTTTTCTGTTGCAAGTTTCTTTCGTGTTTAAACGAGAAACGTTACGTCGCCATCTTGTATAAATGCAGGTTATACATTGATATTATGGTGCTTTAAATGTGTTGGTACGATGTCTATCAGTTAGTACTATATCCCGTATGAACTTTGACTTATTATATTGGAAAACTGTTTACTAATCAAAAGCGGTAATTTAGCGTAACTTATTTTAGATACATCACACACATACATCGCAGGAATAGCATGATCTACGGGAGTTATGCTAATGCTTACGGCCAATAGTGAAGTCCCAGACCCATAAATAATGAGTTTTTTTTAATTTTCTGAGGAATTATCAGAAGCAACACGGTAATTTATTATATAAATATCTTTTGTTTGTTTTATTTAACGTAGTGTATGTAGTAGACATCAGAGCGCGTATCGCCGTTAAACAATTACCTTCGCCGAATATAAAACTGTAAAATATCTAAGTTACCATTGTAAAGGTGATACATTGTATCTTATGTGGGGGCCAGTCAGTGCAGACCGACGACACTTCGACCCAGTGGGATCTTTTGTGTCGATACTCTCCCAATAACGACTGCCATACATGTTCATGGCAGCCGGGACCGACGGCTTAACGTGCTCTACGAGGCACGGAGCAGGCGATAATTGTCAATCAATACGCAAATAATTTCGAAAAGTCATATAACTTCCGAAAGTCAGTGATACATAATCAAACATATAAAAAAAGGCTCAGTATAGGGCAATAGTTATGCTCCTCATTACATGCAACCTATAGCTGGCTAACCTAAAGATAGTTAGGTGTATAATACGTCTGCTTGCTCCTTCAAGGATAAGCAGTGCACTTGCACGTGTAAAAACTCATATAGAACGAAACGCATACATTTTGGATATTTCAACAGTAGAAAAACACCTCAGCTAATATAATATTAATATTCTATCACATATAATATTCTATCTCATACACACAATACCATCTAGCCCAAACTAAGCAGAGCTTGTACTATGGGTACTAGACAATGGATAAACATACATAGATAAGTATTTTTTGTAAATACATACCTACATATTATACATGGAAACGCCAAGACCAAGACAAACATCCATGTTCAAGCACACAAATGTTTGACTTGTGCGGGAATCGAAACCTTGATCTCAGGCGTGGCAGGCGTCGGTTACACTAACCATTGCATCATCGAGGCCGACAGCTAAGAAATCTATTTCATACTTTTCTCATAATTATAAAAACGAACAAAACGCCACGACTAAAATTTATCTGACAATTCAAAAATCGCTCTTAAGACATCTAACTTAATTATTCCTACACCCAGCAAGAACAAAAGAAACAAACTGAATAGAAATAAAGATCTATTTGCCGTAACAGATTCTCGTAAACGCAACTTCTTGTTACATTCTCACTGCATTCATTGAGAACTATTCACGCATTGCTGCTTGCATTCCCTAGCATCTCTTACAAAAGGTTATCCAGCCATTTGAAAACAGCATTTTACTCTTTTACTTAGCATTATTAAATTTTCCGTTAATCTCTGTAACAGTGGCGCGTTTAAAAAGAAAATTAATGACGCTCTCGACGTTATGCTTCATGATAAAAACTTAGAGATTAATTAAGGAACTGCACAAATGACATAGTGGTTTCAGAGGATGCTGTGTGATGATGTTTTAAGTTCGATTCCCACACGGGACAAATATTGGAGTGATTCACAATAGGTATTTCGAGTCTGGGTGTTCTTTGCGTCCGTTGTTTGAATGATTGTAGAGTACCCCGCGATACATGAATCATTTGTAGTGCTGAGAGGAAGAGATGTCTTTTCTACAAGAAGAAAAATAAAAGAAAAGATGTGCTAATATATCGGATAAAGAGGAATATATTCCTGTAGGTCCTAAGAATTAAAGAAGTATTAAACTTTGTTATGAAAAATAGTTTAGCAGGTTACCCGTTCCTGTTTACGGATAAGCGTATGTAACGTATAGATACAGTATAAGTGTAAGGACTGAGGACCCGGGCAAAATTTCTGAACCGGTTAAATATCATTTCGTAAAAGTTTAGTAACAGCACAGAAATCGGCAATGTGTGTGGCAGACGCTAAAATGCTACCTTAGATGTTTGTCTTGATAGCGAAGGTGTATATATACATACGACTACTGTGCATGAAGTCTCGGGTTCGAATTCCAAATCGGACGAAGTGTTGTTCCATTTTTATAACAAGACATATTCAGTTCCAGGTCTAGAAGTCTACCGCGTTAAAGGCAATAGAATCGCCACTTATTATGTGGAACTTATACACATAACTTTTTTATGATTTAGGAGGCAAATGAGCAAACGCATAACCTCATGGTAAGCGATTACCACCGCCCATGGACACCCGCAACACCAGAGAAGTTACGAGTGCGTTGCCGGCCTTTTAAATTTAAAGAAGGGGGGAGGGTGAGATTTGTGCTTCCGGTACACTCAATCACTCGACGCAATACAACGCAAGCGCTATTACACGCTGGTTTTCTGTTAGGCCGTGGTATCACTCTAGTCGAGCCGGCCTATTCGTGCCGAAGCGTGGTTCTCCCACGATAAAAATACTAATAATATATAGCTGACGTAATATGTTTGTAATACACCTCTGCTTACCACATCGAAGATACATATATAGGCCTAAGTCTATCTGGATTACACTCCGATCAGAGTAACCAGTAAGATCACGCTCAGACTCTGGACTCCATGTATCAATGGAATTTGCATTCTTAATGAAACGATACGTCTAGCTGTATCGCTTCCAGTAAGATTGGAGTTCACCGTTTGGCGATGCCATGCCTCAAGATATGGAAATTCGTAAATGAATTGCATTTGAATATGGTGATACATATGCGAGATAATCCGTCCATTCTCGAATATCTAAAGTCAGTAGCTGCAAAGAAATCATACTATATGATAATTTATTGTCTAGAATTTAATTAATCCTTAAATCGACTTCGTATTCAAGTTGGCCGCTGTGGTTACAACCTGGTAAAATGGGGAATCAGGGAGCCTCGCAAAGCACAGTGTGAATGTGGTGATCCCAATCAAACCATGTAACATTTGATGAAATGCCTAAATTGTCTCTGTAGGTGCATCATGGAGGACTTGATGGACGCAACTGCTGATGCGATTGGCGTGGCTACACATTGGGCAAGACATATTTAAAGAAGAATTGGATGGGTCATCCATATGGGTATGTTGTATGGTTTATGTCGTATGTTGATTGACAATTTACTATTGCTAAGAATTATGTGAGTTTATTCTTTTTTAGGGCTCCTAACCCAAAGGGTGCCAACGAGACCCTATTACTAAGCCTTCGCTGTCCGTTCGTCTGTCTGTCTGTCAGCGAGCTATATCTCATGAACCGTAATAGATAGAGAGAAGAATTTGACACAGAGTGTGTATTTCTATTGATGCTATAACAACAAATAATAAAAAACCGAGACAAAGAATTTCAAAATGGCCGCTATACTAATAAATGCTGCTATTGGTCAGCGTGTTCAGTTTTATACACAATAATAAAACAACAACAATATACGAAAATGAACAAAAAAAGGAAAGTACATAGTGTTATATCTTGTACGATGGTACCTGTTCGTGTAGGAATCCGACTCGCACTTGACCGGATTTTTAGTGACATTGAAGTAGCAAAAGTGTTTCTACATTCTGCCTGAAAGTAAGCGTAAACGTAGTGGATTGAAACTTGTAACACTAATGATATCACTAGCGCGTTAGCGAGCCAATCAAAACCTTTTCAAGTCCTATTTGAATAACACTGTGCTTAATCTTTTGAGTCGCAACGGGTGGCAAGCCACAATAAATTTTCAATTAAGGCTGGCATTCCAACAATTTACAGGTCAAAAATCTCTTTAGACAACTATGGCAAGGAATTATTTCCATAACTACACATCAATAACAGTAAACAACATTTTTATAGCTTATGAAGGAAAAAGTTCCCCTTTTTAAGGATATTGCGTGCACAGAGGACGGTGATAGTTACAACTTGTATGGAAAAGAAGTGTAGCGAGCTAAACATATAAAACATAGAAAAATATTTATTTAATAAATTCTGGTATTATGGCTGAAGTAGGACTGGGTTGGACTCGTCTGCCGTATGCTACCAGGGAGGTGGACACAATTTGTGACCAATTGGGTGTCAAAACACAGTCGATGGCGACAGGGCAGACCTAAATGGAGATGGCGGGATAACTTGGACGTTTTCGAAAGGGACTGGCAGGAGATATCGTCGAACAAAGCAGTTTGAAAGTCTAAGAGAGAGGCTTTTGTCCAGCAGTGGTTATATGGATATGGTTGGATTTTCACTTACTTTATTATAATTTATCAAAGTAACTCTACTAGAGGAGCGCTCATTATTTTGAAGACTACGCCTGCATCAGCGACATTTTATTGTGTTGCAGAAAACTTTACAAACATACATATTCCAAACTACAACACTCAGGTTTATCCTAGTTCAGGCAGGCTTAAACATAACCTTTCTGAATTTGATTTATTTTGTATACACTATAAATAAAGCATAGCTTTTAGAATTAATGTAAGCTTAAATTATTTAAGGCAGCAATGCAATGCTTAAACACTGTTGATGTAGTAAGTATGTGTATCATTTTTTTTGCTCATTGTGGCGACTACGGGGAAGAAACTGATGATGCTTTAGTATATGGCAACACTTTTCACCCTTCACTTTCAAATTACCATTCCACGATATCACTTAACTTTTTTCTGACGTCTTGTATAAAACTCATGTTACACCCAAAAGAAGACAAAATACTTACGCATCACTTATTTTACATAAAATCTATTTTAAAGTAACATTTTATAACAAGCGGATACCTCGCTAAACCGCAGGCCAATAAACTTTGCCACTTTATTATGTTTTCGAGTGAAGCGGAGAAATATTGTGAGGAAAGTTCTGTAACGTTTTATTTGGACGGTATCCGCAACGATGGTAACGCCATCTGTCATGTTAACTCGAGAATTACTGGCTCAACGTGTACATTGTGCACTTCGAGTGTCAGACATTCATCACTGGAACTGACAGTAGACTATATCATTTATATTTTTGTTGTGAAATATTATATTAACTTCGCTTAGCTTGATACAAGTGACAGTGTGGATGATGTAATGGATTAAAGTAGCACGAATGATGTGAATACATACATACATATATTCACGCCTGTTTCCCAGAGGGGTAGGCAGTGACTATGGATTTCCATTTGCTACGATCCTGACACACTTCTCTGGCTTCATTCACTTTCATCACATTCCTCATACACGCCCGTCGGTTCAAGGTGCTCTTAACCTGGCCTTTGTCCAGAACGCCTCCGATCTAATCGAGAAACGTTCGCCTAGGTCCTCCTCTTGCGACTATTCCATTCACACTAGCCTTATAAATTTTCTTAGTCAGTCTTTCCTCGTCCATTCTTTTTACATGTCCAAACCAGCTTAACATACCCTTTTCTATTCTTGTCACTATAACAACTTTCATGCCGTATCTCTCTCTAATCACACTATTCCTTATTCTATCTTTCAGAGACACACTACATATATTTCTCAGCGCTCTCATTTCTACAGCATTTATTCTGCTCTTTCACTTCCATACATAGGTGTGGGCTCTAATAGTCCTCTATGAACAGCCAAACGTGCCTTTTCGGATACATTTCGACTGTTCATAAAAGCGCGTAGAGCTCCATTCACTTTGTTGCCAGCAATCGTTCTCCATTCAATATCTCCCTCATGTTTACCATCCCTTGTAAACAAAGTACCCAAATATACAAACTCTTTCACTTGCTCCACTTTTTCTCCATCAATCATTATATTACACATCGTCACGCACTCTTTCTTTTCAAATACCATTACTTTCGTCTTGCTTACATTTATTGAATGAGTATAATGACGTGAATGAGTGGTGTCAGTGGTGGCGTTGTTAGTGCCACTGCGCCGAGTGTTGAGGGTTCAATGCAACACAAACAAAAACCCACAGTTGTTTCGGAGCCTGGGTGTTCTTTGTGTGCGTTGTTTAAATGTTTGAGAAAGTCTTCTACGACACGGGAATTATTCCTAGTGCGAAACTTTTATGAAAAAGAAAACACCTACCAATATACAGAATGCTTCGTGCTTGAATATGGTCTCGTTAGTCTTGTAGCTTGAGTTCACGGCTTATCGTCAAGTCCTAAGTTCACATCGAAATATAACTACAGAGGAGACATAGTCATGTATATTATTATATATAATACTAGTAGTTTTCCCGCGGTTTCACCCGCGTAAGTCCCGTTCCCGTGTGAATATCGGATTTCACCTCTTTTACCCCCTTCAGGGTGGAATTGCCAAAAATCCTCTCTTAGTGCTCCCCTATACTCTCCAAGGAACATACATGCCAAATTTCAGCTTCTTGCGTTCAGTAGTTTCGGCTGTGCGTTGTCTATCAGTCACTCAGTAACGGAAGAGTTTTATATGTATAGATTCTACCTTTCTACGACACACACACAACACCATCTAGCCCAAACTAAGCAGAGCTTGTACTATGTGTACTAGATAATGGATAAACATACATATACATACTTTTTTTGTAAATACATACATATTATACATAGAAACACCCAGACCAAGATAAACATCCATGTTCATGCACACAAATGTTTGACTTGTGTGGGAATCGAACCCGCGACCTCAGACGTGGCAGTCGGTTACACTGCATCGACATGTTAGTTAAATGCAATGATCTTATTTTTTTACCCACTGCACAATATAAAAATAAAAAACCATCAAACAGCAATTATTTGACACAATAGCATAGAAAAAAAATACAATTTGTACACATAAAGAGAGATGTTGCCAGACTTTTTTATACATTTTTACTGATATTAAAAAACGGGCAACTCTTTTATGTTGTTTTTATTACAACTGACGTTTCTATTCAGCCGGTGCGCTTTTTCAAAACTGACAGGTTTGCATTGAACGAGGAACTTCGGTCTCGAAAATAACGTTGAATATGGTTAGATAAGTATTTTTTTAAGTGACGGGACGAGTACGATACGATGTGACAACGTTATTCTAGTTATGTTAGTTTTTTCGTTTCTAATTCGATTGTTTTGATGGTCATGTAGTGTTTGTTTGATTTTATGTATAAATGTGGAATGAGAGGTTTGTGATTATTGCGCATCAGTTAAAATATTATTGAGTTTTCTCATGAAGTTCTCAATAGACTGCATTGGTAGCGCAGCGATAGTTAATGTGTATGAGGCTATGATGCCGGGATTAGGCTAAGTATTATCAGACTTTTTGTCAAAAAAATCTTAGCAGCGGAGTCTGGCATTGTGACCGGTATTCAACAATAGAGTTGCCAAGTGCGCACATTTTTACGTGGAAAATAAAACAAAGCTGGCGTAATTTGAGTGCCTTACATTTCTGCCTATATTTTTGGAGATAAAGGCACGAGACCATGTATCTATGTAAGTTCTTACTAAGAGCAAGACAAATATATTCGGTAAATAGTTTCAGACGGTTAATAAGATGTCCGCACACACGTTCTTGCAAATTATATAGCAAGCTTCTATATGCTTTAAAAAATCGCTTGTCATTACGCAGACCGTACAGTACTCTAGTTCGCAGTTTAGGAGTCGTAATCCAGTATATTTGAATGTATAACATAATCGTAATTCATGTAAACGTAAGTCAATAGACTAACGTTTACATGAATTACGATTATGTAAAATACAGATATACATGTTTAAGTTCAGATTTATGTCATAATTTAAGATTATTAAATATCATCAATCATCTGGATATTTATTTCAGGGTATAAAAATGCAATGCATACTAGCTAATCCAGCGATAGCTCAGTGGGGAGACCAACAGACTGCAATGCAGAGGGTCTCGGGTTTCGAACCTACGTCGCGCACCTCTGACTTTCGGCAGTTATATGACTTTTCGAAATTATGTGCGTATGGATTGACAATTATCGCCTGCTCCGTGCCTCGGAGAGCACGTTAAGCAGTTGGTCCCGGCTGCCATGAACATCTATGGCAGTCGTTATTGGGAAAGTCAGTACCCTCTAATATCCTGACACTGGTCTAGCCTTAGGGTATCGTTAGCCTTCGGGTTGCAGAGGTCAGGTGGCAGCCGCTCCGTGTAAAAACTGATATCCAGTCAAATCCAGTTAGATCTGAAAAGCCGACCCCAAGTGACTTGGGAATAATAAAGGCTAAGGGAGAAGAAGACTAGCTAATCCAAGTTCTGCATAGCTGTAGCTGTGGCTCATTCTCATAATTTTATTCTCGTCGGTTTTTTGGGATAAAATATAAGAAAGTTCTTATAAATATTTATGTTGTTTGAAAACTTTCAAGTCAATCCAACGAATACTTTTCGGGTTTCGCGGGGAAAAATATACAGAAGCTAAATTTTGAAATATAATACAGCTCATTATATTAATTAGATCACACAACTGCAAGAGACATTACATTAATTTCTAAATAAATTAACGCGTACTCTAAAAGTCATTCTCAGTTACTATTTATTTTCATATTTTTTATCTATGGTCGGTACTGTTTTTCATTCAAAGCACTTGCATTTTATCGATGGTCGGACCTTTTTGTGAGTTGCCCTAATTTCCCAGCTGTTCCGTGGTGAAGTACTGATGGCCAATTAGACGGCGGTTCAAGAGGAATGAGGTAAATTGTGAGGAAATTTTCAGAAAACGACGAAAGCTTTATTATTTTTTCATAAAAATGTTGCGGCTATTTGCTTTAATGAAGTTTTATGATTCTAAAGTTGAGTAGGAGCGAGGTATTTTTAAAACTAATAAAAGTGTATACGCCACGGTTTTATTATAAACAGCGATTCTCGATTAAATGCTGGATACCAAAATTTGGTTATCGATATCCATGATTTATATGTAGAAGAAGGGCACGGTCGTTTTCATAGTGTGAGAAGGGTTACGCCATAGTCCACCACGCTGGCCCAGTGCGTGTTGGCAACACATATATTTACCAATATTTTACTTGACATATTAGGAAGTAGTATATTCAAATGGTCATATTCATGATAAACATTTTACCAATGGCTTAATACATAGTATATATAATAAAAGCGTTATAAAGAATCTTTATTCACTAATCTCTTGTAAACCTTTATTATATACTCAATCGTCATAAGGCAAGCTAGCATACTATAAACGATACTTGTAACGATTCTTGTAAGTTTTATGCATATAGCCGTAAGAATATAAAATTTTATCAATTCGTAATCAAATATAAACCGTAACTGCTGTTTCATTTCTTTTATATTAAGATTACTAACCATTTGTGATGCATATTACTTTCTTTCTTTCTTTTCGTGTGGTTAGTGGCCAACCTGTTGTCAAGAGTTGTTCAAGCCGCCCGTAGGCCTCTGAGATGGCTTAACGGCTGCTGTCAATTTGGACACAACCAGGACCAACTTTTTACGTGCCCTCCGAAGCGCGGAGACGCTCAGATGAAATACCACTAAGCGGTCACCCATCTATAGACTGACCGCACCCAACGTTGCTTAACCTCGCTAATCGTTCACCGATCAGTAAGTGCAATAGTTTTATTGTTAACCCTTCCAGTTACGTATGCTAGTGTTGACATTTGAGACATGCAAGTAATAGCTGTGATCAAAAGCCACGGCCTTTCAACCCTGATTCTTTATTGAGTACTGCCGTTTATTCGTAAAATTATGTTTACAGTTCAATGTTGTGGAGAATACATTCATTAACATTTTACTGGACAATATTACTGTATGTATAAAGACATAACAATCTCCAATTTTTTTATTATTACGTCATGTAATATTACAACAATGACCCTTTTTATTTTTATAGTACGATTCCGTGTAACGTGATTTAAAGGTGTGGAGGAACAGGGTGTGGTGTCCCTCCAACACAAAGGGAGGATCATCGGACCAGGCTGGTTGATCGTGCCTGGCGGGCCGCGGCCCAACGGTTGATGTCGGGAGCTTGTATATATAGTTAGTCGCTGTGTAAACTCCGCTTGCGCGATGCAGGATTGTGACGTCATTTTGAGCGTATTTAGCGCCATCTGTTAGATGTAGGCGGAACTTCTTCGTCTGTACAGAGTCGCCACAGAGGCATTAAACGTATTCGAAATCAACTCTAGTAATATAACATTGAATATTATAGAATTACTTCAATAAACTAATTTAAAAGGCCGGTAACGCACTCGTGACTTCTCTGATGTTGTGAGTGTCCATGGGCGGCGGTAATCGTATACCATCAGGCGATCCGACTGCTCGTTTGCCTGCTATAACATAAAACAAAAACTTATTCAGAATCATAGTTCAATATATACAAAGTATGCTTCGAAACGGTTACCTAAATATACTTTGCCAAAAGCTAAATTGCCAACGCTTCTTTATTATAAGCTAGCTAAGCTTTGAAAATATAGAAATACAGTATAAATAAGTTTCCTTAGTGGACGTGGTATTAAAGCCCCGTACAGATCAGCGTTCACTAAGCGAGCGTTTCTCGTCGTGGTCTCGAGCGTTTAACTAGCATTGAAGTGATGCGCGTAATTTATATTTTCTCTTTAGTAGTAAAGAACCATTGGCTTACTTGAGGATAAGCGGTAATTACCAGGTCTAGCCATGTCTAGACAACTTCAATGTGCTTTTTTGCATGCGTTCTAGTGCTGAACAGAAGCCAAACAAAGTAAGGACAGGTACGGGTTTTTTATATATACAGGATGACTGGTTAAACAATGTACGTACTTAAGGACATGATAATTTATGGTCAGACGTAATATATAAAGAAAAACAAAAAAAAAACTGTGTAACCTGCAAAGAAAACCTTCAAGAAAATTTGTATGAAAAATCTATAAAATGTGGACACTGCGCGGGTCGCACACAGCTGTGCGCGCCGCGCTACCGAGGCTAATGACCTTTGATAAGAAAAGAAAAATCGGGGGTGCAAATTCGGGCGAGTGCGAGGTGCGGTAGCGGGGGGCGGGTTCGGAGGTTTTGGTTACTGTACTGAGTCGTTTCGTGGAATAACGGGAATTGCCAAGGTCGCACGGCCAATCGGTCATCGCTTGTAACACAGCTGTGGTATATGCGAAGACTGTCAACACATTAAGTTTTTATTAGATAACTAGTAAACTTAAATATAAATAGTTTTAATAATTTAATTATCTTAAAAATTAGTGAAGTTTAATAGTATCTAGTAATAGTGTAACAGTTTCTAAAATATGTAATAAAGTGTAAAATAAACAACGCGATAAAATCTGTATATAGTAGTTTAATTTCAATGGATAACTAAGTCAAATTTTAAGTACCTGTTTTTTTTATTATATACTATATATTATTATATTATATAGATACCAATATTATTATTTAGTATGAAATTACTTTCTGCCATCTACCTTCTGCCTAATTTATTTAAGTTACTCTTTATTTTGTTTTTAATTGAGTTGTATACTGCCTACATGCACCGAAATCATTCAGGGTCTGCGAGAATACCAGCGTTGTGGATATACTGCAACATTGCTGACGCAGGACCTTATTTGTTCCATATGTACTTTTGGTTGTGTTTTCTGTTACCTTATATTATGAGCGTGGAACAAATAAAATTATTTTCTTTCTTTCTTTTTAGATATTCGGTTACAAAATCGAGTACTGAATACCCTCCTTCAATATGTCCAATCTTTTAACAATCACCCTGTATATCGTCAGTTGGAATATAAAATTTGCTTCGCAACTTACAAAGTCAGAGTCAGAGAGTGATGCTAATGCTAACTACGCATGAAGCCTGTGCTAGGAGACGTAAGATTGTCTGGACGTATTGCGTAGGGGTTTAAGCGGTCGTCCAATGCACAGAGTATCGTCGTTCGATCCTCACACAGGTCTAACAAGTGTGTGACCCACAAATACTTATTCTGAGTATTGTGTGTCGTGTTTATTGCTTGAATGTATGTAAAGTCTTTTGCGACAAATGAATTATTTTTAGAGCGGGAGTCATATTTTCATTACGACCGTCATAACTGGTGGTAGCTTAAAATCAAATGATAGCAGGCGTGCAACGTGTGAGTGGCGCTGTTGGTGCTGTGATGTCCTTGCGTACATCGTTGCATAGTAACAGCGCCAACTGCCTTCGTGGCGGTAGTGAACGCGACTGCTGTGCATGAATGAGGTCTCGGGTTTGAATACCGGGTCGGCCCAACAAAAAGTTATCGGGTTTTTCTGTTAAGAAATCTCAATAGCACCCGGAGTTAGGAAGTTGGCGGTATTAGACATCCCCGTACTCCATAACGCACGTAAAGCTGTTGGTCCTGCGCCAGATCTCTCTCCGGTCATGTCGGATTACCGTTCCATCGGATTATAAGGGTAAGGGATCAGAGAGTGCACTTATGTTTGCGCACACACTTGTGTACTCTATCTATAAGTATATATCTCCTGCGCAGATGACCAGTCTCCGTTAAGACTGGCCGCCGTGACCGAAATTCGGTCTGAAGGATATTATTATATCATTAGTAGGTAACAGCGCTACTGGCACTTGTACGCCGACAGCGTCACTCGCGAAACGCTTAAGAAACGCGCGTGGTTGATAGATGCAATTGTGAATGGGCCTTAAGTTAACATTATGCACACTTCATTGGGTTTAGTTAAAGAGTCGGCGAGCGCCGATCGTTAGGGAGCCGAGTTGTAAAATTTATGAATGTTATCGCTGTTTCATGTTTAAATAGCTTTGCACTTGTGACTTGTAAGCCTTAAGATTGAGATCTATGTCATAATACATTACGCCTGTAACGAAAAGGTGTAGCACATCCATATGTTATTAGCAAAGTTTAAGTCACAATAAATTAGAGTTGTGCATAATGCCATCTACTAGATGTCATATTTTCTACGGCTTCATCTTTCAAGTATTGAAATGCTAAACGTACCTAATTAAAAACCCATTGTTTCTCGCCACCGGTATGCCACTGCGACTCAATAGCTTAAAAAGCAAACAACACGGCTGGCATAGTGGTTTATGTGGTTGCCTCGCCACTTCCACGGCGCCGAGTGTCGTAGGTTCGCATCCCACACGGCACAAAAATTTCTGTGATCCACAAAAAAGTCCCCCGCGACACAGGATTCAGTTCAGGTGCACTGAAAAAGAAAAAAATACCTTGAATATTTCCAGGTTCTGACTCATGGAATCACCGGAATCAAACTTATAACTATACGAATAGCAATAACCGTGAACGCATGCTTATATTGATCAACAAGGCAGTGAAGTCAGTAAAAAATTTAAATTATTTATACACCGCTGAATTTTAAAAGGAAATTAATTTGCATTTTAAGAACGTTACGTAGTGCTCGAGTTTCCCTGCTTTTTAATACTAATATAGGTTTACTTATGAAGAAAAATATTACATAGCAAAATACATACATAAACTCACGCCTATGTATAATTAACATTGTATGTAAACAATCGTTTCATGCCTAATTAAATAAGTCATTTAGAAAATTCAAACTCTCTTTGAAAAGTAGTTAATAATTTTTTTTATTAATAATAAATAACAATAAGCCGTATGAAAGTCCTTATTTTGATAAATATTCATAAATTTATTTTACAGATAAATACTTTATGATAAAATTCACTAAAAGTTGTTTACCTTTTTCTCAAATTCAATTGGGATTGTCATTATATAATTTGACTGCACGAATGGTGCAGTGGTTTAAGCGATCGCCTTGTTATTGCCACAGCGCCAAGTGTTTTGGTTTCGACACTGTACATATAAAAATTCGTGCGATTCACAAGTTATTTTGCCGAGTGTAAGTATTCTTTGTGTCAATTGTTTACACGTTCTTTTTTTTTTGTTATATGCGGCGATCGAGCATCTGGATCGCCTGAAGGTAAGCGATTACACCACCACTGGACACCCGCAACACCAGAGGAGTCGCAAGTATGTTGCCAGCCTTTTAAATTTCTTCCTCCTCCCCACATGGGGGAGAAGTTGGGCCTCCGGTACCCTCACTCACTCGACGAAACAAAACGCAAGCGCTATTTCACGCCGGTTTTCTGTGAGACCGCGGTATCAGTCCGGTCGAGCCGGCCCATTCGTGCCGAAGCGTGGCTCTCCCACGTATTAAAGTAATGCAGCAAGTATTTGTAAAGCAGCACAAGAATTACTCCTACAGCAGGCATTAATTTTTTTTAAATGAATAGCATTGCAGGTGCTAATACACTTAAAGCCTATTTGAAAACCAATGTCAAGCATTCATCTGACACATGCTCAAGTAGGTTCTACTTTCATAGCGTATTGAGAAATTCTCTATCTGATATTTTTTTTGTTCCTCATTGTGTTTTATTTACTGTTATCTATGTTTATTTTAACTCTATACTAGCTTTTTCGAAATTATTTGCGTATTGATTGACAATTATCGCCTGCTCCGTGCCTCGGAGAGCACATTAAGCCGTCGGTCCCGGCTGCCATGAACATCTATGGCAGTCGTTATTGGGAAAGTCAGTACCCTCTAATATTCTGACACTAGACTAGCCTTAGGGTATCGTTAGCCTTCGGGTTGCGGAGGTCAGGTGGCAGTCACTCCGTGTAAAAACTGATATCCAGTCAAATCCGGTTAGACCAGAAAAGCCGACCCCAAGTGACTTGGGAATAATAAAGGCTAAGAGAGAAGACTAGCTTTTGACCGTGACTACGTACGTATGGAATTTGGAACTAGGTAGGTACCTATTTGTATTTTTTTCCTCAGTATTTGACTTCTAGACGGCATACACCACATTTTATGTTTGACCTACACCAATAAAACTGGTAAAAGCTCTTTCAATTACGTGCAGTAGTTTTTGCGTGGTGCGCGAACACACATATTATAGAGGGACATCAATTGTAAATTTCATTGTTTTAGCTTCTTCATCTTATATGAAAACCCTTGCACAAATGTTATTTAAATATATCCCATGTACAGACATCAATCAATACGCACATAATTTCGAAAAGTCATATAACTTTCGAAAGTCAGAGGTGCGCGACGTGGGTTCGAAGCCGAGACCCTCTGCATTGCAGTCTGTTGGTCTCCCAAGTTGGAAGATGATATTAGAGGAGGGTAAGTCTATAAGTGATGGACTGATAATTTATAGTTGTGGTGAGCAATTCAAGGGTGATAGCTCAGCGATAGCTCAGTAGCTATCGCTGAGCTATCACCCTTGAATTGCTCACCACAACTATAAATTATCAGTCCATCACTTATAGACTTACCCTCCTCTAATATCATCTTCCTAACAGAGGAGTAAAATTTCAATTTGTATAATTAAATTAAAACAGTTAAATTACCCAAACTCTAAATTACAATTTTATTTTTAAATATATGCAAAATAAATGAGATACTAACGATTCAAATCTGGTAGTTGGGGTAATTGTCAAGTGAAAAAGGATGCATGATAAAAACTGTGTCGTAACCTTTATTTAAGCGCAGCGAGAAATATCGTACGGTCTCCAGTACACTTCTACTTTTTTATATCCTAATTTAAAATATCAATTACTTCCTTATTTAGTAACCAAATTTGATACCTCTTACATAAAAAGATTTCTTATGATTTGTTGTTGATTGATTGGATTACTTTGTAAAATAGTGTACAAAATAAAACGTAAGCAATTAGCCTAATATATAATCCTAGCTGACCCGCGCAACTTCGTCTGCTTCATATAAGGTAAGAGAATTTTCCCTGTTTTTGCAAAATTTTTCATTGCTGCACACCTCCTATTGGTCGTAGCGTGATGTTATATAGCCTATAGCCTTCCTCGATAAATGTGCTATCCAACACTAAAAGAATTTTTCATTTCGAACCAGTAGTTCCTGAGATTAGCGCGTTCAACCAAACAAACAAACAAACTCTTCAGCTTTATAATATTGGTATAGATTCATTTAAAACGGACACTGATAATATAAGTACTGAATCAATACCTTACCAAACCCTCACTGTAGCCAAGACACCTTTAGCGATCTTTGATCAGTCGTTTGAATCTGCTCGACTAGCAGTGAGTTATCTATCCTCATCCTAGACATCCCGTCTACTATTCGCCTGTTACCATAGGATGCATGGTGTAAGCAGCCCAAAATTATCTATTTATTTATTCGTCACATAATACATGGTAAGCTAGGGCCTTAGGGTATTAGGACTGATAGGACTGTTGGTACTTTAGGATTGTGTAGGTTCTTGTCATATAATTGTGCGCATACAATCCAATACTATTCAGGTGATAACGCACCTGATTTTACTTTAATCTATGTATTGCATTGTGCCTACGCTCCCTGATTGCTGGTCGTAGCCCGCGCATCATCGGGTCTGACTGCGTAATAGAATATTAGTGCATATTTTAATAAAAAAATGAATAAATTTTTATCAAAATATCATATCGATGGTATATCGTTGTCTGATTCAGCTCTTTTAATATTGCAGGAGGATTATTCAATTGGATTATCAATTACTACATACGGAATATGAATATATCAATTTGGTAATGGATAGAATATTTTTGATCTGAAACGTTTCACATCATATGACATTTAATCGAATCGATGAATAATTGAGTTGCAGTGACTTTATGAATGAAACTGCGGGTCACAAACTTTAATAAAAAATAGACATTATTCTTTTAAAAATATATATTGCGTCGGTAGTATGAAAAATATTGTAATTAAAACTACACAAAAATAGGTTTTCGGTTGTCGTTAGCACCTAATAATTGACAGTTACTTTTATGAATGTTGATATAATATAGAATAGTTGTGCTTTTTAAATAGTGAACTGTAAACATTAAAAGAACTGACAGCGCAAAATTAATTATTATTTAGAACTAGACAATAGATTAAAGTGTACGTGCTTTTAATAAATAATGTAAATGCGCCAGTTATTTGGATGACTCTCGGAATATTTAGACGAATGGTTTCTGATCAGATCAGAGACTTTCTAGAGATAGACTATATTGAGAGTAACTTAGCAGTAGGACTAGGCAGATATACTGGTTTTCACTTGCTACGATCCGATATTTGTATTTCAATTACTATTTTGTACGTCTCTCGCTTGTACAGTTAACTTTTTTCCGAATATCATGGGTTCACCTCCCGCACGGGTCAATTTTTTTGTTATTTCGCCACATCTGTATTAGGTTCCACGAAGTAGAGGGCTAGTCGATTATGGCCTACCATCTATAGCACCGGTATATCTGCTCTTATTAACAATTTCTTTACTTTACTACAGAAAACAAGTCAAAACCGTTGTTTTAATAAAACGCAGGAGTTCTATTCAAAAGAGTATTTTCCTTTTTTCCTTATTTGCTTCGTGAGTGACATCAAGTGACTGATTGTCGCAACGTCAAAATGAACATATTTATATTCACAATATATTTCGGGTATCTTTCTTCAGCTATAAAATTATTCACGAATACATTCATTGTACTACGCTTATATATTCAAGAAGGGGTATACAGAGTTAGGATTATAACAATATCAGCCCTGTTTACAAGCTTGCCCACTACTGGGCACTAGTATCTTCTAAATATAAGAAGGGTTAGGCTATAGTCCATCTTGCTAAACCAGTGTGGCTTGGCCGAATTCACACACCTTTGAGAATATTATATATATGTCGGAACGGCAACACTGTTAGTTGGGATACTAGCGCCATCTAGTGACACAGAAACGCATTAAGGCGGAACGCCAGCGCCATCTAGCGGCGCTAGACGGAGTCTGCGAGGTGGCGTGAGGAGTGGACAGAGCTCAGTCTTCGTGTTATCGTCGACCAGTGCACACCTCGTAGGAACTGTCTCGCGTTTCATAGTGATAAGTGCTCTTAGTGTGAAGTAGTTGTTCATTGAATTCGAATACAAGTTATCTGACTACCTACGTGTTTTCTATTGATTGAGACCAACATTTCCCACTGCTTGCCCACGTGCTTTGATCCTATAAAATGGCTGATAAGGACGGAATAAAGTCTGCCACTCCGACATATAACTCTCAGACGTGTAGGTTTACTCACGATGTTTTCTTTCACCATAAAAACAATAATTTATTATTTAATACGCATATTACTAACAGATTGAAAATAGGATAAGATGAAACTTGCACGAATTTTGATTTAAGCTCTAAGCCACAATCATGCTCTTGCCCTGGTCCCAATTTATTTGGGGTCGGCGCAGTATGTCCTTCGCTTCCATACTTCTCTGTCACCCGACATCTGATCATTTACCCCTTTCCCTTTCATATCCATCCTCACACAGTCCATCCATCTTTTCCTTGGCCTTCCTTTCCCTTTTCGTTCCTCTACCCTCATATCCATCACTTGCTTACCTACATAGGTATCATTTCTTCGCATAACATGTACAAGCTGTAAGCCACAAACCGAATAAAAATATGTGCATTCGTTTTCTTTTGAAATACATATACTGATGTACAAATAGACAAGTGGAAGATATTCAAAGCCATAGGTTTGCATTGCACGTGTCCAAATAGCCGGTCTCAATAAGTTATTAAAAAATGTTTCCTATATCATTACGTGCTATTCTGCAAAAAAATCGTATCTCGAAATATTTTAGCAATAGTACTAACTATAATTGTCATCGTTACTGTAGAAAACTCTAATGATATCAACCGAATCGGATGTGAGTTCGGTAGTGAGATTTTACAGAACGAAAGATAAAATGTTTTATTTGAATCTCCGTACGTACATAATTTTAAAAGCTATAATAATAAATACATTTAAACAGAAAGCTGTACATGGAGATCAAATTAGGCAACTGCGTCAGCCATTGTTGCAGAAAAGACTACAACGCTGGTAGGCTTCTCGCAGGCCTATGAATAATAATTTATTATAAATGCATAAGAAAATAAAACATAAATAAATGGATATCAAACACAATCTCATGAGAATCTTTCAAAAAGTATGGATGCCAGTATTATGCATGTCATGTTACGACCTTGGTGGAACATGTCCAAGCTATGACTTGCCAAATAATGTCTTTGATTACCGATACTAATGGTTAGTCTGTATTGCAGCTATTTATCTACAGCATAAGAATTTATTAGCTATAAAAAAAAATATAAATGTTATTAATATCTTAAGTTTTGTAATGTGTAGAAATAAGTAGATATAGTAAATAATTATGTATTTTAGTAGAAGAAATTACTTAGTGATGTGAACACTTAGTGATGTGAATGACATGAGTTTAGTCTCTAGAATGTAGTACATTAAAAATTGAATGATGAATTCCAAATTTGAATGTCAATTTCTGATTTCAATTCATTTTTGATTACATTAACTATATAATATTGGTCTCGGTTTAAGAATTATGATTGCAGTATTGTTGTAGTAAATCGCGTTATAGTTTTGTAGCATGTTACCTACATTAGTAAATATATTGTTAAATCAACGGTGCATGCATTCGCATAGTAATCAGTGTTACACCTACAACTTCTACGCCGCGATCATATGAAACCTGTGCCTATGCAAATGCATACCAGGATAAAATGGTTATAGTGTATATATTGTGCTAAAACAAAACATGACGTATCTAACTGTCGAGATTCAGTTAAACCTGTTCAACGGTTTACGCGAGATTGAATAACAAATTCCATTCACAAACTTTGACTTTTAATAATAAAATAATATTAAGAAAAAGGATACCGCACAACGCTAGTACGGTTTTGGTGAATAACCTAGAAGAAGATAATATAAGTATCATATCCGACATGCGTTGTTCCGCCCGGACAGGTCTGTCTGTCGAACTAATCGCAGCGCTACCTACCGGGTCTAAACACATAAAAATTCCAGCCGTTTAGCAGGAATTCAATGACATAGACATGTGTAGAGTAATTATATATTATACAAAGAAAATGCTTTCTTAGGCAAAATAATTACATGAACATTATGTTGTTGTTCCCACAATACTTCTTGTTATCTTATCTTATCTTATGTGGGGGCCAGTCAGTGCAGACCGGCGACACTTCGACCCAGTGGGATCTTTTGTGTCGACACTCTCCCAATAACGACTGCCATCACATAGGTGTTCATGGCAGGCGGGACCGACGGCTTAACGTGCTCTCCGAGGCACGGAGTAGGCGATAATTATCAATCAATACGCACATAATTTCGAAAAGTCATATAACTTCCGAAAGTCAGAGGTGCGCGACGTGGGTTCGAGCTCGTGACCCTCTGAATTGCAGTCTGTTGGTCTCCCCACTGAGCTATCGCTGCTCTATATACTTCTTGTTACACCGCACTATAATCCAAGTTTACGAAAACAAACACAACACATATTTAATAGATATAAGGCTGTTGCCAGCCGTCCACTAAACGGACATATAAAATAAATTTGTGGTGTTGCTAGTTGTCCCCTAAACACAATGAGGGTTTATTAATTGTAACTAATTTCACAGAAAAAACTCACAAGTCAGCAGATTTTTTTTAATTAAGTGACCTTATTACTTTTATTATGTCATGCGGATGTACATATTTAACCCTTGAGGTGCCTGGTAAGTAAAAGTTACACGGCGTGCCTGGTGGGTTTCTAGGACCTGGAAACAAGGTTTCATTTTTATGTTATTTATTGCGTCTAAATATCAAATAATAAGTTTTTATTTATGTTATATAACTATTTTAAGGAATAAAATAAGAAAAAGCAAAATATAAGTAGATAATATAGTTAATTAATAATTGAAAATCCTCTAACGTTACGTAACAAAAATCAACACTTTGTTTACACAATGCTGATATCTTGGCAGTTTCTAAAAAACTCTTTGTACAAGTGTCTAATAGGTGCCAACTTATCAACTGCTGCTCTCTCTTCACGAGTATCTGGGCTATCAAATCTCATGTCAACTTACAATGAACAACTCACAAACTCATAGTGATTTAAGATATTTCGATGCCAGTTCCGTCAGTCACCCACAAATCTGGCGTCACAAATCAGCGTGTCGGACTGTGTGAGGGCCGCAAAATAGCCGATAGTGTATGATGCGAAGCTACTCAGAAGCACCGCGCGATTAATGAAGAATTTAAATATGTACTTGTTGATTAATTGAAGCAGCGGGTCTGTGAGACCCACCAGGCACCCCAAGGGTTAAAACTAAACAGGACTTTACACTTCACCACGCTGTCGCTAACCAAGGATTCTGCTTTAACTGGAGAAGACCTTAAGGAACTAGCTGTATTAACAGGTATCTTTCCAAAGTAGTTATTAAATGTTTCAGCTACTTATTGTTGAAGAGTTTTATATATATAGATTTTGCGCAACGATAATACTAGAAATTAATAAAGAATCGCTTAACTATTTAGTTATCCTCAGGAAACCTGGGAAATGTATCCCTAAATATATTTATATTTAGGGGTACATTTCCCAGGTTTTCTGAGGATGTACAAGTTATAGCCGGAGTCCTATACAAAAGTAAAACATCTCCTTTAAATCGTAAATCATAACACTATTTAAGATAATAGCCTAATTTGAATTAGACAAAAGCGACTTACCAAAAATTTTCAATTCTATTTATAAGAGAAAGCAAAATTCAGTTCTATTACTTATTAAGAATTATTCACGGTCTCTTCTGGAAGTCAAACTGACTACCTTAACTAAGTAAGCTTGTCTTGCAGTATGATAATCACAGGCCACTCTCTGCGCTCGGGATTAGCCGCGTACAGTTTTTAACTTATGCAAGAAGTTCATTACATAATGCAAACTACAGGAAAGTTTTAAAATAATTATTATGATATCTACTTAGCTGAACTGCTGTTGGAATATTTATATAATTAATATAATGTATGATGTACTAGACTAAAGGTTCCCAGACTTTTCTTCTCATAGACCATTTTCAAAATTTAGCAGGTTCCGGTGGATCCCCTGCAGCTACATTTCTACCATACTCCCTGGCATTCGTATTTATATTTGATCAAATCTCTACGAGCCGACCTTTTTTTTTTGTAAATTATCGTGTCTAAACCAGCCACAGGTAGGCGGGCTGAATTTTTTTTCAGACCTCTCGTACTGAATATGGAATATGCAAGTTTTTATAAGTAACAGTCGCTGAGCTTCTTTATTTTAGTTCTTCCCTATCGAAAGCAAATACATTTTCGTGGACTCCCGTTTACGAATTGTGTACCCCTATTTTTTTGTCTCGCCAACGTAGACCCCCGTCGAGTCTCCCGTGGACCCCTGTGGGTCCACCTGGACCACTTTGGGATCTAATGTTCTAGAATTTCAATGCGATTTCACTCGCATTAATGTAGTTTTCAATAAATTTCTACTTTGTGGGAACAGTACTTTTTATCTGGATAACCGTATCTCTTTTCTTGTACGTAGCCCCGAAATCGTCTATGTAAGATTTAATTATGATCGTACGAGTAGTTAAGGTGTGAAAAGGTAACAAAAAACTCACATTCACATTTATAATATGAATTAGGATTGCAGTAAATAGAATTAAGGCTTGTAAACAGAAAGTTTATATGTAAAACTTAGTGTTGCCAATTTTAAATACTATGACGTATTTAATTGGTCCACGGCTTCGTTTGAGACCAGTAATTTTATTCTGGATGAAAAATACCCTTTGATTTTTTCTGGACCCGTGACAACGTGCATGATGATTGATCGAGTAGTTAAGGTGTGAAAGCGTAACAAACAAATCAACTCACGCATTTAATTAGTTAGTATAACGTAACATAAAATAATAATTTGCTATGTTTTATATAATAATAAGAATAATAATATTCTACCACATACACACAACACCATCTAGCCCAAACTAAGCAGAGCTTGTACTATGGGTACTAGACAATGGATAAACATACAAATATACTTTTTTTTTTGTAAATACATATATATTATACATAGAAACACCCAGACCAAGACAAACATCCATGTTCATGCACACAAATGTTTGACTTGTGCGGGAATAGAACCCGCGACCTCAGGAGTGGCAGTCGGTTACACTAACCACTACGCCATCGAGGTCGTCAATATTAAATATAAATATAATTAAATATAATATGTAAATTAAATATTTGCCTAACGGACAAAATATATTGATGTAGCAATGTATACCATTGTGAGCTGGCACCTCCGGCATCGCCGGTCATAAGTCATAAGTCATAAGTCATTTATTTCAGAACAAATTACATTTGTGTTGGAAAATAATTTCGCATTTAGTAAAATAAAACCAAAACAAGCACATTAATATTATGACAATGTTAAATACAATTGAATATAATATAATAAAATCAAAAATAATTTAAAAAACAATCCCATTCATTTCATGTCAAAAAAAAAATATATAATATAAAAACCAGTCAGAACAATGTAAAAAAAACAATAATAATGAACGCTAGAATACACAATATAATTAGCAATGTCAAAACAAATAAATTGATTTAGATGTCAATATAAATTAAAAAATATCAATATTATAGTATATCCTTATAATTACTAATTGAAAAGATAAAATATAAATTTAAATAAAATAGAAATTACTACAATATATGTTCTTTATCATTTAAAAATTCATCTATACTATAAAAGCATTTTTTAGTAAATATGTTTTTAATTTATTTTTAAATAGTATTGAATTTTGTATAGCTTTTAGTTCTATTGGTAATTTGTTGAACAGCAATACAGCTTGATAACGAGGGCTATGATGAACTACATATATTTAGTTTAGGTTGTATTATACGGTGCAAGGCTCGGCAGTCAGTTAACTTACTCTAAACGCGACGTTTTCGCTAATTGTACTCCGCGCACATACGACTAGCCCCGCTTTACAATAGTTATCGCGAAAAGAACTAGCTGTAAAACATTATATCCTGTGACTATGACCTTTGACCTCTGACCTCAAGGTCACGTAGTATCACGTGACCTTTGCATATTACTTGAACCATTTTTTCGAACTCTAAGATTTACGGCAATTCATTGCCGATTCTCACCTGTTATTTGCTATTCTTCCCCTTCTGACTGTGAGATTTTCTGTGTTGTGCTAAACTATCTCGTGTCTGCGGAATAAACTGTTATACATATGTGGAAGCCAACTACCGTCTTTTACTTCGTCTGCTATGAGATCGCTTACTGTAAGTCAGGACATTCCTTACACTTAATACTAAAATACTATAAAAGTGAATGTTAGTATGCCTGTGTATTACATTTACACAGTATGGTTATTTTTAATGGCGTTTCCCGCACTAGGAGTTTTTCCTGTGTCGCGAGAGATTTTACAATCATTCAAACAACGGACACAAAGAACACCCACACTCGGAACAACCATTTGTAGACTACACAAAGTTTTGTCCCGTGTGGGATTCAAACCCGCAACAGTCGGCGCAGTGGCAGTAGCGAGGCGATACAAAAGACAGCGTTATTAAAATTAGTTATTGATACAGCATACGTCACATCTTGTGATACAGCAATCTTGACTGCACAAATTGACTGCCATTGGACTGAGTATTGTGGGATTGACACCAAAGGAGACAATTAAAAAAATTATATATGAACAGTTTTTAAACAACATAATACGTGTCCGTCCGGTAATCGAACCCGAGACTTCTTGTCTGTCGCATACAGTTGCGCCACCGAGGCAGTATATAGTATTTTTTTATTTATTTGTGTACAGAAGCATTATTTAGCTCAAACATTTTCGATCTCGTTACTGTCCTGTTTCATTTTATCTACAAGGGTAAACAAATGTAGGGTAATTGGAAGAAGCTTATTTACTTCAAATATGAGCCTAAGCAATTTCAGATAACATCATAAGTTATAAGAAAATACTACTCACAAAATATAAGTTTGCTTAATATAGTACTTTGCTATTCTCATTTAGTTAATCAATGCTTAAGCTATGCCTACGAAACAAACTCAATCAAAAACCAATCGATCCATATAAATTATTTGGCTATAGATGTTTACCACCAAAGAAAATAGTGTAAAAGGTGAATAATAAGACTGAAGTCCACGTATAGGCAATCTTAGCGAAACTTTATCACAATTAAATTATTGCCGATATTGATCTTCAGGTTTTGTAATCTAGCTAACCAAATCATGCTCGTATTTTATTTAAGTTGTCAAGGATATTTTACTAATCTCTCTTTTTTGTATCTTATCAAATTAACAAAAAATTTCTTTATCCTTAGATCGGCGGGTGGCGGCGCCGGTGGCAAGCGTGGAGTAAGCAGTGGAGGTTGTGGCGGCGGTTGTGCTTGTGGGGGTGGAAACGCAGTGAGGCTCGCCAACGAAGCTCTACTCTCACTTGTGATCACCTGTCTTAGACATCAGGACGATCAGAAGGTAAAACAAAATACTAATTTAAATTGACCATGATACTCATATTTTGCTAAATCAATGTTATAGTTTTGTAATTTTCCAGCTGTTCTCCTGAGATGCGTGGAATGGGTTGGTAGTGATTTTTATAGCAATGTCACTACTTTCGGATTCGGATTTCGGATCTTCGAAAAAAGTCAGGGTGGCGGCGACAATGAAGACACAAGTTGTACAGAAAAGCACTTATATTATCTTGAATGCACGTTTCAACGGTAAGAATATGAATGTCCCCAAAACATTCTAACCGCCGGTATTTATACAAACATTTGACCTAATTTAATACTAAATTCACAAACTCAATAGATAATATTAAACATTGTTTATCTTAATTATTCTGATGATTATTTACATACAATTATTATTTAATAATACAGGATTATGTAACAATAAGGATTTTTTACACCGGAAGCAGAGGCGCCGGTGTGACAAAATTATGCCTAACCCAAAATCAGTAAGAATCTAATAGCTTTATCATTATATTATACACAGTAAAACAAAATGATTATAGGATTGATTATTCGACATAGTGTAAAAAAAGTGCAGAGATCAGTACCTAACAACACGTACTATTTATTAATCGCGCCGGAAGCTGACAAGCGGAAGGCGCCAAGCTAATAAATATAATTAAGTATAAAGAAATATGAAATAACTATTTAGATTATTGATTATAAAATTATTAATTAAATTATAAAACGATAATAGGTTTTAATGTACATGTAGTGGTTAAGATGTAACCGAACTAGCAGTATATGTGAGGCCGGAAGTGTTACTTTATAACAATAGTCAATCTCTCATATAATGAATACAGTTGCCTAGCTTCTTAGGGTGACGTAGTGCTGTCAGAATGGTGAATTGTACCCGCAGCTTATTCTTTTTTGAGGGTCAGCTATAAGCGGGTAACGCTTTTATATCCGAAGGAAAAAGTAACCGATTACCTCTAGACCTGCCTTACCCTTCGTATGCTTGCTTGCCATCTCAGTGGTATGGAGGTATCATTAATCCATACTCATATTATAAACGAGAAAGTAGATCTGTCTGTCCGTCTGTCTGTTACATTATCACGGCTAAACCACTAAACCCAAGTTAAGGTTTGGCACAGAGTTGTATTATATCCTGGCGAAGGATATAGGCTACCTTTTATCCGAGTATATGATGCCGCAGGATTTGCGCGGGCAAAGCCGTGGGAAAAAACTAGTATTAAATATATAAATTCGAACCTTCCAATGAAAATAATTTACTGACGACTTGAAAATTACGAAATTGTAATAATAATTATAATTAGAAAAGTTAGCTCTAGAGACTAGACTGATTACGTCATGTATTAAGTAAGTAGGGCGTCGTTCGAAAAGTTTTGTTTAGTGAAAAAGCACAAAACATAATCCGTTCAAAGACTGAAAGTTTACAATTTGTTTATTCATAAACTTTATTTTTATATTAGTAGCTGTTTTCTGTAACTTGGTCATCCTGAAAATATAAAATCATTTCATGGTTGACAAGAAAGGTCATTAACAATAAATTTATTAAATAGTTTTTGCAACGCTCGACTTTACGAATGTACAGTTGCTTGATTTAAAGCCAATTATAATTTGGTTTAAATTATTAAATACATTAACAGCCATCTCCGTTTATTAATAATATAATGTGTTATAAATACATAATGCTTATTATAGGCGTAGTTAACAAAATTAGACGTGAAAAGGCAGTTTCATAAAACCTAATATTGTAGATCAAAGTACATACATAAGAAGAAAAGACCTGAAATTATTCACTGACTGAATCATGAACATCCAGTCAAAAAACACCTTGGATCTGCAAAGTTGAAAATTAGCACATATGTAGCATAGATTCCGTTTACAATTTTAACAAGGAATAAGCCAGTTTTTTTTATTCTCACGTGATTAGGAATAAAAAAAGATTTTCGCTTTAAGGTTATCTTGTTACTATATTATATAATACTAGCTTTCCGCCCGCGGCTTAGCCCGCGTGAAAATCCAAATTTTCAAGTTACTAGCTTCAACGGTGTAGAACTTTCATATAAAAGTTTTTCACCCCTTTCACCCCCTTCGGAAATTTCAGCTTCTTGTGTTCAGTAGTTTCGGCTGTGCGTTGTCTGTCAGTCACTCAGTAATGGAAGAGTTTTATATATATGTATATAGATTAGGGCTTAATGTATGAAATTGCTGATTTGCTTTTTTCCGAGTTGTACCATATTTATTTAATCGAAATATTTACCCTCATTATCTATACATTGCTGCCATCTAAACGGAAGTTTATTTATGCCTTTACGATAGAACTCCGGGAATCTAGATTCGACAAACTGTGTGAAAGCATTTTGTACTGCCTCCTGGGAAGAAATTTTTTATCACGTAGAATATTGTCCAGTTTACTAAAAGTCCAAAGTACGATAAAAATGGTAATCCATTGGAGAAGGTCTGGTGAGTACAAAGGATGACCTATGGTTTCTAACTGCAGCTCCTATAGAGTTACAACGGCTTCTCGAGCAGTGTGAGGTCTTGCGTTATCATGGAGCAATAATGGTGAAGATCGATTCACGAGTCGGGGCTGTTTCACTGCCAGTTACGCCATGATTGTTCGAAGTTCGGCACAGTAAATATCTGCTGTTAATGCTTGACCAGACCTGAGAAAGCTATAGTGAATAGCACCATGAAGAGACCAACAAACAGTTACCTTTTTATTGGTAAGGTTTGCTTTAGGGCACGGTTTAGCGAGAAGGAGGCGATTTGCCCGCCTTTTCGCTGCTGTATAGTGGGGTCACTGGTACAGAGTCGGGGGACTCTCTACCAGCTTGCACGGCCCCACACGTCGGGAGGGAGGTATCCATAAAGGATTTTCCTGGGTCAAAAAAAAAAAAAAAAAAAAAAGGGCACGGTTGCAGCGTTTAACCTGAGGTCAGCCATTGCATATTTCACCTACGGTTATCGTAAAGAAACCACTTTTTGTCACATGTCAAAATTCAATCCAATATTCCTTCATTTCTGTACCGATTCAACAAGGCAACACAAGTTTCAACACGCATTTCTTTCTGCAGATCAGTCAAATCATGAGGCACAATTTTTTATTTTTTTCCATTTTATTGATTTGATTCAAATGAGCCAATATTGTAGGTAGGGTAACTTTAAACTATGCTACTAATTTCTAGGTAATTTGACCCAGATAGGTTTCCACCATCTCCTTCAATTCAGTGTTATTCACCTGTGTGGGCGGTCTTCAACGTGGTTCGCTCTTCAAGTCGAAGTTTCCATTACAAAAGTGTTTAAACCAAAAACGCACGGTGCGTTAGCAGTCTCCTCTCCAAAAGCAACGTTGATATTGCGAGTCGTTTCTGCCTCGTTCATTCTGCGTCGGCACTCGTATTCAAAAATCCGCATCGGCACTCGTATTCAAAAATTACTCGGATTTTCGAAGTATCCATCTTTCCCATCTAAGCTGAATAAAAAGAACAATTGAAAGTCGAAAATCGAATGTTGCACACTTTTTAAAAGAAGAATCTTATACGTATCATGTGAAAAAAGATCTCACACCATGAAGGTTTTATGTCAATTCAAAGTATCTATTACTATACATCGGCAACTTCATAGTTTAACCCCTATTATTAATAGACACAATTTGGCATGTTAGCAGGTAATTATAGTCACTAATAAATGTCTTTAGGTTATGTTGATATTCTCCCAGGCTAATAATATAATTTAACATCTAAAGATCTTGCAGTAGCTATACAGAACTTCGCAATGTAGCACAGCACTAAGCTTAGTGATAACTCATTTTGCGAAGGTGTGACATATAATACCATCTCGTATTTAATTTTTTATTTTCTTATTTTGCTTGTTTCTTTTGTGGTTTGGTGATTGTGTGTGTCACGCATATGACATGCATGCATTTTCTTTATTTTATTCAGCAGGTACAAAAACAGATAACAGATTAGCATGATTATCTATACTAATACTATAAAGCTGAAGAGTTTGTTTGTTTGTTTGGTTGGTTGAACGCGCTAATCTCAGGAACTACTGGTTCGAATTGAAAAATAATTTAAGTGTTGGATAGCCCATTCATCGAGAAAGGCTTATAAGCTATAATTATAATATCACGCCAGGGCCAATAAGAGCGGCGCATTAATGAAAAATATTGCAGAAACGGGGAAACTTCTCTTATGTGAAGCAGACGAAGTTGCGCGGGTCAGCTAGTTACAAATAATGGTGTTAATAGTACACAATGTGTAAATCTGACATCCAGTTTCATTTTTTCACAGATTTCATGTCGTCTCGATGGCGGAGTGGTTAGTGTAACCGACTGCCACGCCTCAAGTCGCGGGTTCGATTCCCGCACAAGTCAAACATTTGTGTGCATGAACATGGATGTTTGTCTTGGTCTGGGTATTTCTATGTATAATATGTATGTATTTACAAAAATATATATATATATTTGTATGTTTATCCATTGTCTAGTACCCATAGTACAAGCTCTGCTTAGTGTGGGCTAGATGGTGTGTATGTGGTAGAATATTTGCAATATACAGTACGTACGTGTAAGTTTACATTGACTCAAAATGTAAAATAACTAATACAAGAGTTTAAAAAAATAATACATAATAAATTAAAAAAGAAGCAAAAGGCATACCAGGTTTGGTACACTAATAAAATCACAGTTTTTTTGTAGTTGAACAGAAAATTATCTTGTTTTCATACAAGCGGAGTCCGGGGCATATCAAGTATAATATAAATGTTACCATCCAATTTGTTGTTATATTATATTTAAAATTATAATATTATTAGGTATATTTATATATAATTTATAATGTAATCATATAATTTTAAGAAATTTTAATCTTAAGGCTTTTATTTTATGTTAGGCCTGCGAGAATACCAGCGTTGCAGTTAAACTGCAACAATAGCTGACGTAGATGCCTATTTTACCACCTCTATTTAAATAATTTAACTGTTTGTGTACTGTATGTTTATGTTGGTAAATAAACTTTTTCATTTTCATTTTCATTTTCAATAGCCAGTAATCAACCCAGGTACAAGTTCTACAATGGTAAAATACGTTTGCAACAAATTTTCAACAAGTAACCCACTGAACTTGCAGAGAGGGACCTTTAACGACCTCCCGGAGGAACAAAAAGGTACCCGAACGCTCAATTAGCATCCGGTTGTAAAGGAACTCAAATTATAACGGTATTATACTAAATATAACAGACAATATGGCAATTTAGAAACAATTTGATGCCTTTTTCATCTATTAGTTGTCCAGTTTCGTTCATGGTCACGACAGCAATACTTATAATGAGGCTGCGAGCCTGGACCTGGAAGCAGCACTCCTGGCGTCGCTCTATCGTTAGCGCCAGGAGGCGCTAGCTCGGGGCGAAGGATCGGGTCTTCCCGGTCTTGAGTCGGCAAGGTCCGAGCTCCGCCAGGTCCTAGTGGCGAATTGGAAGGAGCGACTTGTGCACCCCAGTGGCGTACCCTACCGTAGTGGCGAGTAAATCCCGTGTTTGAGGAGTGACTGGAGAAGTGGCATGGCGCCCTCACCTTCCAGCTGACACAGGTAATGACTATATGGTATAGGCCGGCAAGAGACACCCGGTTGTCACCACTGCAGCGACTGCCGCGACGTTGTTGAGGACACGGCGCTGCACACTTTGGCGGATTGCCCCGCCTGGGGATCGCAGCGCCGTGAGTTGATCGCGGCAATCGGATTGGCTGCCCTCTCGCTCCTGGCCATAGTTCAGTGTATGATCCGGAGTGAGAGGTCGTGGAACGCCGTCGCCTCCTTATGTGAGGAAGTGATTTCCATCAAGGAGGCGGCGGAGCGGGAGAGGGAGTGCCTAACCTCTCTTCCTAACCGGAAGGCGCGAGATGACCTTCAGACACCCTGAGGTTTGACTTGGGGGTGGCGGACTTCGTGGGCCTGCCCGCCATCCGATCAGCACCAGGTTCGAGAGGCGGCGTGCGTATTCCCACGCGCACCTGTGTGTCGAGTCCGTCTCCCCTCTAGGGGGGGACAGTAGGGTTGTGTGAGTATAGGGTCTGCCTATAGGGTAGGTCTCTTTGTGTAGTGGCCGTACTTACGTCATACGACGGGCCGAAACCTCGGCGGGGTCGCGACCGCATGTGCAAGTGATTCGCGCGTTCCTGTCGATAGCGGTTTTGTCGAGGAACACCGTGGTAGGTTTAGTCGGTATTCCGGGAGGTCCATTTTCATTGTTTCAACATCTTTCTTTTACCCCGGTGAGTCCCTTATTACCCATTATTACAAGCGTCAATGCATTCCCCCACGTAAAAAAAAGCAATACTTATAATAATTATAATATCAGACCTGTATTAAACTGTCCCACTACTAGGAACGGGTCTCTTCACAGTATGAGAAGGGGTCTATCACGCTGGCCTAATGCGATTTGGCTGACTTCACATGTCTTCGATAACGTTATGGATAACTCTCAGACATGCAGGTTGCCTCCCAATGTTTTCTGTCACCGTAAAAGCAAGCGATAATTAACTACTTAATACGCACATTTCTTCGAATTTTCAGAGATGCGTGCCTTGGGATCGAACTCGAGAGCTCTGCGTTGCAGTCCAACGATTTCCTACTAGGCTATATTTTTTAGTCTTTGGAGTCGGTGTCTCATTTTGTAGAATGGAATCGCTGCTTATTTTCGAACAACAAAGGCGGCAACCCAGTATAGGTCCGTTTCATGATAAGCTGTTACTATAATTCTTGCAATGCCAAAGGGTGGTCCTCCTAGTGTAAAATTAAAGTTGAGACAAATAGTAAGGAATGGGTGGGACTGACTCTGGAAATCGTAGTTACTTACTGGGTCAAACGCTGTTATAGACTTACTACTCATACGCCGATGTCCCATACGAGGCTATTAGTTACCATCCTGGTTCATTTGTACTGTTACCAAAAAAATGGTTACAATGCCTAATTAAAACGGATCTGTCGTATCATTATAGGCACGCAATACCTGCAGATAAAGGAGAGAGAAAATAATAGGGCTATTATTCGCTTCACACAAATCTGATTGGCTACTGAAATAATCAAATTGGTAGATCTATACTGAAAATAATACACAACTACTTTTGCCAAAGCATTTAAATCTTGTAAGATAATATCACGCATTTTTATCACCAGAAGAAAGAAAAGTTGGCTGTCGTTGATTCCATTTCAGAGACGAACTAGCTGTATGCTATATAAAAATAACATGACACTGAGAATAAGTACACGTAATACGCTAAGTAAAATTCAAATCTGAAACTATTTATTAACAGTTACCAAACGAATGGCATAACTTATTTTGGTAATTATTTTTTGTCAGAGACGTTTATAGCACCTAAAGTTTATCACAATCAAATAAATGGTGTAAAAGATGTTACAAAAAATGGACATTCAATTTATGTACATAATTATATACAAACGACCGTTACACTGATCACACCATCCTGTTCCATCTAAACATGCAAGCAACTAAGTGATATTCATACAGTGATAATTAGATAAGGCCAGCTAGAAACTTAATAAGGAGTGGCATCGCACTCCACTTTCCTCACATCGTTAGTGAAGTCCGTTTGCAAGCTACATTCGTATAGGGAGCAGTATTGCTGCCAAATTACTCTAAACTCGAAATAGCATCGAACTGAGGTTTGTAATATACATTTTCTCTCTCACGCCTATATCGCCGAAAGGGTAAGCAAATATATATTTCACCTATATTTTGCCAGCTATTGTTTCAGGTACCATGTCATAGGGAGCAAGAATATCGTTTGCCGGGCATAGGTTTAGACTATGTGCTGCAACTGAGAATTTCTAAATAAATAATTCAATATATTTCTTGCACAGTCGCTACACTAACTTTGGTATTACTTTTTCAAGCATAGTATGCGCGCAGAGCAGTTTAAGTTTTGGTATAGTGGAAGACTATATCTGAAATTTTTTGAATTACGATTAAATTTGGGCCACTAGACGACCACTAGTACAGATTTTTATAAAATTGCTAGATAGAGAGAATAAGATACCGTTGCACTGTTATACACAGGTCCCGAGTTCGATCTCAATCAAGCAATTTTAATTGTATGAACTCTTTGAAACATGTGTATCTCTTATATGTATTCTCAGTAAATGGGACCATGACTGTTTTGGTTTGCCACAGTAACGCAGCTTTAGAGAATTTATGTCGATTCCCGGGTTAGGTCAGCAAAAAGATTATTGGGGTTTTCTATAAAGACATTTTCAATAAGACTTTGTACTTAAAATTTTAAGTACAAAGTCTGGTATACCTGGTTCCTTAGCAAACTAATAAATAAAATAATAAATAAAATAAAATAATAAGCCGTCGGTCCTAAACTTAAAAGTTGCCTAACGATATTAAAACACTTCGTTTGCAGTTACTCTGTGGGCCACTTACTTAAACTGTAAGCAGCGATAGCTCAGTGGGGAGACCAACAGGCTGAAATGCAGAGGGTCTCTGGTTCGAACTCACGTCGCACACCTCTGACTTTCGGAAGTTATATCACTTTTCGAAATTATGTGCGTATTGATTGACAATTATCGCCTGTTCCGTGCCTCGGAGAGCACGTTAAGCCGTCGGTTCCGACTGCCATGAACATGTATGGCAGTCGTTATTGGGAGAATGTCGACACAAAAGATCCCACTGGGTCGAAGTGTCGCTGGTCTGCACTGACTGGCCCCCACATAAGATACATACATACATACATACTTAAACTGTAGCACTATTTATCCAATAAGTGCACTGATATTATTTACGAATAATTATATATTGATCAATTATCCGAATTACGGCATTATCAATCCCTGCTATAAGATATCAATGCCACCCGTTTAACCACTATGGCAGTAGCACTACTGGGTGATTATGGAAAATATACAGTTTTAACACTCGTGAAGTCCCGGGGTAGCTAAATTACTTTGAAATCCACAACGAATTTTGCTTAGCTTATTTAGTAACGTAAGCAGAAACTATGAAGATTAAGGGAATTGTCGTAATACTTAACACCGGCAGACACTCGATGCACCGGTTTACTTTTACTTATCATCTGTCAAACTAGCACGCATTATTACAAGTACACTTATCAAAGGCGAATGTCCATTTTTGCCTAACGTGTAATTTTATTTCTCTCTCTTTCTCTCTCTCAAGATTGTAATCTTGAGCGGCTTAAAATTACGTATGATAAAAAAATATATTATAATTTTTAATAATTTTTCGTACTATTCATTTACCGAAAGAAGATAGCAGAATCTATATAATAAAAAAAATATCGTAACGGAAATAAGTTTTGTAATAATCACCAGTGTTGCCACGTTATAATATCAAAGTAAAAAAGAGATTAATATTACTAAATAAAAATATTAGAAGAGATAAAGAAATAGCATAGTGGTATTATTATATTATGTTATTATGCCAGTAATAAGCAAAATAATAATAATAATATCGATTAGATATTGATCTATGATTTTATGTTTTTAACTTGCAATACCGAAACCTACTGTCTTAACACAAATTGGTATACTTGCTTACTCGGTTTGCGTGATTGTGTTTCTTTCGTTGTTATTTTGATATTTTATTTACAAACAAGCTTGATAATGCTCAGTTTTAAGACAATCTTTTAATTGTGTATGATAATAATGATGATGTGTGTGAAAAACATTTATATAAAAATCTTGTCATTGGTATAAATAAAAAATATTTTATCACATTATTAAATTTTATAACTTTAATTAAATTCCTTGATTAATCATTTAATGACATTGCATACTATAATTCAAATATGGTTTTAAATATTGGCACTCGTGGCCAAAATCACTATGGGTAGTGGGCATTCCCCTTTTTAAAACTAAGACAATGTAATAATTGATTTATGTAATATAGCATTTACTTTTTTAAGCAACGATAGCCTAATAGGCGGCCATTGAACTATTAGTAGTTAAATATCGTTTGTTTTAACGGTGAAGGAAAACATCACTCGTCCCCATAATGTTTTGTGAAGTCTGTCAACCCGCACCGAGCCAGCATATGGTAGTCCACATGCTTATGCCCAACAGTAGAATAGTCTATATACTAGGCTGATATTATTATATGTTATACTACCTTTGTCATTATCAACACACCTTACATTAATAAATGGTCAAAAAGATTTTTAACATTTAACACACACATTATAGCACTAACATCATAACTAATTTCGCATATTTCCACAATGTATCATCACACTGCGAGAAATCTCACGCACGACAAATCGCACACAAACCAAATTAAGAGCACAAACGCTCTAAGTCTATAAGGCCGACTGCACAGTAAATAACACCAGTACGCCCGGCGCATTTCTCTCACATCGTTAGCGGGGCTCGTTTGCAAACCGCCTACTGCTATCGAATGTAATATTCCCTTTGTTGCCAAATCGTGTCATAAATAGATGGTTTGTGCTGAGTGTAATTGCTAACGGTGAATTTAATTTTGCTTGCTTACCGGCAATGAAAGCCCATGGGTAAAATTAGGCAATGTTTGTATAGTTTGTTAAGTTTATGAAAGGTAAAGTATAGAGAATTCTATAGTTAATCCAGGATCAGTCTGGTTTGGAAGTGATTCCAGTATACAGAAGATTGCAGACAAGTGACCTTTGGTCCTGTTCCTGTTGTAAGCAAAGGTTACAAAGCTTCTAAAAAAGCGTTCTGTCGGAACCTGTTAGGTTTGCCGTTTGTGCTGCCAGCACAAATCTTTTTTTGAAGCTTGCGGGAAGTAATTTCTCAGCTATTGAGTCGGAGTGACGCCCTCTGTCGTGCCGGGGTGTCACCCAGGAGTCGTCGTCCGCAGGCATTTTTTGCCTGTGTTGGACACTGCTGGGTGGGTCGCTGATGTAGTTTCAGTTCCAGCGACTCACCCACCGTTCAAGGCAGCGAGTTGACACACCGTGGTAGGTTTAGTCAGTAATACCCGGGATGCTCCATGTTTTCCCGGGTGAGCCCGACGTAACCTCTCCGCTCCCCTTTTCAGCGGAGAGGTATGCGTCAATGCATTCCACAACGATAAAAAAGAAAAATCGATGTCTTAAGTTACAAACATGTGCTGACTGCTTATTAATAAAAATGAATAAGCTTTTTTGCAACTTTTACATATATTGTTTATAATCTGTCCCAAAGTTGGTTATAGGCTTCTTCTCAGTTTGGGAAGGCTATGGGTCACGCAAGGTGTGGTGACATAGGCTGCGGGATAATCTTTAAGAACATTATGTCAATCGACGGGGGCTAATCTACGTAGGAGAGATAGTAGTGCACAAAAAATATGTGTGCAAATATAAGTTGACACTCTTTTCCTGCACGACGATAGCCATTTGACACTTTAGCAGTCTCGTATCATGTGAGATGCGTGTTCTATATGTCAGCATATGATCGGGTTCAGGTTGTTTGAACGAGAAGTCCAGGTTTCGTGCAGTGACGATTTATTGCAGCAGGGGTCGTTACAAGATGGTTATACGGAATTTACTGACTTAATTTCTAGAGTGCTTATAAGTATCCACATAATTGTGATTAATATTTATTTTCACGTGACTACGCGTAGCAGCGATAGCTCAGTGGGGAGACCAACAGACTGCAATGCAGAGGGTCTCGGGTTCGAACCCACGTCGCGCACCTCTGACTTTCGGAAGTTATATGACTTTTCGAAATTATGTGCGTATTGATTGACAATTATCGCCTGCTCCGTGCCTCGGAGAGCACGTTAAGCCGTCGGTCCCGGCTGCCACGAACATCTATGGCAGTCGTTATTGGGAAAGTCAGTACCCTCTAATATCCTGACACTGGTCTAGCCTTAGGGTATCGTTAGCCTTCGGGTTGCGGAGGTCAGGTGGCAGCCGCTCCGTGTAAAAACTGATATCCAGTCAAATCCGGTTAGACCAGAAAAGCCGACCCCAAGTGACTTATGAATAATAAAGGCTAAGAGAGAAGAAGATTTATTTTCACGTGACTGTAATGGTTAATGGATCAGATAAATGTACCTGTCCTAAATTATTACAAGATGATGGAATGCTTGGCTGATACAATTATATAAGTTATAACTTATAATTAATCTAGGCCGGTACAACACGATCCGAGAGAGATCATTTCGACTATCACTGCTCCACTATTATACAACTTAGAAAAGACTACTCGATTGGAGCAATTGATGTTTACACGTGTAACATCTAGTTACTGCATCCAGCCTCCAAGGACCAAGTAATCACCAATCACAGGCACTAAAACCTTAATGGAGTAAGGCGATCTACACAATAGACGTTAAGCTACAGCGTAGAGCAGCAACGCCGTAGAGCCTTAAGCTAATACGTACTATAGTTATAGTTACATCGTAGAACTAGCTACAAGACTTTACTAACTAAACGTAAGTTCTATTGATATGTACTATGTATATAATTACACTGCTTTAGCCGGAGAGATAGCAGGAGTTATTTGTCATAATATAAAAATAGGCATGCTATTTATTCATTGGTCTGGTAGATCATCCGATTTTCGAATACGATCCCAAGGCATGTATTTTTCAAAATCATGTGCGTATTAAATAGTTAATTATCACTTACTTTAACGTTGAATGAAAACATCGTAAGAAAATCTGCATGTCTGAGTGATATGTCAATAGTCAGTTTTGTGAGTAGTGGAGCCTCGCTGATTTCAGCATGAATGGGCCAGCTCGACCGGGGAAGCACTACCCTGTCACAGAATATTGACGTGAAATAGCAATGTTCCTTCTGTCGTGTTTCGTTCGGTGAGTGAGAGTGCCGGAGGCCCAATCACCTTCTTTCCTCCTTCCCGGTCCTTCTCCTTCCCACTTCCTTTCCTAAAGGGTCGGCAACGCGCAAGTGATGCCTCTGATGTTGCAAGCGTACATAGGCTATGGTGACTACTTACCATCAGGTGGGCCGTGTGCTTATTTGCCATATTAGTATTAAAGAAAAGAGTCAAGATATGTGACGTTTGCCAACCTGCATTGGGCCAGCGTGTTGGATTATAGCCGAACCCTTCTTATACCGAGAAGAGACGCCCTGCCCTGCAGTGAAACAGTTTATATACAGGGCTTATAATAATCCGTAGGATTGCGCTGCAAAAGTCTGGTGTTAGATTTCTGAAGTATTATCTGCGTTTTTGACGTTCTTGACATTCAATCATGAAGCCTCGGCTATGAAGTAATTATAGTACAGTAATTTATGCCTATCTATTATATGTTTATATTTTCGTAATTCTTTATAATATGTCATGTACCCAAAAAATCCATTCGTAGCCGAAAGACAATCAGTTTTAAGCGTTAAGGCTAGAAAAATAAAGTTTAAAGTGGCGTGGCACTCGGTGGCTCGTATCCGTGCCGCTGGCAAATAGAGGTAGGTACACAATGTAGCGGCTTGTATACGAGCCGCTGGCAAACGACAGGTTGATATTTTTTATATACGGCTCTGACCTAATTTCATTAGTTAAACCTAAACGCTATTTAACATTATATTGCCTTTGAAACTATAAAATATTAGAATCTTATTCTACCGTGAAGGTGTTATGCTTTTATTGAAGACATTGAAGGGTAAAACTAAGTATTAACAAATAGTAGACAATGTTAGACACTATTGTTCTCGCAGACAGGCTGACGAGTTGACTCTAAACAATACACCTTAGTCAACGTTTTAAAGGTTAGTTTTCACATAAGCGCACCAGTACCTACACGTATACAAATAAATAATCATGTTATCGCTCAATAATCAACTTTAGTAACGAGGTTTTTAAAAAAGTGCAGCGTCGTTATTGTGTACTGGATGTGCCCGCGGTTTTACCGTTTTTGCTTTTATCGTTACTGCGCCGCTCCCGTGGGTCGTAGCGAGATGTTATATAGCCTATAGCCTTCCTCAATAAATAGGCTATCCAACACTAAATTAATTTTCCAATTCGAACCAGTTGTTTTTGAGATTAGCGTGTTCAAACAAACAAACACACAAACTCTTCAGCTTTATAATATTAGTATAGATTAACAATACCTTTTTAAACTATCAGAAATTAAGTTATTTAATGCATTTTTATTCTGAAATAGGACAAAGAAAAGGTCTAATAATATTGAGTATTATTTTGTTATTATTCTAAACTTGTAAAAATCTGTATTCGTAAATAATTTTTGCAAACTACTTATTAAGACGTATGCAAAATTATTTTTGCAAGACACTTGATTGTCAAAGCAAAATGATAATAACTTTGGTTAATAATAAATATTATTAGATTGTTTCTTTGCTTCTATATAAGTTTAGAATAACGTCAGGTAGCTTTCTATCTGTAATTTGTGTGTAAAAGAAAACGAAAGATACCTTTGACCCATAATGCGATGGCATGAATATATTAATAATAATACATGTAGCAACAAATATATGAGAATTAGTTTAAACGAGCTAAATAAACATCATATAACTTATAAGCGACATGTACGTCTTAGTAAGACCCAACCTTTACTCGTCATATTAATAGAAATTGTAATCTAAAACTATTTCTTAACTTTAATGAATAATTCTTAGTATCTTTGTAATTTAACTTAACGTACTCTGCGATCCATGAATTTAATTTCAATATAACACGAATACTTTGAAAGTCTTTCAGTATGCAGTTCTAGAATAATTGATTTAATACGATTAGTGTATGGAGGCTACCTTTATGAAATATAACACCTTTCGAAATCCTATCTAATACTATAAATGTGAATGTGAGTTTGTTTGTTTGTTATGCTAGCAAGCCTTAACGATTCCATTATCATCATGAAATTTCGCACACACGTTATCAAAGGTACAGACAAGGATATGTGGTACCTTTTATTCAGAAAAAAATCTATTCTTGAGTGAATCCGCAGGCAACAGCTAGTGTATAAATAGTTGTGGAAACGACTGCTTCGTTAGTCTTTTGGAATAAACTATATAGGCTTACGTGAAGATAATGATGTCCTGGCTCCAATCTCATCACCATGATATTGCTAATAAGTAACTGCTTCCGTGGCGCATCGGTAGTGAATGTGACTGCTGTGCATGAGGTATCAGATTCAAATCCTGGGTCAGTACAACAAAAACATTTATTGGATTTTTATATCAAGAAATCAATAGCAGCCTGGAGTTAGGAAGTTGGCGGTGTTAGATACCCTCGTGCCTCGGAAAGCACGTAAAACCGTTGGTCCTGCGCCTGATCTCTTCGGTCATGTCGGATTACCATCCCATCGGATCATGAGAGTTATAGAACAGAGAGTGCACTTATGTTTGCGCACGCGCATGTGCACTATAATATCTCCTGCACGTCAGTCAGTCACGGCCAGTCTCCGTTAAGATTGGCCGCCGTGAACGAAATTCGGTCTGGACGACATTATTACTAACTAACTATCATGATTGTCATTAACAATAGTTCTGTGATAGAACAAATTGGCTAGCTTACCCTGAACAGTACTGGTGTAGCAATAAGAATATTTTTGGCTCTTGTCCGGTAAGTAAGGTTACCGGCGGCTCACATACTGCCTCTATCGTTTCTCTTCATTTATTCCATCTTTGATAACTTTTCCTTAAAAATCGTAACGTGTAAGTGTAATCCATGCGATCATAAGCTGCAGTACTCGTAATCTCCCAGCTATACAAAGGGGTTTTGGGTTTCTGTTAGGAAATACCCAAGAGCAGCAAGAACTTTAACTTTGATGAGTAGCGATAGGCTCATCCCAAATTTGTGGAATTGTAGCATTATTACTAAAAATGTATTCGTGTGCCTTCCATTCAAGTATACAGGCGTAGCAGGGAACTTTGTATGTACGTCTGATTTTTCTTTAATACGATTAGTGTATGTAGGCTGCCTTCAAGGAATATCACAACCCCATTTTAGTTCCTCGTATAGCTTAAGTGTTCGTCACGATTACGTACTTATTATGTACTAGCCTTTCCTCACGAGTTTACTAACGTAAATTAGTTTTTTATATTATTTGATGCTTCGATGGCATAGTGGTTAGTGTAACCGACTGCCACGCCTGAGGTCGCGGGTTCGATTCCCGCACAAGTCAAACATTTGTGTGCATTAACATGTTTTTTAAAAGTTTTGACTGCATTTTTATTACTTTTAGTGAAGGAAAAGTCAACAGTTTAACTGTTGGTGAGGAATAACCACCGATCTTGGAAAACAGAAATAGTAATTGTGGTCTTCTGGTTAGCCAGAACACTGTCACTTTAGGAAATGTATGATATCAACTTGCTAAGATCTTGAATTAGGTGGGAAATGCCGAATTACTATTTGGCATTTCCCATCTAATTCAAGACCTTAGTATAATATATAGATAGTCATAAATAAAATATATAGTTAGACATAAACCTATTAAAATTGTATAAAACTGACGTAAACATAGATAGCACACATCAATAAATAATACTAAAATGGACAAACACGACAAACTATGTTTTAGTTTTATATACCGCTTTTTTAATGTAAAGTAAAGTAAAGTAAAGTAAACATTTATTTTTCAAAATAAATGTAGGTACACGATCTAGTACAAATATTAGAACACAGAAAACAAAACAAAAAAAAAGTACATATATCATGAAAAATGAGGTTACCACTCAGGTTTATTGTTGGTTTGCGGTTGATACCTCAAACCAACCCTGATATTATTTGGTAACCCCAAGTGACGCCTGGACGTACATCAGCTACTCTTGTAATAATTTACAAACACAAAACACAAAACTACGTAAGATATATATTACTTATATAAAATGTATCCCTCACTTCAAGACTTGGTACTAACAGTTAGGGCTAGGAAGTCGAGTTCAACTTGGCATCAAAGATCGACGGCAAACATAATCACAAATTGAAAGCCAGCCAATTATTTATACCTATCTTTCTTTATAAGATAATTTTGCTTGATAGTTTAATTGAAATTAAACTACTATATACGGATTTTATCGCGATGTTTATTTTACATTTTATTACATAATTTAGAAACTGTTACACTACTAGTACTGGATACTATTAAACTTTACTAAATTTTAAGCTAATTAAATTATTAAAACTATTTATATTTAAGTTTACACTTTCCTCGACGTTTCGGTTGCTTTTCAGCAGCCATGGTCACGGAGAGACTAAGATGGTAGTTGTCTCAATGTTCCAGTGTAGTTATTTCAAAGTACGCGAACATAATTTAATCATTGGTGTTTCTATTTACGCAAGATGAGCTCAGAGTATCATGAAGTCTAGCTGGTGGTGTAAAATAAACAACGCTATAAAATCCGAATATAGTAGTTTAATTTCAATGAATAACATTCGTGTAAACAGAAGACAATATTAATAGTTTAAATTTTATGTATTGAAAAACTGAAATAATATTGCAGCTGTTCGAGGAAAGTTATATGTTGTTGTCATGCTATTACTAAACGATTTAACATAAACAATGAGACGCATCGCTCAATGGGAGGTCAGTCAGAGAGATGCTTTCAGCTGATTATTTCGTTCCATCACTTAACGACACTGTCTCTTCTTGACTGATGATCTGTTCTACAATCGCACACCACACGATTGAAAATGAACTTTATTTCATTCGAAATAAAATTCTTATTTAATCGTCCCATGCAAGCTTCATTGGCCATACTCACAAAGGAATTTGAGCTTTAAAACGAAGATTTAAAGTTCAAATTTGGTTGCCTAACAGTATCTGTATCTCAAGATTTTTTTGTTTCGCTCCCATAATTGCTGAACAAGGCAGTGTTGACAGTTTAATTTATATAAAATATTTGCTATTAATTTACCGTTGATTGTGTTTTGCTTGACTGGTTCATAAATTAGCTTCGTGTTCGATAAATATTGTATTGGTTGATAAAAATAAGGTAGTAAGTGATTCAGGACAATATTTATTTTACTTTGAGATTGTAAATCGGTAGGCATACGAGCATTGGCAAACATAATATAGTGACATGGAAGGTATTATTTTTTGATAGACGCATTTGAGACAAGATAACTTTCAGAATAAGAGAAGCATGGCGGCCTATTATAGTTGTTTGGTGACTAGGCTGTGCATTAGAAACCTGGTTATGTCGTAACGGCTTATTTGGGTTTCCTTGGTATTGCTTCAGACAAGAAAAATATATCACCATGGGTGGCGATTAACCATCAGGCCGGTTCACCCACCGGCTACCTACCTAATGTTCAAAGTAGGCGTCACTATAACTAATTTCAATAAAAATAATGCAGTGTGCTAGGTTCCTGTGGTTAGCAAGGCTTTTTGGGTTCGTTAAGGAGACGCTGTGTGAGCAGTGAGGTTTTACACAAATCTTGGTACAAGCGTAATGGACAAAATCATTAAGCCCCGTTTTACCTAATATTTGTTCTTTGCGCTTGTAATGCAGCAATGCCTTTTTGGGAGGTCAGCAATACGCCAGTGATTTCTCTTGTTTTACTATTGAGCATAAATACTTACTTATCGTTTTGTTGTATTGGTCGCTGGTTTGTAGCGGCCGTGCTTTAAGTCCGCGTTATGGTGAAAAATTATTGGGATTCCATTTTTCATATTACTATTGTACAACTGCATATATGTATGTTTGTCGTGAGAAACTTTAAAATTTTGACAGAAATATTTATTACTATAAAACAGTTCATGTATTTTCTTTCACGTTTAAATTCAAAATAAAGTAAAATAGGCATGACATCAATAATCATCAAATTTCAGATAAAGAAAACAAACCTAACTAACTGGCTTTATATGGATTTTATCGCGTTGTTTATTCAATACTTTATTACATAATTTTGAAAGTATTACACTATAACTATTAAACTTTTTTTACTTTTGAATTACCAGACAATATTATCAAAAGACAAAAATCATTAATTCGTTTACCTCACAAAGTAACACTTATAAACTTCAATATATTAGTAAGTTTACTAAAATTACACTAAGTTTAGTTAGAGCCAGCTTTACAAGGAGTAAAGCTTACATGAGATTTACATGAGCTTACGTATTATAAAAGTTTGTACAGGCATTGCGATTTTACTACGTATCTACGATCTGAACTCGCTCAGGCCGATCCTCGTCCATTTGACCTTACGCCGTACCATTAAAAGAACCCAAATATTTTACGTTATCAAGCCCGTTAATTATAAATTGATATTACGCCTTTAAGCGACTATTACCATTTCAGGCCTCCTAATATATTATAGAACGGCTTCATAAATTTATAGGGGTCCAATAGAGGTACCAATTAAAGCGATTAGGCCGCAACTCTACAACCCACCATGAATAATTCAATAATTGTTTGATAATTCGAACGGTTAATGATGGAAGGATTTTGTCGTCGATTAATTGTGGTGTTGTATTTTTAGGACCTTTTTGCATCTAATACCCAACACGAAAAACTTATTTATTTATATTACTTTATGCACCTTTTTTTTTGTCGTGTGGAAATGCTCCTTATGCATACCCCCTCGCCACAAGGGGAAGCGAGAGGGTTATGTCGGGCTCTCTCAAAACCTACCGACTAAAACCCCACGGTCTGCCAACTCGCTGCTTTGTATGATGGATGGGTCGCTGGAACTTAAACTGCATCAGCTACTCACCCAGCAGTGCCCAATACAGACCTGACCAGAGGTCTGCGGGCGACGACTCCTGGGCGACGCCCCGGCACGACTAAGGGCGTCGCTCCAACTCAATGCCTGACGGGCGGGAGATCCCCGTTCTCCCACCCGCGGTCTTCGCTACGGTGGTATAAGGTGAGCATAAGCGCGCCTGCGCCGCCGGGTTTCCGGCGGCGGCACGGATCCACCAGGATACTTTCCTCACGGATCCGCTCCGCCGCCTCCTTCTGCGAGATGACGTCCTCGCAGAAGGATGTTACTTTTTGCAGCTTTTTTTATTTTTTTTTTGACCCAGGAAAATCCTTTATGGACACCCCCACCCGAAGCGTGGTTATGTGAGACTCTCCGCCCCTGAAGGGGGTCGGTATACACACTAAAAACCTGGGGTGAGCAGTCCCTCCGCCGACGGAGTGGGGCGGGATGGGGTCGCGTTAGCAATCACCATCCCGCCCCGGCGGTTGGCCCGGCTGATGGTGACCGGGCCTCAGCACCTATGAAGGGAAGGCCTTGCTCACCAAGGCCATCCCCCAGACGTGTGGGGCCGTGCAAGCCGGTAGAGAGTCCCCCGACTCTGTACCAGTGACCCCACTATACAGGAGCGAAAAGGCGGGCAAATCGCCTCCTTCTCGCTCCCGTCCGTCTGCGCCGAAGAGGGTCAGCGAGGAGGTTGTTTCCCTGACCCTCTCCGCGGTCTCCTTCTGCGCCATGACAGCTTCGCAGAAGGAGACCACCGCCTGCCACGACCTCTCGCCGCCGAGCATGGCGTTGATCACGCTCAGCAGGAAGAGATCTCCGCCTATTATGGCCGAAAGCGTGTGCCGCTGCGGCACCCATGCGGCTTACTTTTTGCACCTTTTTTTTTTTTTTTTTTTTTTTTCGTCAGGGGAATGCGTTTACGCACCGTCCGCGCCCGGGCAGAGGGCGCGGGTGTGTGGGACTCGAGCCAGTGAGGCCAGCCCCATACCCACTAAACTCCTGACGACGTTCCCCACGTACCGGTGTCGGTGCCACGGGATTCACGCTAGTATTCACCGTGACACCGACAGGTCTTGGCCCGCCACGTAGCGAGGCGAGCCACAGCTGTTTGGGGGAGGACTAGATGGTACAGCCCTCCCCTCCACTGAGGGGGGCGCGCGGGGTGCTTACGCCCCTCCCTCGGGCCTGTGCTGCTCGGGCGGCAGACTGCCCAAGTCCACCGCCCGCAGGCCGACCCCTAGGGTGGCTGGAGGTCTGTGCGCGCCCTACGGCGGCGCCCTGGACGTCTCCTGCGGTTTGGGTGGGGAGAGACCAGCTCCCTCTCCCGTTCCGCCGCCTCCTTCGCGGACATCACTGCCTCGCAGAAGGCGACGGCGGCCTCCCATGCACCCTCGCTCCGGACCATGGACAGAACCATTTCCGGCAGCGAGAGGACCTGGACACCCAGTGCCCCGGTTAACGACCGGCGCTGCTCCTCCCAAGCTGGGCACTCCACGAGTGTGTGCAGCACCGTATCCTCGGGGCCGTCACCACAGTGGTGACAACAAGACGTCTCCTCCCGGCCTATACGACACAAGTACCTCCCGAAGCATCCATGCCCGGTGAGGACCTGCGTCAGCCGGAAGGTCAGGGCGCCATGGCGCCGCTCCAGCCACTCCTCCAGGATTGGACTTACCGCCGCTATTGCGGCGTGCCCTGCGCTAGGTCGCGCAAGCCGTTCACCCCAGTCCGCCCTTAGGACGTCGCGGAGCTCCGACCGCCGCGCCTCCACCTCTCTCGGCAACGGCTGAAAGCCCCGCTCCAGAGCCTCCCCGCGCCACTGGTAAAGCGACGCGAGAAGTCTGGCCTCCAGGTCCCAGGGCGGTGATCCGGCCAGGAGGCTTGCCGCCTCATAGGAGATCGTGCGGTACCCTTTCGCGACCCTGACGGCCATCACCCTCTGCGGCCTCCGCAGCAGGGCGGCGTTACGGGCCGTCAGATTATGCCCCCAGATGGGGCTCCCATATAGGGCCATCGCCCGCACGACCCCCATGAAGAGCGTCCTGCATGAGGCGTTTGGTCCCCCCAGATTGGGTAGCAGCCGCGACAACCCTGCGGCCACGCCCATCAATTTGGGGACCAACCTTCGAAAATGTTCTCCGAAGGCCCATCGGCCGTCGAGGACGAGGCCCAGATACCTCATCGATTTCTCGACGCCGATGCGGACGCCTCTCACCACGATGTGGAACCCCTCCGGCGGCGCGTTCCGAGGCCCGTAGAAGAACAGAGCCTCGGATTTGTGCAGCGCCACCTCGAGGCCCAACCGCCGGATCCTACCCACGACATGCGCGACCCCTGCCGTCGCCAGGACAGCCGCCTGCCGGTGCGTCGCTCCCCGAGCGAGGACGAGCGTGTCGTCGGCGTAGCAAACTACGCTAACGCCGGGAAGGAGCACACCGCGCAGCACCCAGTCGTATCCGATGTTCCACAGGAGCGGGCCGAGAACCGAACCCTGTGGAACACCGCACGACATCTCCCGCCGAGACCACCCGCTCGAACCCGGGTATACAACGGCCCTCGCTGTCAGGTACGCCCCGACGATTCGACGGAGGTAGGTCGGCACCTGATGGTAAAGTAGTGCCTCCCTTATGCAATTCCAGGGCAAGGTGTTAAACGCGTTGGCGATGTCGAGAGACACCGCCAGCACCACCTCACCCCGTGAAACCGCTTCCTCCGCCAGAGCCTTTACACGTGCGATCGCATCGACCGTGGAGCGCCCACGACGGAAACCGAACTGGTTGTCCGCCAGATCCGGTCCCACACCGACCAGATGCCCGACAAGGCGGTCAGCCACCACTCTTTCGAGCAGCTTTCCGACCTCGTCGAGCAACACAATGGGCCGGTAGGCGGACGGACTGTCGGCCGGGCGCCCCTCTTTACGGAGCAGAACCATTCTCCCGGTCTTCCACCTGTCCGGGAATTGGCCCCGCTCCAGACACGCGCTGAAGAGGCTCCTTAGTCGGGGCTCGAGGGCCTTGAGGGCTAGGACCCATGCACGGCCAGGAATGCCGTCTGGGCCCGGGGCGGTGCGCTTGGCTTGCAGCCTCTGCATCGCTACCCTCATTTCCACCCGGGTTACCTCGGGCACATCGTCGTCCGTCGTCAGGTCCGCTTCTGGCACCAGAGGAGGCGCAGCCATAGGCGGAGGCTCGTGCTCTCCCCTTTCGGGGAACAGAGCGACCACCACGTCCTCCAGCAATTGGGGCCGGAGACTCTGGGTCAGCGGGGGAGCCCAGGAGCGTAGTTTGCCCCTTACCATAAGGTAGGGACGCCCCCATGGGTCCACATCCAGAGTCGCCAGCAGCTCCTCGCGGGCGGATGTTTTTGCCCGCAGGATACCCAGCTGCAACGTCTTCTTGGCCGCCCTGTACGCCTCGTACAGCTCCTCCTCCCTGGTGGCCGCGTACTGGTCGCGGCGACGCCTACGTCGATGTCTGGCATACTGGCGCCGGGCAGCCACGCACGCGCCCCTAAGTTGCGCGAGCTCGGCCGACCACCAGTACACCTGACGCTTTGCAGGGCGAGACTTCACCCTGGGCATCGCCGCGTCACAGCACTGCGACAAGCCCTCCCGAAACCAATCAGCCTCTACTTCTATGTCGACAGGCCTGTCGGGCACTGAAGCCCAGGCCTGCACGATAGAGGCCTCCAGGAGAGCCTCCCTGTTGAGCTTACTTAGAGCCCAGCGCGGACCTTTCCAACCGGGGACCACAGGGGCCGGCGCACTCGAGACCTGGGTGGAGACGTCGAACCGAATGTACCGGTGGTCCGACAAGGTCTCCACCTCCTCTTCCACGCGCCAGCCGACAACACGACGCGCTAGAGCGGGGCTTGCGAACGAAATGTCCACAATCGAACCGCCCCGCTGACGCACGCACGTGTGCACATTGCCCCGGTTGAGGACGAGCAGGCCAGATGTTAAGGCCCACTCCTCCAACACCTCCCCCCTCGCGTCCGTGGACGGGGAACCCCAAGCCGTAGACTTGGCGTTGAAGTCCCCGAGGACTAAAACGGGGTGAGGGTGGAAACGACGGACGACTGCGTCCAGGTCTCCGAGGAAGACCTCAAACTCGGCGAGAGATCGGTTGGGTGAGAAATAAATTCCCACCACGGCCATCCCGGCAACGAAAACCGCCGCAAATCCCGACCCCCTGATGATGTTCTCAGGGAAGAGCGCGTGTGCGGCGAGCGTGTGCCGGCGCCAGCTTTAACGATTACGGCCACCAAGCCGTCCAGGTCTCCCACCCAATCCCCTCTGGGCGGGACAAAGTACGGCTCGGCGACCACGGCGATGTTTATTTGCCACTGCACCATACTCTGGAGCAGCAAATCCTGAGCATTGGCGCAGTGGTTTAAATTTCCCTGGAGGAAGCGGTATGGAGCCATTACTGAGTTTCCATTACCGCTTCACCCACAGGTTCGGCAGTGGCATCAGATGGGGCCGCCTCCATTGGGTCTTTAATGTCGGGTGGGCCTGCCGCTTTGCCCTTTCTACTTTTGGGCGCGGCGCAGGCTCTACTGCCAGCCCGATGTTCGGCCGGCCGGCTCGCCGCTGCACAGATGATGCAGTGCGCAGCGGACGTGCAGCTCCTGGCTATGTGGCCCTCTTGGCCGCAGTGGTAGCACCGGCCGGCACAGTTTACCTGCGCGGTGCACCGAGCTGCGACGTGCCCCTCCGCCAGGCAGCGGTGGCACCTCAGCGCCCTCGGCTCCAGGAGCTTAACCTGCGCCGAAACCCACCCGACGAGGAGTCTTTTCCCCCCATTTGTGATATTTCTGGCCGCCGTTACAGGACACGTAACGACGGCCGTTCCCATTTGGTTCAGTCCGGGCCGAATCGGCCCGGACCTCACCGTTTCTGGCGGGCAGTGTCCGGCCTTGGCCACGGCGCCCACCAACTCCTCGGCACTGACCGAGTCATCCAGGCCCATGACGCGAAGATCGACGCATCTTACTGGCCTGGTAACTCGGACGTCCGCCTCATCGAGGGATGACCTCAGCTTCGCAGCGAGAGCGTCCGCGGCCTCGGCGCTGGCAGCGCCGGGCACCTCCAACAGTCTGGCCCCGGTGAGCGTGGGTTTGCACCGGATGCCAGAGATGCCGAGCTCGCCAAGGCTGATGTTAGCCTTGGCTTTGCTGAGCAGGGCCGCGTATGTGAGCCCCCGCTCTTCCGCCCCGGGCTGCAAGGTCATCACCACGGCGGTCGACCGAGGAGCACGCAGCTGGGCTGCCGCCTTGGCTGCCCGCTTCTCCCGGCGTCTTCGGCCCCTGTTGCGCTTTCGCCTCTTCCTCCCCTCCGCCTCCTTGGCCCCGGCGACCTGCCATTCGCCCTCGCGGGCTCTGGTGGCCGGTCGAGCAGCAGAGACAGGTTTTTGAGGCGGCGGCGCCTTTGCCGCTTTTGCAGGCTTATTTTGCCTCCCCTTCTTCGTCTCCGCGGCTTGTCCGATCCGAGCCCGACCAGGCACAACCCTGTCCCGGCGAGCCTCGGGCACCAGTGGCGGCCACGCAGCGGATCTCTGTTCCGCTGCCACCGCTGCGAATGTGGCAGCAGGTGCGGCCGGCGCAGTCGAGGCTCTCCTAGGTTCCGCCGCGAGTGGAGGGCGCAACACTCTGCCCTCCAGGGCCGAGAACCGCACACTGAGCCCGGCGACCTCCCTCAGCACGCGCTCCAGCCGTTCATCCGCCGCAGCGGCCAGGGCAGGCGCGGCCGGTGGCAGAGCCGGCGCGGCAGATGGCAGCGCCGCCGCCACACTCAGTTTGAGGAGCTCCTCCCGGAGTTTCTGAGTCTCTACTCGGAGCTCCTCCTGGCCACGCTTGAGGAAGGTGACCTCGTCCGCGAGCCGCTTGTTTGCGGCCCGCAACTTGGCCTCCTCCCCCGATGAGGTCCTATTCGATAGGGCCTCGCCCACATCGAGAATCACAGAAACAGCCTCTTTAAGCTGCTTCTGCGATGTACCCTTGAGGCCCTTTGATAGGCCAGCGACGGACCTCACCGACGACGCCGCCAGTCTGAGCTGCTCGTTGAGCTGCTCCATGGGCAACTCCTCAACGGCGAGCTCCGCGCCCACCCTGGACGCTGCTCTCGAGCCGGAGGATACGGAGATGTCCCTCACTCTCCTCGCCCACTCGACAACTCGAGCCTCCTCTGCCGCAAGCCTCTCTTCACGGGCGGCCACCTTTTGGGCAGCCGCCAACTCAACTTCGGCCTCGCGCAGGCCAACAAGTTCGCCCGGAGTCGCCTTCGCCTTCGCCGGACCATAAGGACCTGGTGTGCCGGGTCGAGTTCTTCCTCTTCGGGAAGTTCCCACCTTGGGTGTCGGCGCCGCACTAGACTCGCCGGAGTCGGACTCGACGTGGCGAGATCGGCGCTTGCGCTTCCCGGCTAGCGTCACCTTGTTCGGGCCGGAGCCCAAGGCAACGCTCATCGCAGAGTCGGAATTTGACCCTGCGGAAACTTCGGTGCCTGAAATTTCGCGCGGCACGGCGCTGTGATGCTGGTTGCCCCCCCCAGAGTACGAGGGGCAGACGAAGCCAGAAGGCTCCGTGAGGGATTCTCCGGATGCGGCGCACCCGGTACCCTCCTGGGGTAGTTCAAAACCTTTGTCCGACATCATTGTTAGTTTTGTTGTGGCCCTAATGACTGGGTTCCCCCCAGCCATACAGCCCCTCGCCGGGCCACCAGAAACTTGGGCTTTGGGTAATTTTTATAGAGGTTTTCTTCCTCGCAGCCCGAAGGCCCCCGTACCTGTCAGTTCAGGATTACGGGTTGGGCCGGATGGGGGTCCATGCTGGACCGATCCACCCGCCCCAAGACCGCCCGACTGGGCAGGAAACCCATGCTTCCCACCCCGGCCTAACGGCCTCCACTAGTGATTTTTTAGAGAGGTTGTCTTCCTCTATCCCCCCCCGTGTTGGGCCGGATGGGGGTCCATGCTGGACCGATCCAACCGCCCCAAGACCGCTCGACTGGGCAGGACGCCTACGCTCCCCACCCCGGCCTAACGGCCCCCACTGGTGATTTTTTAAAGAGGTTTTCTTCCTCTATCCCCCCCCGTCTCATCCACGTGTCCTCTGCTAATCAGAGGAACACGTGGAGAGACCCCCAAACGCGGCCCTTGCGGGCCGATAATCCTGAGACAGAATGCCTCGGGTTCCCTACGCGCGCCGGTGCCAAACGCGACGGCATAAGGCACCGGTTGTCAGAATATTAGCCGCCAGCAACAATGAAAGCATTATTGCCAACGTTGCCCAGGGTGTACCACGAGGAGGTTTTCTGACAAACACCCTTACTTTTTTTTTTTTTTTTTTTTTTTTTTTTTTTTTTTTTTTTTGCACCTAATTCAACCTCTATTATCCTAGGGTAATATCATTTGATAGTGCTTGTAGTGCTGGGCGAATGCATTCGAAATATAATCGAATATATCGATAACACTATATATAAATACGTTGTGTTCTTGATTTTACAAAATATACATCGCCTAAAGCACGATAGTATTCGAATAACTTTCGAATGCAATTATGTGTATCAATACTTTACACATAGTCTCACGCCTCTATTCCCGAAGGGTAGTAGTTGTATTACACCCACAATTCGCCGCCAGATATAACTTTAGACCCACGTAACAGTATGTATATTACCTTCGTCAGGCTTCACCCTGTTATAGTTGAAATTATAAGACTTCTCGTTATCCTGACCTAGTAATGTATTTACGTATGTTTTATTAATGCGCTTTGATACGCAATAGCAAATATATAAATTGGATGCAAAACGACGAAGCTATCGATATATATATTTTATTCTTGTTTGAGAAAAAGCAGGGTGTATCTCTCTTTCACTCGGACGCCTGAACTTAAATAATGGTTACGTCATATAAAAGTACCGTACATCCTGTTTTTATTTACATCAAAACTTAAAAATTACCCCTCCCATGAGATTTAAAAGCCTCTTCATTTCATTTATTTGTGAGAGGTATAAAAAGTTTAAATCGTGTACGACGCGACATGTCGAATATAATAATTTTATACTATGCTCGCACGAGAGGTTATAAATGCATCGCAGGATAATTGATTGACAGATATCATTGAATAAACTATCGAGATTTTCATGTGTTACATCGATGTGACGGAGGCAAGACAAGTGCTCCAGGCCCCTAATTAATATCGACATCGTCAACATAAAGTTACATCGCAACACATACATTATTCAGGGCATAATGTAAATAAACCAAGTTCCCGTACACCCCATTATGCTATTAGCACAACCTTGTCCCGTTCGATTAATGTCAATGGCCGTAAAGCTCTAAGGAATATCGTATCGAATATCGATAACTTTCATAGTGTTGGGTTTTAGTCGATAAAGTTGTAATATGAAGTTGTTAATTTGTTAATTTGTCATCTTGGAATCTCTTTCTTTTCCCAGCTATTAACCCACATGGTGAGGTCAGCCTTCTTAATTTTCTTCTTCCGCTTCGGCCTGTCTCTCACCTTCCTTCCTTGTCCGTCATCTTGGAATCTTCTCCCTAGCCTTTATTATACCCAAGTCACTTTGGGGTCGGCTTTTCTGGTCTAACCGGATTTGACTGGATATCAGTTTTTACACAGAGCGGCTGCCACCTGACCTCCGCAACCCGAAGGCTAACGATACCCTAAGGCTAGACCAGTGTCAGGATAATATAGGATACTGACTTCCCAATAACGACTGCCATAGATGTTCACGGCAGGCGGGACCGACGGCTTAACGTGCTCTCCGAGACATGGATCAGGCGATAATTGTCAATCAATACGCACATAATTTCGAAAAGTCATATAACTTCCGAAAGTCAGAGGTGCGCGACATGGGTTCGAACCCGAGACCCTCTGCATTGCAGTCTGTTGGTCTCCCCACTGAGCTATCGCTGCTCTCTGTCCGTCATCTTGGAATATCAGACATAATAAAAAATCTATTGTATCTGGCAACCGGTGTGCTACTGCTACCAGTAGGTTTAACGGATAGCGCATTGTATAATGTAGACATCTCGTCAATAGCAGTACAAGCAGTGTATAAGTTCGATCATCATGTACCTATAGTGAACAATTATTGACAACACTAAGTATATCGTATTTAAAATTCTGTGATACATATGTTTGTTATGAGAAGATATGTCTTTGAGTTCATTGTTAGAAAATATTCATATTAATTGTTAGAATGTTATAAAATCCACCTCGATACTTCACATGACAAAAGATAAAAATATGTTATTAAAGAATCTTTTAAATTGGCAATATTTTACAGTAGTTTGTAGCTGCATTTAAATTCTGAGTCAAGCACATTATTATGCCAATTACTATCAACTCGTAGCACCAGCTCAGAGTCTAGAACTGTGCCTGATAGACGACAGTTGGCTTGCTCCAAATAAAAAAAAAGAATTTTGGTGGCCTCGATGGCGTAGTGTTTACTGTAATCGACAGCCACGTCTGAGGTCGCGGGTACTATTCCCGCACAATTCAAACGTTTGTGTGCATAGACATGGATTTTTCTCTTAGTCTGGCTGTTTTTATGTATAATATGTATGTATCTACAAAAGTATATATGTATGTTTATCCATTGTCTAGTACCCATAGTACAAACTCTGCTTAGTTTGGCCTAGATGGTGTTGTGTGTATGTGATAGAATATTATTCATTGAAATTAAACTACATTATACAGCGAACATACACACTTAACACTTTCCCCGACGTTTCGGCTGTTTTTCAGCAGCCATGGTCACGGGGTCATGGTCTCCCCATGACCATGGCTGCTGAAAAGCAACCGAAACGTCGGGGAAAGTGTAAACTTAAATATAAATGGTTTTAATAATTTTATTAGCTTAAAAATTAGAAAAATTCAATAGTAATAGTAGTGTAACAGTTTCTAAATTATGTAATACAGTGTTAAATAAACAACGTAATAAAATCCATATAAAGGAGTTTAAACTTAAACTTAACTCTGACTTTCGGTAGTTATACGACTTTTCGAAATTATGTGCGTATTGATTGACAATTATCGCCTGCTCCGTGCCTCGGCGAGCACGTTAAGCCGTCGGTCCCGGCTGCCATGAACATCTATGGCAGTCGTTATTGGGAGAGTGTCGACACAAAAGATCCCACTGGGTCGAAGTGTCGCCGGTCTGTACTGACTGGCCCCCACATAAGATACATACATTAATAATTATTTTTTTAATTTTTGAATGACAACTCTCGCACTAGCAATAATTCCTGTGTCGCCGGGGATTTTACAAACATTCAAACAACGGACACAAAATACACCCAGACTCGGAACAACTACTTGTGGGTCACACAATTTTTTGTCACATGAGGGGATCGAATCGACAACAGTCAGCGCGGAGGTAAAGCGACCACTTAAACCATCAGTCTGATTAATGAATCTTTTTTTCTTTTTTTTATTATATATATTTTGTATATATTTGAATTACATAGGACCTAAAACCATAGCTGGTGTAATATTATTTAAAAGCTAAGAATTTAATTATTGCTTCATAATGTACTTGTATGTTGTTGTATATTCCTTTGTTGGAAATCCTTAAATAAATAAATAAATAAATAAATATGTGTAAAACACCTCTGCCTAATACTTTGGTATATAAACGTATATTTATGTACGCATTAATATAAAACATATACAGGGTGTCCGGTAATTAATGGATAACCTTGAAATGTCTTATAGTAGAACTGATGACCGTTCAGAAAAAATATGAAAAATACCTATCTTAACTACTACCTGAGATATGATTTTTTTTAATTAGCATATTTAACTTTCTTATACACTACGACCATAAATGAATGAATCCCATTGGTTTTTTGTTGTTTTATTATTAAACATTAATTGTGCTAATAAACAGACAGTCAAAAGTATAACTAGCTATTGCACTTTTTTAATACCGATTTTATTTTTCATTTTTTTCTGTACGGCGCTCAGTTTTACTATAAGACATTTCAAGTTATCCATTAATTACCGGACAGCCTGTATATATTAATACGTGAAGCAAAACTTTGTACCCCTTTATACGAAAATTGCGCGGACGGAGGAGTATGAAATTTGGCACAGTTATAGTTTATATGGAGAACGAGGGGCGAATCCTAATATTTATATAAAATATGCATTAGAAATTCATTAAATTAATGTAAAAACACTACACGCACACAACCATACATTTGACAAACGCAGTCGAATCGCGCTTGTAGTATGTATTGTCGAATTTCGACCAGTTGGCGACCGTTAGTATTTATAAATTGCCTTAATTTAGGTAGTGACTAAAGGCAGAGTTAAAAACGTAATACTATATCAATGTAGCCGTACATTCGTCTGTTTGTAGTTAAAATTAATCCAACTGATTTAGCTCTAATTGATTCAGCGCATAAAGCGACTCTACCCGACAGTCCTACGAATTGAACGACATTGTAACTCACTATACATAAAGCTTTAATGTCTATTGGGTAGAAACACGTAAAATGACGCATGTATGTACATATGTAGAAGTGGTGATTGCGTACTGGTCTAAATGGTTGCTTCTAGTAACAATAAGCCAAGTGTTGTAGTTTGAATCTCATACAGGAAAAAAAATTATGCAGACACACAAATAGTTGTTTCGTGTCTGGGTGTTTCCTGTATAATATTTTGCTTCAAAAAGAAAATATAAAAAAATATTATACCCAAAATTTCTAAGGTCAGGTTTTAGGAGCCACGTTGAGGCGCTCATAGCCAGTTGCACTCACTGATCGGTAAACGATTAGCGAGGTTAAGCAACGTTCGGTGCGGTCAGTCTATAGATGGATGACCGCTTAGTGGTATTTCATCTGAGCGTCTCCGTGCTTCGGAGGGCACGTAAAATGTCGGTCCCGGTTGTTGTCAAATTGACAGCATTCGTTAAGCCATGTCAGAGGCCTACGGGCGGCTTGAACAACTCTTGACAACAGGTTGGCCACTAACCACACGAGAAGAAGAAGAAGAAGAAGGATCCACATATTCCACATAGTGGCGGGCCTGTTATCTCCCGGTAACATTACTACATTTTTAACCGACTTCAAAAAAGAAAGAGGTTTCAGACTGATGCTAAGAATTTCCTGTAGGCAATAAAGAAATACAATATTAGTCCGACTCGGACATCGCACCTGGGACTAAATCCTTGCTTATATTATAAATATAAGCAAGGACAACAGGCTTACTGCCAGAGTCTGTACACGGCTAATCTATGGGTCAATTGTACTAAGAGATCGCTGGACGCCCTACGCATCCAATATAATAATGCTTTCAGGATGTTGCTGGGATTGTCTCGTTACTGCAGTGCGTCGGAAATGTTCGCGCAAGCACGAACGGACGGCTTTTACGCAATTGTGCGCAAAAAAACAGCCTCACTACTGAGGAGAGTGAGAGACAGTCCTAACAGCATCCTGAGAACTGTTACTGAGAATTTCCATTGTCCACTTTTAAAAAAGTTTGTCTCTAGGTTAATTTATACTAACACTAGGAAATAAGTTAAATTGTATTACTAACAGTCTATGGATTCATTGGTCCGAAATAAAGCAATATTATTATAAATGCGAATGTGAGTTTGTATGTTTAACTATTCGACCGATAATCGTGAAATTTTATGTTCACGTTGTCAAGGGTACATAAAAGGATACTTACGTCCAGAAAATTATCAGCAATAGCTCAGTGGGGAGACCAACAGACTGCAATGCAGAGGGTTTCGGGTTCGAACCCACGTCGCGCCCTCTGACTTTCGAATGTTATATGACTTTTCGAATTTATGTGCGTATTGATTGACAATTATCGCCTGCTCCGTGCTTCGGAGAGCACGTTAAGCCGACGGTCCCGGCTGCCATGAATATCTGTGGCAGTCGTTATTGAGAGAGTGTCGACACAACAGATCCCACTGGGTCGAAGTGTCGCCGGTCTGTACTGACTGGCCCCCACATAAGATACATACATACATACGTCCAGAAAAAAGCACTGTTACCGAAGGCGATTCTACGGGAACAGTAAACAGTTAACAATTAAAAAAATTGTGTGCCATCCAATACAACAACGTATTTTAATAAAAGTATATTTTGTATGGCTCCCAGAATATATAACCAAAACGAAAACAAAATTAGTTAAAAAAACTATTTCTTAGAAATTTTTTATTACGCTGTAGGTGAATATTTATGTGATAAACTGTAATTATAATTTAGAATCGGTAATTTAATAGAATACAGTTTGTTTGTTATTATTAGATTAATTAGTTTTACGTATTATGTGTAATTGCATGCTGCAAGGCAAAATACTGCGTTGCCTAACGATTAAGTACTTAACAACCCATGTACCTGTATTTGCAATTGGAATAATAAATAAATATCCCTATGCACAAAAAATTAATTTACAATAAAATTGTTACTAGCACGTTAATCATAGTTAACGTTCTAAAGTTCGCTTTAAACAAACAACAGATCTGTTTTACAACATTTGCAACTGTCAATATTGTTAACGGCCTCTAGGGATGGGCGTTGGATATCGATATTTATTCGATTTATTCTTCGTTAGGTCACTAAACTCTGACACTCGTCTGTTTTTCATGATCTCTGGCGGCCTCTGACTAATTTTAATTGTTTAATTACTAGTCCTTATAATTCTCATAATATCTTCCAGTTTTAACGGAGGTGAATTAGCTTGCGCACTTTAATATTCCCGGCGCAAATGACTTACAATTTCGCCAGTGACCATTGAAAATGTTCATAATTTACTAGTTGACCAGTCAGTCGTAGTCCTGTCAATCTATACAAAAATACATTTTACGTAATAAAATGTAATAATAAAACGCCGTTTAATATTTTTTCATATCAAAATAAAATTTAAATTTTCATAATTATTTTCGGATTTTTCGCCAATTTTCGTTCATACAAAGCTTGTCCGGACAGTTACAAACAACAAAAAATAAACAGCCAATTCGGTCGAGCCGTTCTTAAGTGGTGTTCCGTCATACATGTGGCAGTTGATTTTATTTATATTTAGATGAAGATATAAGAATAAGGAAGGTATATAGAATAATGTTATAATTATTATATATACTACGAAGGGATGATCCATAAAGATCAAAATTTAGACGTTAGACCAGACCAGATTTTAGATCGAGTTCTTATATACGGCCATAGAATAAATTAACAGCCCAGACGTAAACTTTTACTTCTTCATAAAGTTTTAGTTATAATAGTTAACCTATATTTTGATTGGATTTCAAATTTGATCTAAAATATAATTACCGATCCCATTTATTCGAGTTCGAGATAACTTAATTAATGTTATAGTTAATTATGATAACGTTGTATCTCTCGACAGTCGTTTGTAATATCGTTAATAACATGTTATGAATAATAACGGGTCGGGCCAACAAAAAGTTATTGGGTTTTTCTGTAAAGAAATCTCAATAGCAGCCCGGGGTTAGGAAGTTGGCGGTGTCAAACACCCCCGTGCCTCGGAAAGCACGTAAAGCCGTCGGTCCTGCGCCTGATCTCTCTCCGGTCGTGTCGGATTGCCGTCCCATCGGATCATGAGAGTTAAGGAACAGAGAGTGCAATGTGTTTGCGCACACACTTGTGCACTATTATACTAGCCACGTTGAATGACAATGCTTATTCTTTCCGCAAAATAAAGGCCAGCCCTCTGGTCACGAGAAGCGTCGATTTACCTTTTTGCTATGTCTCTATAGAGAGCACGAGCACTGGGACCCCATGACCCTTGCGTTTCGACCCCAAACGGCTCAAAAACATAATCCTCTGCCAGGTTTTTGTATTTGCGCCGTTTGAGAGTCTCCACGGATGCATTATTTTCCAGACTGTCAAATAGCCTATTAAATGCTTCACGTAAACGCGAGCTATTCGCATAAGTACGCCGTATTATTAACTTGCGTATGTAACTCAACTATCTTGCACATGTAGCTCGCGCTAGTTACTTGCATGTATGCCGCTAACGGCATACCTGTCATGTGTACACCTGTACCTAAGTACAGACTTACTTGGAAACATTGTCCGGAAAAATAGATAGATAGAAACATAAGTGATTACTTAAAGTATCGTCTAAAACCAGAGCTACGATTATCCAGAGGGAGACCGTTGCAGTTCTAAATCAGAGTGTTTAAGTCAGAACACTAGGTAACTCGATTTCTTGTGGGCTCGCTTAAGTGACTGACTGAATGTGGTTGATTAAAGTATCTATTTTTGATTGGTACTACCAAGGTACAAGTACACGGATCGCCTGTAGGTAAAAGGTAACCGTATATATTATGTTGTCTTGAGATACCAGGGATATCAAACGCAAACTCTAGAGAAAATTTAAATAAAATCTAACATATTATACATATACATATGTATATGCATATTTCAACAAAACCGAATAGATCGCGGGACACAGCGCTTAATAGTTCAATTAAATTTAAACAATAATATTGTTCTATCAATACATTCTCGTCGATACTTAAAAAGCACAAACAGCTGATAGGTGACCTCTGTAAACCCTAAATGATCAGGCGTAATTTTGGTAGTGACGTAATGCATTTGTTTTGATGTTTGAAAAATAATTTAATAAACTTTTTGAAATTGTCATCAAAGGACATAGTTCAGCTGCCATATATTATTAGCCTTAGGTTCTAAGGCTAATAATGTAAACAGCCACAGAAACATCATAAATATGTGGTTAAGGATGACCACATTAAATTAAAAGTGAATATAAGTCACGGACACTTCTGAATATTGCTTCTTAATAATCCGGGAGGTCCAATATTAACATCCTTATTCCATCTTTCTCTTTTACCCCGGTGAGTCCGACATAATCCCTCCGCCCGCCCCCGCGGAGAGATATGCGTTAATGCATACCCACAAGAAAAAAAATTAAAAAAGTGTTGCCATGCTTGCCCTATAGAAAAACGTATAATACCAAGAAAGTGGTATTTATAGTCTTTTACATTAAAACATGACTTTTTAAGAAATTGGTCATATCTATGATGAAGTTCAATAACGGTATTTATAGAATAGCATTCGTATTAACTACGTAAGAAAAATTACAGACTAACTAAATAGGAAATAATTTATCTGATAAAATCGTACACATATTGTAAAAACTGTAGGCAAGGCAACACTGCGTATCTCAGATGTAAACAATGGATGCCGATTTATTTGAAATCGCAGAAATACTTTTACCACGAAAATATGATTCGAAAGTGTCCGTGAGATTGTAATGATTGTCATAAAATAAAATACAATTTATTGTTTAGGTGGAATGTGTGTTGATTCATTGTTCATTGTCCTTTATATTATTAAGTGTATTGATATGACATGACTCGTCATCCAATGCCAGACAATAGCGCTGTCTAGCCTATTTGTCACAGTAACAATTAGGCTGATGGCGCTATCGCGCACCGCATCAGGGATACTATTCGCATGATTACATAAATTCAAGTACGTCTGCTTCGGCAAAACATCCCTGATGCACTGCAGAAAGGTGGAAAACTCCAACTTTACTCTGAAGGCATTGTCATTGTGAAACCGTAGAGCGTTGTACGAGAATTGTGTATTTTTGTATTGAATAATTTATTTGTTCTGGAGTCCTATCACTTGCTGTAACGGTTAACGAAAATATCGTGAGGAAACCTGCATGTGTGAGATCTCTTAATTGTGTTCTTGGAGATATGTGAAGTCGGCCAGCCCACACTGGGCCAGCGTGGTGGACTATGGCCTAACCCTTCTCACAATGAGAAGATCCTGTGCTCAGTAATGGGACAGCTTATATACAGGGCTCATATTATAATAATTAATTAAATATTGACTACTTAATATGTGATACTAACAAAACGATTATTAACTTGTTATATCCTCAAAAGCAACACGATTTCTGATACACAGTATCCTGTCACTGATATTAACAGTACGCAAAATCGCTTACTAAGCTTTTCAAGAGCTACAAAATCGCTGATTTAGTCATTATGTTTTCAAACTTGCTGTATGAGATTACTTAAAAGTGATTCGTTCGCGGTGTGTACCGTTCAATAGCTGTATCGAGCTTAAGCAATAGCGTCTATATATCTGATAGGTATTAACGAAATGCTTTCTAACTCGGTATATTGACATTCTGAAAAGCGACAGCTGAGACAAACAGTATATATCCTTTGATAACCTGTCATAAGGTGGTCGGGCCAGCAAAAAGTTATTGGGTTTGCTGCTAAGAAATTCTTAATAGTACATGGAGTTAGAGTATTTAGGATAGTTAGGTTGGCAGTGTCACACACTCCTGTGGCTCGTAAAGCACATAAAGCCATTGGACCTACGCCTTATCTCTCTCCGGTCGTGTCACTATGACTATTAGAGTGACGGAATAGAGGGTGCACTTGTATTTGCGCACATGCTTGTGCACTATTATATCTCCTGTGCAGACGTCCACTGGCCAGTCTCTGTTAAAACTGGCCGCTATGATCGAAATTCAGTCTGGACGACATTATTCTTATTATTTTAGGTAAGTTATTTCTTTTCTCAGCTTGCGCCGGTAGTTTCACTTACATTTACGGACTTTTGTCAAGTAAATGCCACATATTTTAATGGAAATCAAGTCTGTAGGCTAATGTTAACATCTTGTTAGCCTATTTATATAAAGTTTCTTACGATTCTGCAGGTATTCAATGAGGCAACTATTTGGAGATTTGTGTAAGTGTTGGTTTTCGGGTTAATGAGTTTCAGACTGTGTGTATGTGCTTCAGGATAACGTCAGTGGTCAATAACACTAATAGGTACGACGTAAACTTTATCTTGATTCCATATTCATCATAGTTTAATAGCTCGAAGTTCGGAATGTGCCTACTTTCCAAACTCCATGCACATTCTAAGATTTTCTTGAAACATCTAATTACACTTTGACCGACGGGAATCGAACCCGTAAGTACCAAAAAGCAGTAGTATTCACTATCACTGAGCCACTCAGGCAGTCTATTTTATTAAAATAAAACTATAAAATTAACTATTTCTATTTATATTAAAACTTACTAAGTAACGACGCCACTCACCCATAATTCACTTAATTGGATAGGTTAACATTACATTGGTATGCACTAAGCATTTGCATATTTAAAAAAAAGGCGTCGCAAAGTCTTTCACTTCCCGAGGGACCAAACAAATTGTTTGAATTTTACTCCTTAGAGCTATTTGAAATTTAACCTTATATTTATAGAAGGAGAGTTGTAAATTGAATGCTGTTTTGTAGTACTTAAATACGATGTACTAAGGTACAAACAATGTTGCCCCAGCCCTAAGGGAAAGCAGCCATTACTGAAAGTTTCATAAGCGATTGTTAGTCGATTTTATTAGTTGCTAGGGACTGGCTTTGTCTGTTACAAGCAATTTGTTATATAGCTTTGTAACAAATAATGCTTTTATATACGTGGTTATCGTGAATCAAATTTAAAAGAAAATTTCCACAGACGCAACAATATAATTTTTTAATTATAATTATTCGAATTAGTGATGTGCAATTATCGATTTAAATTTCAAATTATTTGATTGTTTTCGAATAAATTTGGTAACTTGAATGATTTATTTGTTGATAGATTATATTGTATTAGTCATGTATAAACTTATGAATGGTTGACCTGATTCCTGAAGTACAATATATGTAGATTATTATCTCAATATATAGTATAGTATAGTAAGAATATAGAAGATTAGCTTCTACCTACGAGTTCACTCGAAAACTGTATTTTTCTGGATGAAAGGTAGCTTGAATCCTTTTCTCTACCGAAGTGAATGCGAAATTTCATGATGGTTAGTCGTGTAGTTAAGGTGTAACAGACAAACAACCTCGCATTCGCATTTATAATATTAGTTAGGCTTTTAATGGCATCAAAGAAATCATACACGAGCGACCACAACAAAACATAATACCTGTTATTTAGTTACCTTTAAAGCGAAGGTGTATTACATCCACATTTCGTCAGTCATGATTGGTAAACAGTATTTTTGAAGCTTCTTTTACAATTTAACAATTTATTGTCATTTTTAGGTTTCTTAATAGCTCCGAACACCGGTGGTTATGAAAACACTTTTTTTATACAATAGTTAAAAGTATTAACGAGCGAATATAATATACCTAATACTGTTTTTAACAGGATAGTTGGCAACCCTAGATGTACTTGAGGCCTCGGGCTCGATTTCCAGGTTAAAGTTCTTTTAACGAATGTAATAATTGGCCAAGGGTAAACACGGCATAATGTTTACTAATAATATAAGACTTGTATTTTTATTTGTTATGAATTAAGGACCGACTGATTTTAAAAATTCTTCCAAATTAGAAAGTTAATTTATCCAGAAGTAAGATAGGCTACAAAACATCACATTACAAGCAGCGAGAGCAAGGCAATAATCACAAACATGGGTGAAACCACGTAAGACAGCAGTAACTAGTAAATAATACAAGATCTTGCCCGCGGCTTCGCTTGCGTAAATGTAGGTTAGGTTAGGTTAGCAAACGTACTTTATTCTGGATAAAACGTACCCAGTGTAATTTTCTGTTCTCCTGACAACGTGTCTGCGAAATTTCATGATAATCGGTTGAGCAACTAATGTGTGAAAGCGTAACAAACAAAATTATATTCGCATTTATAATATTAGTTAGGATCATAAGAGTTATGTAATGAACAAAGCAACAGCAGCTCATATAAGAAAGTAGAAGAAGAAGAAGTATATAAAATTGAATTGTATTATTGTAAGCATTTGGCGATTGAAAAGAGTGGCCATGAGTTTCTTGCCTGCTTCTTCTCATGAAAGCTCTACTCTTCGAACAGGCTTTTTCAATGCAAAATTTTTATTTCCTCGTGTTTATTTTAATATCATTTTGTATTAATAGAATAGTTAATTGACATGTCTAAGAATTGTTTGCACATTTTTATAACTTCTATTATATCATAAAATGTATATATAGTTATAAATGCTAATAAATTTATTCTTTATATAAAAATACATTATTTTGTTAAATAATTCACCGCTAATCGCGTTTCCGCTTGCAGTAGAACAGTGAACTACGATATAATATTTTATTTATATGTCATTTCAGTTGTTAGCGATGGTAGCATTAAGTTATTCAAGTTGAGTCATATGTACTGTAAGTCAGTTGAGTATATCATTATGGATGTTAATATTACAGTAAAAGCATTTTTAATGACTATTCCCGCACTAGTAGCACTCCTGTATGGCGGAAACTTTACTTAAATTGTACAAATTTAAAAGCCAGTTTCTAAATGTAATGGTATCTACCTATAACAATCTAACAGGTTGCCGAAGCATAGGTTGCCGAAGCATAGGTATGATGTATATATAATATTGTATGAGTGTGTGTGTGTGTGTGTGTGTGTGTGTGTGTGTGTGTGTGTGTGTGTGTGTGTGTGTGTGTGTGTGTGTGTGTGTGTGTGTGTGTGTGTGATATTTTGCTGATCGAACCCACATTTCGCCTAGTAGTAATGAGGCTACCAATTTAACCACTATCCGTGTAGTCAAGACAGAAACGCAATAATAGTTTATTAGATCCTACGTTATAGATGGTGAGCCTATCACTGCTTTTCGGTAGACTAGAAACACCCAGACTGCTTGTTGTTATTGAGCATTTCTTGATAGAAAATATCCTTTGACATCTGAATCTAACGTCTTACAGAAAACTGCTTGGGTTTGCTGTGGAGGGGTTGTACACTCTCGGGTATATAATATATACTGCCACTGAGTAATTGATAACATCAGGCTCTTTCACTTATACTGCAAAGCAGGCAATTTTTTTTAGCCGTGGTAGAGGCATGCTTCCGCACGAATGGGCCGTCTCGACCGAAGTAATACCACGGCCTCATAGAAAACTGGCGTGCCCCCCTCTCTCTCTCCTGGGGGGAGGCAATTTTAAAAGGCTGGCAACGCACTTGTGACTCTTCTATTGTTGCGGGTCAGGTGGATCAGGCGATCCGTCTGCTCATTTGGCTTACTATACCATAAAAAAAAAACGTTTAATTCTATCACAGAACTATAAGAAAATACAAATAAAATAATTCAAAAGTTTTGATTTGTTTCGCCGAGTCATTATTTCTAATTAACACTATTAACAAAATTGATAAATCTGACAAATTGTAATAGATTAGGTCGAAAATATCTTCATATTTTGTGCGGTCGACCTTGTAACCATTTAATTTTCAATTACATTAAAAGCTATTCGAATTAATTATGTTTTCTCACTTACTTCTTAAGTATAGTCATTTACCTTATACCTATCTACTGTATTAGTATCAGACTTTGGGTAGGAGAGTCGTGACCCTTTTTTTGTGAGTATCAAAGATGGCAATCCGATGACGGTTTGCTACAGAATGCCCTATAAGTAGAACGGGGCCTGGGTGATAGAAAGGGTTTAATCTAACAAAAACACGGCTATGTCAAAGTCAAAAGTCATTTATTCATTTATTCATTTAGGTCACAAAGTACCACTTATGAACGTCAAAATATGTAGGTGTTACTGCGTGCCATCGTGCCCAGCCGTTGCGCAACGAACACTCTGGAGGTCACTTGGAGGACAATCTACCTCAGCCGACCCCGCCTTCGCTCCGCGCACCGAACCACTCACTCGCCGTACATCTCACTGCGCACACGCAACGACGATTACTATTATTGTAACAACGCCTTTCGGAATACAGTTTTTTTTTGTACAACATATCGAAGCTGTTTCATTAGCCAAGACCACCAGCATTACAACTGAAACTAGCCACTCATACAGTAGGTTAGTGAGTTTCAGAGTCGTCTCACTATCTTAAAGTGTAGTTATTTCGAAATACCCGAACATATATAATTCTTAGCGTTCTTATTTACGCAGAATGAACTTAAAGTATCATGAAATCTTGCTTTGTTTTGTTTATTACTGGAATCTGTATTTGAGTGTTTCGTTATTTTAATAGCCTCGTGAATCCTCCAGGAATCGGTGTTCTTTGGGTAGCATCACCGATTTGTCAGTTAGTAGTGGTTAGTTCCGTCTCGCACGTAAATAAAATACACAGACTGCAGACTTTTTCACCGATCTTTGGTGATTGACCAATGTATAAGAGACCACAGTCACAATCTCTTTTATAGACTTGATTCTTAAAGAAGTAGTTATTATAGGTTAATTAAATATTGCCTCCACGTTCGAGAATACACTATCGTAAAACTATTTATATCTGAATACAAAATTTAATTAACCAATAAATAAGAATGAAATACCTAATAAAATTGCCTTTCCATAGTGCTCATACTTTTTGTGAAAAATAAATTACATTTGATACAAAATCCTAATTTATGTCTCAATTTGCAAAACAGTTGGGAATTGTAAATTAGGATAAACATTTATGAGCCTGTATTCTAGGTTTCATTTTCGTCATTGAGGTTATTTATAGATGCCTGCGTTTGTTAATTTACGTTGCCACTTTTATCCCTTGGTATTAGTTGACGTCTATGTTTACGTATGATTTTGGGGTAGTGGGTTCAATTTCCGCATCGGTTAAAGTGAAAGTTTTAGTAGCAGTACGGACATACTATAAAAAAGGTCTGTAGATGTTTATTTTTTATACAACTAATGTGGTAAACATGTATGGCCTGTTTGCCTGTAAAACCAGAGGCATCACTCGCGCGTTGCCGACCGTGTAAAAACCTTTTAACGCCTTTTTGATGGAATTAAATTCGCCCTCCATTTCGTGGGACTTAAAAACATAGATGGAGAATGTAGGTGTATTATAATGTCTGTCTGCATTGGCACCTATAAGAATGTCAGGTATAAGTATCATAATGAATGTATATGTCATGTTTTTATTATGTATTGTGCGCCTAAGGATGAGTTAAACAATTTAGTATATAGCATGGCATTATCTCACACCTCTATAACATGCCTGCGAAGTTAGGCAGAAGTATATATACATACGTTCTCGTCCAGCTAGCTGTGTTTTAATCAATCAATAGTTAAATAATTATAATAGATCACATGATTCCTTAAGGCACTGTTTCCTTTTGATATCTATGGAGCAAAAATTCATTTACTTAATTATAGTTGTTAGTTAAAAAAGATGACTCTATAAAAAATATCTTACCTACTAAAAAAACTGACCTCACACTGACTATACCTACGCTAAGAATACAATTTTGTCCAATAAACACATCAAGAAAAATTTTCCCCAATGGATAAATAACGATGTTCCCCAACGACCAAAGTTAAGCAATCAAGTAAAATAAATAGACACCAAACTTGTCAACCGATTTATCTATTCAATTGAAACCAGATCGCTCCTGACACTTATCGCATATCGCATAAACTTTGTCCCCAACTTACCCCATTAGGCATAAATGAGATTGATACGGAATCGCCGTTGGTCACCAACATGTGGATCTGGAAACTTCAGTAACAAGATATATGTACAAGTATTGATTTATGAGCTTATGCATCACGTTTGTTTATTGGAGAAGGGTTGGACAGGGGTCGTGGTTCGACTTTATTGATGGTGCAGCGCATTGATTGGTCACTGTTAATGCGTCGACTGTTGCATTTATAATCATAATTATTAGACTTAGTTGTCTTTAGTGTGTTGCATTTATAACATCTAAGCTACACGTTGAATTTAAACTTTATAAGAAAATCAATACTACTAATTATAATTTACGAAGAATGAGCTCAATATGTCTTAATAGCTGCTTTGAACTCACTGTATTTAATAGATAATTAAATAATAATTGGGTACTTTGAAATAACTATATTTAAAAACATTGAGATGAGCTCCATCTTTAGTGAGCCCGTGAACAACGGCTGCAACCGTAGCATCAAGGTTATATTTTAAATTTAATTATTTTAATATTTTAAAATAGTTTTAAGATTAAAGCCACACTATTACTCATTATGATTATTGAACTATATAAAATAGTTTAATAATCATAATTAGTAATAGCCTCACCGATTCCAATTTTTGTTTATTCTCTATTTGTAGAGATTATTATTAAGGCCATCCTAGTGTCTATTACAGATTAATATTAAATACTTCTACCAAACATAATTCTTTAATTTCCTTAATACTATTAAGTATGAATTGTTATTTTTTTTTTAATAATTTGCGGTAAAGTATAATATAATGACTACAACACCTTGTTAATTTGAGTTGTAAAATACGAAAATTATATTTAATTGATCATTTAAAAGAGTGCCTGTGAGTTTCTTGCAGGTTTCTTCTCATAACATTAATTAACCCTTTGCCTGAACCTAGCAACTAACCTAAATGTAGCTTCAGTATCTTAGTAAACTCACTAACCTACTGTATGACGACCACTATTTTAGTTACTGCCTGGTGACCATGAAACGCCCGCAAAATTTCCATTTATTTAGTTTATACCTACTACTAAAATGTCTAAAATTAAGTGTTTTTAATTACCATTTATAATTTCAATCTTCTATCAGGTGTACGTGACGCAAGTAGCTGGCACGGGCTACGTGCGCAGAAGTTGAAGTTAAAGAAAAGCTATAAAGCATTTTCTGTTTAATTCTACAGTATACTTGACTTTCTTAAAACCTACTTGCGGTTCTCCCTTGGCACCTAGGAATTTCGCTCAGGATTTTATCTCGGAGAAACTATGAATAGTTTAGTCTATTTCAAGTAACTCTAACAATTTAACCAGTATTTAATTTAAGTGAATGACAAGCGAGAGACTTGGCTGCGCGTCCTTGGGTGACTTTCACAAAGTTACCACAAGTGTTTAAGTATTTAAAGTTTGTTATGAAAATGCGTAAAGTTCACAACGAAGCACATGTGGTTTGGATGGGCTTGGTTCTGTATTTTTGTGTTTATATACAATGTTTAGACCCATAGGTTGTTTGAAAACATAAAATTGTTTATGTCAGTTGTTAGGCTTTGTTATGATATTTAAAAGCATTAACTTGGATTAAATAAGGTTTCAGCTGTTGATTACAGGATTGTTGATAATTTACAAGAACAAATTAAACTGTTGAATTATGACTGATGATATAGTTATTGTTCCCTTTCTTCTTTTACTCCTAGGCTCTTACTGGAACGAGACAAGCTAAGTTTCACATCTGACTAAGGATGTCTCGATTGACTATTTGATATATATTGACTAGTCGGCCTCGATGGTGTAGTGGTTAGTGTAACCGACTGCCACGCCTGAGGTCGCGAATTCGATTCCGGCACAAGTCAAACATTTGTGTGCATGAACATGGATGTTTGTCTTGGTCTGGGTGTTTCTATGTATAATATGTACGTATATACAAAAAAAAATGTATATATGTATGTTTATCCATTGTCTAGTACCATAGTACAAGCTCTGCTTAGTTTGGGCTAGATGGTGTTGTGTGTATGTGGTAGAATATTATTATTATTATTATTATCATGCCTCTTTTGTAAGAAAGAAGATTGGAATGGTATCTTATCTTATCTTATGTGGGGGCCAGTCAGTGCAGACCGGCGACACTTCGACCCAATGGGATCTTTTGTGTTGACATTCTCCCAATAACGACTGCCATAGATGTTCATGGCAGCCGGGACCGACGGCTTAACGTGCTCTCCGAGACACGGATCAGGCGATAATTGTCAATCAATACGCACATAATTTCGAAAAGTCATATAACTTCCGAAAGTCAGAGGTGCGCGACGTGGGTTCGAACCCGAGACCCTCTGCATTGCAGTCTGTTGGTCTCCCCACTGAGCTATCGCTGCTGCCTTGGAATGGTATAATTGACTATTGGACTCCGCTACATACCACCGGGTGGACAGAAATATTTTTGACATTGCCTTGGTTGCGCAGCGGTGGTGCATGCGGGTTCAAATCGTAATTTTAATTCCAATTCAATCTTCTGACTTTGTTGATTTGGCTGCATGAATGGCGTAATAAATTAAGTGGGTGCCTCGCCACTGCCACTGCGCTGAGTGTTGTGGGTTCGAATCTTACACGGGACAAAACTTGTATGATGAATGGTTGGTCATGATGAATGGTTGGTCATGATGAATGGTTGTTCCGAGTCTTGTGTCCGTTGTTTGAATATTTGTAATGGTCCCCGCGACATAGGAATTATTCCTAGAGCGGGAGTTTTCTTTTTAAAACAAAACAATATTCCTAACGTTATATTTCTGTTATAATGTTCTAACTTGAACCGAGGCCGGTAAACGGCAGTTAGACTTTCCCCCTGTTACGTGGGATTAAAAACTGCTCGTGTACCTACTCTTTAGGTGATATAGGCTTAAAACCTGTGCGTAGAACTATGTATAAATGCATAAAAGACAAGATTTTGTCAACACAACTTATTTTGTTCGTTTTTTTAATTTGTCAACGTTTTGCTTTTCGTTTGATGCTGATTCTTTTTGTGTTTGATACACATCTTTATTTTCAACTCACGTGTCTTTGAACCTACCAATCGGATTTGAAAATTCTATATTTGATAGCTCAATGCTTGACGAAGGTTAGGCTGCGTAACATCATGCTACGAGCTACGAAGGCGTAGCAGTAATCATTTACGTGAGTAAAGCCGTAGAGGACAGCTAGTATCTATATAAAAAACATAGCGTAGACTGTTGATCATACATATTACCATATTTATTTATTCTAGCCGCAGAGCCAGTCTGATTGTGCAGATAATTTGAAGGACGTTGAATGATGCATGGCCAGGATTAACGAACCGACGACGACGTAGAACGTTTGTATGATAATATATTTCTGTGAGTATGTATGAATTAATAAACTGGTAAACGCTCAAATAATATCAATAATGTACAGCTGCAGTAGCTCAGTTAATAAGGCATCTGACTTCTGATCAAGAGGGGTCGAATCCCACATATTACACTATCAAGGTAAAGTCACTTTTAAAACACATTTTAGTTTAGCTAGGTACTACAACGGTACTAAACTGAAGTAAGACGTTAAAATTATATTAGCGTCTTAACTGCGATGTATAAAGTACACCTATGGATATACAAATGATACACTACTATAATAATATAATGTTGGACTACTAGCTTTTGCCAACGACTTCGTTTGTGTGGAAAGAGTATCTATTATTAGAAATAGGTAACTGTTTATATTTTTCTTTCTATGTATCTTTTTAAGGAATTAGATAATAATAATTGAAATTAAACTACTATATACGGATTTTATGGCGTTGTTTATTTGACACTTTATTACATAATTTTGAAAACTGTTACACTACTACTACTATTAAACTTTACTAATTATTAAGCTAATTAATTATTAAACTATTTAGATTTAATTTAATTTAAACAGACGCGCCGCTGTCACAGATCCCGAGAAAATCCAGCCCCAGTCGAGTGCCAGCCTGCTATACTGCCTTATGTAAGGGGTGTCACTGACAAGATTGGCTACATCTTGAAGCGAGCTTCAATCAACACATACTTCAAGCCGCCAACGAACATAAGTCAATTTTTACCATCCGTCAAATGCCAATTACCTTTACAAGATGCAGGGGTCTATAAGATAGATTGTGACTGCGGACTCTCATACATTGGTCAAACCAAGAGAAACATAGGTACCCGCATAAAAGAACACATAGCTGATGTAAAACACCAACGCTCGTTGAAGTCTGCTGTGTGTGAACATGTGCAACAGGGGACCAACCACTACCTGAGATTTGACAAACCACAGATTCTCGCTAAAGGACACCGATTTCTACCAAGGATGCTTCGCGAGGCTATTTAAATCAAAAAACATCCTAATTTTAATAGAGAAGATGGTTGGAATGTACCACCAGCTTGGGATCCTGTAATACATATAGTCAAACCCAAGACGAAGCAAACCACAGCTAGACTTCATGATACTTTGAGCTCATTCTGCGTCAATAGGAACACCAATGATTAAATTATGTTCGGGTACTTTGAAATAACTACACTGGAACATTGAGACAACTACCATCTTAGTCTCCCCGTGACCATGGCTGCTGAAAAGCAATCGAAACGTCGGAGAAAATGTAAAATTAAATTAAATCTAAATAGTATTAATAATAGTTTAAATAAGCTTAAAAATTAGTAAAGTTTAATAGTAGTAGTAGTGTAACAGTTTTCAAAATTATGTAATAAAGTGTCAAATAAACAACGCCATAAAATCTGTATATAGTAGTTTAATTTCAATGAATAATATTCGCGTAAACAGAAGACAATAGATAATAATAACTTATGTCTCTCTCTTTGACCCTCCAACTAGTTCTTGTTGTTACGGCGGCATATCAAAAGTTTTGTATTATTAGTACTCGACTTTCAGGCAGCGTATTTCTTTACTTATTTTTGTGTTTACGTGCCGGGATGAAATATTTATGCACAAGGTAAAAGTTTGATCTTTTATTTATTCTTCATCATTTAGATAAACAAAGCAACAATTATAATTTACAACTTAACTAATATTAACAGAACTAACCACTTATAAATAGAAGAAAATAAAAAGTAACAAAATATGGGACTGTAAAATTTAATAAAAAGGAATGGCTGGTTTAGGCAAGGTAAAAGTGTATCATATATGAAATAGATTTATATTTGAAGTGGTTTTACTACGCTCATTAATTTTCAAAATGATTTGATCCAATATTTACTTAGTTAAACGGCTACAAATATAATTAATTATGTTGCATCTACGATACAGTTTTGCCTTAACTTCTTATGTATACTTAAAACATTTTAAAAATAGACTTTGAAACCGGCCTCAAAAATAAGGCTCAGATAAGTATTAATTTATGTCAAGGTAGTCGTATGAGCAAAAAGCTACACTATAAAACTATTTGCATAAAAACTCAATATTCTAAATTCCCATAAACTTCACGAAAATGTTACATCACGAGTGCATTAAAAAGAAAGTTTATAACGTAAACTTTTGTTTAGGCTCAGCTGTCATACTCGCGTGCGGCCAGCTTAATGGTGGTAAACTTCACTGGGTCAAATTTTAAAACTTCGTTGTTTACGCAAAGGTGTCGTGATATTAGGCTGTTCAAACACTGTTTGTGTCCACTTGGTATTTTATTTCGTTTAAATTTGGAATTAACGTACTTTGTCATGCCCTTGGACTTGTGTTTGACAGTTAAATATCTGTTACAGTACTGTGTGTGTAAATTTTGGCTTTTATACAATTTTGTTTTGTCTTTTCCAAATACCACTTATCTTTAATAATATAATATCTTTCTCTTAATTCTTTATTTTCAACTTTAGGTGAATAGGTTTTCGGTGAAACGGTGTTCTGCCTGTGCATAGTGCAAAGAGCTTTTGAATCATACCGGTACCCAAAGTGCGGTTCTTGCTTTTGCGCTGACAGCATAGCGACTATGTGGGAGTTGAATTTCTGATGTGCCAGTCATCCATAGGCTACAGTAATAGCTTACCAGTTTGTTTGATTGCCAACTTAGTAGTAGAAATAATTACTGCGATTGAAATTCCCTAACCTCCCTTTTTTTTTTTTTTTTTTTTTTTCCGTCAGGCGCAGGCCTGACGGCCTTTACGCACCGTCCGCGCCCGGGCAGGGCGCGGGTGTGTGGGACTCGAGCCAGTGAGGCCGGCCCCATACCCACTAAACCCCTGACGACGTTCCCCACGTACCGGTGTCGGTGCCGCGGGATTCACGCTAGTATTCACCGCGACACCGACAGGTCTTGGCCCGCCACGTAGCGAGGCGAGTCCCAGCTGTTTGGGGGAGGACTAGATGGTACAGCCCTCCCCTCCACTGAGGGGGGCGCGCGGGGTGCTTACGCCCCTCCCTCGGGCCTGTGCTGCTCGGGCGGCAGACTGCCCAAGTCCACCACCCGCAGGCCGCCCCCTAGGGTGGCTGGAGGTCTGTGCGCGCCCTACGGCGGCGCCCTGGACGTCTCCTGCGGTCCCTAACCTCCCTGCCCAACTTTAAGCAACATCCGATTCCGCACTTCTATCTCTTTGAAAATATGGTATGAACTGCCATTTCTTCCTTTTTCTATAGCTTAAACTTAATGAGTACGACTCACAGAGTATATAAACATCGTTTAGGTGTCTCCTATCAGGACTTTTTGCCTTAGCTAAATAGACCTTGCAGAGTTACCAGCTCAGTAATCACTTAGGAACCTAATTGATAAGGCAATGACATAAATGGATAATTCGTTCAAGCAGTCGTGGATTCGATTCCCATTTAGTGTATTGCCGACATGAAATTACTCTCAACAAAAGCAAGTTCCAGTAACAAGAATACTAGTAACGTGCAACTCAAAGTGCAAATAATTCTAAAAGCATTACCAGCAATTTACCTCACGGTCTCACCAGAAAGCGATAGTCTTAAAATCAAACTACTATATACGGATTTTATCGCATTGTTTAATTTCAATAAATAAAATTCGTTTAAACAGAAGACAATATTAGATAGTCTTGGAGCTTATGCCACGTCATGCAAGTGGTTTTGAATGTAGAAATTATGTATTCTGTTAGCCCGCCTACTTAGTACATCCTCGTTGCATAAAGATGAACGCGCATTTGTCATTATGCCATGAAATTCAGGTATTTTTGTATGACATACCGTTATGCACCTGACTTTATAAACATTATAGCATAATGCTTGCGCCTGTATATAACCGACTAGATGGGCAGAGGCATATAGCACCAACAATTCACCAAATATTTTTTTAAGATTTGACTTAACAAGTCGTAACTCCGTTAAGACTGCGCCGAGCGAAATGTGCCAAAACAGGCGGTCACAGTTAAGTGAATAAAATCAACACTTTTTGCTTAATAGAAATATAAAATATACATTTACCATAGCAATGAATGTGTTTACAATTACTCCGTGTAAAAACTTAAAATAATTAATATATTCGCCTACAAAATAACATAAATTTGCGAAAAATGCAAAAACGTAAGCTCGTGTTACGTGATTTTTAGATTATATCAGTATAAATCTATACCATTTTCCAGCTTAAACGAAACATAAATAGTTATATTACAATTTGTCCGTCCTAAATATTTAAGTTATTGCTTGACAATAACACATACATATTATAACATATGACATATTTCTCAAAAAAGCACTTCAAATCCTTCATACAATTTTACTATGGCGACCGGGCGCCGATTTGAATATGCGCCGCACGAGCTCTGTCAATTATCTGTCTTACGCTCGGCACAGTCTTAACATCTGCCGAGTATTTATTCAGATCAAGGGATCGGACTAGACGCTACTGCAAATTTCATAACAATATTACTTTGCGCGACCTGGGAATTAAACTAAATATCTCACGACATCATTGTAAAAATTTACAATGATGTCATTGAAGACTCATTGGGCTCAAAGGTTTAGATAGAGTTTTATGATATACCTACTAGTCTTGTTGCTGTTAAGCGTCTAATTTAGGAACTCTTTGACAGAATTCCTAAATTGGACGCTTATCAGCAACAAGACTAGTGGAACTCTTGTGGTAGAAATAATCCTTGCGTATTAAGATTTATATCACATCGATGCAGTGTTAAGGTGAAGTGATTCAACATGTACTAGACACTACTACAGACTATGTACTACAACTTAAAGTATCTTCTCCCTTAGCCTTTATTATTCCCAAGTCACTTGGGGTCGGCTTTTCTGGTCTAACCGGATTTGACTGGATATCAGTTTTTACACGGAGCGGCTGCCACTTGACCTCCGGAACCTACAACTTAAAGTATATTAAATTATAATATCTACATTTAACAACAAACAATTACAATTTATAGAGAAATTGAGCCTTGCTGATTTCAACATGAATGGGCCGGCTCGACCGGGGAAAGATTACCTTCTCACAGAATATCGACGTGACATAGCAGTATTCCTACTGTTGTGTTTCGTTTGGTCAATGAGAGTGCCGGAGGTCCAATCACCCTTCCCTCTTTCCCCCTTCCCTCTTTCCCCCTTCCCGCTCCTTCTCCTTCTCACTTCCTGCCCTAAAGGGTCGGCAACGTGCAAGTGATGCCTCTGATGTTGCAGGCGTCCATAGGCTACGGTGACCACTTACCATCAGGTGGGCCGTATGCCTGTTTGCCACCTTAGTTGATAAAAAAAATATATATTAAAAATGAATTTTTTAACAGAAATTTTTACGACGGTCACGGGTCAGTCCCAATTCACCTTTACAGTGGCGGGTGTACTTATAGACCAACTCGTTTAACTTGAGTGGCATCCGAGGGTCGCATACCACGTATGTGACCTCGTGTCGGTCCGTGCAAGCTGCGCCAATTTAGCTTTGTGAACTAAGTGGAAGATTTTAATACATTATACAATTTGACGTTAACAAAAATATGCTTGTTAATCTATATTTATGTTTGCTATTATAGAACTGTAACTGAACCTTGTCATACATTGCAGATACTTTTATAAAACTACTCGGACACCTATCAACTGTCGGAATGCCAGATATATTTGAAAACCTATTGTGTCTGGTCGCCGGTGTGCCGCTGCAAATCAATAGGTTAAATAAATAGTTAATTATCGATTGCTTTAACGGTGAAGGATAACATCGTGAGGAAACCTGCATGTACTAAAGTTCTAGGAAGTGTTCTCGAAGATGTGTAAAGTCTGTATTTGTGGTGGACTATGCTTAGTCCTTCTTACACTGAGAAGAGGCCCGTGCCCAGCAGTGGAACAGTTTATATATAGGGTTGCATCTATATACATCTTTGCTCTTATGGAACTAAACTTAAAATAATATTTTTGTCGGAGCGTCAAGAAAATAATCATTGGAATGTAATTTATTTCTGTAATTGGACTTGAATAAAGCGCCATGTATTGGTTTGATTCGGAACGTCAAGCCTAAACTTGAGTGAGTTCGCCATAGAGCCAATGTGTCAGTTGGAGTTACAGTTATAACTGTCAGTGTCATATTGACGGTATATAATCGCCGGGGACTCGAGCCCGGACGCATTCGGGTGACAAACTCATTGCGTTACGGATCAAATCAGAGATAATCACAGTCAACCGTTATTATTTTATTTCTCTTGTATTTACCTATCATTAGTATACGAACGAAGTATAATACCACGCCTATATTTTGATGCTCCGATCTATTTTATAATTTTCGTTACTTTGTGTGAAACTCTGTTTATTTCAGTCGTACAGAACTTTGAGTTTAAAATCTAAGGTACGATTGATGTAATTCAGTAATAAAGTAATCGTGCATAGTGTGATTCACGTACAACAGAACCATAGATAAATTGTTGTCCATAGAACGAAACTGCTCGCGGATACTAGTAAATTATAATTATATCGTAAATACATGATGGAAAGGCTAAGAAGATATATGGTTGAGGAATTTTAAAGGCAGTGGAAATATTAATCGTATCGCGACTTTATAATTATTCAAACAACGGGCATAAAGAATACCTAGGTATTCTCGGTAGACTCGGTGTAACAATTTGTGTCACAACACCTGACCCATTGACAGTGCCGAGATAACTTCTTATACCACTATCCGACCAGTCAAGCCTATTTAGCGCGATACCCTAGTCGCTATTATGTACAAAGTTGTTAAGTGTTCAAATAAGATGACTGTACTGATTACCTTTCATTGTTGACATGCTCTGTGATCTGGTTGCTTATGTCACTGCGCATTAGTTTTGTTCACAATTCCTAGAATTGCTGGCATCGCGCGTACAATAGGGCGGATGCGACATAGGTACCTATATCACACTGACGCTTGTTTTAAAAAATACACTCAAATGTTTATATCATATTATCTTACTCCACACTTTTTTATAATATTTAGTAATTATGTTTATATCCTATTTACACGTATATTTACTTATTTAAGTATATTTTATTTTATATGTTTACACACTAGGCGCCGGCGTCACCAAATTGGATTTCGCAGAATACCAGTGTTGCGATTTTACAATCGCAACGTACGCTGAGCGATGTCCAAATTTTGGCAGTGATGGGACACACATTTTTTCATTGTTTCAATTTGTGTTGAACTATAATTTTAATACTTTTATTTTATTATTGTTTTTATTTCATTATTGTTTGTATCGCTGCACACTGACGTGACCTTGAACTGAATGGAGGCAGTTTCCGTTTGGTTAAGCGGAAGGTGTGGTGTTGCCAGTGAGCAGTTTTTAATTTATAGTGTATATTTTTTTTTCTTTTTCTTTTTTTATTTTATTATTGTTTTATTTTATATACTTGTGTCCTTGTGTGCCAAAATAAATATTTTTTTCTTTCTTTCTTTCTCTTTCTTCTATTAGGACGGTATAACTACTACTGAAAGGTCTGTTTTTAGATATATTTTATGCCATGCCTTTGAGTTATGTGCGTCTAATATTTATCGCTCCATTTGATGGCAAAGGAAACCTGCATATTTAAGAATTCTCTATGATGTTCTATAAGACACTGTCTGTCACTATCGAAATTGCACTGAGTCATTACAATGCAAAACTATAGCCGAAGCCTTATCATATCATAAAAGAAGCTTGCTTTTAGCATTGGAAAAGTTTATAAAAGCTGATATTCTATTGAATATGATCATCAGAGGATCAGTCTGATGATAATTTGTTTTTCTGGAGCCTAGAGAGGATCGGGTTCTCTCTAGGCTACGGCTGAGGTACGCTTGTAACTACAGAGATATCACTCACGCCTTACTGATTACGTAAACTAGAAAGTAAATTTATTGTTAATTACCTTTGAAAAGTATTTTTAAATAAAGTTTCTTATCGTTATTCTGTAGTTATGAAATCCTTTAACCGACGTAAAACATTGAAATGGATAATATTTTGTAAGATAAAACAATTCAAAATGTTGCAATGTTTGCTGTCTCTAATCCCACAGTCAGTCTACTCCAGCTAACAGCATTAGGCTATTCCCCGCTGTGCTTTGCTCTACCCCTGTATTTCACCAAGCGTCAGTGGGCGTTATCTAATTTGTAATAATTCCCTCAGAAATACACCTACATAAAGCCATTCATTGCAAACTCAAATTAGAGAATTGGCTTAAAAGTTTAAATGGAGGTTGAAACTGTACTAAAAGGGCGTTGCCATAAAGGATTAAACTTTCGCTCTCACTAAGGCCAACCGCATCACAAGGCATTTATAACGGTGATTTATCAAAAGTTTTAATGCGCTATAGATTATAATGGGATGCATTGACTTGTTCGAAGAGTTTATTATTAAAAGTCAATTCACTCGAAATAAAAGTCGTGTTTATGTGTGTGTAAGCCATACACGTCGATAAGTTCACCGTCAGTCGCATAGAAAAGTGAGCAATGTTTTATGTAGTTTAATGAACATTATATTTTCACAGTGACTTGGGAATAATAAAGGCTAAGAGAGAAGAAATGAACGTTATATTTTCATAAGATTCTATTAATTCCATGGATAACGGTGATGCCTCATTAGTGCGTTGCGTTGCGTCTTCGCAGCGGATCAACGCATTGTATGCCTTGTATGCCACATCTGCGTTGCGACGACGTACGACATCGCAGCGCAAGAAGACGGCGCACGTCCTCAGTCCGTAGATTACCTACCTCTAGTAGTGAAACATTGTCCGTCATCGCACCGGAGGTCCGACAACGCAGCACATCACCCTGCCCCCGCTACGTCTCTCGTCCGTTGATCCGTTGAAACATCGCGAACGCTATAATGTGGCATGTCATTTAAGATATATGCACAACGACGCAGCGTCGCCGCTGCGACGACGCAACGCAACACACTAATGGGACAGAGCTCTATCATAGTGGTTTAAATGATCGCTTCACTGCTGCCACTGCGATGAGTATTACGGGTTTGAACCCAACACGCTACTAAAATTTGTGTGATCTACAAACAGTCACAGCGTCACAGCGTGACAGAGTCACAACGAGTCTCGGTGTTTTATCCGTTGTTTGCTTGTTTTTATGATCTCTTATAATCAAAATGATCAACATCGTCCCAGCTCTTGGTATAAGTGTCACAGGACTGAAGCTGTATTTTATGGAGTATAAGATTAATAATATTAAAGATACATACATACATTCACGCCTGTTTCCCAGAGGGGTAGGCAGAGACTACAGATTTCCATTTGGTACGATCCTGACATACTTCTCTGGCTTCATTCACTTTCATAACATTCCTCATACACGCTCGCCAGTTTAAATAATTTTAAAGTGATGAAGCATGTCAGGATTTGTATTATTTTTGTGTTATTTTTAGATTTATATAGATAGTAATATATGTATAGTATAACGGCTGCAACATCTTGTACATAATATGAGTTCAAAGGTGAAAGATATTCTGATTTTCATTAAATGAAGTTTTACAGAAATTTGTTGTAGGCATTGTTTCATAGTCTCAACCCTTCACCCGGACCTAGCAACTAACTTAAATGTAAATTCAGTTATTTTACTAATTCACCAACTTATAAACGTTGGCGTTCATAACTGTTACTTTGTGAACTAAGTGGATAAATATTTTTTATAATTTGACTTATGTTTATGTATACTAATATTATAAAGAGGTAAGATTTGATATTTTGTTTGTTTGTTTTTAAGGATTTAACTCAAAAACTACTCAACCGATTTAAAAATGATTTCACTAGAAGAAAGTTTTATTGTCATCGAGTAACGCAGGCTATATTTTATAAAAGTACTGTTAGTAATAATTTTTTTTTTTTACTTGATGTAATGCTTTGTCGCGTACCTCTCCGCGGGGCGACGGAGAGGTTATGTCGGGCTCACCGGAGAAAAGATACCCCGGTAATACCGGCTAAACCTACCACGGTGTTCCTCGACATAACCATAGACGGCGAGGCCGCGCGAATCGCTTTCACATGCAATCGCGACCCCGCCGTGGTTTCGGCCCGCCGTGTGAAACGGCAGGCCACTGCACAAAGAATATTTCCTCCACCGTCCACCTGAGAAGGGGGCCAAAGACACGGTACAGAGGCGCACGTGGGAACACGCACGCCGCCTCTCGGACCTGGTGCTGATCGGGTGGCGAGCAGGCCCACGCAGCCCACCACCCCCAGGTCAAACTTCAAGATGGCTGAAGGTCATCTCGCGCCCTCTGGCGCCCGGTTCTGCGGTTGGGGAGGGGGTTTAAGCGCTCCCTCTCCCGCTCCGCCGCCTCCTTGATGGAAAGTACTGTTAGTAACATAATCTAGCTTATTTTTACGCAAGCAAAAGCTAGGTTACAATAAATCGAGGTGCATATTCAACTATAAAAGCTCAAATCAAACGCCCTGAGGTATAAAAGCCATACAGCTTACTGGTTTAACCTAACATCTCAATAGTAAACGTTGAACGATTTTCAAAGTTTAACTTTGAACACAGCCCAACTTGCCGTATAAAGACGTTGTTTGTGACTAAAAGACTTAGTTCAGTTTGAAACCGGTCAGGCAACCCGTACTATATATGTTGGTCTTCCCACTGAGCAGCGATAGCTCAGTGGGGAGACCAACAGACTGCAATGCAGAGGGTCTCGGGTTCGAACCCTCGTCACGCACCACTGACTTTCGGAAGTTATATGACTTTTCGAAATTATGAGCGTATTGATTGATAATTATCGCCTGCTTTGCACACGTTAAGCCGTCGGTCCCGGCTGCCATGAATATCTATGGCAGTCGTTATTGGGAGAGTGTCGACACAAAAGATCCCACTGGGTCGAAGTGTCACCGGTCTGCACTGACTGGCCCCCACATATGATACATACATACATATAGATAAAAGCCTTTGCCCGCGGTTTCAATTGCTCGGGTACAGGACGTTTTTTCTGAATGAAAGATACCCTATGTCCTAATAACGTGTATGTGAAATTTCATGATCATCATTCAACTAGTTAAGGCATGAAAGCGTAACAAACAAACTTATATTCGCATTTATAATATTAGTTAGGATGCTAATAAAGTAATTGATTAAAACATGTTCCAGTTATTTGTAATTTTCTCAATTACTTCTATTATAGGCAACTAGAGTTTGCCTGAGGCGTCACTCGCGTTAACTTAGATTTTGACAATACATTTATATCTCTCAGAAGCATTGCTTTTTCTGTATGAAAGGTACCCTTTGTTCTTTTCAGTGGCACTGGCAACGTGTATGCGAAATTTCATGATGATCGGTCGAGTAACTGAGGCGTGAAAACGTAACAAACAAACTCACATTCGCGTTTATAACGTTAGTTAGTATTAAAGAGCAGCGATAGCTCAGTGGGGAGACCAACAGACTGCAATGCAGAGGGTCTCGGGTTCGAACCCACGTCGCGCACCTCTGACTTTCGGAAGATATATGACTTTTCGAAATTATGTGCGTATTGATTGACAATTATCGCCTGCTCCATGCCTCGGAGAGCACGTTAAGCCGTCGGTCCCGGTTGCCATGAACATCTGTGGCAGTCGTTACTGGGAGAGTGTCGAAACAAAAGATCCCACTGGGTCGAAGTGTCGCCGGTCTGCACTGACTGGCCCTAAGATAAGATATCTATCTATCTAATATTATATCTAGTGTCCGCCGGTAGATCGCTGAAGCTTAAGAATTAAACCATTAGTCTGCCTTAATATACAAAACGTCTTACAATTTGCTAACGTCTGAACATTGGGTACAGTTTGATTTCAAAGTCGGATTGAGCATTATTGGATTAATCTCTTAGGAAATTTTCGCTCAGCTTGTATTTCGAGTTATATATCTCTGAGAAGATTGATAGTGATGAGACTGAACCGATGGTGTTGTTTAAGTTGTTTTCTCACCACTGCGCTGTGTGTTTTGGGTTCGATCCGTACACAGTTTATAAATATGTGTGATCCAAAATAGATGTGCCGAGTTTTGATGTTCCTGGTATTCATTGTCTGAATGTTTTTAAAGTCCTCCGCGACACAGGCATTATAACAAGCGCTGGGGTTGGCTCTTTCTAAAGTAAAAGGATGTATTGAACCAAAATGTTGGTCTATTAGCTATTTATGTCTCATGTATTAGGATGAGACTAATTCCATCAGCCGAGACATTTTTCAGTCTACGTGCAGCTACTAAGAATTTTCTAAAATAAATTTAACCAGCTCTGGGTATGAGTATGTATATATACTCAATAATAAGTACTCCTTCCAACTCAAAAAACTAACTTATTTTTTTTTCTATTCTTTTGTTTATTAGGAACTTTTGAACGCAGTTCATACCAGTACTATCGTAAAATAAACTAAACTTAACTTACAATTTTAATGTATAAACTATAAGTGTTACAAAATATATTTAATAGTACAAGCAATTGTATCACTCAAAAATTAGCTCAGGCATAAATCATTCTAAACTCACGGGAGAAAGGCTTAGCTAGAAATATGTTAAATGCTCCTAAATCTAATTTGTTAACATTTAATACTTGAATTATATCCTTTCGGACAACAAAAAATCGGATGCATAAACGTAAACCACGAAACAAACAAGGCCGCTGATTTAGAAAGAAATAAATATAATGTAGGGTAAGTAAGAAAGAGATGTAGTTAGTTACTATTTACAAAGTTCCCTCAAGCAACACGTAAGCCGCGACGGTTGACTTAGTGCGAGCTTATACTGACAACTCGGTCGGAAGTAAGCCTTCAGATGCTGTTGTTGTTATTTAGAAAGATTATGGAGGAAATATTATTGTTAGAGAAAGGATTTTATATTTTTGTTGTGTTTTAGAATAAGTACGAGATGTTTTAGAAGCAGAGTAACGTGAAGCAGTACCAAGTATCATACATACAGTCTCACTATATTACCATAGGGTTAGTCAGAGATTAGTTGATATCAGCGCCTTTGCCCGTGTAAGTCCTATCCACACATACCGGGCAAAGACATCCTATATTATAATCCAAAATATGATCCAAAATTTGGCAAAATTACATTTAATGTTCAAGAGTACATACACGTGATTGAGTAACAAACAGACTGCACGGATGGCGTAGTGGTTGAAGTAATCGTCTCACCACGACCACTGCGCCGAATGCTGTGGGCTCGAATCCCAGACGGGACAAAACTTTATGTAATCCACAAATGGTTGTTCCGAGTTTGGATGTTCTTTGTGTCCGTTGTTTGAATGTATGTAAAGTCCCTCGCGACACATGATTTGTTCTAAGTTCAGGAGTTTTCTTTTTTACTGTACATACATGACATGATGTATGTACACCTTTGCTTTTGTAAAATGTGGTATACATGTTTTACAAGCTATGGTTTTATGCACCACGTGTTAGGGAGCGAGCCTATTGCCGTTTTAACTAGTTTAATCTCGCGTCTTCGTCTGCATGATAAAAATATATGCGTTAATGCAATACATGACTTATCTCTGAGACAGATTTCACCCAAATTAATTCAACGGCATACGCGTGATAAAGTAACTAACATACCAAGATTCCTAAACTTTAAAATTGTTTTTTAATATTAATAGCATATAAATATGACAAAAACTATAGAGACGAGGAAAATATATAACGGAAGTACAAGTAATGAATGTCGCAATAGTTTAAAAGGTCAACTCGCTACGCTGAGTGTTGTGGGTTTGTTGCCCATACAGGACAAAAATGTATAATCCATTTTAGTTAATTCATATTAGGATCTACTTTATGTTTTAATATCTGTTGTTTTAATATTTGTAAATTTTTCCGCAACTCATTTCCCCACCATCTGTTACACGTTTAAAAACATATAAATACCGTTTTTACTTGTTCATGCTAATTACCTCTTACAATCGCCTATGCTTTTTTCACACTTATGCGAGCTGACAGAGAACTTTATGTAAATGGTCATTGAGACAGCAATTTTTACTAGGAATAATTCCTGTGCCGGGACTTTACAAACATCGAAACCCGTTGTTTCATAATACTGCTGTACGTTACTCTTTGTTTCTTGTAAAAAGACAACTCCCGCACTACGAATAAATCCTGTGTCGCTGGGGACCTTACAAACATTTAAATAACGGACACAAAGAACATCCAGACTCGGAACAACCATATCCATCACACAAATTTTTGTACCGTGTGAGATTCGAACCCGCAACACTCGGCGCACTGGCAGCGGCGAGCCGACCACCTAAGCCACTACGCCATCTGTGAAGTCTAGTCTATTAGCATTCGTGCCTTACGATGGCGATTTATTTTGATATCATCGTCTTATAAACTTCAATGTAGAAAATGTAGAAAGAATGGACGAGGAAAAACTGACTAAGAAAGTTTATAAGGCTAGTGTGAATGGAACAGTCGCAAGAGGAAGACCTAGGCGAACGTTTCTTGATCAGATTGGAGGCGTTCTGGTCAAAGGCCAGGTTAAGAGCACTTTGAACCGACGGGCGTGTATGAGGAATGTGATGAAAGTGAATGAGCCCAGAGAAGTGTGTCAGGATCGTAGCAAATGGAAATCCGTAGTCTCTGCCTACCACTCTGGGAAACAGGCGTGAATCTATGTATGTATGTATGTATGTATAAACTTCAAATGTGGCTACAATGTTGCCACACTTAAGTTTCAGGAATAGTAACGTTCAGCTCTAATAAAGTTTACTATTTTACCTACTCTAGTTAATTACGGCTGCGACTTTAGCAACCTCCAGCCGGATTGTTTCATATTCTCGCGCACGTTAATGTCTCTATTTAAAAGAGCAGCGCAAAAAAATTTGTGATATCGCATTTGAATCTCGAATTTGATTTATTCGTAGAGGGATTATCATGTTCAATTATCATGAGCAGTGATAGCTTAGTGGGGAGACCAACAGACTGCAATGCAGAGGGTCTCGGGTTCAAACCCACGTTAGGCACCTCTGACTTTCGAAAGTTATATGACTTTTCGAAATTATGTGTGTATTGATTGACAATTAAATTACATTTGTGTGCATGAACATGGATGTTTGTCTTGGTCTGGGTGTTTCTATGTATAATATGTATGTATTTACAAAAAAAAGGATATATGTATGTTTATCCATTGTATAGTACAAGCTCTGCTTAGTTTGGGCTAGATGGTTTTGTGTGTATGTGAAAGAATATTATTATTATTATTAATAATTATCGCCTGCTCCGTGCCTCGGAGAGCACGTTAAGCCGTCAGTCCCGGCTGCTATGAATATCTATTGCAGTCTTTATTGGCAGAGTGTCGACACAAAAGATCCCACTGGGTCGAAGTGTCGCCGGTCTGCACTGACTGGCACCCCACATAAGATAAGATAAGATCATGTTCAATTAATATTTGAACTACCATCATTCAATAATCTCATGCCTTTGCGCATAGCATGATACCTACAATTTGTATTTATTATTTATAGATTTCATTCGAATAATTCGAATATTTTTATAATAATTGCCTATTGGTAACGTAATTTTAAACTATTTACCATCACTGACCCGCTTGATATCGACATGAAAAACGATTTTATAGAAGTTATATTTTGAATAAACTGACTGCATAACTAAAACAAACAGTGTTAAAATCAATCGAACATTTTGATCCGTGGGAATTCTAAAACGGCTGACAGTTGTTTAAAACAATAATAATATAATAGTAGCACTATACTGAACTGACCTACAGCTGGGCACGGGCCTCTTCTTAGTGCGAGATGGAGAGTTAAATGAAAGCCCACCACACTGCCTTGGGTAGCGTGGGCAGGTAGACTTCACATATCTTTGTAAACTGTGGAGAACTCTCGGATATGCAGGTTTCCTCACAATGGGTTCCTTCGCCGCTAAAGCAAGCAATTAGCAACTATTTAATACAAACATAACAAATAAACAAAAATTTAACAAAAAAGAAAACCGACTTCATATAGAATATTCTAAAACAAAAAATGCACTAAAAGGTTAAGAAATAATTGCGTATTCTTGTGAATAATTAAATTATTGTTATTAATGGATGGGACTAATCGGAAAGCACCAGCTTTCAAATAAAAAAAGAATCATCAAAATCGGTTCACCTAGAAAAGAGATATGAGGTAACAAACATAAAAAATGAAAAAAAACATACAGTCGAATTGACAACGTCTTCCTTTTTTTGAATCGGTTATAAAGTCATAGATGCGCACCTTGGGATGGAAATCGAGACCTCTGCGTGGCATTACAATGGCCTCCCACAGGCTACAACTGCAGCTTAACAAAGTATTTTTTAAAACCATACTTTGTTAAAAGTAGTCAGAGACGATTCGTAAGCTTTCCTCTACGCTTTCCTCAATTTCCTATCTTACGAAATTAAATAATATTTTAAATGTATGAATGGTTAAATATATATACATATTTATATTACGTCTATATATCCAGATTTGCAGTCATACTTGACATTATTAAAATTAAAATAAATCAAACATAAAAATGTCACTGTTTTTTATTGCTGTAACTCATTCATTGAAATAAATATTTATAATATGGCTATATTCAAGCGCTCTGTGAATGTTAAAAAGCATTCAATTTATTTGTTTATTGCAGTGATTCGAATGTATGAATACATTTATTTGTCGACTAGTTATTGTACAAGGTAGAACAGTATCCTGAAGACGCCAGACTTACTTCAATTTAGAAAAAAAATTGTTATTATCTATAGACGGCTGTATTTTAATTTTCTTATTTTGTTTTAGGTCAAACGCCCCTTTGGATGGACCTAATGATCTGTAAGTAGTCACTTGAATAATATAAAATTAGTCTTGTTGCTATAATATTGCCTAAATAATAATACAAATATTTCAGTTTTGTAAATTATTTATTTTTGCCTTAAGATCTAATGCGGCTCACGAGTATATTATCATTATGTACAATTATTTGAATTATATCAATGATATTAAAAAAAAGAAAGAAGCAAGTATGTTACTGGCGTTCACAAAACGAAGATGCAAAAACCCATTTGAAACGTTTCATCTATAATTGGCCTCAAAACAAAATCGGTTCAACAAAATTCCTTTCAAAACATTGTAAGGCGAAATCCTTCGAATCATAACTATCTCTTTCATGTACGCCCTCTACATATTTACTGAAATTATCAATACAAATGCAGTTATTAATATCAAAATAATATACATATATAGGGTTCAGAATTTTTATTTTATTTTTCTCTTACAATGAAAGTAACGCAAAGACCATAAATAAATCGACATTAAAAAACTGAGACACATAGATAAATTTCATGTTCATTAACAACCACACATGTCTCAAACATTTTCTACAGAGCTTCATAAAAAGACCGAACGTGTCTTAAAACCAACCGTCATGCCACCCCTTGACTGCTCACCTCAAACACGTCTAAAACAACATGCCGTAAACGTCCAAAACTAAAATAAAGGGTACATATCTGATCTGAAATTTCATCAGGTATAAGTTTAGCATGCGGAGCACGGCGCACCTTTACGTCTTCGGCGCCTTATGCAAATGACGTAGCTTCCTAACATTGTATTTTAAGTCCCCGACTGTTTTCCACTTCATCTGTTTTTTGTAAGAATATCTGGACACGTAACACTGCTGTTGATCGTCGTGGGGTTGGTGTAAAGAATTACTCGTTTGATTTATCCTACTAATATTATAAATGTGATAGTTTGTGAATATGTGTGCATGTTTGATATACAATTTTCTTTTTTCGGTAATTTTTTCGGCAATCTGTCATACAGGTCTATCTAGTACAGATACCAGTCTCTCACACAGTTTCACCTCCTTAATAATGTAACACCTAGATTAAGTTCTGATTTTTTTGTAACTAATTCTCGGTGAGAGAGTAAAATAAATGATTATATTATTAATCAGAGATAACCTATTGAACCGATTTGGTTAAAACTTGGCAGAGAGATTGATAATTTTCTGATTTAGCACGTAGGATACTTTTTATACTGGTATACGTTCTTGGAGCATACTTGCAAGCGCAACGCATGAACAAAGGAGTAATACATATTATATAGCAATTTTTCATATATTAAACATGGAATTATTTAAAGCAAAAGTATTTATACGAGCTATTATCTAGTGAGAAATTCATTGGACTGCAAAGTTTTTGAGTTCAAAATATTACCATACAACTTTGAATTTTCAAAGTAATCGACGTATTAAATAACTTTTTACTTTACTAGATTCAACTTTGAAGACAAACATCTCGAGGGAACCTGTAAGACTGACAGTTCTCCATAATGTTGTCGAAGATATATTAATTCTACCAGCTCGCATTGATCTAGCATGGTGGACAAAGACCTAATTCTTGTTATCTTTATATATATAATTCTACTGTACGTGTGTATGTCAACTCCTCCTAAAGGGTGGAAAGATTTTGATAAAAAAAATTGTGTGTTCATGTGTATTCGAGGATGGTTTGGATTTGGGTATTTTTTTTTTTCATGTGTACAGGACAACCGCGTCTGTCGGGACAGCTAGTAATTATATAAAAGATGCCAATTTCCAGCAAGTTAGCAGTTTATAAGCGAGCCTGATATCATTATACTATACAATATGTCAAGCACCATCATGGCGACATAGTAACTCTAATCCTATGATTATGGTGTTATGCTTCACGAGGACGGTAATCATTTCGGTAAAATATACAGGAAAATTGAAATTTGGTTTGTAGGTGATATTTTATTTATCTAAGTATACTTATTGAAATTAAACTGCTATATACAGATTTTATCGCGTTGTTTATTTGACACTTTACTACAAAATTTTGAAAATTTTTTACACTACTACTACTATTAAACTTTACTAATTTTTAAGCTAATTAAATTATTATTAAACTATTTAGATTTAATTTATTTTTACACTTTCCCCGACGTTTCGGTTGCTTTTCAGCAGCCATGGTCACGGGGAGACTAAGATGGCAGTTGTCTCAATGTTCCAGTGTAGTTATTTCAAAGTACCCGAACATAATTTAATCATTGGTGTTTCTATTTACGCAGAATTTAATTTAGTTTATAAGTATACTTATATTATAAAGAGGAAAGATTTGTATTTTTGTTTGTAATTAACTCAAAGACGATTCTACCGATATTAGAAATTATTTTACCATTAGTAAGAAATTTTATTAAGAAGTTCACGCTACGAGCCACGGGATCAGTAATGTACATAAACGTACGTGTAACTTCGGGAGACAGCAGTTATTAAATATAATGACACAATGACGAGCCAGTTGGCATTTTGGTTTTAGAGATTTAATTTTGAATGTTTCAAAAATGGTTTTAAGAACTTTCTTCTGTCTTTCTGTCTACTTGTTTAGGTATCAAGTAAAATATCTCAAAGGATTTTGAAGCAATTTTGATAGTTTTGTCGTTTGTAGTTTACCTTAAAATGTAATAAGTGTTGAACCTATTAGATCATAGATATTGCTACCAGACACCGAGAAATACTTCTTCACAAAGACACGTAATAAAATTTTGCTTGATTCGGCAATTGAACCCGCGACCTAGCAATTGCACGTGCAATTGCTATGTTAACAACAATATATGGAAACAATCGCAAGGTTATATCATGGAACAAACAAAGCCTTCAAAATGTGTAGAATACTAAATTACACAAGTTTCAAACTGGACCAAAAAATACATTCACAGCCGGAAGGTAAAACCAGATTGAAATTTTTATTAACGAAACATAGAGGGACCAAATGGAAAACTTTTGTTTGATGTTCAATCGCTAGTAGCACAATGGTGGCCTCTGTTTGAATTTGCGTGCCACGTAATATTCTCAACGATATAAAACAAATTCCTGTATGTCAATAACGAGTTTTGCTATAGAAAAGTAATATATCAGTAGAAAATTGCAGTTGCCATTCAAAAATAGAAAGCTTTACAATACGTTTGTACTTATCTTTCTTATGGAACAAATGTCATGCTTATTGAAATTAAACTACTATATACGGATTTTATCGCGTTGTTTATTTGACACTTTATTACATAATTTTGAAAACTGTTACACTACTACTACTATTAAACTTTACTCATTTTTAAGCTAATTAAATTATTATTAAAACGATTAAAACTATTTAGATTTAATTTATTTTTTCGCGGATTTTTTCGCTTTGTTTATTTGACACTTTATTACATAATTTTGAAAACTGTTACACTACTACTACTATTAAACTTTACTATTTTTTAAGCTAATTAAATTATTATTAAAACTATTTAGATTTAATTTAATTTTACACTTTCCCCGACGTTTCGGTTGCTTTTCAGCAGCCATGGTCACGGGGAGACTAAGATGGTAGTTGTCTCAATGTTCCAGTGTAGTTATTTCAATTTAATTCATTCATGGCTGCTGAAAAGCAACCGAAACGTCGAGGAAAGTGTAAAATTTAATTAAATCTAAATAGTTTTAATAGTTTTAATATTAATTTAATTAGCTTAAAAATTAGTAAAGTTTAATAGTAGTACTAGTGTAACAGTTTTCAAAATTATGTAATAAAGTGTCAAATAAACAACGCGATAAAATCCGTATATAGTAGTTTAATTTCAATGAATAATATTCGCGTAAATAGAAGACAATATTATGTAAATGTCATGCTAGAGTGAATCCGATATTGGTTCGCTAGTATACCTGTATATAAATTGACTTTGACATAACCATAATAGAGGTAATATGTTTATTGCAAGGCAATGTTCAGACACTCGCGATAGCAATGTACTGGTGATAGATAGAGATTTAATGAGGATTCTAGTATATTTAATTATTTATAGCAAAAAACAAATACAACATTCTCGTTCAAACTTAACAATAACAATAGCATTGAGTGTCTGTTTCGGGCAGACAGGTGAAATTCAAGTGGTAATTCTACACAACACAACTAAAGACCACTGGCATAGAGTATACCTATGTGTATAAATTATATAGCGCCTGTATTGAAGTATGAACCGCGTATAGCTTAGAACAGATGTGAACTAGCGATGTGCTATTGCTATGGAAAAAGAGATTCAAATATACAATGATCGATTCGTTGTCACTGAGTATAATTCTAATTATAAACAATTCCTTATTCAAAATGTTTGATTTGCTGTTCGCATGATTGAAATTGATCGTCGTCTTCAAATTACAGTGATAACCTTTTTTAGGTCGTCTGCATAATATTAGCATGGTCATATATGTATATACATTTTTTTTAATACTTCTAAGTTGGCAATCAAGCATACGACCCATCTGATGGTAAGTAGTCACCGTAGCCTATGGACGCCTGCAACACCAGAGGCATCACTAGCGCGTTGCCGACCCTTTAGGAAAGGAAGCGAGAAGGAGAAGGCGCGGGGAGGGGTAAGGGGATGATTGGGCCTCCGGTACTCTCACTCACCAAACGAAACACCACAGTAGGAATACTACTATTTCACGTCGATATTCTGTGAGAGGGTAGTCCTTGCCCGGTCGAGCCGGCCCATTCATGCTGAAATCAGCGAGGCTCTACTACTCTAATACCTGCATGCCGTGTTTTCATACTGCATGCGTAACCGAAATCAAATAATAAATCAATAACACAGTATGTATATTACTACCAGCAATCCATAGTAATTAAATTATTGGGAAGAGTAATTTGCCTAATAATTTATCAGTAATAAAGTTAAGACTGCGCCGAGCGTAAGACGCGGTTGGACTGAATGACAGAGCTCGATATTCAAATCGGCGCGCGGCTGCCATAGTAAAATTGTATGGAGGATTTGAAGTGCTTTTTAGATAAATATGTATCTTTATTGTCAACCAATAACTTAAATTTTTGGGACGGACAAATTGTAATATAACTATTTATGTTTCGTTTAAGCTGTAAAATAGGATAGATTTCTACTGATATAATCTAAAAATCACGTAACACAAGCTTACGTTTTTGTATTTTTCGTGCAAAGTTACGTAATTTTGTAGGCAAAATTATCAGTTATTTTAAGTTTTTTACACGGAATAATTGTAAACACATTCATTGTTATGGTAAATGTATATTTTATATTTGTATTAAACAAAAAGTGTTGATTTTATCAACTTAACTGTGACCGCCTGTTTTGGCACATTTCGCTCGGCTCAGCCATAAACGCATTCGAAGATTTGTTAAAATTTCAGATATTTAAATTTACTTGAGAATTCGAATAATTCGTTTTCTTTTTCAATATTCACCCATCGCTGGTAATAACGTTGTTAACACTCTTAAATATTTACTTACAGCCATAATATCTATTTATCTATAAAAGCTTCGAGACATACATAGATCCAAAATATGAATGAAGCACCGTTTTCAGGCAGTCAGACCGTCTGGCCTATCATAACAATAATTTCATGTACGGCATGTACGCCAAAGAAGAGTTCTGTTATACTATTATTATGTTGCCTAGTTCCAGGTAGAAATATAATTATATATTTTCTTTAAGTTCAATTCACACCAACTAGGCTTTGCTAAATTGTAAGTGTAGTGTGTATTTTGGATGGGATAGCTCCTAAAATATTCGCTTATTTACTTACTAAACTTAAAATTACTAACGCTAGGTACGAAAATAGATTAGAACATTATATAAAATTACACCGTTTTTAAGGTATCCTAGAAAAAAACAAAACTTCTAAAAAATAAAATTAATGTAATAAAATTACTGTCTAAAACGATCGTAAATGAACCATACAAGGAAGTCCCGTTGCACTTTCATCTGTAATGACAGCGGGGATATACATACGTATGAGGTATTTAATATAAGGGTCAAGTCTACATTATGTAGGGTTTGAATTACTTCTTATAATAGTTCAAATATCATATTTCTTTTATTACATGTTTTAATCGACGCAAATACAACGAGATGGGTGTAAAAGCCCAGGATTTAACTTCTTCATTTTCATGCGACCTTTTTTTTTTACCCCTGACCTTATGACCTTATGACCCCTATATCTCGCGGGTCTTTTGACCCACAGGGCCCATATTCAAACTCGACCGAGGAATAACACCAAGTTACAAGTCAATATTTTTTCATTTAAAATATGTGGCTCCTATATCTCGGGGGTCTTTTGACCTACATTTTTTATATTTTGATATTCAAACGCGACCGTCGGATGAGCTCAAGGTGTCTGCACACCAAGTTACAAGTCAATGGGTCCAGTGGTTCCGGAGCTATGCCTGTCACTAACATCAATCTGCCACTAACACACAGACCGTTACAAATTGTTTTCATTAACCTCTTCGAAGAAGACTCAGAGTTTAATAAAAGTTACATATTCTTAATTTACAAAACGGAGCGCTCACAGAGTATTAGTTGGCACGTAATATCACTATTTTTACGCCGAGAATCACTGTTAAAATATTTAATAAACTAAGTCACAAATAAAAGGACAGCACTTGCTCTCACGCCTTTGTTAAAACTAGGTCTCGCACTTTCTAGACGCGTAGCTAGTTTGATTCGACCCTTATGTTTTTCGTTTCCAAGATAATTGTGAACATAAAATTAATGTAATATTTGATGTAGTAGTGGCTTTATAAGGCGGGTAATACAATTTATTTAGGAGATTAATGAGTACTACTCCTAGGTCTAGTAGTTTTGTTTCGTATTTCTTCCAGTAATGAGTTATGACCGCTTTTACGTTAGCCCAGATTAATAAGCTCTATTAATGTGAGGCTATGTAGCGAGTAACTAAATGGAGTGGTCATATTTAAGGGTCACGTACCGTGGTATTGTTTTTTTTATATTTTATTATTTTTTATTATTTTATTATATCGGTATACAAACAGTATTAACAGAGCTTACTTTTTTATGAATAAAAGAAATGATTACAATTATGAAACTCTATAACAATAATACTACACCATATATTATATTAATAATACATGAAGTGCAATATAAACAGTTATTCAACCAATTCGTACCAATGTTTAGAAAGAATTTGATTAGATACATGCGGCTTAGTAGCGAATGAAAAAAGTCAACCAATTTACTGTAACACTTAGCGGATCTTATAAAAAAAGAATTCTGTCTGTAATTTGTGCTGCAGTGGGGGACGTTAAGAATAAGAAAAGGTATCCTAACAGACTAATCAAGGTAGTACTGTCACCTTTGATCGTTTGTAATATGAGTATCACTTGTATGTTGCTTACTCTAGCGATTTCGTGTTCCAAGCGTGTGGGCCTTTGGAAGCCATACTTACCGGGTGAAACGCAGAACTGTATAATTAATAATATAATAATAATTGTTTATTAAGTTTAAGTTGGCACAAATATGTATAATAATAGGTCTTAAAAATACTTAAAATAGGATCGGGCACGCCACGATCGTGGCGGTAAGTCCCGTGTTTGAGGAATGGCTGGAGAGGCAGCATGGCGCCCTCACCTTCCGGCTGACACAGGTAATGACTGGCCACGGTTGTTTTGGCCAGTTCCTGTGACGTATACGCCGGCAGGAGACGCCCGGTTGTCACCACTGCGGCGACTGCCGCGACGTTGTTGAGGACACGGCGCTGCACACTTTGGCTGTTTGCCCCGCCTGGGCATCGGCAGTCGGATTGGTTGCCCTCTCGCTCCCGGCCGTAGTTCAGTCTATGGTCCGGAGTCGTCGTCGGAGTCCGGTCGTGGAACGCCGTCGCCTCTTTTTGTGAAAAAGTCATTTCCATCAAGGAGGCGGCGGAGCGGGAGAGGGAGCGTTTAAACCCTCTCCCCAACCGCATAACCGGGCGCCGGAGGGCGCGAGATGACCAGCCACCCTGAGGATTGACCTGGGGGTGGTGGGCTTTGTGGGCCTGCCCGCCATCCGTTCAGCACCAGGTTCGAGAGGCGGCGAGCATGTTCCCACGCGCGCCTCTGTTTCGAGTCCGTCTTCCCTCTAGGGGGGGGACAGTAGGGTTTAAAGTAAGTCAGTGCCTTTGGATAGGTCTGTTCGTGTAGTGGCCTGCCGTTTCATACGGCGGGCCGAAACCTCGGCGGGGTCGCGACCGCATGTGCACGTGATTCGCGCGGCCCCGTCGATAGTGGTTTTGTCGAGGACCACCGTGGTAGGTTTAGTCGGTATTCCGGGAGGTACATTATTCTTATTCTATCTTTCTTTTACCCCGGCGAGTCCAACATGGCCCCTCCGCCCGCCCCCGCGGAGGGGTATGCGTCATGCATTCCCCCACGTAAAAAAAAAAATAGGGTACAATACTTTGAACGCCTGTACTAGGTTATACCTGTATCACAAGCGATAATTATGTGCTATTATAGTGTAATAGAAAGAGCATTTTAACAATATTTTATAATTTGCGCCGCTATCGTGTAAGAGAGTGTTACCGCATATATTATACTTGTCGAGTTGGCCTATTCGTTCTGCTACCAAATATGTAGCAATTGACACATAGAATTTATCTCTCAGCTTACAAAAAGAACAAAATCTTTTAAAATATTATGTCCGTTTACAATAATTTATCCATCCAAAACTTAAGTGCTTAGCACTTGTCGGTGTAGCAACCTCCATCTTTCTCTTTCCAATGCCATCTCTTTCAGTTCCTTATAAGTTTCAACTTTCACATATTTTTCCAGTTGATCGGTGTACCTTCTTCTTGGCCTTCCCCTCTTCCTTCTTGCTTCTATCTTCCCTTCCATTATATTTGTGATAAAATTATCATGTCGAATTAGGTATCCTATCATTTTAACCCTTCTATTCTCTATCTGTTTCTAAATTTCACGTTTTTCATTTACTCTTGTCAATATTTCTGTGTTAGTAACTTTTTCTGTCCTGGGCATTTTCTCCATTCGACGCCAGCACCACATCTCAAAAGCTTCCAACCTTTTCCGGTCTCTCTGTCTTAAGGTTCACGTTAAACAACCGTATAGGGCAATGCTCCGGATATAAGACTTAATTAGTTTTTTCCGGATATCTTTACTAATTTTTGAAGTGAATAGATGTTTCTTTTTGTGGAAGGCCTGTTTTGCAATCGCTATTTTAATTTTTGTGTCGGCTGATGGTCTTGTATCTTCTGTTATTACATTACCTAGATATTTAAATTGTTTTACTTGTTCCATTGGGTTATGGTAAATTTTGGTGGGGTGTATTATTTTATGCGGCAATTTAGATGCCACAAGGACTTTAGTTTTATTAATGTTTATTTTCATATGAATAATACATAATAATTTATAAGAATGTATTTTTCCTTTAGCTGCTTAGTATGTTTGACTACTGGTTAAAGGACTTTCCCTTGGAGAACTCTTCCTCTTCTACTTCTTTTCCAAATCTTCCTTGTTTTGGTATCCCCTGCATCCTATTTGTGCCAACTTCTCTGGGTTTACACGGCAGACGCCCAGTCCTACTTTAGCCTTGCACATCTAATACCTACGTCAGCTATGCGTGTTTTGCAGCACAGAGTAGCAATTTGCAATCAACTTTAACTTTTTTCTCTTTTACTCCAAGAATGCTGCGTTTGATCTGCGCAGGCCATGAATTTTAAATTCAATAAGTCAAAGACAAAAATTTTGTAATAGCCATAAAAATTTATAAACAATTCTTGGACACGTCAATGAATTGATGTAATTATTAATTAAAATGTAATAATAGAAATAAATATAAGGAAATAAAAATTTAGCATTGAAAAAAGTCTGTTCGAGGAGTAGCGCGTTACATGAGAAGAGGCAGGCAAGAAACTCATGGCCACTCTTTTCAATTGCCAAATGTTTAATATCAATACAATTCAATTTTATATTATTTTTCTTATATAAGCTGCTGTGTGTAATTGTTACTATAGTTTATATAAATAATAATGTTACACACAGAAATTGAACTATTATATTTCATGATATCCAGGACCGATAGCTGTACGTGCTTTTCGAGGATCGAACGGACTTACTGAGAATGTTTATCGATCTAAGAATTAGGTGGCGACAATCTTGCTTACCCTTACAGATCGATCGATCTGAGCGGTCGCAAAGTTGTTACAAACTTACACTCTGTTAGAGAGGACCTGAGACTTCTTATTTTATTTTATAAAATGTATTAAAGAGAGACAGTTAACCTAAAACATGACTTGCAAAATAAAGACTACACAAATGGCGCAGCGACTCAAGTGGTCGCCTAACCAATGTTTCTACGCCGATAGTGTCCGTACCAAACGAGACAAACATTTATGCAATCCACAAATAGTGATTCTGTCGAGTCTGGATGTTCTCCGTTGTATCCCATTTTCAAGAACACAATTTTTTGACTCTACTCTGTATATGCATATTAGAAACATGTAAATTTGTACGTAAATATTAAGAATTTTATACAACAAGTGAGAATCGGCAAAGAATTGCCGTAAATCTTTAAGTTCGAAAAAATGGTTCAAGTAATATGCAAAGGTCACGAGATACCACGTGATCTTGAAGTCAGAGGTCAAAGGTCATAGTCATTTCGGGGTATATCGACTATGCTGAGTCGAATGGCGTTAACCGCGAGTGTCTAGCTCTTACAGTTCTAGAGTTGAAAGATGGTATCACGTGAACTTGAGGTTAGAGGTCAAAGGTCATAGTCATTTCGGGGGTATATTGACTATGCTGAATCGAATGGCGTTAACCTCGAGTCTCTAGCTCTTACGGTTCTTGAGTTGAAAGTTGTATAACAGACAGACGGACGGACGGACAAAGCTGTTGTATAAGAGTTTTTTCGAACTCTAACAGATAAAGGTACACTTATTATGTAACATAAAAATTATAATATATAATATCATATCCTCTCTCCTACTTTACTGTGCCCGCCAGGGTTCACAATGACTCATTTAAGTTAAGCACTACCACTTAAGTAGACATTGTGAAATGCAATAAAGTATTGAGTAGGTATTGTATGTGAAGTTCCTTGCGGCACAGGATTTATTCTTAATGCGAGAGTTCTCTTTTAAAAAATAAATATAACTCATACGGCGTGGCAATTTATATAATCTATATAAGCAAAAACTAACCCTTTACCGTTTTTTACGAAAATTGCGCGGATGCAGGAGTATGAAATTTGGCACAGTTAAAGTTTATATGGAGAAGGGGCGAATCCTTATATTTTTATAAAATATGCATTAGAAATACATTAAATTATTGAAAAACACTACACGCACACAGCTATGCATTTGATACAAGCAGTCGAATTGCGTTCGTAGTATTTCGGCATTGTTCGGTTGACTTCGTAGAATGCTTCGTAACTATGGTTACATACATATGTATGTGGAGTAGGTGACTATATGAAATGTGATTATAAGGGTATAGTTATAGATAATAAAACCTTAATAACAATCAAATTTAAAATAAATATATTATGGGCGAATTTCGACCACTGTGCGTCCGCTAGTTGAGTATTAATCAAAGAATGTTATTTGATAAGTAGAGTGTAAAGTGTGTGAGTGTAAGAGTTGTTTGAAAAACTGTTGGTTCACTTGTACAAGAATAATTGAAATTTGTAATGGTTATATCAATATACGTGCTTACTAAAGGTATAGTTTGATTATTTATGATAGACCCAATGCCACGAACCGATATTGATAACGCTTTGATTACCATCCAGACCCGAGACGCCGTTATCTCAACTGATATTATTAATGCGAATATCAGTTTATTTGTCACGCTTTCACGCCTAAATTACTCAACCGATCATCATGAAATTTCACATACACGTTGTCAGGAGTACAGAAAAAGACATAGGGTAACTTTCATTCAGGAAAAAGTACTATTCCCGAGGGATGGAAAGTTGCATTTACGCGAGCGGAGCCGCGGACATAATCTAGTATACATATAAATAAAAAAATACATTTCTATATACGTCTTTGCTTATCTATTAATGTAGTTATCTTAATATTTCTGTATTACTTACATCGATGTTGGCTGCAAAATTAACTTTTCAATGTCTGAATAAATGAACACGGAATTACCTCCATGTTTTCGTCATTGACGCAGTTTCTACCTACACTGTAAGCTTAGAGTCTTCAGGCGATAAAATCCGCAAAAGTAGGTTAATTTCTGCGTTCGTTTGAACATTGACTTGGAATTCTAAAGAGAAATGAGACGCGTATCTGTATTCACGATAACATTAAAAGATAAACAGATCTGTTAGGAAATATTTAATACTCTTATCTTTTCGTTACAATATAATTTTGTCTACCGTACGATCGGCAACAAGCTAGTGACTCTCTTGGAAATCAGGTGATCATGAGGTACGGTAATAATTTACGATTAAGAATGTAACAACCAGCTATATGGCAAGCTAAGCGATAATCGTTATTTATTTTAAAAAAACGTCAATATCTTTTTGGTCACTGTGTCGCAAAACCAACTTTAAAATATTTATTTTCTGAGCACAGCACCACCACCACCAGTCAACTGTAATGAACTGTGATGTGAAATTATATGATGCCTATTAGAAGGTTTTGCTTTAAGTTTCTTTATTTTCTGTTTGAAAATACTTTAGGTATTTTTAAGGAATTGTTAAGGCGCTCATCGCCCGTTGCACTCACTGATCGGTAAACGATTAGCGAGGTTAAGCAACGTTGGGTGCGGTCAGTCTATAGATGGGTGACCGCTTAGTGGTATTTCATCTGAGCGTCTCCGTGCTTCGGAGGGCACGTGAAATTTCGGTCCCGGTTGTTGCCAAATTGACAGCTGTCGTTAAGCCATGTCAGAGGCCTACGGGCGGCTTGAACAACTCTTGACAACAGGTTGGCCACTAACCACACGAAAATAAGAAGAAAAAGAGAAGGAATTGTTCAAATTGATATTGACCTAGTGTCAATAATAAAAATATATACCTACTTTAAAATATTCATTAGGTTCATTAAAATAAATTTTAAATCATAATTCATAACCCATCAGAAAATAACAGTAATGAAGAATCCGTTTCAATGATGGACAGTCATAATAAAAAGTCGCGATTGAATATGCACACTATGTCCGTGTGTATATCTCGCACAGTTTCACTCCTGCCCTCAGTTCAAATTGCAAGCTGGTTGGCAGGCCATAACGTGGCAGCATTAGTGCTGCCCCACAGCACTATGTACATAAACATGTCTAAACAAATATTTTACTTGGAATTTGTTTATTTCAATTGGCCTTATAACATTCTGAGAGTTAGAGTTACATCTTATATATTCGTTTTTATCAATGACAGTGACCCATTTACCCATCGGTCTACCAGCCTCTCAATATTAAGCAACATTCGTTCGGTTACCAAGTCACGTCCATGTCATTGATCCTGAATTTCCGTGGCAAGCCTTAACGAGGCATAGATTGTGCGGTGCCTCGAGATTTCAAATCTTACGGGCATTGTATGTAAATGGATACAGCCGAGGATTTATGGTGTTCTGTTTAAGGTGGGGGAGAAAAATGCCATTGATTTGCTTGGGATTTTGTCATTTTTATACGTATTTACTCAGTTGACTTAGTACCTACTATTATGTAACTATACAGCGAGTCTGAAGGTGTGATATTTTAAGGCCATATACTGGGTTGTGTGAAAAAATTCTAAAAATTTTATAGATTTTATTTTAAAGAAGGCTGGATACGGGGAATTTCTTCTGAAATAAATGCGCCGATTTGAATTAATTGACTCTTGAAAATGGTGATGGCATAAGTTAATCCAGATTTATCGGAATATTTTCAAGAAAGATATAGAAATGCAAATATAATGAAATTAACAGTGTTTTAAAGTGTGTATCTTTATGGAAAAAGTTATTGCCTGCACGGATAGCGCAAAGGGCAAACAGCTGTTTCGTTGCTGCAGCAGAGCTGCAGTGGCCGTTGTAGGTTCGAATCTCACACGGGACAATTAATTGTGTGTCCCGCAAATTATTATTATTGTATCTCTTTTGTCCATTAATTGAATTTTTGTAAAGTCTACCGTAACAAAGGCAAGTACGAGAGTTGTCTTAAAAATTTCAGAGAGATTCTTCCAAAGAGGGTATTCAAAACATGTTTTTAATAAAATATGGCATAATAACACTTTGGAATGTCAGATACTTCTGATATTGATATCAATATCAAACTTGACAACTGCCTAACTATTTTAATGACAATTAAATAATGACGTACTACAATGACCTAACCCTTCTTTTACTGAGAAGAGGCTCGTGCCCAGCAGTGGCCGAGTGTATTAACAGAGTTAGTTTCTTATAAATTATTACAAGAGTAGCTGATGTACGTCCGGGCGTCACTTGGGGTTACCAAATAATATCAGGGTTGGTTTGAGGTATCAACCGCAAACCAACAATAAACCTGAGTGGTAACCTCATTTTTCATGATATATGTACTTTTTTTTTGTTTTTTTTCTGTGTTCTAATATTTGTACTAGATCGTGTACCTACATTTATTTTGAAAAATAAATGTTTACTTTACTTTACTTTACTTTACTTTACTTTATAGTTTATTTTTTGTTCTCAGTATGGATTGCCGTGGGATTAGAAACGAGTTATTAATAAACATATCAGATGCTAGCAATGTTATTGTCACTTCAATAAACGTATCTGTGTTCACTATAATGCTGAATAATATGTTAAACATACTAATGATTTTGATAATTACATTGTAAGCGAGAAAAGTTGACAAACAGATATTATGAATGAAATTATTTAGAATCGTCTGCATGGTTTAGTTTTCAAATCGTGGTTAAGATATGATTTTTTAGATTCACTCGTGTATATCTAGGTTAAGTTGGTAACAGTACTTTTTTTTTAATAAAATGTACCGTATGTTCTTTTCTGTTCCCCTGAGTGTATGTTAAATTTCATGATGATCGGTCGAGTAGGAAAAGCGTGAAAGCGAAACAAACAAACAAACTATAATTCAAATTTATAATATTAGTTAGGATATCGTTTATTTGTTCATCAAGATGTGTTTCGTTATGATTTTGTTTCGTTTCAGTAACGAGCGATGCTGAAGTATACTAGGTGTCAAACGCACAGACCGCTTAAATACTTTATATAACTTCGTTCCAAAACATAACAAACATCGTCACAAATAGCAGACTCGTTCTGAAAGTTGCTGGGAATTATTTATGAGTAGTAGAGCCTCGCTGATTTCAGCATGAATGGGCCGGCTCGACCGGGGAAGGACTACCCTCTCACAGAATATCGACTTGAAATAGCAGTATTCCTGCTGTTGTGTTTCATTCGGTGAGTGAGAGTGCCAGAGGCCCAATCACCCTCTTTCTCCCTTCCCGCTCCTTCTCCTTCCCACTTCCTTTCCTAAAGGGTTGGCAACGCGCAAGTGATGCCTCTGGTGTTGCAGGCGTCCGTAGGCTACGGTGAACACTTACCATCAGGTGGGTCGTATGCTTGTGTGCCTCCTTAGCTGTATAAAAAAGAAATTCTCCAACAGAGTAATCCATTAACACTTTGCTTGACACCAAAATCAAACCAGTGAAAATATAAGCGCAATATGCCATGGAATCAATGACTATAATGATACACAAAACATATCAATGAATCCACACGTATACTACATACATATATTCCTAAAGGCGTGGCTGGATGTGTATCACACCCACATTCCACCAGCTTTAGTTTTAGGAACCACGTAACACCATTGCTATTGCTGTCACGGACCAAGTTCCGGACTCTGTGGTACTAGTGAGAATGTCTTGACAGAAAACCCCAAAGAGTCCAAGACCTCAGCACAGCAGTCACATGCAATACCACTGCACTGCCAAGGTAGCTAAAATTATATCAGTTTAAAGACAAAATACTATGAACAGACGTACATACATATATATAAGTATTATATTACTTCTGTGCGATGATTGAAGCCTTAACATTTAAGCTTTGAATAGTCACACTATTCAAATATCTGTAGCATCTATGTATATCTATCCCATCTATGATCTGTCCTACTGCTGGACAATGGCCTCGTCTCATTGTGAGAAGGTTTAGGCCATGGTCCAACACGCTAGCCCAGTGCGAGTTGGCAGACTTCACACATCTTTGAGATCATTATGGAGAACTCTCACACATGCAGGTTGCTTAACAATGTGTTTCTATATCGTTAAAACAAGCGATTATAAACCATTTATTACGCATATAACGTCAAAAAGTCAGAGGAAAGTCAGTCAGTTACACGAAGAAAATATCTTTTAAGAAAACATTGATGTACTTCACTGGGGTATATAGCTCTTCACCCATACAAGTGTATATTTTTTACAGCCGGTGAATGAGGGGTTAAGGAAAAAAGTTTATGACGTAGCAAGCTTATGAAAGATTGTAATAACTTGCCTAATCTTGACAGAGGGTGCTCACATCATAAAGCACAAGGGAAATTTTGTTGTCGCCTATAATTATGTGTTTATGGAGGCGGGGGAAATTAGATTGACTTGTGTTTCGGTTAGCTATAAAATTGGAAAGGTTTATGGACTGGTTGAATTTTCTGAATTTTTATGAAGTCACTTATTTCTGTTCGCGTTAATATCTTTCTATCTCTTAAAAATACTATGATTGTCAGTCGAGTTGTTAAGGCGTTAAAAGCGTAATAAACAAACTCACATTCGCATTTATAATATTAGCTATATGATTAGGCTTTTAGTGTCTTGTTGCTTAAATAACGGTAGTGTGATTATTCCATTTGTAATTTGTTTAAGGTAAAGTTTTATTAGCCAGTTCTACGTAGAAGATACGGGCCGTGAAACCTTTTTTTTTTTTTTTGTTTTTTACGTGGGGGATGCATGCATGCATGACGCATACCCCTCCGCGGGGGCGGGCGGAGGGGTTATGTCGGACTCGCCGGGGTAAAAGAAGATGGTAAAGATGATAACGTACCTCCCGGAATACCGACTAAACCTACCACGGTGTTCCTCGACAAAACCACTATCGACGGGGCCGCGCGAATCACTTTCGCATGCGGTCGCGACCCCGTCGAGGTTTCGGCCCGCCGTATGAAACGGCAGGCCACTACGCAAAAGACCTACCCAAAGGCACTTCTCACAATAATATCCCTACTGTCCCCCCTAGAGGGGAGACGGACTCGACACAGAGGCGTGTGGGAACACGCACGCCGCCTCTCGGACCTGGTGCTGAACGGATGTCGGGCAGGCCCACAAAGCCCGCCACCCCCAGGTCAAACCTCAGGGTGGCTGGAGGTCGTCCCGCGCCCTCCGGCGCCCAGCTCTGCGGTTGGGGAGAGGGTTTAAACGCTCCCTCTCCCGCTCCGCCGCCTCCTTGATGGAAATTACTTCCTCACAGAAGGAGGCGACGGCGTTCCACGACCTCTCACTCCGGACCATAGACTGAACTACGGCCGGGAGCGAGAGGGCAACCAACCCGACTGCCGCGATCAACTCACGGCGCTGCGATGCCCAGGCGGGGCAAACCGCCAAAGTGTGCAGCGCCGTGTCCTTAACTACGTCGCGGCAGTCGCCGCAGTGGTGACAACCGGGCGTCTCTTGCCGGCGTATACGACACAGGAACTGGCCAAAACAACCGTGGCCAGTTATTACCTGTGTCAGCCGGAAGGTGAGGGCGCCATGCCGCCTCTCTAGCCACTCCTCAAACACGGGACTTACCGCCACGATCGTGGCGTGCCCGGCACTGGGGTGCACAAGTCGCTCCTTCCAATTCGCCACTAGGACCTGGCGGAGCTCGGACCTCGCCGCCTCGAGAGTGGGAAGAGCCGGTCCTTCGCCCCGAGCTAGCGCCTCCCGGCGCCAACGATAGAGCGACGCCAGGAGCGCCGCTTCCAGGTCCCATGGCATCGATCCGGCGAGGAGGCTCGCAGCCTCGAACGAGATCGTGCGGTAACCTCGTATCAACCTGACGGCCATGGCGCGCTGTGGCGCACGAAGCACTGAAATATTACGGGCCGTCAGGTTGTCCGCCCAAACTGATATCAGGTAAAAATTATTATTCGGAGTTATTTTCACTTTAATATTTTGTTTATGGTAACTGTTAAGAACACAGAGTTACTTTGAGTTCTAGTTTTACAAATTAATTAGGAAGAGAGCTGGCTAAACATAACGCACCAATATAAGCAATCAAATACATACGCGTAGAACGATTTCAAATGAAATCTGGATACATTCGGCTGAAATGTCGAATATAAGCCGATCCTTGATCCAAAACCAATGTATATGCATGGAACTGCTGCCGTTCTAACGCGATATATTAAGCCAACTGTCTGTTTCTATTCAATTTGTGCTTATACATTTAAATTAATCGGGTATTCGAATAATTCGAATGATTATTTAACAATTATTGCTAGACCGCTCTATATTTCAACTTTTGACTGCACGGGTGACATAGTGATATAATAGCTTGCCTCGCCACTATCGCCATGCCGAGAGTTGTGGGTTCGATCTTCACGCAGAACAAATACCTATTTGTATAATCCACAAATAGTTGTTTCGAGTCTGGGGATTCTTTGTGTCTGTTGTTTGAATTTTTTTTAAAGTCCTTTGCGCCACATGTTAATTTCTAGAGCAAATGATATTATAAAAATATAAAATAATAAATTTAACTGTTGACTTTCATAAATGGTACTTTTTGACTAAAGCAAATAAATGTCTTATATTTTTTTGTTGGAAACTGACAACACATTCTTGAATATCCCCTACTTACCTTGTGCTCCTTATAACACTCATGGGAACACAACAGTTGTTTTTAAGCCGGTCAGCCTATGCGACTTATAAACACTTTTTGTGTTTGCCCTTGGAACTTGCTATCTTTAGTTACTACAGCAATAAATATGTGGCTCTGAGCTCTAGGATAAAAATATAATTTATTTTATACAATTACAGTAGCGATAGTTTAGTGGGAGATTGTTGAACTGCCACGCAAAGCTCTGAAGTTGTACCCCAAAGCACGCACTTCGGACGTTTCGAAGCTACATATGTGCGTATTAAATAGTTAATTTAGGAAACCTGCATGTCTCATCATATAACACTGTGCCAGACCAAGCAATTTAATGATTCGATAATGAATAAGTGGTCTCAGTGTCGAACAAAACCGTAAGTCATATGAAAATAGACACTTTGTAAAAAATAAAAAAAACTTATATAAAGAAATTAAGATAGAATTTATATAAAATATCTTACAATTGGGGCAATTCATGTGAAATGCATTCTACATTTGTCTTGCAAAAAAGATGTTTACGCATAATCTATAACATGTACAATATTGAATCGCTTAGAACTGTTTTTTGTGAAAGGGTTGTTGTTGACTGTTCCTTACGCTCACAGATATCTGTATTTTGCAGCCTTGTCTATTTTTAAAAAATAACATCACGTTTTTTGAACTTAAGTGTAATTCCAAACCCAATGTACGCAGTAAATATAAGTATAATTTAAAATTGCCGAATATAAAAACCATAACTTATTATAAAAGCGCATATATAACAGCGATTAGGGCATTCAACCATCTACCTGTAGATATAAAAAAATTGGAAGGCAAATTGTTTAAAAGTGTCTTAAAAAAATGGTTAATCATATCTGTATTCTACGATATGCAAGCGTATTTTGCTTTCAAGTGATCCAATGGAAAATACCACAGTTTTGTAAAATTTTATATTTTTATTATTATATCCATACTTCTAAAATTTACTTTTAATTTATTCTATTGTAATGTCCGACAGGGTAGACTGTTGAAACGAAATCTTATTTTAAGAACACATTTCATGTACCTACACAGTTTAAGCAATAAATGTCTTGGTCTTTGTCTTTACACTGAGAAGTCCTTGAATTTTTATTATTTTTATAAAAAAAAAAAAAACAGCTGTTTATACTTCTTTTCAGACAGACCAAAAATCATACAGACATAGTCAAAATCCTTCTTATGTTATATTAGCTGACCCGCGCTTCGTCTGCTTCACATACGAGAATTTCCTCTGATTTTGCAATTTTATTGATGCTCCGCTCCTATTAGTTGTAGCGTGATGTTATATATATGTTATATATGTGTATATAGACTATAGTCTGCCTCGATAAATGGGCTATTCAACACTAAAAGATTTTTTCTATTCGAGCCGATACTTCCTTTTTTTTTTTTTTTTTTTTACGTCAGGGGAATGCTTTTACGCACCGTCCGCGCCCGGGCAGAGGGCGCGGGTGTGTGGGACTCGAGCCAGTGAGGCCGGCCCCATACCCACTAAACCCCTGACGACGTTCCCCACGTACCGGTGTCGGTGCCACGGGATTCACGCTAGTATTCACCGTGACACCGACAGGTCTTGGCCCGCCACGTAGCGAGGCGAGCCCCAGCTAGCCGATACTTCCTGAGATAAGCAGGTTCAACCAAACAAAAAAAACAGCTTTATAATATTAGTATAGATTTTAAAAATTTTATAGCAGATATTAAAATCAGTTTAATCGTTAAGGACTAAACAGGAGAAGGTGATGATTTCAGAGGTATAAGCTGTCCGAGCTGTATATCTCTTTTGCACTTGATTTTTCGTAAAGGTGCAGCAGGACCTTATTATTCTCTATAAATGTTTTGTTTCTCGAAACCCTCTTAAATATCAATTGTTAGAATGCCAGATAAAATTAAAAACATATTGTGTCTGGCCGCCGAAGTGCCGATGCCACCCAATAGGTTAAGGTAGACTATACTTAATAGAGTTCTGGGTAATATACAACAGAATTGACACAATATATAACAGCTTATTCAGCATCTGAATTGCTGAACACAGATCATTGGTTTTAACAGCCCTGTTCAGTCCATTGCTACTACAGGATATAGCACCCAATGCGTGATACATTGCGGCATTTACGTGTATGCTTTACTGCATAACGATGGTATTGACTGATGTTGCGCGCAATGAATGCGGTCGTCGTTAGGAGATGCGAAATTTGAATGCATGGAGGATGTTTACTGCTGTGTAAAGGTTGTATGGATTTCGATGGAATTTGAGTTTTTTTTTTGTTGAAAACTTGGTGCTTTAAATTATAATCTTAGATAACTTAATATTGTGTTACGTTTACGCGAATGTACATTATACGGATTTTACTGCGTTGTTTATTTATAAAACATTTCATTACATAATTTTAAACTTTAACGCTACTATTATTAAAATTTACTACAATTTAAGCTAGGTATTTAAATTAATTTAAAACTATTTTTATTTAAGCTTATACTTTCCCCAATGTTCAGTTGCTGCTTAGCAGCTATGTTCACGAGTAGACTAGATGAGGGTATCTCAATGTTTTGAAGTGTTAAAGACATTTCAAAATACCAAAACATAATTTAATTATTGGTGTTTCTATTTACACAGAATGAGGTCAAAGTATTACTAGCTACATTCCATCTCTATTGAAATTTGGATGCTTTTTGATTTCAATTGCCTTGCAAAGCATCAATGATAGGAATCGGTGTTCTTTTGCGAGATGTTTATCAAATCTTAGGTTTTTTTTTATACTGTAATAGGCTTTCGTTTGACTGCGATCTCACCTGATCTTAATTGAAGATGCAGCCGACGATGGCGCACGCTTGCCTAGAAGATACCTATTCACTCGTAACTTGAAGACACCCAGTTTGTACTCATCGGGAAACACAGACTTACGTAGTGAGTTCCACTCCTTTGTGGTATGCATTATAAAAGTGGAAGCAAAGCGCTTCGTGCGTAAATGTGGTATATCCACCATGTGCCTGTGCAGCTGCTCTATTTGTCTGATTGTCCGATGGTAAAAAAGGGAAGGAGGAATCAAATTACGCAGTTCCTCTGCACACTCTTTGAAATGAATCTGATAGAAAACCGAAAGACTGGCAACCTTTCGACGATGCTCCAAACTTTGCAGTCGTGTGTTGACCAGTTGGTCATCGCCGATAAGTCTCCTGGCCTTTCATTGATCCCCTGCTGCACGTGTTCACACACATATTTATATGACATACTACACTTACAAACGTAGTCTTTTTTTCTATCCCTAAAGGGTAGACAGAGGTGTATTGCACTTACATTTTGCCAGCTATGCTTTTAGGTTTCACGTAATTAGGAGTAAACCTATATATTTTATAATCCTTTTTCGCTTATAGACTACCGCTGCGCCACTGAGGCATCATTTTATTATATATATAACGAAGGTTTATAATTACCTATAATATTATTTATTATACAACAAGAGTTGCCAACATGGCTTCCAACCCGATGTTAAGAGGTTAACGTAACCTGCGGTGAGTTGTAATTAGCATTGCAAGTAATCATAACCTGCAATGCCCGGGTTTGTCAAAAATTCTGATTAGCAGCTCAAAGGCTTGATTGAGCAGTGTCCAGCAAGCATCTATAAGACTGTTAGTGACTGACAGCACGGGAAGTTTAGATGTAATTTACCTTTGCCTACTCTTTCGGCGATATAGTCATGAGCATATAAATGTATATAAAATGGTAGTAACTGTAAGACTCTAGCTTTATAGAATGCGAGAAAACATATGCACTCACATATAGCTGGGGATCTGTATATAGTAATATGTAATCAGTAGCCGTCCGCAGTTTTGTCCGCGTGAATCCCTCGGGAATATATACCAAAATAAAAAGTATCCTATGTGAAAGTCCAGGATATGATTTTTATATGTGTAAAGGTTTAACAATCTACAGCTAACGCGTAATATTGAAAGTAATGTATTAGATATAGTTTCATAATTTTGGTTTCATATGATTTATAACATTAAATTACATAAGATTAAATTAAATTAGGTTTAATTAGATTTGAATTCGTCTTGTGAATTTGTGTGATGGTTGTGTGGGACCCACCACGTCCATCGGCGGGTCGAACCTTTGGCGGGGTGGCGATTTGAAAGCGAGAGGTGGTTTTAGCCGGTTCAGCCCAAATTTCCATCTTAGGGGCTGGATCCCGACATATTCCCTTTGCCCGCCCCAAAACCGGCGATGGAGAAAGTGATTTGCACATTTCCGCGGATAAAAAAAAAGGTTATATTAGATTAAAATGAATTACATTTAAATAGATTACATCAAATTCGATTACATTTAATTAGATTACATTACATTAAATTAAATTGAATTAAATTACATAAAATTAATTTACGCATAAATACAAAATATATGCAAACATGCTTAACAGTTCTGCCATTGTCTACCAAGCCTACTCATTGTTTGTTGACATTCTTCACATATCTTCGAGAACACTGTGAAGAACTCTCAGACGTGCAGGTTTCCTCTTAATGTTTTCCTTCAGAGTTAAAAGCGGCGTAATTATATAACGCACATACGTAACTTTAAATAATCAAAAGCGCGTGCATCGAACTTGATACTCAGTAGCAACGCGACAGTCTTCTACTATAGAATAGAATTATATTTTAACATTTCAAATGTAAAACAGAAACAGCTTTTCTTCAATCCCATTAGTCTGAAAGTAAACCATCATACATTTTTTTATAAAAAACGTTGAAATTTAACTACTATATACGGATTTTACCGCGTTGTTTATTATACACTTTATTACATAATTTAGAAACTGCTACAACACAAACGTTACTTAGCATTTAAAAAAAAGGGCTCGTGATGATAACCGATGACTTGCACAGTCCCTTTAAACCGGGATTAAGGGGAGTACAGTTTGACAGTTTTATCCTTTCACTACCTTTTTTATAAAAATAGATCTAACCGGGGCATAACCGGATAAGAGCGCAAAACCCGGGAGAAGGGGCCGGTAGTAAATCTCTATACTGAGAATTATTTTTTAGTTTTTCTCGTTCATATTTTTGCAGGAAGCTCCATTTGTTGCTTTGTTGCTGAACTGTTATTAATGTAAGCGTATAAATATGAAAATGTGAATGAATTTTATTACAGTATGAAATGGATCTGTAGAAAGCCTTTGAAAATAGTGAAGTACCTTTTTGATAGTGTATTTGTACAGCATTATAACGTAGTTTAGGTACTAGTTTCTCTCCGAGGATTCGTTCACCTGAATCTCACGGGAACTCAGAATGCATACTCGGATGAAAAGTATGGATAAACATGAAATGTTAATCCTAAGAATGGTCTCTCTGTACCAAATTTCATCTAAATTCGTTTAACGGTTGACGTGTAATCGTTGAACAAACATCTAAATATTTTAATATGAACTTTAACATTTGTAGTATTATTCGGATATCCCTGAAAAAGTAGGTAGAAGTTTATTATTGTACTCTCAATATCACTCTAAGCGCAGGTATGTTTTCAAGCCATATACTCGTAATACGATGGCGGACGACCTTATTACTGTAAGCATATATCGAGGCTCCATTCTATTGCTAAGAACTTTCTAGCAATAAAACTTTGATTGGGTCGAGAATCAAACTCAAGACGTACCGATCAGCCGAAAAGTTAAGCGCAAACTGATACTGCAAACAAACGAAGCAGCTAAAATATTTGACGAAGAATAATATTATATCGATTTCTTTAATGCCATTTTATTACAAGGTGTCAAAGAAGCACTATTACAAGCGCTTACCACTGGATTGTTAAGACATAATAGACATTATAGAAGACAGTGACCACTTGCATCAGGCGAGTGAACTTGCCATGCTACGGATATGTCTCATACTTCTGAAAGAAAGGAAATAATGACGTCATTAGAGAACAGTAATGGAAGTAGTACGTTCATAATTCGCACTCTTAATAAAACAACGATTTATCTCGAAATTTAGAACTTAGGCAATTTGAACTCTAATAGTATTTAAGTAAGAGTTCAAATTGCCTAAGTCCTAAATTTTGAGATAAATCGTTGTTTTATTAAGAGTGCGATATGTTAGCCTTCGCAAGTCTAACTTACGAGATAAAACGAAGAGGTATTGATAACAATGGTACGGATGGCAATAATAATAACATTGTACATTATAATATATGTCGGTAGTTTAAATGAAAAATACAAATAATCATTTACCTCTGTCTTCTTTACATCATGGTTAATAATATTGTTTTACCTCTTTTCCTCTAACAAAAACTTAATACTTATTCCAAAAAACATATTTTAACAAGCTTAAAATTGCAAATAGAACTCAGCTCCCCAGACATCGCCTAGCAGTGTGTTGTTTGGTTACGCCACTATCTTATGTGGTTAGAGCAACCAATTTTAATATTTGTATTTATGTATCGAAAAGTCAAATAACGAATTATGAAAACTGGTAGAACAAAAGATGTTAAATCCTAATCCTAACTAATATTATAAATGCGAATGTGAGTTTATTAGTTTGTTTGTTACACTTTCACGCCTTATCTACTCGACCAATTCTGAAGAAATTTTGCATACACGTTGTCTGGGGATCAGAAAAGGACATAGAATGTCTCAATCCAGAAAAAAATATTGTTACTAATTTAAACTAACCTTAATTTACACTAGCGAAACTTGGGAAAAACTGGTAAGATATAATATATATATTTCTTTTTTATTATTTATGTTAAAACTTACAGCTTACACAGTATAATAAAAAATCTTATAACATAAATAAGGCCGATTAAAAGTTCTTACTTATATCATAATATATAAATAGGGCACAGGTAAATATAAGTCTATCCCAATAGAATTTGAGAAAAAAGTAAACAACTTTTAGTGACCATTATCATAAAATATTTTTCAGTAAAATAAATTTATGGATATTTATTAAAAAAAGGACTTTCATACGGCTTATTGTATTCATTAACTACTTTTCATGGCGAGTTTGAATTTTCTAAATGTCTTTATATTTAACTAGTAGTTTTCCCGCGGTTTCACCCGCGTAAGTCCCGTTCCCGTGTGAATATCGGGTATTACCCCTTTCACCCCCTTCGGGGTGGAATTTCCAAAAATCCTCTCTTAGTGCTCCCCTACACTCTCCAAGGAACATACAATTAGTCATGCCAAATTTCAGCTTCTTGCGTTCAGTAGTTTCGGCTGTGCGTTGTCTGTCAGTCACTCAGTAACGGAAGAGTTTTATATATATAGATTAAGCATGAAACGATTGTTTACATGAAATATTAAAGTATTTTCAATTAACTCTGTACATTATAACAGTATAAAAAATATCGAAGTATCTGAAACAAATAGATTAAGTAGGTATTTAGCCTGTAAGATTGCCAAATCCTGTAATCTATAGACATGTGTAAGAACTCCAACAATTTTCTTTAATTGGTTTTCGCAATAAGCTTTCAACAAAAACAGTAGATACACTTGTTTCACTTTAATACCCGGTCCAGATTGATCCGGATATAACTAGACTTTACCGGATAAAGTCGGAACAAAACCGGACAAACGGTATGGGACGGTAAATCTTTATTCTTTGAACATTATTTTTAGTTTAGCTTCCAGGAGCATTTTATTTATTTTAGCGTTTATATTTTGTGTAACGGTGGAATTTAGTGTAATGTCTGTTGGTAATATGTATTACGTAACATAAGTTAACGTATTATTATGCTACAGCGGCGATAGCTGAGTGGGGAAACCAACAGACTGCAATGCAGAGGGTCTCGGGTTCAAACCCACGTCACGCACCTCTGACTTTCGGAAGTTATATGACTTTTCGAAATTATGTGCGTATTGATTGACAATTATCGCCTGCTCCGTGCCTCGGAGAGCACGTTAAGCCACAAAAGATCCCACTGGGTCGAAGTGTCGCCGGTCTGCACTGACTGGCACCCACATAAGATACATACATTCATACATACATACATCATGTTTTATTATTTATTTTAGGTAGCCTAGTCGGAGACTGTTGGACTGCAACGTTGAGGTCTCGAGTTCGATCCCAAGACGTGCATCTCTTACTTTTCGAAGTTATGCCCATATTAATTAGTTAATAACGCTTGCTTTAACGGTGAATGAAAACATCGTGAGGAAACCTGCATGTTTAAGAGTTCTCCATTATGTTCTCGAAGATATGTGAAGTCTGGCAACCTGCACTGGACCAGCGTCTTGGACTATGGCTTAAACCTTCTCACACAGAGTAGGGTATACAGCGCTGATATTATTATTTATTTATAAAGATTCAAATCAACAAGCGTTATGTTATGTTCCTGATTGCCATGTTGATTCGTCATTAATAGATATATTATATTTCTTAAAGGTTCAATAGAGAGCTTGCTCCCTAATGGCAAAGGTGTCTTAAAAAGCAGTGCTGTAGGCTCACACTGTTTAATTTCGTGCTACTATATCACCTGTAGGTTAGACAAAGTTATGTATGTATCTTATGTGGGGGCCAGTCAGTGCAGACCGGCGACACTTCGACCCAGTGGAATCTTTTGTGTCGACACTGTTCCAATAACGACTGCCATAGATGTTCATGGCAGCCGGGACCGACGGCTTAACGTGCTCTCCGAGGTACGGAGCAGGCGATAATTGTCAATCAATACGCATATAATTTCGAAAAGTCATATAACTTCCGAAAGTCAGAGGTGCGCGACGTGAGTTCGAACCCGAGACCCTCTGCATTGCAGTCTGTTGGTCTCCCCATTGAGCTATCGCTGCTATACAAAGGTAAATAAGGTTTAAATCACACAGTGGTGATTTTATTATAGGCTAAAGCCTTAAGGCTCTTAAGTAAAGGCCTTAAGTTAAGCATTTCTGGAATAGAAAACAATCTTAAAAGTATTTCACACATATTTCGCGAATTATGTTAAGGTCTCACAGTGATATCTCTGTTGTAGGCCAAGCCTCAAGGTTCAGTACTGCTGTGTTCTAGACGGGAAAATCATCATATAGAACTTACTTAACTAATTCAGTGATAACTTATATCATACAAAACTTATAATATGTGTTATATCATAACGTCATCCGTTCAAATTACAAAACCTCCTAATCTCACGATTGATCCAAACATAAACACTACAGGTCCATACGGGTCCATACAAGCAGCTGTATGACTACTTATCACTTCTAATAATCAGATGAATCCACCATAAGCGCCGCAGCAATTGCCTCCAATATTTATCACGGGGCGCCAACAACGATTACGGATGCTTCGTACAATTACAAATCAATCGACGCCATGTAATTTAGGTACGGTCAGTAAAAAAGTTTGTTAATTTGTAAACCTAGTAAGGTTAAGCAGAAGCGTATTTATTACACTTATAATTTGCTAGATATGTTTAATATTATTGGCTTGTCCTTTTAAAAGACTTGTGCTTGCTTGCTTGCGTACTTGCGTGAGCGCGTGCGTGCATGCGTTCGTGTTTGTGAGTGTGTGAGTGTGTGTGTGTGTATGTGTGTATTAAAAAAGCTGCCTCGGTAGCGCAATGATAATGAATGCAACTGCTGTGCATAAGGTCACGTGTTCGATTTTTGGATTGTGTAAAGTGTTATTGGGATTTTCCGACATAAAATTCACCGTAGTAGCATGGAGGCTGAAACCGTGACCGAAAAATTTCGAATATATTATAGCATAGAACCTAAAAACATAGTTGGTTAAATGTGAGTGTAATACCTCTTCGGAGGTATGACTTTATTTTTAGATATTTAAATTCAAGGATTTTTGATTGCACTAATGATGATTAGTTTGTGGCTTCAAAACACACACGGACTAAAATATATGTGACCTACAAATGGTTGTTCTAAGTCTGGATACTCTTTGTGTCCGTTGTTTTAAATGTTTATAAAATCACTCGCGATACAGAAATTATTCAATACTCAATACTCAATACTCAATTGTTTATTGCGTTCCACAATGTAGGCTTAGGTGGTAACTTAAATAATATGACAGTTCATTATGGACCCTGTCGGGCACAGCAACGTAACATTCCTAATGCGATAGTTGCCTTATTTCAAAAATAAAATAAAATATATAAATTAACTAGCTTTTGCTTGCTTTTGGCTTCGCTCGCGTAAATTCAGCGATTTTAATTACCTAGCGGTATGAAATATACTTTACAACCTATTCTCATGCCTACCAAATATACATTAAAACTTTCATAAAAATCGGTCGCGCCGTTTCGGAGGAGTGCGACCACAAACACCGTGACACGAGATTTTTATATACATACTAAACCTGGCAAACGTTGTTCTGACATATAAATTATTTCATAGCGGTATGAAATATACTTTATGATCTATTCTCATACCTACGAAATATACATATAAAATTTCATAAAAATTGGTCGAGACGTTTCTTAAATAAAATTAATCCATATACCTAATTATTTATATAGAAATCTCCTGTCACGGTGTTTGTGGTCGGAGTGCGATCATAAACACCGTGACACGAGATTTTTATATACATAATTAGGTATATGGATTGATTTTGACTGTAAACGTCAATTTCTAGAACGTTCTATCATAATCCGTACAATATCATATAGTTTCACTGTATTAGTTGGTATCAAGCTTACACTGTCGCTATTTCTAGCACATAAATTGTACCTACACATAAATTGTACACTACATAATTAGGTATATAGATTAATATTGACCGTAAACGTCAATTTCTAGAACGTTCCATCATAATCCGTACAATATCATATAGTTTCACTGTATTAGTTAGTATCAAGCTTACACTGTCGCTATTTCTAGCACATAAATTGTACCTACACATAAATTGTGCACTACATAATTAGGTATATAGATTAATATTGACCGTAAACGTCAATTTCTAGAACGTTCCATCATAATCCGTACAATATCATATAGTTTCACTGTATTAGTTAGTATCAAGCTTACACTGTCGCTATTTCTAGCACATAAATTGTACCTACACATAAATTGTGCACTACATAATTAGGTATATAGATTAATATTGACCGTAAACGTCAATTTCTAGAACGTTCCATCATAATCCGTACAATATCATATAGTTTCACTGTATTAGTTAGTATCAAGCTTACACTGTCGCTATTTCTAGCACATAAATTGTACCTACACATAAATTGTGCATTCCAAAACGCAAATAACTAATGTAACTTAGTCTACGTCCGACTAAATTAAACTCACTTGTACAATTGTCTTGCTAGAAATTATATTTGAGCTTCAAATATATGATGATGTATATGAAGACAATTTGTGGTTGATATGATGGATAGATGAAAACAATTAATATGTATATAGCTTCTTAAATTGGTCAATATTCAGATGCAGATATTATATCGAAATAATATTCAAATTACTTTTGGCAAAGACTACACATTGCTACTTTATAGGAGGCAGTAGTATTGTGTTTCCATAGCATTACTTTTGCTATGACGAGGGAACACCGTGAGATGACCTCCAGCCACCCTGAGGTTTGACCTGGGGGTGGTGGGCTGCGCCACCCGATCAGCACCAGGTCCGAGAGGCGGCGTGCGTGTTCCCACGTGCGCCTCTGTGTCGTGTCTTCGCCCCCCCCCCCCCTCTCAGGGGGACGGTGAAGAAAATATATTTAGGAAAGTGACCTGCTGTTTCCCACGGCGGGGTCGCGATTGCATGTGAAAGCTATTCTAGCTAGTCTATGGTTATGTCGAGGAACACCGTGGTAGGTTTAGTCGGTATTATCGGGGTATATTTTCCCTGGTGAGCCCGAAAAACCTCTCCGTCGCCTCGCGGAGAGGTATGCGTTAAAGCATTACTCCAAGAAAAAAAAATGCCGAGGGAACACAGCCATGTCTAAGAGTGGTCCCTCAAACTTATCTTCAGGTATACAGTTAAACAGCAAAGAATGAATTAAAAAAAAGCAGTTACAAATATCTAGATTTTGCCCTCAGCTTTGGCTTGCGTTAATCAACATTTTTGTCACAATTTTTTTTTCTTTTTGATTGGTAGCTTGTGTCCTATTCTGTACCTCTGAAGCGTATGTAATACGCATATTTAAACTGTAACAAACAACTTACATCGCATCAATAATTTAATAGCATTTATTAGTTACAATGTTATATTTATATAAACAAAGCAACAATTATAATTAACAACTTAACTAATATTAACAAACCTAAGCACATAAAAATAAAACAAAATGAAAAGTAACAAAGTAAGGGACTGTAAAATTTAATTTTAAAAATGGCTGGATTAGACAGCGTCGTAAAATTCCTCAGCATCGCTGTCAACCGGGAAAGTGCCGAGAAGACTGGCAGCATTGCCACGTTGAATGGCAATGCTGATTCTTTGAGTCAAGAAAATTCCAGTCTTCTGGTCACGCGAAGCGTGATAAGCCGCTCAGATATATCTCTAAAAAGCGCACGAGCGCCCGGACCCCATAAACCTAACGTCTCCACCCCAAACGGCTCAAAAACGTAAATACCAATTAAATTTATGTATTTGCGCCGTTTGTGGTTTTCCGCCGCTACAGCAGCAGCACTGGAACAGCACACCGTGCTCGGAATATCTGATGGCGCAAGGCCATCGAATCAATAGTATTAGAAAGGATTTCATGGATTTATAAGGCACTTAAAATATTTTTATGATTTCCAAGACACCCAAAAACCAATACGTACTTTCAAGTGTAAAAAAAGTAGATGAAAAGCTAGTATTGTTTCTTGATGTTGTTACTTCACAACTGAACACTGTATACATGTTAGATTCAAATTCAGCGTCATCTCTTACATTCGTGTAGGTTGATAAAATAACTTATCAATTCGTAGAAACATGTAAACCTACTAAAATTCTTACTAAGGTATAACAAGAACGCCACACGCGCCTATCACACATCAAACAGAAAGTGAAAGGTCTATTATTATTATTACATCCACACTTCAGAAGCTATGTTTTGAAGTCCTACGCAATATTTCGCAACTAATATTATAAATACGAATGTGAGTCTGTTTGTTTGTTATGCTTTCACGCTTTACCTACTAGCCCGATCATCATGAAATTTCTCATACACGTTGTTAGGGGCATAGAAAAGAACATAAGGTACAAAAAAGTATTGTTTCTGAGGGATAGAAATTCATCGATAAAATCAACATTAACGCAAGCCAAGCCGCGGGTATATAATAATAATGTTAAAAAAACTCATAAACATTTACAGTCAATGGTTTAATACCTAAGAGCCTCTACCACCACCTGCAGAGGCTCGCGTTAGATGGCTGGATCAAGTCCTTGATGCAAAAGGCAGTACTACTCGACACGGCGCGTATTGTGAGGAGATTCCTCTCTGGGGCCCTAACCACCGGCAGCTTGGACCCTGTTCCCGATGTCGGTGGGTCATTTCAGTATTTATATTTTTAAATATGTAATAATTTGAAAAAAATAGTAATAAAGAGAATAATAATAATAATAAAGCCTTTTTTATTTCCACATCAACATAATTATACATTTGTTAGTATATTTAGCTTATTTAATTTAGTGTTATTATAGTTAGTTATCTCCCTGTGACGTAGATCCCGTTTGGGTGAAAGCCTCCTCTTGCTTCTTCCAGAATCCTCTCTTTAGCGAGGTTCATCCAATCTTGCCCTATTATTTTAATAATATCATCAGCCCACCTTTTTTCTGGTCTGCCGGTATTTCTTTTTCCTAATAGCCTTTTCCAAGGTATGGTTTTTACGGTCCATCTATTATCTTTACATCTCGAGATATGATCAGCCCATTGACATTTTAACTTTAAGCCTGTGTTACAGCATCAGTTATTTTAGTTCTTCGCCTGATAATTACTGCCCTTATTTTATGAATTTTCCTAATATTTAGTGTACTTTTCTCCATTGATCTCTGTGTTGTCCTTATTTTTAACCGACTTCAAAATGGAGGAAGTTCTCAATTCGGCAGTATGTTTTTTTTTGTATGTTTGTTACGCGATTTCTCCGCCAATTATGAATTGATTTGGATAATTCTTTTTTGTTTGGTAGGTCATGCTTCAGAGGTAGTACCATACAATTTATCGACATTGATTCAGCGCTTGTTAAAAAAATCAACGAAAACAAAAAAAATACTTTGATGACGTTTTGGTTTGTTTCCCTTCAGCAAAAGTTTTGATGAGGACTTTCAATCTCTGTTTTAACTGTCATCACAGAAAAATTAGCCAAGAACAAAGATAATTGTACACATTTTTGTTGAGGAGTCGTCATAATAATTATTTCTTTCACTTTATTTGTGTACTGACAACCGTACAATGAGCTAGGCAGAAGACAGGTATCGATTACAATTTTTTTCATGCCAATTTCATATAATCTATAATAAAATATTAATCAGAACTAGTGCAATATATGTTTATAAAGTTGAGGTAAGAGGAAATTACAACCAAAACATTTAAAGCAAAGGTTTTTAACAGATTTGTTGCTGTCCACCGGGCCTAAACAAAATATCAATGCGTAAAATATGTTACTACAGTTTGAATTAATTATACCTCTGAAATCATAATCTTGTATTCTCTTATTTCCTTCGCCAAAACTAAACTGGAATTAATATTTTAGTCATAAACAATATGAAAAGGATTTTGGCTCTTTAAAGCAGAGAGATTTGGTCTAATTTCAACTTATTTATTTATTTTTGTCTGCTAACAAATGTGCCAATAATAAATATTTGTCATAACAGTCTTTACAGAAAAAGTTACATCCAATTATAAGCAATCACTGTAGTTAATAATTATAGCTACCTATAAATAAAGAAAAGTAACCTTGAATAATTTTGATTTACAAAGACTTTACTGGTTAACAAAAGCTTTGTACCTTTCAAAAATAAACATATTTGACCAGCAACGTATTTTGCAGTCGATACATGTTACGGAGTAGTTCGCAACACAGGACTATCACGAATGCTTTCAAAGCAATATTAAATCTGATCATTAGTCATGGACGGTTTTGCAGGATAATCCATTTCGATCGTGCACCTATTACACACACTCAGCGATTTGTTGCGGTCACCATGGTTTTGGTGGGACAAGGATATATAAGGACGTTTGAGGTCTCGATTTGGACAGTGGTTTATGTGGTTACTTGTCAAGGTGCTAAATGTTATTAATTTGATCCTCATTTAGTATATACATACCTATTATTAATAATATAAGTTATTGTCTCTAGAGTCCTAACCACCGAGAGATTAGACCCGATGCCGGTGGGGTATCAAGTATTTTATGTTATAAAATGTATTTTTATAATTTATTTATATATTTAAAAATGGAACATATATTGAAATAAAGAGTTTAATAATATTAATCTATACTAATTTTATAAAGCTGAAGAGTTTGTTTATTTGTTTGGTTGAACGCGGTAATCTCTAGAACTATAGGTTCGGATTGTTAAATATTTTTAGTTTTGGATAGCCCATTTATCGAGGAAGGCTATAGGCTATATAATATCACGCTACGACCAATAGGAGCGGAGCATCAATGAAAAATGTTGCAAAAACGGGGCAAATTCTCTAATGTGAAGCAGACGAAGTTGGGCGGGTCAGCGAGTAACTTAATATACATACGTCTTCTAGGCCTATATCCAGCAATAGACAGCTTTCAGCTGAAATTATGATGATGATACGCCTCCCGTTGAACTGGGCTAGAAATATACGTCGCATGTCAAGCTAGAGAGTTAGACTCTTTTAAAAATATTGGTTCTTAGTGACTTTGAATAGAGAGTCATAGAAGGAAAGTGGGAAGGCCTTTGGTATGCAGTGACTTTTATAAATTGTCCCGTGATCCCTGACAGTTGGTATACTTTACATAACTTCGAGACCATTATGGAGAACGTAAAGGTATTACTTCTTAGGTAGTAACTTTAAATTTTGTATACAAATTCGTGATCCGATATGGTCTAGTGGCTAGGATACCTGGCTCTCACCCAGGAGGCTCGGGTTCGATTCCCGGTATCGGAAAATCTTTTTATACAAACTTTGGACAATGCAAGGTTTTTTGTATTAGTTCAATGAATAGTGACATAATATTTCTTAAGAATTGATATCGATGGAATATCGTAATGATTTGTTTTTAATACGCTTATGTAGTTTAACTCTTAAAGCGCTACACAGCAGACACTATACTAAATCTATTCTTTAGCGACAACTAGTTTTCTAATAACATTATTATGTACAAGAGAACGAGACAGCAATTTACTGACTATATAGCTTTGTCTCAGGCTAGCACGTGCATTAACCCTTTGACTGCATCAAAAAACCAAAAGCTTGCTCTCGGTGCTAAGCTACGATTTCATCCTATAATTTGTCATGTCATTGTAGTCGTGACCGTGGCGTGCTCAACGCATTTTGCTTTGTCATGTATACATGACTGTGGCGGTTAAAAGGTTTACAATATTATAAGAGATATGGCTAAAATACAAGAAATACGAATAAAATTTATAGAAATATGTATAGACTAAAAAATTTAACATAATTTAATCTGTCAGACTAACCTTATCAAGACAATGATAAAATCATTGTGTGTAGGTGCCCATGTTTGAAAATAGTTAGTGATTTTAAACATAATACTAAAACACCTTCTAAATTATAATTCCTAAAAAATAACGAACGTAAATAGCGAAAAATGATTTCTAGAAATATTTTCATGCAAATAATTTCGTAGTGGCGGCAGCCCATAGACAATGTACTGGACTTGTAAACGGGAGGTCATAAGTTCGAATTCTACCCTTTGCAATATGAACTTGAACCCACTACACAAGTACATTATCTTAGCTAAAATTGTTAAAAGTAGGTTTACTAGTAATTTGTGATCCAAATAGCTGACAATTTATAAAATAAAAACTGGGTGTTCAATATGGAACTTACAACTTACTTAAAGTACAACAGATTTCTTTTTTTACATTTTATGAGTTTTTTAACTCATTGGCTATAGATTTAATTACTATTAACTATGCCAGAATATATTCTGGCATAGTTAATAGTAATTAAATCTATATATATTTTTACTCATAACGATGTATGTATGTATCTTATGTGGGGGCCAGTCAGTGCAGACCGGCGACACTTCGACCCAGTGGGATCTTTTGTGCCGACACTCTCCCAATAACGACTGCGATAGATGTTCATGGCAGCCGGGACCGACGGCTTAACGTGCTCTCCGAGGCACGGAGCAGGCGATAATTGCCAATCAATACGCATATAATTTCGAAAAGTCATATAACTTCCGAAAGTCAGAGGTGCGCGACGTGGGTTCGAACCCGAGACCCTCTGCATTGCAGTCTGTTGGTCTCCCCACTGAGCTATCGCTGCTCTCATAACGATAGTTCATTCTGTGTTTACCTAAGTTTTATGTACTGTTTCTAATTATATCACTGTATATTTAAGTAATCCTAACTAACATTATAAATGCGAACGTGAGTTTGTGTAGTTGTTATGTTTTCACACCTCCACTAGTCGACCGATTATCATGAAATTTTGCATACACGTTGATTAAGAAAAATGACTGTTCCAGAGACACAAAAAATTACATAACCTACACTTACGTGAGCGCCGCCGCGGGTAAAATCTAGTAGGATTTATAATAAGTAGTGTATGTTTACAATCCCTGCTTACCCCTTATTGAAACAAAGGCGTATATGTACAACGTATGCCTATCGTCATGAATACTAGTACAGTATTACAACCTTCACTGTCATCATCCGATATGGTCTAGTGGCTTAGGATACCTGGCTCTCACCCAGGAGGCTCGGGTTCGATTCCCGGTATCGGAATATCTTTTTGATGCAGAATTAATTCTAAGCCAAATTTTGTTTTTACTTCACCAGTAATTATGTTTTAAATTAAACTTTTATAAAAGTCCATCTATCTATAATATTGTAGAATAATAAACGGATACACAATATATAATATACAGAAATATATAAACATTAATAAAATATAAGAATACACAATATCTAATATACAGAAATAAAATAACATGGCTAATTTAGATGACGTCATAGAGTTCCTTAGCATTGCCGTTGACTGGAAACGTATCCAGACAACTGGCAGCATTGCCACAATGAATGGCAGAGTTTTTTTTTATTAGAGTGACAACTCCCGTTCTAGGCGAAATGCCTTTTTAACCTTTAGACTTTACAAACGTTCAAACAGCGAACACAAAGAAATTCCAGACTCGGATCAACTTTTTGCGAATCACAAATTTTATCCCTTTTGGTTGTTCAGCTCACAACACTCGGCGCAATGTCAGTGACCAGGGGATAACTACGCCATCCATCAGTTAAATTCTTTGAACCACAAGTCTTTCCTAATATAAATAAAAATATGTGTTTGATACACACAACAACAGGTACATAATTACCACAATCATACTCATCATCCGATATGGTCTAGTGGCTAGGATACCTGGCTCTCACCCAGGAGGCTCGGGTTCGATTCCCGGTATCGGAATATCTTTTTGTACATTTATTTGGTTTGATTTGGTAAACAGGACTGTATTTTAAAATTATAACCGATTTTTTTACGAGTCACTGGCTTGTAAAATGTTTTTAGGCTATTTTACAAATTCAATATTTTTACAATCGCATTGGTACTTTTGATTTTAAAAGTCCCAGTTCCATATTCGGGTCCTTAAAATTATTTTGGGTATTTTTATTACAACGTTCTAAGTTAAATTCTGGTAACATGTTTATGTTACCAGACTTTAACTTAGAACGTTGGGATTAAAGGCAATAGTCTGGACCTATAACTAATGCGTGGGCCTAAGACATGATTGGCGAAATGAGTATATAATATACCTTTACATAAGTACCACGTAATAGTTGGCGTCTACCAGGAAAAGTTCTGGACATCGTGCTGCTACTAAGAGTTTCTTGACTAGAATCTCAGACTTTTACTCAACTTTACCCGACCCGGGTAAAGTCGGCCTTACCCAGAGCATATACATTCACTGGTTTAACTACCACTGCTCCACTAAAGCAATGGATATTATAATCTATACATTAATACGTGAAGAAAATCTTTGTACCCTTTTTTAGAGTTCGAAAAAACTCTTATACAACATCTTTGTCCGTTCGTCCGTCCGTCCGTCTGTCTGATATACAACTTTCAACTCAAGAACCGTAAGAGCTAGAGACTCGCGGTCAACGCCATTCGACTCAGCATAGTCGATATGACTATGACCTTTGACATCTGACCTCAAGGTAAAGTAATACCATTTTTTCGAGCTCTAACATTTACGACAATTCATGGCCGTTTCTCACTTGTTACGAAAATTACGCGGACGGAGGAGTATGAAATTTGGCACAGTTAAATTTTATATGGAGAAGGAGTGGCGAATCTTAATATTTTTATAAAATATGCATTAAAAATACATTAAATTATTGAAAAAACACTACACGCACACAACCATGCATTTGACACAAGCAGTCGAATCGCGTTCGTAGTATTTCGGCATTGTTCGGCTGATGGCGTAGAATTCTTCGTAACTATGGTTACATAATATGTATGTAGTATGTATGTGGAGTAGGTGACTGAATGAAATGTGATTATAAGGGTATAGTTGTAGACAATAAAACTATAATAAAATAACGATCAAACTTAAAATTTAAATTAATAAAATTATGGTCGAATGTTGGCCAGTTGGCGACCACTAGTAATAATAATTATGGTAAATACTTTTTGAATATGAAATTTACAAATTATTTCCGAGATCATGTCATGATCATCATTAAACATGGAATACACAATACCAGCCTTAAACTATTTAATAATACCTTCTTACTATTCCATCATCAGCTGTTGCCAACAAAGAGAAAATAGGAATAATTAATTTTATCTAATTACTGTAGTTGGCAAGGTGCCCTGCGGTTGGCTTCGGTTGGCTCGTTCGAGCTTATATTTATTTTAAATTGCTACTATATAATTTTTTTTGTGGGAGAAATCTGTAGGACTCGCCTCTAGTGGTAATTTTACTGTACATTATTTTTCACTGCCTCTCTTATTCTCGTAAAATGTTTGCAGCTAATCATGAGGATCCGGACTTGATTCCTCGTAAATAATAGTCGCTTCGTAATGCACTATTTCATTTTTACATATGCAATAATAATGCCTTTAACTTATCAATTAGCTGGATACCAGACAGAATGCAAAAAGCATATTGTCTGAGCTCCTGGGTCTTAACGTTGGCCAAGAGACTTCCTCCTGTTTCTTGAAGGCAGATTAACAACAAAAATTATTAATACAAATCTCTTAGGTATAGAAGTTTATACATTTATCTTATCTAAACATTATTTTGTTTCGTGGTAAGCTATAAATTATAACGTAATATGGCTTTGTAATAATTATCTTATCTTGATGATATATTTTTAAAATCAATCATTAACATAGTTTTAATTTATTGCACTTTATCATGACTACAGCAGCGACAACTCCGTGGGGAGACCAACTGCAATGCAGAGGGTCTCGGGTTTGACCCCACGTCGCGCACCTCTGACTTTCGGAAGTTATATGACTTTTCGAAATTATGTGCGTATTGCTTGACAATTATCGCCTGCTCCGTGCCTCGGAGAGCACGTTAAGCCGTCGGCCCCGGCTGCCATGAACATCTATGGCAGTCGTTATTGGGAAGTCAGTGCCCTATAATATCCTGACACTGGTCTAGCCTTAGGGTATCGGAAAGATATCAGTCAAATCCGGTTAGATCAGGAAAAGCCGATCCCAAGTAACTTGGGAATAATAAAGGTTAGGGAGAAGATTATCATGACTACACGCACTGTAAAAAAATTTGTTAGCAAATTATTATTTGTGTCTGAGTTTTTTGCGTCATTGTGTCAATATGCGTAAAGGTACCATGATTCTAGACTTAGCACATCGCTACATTTTTTATTTACTGCCGTAGCCTTTTGTCGATTGCAATGTCAGGGTATGCCTAGCGTGTCGCCAATTCCAAATATAATACATTTATGATAGGATTAGAGCAAAGGTCATTTAAGCTTCTTCAACTTCTATTAACCAAGCGAAACACAGTAATGTTATAATAACAGCCTTGTTCATAAAGCGTACCACTGCTAGGGACGGGTCTCTTGCAAGTATGACGCAAGTTAGGCCACCACGATGGCTCAGCGCAGATTGGCAGACTTCTATAGAACTATCAAACATGTAAGTTTCCTCACAATATTTTCCTTGACCGTTAATCACATAACTTCGAGAATTCAGAAGTGCATACCTTAGGTTCGTACTCAAAATCCCTGCGAGGCAGTCCAACTTTTTTCAACTAGGCTATCGTTGCTTTATTATTTTATAACTTTGTTACTATTCAAATAATTTGCACCAGTTTTAATGGCAAAGCCTGGTACCATTAAAACTCTGTTTCTTTATGATCTCCTCTTGCTCCATCGATTAGTAAGTTTTCAACAGATTCACTACATTTTTATAATAAAACATTTACAGCTGCTCTGACCAAAGAGTATTTATAGAAACACACTCACTCCAAAGTCATTCTATCTAAATCGGTACAAAGTATTATTATTATAAGCCCGTAATATCCCTCTACAAAGCTATACTTTTCCCCATTCTCCTTCATTCGTTTTCTATCTAAAGCACCCAAAGATCAATCTCTTAAAGGAGTTTAGGTCATCTCGCCAGCTGCATTTCGACCAGTCGCAATGTCGCTTGCCATCTTAAGATTCTTAAGTGGTCCATTGCTTTGTAGGTTCGGTTCAAAGGCATTCACATTCTATTCGTCGTTTGGCATGATACTTTAAATTAAATCTAAAAGTCATATCTGCAACAAAATTGGTCCAACTATTATGTGGTTATGACTATTCATTCATGTTATAAAATTTCAAATTAAAATTAAAGAAATGATTGTCCAATTGTTCATATCTTGACTTATGATCACACAATGCCTTACTCTTTAATTTGATGTGAAATAGTTATTCGTTCAATAACTTGCGCGGTTGTTACGGTAATGCTGAGGCTACATTAGCGGGCGAAGATTCGTTTCGCGTTGGCGCGCTAAAAACATCGTGTACGCGACGTTATATACATATATGCGATGTTCTTGTCTACATTAAGTGGGCGAAGATTCGTTTCGCGTTGATGCGATACATCGTGCCGGGTTGTGTTGTTCGACCTGTTATGCGGCCGAGACGTAGACAGTTATTCAAAACGGTGGAAGTGGCGTTACATTACATGTCAGTAAACTATTATTTACTACAGTTATACAAGTAGGTATCAAAATAATATGAATTAAATGAACTTCAACACTTTTTCGTTCCTCCACTCCATAGTGTACAAAAAACACAAGCACGTCCGTTCCACTTCAAAATCTGGATGACACTGAAGTTACGTAGGTGTTGCCACTCAAGCGATTATTGGCGCGCCATAACCCTTTGATGCGCGCCAGTTTACCGATAGTGCCCCGATAATAATAAATCGTTTTCGCCCTAATACAACGCGCTGTTACTATCTAGCCGGCCACATTCATCGCGTTAACACGAATATTCGCCGTAGCCCGCTAATGTAGCCCCAGCATAATAGGATGAATGCATTATAAAATAGATACATATTACTACAGCTCACGCTTGTATATTTTCAAAGAGGTAGTCAGTGATTTTTGCACCCACTTTTTGTTAATGTGTTTATCTTTCACGTCATAAGGGGTGAAAATTTGGCGTCTACTGGACACATTTATAGAATTATCTACAAATTCGTAACTGATAAACTAAATAATATTTTGCCTGGCCAAATAAAAATAATAGCTCGTATTAGAATATTGATCTTGCATTTGTCCCCGATTAAATTATTATTCTTATCATGACGGTTTGGTGTATTCAATTATACAATGACAATATTTAATATTATATATCATTCTCGAATTTTCTATATTCAACGTTATACGTGCTTCGACTGCTATTTAGTCATAATCGAATACATTTGAATGACTGAAGTATTCAAATGTTTAACGCAAGTTCTATTTATTAATTCATAGTCATCATTAAATATTTATGAAACATATTCTACGAAATATGAAAAACAATATAAAAGCAAATGGTATAATCGTATTAATAAGCTATTAGTATATTTAATAGGGTAGTTGACTCAACATATTTATTATTCAACTAGTAAGGTTACGCAAAATCTAAAATACAACGCTTTTAAATCTATTCATAAAGAAACAAGATAGGAGCTCTTCAAATCTGTTAGTAGGGCCATAATCAGATTACTGAAAAAGGATACACGATATAAACTGCGTATAAGTGTAGGTGTGCGAGGAATACAGCTAGATATTCTCTTACTCCCGTTGCCCGTATATTAGTTGCTTCATGAATTCCTAATTGCTATTGTGAAATAAACACAAATTTAACACACATACATGTGTGCGTGTGTATGTACACATACACATATGAGTCCTTTTAAAGAAACACAAATACGCACACACAGACACACACTCACACGCCTTTTCTCCCTCTAGCAAACCTACACATAAACACACATACACCCTTACACACACTAATACACCAGTCCCAGAAGTGCCACATATAATGCTTCGAATTACCACCGCGGGTGTGAATCCTTGAGTCCTGGAATACAGGCTGCCCCTGCTTTTGGTTCCAGTCCACAACAAGCAACAACTATCACTAATAGTGTTTATTATTACCTAGATTTTGCCCGCGGCTTCGCTTGCAAAAATGTATGTTAAGTTAGTAACATTACTTTTTTTTGGATGAAATAGTGTATGCGAAATTTCATGATGATCGGTCCAGTAGTTAAGGTGTTAAAGCGTAACAAACAAATAGACACTCACATTCGCATTTATAGTAAGTATTAGTAAGGATTCATCATTTTACAATATTTCTAAGCTAGCTTAGATAGTAGGCACTGAACACTGTTAGGCATAGTCACCCTACTCGTACAGTTGATCCGATTTGTAATGGACTGGTGTAAAGGTATCCATAGCGACTCGCGATAAGCCGCATTTCGTAGTTTCAATTCTAATCATTAACACATGTTTCTATTAATTTCTATTAAGGCTTGAGGCAATAAGATTAATAAGATTAGATATAATACAACTAAAATTATAAATGAAATTTCTCCTGGCAAGAAACTAATGACCATTCCTTTTTGAGTGGTAGGGCCACGCTGGTTACAGCATGAATGGGCCGGCTAGACCGGGGAAGTACCACGGTCTCTGTTTCGTTCGGTGAGTGAGAGCGCCGGAGGCCCAATCACCCTTCCCTTACCAAACCCCATCCTGTTCCATTTTCCTTTTCCTTCCGGTAGGCAGCGACTTGGTTGTGTTTTTTTGACATTGCTTCTGTAATGCTAAGAAAACACAGCCATGTGTATGAGCCATGGTTCTCGTTTACTATCAGGTGGGCCGCTGGCTCGTCTGTCACCGAAAAACGCAATAAAAAAAAAACTCCTTTCAATCGCCAAATGCTTACAATATGCTTAACAATACAGCTCTTTTTTTATATGAGCTGCTGTGTGTGGTTTACACAATTTGATTTCAATTTGATTTTTATAAGGACAACTTCCACACTTGATATAATTCCTATGTCGCGGGGGACTTTTACAAATATTCAAACAATGGACACCAAGAACATCCTGACTCGGAACATTCATTTGTGGATCACAAAATTTTTGTCTCGTGTGGGATTCGAACCCACATACAGCGTAGAGGCAATGGTGAAGCGACCACTTAAAACAACACGCCATCCTTGCAATCGATTGTTTATTACAAGAATTTATTACAGTACAATGGTTTATCACAAGAAGATATTAAAAGGTAAATGTTTGGTAAATCTGTAAGACATTGTATTAACATCATGATCGATTATTCAAACCGTGTTTTAATGACACATTAAGTGCGATACTGTGCAGTAGGTATGCACAGATAACGGAGTGGTTAAAGTGGTCGCCTTGCCACTGCGCCGAGTATACACAAATATTTGCCCCGTGTGGGTTCGATCCCCACACGGGACAAATATTTGTGAGATCCACAAATAATTGTTCCGAGCCTGCGTGTTCTTTGTAACCGTTGTTTGAATATTTGTTAAGATCCCCGTAACACAAGAATTATTCCTAGACCGGGAGATGTCCTTTTTTTCAAATGAGACTAAAATAAAGAAAATGGCCATTTTTTTATTTAAACCAGAAAGATGTGCTACATTAACATTTTACATAATCTCGCCAAACTGTGTAAAGGTTTGATGGCGAACACTGCACTCGTTTAACAAATTAAAATAATTATGTATACACACATTTTAGTTTGGCTTTAGGTACAATATTGTTAATGCAATTAAGCTTGTTAGAAATTAAATTGATTTTGAGATACATTAACAATAGTAAGGATGTTTAATCTTCAATTTGATCATTAAATATTTGTAACAATATATCTTTTAACTTTTTCTTAAATATATTATTTAAGCTGAAACAATTTTCTGGGATAATTATTATGTTATGTAGTCTTAGTATTATAAACATATGTGTTTGTTCACCGTAGTAATTACATGAAACAGGCTCTTTGTATTTATTTATATTTGTGGTTTCAATATATTATATTAAATATATAAATACAATAATAATTCGAATGTAAATTACTGCCTTATGCCATGCCATGTTGAATAATCCTTAACAAAATACCTTCTACAGAAATAAGGCTATAGAATTAAGTCTTATTTCAAACATTTTGTAATGGCCCAAGTTACTCTTTTGTCTATAATCTCAAAGGTCGAATTGAGTCCAAAGTCGTTCACCCAAAGTTCACAGGTGACAACTATTTAATTTTAATGTGAAGAGAGTCCACGAACCGAAATTAGATTTATAAATATTTTATTACATACGCTTGCTTATATGGACCTGTCTGTCATAGTACAGTTTGTATTTTGTTTCAAGTAACTATGTATTTTGCTATTAAAAAAGGCATAGATGTCTATAATCGTAGAATCTATACAAATAAATAATATCATATGAAAGTATATACGGTATATACGTATATACTTTCACGTCGCGCACCTCTGACTTTCGGAAAATATATGACTTTTCGAAATTATGTGCATATTGATTGACAATTATCGCCTGCTCTGTGCCTCGGAGAGCATGTTAAGCCGTCGGTCCCGGCTGCCATTAACATCTATGGCAGTCGTTATTGGGACAGTGTCGACACAAAAGATCCCACTGGGTCGAAGTGTCGCCGGTCTGCACTGACTGGCCCCCACATAAGATAGATAGATAGATAGATATACGGTATATACATAAAAAGAGATTTTTTTTTATTTTTTTGCTGTCTGTCTGTCTTTTTGTTTTGACTGATCTTTATAACGGCTGAACCGATTTTGACGGGACTTTGACTGGCAGATAGCTGATATTATAAGGAGTAAGTTAAGATACTTTATTTTTAGAAAGAAGAATAGTTTTCCGGGTGTATAATAACTGAAATTGATATTATTATAATAGTATTATAATAATATCAGCCCTGTATTAAACTATCCCACTGCTGGGCACGGGCCTGTTCGCTGTGTTAGAAGAGTTAGGCCATAGTCTACCACGCTGGCCCAGTACGAGTTGGCAGACTTCATATATCTTCGAAAATATTATGGAGAACTCTCAGACATGCAGGTTTTCTTACGATATTTTCCTTCAACGCTTTAAGCGAGCGATAAATAATTTATTTCAGGCACACGTAATTGTGAAAAGTCAGAAGTGCGTGCATTAGGATCGATCTTGAGACCTCTGCGTAGCAGTCCAATGGTCTCCCGCTAGGCTATCACTATATAATCGGTAGTATGTCTAGAAACATAATTATAGGTTATATTTTATTTTACACCCTCGGAATACTATATTTCTAAAGGCTTAGGCAAACGTTTACGTCTAAGCCTTCAGAATATGAGCGTGAGACTGTGAATGTATGTACTTAATCTTATTTAAATAAATTTTATAGAAGTTTCTTGGCAGAACCAATACAAATAAAATCTATAATATTGTCTTACATTTACGTAAATGTTATACCTACATACATTGAAATTGAACTTTAGATTTTGACGTGTTATTTAATAATAAAACACTCCGGTACTCTCACTCACTCGATGAAACACAACGCCAGCGCTATTTCACATCGATTTTTTGTGAGGCCGTGGTATCACTCCGGTCGAGCCGGAGCAGTCTCACGGCAAAAAACTGCCCGACCATACAATCTAATCCTAGACTTCATGTATCTATTAATTACGTTTGATTGAAATTTAGTGCTGCTATTGACGATTTCTCGACAGAAAACTCGGGAAAATTTGCAAAAACAACAATAGCATTCATTACCACGGCGCCACGGCAATTTTAGTTAGTAAATCATAATAATTAGTATCATAAATAGCGAACTCCGGCTTCGCACGGGTACTATAAAATCTTAACAAATTACACACCTAAACGTTCCTTCTAAATCACTATATTGGTGAAAACCGCATGAAAATCTATTTAGTGATTTTTGAGTTCATCGCGAACAGATAGACGCGGCAGAGAACTTTGCTTTAAAATATACATATAGTGATGCAAATATGAGCATTTTATCTAATCCATTGACCATCATAAATTTTCGCATACACGAAGCCAGGAGCACAAAAAAGTAAATTCGGTACCTTTCACCTGCAGAAATATTATTTCCGAGTGAGTGAAACTGCGAGTAGCAGCTAGTAAAACATAATTTATGCGAAAAAGCCTCAACTCAACACCCAATCTTACAAAACCACTAAAACTCTTTAAAACATTGACGAACGGGGATTAACAAGTAGCTAACTATCAAACTAGTGTTAGAACATAAGCAATTTGTTAAACGAATGTTAATTTTGTGTTGTTGCAAAGTAATTAATCATGGCAAAGTTAATTTTAGTGAAAGTTTAGAATATATGCAGATGGGTCGCGTTGGTTATGAGCTATTATGTGGCGTAGTACGTGGTGTAAGGTTAAGCTGGATGCTCGTAATGAGAGGTTAAACAACGATTAGTTAGATTGATTAATTGTTTATTAGAGGTGTGATAATAATTATTTCATACGGGCGGAATTTCGGTCATGGTTGGCAATTGCAATTCCGCCTACACAGGCGATAATGTCACGGTAGCCAATCTCGATGCTACCTGCACAGGAGATATAAAGCACAAGTGTATGCGCAAACACACTATCTATTCCCTAAATATCATATTCTGATGAAATGGCAATCCGACACGACCGGAGAAATATCAGACGCAGTGATATACATTTGATTCTATGATCAACTAGATTTTCTATTCTAGATTTTGTTAAAAGCACAAGTGTATGCAAACACATTCTCTTTTCCCTCAGTTTCATATTACGAAGGGATGATAATCCGAAATGAATGGAGACAAATCAGGCGAATACATTGGCGTTATTTTTTATTATTTTTATTTCACTATCTCGGTTATAATTACAGTATATAGTATATCCTTATGTATCCTTATGATCCTTATGTACATAGTTTAATCATGACATACTGGGTGTAACGGCGCAACAAAAACTTTAGCAAGACGTCTTTCTATAGGAACTTATCTTGACGCAAACTTCTATTGATAAAAAAACGCAAGATTAAGATTTTATATTGATTAACATTATTGCGCGGCACTCAACGGATTGCTACCAATACAACGCATCGCGCGCATAAAAACAGCTGATCTGTTTAAATCACGACTAATTTTAATATTTATATTTTATATTTTATTTTAATATTTAATTTTAATTACATTGCTATACTTTAGTGAAATGAAGCATTATTAGATTTTTATTTAATAAAATGGATGGTTTAGGCATTATGTTATGATTTATAATCAGAAAAATGAAAAATTCCCAAAAAGAATTGTCATTTTCTTGAAGAAAATTCCAACCATTTTTAAATCAGAATAAAGTAAGTGAAGGTGCAGTGACATACAATTGTGATAGCGTTTATGATCAACTAGATTTTGCCCGCGGCTTCACTCGCATTTATCTCGATTTCGTTAATAAAATTCTACCCTTCGGGAACAGTAAATTTTTCTGGATAAATGGTACTAGTTTATTTTCTGTAACCCTGATAACGTGTATACGAAAATTCATAATGATCGGTTAAGTAGATAAGGCGTAAAAGTGTAACAAATATACTTAAATTTGCTTTTATAATATTAAATTAGTATCTACATACCCTGAATCAGAATATCAAGTTGGATAATATATTATTAGATTTTGTGTATAACAGTTAATTATTACGGATCAATATATTTAGTACTTTATATAAAAATACAACAAAAAGATATTCCGATACCGGGAATCGAACCCGAGCCTCCTGGGTGAGAGCCAGGTATCCTAGCCACTAGACCATATCGGATGATGACAGTGCTGGTTGTAATACTGTACCAACTTGGTTAGTAGATTTTATGCAATTTTTACATTGATGTAATTTTATTTACTAGCGGTCGCCTAGTGGTAAAAATTCGGCCAAAATTCCTAAGCTTGCTACTTTGTCTTCTGTTTTTCTTTATTACATATACATAAATAAGGTATATGTAACGATAGTTTCAAAGCATTGTACGACGCCAGAGGAACAATGCCGAAATACTACGAACGCGATTCGACTGCGTGTGACAAATGCATGGTTGTTTCATTCGTTAATTTAATGTATTTCTAATGCATATTTTATAAAAATATTAGGATTCGCCTCTCCTTCTCCATATAAACTTTAACTATGCCAAATTTCATGCTCCTCCGTCCGCGCAATTTTCGTGAACAGGGAGACAAAGTTTTTGCTTCACGTATTAATATATAGATAATAATATCTTCTCTCTATTGAAATTACTTCACTGCTGGGCACGAGCCAAATAATTATTATTTTACTTTGTAAGGTTCCAAAATCCTGTTCACTGTTTCTAGACCAACTTTTGCCAGTGGGCGAAATTTCCGAGCACGTATTACCAGGATAAAAAGTCCTACGTGTTATGCAGGACATAGTCTATCTGTATACTACGCTTTATCCAAATACGTCCATCGGTTTACGAGATTGAGTAACAAATATTCTTCATAAACTTTTATAGTAATGTAATATTGAACTTTAAATTGTTGCAACATGAGTAATAATTGGAAACCTATTGTGTCTGGCATCCGGTGTGCCACTGCCACTCAATAAGTTAAAATAGAATATCAATGAAGAAAAAAATATTTTATCAAAAAGTGAATTCCGATACCGGGAATCGAACCCGAGCCTCCTGGGTGAGAGCCAGGTATCCTAGCCACTAGACCATATCGGATCATGACAATGTAAGTGGTAATTGTGTACCAGTTATGAGGAATCAGACATGTTTTAAAATATTATCAGACATGTTTTAAAATATTATTAAAATATTATCGTATTATGACTTTTTTTTTTTGTTAATTATTTCTACTAACTTAATTTTATTTAATTCTGACATGAAAACGATAATTCTATTTGTATTTATTTACATGTCAAACATTTGTGTGCATGAACATGGATGTTTGTCTTGGTCTGGGTGTTCCTATGTATAATATGTATGTATTTACAAAAAGAAAAGTATATAAGTATGTTTATCCATTGTCTAGTACCCATAGTATAAGCTCTGCTTAGTTTGGGCTCGATGGTGTTGTGTGTATGTGGTAGAATATTATTATTATTGTTATATTATTATTTAATTCGAAATGTAATTTGATTATAAAAATATTGTGTATTATTTATTAGTATGATGAAATGGTTGAATGTATATTTATTTTTCATAATTAATCTTTAGCTTAAACTGAATACTAACATGTAATTTTGTTAATAGACGTGTCATTTGATAGTTTAATTGACATATATTTTTTGTATAATATTGTGTTGTGTTTACGCGAATGTTATTCATTGAAATTAAACTACTATATACGGATTTTATCGCGTTATTTATTTTACACTTTATTACAAAATTTTGAAACTGTCGCACTACTACTAGATACTATTGAACATTACTAATTTTTAAGCTAATTAATTTATTAAAACTATTAAAACTATTTATATTTAAGTTTACACTTTCCCCGACGTTTCGGTTGCTTCTCAGCAGCCATGGTCACGGGGAGACTAAGATGGTAGTTGTCTCAATGTTCCAGTGTCGTTATTTTTTATATTTTTCGCATATCTGAATTACAGCTGAAATGTGACTGGTCTAATTTATATGTAACATCTTTGTGTACCATATTTCAAGTAAATAAATAAATAATAATAATAATTATTATTATTACAATCTTCCGGGTACGTGTCTAGTCGATAGGAATGCTAAGGCACTTTATGACGTTTGAACTAGCCATTTTATCTAGGGTCGCGACCGCATGTGCAAATGATTCGCGCGGCCCCGTCGATAGTGGTTTTGTCGAGGAACACCGTGGTAGGTTTAGTCGGTATTCCGGGAGATACATTATCTTCTTAACATCTTTCTTTTACCCCGGCGAGTCCGACATAACCCCTCCACCTGCCCCCGCGGAGGGGTATGCGTAATGCATTACCCCAGGTAAAAAAAAAAAACGCCATTTTATCTAGTCCTAACAAAAACAACTAACTAAAAATAAAAATGCGAATATGAAATTAAACTACTTTACACGGATTTTGTCGTGTTTTTCATTTTAAAACACTTAAATATTACTTACATAATTTTGAAACCATGGAGGAGTACGGTAGCAGCGCGCCAGCGCATACGCAACGTCATTCCCCACCGCAGCTCCGACCGTTGACAAAGAGCGTTCGGACATCTTCGTGTCAAATCGTCGCCGTTCGGTTTTCTTGCGGTGCCACGCCTCAGCCAGTGCATTATTACAACTCGTCCGACGCACACTCCACGCTAATCTAACCTCTTAAGACTGCGCCGAGCGTAAGACAGATAATGACAGAGCTCGTGCGGCGCATAATCAAATCGGCGCGCTGCCGCCATAGTAAAATTGTATGGAGGATTTGAAGTGCTTTTTTGATAAATATGTATATTTATTGTCAACCAATAACTTAAATATTTGGGACGGACAAATTGTAATATATCTATTTATGTTTCGTTTAAGCTGTAAAAAAGGATAGATTTCTACTGTTATAATCTAAAAATCACGTAATTGCAAATTTACGAAATATTTTAAGCGAAAATATTAATTACTTTAAGGTTTTTACACAGAGCAATTATAAACACATTCATTGTTATGGTAAGTGTATATTTTATATTTGTATTAAACAAAAAGTGTTAATTTTATTCACTTAACTGTGACCGCCTGTTTTGGCACATTTCGCTCGGCGCAGTCTTAGTAACGGTCAGCTGATTTTGCAATCTAGTATGTAATTTCTAAATTCATTTAACTTGTGTTCCTATCGCTGTAATCTATTCTTATATACTTTAAACTTTCTTCTCTTGTGTTTCGTGATATTCCTACTCTTCAGTGACTGTCTATTCTTGTGTAAAAACTGTTATAATAAATAGCCGTTAAATTTCATATTGAACTTTTTATTAGGAAAACAACGGTGCACCCATAGTACTACATTATTGAACTTATTAATATTTAAATTACTAATACTATTTATATTTAAGTTTACACCTTCCCCGACATTTCGGTTGCTCTTCAGCAGCCATGTTCACGAGGAGACTTGCGAATGTGAGTTTGTTTTCACGACATAAGTACTCGACCGATCATCATGAAATATCGCATACACGTTGTCAGGAGTACAGAAAAGGATATGGTACATTTTAATTTTATTGTTTTTGTTGGCATTTGATACTATATGGATTTTACTGATTATTTTCTTGGTATTTGACATTTGATTTATTTTATATTTTTTTAATTATTAGTAATTAATTGGCATCTTATCCTTTCTTTTTCATGTTTTTGATTGTGGTGGCATCAATGTTTATTATACTTAATTAATTAAACTAGCGGTCGCTTAGTGGTCAATATTCGACCAAAATTCCTAAGCTTGCTACTTTGTTTTCTGTTTTTCTCTATTACATATAAATAAGGTAACCATAGTTACAAAAAATTTTACGACGTCAGACGAAAAATGTCGAAATACTAGGAACGCGATTCGACTGCGTGTGTCAAATGCATGGTTGTGTGCGTGTAGTGTTTTTCCATTAATTAAATGTATTTCTAATGAATATTTTATATAAATATTAGGATTAGAGCCTAGAGCAGCGATAGCTCAGTGGGGAGACCAACAGACTGCAATGCAGAGGGTCTCGGGTTCGAACCCACGTCGCACAGCTCTAACTTTCGGAAGTTATATGACTTTTCAAAATTATGTGCGTATTGATTGACAATTATCGCCTGCTCTGTGCCTCGGAGAGCACGTTAAGCCGTCGGTACCGGCTGCCATGAACATCTATGGCAGTCGTTATTGGGAGAGTGTCGACACAAAAGATCCCACTGGGTCGAAGTGTCGCCGGTCTGCACTGACTGGCCTCCACATAAGATAAGTATTAGGGCCTCGTCCCCCATATAATCTTTAACTGTGCCAAATTTCATACTTCTCCATCCGCGCAATTCTCGTAAAAAGGGGCACAAAGTTTTTGCTTGACGTATTAATTATTTATTTATTTATATTGCTGATATTGTTGCTTATATTATGGTTATTAATATTTTTTGTAATTATTTATAATTTGTAAATTAACATTCGCATACAGTGTAAAAATTATTTTCTGGAATAAATAAACTAAACATGCAGTACAAAGTACTGTTACTTACCTAATCCGACCTACATTTAAGCGAACGAGGTCGCCGACAAAGTCTATTGTATTATATTTCTATGTATATTTGCGTATCCTTTTAAAAAGAAAATAGATGATATTTCTGTTAGTTCAATCTCTTCAACATTACTGCTGAAATAAAGATAAAACTCGGCTAATAAATGATTCAGGATCAAAAAGATATTCCGATACCGGGAATCGAACCCGAGCCTCCTGGGTGAGAGCCAGGTATCCTAGCCACTAGACCATATCGGATGATATGTACATAAGCGGTAATTCTGTTCCTGCTTTTAGGATCAGACATTCTTTTGAACTATTTATTTATGGAAGGCTGGACTTATAACTCAAGGTATCATTGCATGAAGCATTTCCATTCAACGTGCCAATACTGCCTGTCTTCTGGGTAGGTTTACAGTTGAAAGCAGTGTTTAAGAACATTATGACACTGCCTAAACTAGCCATGTATTATACATATTTTAGTGTATTTTTTGTGTATAATTATTTTTATTTACTTATTATTAAAGAGGAAAACAGTTAAACTTAAATTAATACAACATTACCTACTGGTGAAGTAAAGATAAAATATGGATAAGAACTGATACTGCATCAAAAATTAATTCCGATACCGGGAATCGAACCCGAGCCTCCTGGGTGAGAGCCAGGTATCCTAGCCACTAGACCATATCGGATGACGTGAAATGTCTAATATACTGATATTGTACGATAGTATTATATGATATTATTTTTATCTAGGCGAACGTTTCTCGATCCGATCGGAGGCGTTCTGGACAAGGGCCAGGTTAAGAGCACCTTGAACGGACGGGCGTGTATGAGGAATGTGATGAAAGTTAATGAAGCCAGAGAAATGTGTCAGGATCGTAGCAAATGGAAATCCGTAGTCTCTGCCTACCCCTCTGGGAAACAGGCGTGAATCTATGTATGTATGTATTTTTATCTTCATAATCTTCGGCTAGTATCTAATCTATTCCAAAATGTCTGATGGTAAGCCGTTACTTACTACCTAGTGGTTTCCTCCTGATACCGACTCGCTGAGTGTGTGTTCGAATTAAATCAATTATATTTTGTCATAGAGTCACACCTGTATCCCCGAGCAGAGCACACACCTTGCTTTTATTAATAATTGTTGGCTATAAAACTTCTATAACAATCTTTCCGACCAAGAAATCTATATAATCATTAATACAGTAGTATGTAGAATGGACAGAATTAGGAATGAATACGTAAGAGGTAGTCTGAAAGTGGTGCCCATAGACGAGAAGGTGAAAGGAAATCGTTTTGCTTGGTATGGACATGTTATGCGAAGAGATGATACGTATATAGGTAAGCAAGTGATGGATATGAGGGTAGAGGGGCAAAAAGGGAGAGGAAGGCCAAGGAAAAGATGTATGGACTGTGTGAGAATGGATATGAAAAGGAAGGGGGTAAATGATCAGATGACGGGTGACAGAGAAGTATGGAAGCGAAGGACATACTGCGCCGACCTCAAATAAATTGGGACCAGGGCAAGAGGATGACAGTAGTATGTGTTTACTTCCATCTATTTACACTTACAAGTAAACAATAGAATGCATCCAAAACAAGTTGCAGGCGAGCTACAATCTGGGTGTCTAGTGCGAGCATTTGGCTCTCTGATTGGTTAAGAACTTAGAACGGGCCAATCGGAGCACCGAACGTCATAAACGTGTCGCTCACGTTTACGTAGAACAAACTCGCACCAGGCATTATGTCGATGCTGTGTAACTGTTAGTTCAATAGACCCTAGACCTCATGTATCCGTCAATGATATGTTCGTAAGGTCAGCAGGGCATGAAATCCGTTGCAGTAAACGCATTTATAAAATAAGTTTGCCTACCCGCATTTGGCCACTATGATCGACTATTTCCTAACTCTTCTCGTGCTTAAAAGATAGTGTCTAACAGTGGGACCCTTAGTAAACAAAGCTGTTATTATTATATATACACCTTCAATTAAGACATAACTTGTGCCAAATTGCAGTGAAAATGTCATATAACATTATCTTACAAAGTTTTACTACTTAAAAACACCATATTTTTGAGAAATGAGTACGAAAACAAGCAAATAAAATACGTTTCTGGACGTTTAGGAGGCCATCTCGCTTGCTAACTGGCTATAATACCTATGCCTAGAGCCTGAATATGCTCTTAAGTAGTTAACATAATTTACGATTCATTTGTCTACCGTATTATGTAAAGAAACGCTTCATGTTTTGAAAGAAATCCAGGTAAAATTTGGCAGGCTAGACAAAATTATTTTTATCATTTGTACAATTATTTTTTATATCTATACCAACTTTGTAAATTATATTGTTACATCAGCAGAAGAGATACTTCTGAACATATATTTACATAAAACTTTAGTCAGTCACAAAAGTCAATAAATAATAGCGACATTTTGAATTGCTTTAACATTATTATTTTTAGCTTATAGATAGTCAATTTAACGTGTCCATTGTTGGAATGCCAAACATAATTGTGTCTGGCCGCTGGTGTGTTGCGGTGACTCAATGGGTTAAGCAAAAACATAATTCAGTTTAATAATAAAAAATACATGCATACACAGTCTGACGCCTCAAGCGTTGACAGAAGCGTATAAGTTATATAGGGTGAATTATTAGCACCTGCCAAGCATGGTTCCAAACTCCGTGATATATTTATTACTATTTTTTTTTTAAACTACTAAGTTGGCAAACAAGTATGCGACGGCTCATCTGATGGTAAGTGGCTATAGACGCCTGCAATACTATAGGCATCACTTGTGCATTGCCGACTCTTTAGGAAAGAAAGAAGATAAGAAGAAAGTGGGAAGGAGAAGGAGCGGGAAGGGAAAAAAAGGGTAATTGGGCCTCCGGCACTCTCACTCACCAAACGAAACACAACAGTAGGAACACTGCTAATTCACGTCGATATTCTGTGAGAGGGTAGTCCTTCCCCGGTCGAGCCGGCCCATTCATGCTGAAATCAGCGAGGCTCTACTACTCTAAAACAATACAATACAATACAAAAACTCTTCTTACAATTACAGACAAAGTTGTCTTACCATTCTGTTTTTAATTTTTATTATTAGCCTTTTTGTATGCTGCCCCATTGCTGGGCATTCCATGAATTTCCAAATCACTTTATTGTCGACCTGCTAGTCACTTTTAAATGCATTTAAAGTCATCGTACTACCTCCGAAACCAATATTTTTTTTGTTCTTAATAAAATAAATAAATAAAAATTGTTTATTGCCAAAAAGATTACAACAATGTAAAGATATACAGTGGCCCCACACTAGGCAAGCCTGTCCCGTGGGTACCGTGTCGATTACCATTTACGATTACATTGCTCGGTCGACATTATGTTACCTTAATTGACTTGTACTCATTTATTTTATTAACTTTACAAAACTATCTTATATATACAAAAGTTTAATATACTTTAGATAAAAAAAAATAAAACATAGCATGAAAGAAAAATATTGTTGCTAAATTCTAATGTTAGGTAATGAAATATAATACACATTATTATTAAAAATGTATGTAAAAATACATGTATAGATATTTATTATAAAGGTACATATATATTTAATTTAAATGATTTAGTAGTTTTTCGGTGTCGTTGTATTTTAAAGAACTAAGCCAATTAAAATCTTTTACTTTTGCCTCTTTTAGAGAGCTTTCTTTAATGGCACAGCATTTCGCTATTATATTATAGACTAGCTTCACATTAGAGAATGTTGACCGTTTTTGGACCATTTTTTATTGCTGTTTCGCTCCTATTGATCGTAGCGTGATGTTATATAGCCTATAGCTTTCCTCGATAAATGGGCTATCCAACACTAAAAAGATTTTTCAATTCGGACCAGTGGTTTCTGAGATTAGCGCGTTCAAGCAAACAAACAAACAAACAAACAAACTCTTCAGCTTTATAATATTAGTATAGATTTAGCGATCAATATAGGGACTAGAACGAGAAATGAAGTTCAGAAACCTCCTATAAAATTAAGTTGTCACGTACAGTAGTCGTATATACGAACAACCAAAATTCAACATGATGCCGCTATTTTCTCTCTATACCAACATCCGATATGGTCTAGTGGCTAGGATACTTGGCTCTCACCCAAGAGGCTCGGGTTCGATTCCCGGTATCGGAAATGATTTTTTGCGATTTACCACCTTTTTTATTTTAGTTATTTACTTTATTTGACTTGGCCTTATATAATGCTAATACAATATTTTTAATTATTTTTATAACTATTACCGGATGATGTAAAAGTGTAGGTAGACAGTGTGTGAGAAAAGCTGAATTTATTGAATATTCGTAATAGGTATTTTATTATATACATTAATAATTATAATCCCTATTTAGCAATAGTTTCATATTCTGGGGCTCTAGGCAGAATGTGAAACTCTAGCCGGTATATTGTTCTTTTGACTTGGTTATCATTGAAAACATTTTTGACTTTATCATCAGCAATGTTTCTTTGTAATATTGTCTTCTATTTACGCGAATATTATTCATTGAAATTAAACTACTATATGCGGATTTTATCGCGTTGTTTATTTGACACTTTATTACAAAATTTTTGAAAGCTGTTATACTATACTACTATTAAACTTTACTAACTTTTAAGTTAATTAAATTATTATTAAAACTATTTGTCCAAAACAGTGCCAAACACCAACGCAATGCATCGTTGATGTCTTACACATATATATATATATCTGATACAGTCCACTTAGTTTAACGCTACACATTTGTAAAAAGCCAGTATTAAATCAGTCACTAAGTAAGCCACATGTCTTTTCATTCGTAAAACAACCCTCAAACAAAAGTGCACCTTATCGCTTTAAACATTTGGTCCAATTCGAGACGGATATTGATCGCCGGTCGGCCACTGCGAGCGAGCCGCGAGAACAAAAGGCACCCGCATGCCACAGCGATAAGGAACTGTTGTAGACACTTTTACTAATAACGTAATAACTGCATAATTAGTGAATTTTAGTGCATTTCGTGAACATTATGTCGAATATTGCGATTGTGGAACTTCTGGTGTATCAAAGGGAGCTACTAGACAATGTGAAAAATGCTGAGAAGAACTATAAAAAGTCACCCAAAGATAGAATAAAACGGGCTTACTTGGAAACACGGTTGGAGTCATTAGAAGAATTATGGAATAACTTTAAGGTGGGAAACAAGGAAATTATTTTAAAGCTTAGTAAAGACGATGACACGGAAAACTCTTATTTTGAAGAAAACATTTACGAACAGTTTGAAGAGACATATATACAATACAAGTCGAGTTTGAAGGAGGCTCTTCAACCGTTTCTGGAAACATCTAAGCTTCAATTCCCTACGTGTCCGCAAACATCTACACCGAATGACGGTACACAAACACTGTTATTTAATTGCGATGTTAAGTTACCCCGTATTCAGATACCCACGTTTACTGGAAAATATGAGGAGTGGCAATCGTTTTATGACCTGTTTTGTTCCTTAATACATAGTAACAAGTCTTTATCGCCCGTACAAAAGTTACAATACCTTAAGAGTAATTTATCTGGAGAACCAGAAGTATTACTACGAAATTATTCTATCACGAATGCAAATTACGAGGAGGCGTGGAATGAACTAGAGAAACGATACAATAATAAGAGATATAATACTAACGAGATATTGAGAAAATTATTTACACAAAAATCTATACAAACAGTTTCGGCGAGTTCTATCAAACAATTAGTGGATACGACTTCGACTTGTTTAAAGGCTTTGAAGAACATGGATGTGACAATTGATGCTTGGGACCTAGTCATCAACTACTTGGTGCTGTCAAAATTGGATTCCGAATCGGTCAAAGAGTGGGAACAACATTTGAGTATAAATAACAAGGACACGCCCACTTGGCCAGAACTACGAGATTTCCTGAGTGCGAGATTCCGATCATTAGAAATAATGGATGGCCATAAACCAAGAGTGGTGCAAGCTAAGCCTGTCGCGAAGCCTAAAGCTTTTGATTCGAGTATTACCAAGGACGAGAAGAAACACGAAGTGAAATGTGCGTTATGTAATGAAGGTCATTACGTATACCACTGCAAGAAGTTCGTTGATATGTCTACTAAGGAACGACAAGACTTTGTTCAACGCAGCAACTTGTGCTTCAACTGTTTAGCGCCATCGCATTCTGTAGTGAAATGTCGACAGTCAACGTGTTGCCGGAAGTGTGGACGGCGTCATCACTCACTTCTGCATTTCGATAAAGGTGTCACTGCCGAGAAAACGAGTGGGAATGAGTCCACATCAACAGGTACTGTGACCGAGACACAGAGAGGTAAGCCTAGTACTTTGTCTAATGATACACACATTGTAACCAACTTTTCTAAAGAGAATTTTCATACAAATAGTGTCCTGTTAGCTACTGCACAAGTGTTAGTAGATAGTAGGAATGGTTGCAAATTTATATTTAGAGCATTGTTAGACCAAGGGTCACAGGCATCATTTGTGACGGAGGCTACAGTTCAGTTACTTAACCTTACACGTAAATCGGTAAGTGGTTGGGTGTCAGGCGTGGGGGAGGAGCAAACGAGAATAAAACACATGGTGTCACTTATTGTGAAATCACGCTACGATCCCCAGGCATTAGTTAGAGTAAATGCATATGTACTGCGATCATTAACGACACTTTTACCTAATACTAATCTTGGTACTCCTGAATGGTCAGACATAAATAACTTAGAGTTGGCTGATCCAGGATTCAATACACCGGGTAAAATAGACATTTTACTCGGCGCTGAAGTATACAGCGACGTTTTGTTAGACGGCGTTATTAAACATCCTAAGAATAATCTACTAGCACAAAATACAATCTTAGGCTGGGTGTTATCTGGAAGGATGTCACAAGAATCTACCTCAGCGCACATCACAAGTCTGCATGTGCAACACAAGGAAGACGAGCTACTTAAACTATTTTGGGAAGTGGAAAACGAACCAAACATGATACAAAAGAGAGAAACAGAAGAAGAAAGGAGATGTGAAGAGTTCTACGACGCTACCACGGTTAGAGATGAGAGCGGAAGATTTGTAGTCAAGCTGCCATTTAGAAAGGAAGTTCCCGAGTGCCAAAATGGTAGATTAATGGAGATAGCGGCTAAAAGGTTTGAATTCTTAAAAAAGAAATTAGACAAAAATTACAAACTGCGTGAAGAATACCATAAAGTAATAAACGAATACATACAATTAAATCATATGGTTGAAGTTGATGTTACAGACATTAATAGTTCCAAAGCTGTCTATCTTCCGCATCATGCCGTAACAAGAGAAGATAAGGATACTACGAAGCTTCGAGTAGTCTTCGACGCATCGTGTAAAGGAGTTAATAACGTTTCTTTGAACGACGACCTTCTTGTTAGTCCTAAACTGCAGCAAGACTTGCGTCACTTATTGATGAGGTGGAGAGTTCACAAGATTTGCATTACTGCTGATGTCATCAAGATGTATAGGATGGTGCGCGTGGCAGAAGAGGATACAAACTACCAGAGGATACTATGGAGACCAAAAGAAAACGAGCCAGTCAAGCATTATAAACTGTTGAGATTAACTTTTGGAACCGCGTGTGCTCCATATCTTGCCGTGAAGTCATTGCAGAGACTAGCTGATAATGAGCGGTTTGAATGCCCAATTGCAGCAAAGATAACAAAGAATGACTATTATATTGATGATTTAATGACAGGGTGTGAGACAGAAGATCAAGCGATAACCATATACAACGAACTCAACAGACTGATGAACTTGGGAGGGTTCGAGCTTCAAAAGTGGAGTAGCAATAATAAAAACATATTAAAATACATCGGAGAACACAAACGGATCAGTCATGAACTTCCTCTCAGGCTCAACAGCCTAGTAAAAGTACTTGGTGTGATATGGAATCGTCTAACAGATAACTTTGAATATACAATTAACTTACCAGAACCTAAACAGTCAATTACTAAACGTCAAATCTTGTCAGAAGTCGCTAAACTTTACGATCCATTGGGGTGGATAGCTCCTGTGATTGTCGTCGCAAAAATGATAATACAGAAGTTATGGAGATCAGGGCTAGAATGGGATGAAACTGTAGATGGAGAGTTGTTAGAAGAGTGGCTACATTACAGAGAGAATTTAATACACATTAAGGGAGTAAGTGTACCGAGATGGTTACACTACTCTTCTACAGCCAAGATAGAACTGCATGCCTTCGCAGACGCCTCGCAACTGGCGTATGGAGCAGCAGTATACATGCGCGTTGTTGCAGAAGACAGAATTTATGTTAATCTCATATCGGCTAAAACTAAAGTCGCTCCTATCGAGAAACAGCTTTCAATACCAAGACTGGAACTTTGTGCCGCGGTATTGGCAACAAAATTAATTTATGAAATATCTCAAGTAATGAATATACCTAAAACAAACTTATACGCCTGGACAGACTCGACAATAGTCCTAGCCTGGTTAAAGGGTGAGTCCAGTAGGTGGACTACATTTGTTAGCAACAGAGTGTCAGATATACTTAACATTTTAGATTATAACCAGTGGGGACATGTTGCTACTGAAATGAACCCAGCAGACTGCGCGTCGAGAGGACTACAAGCGTCGGATTTGTTAGACCATAGATTATGGTGGGTCGGACCCGATTGGCTGTCTTCGCAGCAAATACACTTGAGTTCAGACGATATTATTGAGGATACACAGGAGGAGGAGAGAGTTAAGGTTTTAAATGTCTTAATAATTCCGGAAGAAGAATTTGTTTGGTCTAAGTTTTCCAATTTATCTAAAATGTTGAGAATCATATCCTACTGCAGAAGATTGGTAATTCTAAAACTACCTAAGGAAACCCGACAAGTATTCACTAAATATGTAACGGTGGAAGAAGTAACTAAAACCTTAGAGATGTGCATAAAACAAACTCAGAGTAAGGAATTTGGACAAGAAATAAAACAATTAAAATCTAACGAATGTGTACCTAAAAAAAGCAAACTCCGATCTCTTTGTCCAATTCTTGATGAAAACGGGATATTAAGAGTTAGCGGACGTATACAGCAATCACAAGCATCGTATGACACACAGCATCCTACAGTTTTACCGGCTAAAAGTCATCTTAGCAGACTCATAATTAAAGATGCGCATATAAGGACTATGCATGGAGGACCACAGATGATGCTAAATTACTTAAGGTCAAAGTATTGGATGCTGCGAGTTAAAGATGAAACAAAGAGGTGTTATCGTGAATGTGTCAAATGTGTGCGGTACTCTACGAAAAACACTACTCAATTAATGGGCCAATTACCGGTGGTGAGAGTGAAACCCAACAAGCCTTTCAGATCGGCGGGAGTAGACTACGCGGGACCTATTAACATTAGATTTCACCAGGTAGAGGAGCAAAGTCCTACAAAGGATACATATGCTTATTTGTTTGCATGGTGACTCGGGCGATTCACCTAGAAGCCGTGACAGATTTAACAGCAAAAGGTTTCATCACAGCCTTTAAGAGATTTACGTCAAGACGAGGACACTGTCAGGACCTCTACAGTGACAACGGCACTAATTTCGTTGGCGCAGACAAACAATTAAGAGATATGTTCGACAAAGCCAAGTCATCAATCCCTAGTGAAATAGCTCAGTTGTTAACCTTAGAACGGACCACATGGCATTTCATACCGCCGCACGCCCCTAACTTTGGAGGCCTGTGGGAAGCTGGGGTACGCAGTACGAAGACACACCTAAAAAGAGTAATCGGTGACACTACACTTACGTATGAAGAATTATCTACAGTATTAGCGCAAGTAGAAGCGTGTCTTAATTCGCGACCGATAAGTGTTCTAAATGACGACCACAATGATCCCCTCCCACTGACACCTGGCCATTTTTTAGTCGGTGAGCCGTTACTGAACCTAGCTGATGAGGACTACACGCAACTTAATATCAGTTGTCATGAGAGATGGCGACTCACACAGAAAATGGTCAACGATTTCTGGAACAGATGGTACAAAGAGTATCTTGTTAATTTGAATCAACGGTACAAATGGAATAAAAAGAACGCTGAACCAGAAATCGGTGACGTAGTCATTCTAAAAGAGGACAATATTCCGCCTAGTAAGTGGATAATGGGTAAAATATTACAAAAACATGTAGGTCCTGATAACATTACTCGGGTCGTGTCAGTTAAATGTAAAAATGGAATTCTAAAAAGGCCTGTGAGTAAAATATGTGTCATAGCTAAAGTTCAATGAGAATATCCTATTGTAAAATGTAACTTAATAATAATATTATGTAAAAAAAAGAGGGTGAAATACCTTCTATTGAAACAGAGTTTGAAGATAGCATTAGCTATATTGCAATTTATGATTGTACTTAAAACTACCTTACTAGATTAAAAATTCTAATGTTGCGTATAATTTTATATTTACCTGTTTTAATTGTACCTATACTTATCTTTTTACATTCATACTTACTTGTGTTAAATTTATACTAACCTGTATTAACATTGTTAAGTTAAGCCATGTTATAGTACTTTTTTTAATAAGCGTTTAGTGCACGCTTTGTACGCATATTAGAATTCCTTTCATGTATTAGGTATTACGGTGGGTGGTTAATTGTTCCAATATAAACCACACTTTATATGTATATTTAATTTCTGTAAATTCTGTGATGATTTTATCTTTATCGTGCATCACATTAGAAACGTTGTTAATTACGTTGTTTTGGCTGAGTCACTTTATTATTAACTTACTCCATGTGACGTTGGTTGGTGTTTGGATTAGAATGGTTCCTATTAGAGTTATATTTGAGTTACCTATATTAAAGAACTGCGTTCTTGGTGGGCGGAATGTCCAAAACAGTGCCAAACACCAACGCAATGCATCGTTGATGTCTTACACATATATATATATATCTGATACAGTCCACTTAGTTTAACGCTACACATTTGTAAAAAGCCAGTATTAAATCAGTCACTAAGTAAGCCACATGTCTTTTCATTCGTAAAACAACCCTCAAACAAAAGTGCACCTTATCGCTTTAAACTATTTAGATTTAATTTAATTTTACACTTTCTCCGACGTTTCGGTTGCTTTTCAGCAGCCATGGTCACGGGGACCCGTGAACAAAACAACGCGATAAAATCCGAATATAGTAGTTTAATTTCAATGAATGTTTCTTTGATTATATTTATTAATATTATTAAAGCATTTACTAATTATCACCATAGAGCACGAAGATAATTTACGCTCGCTAAGTCTTTAAGCACGTTGCGCAAGTTCTATGCTCCGTAATATATGGTGCAAGATATAATACATTTGTTTAGGAACGCAAGCATTGGTATATTTTACATACCTCTAGTAGAAAACAATCATGCAACCCATGTGATAAGTAGTTTGCTAGTCTTATCGCCAGAGCCCGTTGTTTATTTAGTAATAGAGAGACAAATCATGAGCCGTCTCACGCCAAAGTTCTACCTTAGGAAACTGGTGTAAGACAGGTACTACTTTTCGCCTGGGAAGTACTCACGGACCTATGAATATGGAAACATAATTCGAAACCTTTTTTTGAACGTGGGGGGATGCATTGACGCATTCCCCTCCGCGGGGGCGGGCGGAGGGGTTATGTCGGACTCACCAGGGTAAAAGAAAGATGTTGAAATGATAATAGACCTCCTGGAATATGGAATACCGACTAAGCCTACCACGGTGTTCCTCGACAAAATAACTTCACACCCACTTGCACATGCGGTCGCGACCCCGCCTAGGATTCGGCCCGTCGTATGAAACGGCAGGCCACTACACGACAAGACCTACCCTGTGGTCACTTCTCAATTTAAACCCTTCTGTTCCCACCCCCCCTAGAGGGGAGACGGACTCGACACAGAGGCGCGCGTAAGAACACACACGCCGCCTCTCGGACCTGGTGCTGATTGGATGGTGGGCAAACTAACGAAGCCCACCACCTCAGGTCAAAATTCGACACCACAGTATGTAATTTAACCGCTTTTTTTAAACCTATATTTTATCCGCAGTCCACCATATTTTTCGCAAAATATTTTTATTTACGAACCAATTTTAATACTAATTTTAGAGTTTAACTACGACAAAATTATGCCACTCATTTGACGAACAAACTGCCACTCAATTATAGAACATATTTCTATAAGATTAAGTACCTTTTTATCCGGAATTATGTCATTATTAACGGCAAATGTGGTGTAAGGAAGCGTAAGCTGCGTTACGCAGTATTAATGTGAGGCTTCAAAGTAAGCGATAGAAAAATGGCAGTTAGCCAACATGTAATTTAGCGTGTGTGGAGCATTTATCATGTGTTATTCAAAGAGTTATTACCACCCGTCGTAAGAATTTCGACGTAAGAAAATGCTATTCCGCTGTTCTTAGAAAATAAGATGTAAGTAGGTAACATCTAGGCCCGCTTCCTATCCACAAACGACATATTTTATGAAAAATATGTCAATATGTAATTGTCTGTAGCTAAAACAACTTGTTTTTATTGTAGTAGAGCCCCACTGATTTCAGCATGAATGGCCCGGCTCGACCGGGGAAGGACTATTCTCTCACAGAATATTGACGTGAAATAGCAGTATTCCTACTGCTGTGTTTCGTTCGGTGATTGAGAGTGCCGGAGGCCCACTCACCCTTTTCCCCCCTTCTCGCTCCTTCTTTCCACTTCCTTTTTCTCCTAAAGGGTCGGCAACACGTGAGTGATGCCTCTGATGTTGCAGGCGTCTATAGGCTACGGTGACCACTTACTATCAGGTGGGCCGTATGCATGTTTGCCAACAAAGTGGTATAAAATAAAATATAAGGCCTGGGCATCGATAAAGTTCTTTTGTAATACTGAGGTGGTAAACAATTGTATGACCTGCCTGATGGTAGTTGGTTATCATAGGTTATGACAATAAATAAAATAAGAAAAAAAAAAAAAAAAAAAGGTTATGGCAATTCAGGTTAAGGCTATATTCACCATGAGTAACTGACGATTTTCGAAGAATTATATTATCAACTAGCTTTGACCGCGGTTTCGCTCGCGTATGTAAATTAGTTTAGGTTATGTTAGTAACAGTACATTTTTTCCGGTCACAAGGTACCCTATGTCCTATTCTGTACTTCTATGACCGTATTTTCTTTGTATGAAATGTGCTATGTTTTTTTTTCTGTGCCCCTGACCACGTGTATGCGAAATTTCATGATGATCGGTCAAGTAGTCGAGGCAAGATAGCGTTACAAACAAACAAACAAACTCAAATATGCATTTATAATACATGTAAGGTAATGCTTTTTTTTAAGAACCATAGGCTTTAGTGAAAGTCGTGGCAGAAAAATATATTCACAATTTGAGCGTTTGTGGGTACCACGCATTTAGTACGCCAAAAGTTTTCGTCAATAGCGTGCGGTGTTATGGTAAAAGAGAGGCTGTGTTTCTCAAAATACAATCTGTTTTCCACAATATAAAACAGATCGATGACTATGGAGTAATGGAGCAACGCTACCTGTTGTTGAATACTTGTTTTAACAGTCAAATAATGGACAATTTCGCCGCTTTCAAGGCCACACTAAGAGAAATCTTTCTACCGTAAATTAATTACATGTCAGTGTGAAGGTGCAAATGAAATTGTTTGAAACGAGCGCGAGTTAAGCACATTATTTTGTCGGTGTAATCACCGAGTGCCTTGTTTGAGCCTGCCTAATTGATGAGCTAATAGAAGAAACTCTTTATAAGAAGTTTTTTGTTTGATATGTAGAGTTCCTTCTTCTGGGTACCTACTCAAAAGAAAGTTATTTGGAGGTAAAATTCTCTGATTAAAATAGCTTTTATATCCAACGCGTGAGACACTATAGAAGCGTTTAATAAACTCAGAATTTTTCTTGATGAACCTGTCCGGTTGAAGAAGTACATACCTCTACCTTAGTCGGCCCCAGATGGCGTAGTGGTTAGTGTAACCGACTGCCACGCCTGAGGTCGCGGGTTCAATTCTATTTACTTATAACAAAAACACCTACTCGAGTAATAATTTTGAGTAATTAGTGTAACCGACTGACTAACCGCCTGAGGCCGCGGGTTCGATTCCCGCACAAGTCAAACATTTGTGTGCATGAACATGGATGTTTGTCTTGGTCTGGGTGTTACTATGTATAATAAGTATGTATTTACAAAAAAAAAGTATATATGTATGTTTATCCATTGTCTATTACCCATAGTACAAGCTCTGCTTAGTTTGGGCTAGATGGTGTTGTGTGTATGTGATAGAATATTATTATAAAAGATTTCAGCCGCATAACTTTTTAATATGGTCCCATGATAAGTAGAATTTTCAGGCTCCTTAAGATGATGATATGCTGTCATCAATTTTGGATAGATTGAGTACTTTATGCTGATAACACGATAGTTCCTTATTCAATGAGACGCCAACACGTGAGTGATACGCTTGGAATTGCAAGCAATCATACGCTACCGTAACTGTAGTGCTTACCATAAGTCAGTCGTGTTTAATACTTATGTTGTACTAGATTTTGCCCACATCTTTGCTTGAGTAAATGTAGGTTAGGTTAGTTCAGTAACAGTATTTTTTCTGGATAGAATGTAGTCTACGTCCTTTTCTGTACCCCTGACAACGAAAATGCGAAATTTTAATGGTGATAGATCAAGGAAGTAAGAAAAAGATTCAAGAAACTAAGGCCTACTTTACTTCCACCCATCGCAGAACGAGGATATTTGGCTATAATCTTCTATAGCACGGCGACAATAGCAAGAGTCGGGCTGCCCAAATTTCAACAAAATAGGTTTAAGTAGAAAATCTGATATGCCTTTAGATTAAAATCTCTTAAAATCGTAAGACGAATGCAGTAACGCTTTTTCCGCGTCTGCGTCACTCAGAAAGACAAGCGTCTTGTGCTGCAATTAAAACTGTGTTTAACGCAAAAATGAAAGCATGCTTTATGTTGAATAAAATATTTACAACGCGGCATAATGCCTAAAACTATGTGTTTAGGACACTATACGCATAACTCGTTTTTATAAACGAATATACCACGAAGCGTTATTAGAGATGATCAAAATAACATTAAAAGCAACATCAGAACTCTTATTACAACATTTCACATCTCTAGAACCCGATAATATCTATCCGTAGAACATAAGAAATCGTCGGAACTTCGTAATTTTTTTCGACAACGATAAAATCTGATGTTATTACAGTACTTATTCCGTGGCCAATAAAAAAATATGGGAGGTGGAATTTATTCAAACAAGATGGGAAGGTACATGAGGTAAGTACCTGCGTTACGGAGTACGGAGGGATGGGCTTATGACTTCGTTTCACGTTGCGTAAGTACCAAGGAATGTCGCTCCGACTAAGTGTGTACGCAGTTTTCGGTGCGGTTTTTTACTGCTATAGTCGCTTATTATTGCTTGCCTACATTTTGGCTTATTACGCTGTACGTCACAATTATATACTCGATTCTGCTCGCGGCTTCGCCCGGAACCAGTACTTTTATTCTGGTTAAAAGGTAACCTGTGCGCTTTTCTGTACCCCTCACAACGTGTATGCGAACTTTCATGATGATCAGTCAAATAGTTTGGACGCGAAAGCGTAACAAAGTAACAAACAAACAAACACATATTTATTTATAAAATTAGATAGGATTAGTAAGTTAGGGTATATATTTCTTTTTAAATGCAACTCCCGTACTAGGTATAATTCCTGTGTCGTAGATGACTTTATAAACATTCAAACAACGGACACAAAGAACAACAAACTCGGAACAACCATTTGTGGAACAAAGTTTTGTCCCGTGTGGGATTCGAAACCACAACACTCGGCGCAGTGGCAGAGACCACTTAAACCACTACACCATCCTTGGAGTTATATATTAGTTAGAATAATAATTAAGATTAGCCATGTGCGAAATCTTTCTTCTCCCTAGCCTTTATTATTCCCAAGTCACTTGGGGCCTGCTTTTCTGGTCTAACCGGCTTTGACTGGATATCAGTTTTTACACGGAGCGGCTGCCACCTGACCTCCGCAACCCGAAGGCTAACGATACCCTAAGGCTAGATCAGTGTCGGCACTGACTTCCCAATAACGACTGCCATAGATGTTCATGGCAGCCGGGACCGACGGCTTAACGTGCTCTCCGAGGCACGGAGCAGGTGACAATAATTGTCAATCAATACGCACATAATTTCGAAAAGTCATATAGCTTCCGAAAGTCAGAGGTGTGCGACGTGGGTTCGAACCCGAGACCCTCGGCATTGCAGTCTGTTGGTCTCCCCACTGAGCTATCGCTGCCGGCTAGAGAGCCGTGTGCGAAATACAAGCGTTTTATAAAGTGTTTATATTACGGCTGAAAACCTATATAGAAAACATAAGGTTCAGTAGTCTTTTTAGTCCCTTGAAACGGCAATAAGCTCGCCTCCTTATAACGTGGTACCCTAAACAATAGCTGCTGAAATGTAATAATAATAATAATATTAGAGAGATAAGGCAGAAGCTCGCTTTAGATGGCTGGATCAAGTACTTGATGCAAAAGGCAGCACTACTCGACACGGTGCGTATTGTGCGGAGATTCCTCTCTCTGGGGCCCTAACCACCGGCAGCTTGGACCTTGTTCCCGATGTCGGTGGGTCATTTCAGTTTTTATATTTTGAAATATGTATAGTTTTTATATTTATATTTAAAAATGTAATTATTAGAAAAAGTAATAAAGAGAATAATAATAATATTCTATCACATACACACAACACCATCTAGCTCAAACTAAGCAGAGCTTGTACTATGGGTACTAGATAATGGGTAAACATACATATATACTTTATTTTTTGTAAATACATACATATTTTACATAGAAACACCCAGACCAAGACAAGCATCCATGTTCATGCACACAAATGTTTGACTTGTGCGGGAATCGAACCCGCGACCACAGGCGTGGCAGTCGGTTACGCTAACCACTAAGTCATCGAGGCCGACATATGGTGTGTAATATGCCTCTGCCTTCCCCTGAAGGCTATAATGAAAATCCCTGAAGGGATGTAAGCGTAAAACTATATATATAAGGAAATATATGCAGTCTTACAGCCAATCATTAGAAAGCATACACAAGAAAGTCGCATTTCTTTCAACATCAAAGTTCAAAGGCATAAATTTCCGCTTGTTTGCGTCCGATCGTGTGGTCCCGAGTTTGATTTCCGCACACTATCATTGGATTCTTCTGTTAGGAAATTACTAGCTTCCGCCTGTGGCTTTACCCGCGTGAATAGAACTATAATATAGTACGCTTAGTACGCTATTGAATATTTTCAATTCTCCCGTGATACAGCATTTATTATACTAGTGTCTTTAAAACTAAAAGTAACAAAAAATCTGCGTCCGATTGTGATGACTACTAAATTACATTACCTTGCGTTATTAGCGATGCAACAATAAAAATAGCTTTAAACATATTATTTAAATCCATACCATACCACGCCATGTTGAAGTAAAGCAAGTGTTTATATCAGTCCTTGTATACAATACATATATTTTGAAAATAGAAACGCCTTTTTCTATTACATGTAACGTATACATTGCTGCTTACATAATTAAAGCTAACAGCTAAAGCCTTTGCCATACAGTAATGTATACATTGTGTATACGTCTGATTAACTCCTTTGTCTTAAATATTCTCTAAATAGATTGGCTTTGAAATTATCTATTGTTCTGACTGTTAGCCGGATAATCTGTTATAACTGTTATGCACCTGTAACGATAGATAAAGTGAATATTACTAATATACAAATTCAAATTCAAAACATTTGTTTTCAGACTATTTGGGCCAAAGAGTGTTAGTAGTACAACGGGATAACTTAAAAATGATAAAAATGATAAAGAAAAATGTTAGTAACTTACACACTCATACAAAAGAAAAATAAAAAATAAAAATACTATATATTTTACCACATACACACAACACCATCTAGTCCAAACTAAGCAGAGCTTGTACTATGGGTACTAGACAATGGATAAACGTACATACATATATACTTATTTTTTTGTTAATACATACATATTATACATAGAAACGCCCAGACCAAGACAAACATCCATATTCATGCACACAAATGTTTGACTTGTGCCGGAATCGAACCCGCGACCCCGTGACGCAGCAGTAGTGAATGCGACTGCTGTGCATGAGGTCTCGGGTTCGAATCCCGGGTCGAGCCAACGAAAAAATATTGAATTTTTCTGTTTAGAAATCTCAATACCAGCCCGGAGTTAGGAAGTTGGCGGTGTTAGACACCCCCGTACCTCGGAAAGCACGTAAAGCAGTTGGTCCTGCGCCTGATTTCTCTCCGGTCGTGTCGGATTATCCGTCCCATCGGATCATGAGAGTTGGGGAACAGAGAGTGCACTTGTGTTTGCGCACATACTTGTGCACTATAATCTTTCCTGTGCAGATGGCCAGTCTCCGTTAAGATTGGCCGCCGTGGCCGAAATTTGGTCTGGAGGACATTATTATTATTACATTATTAATAGGGAGCACAGAGCCAGGCTTCGCAGCTTCTAAGAACTTCTTGACAGGAAAATTCGATATCACTGCACGATCCGGGAATCGAATCCGAGACATTATATACAGTTGGTAGTCGCATACGCTACCGTGTGCCAACAAGACAGCTAGTACTTATATTATAAACGTGATATATTACGAACGGCGAAGGATAACATCGTAAGGAAACCTACATATTTGAGAGTACTCCATAATGTTCTCAAAGATTTGTGAAGTCTGTCATGCCGCACTGGGCCAGCGTGGTGGACTATGGTCTGACCGTTCTTATAATGAGAAGAGGCCCGTACCCAGCAGTGGAACAGTTTAATACAGACCTGATATTATATATTATGTGTCTAGGTATTTGGATGATTGTTTATCAACAACGGTGGTACTACAACTGAACAAGGATTTTGACAGCATATAGCTATAATATAATATGACCTGAAGTGCGATATAAATTTCATCAGACGAGATTAAATTATTCATCAGATGCAATTCTGGAATATCATTTAATTATTAATTTTTTATTTCTTTGTATATAGTACTATAATAGAATATGATCGAGAGTGAGATATAATTGTTTCCATCTTGGTTTTCAGGAATATTTTATATATATTTTTTAATTATTATTTTCTTTTCTTTTTTTAAAGATTACTTGTTATTTGGATTAAAAAATACTGGTATTATTGTAGATTTCTCCAGCTAGGCTTTAGAAGTGGGTCCACGCCGGTACTACAATGATTAGGAATCGAACTAACGACTGCTCTATCGCAAGTCCATTGCCCTATCCATAGAGTCCCCACTTCGCTTCTCCAATCAAAATAATATATAAAACATCAACATCTTATTTTATAAACGTCATTAATTTGGCCCCCAATTATATTATATTATATTATATTTATTGGCGGCGCCACTGTCGTGCACATAGACAATAATGAAGTTATGGCATGCAGAAACGACACAAGCGACGAAGCGCACGATAGCAGAACTAATTATGACACTAATGACGTTTGCTGTCGACCTATAATTTCTAACCTGTTCATTGCCTCTGCCCTTTTAAAATAAAATCAATTTGCATAAATGTATAAATTGTTTTTGCTTTTTCAATCTTTATTAATATTGAAAATTGGGCTTTGGCGAGCATAACAATGCTGCCCACACTGTAGGTTACATAGGTGTTTAATTATTTTTTCTCTTCAATAATTATCGCCTGTAAACATTGACTTATAATATATTTATTTACAGGCAATTACTATTGCCTGTAAATATTTCTTGTGACAAAAACTTTAATTTTTAAAAAAGAAAACTTACTACTCACTAGAAATTAGGTATATCAGAGCACACCCAGATGGGTGTGCTCTGATATACCTAATTTCATAGAATTAAGAGTCTAGGCAGATGCCTAGACTTTTATAAGAATAGTTGCTATGATGTGACTATTATATAATATTGATAATAATATCGTCCAGATCAAATATCGGTCTTGGCGGTAAATTTTTACCAAGGCTATGCCGTGTATGCTAGAAATATTATACTGCTAAAATGTGTACGCAAAGTGCACTCTTCACTCTCTCACTTTCACTGTCAGATGGGACGGTAATCCGACACGACCGACAAGATATAAGGCTCAGGACCACTCTCTTTCCAAGGCACATGGAGAGTCACCTTCAAAGTTCCAATTCTGAGCTGCTATCAGAATTCTTAGATAAACATAAGCAGTAACCTTTTGTTCGCCTATTCGAACTCGAAACTTCATGATTCCCAGCAGTGTATACACACTAACCACTAGTTCCAGGAGGCAGTTAAAGGTAGGCAAGTTTATGTATCATTTTATTGTATATTGGAGGCTTGTAAATTCCGTGGATCGTCTCGTTTTATATCTAGTTAAAGCTTTGTATGTTCTTTACAGCTGGGAATATTTTGTCGTAAACAGCAACTTCAAGCTGACTTTTGGCTTACAAGACAATATGTTCTAGAAAACTGGTATGATATACATGGGACGCAAGAAGTAGTGATAACCCAGTAGCACTGTTAATGCACTGCCGTTTCTATAGTTCGTCCCTTATGGTGTCTTGGGCACTGAATGGCTTAGTGACTACCTAAGCTTCGGTGGGTCACCAGTACCGCTAGAAAGATGAAACAGCCTAAAAAAGATAAATGTGTCCAATTGGTTTGACATGGCACAAAATACAAAGGAATGGCGTAGTTTTATGTCAGAGGCCAAGATCTACATATATTGGGTCACCGAGCCAACGAAGTAAGTAATTTAATATAAGCTTCTCGGTTGGTGAGGAGAGGCCCTTTATTATAAGCGATATAGATAAGATTAGGTAACTCCTCATTAGTAACAGGGCATAAGTTTGCGGGCGAGGTGTTGGTAGGATGGTTTGTTAGTAAATTCTTCGTAGCAGCACACAGTTTAAGAAGATATATAGCAATTATATGCAGGCCCCATATAACGTAGAAACTGGAAAAATACCTGGCGAAATGTGTGTATAAGAAACCCCTGCCTATCCTTTTAGGGATATGGAAATAAAGGATCAACCTAATTCAACTTGGTAAAATGAAGAAGACTTAACATTAAGTGTAATTTTACTTAAACATCTCTATCAATTGATTGATTGATATCTTATGTAGGTATGTAGATCGAGACTAAGGAACGCCCTTCCGATAATTAAAATGTTGTGTTGCCTGAATATTTGTTAATTGTCACTGACTTTAATAATGAAGGCTAACATCGCCAAGCTACCAGCACATCTGAGAGTTCATTATAATGTTCTAGACGATCTGCGCCAACCAACTCATATTTTCAAATCAGGAGAACTATACCCAGCAGTTACAGCCCTTCAGTTTATGAACAAGGCTGATATTATATAATATATTCAAAGGTCTATGAATAACGTTAACGGAATCCCATTATCATGACCTCAAATGCGATGAGTGAATATTAAAATATAGCCCCTCTCTTTTATCAAATACCAACAAAATATTCGACCAAGTTTATAGTGTGAACCCGTAAAAAGTTGATAGAATTATCATATTAAGAAATAGAAATCCAAATATATACCGCTCAATGTTATCATATCACCAAGTTTATAGGGGGGTTTATCTAACATTTAACGGTATGCCGCATTAAGTTGCAGTATATCGTAAAAAATACCATAACTTTATCTCCATTTTAAAGGTTTTTTATAAGGCAAGTTATGGGGTAACCCCATGGGTATGGCTGGTTGGACGACCGCATTGTATGAGTGGTTATATTTTAGTCTTTGAGGAAACTAAATTACGTACTTTATGCTTGTTATTTTTTATGGTATGGTCAGATTTATAAGCTTTGTTTATATCGTCGTTCATAAAGAATGTAAGAGCTAGTACTGGTAGTTAATATGCTTTTTAGGAGAATGAACTTTAAAGAACATCGTTAAGCTACAAGTACATAATATGGTTTGAAGTTTAGACCTTTTAATTGTGTCCTAAAATTTAGAAGTGCACGATTTTGATGAACGTATATTATATCTATCATTTTTTGCCTATTTTCGCCAGTAGATAGAAAAGTACAGTAACGATAGTATCCTTAAGATTTAGTAAATTATAAAAATAGAAGTTTATGTAATAGTACATATCTATCGAATATAGTAATATTAGCTTCGTTTATAACTGTATAATTACTGAGCCCTGGCCCTTTTTCGGTATTTACGAGTATATCATCGTGGTTCGTAGGTAGTTAGAGCGGGCACTCTGAACATCTGTCTGAATGCCACCAGAAAGACAGTGGACTGTTTTGATGCAGATCGTTTGTGTAAGCTCAGCACAAGCCATCAAATGAGATGGCCGCCCCCAGCCTTCCCTTTTTTTTTCGTGGGGAAATGCTCCTTATGCATACCCACTACGGCGGCATCCGCAAGGATGCTTTTCTCACAGATCCGCTACGCCACCTCCTTTTGCGAGATGATGTCCTCACAGAAGGATGCGACCATTACCCACTTCCTCTCGCTGTTGTCCATGGCTTTGGTCACGGCCGGCAGCAAGAGGTCTTCTCTCACAACGTCGTGGAGTTCACGGCGCTGCACCGCGCAAGCAGGACATTGCTCGAGCGTGTGCTGCGCTCTTCCTTCCTTTAAGGATTTGAAGGCTAGGGCTCTCGAAGATGGAAGCTCTCTCTGTTGAGAGGAACAAGTACAATTGAGACATCACTCAGCAGAATACCCAATTCCCTGTTATCCTTCTCATGACACTGGTGGGTAGGCCACATTTCATACCATTTCGAGACCTTTACGTTTCCTCTCGATCAAATCCATAAGCAAACTACATACTACGAAATAAACGATCGATATAAAGACAACTATCATATTTTATATGCTCCCCACAAAATACGGAGCGTGATAGTGTTTTATTGAAACACCTAATAATCTGTACTAAATCCTTATTGGCAAGCTCATTTTTTACCTCAGTGGCACGATGCCAACCTCTTTGCTACCAGATTTCGTCTTCATGAGATCAATTTTGAAACCTTTTAGAGAGAAAATATTATATAACGTTGAGTAAGCTTGCTACTAGCTGCGAGTTTGTTGAATTTAATATTGTACTAAATTTCGGATAGATAAAGTAAGAAATTTCGATGCTATACAAAATGGAGCAACATTTTATTATTATACAATTCTTTTATAAAGACAACTCCAGATCTAGAAATAAATCCTGTATTAAGTGAATTTTGTCCTGTATGGGTTAGGAACTTACAACATCGAAACAGTAGCAATAGCGAGGCGACCCCAAAAATGGCCTGCCTAAACCATCCGTGGAATCAAATATACCACAAGTCAGTCACCTAAAGTATTGTAGGTGATTAAATCCTGTATACTTTGAGTACATTTGCCGCAGATACAAACTTAGAACACCCCAGCACCCCAGTTTAACTTGTTAACACTTTAGTCTCCCCGCGACCATGAATATATAAAAGTCTAATCCGCGGTATAAATGTATCGTAAAAGTTTGATAAAGTCCGCGAAAGTAGTATAATTTCAATGTGTTGGTTTGTTCAACAGTTTTTGTATTGGAATAGAATTTTCAGTTTTAAGATTTGACTGCACGAATGGTGTAAAGGTTTGAGTATTCACTGCTGCCACATTCCGCTTTGCGATTGAGAGTAGGGACTTTCATAGTTAAAAAATAAAATTATTTTTTATATAAATACTTTTTTATAATCTATACAATGCCTAATAATGGGCCAAGGCGGACTTGCATTTTAGGTATGTTCGATTTCCTCCCGATACACTTACGCGAACTCTATCCTAAGCAAAAGCATTTAATTCAGCTGGAAGGGGACATATTTAATAATGATAGTTACGCTTCAAATCAAATTTAATAAACATCACGTAATATATTTTTTGGCTTTAATAAAAAAGAACAGGCATAGATAACCAATGCTTATAAACAAGACTTATAATAAAGTTCTTTTATGTCCAATCGTATTTATACTATTACGTTCTACCAAATGATAAAAACCATCTTTATAAGACAGTTCACCTAAAGAGAAAAAAGATAAATAAAATATAAGTAGATTAAACGAAATATAGATTAATGTTTAAGTACTTACTTAGTAACTGCTCACGCTTACCTCAATAGATGGACACTTTTATGTCCAAAAAAAAAAGAAAAGCTTTCACTATCAAAGCATTTTAACTAAATTTTATATTACTGTTTAATCTGCTCTAAGTATATATTCAATATGTCAACCACGATTATTTTTAGCTGCTTTAGGAGAATATTGGTGCTATGAAGACTCAAACACGTTACGTTTTCAAGATAAGGTTACTTGCACGGGACATTTGCAAGTAGCGCAAGGATTCTGCACATAAAGCGCAAGCGTTTCATAAGCACGATTAAGAAAAGCGAGAAGAAATTTCAAGCAAGCAAACTTGCGTGAGTATCGTGTACAAGCGCTAATAGGGCTGATTTTCAGTCTAACTAATAATTCTTAACTTTAATTAAAGCTTACCAGTATTTTTATAGAAATTAACGACCTGTCGACTAAAAATCAACTTTTCGATTCTGCCATCGTAAGGAAAAAATACGTATCTGCCAGTATTTTTATATTTAACTAGATGTGCCCGCGGTTTCACCCGCGTTTATAGTTACTGCGCCGCTCCCGTAGCGTGATGTTATATAGCCTATAGCCTATCTCGATAAATAGGCTATCCAACACTAAAAGAATTTTCAATTCGAACCAGTAGTTCCTGAGATTAGCGCGTTCAAACAAACAAACAAACTCTTCAGCTTTATAATATTAGTATAGATATAATTAAATATAATTCAAACACGTAAAGCCGTTGGTCCTGCGCCTGATCTCTCTCCGGTCGTGTCGGATTGCCGTCCCATCGGATCATGAGAGTTAGGGAACAGAGAGTGCACTTGTGCACACACACTTGTGCCCTATAATATCTCCTGCGCAGATGGCCAGTCTCTGTTAAGACTGGCCGCCGTGGCCGAAATTCGGTCTGGAGGACATTATTATTATAGATATAAAAATACTGGCCAATGCATATTTTTTTACTGATTCCAAAAACGTAAAATAATCTACTTTGTAAAATAAATTAAATGCGTCTTTTTCATTATGATGGAATGATAGTACTGAATGCGTATTTTATGCATGAGCATGAGAGTTATATTCAATTTTTCTGATAGATACTACATTATAGCAACACGGAGTTACGATGGGCTCGATCCATATTTTGTGAGACTTACAGCTGGTTTTAAATGTAAGTGTAATCTCTGGTTACTTCATTATGCCTGAGCCTTTTTATATACCTATTAACATATTTTAACCAAGTAGCCTTATTGCGACCAAGCAATGCTAAAATATCTTCAATCTATAATCACACTGCCTTTTAACAAATATACATATCTAAAATGCCCCAGTTCTCTTAAATCAGACCATCTAAGCGATTACGATACAGCCGGCCCGGAATACTCTACAAGCCGTTAACACCGACGGAAATAAAAATATATTCGCACAGAAATGACGGGCAATACTGGCGCGTACTTTAGAGATAGGTACGTCAAAGAACATCGATAAGTATTGCCATTTTTTACCTAAATGGCACCTTGCCAGGAACCACGATACTAGGTTATGTCTTCATGAGATTCTGAAGCCTTAATATCGAAATATAGGTGTCGAGGTTCGAGCAAAGTATTGATGATTTGGAGAGAGTACAAGGTGCTGTAGCTGGTTGTGAATCTATTACAAGTGGCACTAGCATAACTTTTGTCAATAGTGTTCGAAATATGAAAGTCATATATAAATGTTATTTGTTTGCTGTATATTATACCTACATAGTCTTCTCTCTTAGCCTTTATTATTCCCAAGTCACTTGGGGTCGGCTTTTCTGGTCTAACCGGATTTGACTGGATATCAGTTTTTACACGGAGCGGCTGCCACCTGACCTCCGCAACCCGAAGGCTAACGATACCCTAAGGCTAGACCAGTGTCAGGATATTAGAGGGTACTGACTTTTCCCAATAACGACTGCCATAGATGTTCATGGCAGCCGGGACCAACGGCTTAACGTGCTCGCCGAGGCACGGAGCAGGCGATAATTGTCAATTAATACGCACATAATTTCGAAAAGTCATATAACTTCCGAAAGTCAGAGGTGCGCGACGTGGGTTCGAACCCTTTGCATTGCAGTCTGTTGGTCTCCCCACTGAGCTATCGCTGCTACCTATACATATATTGCATTATACCTACATTGTCTCAAACCTAAATTTCCTATAAGAGCGTAAATCTAAACGACATTACAGGTACAATTAGCCAGCTATGATTTAATGTTCAACGAAATAGAGTGCGTCAATGGCGTATATCGGGCATCAATTCAGATTCTGTTACTGACACTTCCTTCAGAGAATCAAAAACAGTAACACATTGCTTAATCCGGCAATCAAACGCGTGTCTTCACGCACAGCAGTCGCACTCACTACCGCTAAATCGAGGCACTCATAGCCAGTTGCACTCACTGATCGGTAAACGATTAGCGAGGTTAAGCAACGCTGGGTGCGGTCAGTCTATAGATGGGTGACCGCTTAGTGGTATTTTATCTGAGCGTCTCCGTGCTTCGGAGGGCACGTAAAAAGTCGGTCCCGGTTGTTGTCAAATTGACAGGAGTCGTTAAACCATGTCAGAGGCCTACGGGCTTGAACAACGCTTGACAACAGGCTGGCCACTAACCACACGAAAAGAAAAAGAAGATCGCTAAAACACTGTACAAAGCTAATATCTGGACAGACTATCCAGTCTGATACCTTATTGTTGTGAAAGATGTAGTAGTAACTGACAATTTGGGTTATAAATGACTACTCTTCTTTTTAATCCCTCCAGATAAGCTAGACTGCTTGTTTTACGAATGAGTTTATGTCGTTAAAAAGTGTGATTCGAGCTCATGACCTCTCAACTGCAAGTTGAAAGTCTTACTTATTGGGTTAGCCCTCAAAAGATACCAAAAGATAAGACGATATACCAAAATGGTGAGACGAACTTAAATGCCATAGAAAAGACGAGCCATAGAAGTACAAGGAAAAAATATCCATAACAATAGATGTGCTACATTTTATTCAGTACGTGACGGAGCATAATTATTGTATTTTGTTTACAAGAATATCACAGGACCTTTAGCGTGTATGCCATTTTTTGTCTAAGCGTGTTTTTCTGACTAACGTAGGGGGAACAGGAATTTCATTAATTGTCATAGTGACTTATATTTAACAATGTAATATATCGTAGTGGATGTGTTCTCTTTGACTTAGTTCCAGAGAATGCAATTGCTACGAAAAATGTCAATATTTGAAATATTCCAATTATCTTACTTAATGTAATACCCAACAGTACGGGCACGCCACCATCGTGGCGGTAAGTCCTGTGTTTGAGGAGTGGCTGAAGAGACGGCATGGCGCCCTCATCTTCCGGCTAACACAGATAATGACTGGCCACGATTGTTTTGGCCAGTTCCTGTGTACTATTGGCCGGCAAGAGACGCCCGGTTGTCACCACTGCGGCAACTGCCGTGACGTTGTTGAGGACACGACTCTGCACACTTTGGTGGATTGTCACGCATGGGCATCGCAGCGCCGTGAATTGATCAGCACCAGGTCCGAGAGGCAGCGTGCGTGTTCCCACGCGCGCCTCTGTATCGTGGGGATTAAAGTAATGGTACCCAAAGGGTAGGTCTATTTGTCTAGTGGCCTGCCGTTTCATTTGGCGGGCTGAAACCTGTGATTCACCGCATGTGAAAGCGATTCGCGTGGCCCCGCCGATTGTGGTTTTGTCGAGGAATACCGTGGTAGGTTTAGTCGGTATTCCGGGAGGTCTAATATCATCATTTCAACGTCTTTTTTTACCCATGTGAGTCCGACATAATCCCTCCCCCCGTAAGTTTGTTTGTTATGCTTTCACGCCTTAGCTACTCGACCAATCATCATGAAATTTCGCATAGGCGTTGTCAGGGGTACAGAAAAGGACGTATCTTTCATTTCGAAAGAAATTATATTTTAGAAAAATTATTGACATAACCTACATTTACACAAGCAAAGCCGTGGGAAAATCTAGTATAATGTAAATTTAAAATTATAACACAAAATAAACTCATAATTTAAATATTTTAATTGCAAAGTTGATTCTGTAACTATGCATGCTATCACTTTAAAGGCTTAAAAATCTAGCAGAATCCGCAACATCCTCAAGCGTTCTAAAATAAATTTAAAAAATGAACATAAAGTAAATGAACTAAACACCGATTCATCACTTACAACAGCACTCAACTTCACTAAACATCCCCAATGTCACCTTGGAGCACCTATAAATCGATAGGGGCTGCCAATTCTCAAGCAAAAATAATTCTCATCGTAAAATATCAAGGCATACACATGAGTTGACAACAAGATCCACGCGGATCCTGTGCAGGGCTGTCACTCGTTATTATATATTTGATGTTAAGATTTATTTATGGTTCTTCAGTTTATCGAGTGGAAAGATGTGTTTTTGAAGTCGTTTGATAATTTTTCTCTTGCTCGTCTATCTGTTTTGTCATATTATAGATAGAAAACTGGATATTAGTGCTAAGTACGTAATCAATTATTTTAATTTTTCTATTTTGCTCGTCTAAATGACCACACTCCGCCTGATGGAAAGCGATCATGTGGTCTAAAAGCAGTGGCCTCCACACTATCCTCATAGCAGCTAAGGCGATGTTGAGGTCCCTACTTTAACGGCCTGAGAAGGTTCTTTTACACGCCCCCGCTTAAAGGGCTCAGGATTGAAGGAAGAACAAAACACGTGCCTTGGCTGAGAATTCTATGCCTTAATCGTTCAGCAGAGGTATAAGGACACAAACTTGTTGGTGCGCGCTCTAATCGATTCTACCGTGTAAGGATGGCTTCTGAGACCAGCACGCGTTGTTCTGGATAGGAAAGGGGCGGGCGGGATTATGTCATAGAAAACGGGCATTAACGCGATCCCGTTTTCTGTATAGGTTTTTTTTAAGACAACTCTCGCTCTAGGAATAGTGCCTGTGTCGCGGGGGACTTTACAAACATTCAAACAACGGACACAAAGAACACCCAGACTCGGTACAACCATTTGTGGATCACACAAATTTTTGTCAAGTGTGCGTAACCGATTGAGTTAACCTTGACGTTCATAATGTGTTATATTCTGACCTAAGTAATCAGAGATATTTTGATTTGAAACCTGCTAACTTTATTGTTTAGTTTTTTGAGAAGCGTTTCGGCGAAACGTCAAGCTCTTCAAATACAAGCAGTTTACCAGTACACTGAGATGTCTTGTTTTGTAGATGTTATGGCCAAAAACGGGATGTACACACAAAATAAACTTCAGTGCTTTTGGTGTCCGTAAATAGTCAGAGTATTTATTGTACTGAAAATATGTTGTTAATATGAATACAAGTTGTTTAGTATTAAGCAATCATTAACGTATTCGTTTATGCAGACATGTATCGTCAGCAAAACGTGCGACATAGTTATTATTTCTCATACAATAAAAAAGTATGACAAGTAAAATTATGTGGCGATGCTCGTACAGGTAGGTATATAAATACCTAGCAAGTACAACTTACACAATTTCTGAGCTGCGATAGTTTAGTGGGGAGACCAACATACTGCAATGCAGAGGGTTTCGGGTTCGAACCCACGTCGCGCACCTACGACTTTCGAAAGTTATATGACTTTTTGAAATTATGTGCGTATTGATTGACAATTATCACCTGCTCTGTGCCTCGGAGAGCATGTTAAGCCGTCGGTCCCGACTGCCATGAACTTCTATGGCAGTCGTTATTGGGAGAGTGTCGACACTCGTGTCTACTAGTGTCGACTGGCCACACCCCACATAAGATACATACATACATACACAATTTCTGCAACATACACAAGTATATAAAAGTAGTCAGGGGTCTAAAATAAGAATTCTAATATCTAGTTTAGCAGTTAGTTATTGTTACTTTGGATTGCGGGAAGCAGACAATTTCTTTGCAATAAATTGGTAATGCGACTGTTGTGTGTGAGGTTTTGGAGTAGATTTCCGGGTTCGGGGTAAGTGTTATTGGGTTTTTGTGTCAAGAAATCCTCAGTAGAAGTACGAAAATATCGTCTACCAGGTACAGTACCTGTTAGACGTACTAGTGTCCAAAGATTACTGAGAATTTAGCCGGTAATCGAACCTGGAATCTCATGCACAGCAGTTGTATCTGAATATAGATGATGACACATAATTATGTTTTATATCTAGACGAATTTGATAGAGACTGGCTAGGGATATCCACTAACAGAGTGATTTGGAAGACCAAGGGAGAGGTTTTTGCCCAGCAGTGGGACATTACAAAAAGCTGAAGAAAAAAATGTTGACCAAATATTTCAACAACTGAGTGGGCTGGGTATTGTTTATGTATACACAATTTATACCCAGCTTTAAAACGACTACTTGCACTGCATTCATTGTCTGTCCCAGGTTTGAACTCACAGTACTCGGTGCATTAACACTGTTGAGGTGAACTGTTAAGGCACTGCGCACTACGTACGTCATACATACCTTACATACATACCTTGGTCAATATTGACTGAACACGTGGCGCAGTGGTTAAACGGTCGTCTCACCGCTGCCTCATGGAATTTTTTGGTTCTAAATTCCACGTGACACAATTGTTTTTATTAACTTAACAACTCTCACACTAGTAATAAATTCTGTATCGTAGGACTTTACAAACATTCAAATAATAGACACAAAGAACGGTCAAACCCGAGACATCTATTTGAGGATTACTTAAATTTTGTCCCTTGTGGGATCCGTGGGTTCGTGGTTCACTCAGCGTAATGGCAGTACTGACGAAGCGACCTCGTATACGCCATGCGTACACTCAAAATATTAATGTTATCAAAAATAATTGGTTCAAGCCTAGCTATTATTTATTTCTTATAATTATATGTCTCATAATATTGTCTTCTATTTACGCGAATATTATTTATTGAAATTAAACTGCTATATACGGATTTTATCGCGTTGTTTATTTGACACTTTATTACAAAATTTTGAAAATTGTTACACTTCTACTACTATTAAACTTTACTAAGTTACTTACTTCTACGTAGTGGTTAGAGTAACCGACTGCCACGCCTGAGGTCGCGGGTTCGATTCCCGCACAAGTCAAACATTTGTGTGCATAAACATGGATGTTTGTCTTGGTCTGGGTGTTTCTATGTATAATATGTATGTATTTACAAAAAAAAAGTATATATGTATGTTTATCCATTGTCTAGTACCCATAGTACAAGCTCTGCTTAGTTTGGGCTAGATAGTGTTGTGTGTATGTGATAGAATATTATTATTATTATTATTAGCTAATTAAATTATTATTAAACTATTTAGATTTAATTTATTTTTACACTTTCTCCGACGTTTCGGTTGCTTTTCAGCAGCATTATGCACTATGTAGCATGTTAGCATTTAATAATAATTCTTCTCGTTAATTGTGTTTAAATTTGCTTGTAAGGACTTTGATAAACGTAAAAAGAGGTTGTTTTAAACTGTTTAATTCTTATGCTATATATTATGTAGATATATTATGTATTTATGTAGATATAGGTTCATACATGCATTTAGTTAAATCATTCGAATACCTTAATGGGAAGAGAGGAACCCACGCGCCCTCGGATTGCCCACCCCAATAATTGCAATAGAAAAAGGTTGACAATACCGAACTCTCCGCGTCGTGGGACCCGGGCGTACTCCAACTTGCAATATTGCGCTTCGAATGGGGTCTTCAAAAAAATACATTTAATTAGAAACTACAACTTTGTCAGCCCTGAATTCACCTCTCGGTAAATCCGCTGGTAAACACAGCCTCCGTTGGACGTACGCCTCCCGCGATAAAAACGGGGTGTTTCATAAATAATTCATAAAAAATCTTGACTTCCCTCACGCTTGTGCGGAAGCTGCCAGGAATATATGACAACGTTAGTGTGTACTGTGGAGCCTACTTTAGAAGCCTTTGATCAGCATGGTAATCAGTTAGGACGACCAGAGATGATAGTTTAGGAAGTTCGTCTGTGTGTAGACATCGTTAGTTTTGTTTCGAAGTACCGACACTGCAAATGTAAATTTAAATGACTAAGTGAGGATACTTGCAAAAACTAGCACTTCACAAACGCGTCGCTGAGCTCATTCCAGATAACCCGTGACCACGATTATATTTAGGAAGGTTGAGACATTGAGTTAATATGTACTATGTACTAAAGTAGATATCTCATCTGGGTTGTTTGCTCTCTGGCTCACTTAGTCTGCGTCATGTGCTTACTGCAATGACACGTTTGTGTGTAATAAGGTAGACTAGACGGTTGTTAATATACATACCTAGTACACCTACCCATTATATATAGATTTTAATTAGAAAGAATCTTAAGCTTCGGTAGTCCACTGTGCTTATACTGTTAAATTTAGTACCTAATTAATTATATTACATATCGGCTAGAACGTAGAATCACATCACATCAATGTTTTGTATCCACGAGAATACTGCCAACAAACTGCAGTGCAGTTTAGAAGGAGATTGTGTCAAGATATTATGAATTTGTCTTCTCTCTTAGCCTTTATTATTCCCAAGTCACTTGGGGTCGGCTTTTTCTAGTCTAACCGGATTTAACTGGATATCAGTTTTTACACGGAGCGGCTGCCACCTGACCTCCGCAACCCGAAGGCTAACGATACCGTAAGGCTAGACCAGTGTCAGGATATTAGAGTCTTTCTTTCCCAATAACGACTGCCATAGATGTTCATGGCAGCCGGGACCGACGGCATAACGTGCTCTCCGAGGCACGGAGCAGGCGATAATTGTCAATCAATACACACATAATTTCGAAAAGTCATATAACTTCCGAAAGTCAGAGGAGCGCGACGTGGGTTCGAACTCGAGACCCTCTGCATTGCAGTCTGTTGGTCTCCCCACTGAGCTATCGCTGCTGATATTATGAATTTGTACTTACAAAATAACAAAGAAAAAACTAAATAGAACTCAATTTTTTTATAATTTAAGTCGAATAGTTACAGTACGCATACTCTAAACTAAAACGAGATTTTGGAATTTACATAAAAATAAATAAGATACAAACGCGTCAAATCCGGTAGTATGGGTAAATGGCATATGACAGAAAAAGCTTGCACGTTACAAACGGTAACGTAACCAACATTTAAACGCTGATGTCTAGGGGGATAGCGAGATATATGTAATACTACTGCCCAACATTTTTTATTACGTCCAAATTTAAAACAATAATGACTCCTTTATTTAACAACAAATTTTAATACTGTTTCTATAAATAGATTTCTCTTGAATGCAATTTGCTATTCTGTGTAAAATAATGTACAAAATTAAACATAGGCATAGGCATATACCTTATGCAATTACCCTATGGTACCATAGGGTAATTGCCTATGTTTAATTTTATCGAGTAAAATTTATTTCAACCTGCAAGACGCCTGATTCAGCAGTATGAAAGTACGTGAAAATTGAATTGGAAAATACTATTATATTCATACATACTTACATACAGGTCAAGTTAATAAAAGCGTGTTAAAAAGGGTATCGATACCCAACATTTTTACAAGGCCGACAGCATGCATTACACACACTTAAGCTGAATATTCCAACGCGTGGCTTATATAAGGCCCTGTTGGTAATAAAGCCAGATGGTGCAATAACTTGGACAGGTCCACCGATTGCCTATCTCGGTTCATATGCTCAAACATTGAACCCTAATAAATACATGCAAAGATTTTTTACGGTCGCAGTACTGAAGGTCATTTTTACAGCTCTCTCTAATCTTTATATATGAAAATTCGGCTGCAGTATGTTTGTGGCCTCAAAGCTTGAAATATAGGTGATGGATTGACTTAAAAAATTTTAATACAACGTTTTATATATGTACTTTTAATCTCGAAGTTTTCATAAGCACTTTAAGAGATGAGCTCACTGTATCTCAGATTCGTCCAGCCTATTTTGCTTTGATTGACTCAAAATCAAGATACAGTATAAAGTTCAATTTTAGTAGTTTCAATTTTTTATTTTTATTATAAAGTTAATCTAGTTTATATATAATTATAATTAAATGTTAACCCTGTTTACAAACTGTCCCCTTAGTGCCCTCGAGCATTCTATCAGCATAAGAGGGGTTAGATTATAATTTACCACGCCAAACTAGTGCGTATTGTCAGACTTCACACATAGGTAAGAACATTCTCAAAACCTATGTTAAAGCAATTATATTAATTATTGAAAATACATGCAACTCTTTGCTTATCTCTACGTCAACATTGTACTACCTGTATATAAGTATTATGAAGCCCTCATAGATAAAATTGGCGATTCTGTGGTCTTCGTTTCGTTTACTTAGTAAGCAAAGCGCTATTCGATATTTTCATTACTAAACTTCTAAAACGAGCCTTAACGAGAGCTGGCTAGGTATCGCAACGGTTGGGGGGGCCTGCTATGGATGAATCCTCCTAGAGCTCCCAACTGGCCCCCCCTATTGGATGAGAGAGGGAACACCCCAGGTTTTTTAGTGGGTAGACCAGCGCGTCTTGCTGGGAGTCCCACACTCCCCCGCCGGTGCCGTCCCCTAGCCGGCGGGCAGTGCATGAAGCATTTTTCCTGGGTAACAAAAAAAAAAAAAAAAAAAAAAAAAAAAAAAAAGGTATCGCAACGGTAGTATTTATGGATGAGATCCCCAATGATGAAGTAATACACCACCACCACCACCACCACACACTTTTTTTCTTTTCGTGTGGTTAGTGGCCAACCTGTTATGCCGTAGGCCTCTGACATGGCTTAATGACTGCTGTCAATTTGGCAACAACCAAGACCGGCTTTTTACGTGCCCTCCGAAGCACGGAGACGCTCAGATGAAATACCACCCATCTATAGAATGATCGCACCCAACGTTGCTTAACCTCGCTAATCGTTTACCAACCAGTGAGTGCAACTGGCTATGAGCACCTGACACACACTATCTACCCCATATATGCGTAAGACTTTGTATATTCATATGCGTTGCATGGAACAAGAGCATAAAGTAAAAAATATAGCTACCATGAAACGTAAATGCTAAAGTTTTGGCATCATTTTTGACTAGCGACCCGACCTGGATACGCACGGGTAACCTTAACAAAGTACCTTTCTCAGAAATCACTTTGTCTATTGGTAAAAACCGAATGAAAATCCGTTCAGTAGTTTTTGAGTTTATCGCGAGCAGACAGGCAGACAGACGCGGCGGCGGACTTTTGTTTTATAATATTATGTAGTGATTCTGTCAGTAACAAAATCCAATAAACTCGTGACAAATATAGCTTTAATATTGCCTTTGTCCGAAGTTTCTGATACACATGTTCATGGTAGACCTACTGGTATAATGCACAAGTTTCGCCCTCAAGAAATAATTCTCCCTTACAAAATATTTGTTTTAAAAGAACATAGTATACAAAATGTTGGATATATATTCTACAATAGCCATTGCGCTATTACCATCGCATATATTTCAGCAACTTTATTACTATCTTGTTATAAAAACAAAGCCTTTCTTCCCCATTTTAAGCCGAGTAATTTTAAACCTCGGTGTTCACATGAATGCACACCCCTTTTATAGCTGGTTTCCATGAGACTTCACTGTTCAGAGTAATCAAATCGTTCTCAAAAGCCGATATTACTTCTGCTTATTTAGGCCTTTTATTTTATACTAGCTTTTGCCTGCGTCTTCACTCACGTAAATGTAAGCTAGGTTAGGTTATGTTAGTACCAATACTTTTTGCTTAAATAACATACATATATCCTATGTTACTCGGTGATAGCATAACTTTTAAATGATGGAAGAATTTTTAAAATCAGTTGGGTAGTTTTTGTGTTAATCAACAAACAAACGAACAAAAAAATCATTCCTCTTTATAATATAGACTAGCTTTTGCCTGCGACTTTGTATGCGTAGAATTTGCTATTAGATATCTTTATTTTCTTGCTTTGCATGTAAGGAGGAGCTGATCTATGTAAAATCATATTCTATTCTGAGGTGGCGCAGCGTATCAAAATGAAACGTACACCAGATTTTAAGTTAGACCTTCAGCAACTGTGAAAACCACATCGTGGAGTAGGTGGTCTTTTCGTGATACGCGTACAAGCATACAGACAGAAACGCTTAAAATTTCTAATAATAATTGTTTTAAATTCTGTAGCTTATAAACACATGAATTTATTTAAATATCTCCTATGTACGATATTCGTACGTAGTAGATTCGAGTCGCAGGGAGTCAAACATTCAAATAACGGACTTATTGTTTTGAGTTTGGATAATGAATATCCAAAGCCAAAACAATTTTTTTTTCCCTAGTGTCAGTGTGAGGCCTCCTTTTTAACTACTACGCCGTGCATACCGTCGTTTAACTCTCCGGAATGGAAGATTGCAAAACTAAAAAAGTGTGTACCAGTTTCAAAAGATAAAACAACATTTCACAGATTGTGTTCCATTGAGGCAGGCTGCCATGATGGCGATGCATTAGTAAATACTGTGCATGAGGTCTAGGGTTCGATTCCCGGAGAAAACTGTAATATGGTTTAAGTGTCAAGAAATTCTCAGTAGGACCACGGAATCTAGAATTGTGCTCCGTAAACCAAAATGGGTCTGCCCTCTTTTCGGAGAGTGTGCAGAGGAGCTTCATAATTTGATTCCTCCTTCCCCATTCTACCATCGGACGACCAGATAAACAGACCAGCGGTACAGCTACATGATGGATATACCACATTTACGCACGATGCGCTTTGCTTCCACTTTTATAATGCGTACCGCAAAGGAGTCGAACTCATTATCTAAGTCTGTGTTTCCCGATGAGAACAATCTGGGTGTCTTCAAGTCGCGAGTGAATAAGTATCTTCTAGGCAAGCGTGCTCCATCTTCGACTGCATCTTCACTTAACATCAGGTGAGATACTGGTCAAACGCAAGCCTATTGCAATATACAAAAAAAAAAACGTGGTTCTTAAAACCATTCTTAAACGTGTGTGTATGCCTATGCCTATCCCTTGGGGGATAGTCTTGCTACATGTATGCCATGTAAAAACTCAAAAGAAAACTAACATTGATCATGTAATTCATCTCTTACACAACGCACAAGTATCTACCACATAGACAAAAAACAAAAGATAAAAAAACCTGCCCGAAAAGAGATCCGACAGATAAAAAGTATGTAACGTCAGTGCAAACCTTTTAAATCTAGATATGTTCGTTACCCCACATTAATATGCCCAAGTTCGGATTGCGTAAGTGAATCTGGAAATCTTCTCAATTCCCTTTTTCGTTGGATTACAGAGATGGAGTGATAAGAACCCCTCTAGGGAGCCGCATTATAATGTTTGTATTCGAATCAAAATAGGATCAAATTGTAGGTGTTGTATTTGTAAATATGTTTTGTTCAACATATAATAGGATTGTTTGCTATTAATGAATTTGTACGTTACTTAAGTTAGTTAACGGCCTTCAAAAGAAACGTTTTATAAAACAGCATCTTATGTTGCAGAATCAAGGTCTATATTAATATTTTAAGAAAGTTTACGTCTTGAGACGTATATAAATATTACGACCTGTTTGAATGGCAAGCAACGTCGCGAATAAGTGTCATAATTTAATGAACCTAAATGTAATTATTTAATAAGGACTTTATTTTAAAATGCTTATCAGAACTCAGAAAAAATATACCAGCTTCTAGTCTTACATTTATCTTAACTTTCCGTACCAAAAATCCATGTGTATAATCGCAAAGGTAGGTTCAAACATACATAGTGGTGTATTAAAACCACATTTGTGTAAAGACCCATGTAATAGTGGAATATGCAGTCGTCTACCAGACTACGAACTGCTCCTCAGAATTTAGACAAAAATATCCAAGCTTTTTAGTTTACCGTCCTACATTTAACTATGAACCAAAAATCCACGCAAATGTAAGTTCAAATATACAATTCTAGCCTAGCACATTTGGCACCCAAATTTAACCAGCTATGTTTTAGGACCCACGAAATAATCTATACTAATATTATAAAGCCGAAGAGTTTGTTTGTTTGGTTGAACACGCCAATCTCAGGAACTACTGGCTCGAATTGAAAAATTCTTTAAGAGTTGGATAGCCCATTTATCGAGGAAGGCTATAAGCTAAATAACATCACGCTACGACTAATAGGAGCGACGCATCAATGAAAAATATTGCTAAAACGGGGAAAATTCTCTTATGTGAAGCAGACAAAGTTGCGCGGGTCAGCTAGCCGAGTATATTACCATCATTCAGGCACATTACAATACTTACTACGTCTGCACTGCTACTCAAAATGTAGACGAAAATATCCTAGCTTTTTAATTTTCAGTCTTACATTGAACTATGTACCGAAAAGCCATGTCCATTACCGCAAATGTAAGTTTAAATATACAGTGCTTACCTAACACAGTGATATTACACTCACACTTCGCCTGCTATATTTTAGGATCCATGAAGTCATCGAGCTGTCTTTCAATAACATTACCAGGCGCCGTATTGCTACTCAAAATTTAGACAAAGTATTCCAGCTTTTAGTCTCACATAACAAACTTTCTCTACCTCTCACCTGCATAACCGCAAACGTAGGTTTAAACATGCATAGTTCTAGCAAGCCTCTGTGATGACACACATATTTGACAGGCATTGTTTTGAAAATCATCTAATAGTATATTGTATATTGTCGTCTATTAGGCACATTACCATACACTGCACTGCTACTCAAAATTTAGACAAAGTATACCAGTTTTTAATCTCACATTTACGTTAACTTTAAGTACCAAAAATCCATATATTATGGATAACCACAAACGTACATAAGTTCAAACATGCATAATTCTAGCCTGACACAGAGATGATACACATATTTGACAGTTACAGTCACAGTACAGTAGGTACATTGTTTTAAAAATCATCTAATAGTTGAGTATATTGTCATCTATCGGGCACATTACCGTACTCTGCACTGCTACTCAAAATTAAGACAAAACATACAGAAAGAAAAAGAAAAAAATGGAAGAAAACTATTTATTTTGGCACACAAAGGGACACACCCAAAATATGAAGGAAAAAATAAAAATAAAATTAAAAAGCAGAACCATAATAAAACTAGAAATATAAAAAAATACTAACTACCATTATTTAATTTTTGCTCACTGCTTTTATCTTAATATGCCAAAAATCCACCTGCATAACCGTAAACGTAGGTTCAAACATACATAGTTCCAGTGAAATTTAAAGGCATACAAATATCCTTAGCCATTACTATAGCTCGTCAGTATAACGGTCGTGTTGCACACAGCTAGCGCAGAGCGGTTTATTGTTTGTCGTATCAGCTGCAATGCACGGGTTAACACTCAGTGGTACTGGTAGCGATTTTGTTTTTATTATTTTTCGAGTCTTTTTTGGGTTTGTGAGTGAATGTTATGAGCTACGGTTGCGGTGAGACGAGAGGAAGTTACGAAGCGAGAAATAAAGCGCGCGAGATAGAGAGAGTGAAAAAAGCGAGCTCGGGACGGAGACGGAGACAGGGCGTGAGAGTCAGCTAGATCAATAATGAATGCTTTCTTTATATCTAGCTGACTCTACAGCGCGCGATAGTAACAGAGAGACAGAGAAATAAAAGAGAAAGTGAGAGAGACAGAGAAAGAAAAGAGAAACTGAAAGAGCGAGTAAGAGAGCTACAGAACGTGAGAGAGAGACAGCGAGAAGGAAAAAGAGCGCACTATATTTACTCTTGACCAAGTCCCGCTATAGTATCATCTGACTCTCTAGAAGATGGTAGTCCAACAACCTCGTGCTGTTTATTAGAGATTGTCAAAAAAACAAAAAGTAGTATTGAAATAGGTCTGTTAATTACTGCGATTTGGTTTGGTACAATGCTATGAGCATTGTACCAAACCAAGAGTAAGTCCATGCCTCGGACTTAAAAAAACCAGGACCAGATATTAATATATAACTCTACTTTTGTCTCTCTAAAGAAATTGCATCATAAAACTAAAATTAATTGACATCAACCCCCATTTTCATTCAAATGTATCCATTCAAGAGCTCACTCTGTGCGCTCCCTTACCCCAGCTGTTCGAACGCCAAGTGTTAACGCGTCCCAAATACGAGTAGAATGCACTTTTGTTCTTTTGAAATTGACTGCGCAGATAATATTGTATTCAACGTGTTGTTCTATTTATTAGCTTTTGTTTACGGATGAGCTTGATAAATGTTGTATCTGGTAGTTTGGCCTTATACGTGATATATGAAACGGTTAAGCTCAAAATTGTTATACGGGTTTTCCCGGTTATTTTATAGCTCATAGAGTTGGTTAGTGTCAGGTATCGTTTTAAAACAATCGGTAGACGACCAACACAAGGGACGATTTCACGTGTGCTGCACATCGGGCCAGTTCTCTGACAGTTAGAAGGAAGTGAAGCTAGTGCTTTTGCAGAAACCAGGAAGGCTTCTCATATCCGTCGTGGCGTCTATGCCTCTTAGTGACGGGATGAGGAGGGGAACATGCTTGTGAGAATTCATGCACCTACATTATTCAGCATATAAGCACGGTTGGCCCCGATCTGTCGTACGCCCAATGGAGCGGTAGCTCAGTGGGGAGACCAACAGACTGCAATGCAGAGGGTCTCGGGTTCAAACCCACGTGGCGCACCTCTGACTTTCGGAAGTTATATGACTTTTCGAAATGATGTGCGTATTGATTGACAATTATCGCCTGCTCCGTGTCTCGGAGAGCACATTAAGCTGTCGGTCCCGGCTGGCATAAACATCTATGGCAATCGTTATTGGGAGAATGTCGACACATGATATCCCACTGGGTCGAAGTGTCACCGGTCTGCACTGACTGGCCCCCACATAAGATAAGATAAGATAACTGTGCCAAATTACATACTCCTCCGTTCGCGCAATTTTCGTAAAAAGGGGTACAAAGTTTTTGCTTCATGTATTAATATATAGATATTAAATTATGTATTATGGAATGAACATAGTACAACAAAACTTTTAAAATTCAAAACTTTGTGTGATATAACAATAATTCGGGTAAACTTAAGATAATTAACATAGAAACAATCAACATAGGTAACACAAACGCGGAGCGATCGCAATGGTCTCATTTTGTGTCGAAAAACGAAGCACATCAATTGCTATCATAAAAATTATCATACAAATATAATTATTGTGATACTTATTATACATTATTTTGCTAACGCATGTTACGGATAAATATTAGATAGAATAAATAATATTGTTTTAAAATTTTATGATTTGGCAGTACAATTTAAAAATAGATTAGTAAATATTCTTAATTTAATTTATGAGGAAGATAAGTTAAATTGTATTATTATGGTATTTCATTAGTATTATTATTTTTTTTTTTTATTATATATATTTATGTTACATTATTTATTCAGTTATTTATATTGATTTATGTCCTCGAAAACATGTACTGTAATATTAATACGTTTACTAATATTTTGTAATAATCTTAATAATATAAAAGGATTACTTATGTAAATTCTATTACGTATGTACGTACCTATACATACATACATACATAGATTAACGCCTGTTTCCCAGAGGGGTAGAGACTACGGATTGCCATTTGCTACGATACTGACATACTTCTCTGGCTTCATTCACTTTCATCACATTCCTCATACACGCCCGTCGGTTCAAGGTGCTCTTAACCTGGCCTTTGTCCAGAACGCCTCCGATCTGATCAAGAAACGTTCGCCTAGGTCTTCCTCTTGCGACTGTTCCATTCACAATAGCCTTATAAACTTTCTTAGTCAGTCTTTTCTCGTCCATTCTTTCTACATGCCCAAACCAGCTTAACATACCCTTTTCTATTCTTGTCACTATATCCACTTTCATGCCGCATCTCTCTCTAATCACACTATTCCTTATTCTATCTTTCGGAGTCACACGACATATATTTTTCAGCGCCCTCATTTCTACAGCATTTATTCTGCAACTTTCACTTCCATACATAAGTGTGGGCACTAATAGTCCTCTATGAACAGCCAAACGTGCCTATTCGGAAACATTTCGACTGTTCATAAAAGCGGTTATGGAAGATGTTTTAAATAAAATTGGCCATAACTATATAGAACACACTTTAACGTAATATTTATGTGGTTGAATTTAATATATGATATTTTATCTTCTTTTTGAATAATGGAAAGGATTGGATTCCTTTAATGCCTTTTGTCAGCTTATTGTATAGTTGAGTCCCTTCATACATAATGTTTTTAATTCCATAATTAGTGCGTGGAGTCCGTAAGCACCGATTATAATCTAAATAAGAAAATATGTAGAATTTTGCGATGTTTGGTAAACATTACAAAAAAAAAAGTATATATGTGTGTTTATCCATTGTCTAGTACCCATAGTACAAGCTCTGCTTAGTTTGGGCTAGATGGTGTTGTGTGTATGTGATAGAATATTATTATTAAATTATTATTATTTACACGTAAACAGATGACATAGGGTTAAATAAAACTTGGCACACAAATAGACTGAGTTCCATTTTTTTAACGTAGGTTTATGCATTCGCTCGTGCCTCATACATATGCACATAATAATATGTCAGGCTCACCGGGGAAAGATGTAACGTCCCAGGTACGACCAACTAAACCTACCATAGTGTGGCAACTCGCTGCCTTTTATGGTGGGTGGGTTGCTGGAACTCCAACAACATCAGCAACAAATAGGCCATATTGTTATCCTGGACTAACACATATGAGATGTGTTACCCGGGGCGTATGTATGTATTCCCATGGGATTTACACGGGCGCGTGTTATAACTAGCATTCCATATTTAACAATGATATAGCCGTACGCGAAAATCTCTCAGGATTTATCTGTGTAACGACAAGCCATTCATTTTGACTTATTATACATTTAGTACCAATAGTAAATGAACATCAAATATGTTCTCTTTCTTATATAAAAACCCTTGTGCTTTATACTTCTAAGTTCTTAAAAATAGGTTGGAAAATCCTCTGACGGCTTATATTTAGTTAGGAGATAAATTTGTAGCGGCAGTAAATGCGATTGTCGTGCACAATGTCTCAGATTCGAACCCACTAGTGTTTATAATTAATTTTATTTAAATTATTAACTTTTAATCAACGGCTTGCCGCTATTCAACAAACTCTCTGAATAATGCTTATACGGTTTTTCTAATTAATTGTTTGTTAATTATTAAATTATATCTTAATTATTTGAGAATAATAGTATGAAAGTAAGGATAATTACTGTAAGTTCTCTATAATGGAAAATTCGGTAAATTGTTGTGCTATTTAGATTATTTTATTTTAATTATAATGGTTTTGGAGCAGTGTCTTTTAGATGCAAAGCTGAAAAGTATTTGACAATTAATACTTAACTAGTCGCAAATTTTTTTGGTCTTGTTAACGCAAACTTGGCTAAATATAAATATATTACACCACTTCCCACCATTTAAAGAATTTAAGTGTCATATTATAAATGAATGTACGCAATTCTGAGAGTGACTTTATAAAACCATGCCTTGAAAATGTGTCTTTGTCTTGGAACAGATTTGTCTTATTGTCTAAAGTAAAAGCAAATATCAGCAGAGACCTTTGAATAAATCACCAGTCTGTAAAGTTAGATAACTAACTGTGTGGCAAGATTTTAGACAGACTTGTTATATACAGCTGAAACGAAGCAAATTTTCAGCCTGTAAGAAACTTTATTTCTATTAGTCTTGAAGGTGTCTGAATCGTGTCGAAACTTATCTTAATTTATTTTTTACTAGATTTTGCCCGCGGTTTCTCTCGCGTAATGTAGTCTATATCAACAATTTTATATCTTGTTTTTTTTTTCTGGTTAGAAGATACCCTATGTCTGTAACCCTGACAACGTGTATGCGAAATTTCATGATGATCGGTGCAGAAGTTAAGGCGTGAAAGCGAAACAAACAAACACACATTCGTATTTATAATATTTGGTAAGATTAGGATATTGTTTTCATGTTATCTCTTATGTATTGCTCCTTTTTAACTGCCTTTTCTATTGTCTCTCAGAAAATCGGGGTTCGGGTAAATCAGTGATTGTGCAAGCTAGTCTCCAAGCGATTACGGCATCGATCTTTTAACACTTTAGAATGATATACATACGTTTACTCTATACAACTCGCTGTTACTCAGATAGACACGATGAAGGGTTTGTGGTACAGCTTCATGATTGTAAATGATGCTCATATAATGCATATTTACTTAAAAACAAATTAACTTATATTAACAAACCTAACTACTTATAAGTAAAACAAAGTGAAAAGGCGCAACATATAGGATAGCAGAATTAAAAAAACAACCATAAAGTGTAAAAATATTACTTATTTTCAATTCACATTGGAAATAAATAATAAAATATTAGACCTTAATATTATTGGTCAGTTTCTCTATGCAATGAATCGAAAAGAGGGGCGCTAGTAAACTTACGCTCGTAAAATGCCTGCCGGTGCCTGAGGTACAGTTTCTACCTAGTTCGGGTGCCAGCCGCTTACTATGCATTGTCACACACACTACCACTAAATTGTCCAGATTTTAATGTCTTGTGTCTTGTAAATTAAGAAATAAATTAAAGTACCTATATATAGTGGGAAACCGTTGGACTGCTACGCAGAGATCTCGAGGTCGATCCCAAGGCGCGCATCTCTGACTTTTCGAAGTAATGTGCGTTTTAAATAGTTAATTATCGCTTGCTTTAACGGTGAAGGAAAATCGTGATGAAACCTGCATGTCTGGGAGTTCTCAATAATGTTCTCAAAGATATGTGAAGTCTGCCAACCCGCACTGGGCCAGCGTGGTGGACTATGGCCTAACCCTTCTCACATTGAGAAAAGGTCCATACCCAACAGTTTAATACAGGGCTGATATTATTATTATATAAAGTATAAAAGCACGAATTCCGATACCTAAACTCATAGTTAGCTTATGGAAGCGTAACATACCTCTACTTGCCCCTTCGGGGATAAAGTCGTGAGAATATGTATGTATGTTATTCTACAGAATTAATAGTTCTCTGTTGACCTACACTCACCACACATTACATCCCAACTAATATTATAAATGCGAATGTGATGTGTGTGCGAAAAATTTGTTTGTGCCGCTTTTATGAAGTCAAAGTCAAAGTCAAAATGATTTATTTATTTAGGTCACAAATTATGAACGTCAAATTATATAGGTTAGTGAGTTTACTAAGTTACTGGTACATTTAGGTTAGTTGCTAGCTTCAGGCAAAGGGTTGAGTCTATGAGAAGAAAGCTGCAAGAAACTCATGGCCACTCTTTTAAATCTCCAATTAAATATAATTGCAGTACTTTACCACTCATATCAAGTAGGTGTTGCAGCCATTATACCATATATTACTGACAATACAAATCTAAAACTTATTACAATAATTACTGAATAATATAAAGGAGATAAAATAGTAAGGATTTAGTAGTATTATTTATATTAATTTGTAATAGCCAGTAGGATACGCCTTAATTACTCGACCGATCAATGAAATATCGCATACACGTTGTCAGGGGGATAGAAAAGAACATAGGTTGCCTTCCATTTACTAACCTAACCGAGCGAGCGATGCCTCGGGCAATATCTAGTATTACAATACACAAAGTAGGTTCACCATGAGTCACAATATTTTACATTTGTAACAATGTTGTCCCTATAGAACTGAAGCAGTGTTAGTAAGTATAAATTGTAAACACATTAGGTGCAGATTTCTCTGATAATCTTTAGCTGCGGCTAACGACCTACTCCATTAACGCTTACGTTTGGCGCAAGTTATGAGAGTTATGTAACTAGTTAGGTCATTTAATTAGGACTTATACCTGCGAATTGAGCGTACCGTAGCGATGGTAAGCCAACTTAGTACATTTTGGTTATAAACGAAGAATTTTATCGTAGAAATACGATTAAGTATTAATTCGTATTTGAGCGAAAAAGATTTTCGACTGTTTATTAAAAATGTGTCATCGTTGTGGTATAGTTTTGTTATTATGCCAAAAGATGGCGCTGATGACGTATTGAAGTTGTAGGATATTTTGTTGGTGTTGAAACGTTAGAGCAAATACTGGTATTCTAGTTTTAATTTCTGCTTTGCGGATATCCTTTTGTTAATCTGGTATATTTATATCTGTTACATTTGTTTATTCAATTGAAGGTTTAGAAATAGAAAATAGAAATAGGTATATTATACTGGCCATATTTACATATATAGATATAAACGGATACTGGTCTATAAAGGCTTCAGACTAATAGCTAAAAATTTAAGGAGGCATTGCATTGCATGCTGAGCTTTAGTTAAAAAACATATCTAATTCCCACAAACATTGTCACTGATATGAATGCCTATCTTTTTTTTTTTTTTTTTGACCCAGGAAAATCCTTTATGGATACCCCCTCCCCCGGGGGGGGGGAAGGGTGGTTATGTGAGACTCTCCGCCCCTAAAGGGGGTGGGTATACTCACTAAAAACCTGGGGTGAGCAGTCCCTCCGCCGACGGAGTGGGCGGGATGGGGTCGCGTTAGCAATCACCATCCCGCCCCGGCGGTTGGCCCGGCTGTTGGTGACCGGGCCTCAGCACCTGTGGAGGGACAGCCTTGCTCACCAAGGCCATCCCCCAGACGTGTGGGGTCGTGCAAGCCGGTAGAGAGTCCCCCGACTCTGTACCAGTGACCCCACTATACAGGAGCGAGAAGGCGGGCAAATCGCCTCCTTCTCGCTCCCGTCCGTCTGCGCCGGAGAGGGTCAGCGAGGAGGTTGTTCTCTCTGACCCTCTCCGCGGTCTCCTTCTGCGTCATGACAGCTTCGCAGAAGGAGACCATTGCCTGCCACGACCTCTCGCCGCCAAGCATGGCGTTGATCACGCTCGGCAGGGAGAGATCTCCGCCTATTATGGCCGAAAGCGTGTGCCGCTGCGGCCCCCACGCGGCACACGCCTCCAGCGTGTGGAGCACTGTGTCTTCCAGCGCCCCACACTCGTGGCAGGCCGGCTCGCCTCCCGTCTCGCGATCTGGTGCAAATACTTTCCGAAGCAGCCGTGCCCGGAAAGCACCTGCACCAGTCGGAAGGTCAGCGACCCGAATCGCCGCCCTATCCACCCCCGGAGGACCGGGCGAATGGCCTCCACCGTCCACTGGCCCGGGGTCGGTGGAGCCAGGTCCTCCGTCCACCGCCTCAATAGAGCGGCCCGCGCCTGTCGCCGCATGTGTGCGACCTCCTCCCACCCCGGGGGCTCCCCGCGGGACCTCCTCGCCGCCACGAAATGGTAAACTTCGGCGAGGATCTCCGCTTGTAGCTCCCAGGGGGGGTCACTGGCCAGCACGCACGCCGCCGTCCAGGACACCGTCCGGTAACCGCGTATGGCCCTTGTCGCGACGACCCGCTGCGGACGTCGCAGCAGGGTCTTATTGTCGCGACTAAGGGCGTCCGCCCAGACCGGTGCCCCGTAAAGGGCCATACTCCGGATCACTCCGGAGTACAGTCGGTGACAAGTGGCGCTCGGGCCACCCACGTTGGGCAGCAGCCTCCCCAGGGCGGCCGCCGCTCCCAGGACTTTTGGGGCCAGCTGGGTGAAGTGTGCCCCAAAAGTCCACCTCCCGTCCAGGATGAGACCCAAGTACCTCATTTGGGTCCCAACCCGGACCAGGACCCCGTCCAGTGCCACACGCGTACCTGGAGGAGGTCCTCCCCGAGGTCCATGGAACAATAGGGCCTCGGTCTTGGAGAGTGCAACCTCCAATCCCAGGGCGCGGATACGGTCGACCACTAGGGCAGCTCCCACCGCGGCCAACCGCACTGCCTCCCCGAGATCCCTCCCCTTGACTACGACCAGGGTGTCATCGGCATAGCACGCCACCCGCATACTCGCGGGAAGCGTGCCCCGAAGCACCCAGTCGTAGCCAACGTTCCACAGGAGCGGTCCCAGCACCGACCTCTGTGGTACCCCGCAGGATACGCGACGGCGCCTCAAACCGTCGCGTCCCTCCACCAGGACCTCGCGGTCCTGGAGGTAGTCGGCCAACAGCCTCCGCAAATACAGGGGCACTCCATGATACCGGAGCGCCTCCTGTACTGTTCCATGCGGGAGGCTGTTGAAGGCGTTGGCAATGTCCAGCGAGACAGCCAACGCCTTGTTCCCCCCACCGACCGCTTCCTGCGTCCAGTCTTTGAGCCAGAGCAGGGCATCTATCGTGGACCGCCCCGCTCTGAACCCATACTGGGCCTGCGATAGCGCCGGCCCAGTCCCCTCCAAGTGCTGGATGACACGCGAAGCCACTACTCTCTCTAGCAGCTTTCCAGTGTCATCCAGCAACACGATTGGCCTGTATGCGGAAGGCGAGGTTGTATCTCGCCCCTCCTTTTGCAACAGGCACAAGCGGCCGTCCTTCCACAGCTTCGGGAACCGTCCAGACGTGAGGCACGCGTCGAACAGCTCCCGAAGCGGATCGCCCATCTTTCTGAGGGCGATCTGGAGGACCCGCCCCGGTATCTCGTCAGGACCCGGTGCCGTCCTCTTGCCACGTAAGCGGCTGACGGCCGTCTCCATCTCCGCCTCCGATACAAGCGGGATGGAGGCCGGGTCCAATTCCTCCGGGACGGACGGCGCCATCGTCGGAGGGGTGTGGTGAGGGTCCTGTTCGGGAAAGAGCCCCACCAGCACCCTGCCCAAGAGCTCCGGCTCTAGGGACTCCGCGACGGGGGGCATCAGTCCCCGGAACTTATTCCGGGCAGCCCTGTACGGACGCCCCCATGGGTCCCTATCCAGGCCCTCCAGAGCTTCACCCCAGGCCCGGGACTTGGCCTGGCCAACGGCCAGCTGCAGCTCCTTTTTGGCTGCACGGTACTCACCGTACAGCCGGAGCTCGGCCTGCAGTTCTTCGGCCGACAGCTGGTCGTTTGTCCGGCCATGCCGCCGCCGCCTACACCGCGTGTAGGGCCGCCGTGCCGCCGAGCAGGCGGCTCGGAGATCTGCGATCTCCGAGCTCCACCAATACACTTCTCGGCGGCCGGGGTGGCGGCGAGCCCTCGGCATGGCCGCGTCGCAGACGGCCGTGACCGCTTCGCGGAAACGGCCGGCCGCGACGTCTACCTCCACCGGGTGCGTGGGGGCGGCAAGCCACGCCTGGACGATAGCCGCCTCTTCCGCCAGTTCGGCGTCGAGGCAACTCACCGACCAGCGCGGAAAATCCGCCCGTACCACGCGCCGGGACCTCCCCTGACTGTCGGAGGCGGAGATCTCGAACCTTATGTATTTGTGGTCCGAGAGCGTCTCCCCCTCCGACATCACCCTCCAGGCCCGGGCACGTGCCGCGACAGCGGGGCTGGTGAACGTTAGGTCCACCACGGACCCCCCACACCATCGCACGCACGTGTGGACCGACCCTCTATTGAGGAGAGTCAGTCCTGTGGCAACCGCCCACTCCCTGACTATCTCCCCTCGAGTATCAGTGGAGCGGTTGCCCCATTCCCGGGCCTTGGCGTTCAGGTCCCCCATTAGGAGGACCTGACGTGGCGCCTGCCTTCTCACCACCGCAGCCAGGAGGTCCATAAAGACCTCCAGCTCCGCGGCGGTTCTGTTGGGAGAGAAGTATGCGCCAACGATCGCATACCTCTCCCACCTGGCCACCACGTACCCCGCCCCTCTCTCTTCGACTGAGAGGAGGGGGCCGCCAACCCTCCCAACGATGGCCACGGAGCCGTTCAAGTCCCCAGCCCAATAGGGATTGGGGGGAACGAAATACGGCTCCGCGGCGACGGCCACACCGATTTCCCACTGCACCAGGGTCTGCATGAGCAGGTCTTGGGCCCCGGCGCAGTGGTTCAGGTTCGCCTGGAGGAAGTTGTGATGTCCGACCTGATCCATACTAATCAGACATCACAACCTCCCCGCACACTGCTTCGCGGCGCGCTGCCTCAGGGGCGGCCTGACTAGTGGCCGCAGGGGTGGCCCGGGTCCCAGGGGCTTTTCCCTTCGTCTTCGGGGGGTTGCAGCTGCGCCCCCCCATAACGTGCCCCGAGGGCTTTCCCGCCTCTGCGCAAATGGCGCAGCGGAGCCCGGCCTTGCCACAGTTGGCCGCCCGGTGACCTGCGTCTCCACAACGGAAGCACAGATCACTCCTGTCGGCCGCAGCAGGACACTGGGGGCGCGTGTGCCCCAGCCCCATGCACCTGAAGCAGCGCATGGGGCGCTCCCCCAGCGCAACCACCTTCACCGAGCTCCACCCGATGAGAAGCCTGCCCCTGCTCAGCAGCACTTTTGCTGCTGAGACAGGGCAGGTCACAAGGGCGGAGCCGGCGCCATCAAAGCCAGGGCGGATCTCCCCGACCTTGACGAGCCGAACTTCGCACTCGCCCGCCGCTGCGACCGCCGTCACCACCTTCTCCTTTGTGGCAGCATCGTCCAGGCCCACAATCCGCAAGTCTGTGGACTTTATGGGTCTGGTGACACTGGCCACTGCGGACAGGGCATCGCGGAGTTTCTCCGCGAGCCTATCCGCCTTTTCTCCACTTTGGGAGCCAGGAATCTCTAAGATCCTGGCTCCCGTAGCCGTCTGACGGAAGCGGAGCTGGTCGATACCCAGCTCTTTTAGGTCGACCTTTTCCTGTGCCTCCCTGATGGCAGCAGCATAGGTAAACCCCTTTGCCACGGCGTCGGGCTGCAATGACAGCACGACTGCCGCGGATTTTGGGGACCTTAGTCCTGTCGCCACACTCTTGGGGGCAGCAGGGGCAACAGGCCGAGCTTTGGTAGCGGGGCCACGGGCTACCTGGGCAGGCGCAGATGCAGTGGAGGGAGAGCAGGACTTTCCCTTTCCCTTGCTCTTGCCCTTGCCCTTTCCCTTCCCTACCACTGTCACCCATATTTCCTGAGGGACGGCGGCGGCAGGGGCAACCCGGCTGGCGTTTTGAGTCCCCTTAGAGCTAGAGGGACCCGCGGTCGATACAGCTGCAGGAGCGGCGGCAGCTTTAGGGGCCTGCTTGGTCCCCTTCTTGCCCACCTTGGGTGCCCTGGCTGGCTGAGGCGTCGGTGTGGGCGGCGTGGCGTCTGTCCCCGCCCTCCTGGCATCCGCTCTCAGCGGTGGGCGGACCGTCGGGGCCGGCAGAAGCCGGTCCTCAAGCCCCGCGAGCCGGGCGCTTAACATTGTCCCGAGCGTGATGGTAAGGGAGCGCTTAAGCTCTTCCACCACCTCGGGACCCACCTGGGGGGCGGCAGGGCCTGTCCGCGTCTCCGCAGTGGCGGCAGTGGCGGCGGCGGCAGCGGCGGCGGTGGCGGCAGTCGTCGCCGCAGCGGCCTCCGTCTTCGCTTCAGTGAAGCCCCGACGGAGCGCCTTTACCTCCGCCTTGAGCGCCTCACCCTCGAGACGCAGGCGGGAGTTTTCGGCCCTCAGCCGCCGCGTTTCCTCCGCCTAGCTACGGCCCGCCAGGGTATCCACCACCTCCCTCAGCAGCGACGCCGACCGCTTCAGGCGACCGACAAACTCGCCCTTTAAGTTGCCCGACTTTCGAGCCACCTCCAAGATGCAGGCGAGCTTCTCGCCCGCCCGCGCCCTCAGTTCTTGGGCATTCAGCTCACTCAAGTCGCCGACCAATGGGGTGGAATCCGACTCGCTGCCGATCCCCATCCCCAGGTCGGCGGCAACAGCAGCCGGCCCCTTCCCAAGGCGCCTCTCGTGCAGTGCCGCCTCAAACTCAGCATTCGGCTGCACCGAAGCGGGCCTGAGGAACTCCTCCCTGGAGGGTGCCCCCTTCACCGCTCTCCTCCTCCCTCTGCTTGCAGTGGGCACCTTGGCGGCCGCCGTCCCTTCGGTCTCCGTGTCTGAGTCTAAATACCCAGGCACGGAGAACGGAGTGGATGGCCGCTTTCGGCTGCCTGCCTCCCCGGAGGTGACCTCCACCACCACTTCGGCACGCGGGTCAAAAGACTCCGCGTCCGAAACATCTTCAGGAGCACTCTCCTGCTCGGAGTGGCCCTGAGAAGGGCCTTTTTCAAACCTCCTACGCGCATCTCGCTGTTGCTTGGGCATGGCCGCAAGCGAACAGAGAGGGACAGACAACAAACAGAGACAGATAACGAACAGACAGACTCAAACAATATGAACCGGCACGCAAGTGCTCTTTAGCCGAACACCGGTCTGACACTCCGTTACGGTGACAGAACCGGGTCGTTACCAGGGGACGCGACGAGGACGCAAGCACTATGGGGGGTCCCCCATGAATGCCTATCTAAGTCAAGAGTCCTTATCAAGCCTTGATGTCTTTTAGAATAGACCCAATGCATTCAAAATCGATGCCTTTCTTCGTATCGCATATGGCATGACGTGCTAAGTGGCAATATTCTCCCCACTACATTCGTTAAGGTAGTTCACGGGCCTAGTCCATGTTAAATGGACATTTTCCGCCTTAAAATGTCGACAGATCTCACCAAAGGTACATAGTAAGGCTTTACTTGGGCCATTACAAGGGAAGGGGCATCAGAGAACACCGTAAATAGTCGTACCGGAAGCGGAAGTGGGACGTCCCGTTGCTTCGGTTCCGGGCGACGCAAAAAATGAAAGTACATTTCAAAATGAACAATGTTTTAAGTAGTTGAGTGTTCTACCAGAGATTTTTAAAACGGACCGATAAATAACATTACTCTGACATTAAAAAATGTTTTTTATACAGGCTGAAAATTTGCCATTTTACTGCTTGCCTGTTTGCCACATTAGATGTATTAAAAAAAATGGAGGTCATGGAAGTTAGTGGTGGGGATATTTTTAGCTGTCACGTATTCTGTGACTCATTATCAGTATAAATACCAAGTTTTATCTTAACTGGGTCATTAGTCTGTGAACTATCGCCAATCTTTATTGCTTAGCATAGTTGCTTGCAACTCAATCGGGAAGAAAACTGAAAACATGGAGAAAATCGAACACCGCCTCGATATAAAGTTCCTGACTAAACAAGGAAAGTCTGTTCAAAACATCATGGAAGAGATGTCATTGGTTTACGGGGAATTTTGCCCGAGAAAGCAATGATTTAAAAGTGGCATAGACTTCTTAAGCAAGGCAGAGAGTCGCTTGAAGACGACCTACGGCCGGGGCGGCCTATTGATGTGACCACTCCGGAACTTGTTGAAAAGTAGAAAAACCTACAATTAGAAAGGCCGTACGTATTTCCATTGTAAAAAACCTACAATTTATTTAGATATTTGGATAAGTACCGACTGCAGTTGAGAACGTTTAAGTTGAAACATTGAGAAAATGGATGCCGAATTCAGCATATATGTACATGTGGCCTTTGAGACGAACTTATCTTAGAAACAGATCTGTTACTGTGACTGAGTTCCACAAGCTTTGAGTTTGGCAAAGGCGTGAATATAATACATTCTATGTAGGAAACGCATTGGTGGATGTAATAACCACGTCACCTTCTGTAATATTATAAATGTGAATGTGAGTTTGTTTGTTTGTTACACTTTGACGCTTTAACTACTTAACCGATCATCATGAAATTTTGCATACACGTTTTCAGGGACATAGAAAAGAACATAGGTAAAAAATATAGTGTTTCGGCCAGCAAGAATTGTTGACAAAGGCTAAATTAAAGTGGAAGGATCTCTAGGCAAAATCTTGTTGTGAGAAAATATATGATATGATTTCTTATGAAAAATAAAGGTACTCTTTGTTTTGATATATGCAGTGGTCTTATTCACCTCTTTCAATATTGCAGGTGACTGAATCAGTAAGATCGGACTCGTATCCCAATCTGAGGATACTGCGATAGGCTAGTTTCCTATATTCGATATCGTAAATTATTTTACACACAGAGCAAATAGTAATAAGAAAAATCTTTTTCTGCAAACAGTATCATAATTACGAGTACCTTAAACCAGTGAGCGTGTATGAGGAATGTGATAAAAGTGAATGTAGCCAGAGAAGTGTGTCAGGATCGTAGCAAATGGAAATCTGTAGTATCTGCCTACCCCTCTGGGAATCAAACGTGAATCTATGTATGTATGTAGTATGTAGTATTAGTATCATAATTGTTTCCTAAATAAAGGATTGGTTAATATTTTCATTTTGGATACAAAATATGAATTTGGATCAAGTGGGAATATCTTGCCATCTCCTTCGAGCAGCTGCATTTAAATACGTCACAGTTTATACCGTGCTTCCTTTTTTAGTTGTTTGAGAATACCTCTACCACCAGATTTAAAACTACTGTTTTACATAATATTGTCTTCTGTTTACGCGAATATTATTCATTGAAATTAATCTACTATATACGGATTATATCGCGTTGTTTATTTGACACTTTATTAAATAATTTAATTTAAGTCTCCCCGTGACCACGGCTGCTGAAAAGCAACCGAAACGTCGGGGAAAGTGTAAAATTAAATTAAATCTAAATAGTTTCAATAATAATTTAATTTGCTTAAAAATTAGTAAAGTTTAATAGTATTAGTAGGGTAACAATTTTCAAAATTATGTAATAAAGTGTCAAATAAACAACGCGATAAAATCCGTATATAGTAGTTTAATTTCAACTACTGTTTATTATTTATTTTAATAAAAAAAATATTGTTTTTCTTTATTTTAGAAATTGGGTAATGAATTACCCAAACTCTAAATCAGTATGTTTTATTGTTTAACTTCAATAATAAAATATATTGAATCAGCTACACTATTTATTGTGCAGTGTTTTATTATAGTAATTGTACTGAACCAAACCCTTAAGATAAATACGCTCGAACACAGTATTATAACTTGAATCCTTGGTATCAAAGTCGAACCACTAACGAGTTCTATACTTGAACTACGTTGAGCACAATTATTACATTAACTTACTTTGTAGTAGTACTAAATTGATTTATCTAAAGCAATTGGTTTAACTATTATGTTTTAACGTCTGACTCGGGCGCTACTTTCTCAGATTGTCTTCGATAATTCAATCATTAAGAATTTTCTGACTTAGTATTAATTAATTTCTTTATTACGTTGCTAGTTTTGAAAAGTTTGAGATGCTTACAGGCCTTTGAACCTCAAGGATTTTCAAGGAGTTTTCTTTCAAAAGATCATAAATAGATCAATCTATTTTTGATCTTTTAAAAGACAACTCCCGTAATCGGAATAATTCCGATGACGCGACGGACTTCACAAACATTCTAACAACGGACACATAGAGCATCCAATTTTGAAACAACTATTTGTGGATCACACAATTTTTTGTGCCATGTGGGGATCGAACCCACGACACTCGGTGAGATAACAGTGGTAAAGCGATCACTTAACCCGTTGTATGCCGGAATACCAGACATAATAGAAAAAGTATTGTGTCTCGCGTGGATCCACGTTCTGGCATACCAAAGGCATACCATACCCCTTCACCATCCGTGGATCAATGCTACGTCCTAATCTAGCATCAAAATACTTGGAATTGTTTAATTACTTTGCCGAATCGAACCAAAGACCTCAAGATAAGTCACGTCGCTTGCGTTTATACCATCGGATCAATGAAGCAGTCAATGATTGCCAGCTCACTGATTTCACCGGATAATTAGTAGACTGTTATTGGTGAGAAAATGCATGTATTTCGTCAATTCTTTACTACGTACTTATTATGTGTATTATTAGCCTTTAGTTTCATCAAATTGTAAACTACACAATAATACGTATCTTTTAAATAATGATAGACGTGAAGGAGCAAAATAATTTTCATTAAATTACGTTCAAATTAAAAAAATAGTTTAGAAATCCCAAAATAAGGTATCAATCCATGGATTAGGTTGACCCCGTTAAAATGATAAATGGTCTTTACTAAAAAGGGAGCGTATTGGGTCCATGGAGTAAGTTTACACTTTTGCGGCCGTTCGTAAGGTTCCAGTTTCGATTCCAGGGTCGGGTAAAGTCTTATTTGGTTAATTTGCTTAGAATATTTCAGTAGCAGCACAGTATATAGTACTTAGCCCGACGGAAATAAATAGAGCTGTCAAAGTAGAGACCTCAACATCGCCTCGGCTGCTATGAGGACGATGTGGAGGCCACTGCTCTTAGACCACACGACTGCTTACCATCAGACGGAGAGCGGTCACACGGTCGAGAAAAAAATGGTCTAGTAATGAAATATGATTTATGGATCCTCTACTCCTTTGATATCTTTAAAACGGTAGGCTTATAGTTATAACAGGCAGTATAGTGTATGTTTATAAATAAGGCTCTTATTCGCTGTCGCCAACTCTGAATAAAAAAATATCAAACCCAATCAGTTATGTAACATACATTCCTAAAGTGATAGGATGAGGAATACCTCTTTCTTACCTCCTTTATAGAGTTCTTTAGCCTATCGAAGTAGGCTGTCATAAACATGAGCAACTTCATTAAATATGTTGAATCAATATTCTCATATATTCGAACTTTAGAAGACCGCATTTATGATAACGTGGAATACATTTGCGTTCTGATTCCTAAGTCTTATTTGGGTTAGACAGTTCTTAGAAGCAGCACAGATGATTCCGAAAACATAGAAGGCAAAATATCGCCCCTATTATGTGGGAAATATAGAAGATGAAATATCAGTATCATTCACGTTTACCTATTTCTACAAGGGTAAACATAATAATATATAATATGCTTATGCCTATTGGATGTGTATGTGTAAATGCATATAAAGAAACTATCATTGTCATCATCATCCCTTCCCCCCGGACCTCTGAGCAGTTCAGACGCTTTTATCGTTGCCCCTTTAATCATTTATTTTTTAATATTTAAAACAATTTTATAACGAATAAATTAGTACCTAATATTCGGAGATCATAAATACGAGGAGATCAGTGCTACTAGCGAGCGTCGCCACTACACACCGGAGTGACTCACCACAACCACACGACAGACGCTGCCACGCCCACTGCTGCCAGCTGCCCGCCCACCCAGGCGTGACAAAGCGCCCCAATAGACTGCGCGCGCGCGCAAGCACCAGCACCGCAGCGACAACCCCAGAGGGAGGTACGTAGCCGCGCTCCTGCTCTAGCGCTCACTATCCTCGTCGTACGGCTCTCTACACCACCGCATTGTGCTTATCGCCTGGTACTTTTTTCGCAACTACGCGAACTTACTTTAAATATAAAATGCCGCTGAAGCGTACTCCACCCAGCACGCCGAAAGATGAAATAAGGGCTATAAACCTTAGCCCTCGGTCGATGTTGCAATCTGGGTCTACACCAAACTTATCGACTATTAACGTAGAACAAGAGAACATCACAACGCGGCAAAAACGCAAACGCGAGGATAACTCCAGCTGTATAAAGGAAATCCGCGAACTAGTGTCTACAACTGCTGCACAAACCGAAGCGAAGCTCGTGGCCCTTCAAACAGCGATGGCCGAAGTTGTCGCCCAAAATATCGAAATAAAAGAAAGCCTACTTTTTATCTCCAAACAATACGATGACATTATTGTGAAGATGGATTCTCTCGAGTCTGAGCGCAAGGCGGACCGAAGTTTAATCAAACGACTTGAGGACACGGTCGAAAACTTGGAACGTCAATTGTGTTCAACCAAACTTGAAATTAAAAATATCCCAAGCAAACAAGGCGAAACCTTGACAGACATGTGTGCCATTGTTAGAAACACCGCCGACACCCTTAATTGCCCAATCGAATTAAGTGATATTAAGGAGGTGTATCGCATTAAAAAACGGGATTACTCTTTGCTTGTCGTTGACTTTAACCGTGTATCAACTAAGGTTGATATAATAAAGAAAGCGCGTCAATTTTATGTTAAAAATAAAGTTAGGTTGAACACAAGTCACCTCAAAATAGAGGGCTTACCAGCGCCTGTATACATATCAGAGAAACTGACATCGAAAACACGCCGTATTTATTACCTCGCACGCAACTTTGCCAATGAAAACGGCTACAAGTACTGCTGGACTTCGTTTGGGCGAGTATTTATTCGGCAGGACGAAGGTAAAAAACAAGTTATGATAAACTGTGAAGAAGACCTCAACAACCTAAAGTTAGAGAAGTGACTAGTGCTTAGTTTTAACAACTCAAGCTTCAAAAGTTTTTGTTTTAAATTTAAATATTTTTTGTTTTCACTTTTACTTGCTTATTACACTCACACACACATACTTATTAAACTAATTACCTTACGCACAACAACAATATTTTGTACTCACTCATTATTACATAAATACGAACCCTTACTCACACATCCCACAATCAAATGTCTTGCAAAACATAGTTATATCATTAGGAAAATATTACCCTTAGTGATTAGTAGTTTTAAATGTGACATGTCCTTTTCACGACCTGATTTGTGCCATTTATCTTTCTCTTTTTACAGTGATTGACTTAACCCAAAATATCTCAATAGAACTAGATAGTATAACTGTGGCTTCAGCTCGATCTTGTGACACTGAAACATGTAATATATTTAACAGAAGCTGCGACAGATCTCTTAACATCCTGTCACAAAATATTCGTAGCATATATAAGAATTTAGATTGCCTGTTAGTTCAGTTATCTAGATTTACTTTTGAAACTGACATAATTGTTTTGACGGAGTGTTGGTTAAACCAAGATAAACCTATCCCTACTATTGAAAATTATGTTTCTTATGAATCTCGTAAGTGTCTGAATCAGAACGATGGTATTGTTATATACGCTAGAAATAATTTAACTTGTTCTATCGTAGAACCAGAACCCGCAGGTGCCAACTTTTTATTGCTTAAAGTGGACCCAGACATATACATCTTGGCTGTATATAGATCACCAGCGATTTCATGTATCGACAGTTTCCTTAACTCTTTAGAAAATATCATCCGGCCTCTAAACTCCGTCAAGCAGGTTATATTAGTTGGAGATATCAATATAGATATCAAAATTGACAACTGCGACAGGAATAGCTCATCCTATTTAGATTTGCTGGCGGAGTTAGGTATGCTACCAAGTCACACTTATCCCACTAGACTCACTAACTGTTTAGACCACGTGATATTAAAAACGTCACTTCCTGCTTGCGTGTATGTGATTGACACCACAATAACCGATCATGCTTCGATATTACTTAACATAAGTCTTACATCAGAAAAAGCACAGCAAACAAGAAGTTTTAAAAGAGTTGATTTTGAAGGATGTATACAAAGTCTGGAACACGAAGATTTCTCTTTTATAACCTCAAACTCAGACGCAAATGAAGCCACAACAACTTTTGTTGATATATTATCCTCAACGGTTAGCCGATACTCAAAAACTCTCTTCATCCCAAACAGAAAAAGACTACTGCGACCTTGGTTGACTACTGGACTGTTGCGCTGTATTCGTCACAGGGACATGATTCATAGAAAGCTGAAAAAAGACCCTAATAACAATATTCTCAGTGTAACCTATAAACGTTACCGAAACTTCTGTAACTCTTTACTGAAAAAAACCAAGAGAAACTATGATAAATCACAATTACAAGATGCTAAGACGAACAAAGAGTCATGGAAGGTAATAAAATCTGTCATCAATACCACGAGCACTAAATCGACAACAAAAGACCTGATACGCTGTGGCGAAGAGGGTGTTCAAGACATAGAAGTTATAAACAAGTATTTCTCAAATATTGGCAAACAATTAGCTGACACGAAAGCAACATTACTGGAAATTCCCTCGACATCTAGTGATGCCTGCAACATCCCTCCTGTCCCAAATTCTATTGTCTTGCTGCCACCTGACGAAGTAGAGATAGACACACTCATTATGAACCTTCGTAATAATTGTGCTACTGGTTGGGACTATATACCGGTCAAATTACTCAAGATGTCCAGACATATTATCGTCCCTCCTATTACAAAACTGTTTGGACTATGCATCACGCAGGGCGTTTTCCCGAAAGTATTTAAGAGGTCGCTCATCACCCCAGTTCACAAGTGTGGTTCTCGAGACGAAGTGTCAAACTATAGGCCGATCTCTGTTCTTACGTCTCTAACTAAATTACTGGAAAAGGTACTTAACAACCGACTTACAAATTTTTTAGAACGTAATCATATTCTATCAGACGCACAATTTGGTTTCCGAGCGAACAAGAGTACTAATGATGCGGTTAGTCTTTTGACAGACCATGTAACAAAGCAGATAGACGCTAAACAAAAATGTGTGGGCATATTTCTCGACCTGGCCAAAGCGTTTGACACCGTCTCGATCCCAGCACTTGTGAACAAATTAGAACGTGTCGGTATCCGCGGTAATGCTCAGATGATACTTGCAGACTTCCTATCAGATCGGACACAACAGACTAAGATTGGTGAGCTTACAAGCTCTTGTGCGCCGGTTGTCTGTGGCATCCCACAAGGAAGCATCCTTTCTTCTAGTCTCTTCTTAGTATATATCAATGACTTATGTCAACAGGTACTCCAAAATGGGAAAATTTTCACATACGCCGATGATACTGCCCTAATCTTCCATGGAGAGACTTGGGAAGACGCACAAAACTGCGCAAACCTGGGACTTCAAAAAATCTGCTACTGGCTTGATAAAAATCTTCTAACCCTAAACATGAATAAAACCAAATATCTCCAATTTTCTATAACTGGATCTAAGCCGAATGAAATTGACCTCAGGTTTCATTCATGTGTCTATTCTCGTGCATCCAATTGCTCCTGTACTGCTGTTACCAAAACTTCAGTTATAAAATATTTAGGCGTTATAGTAGATGATAAACTCAGCTGGAGTCCACATATAAAAGAAACAATCTCTCGGGCTAGGAAACTAGTTTGGGTTTTTAAAAATTTAAGACACGTTGCCGACCTTGCGCTTTTGAAAAAGATATATTTTGCGTTAGCACAGTCGATCATCAGCTACTGTATTGAAATATGGGGCGGTGCCTGTAAGACCTTTCTAATACATCTTGAAAGGACTCAAAGGTCACTGCTAAAAGTTATGACCTTTAGCCCGTATAGACACTCTACAAAATTACTGTACGCAAAATGCCAAGTGCTAACAATTAGGCAGTTATATATTCTTCAGTTGGTAACCAAGCAGCATAAAGCCACTCCATACAACGCAGAAGAGTACAACAAAAAGCGTGTCATACCCAACGTTTGCACCCCGTTTCGATGTCGTACAACTTTTGCTAGGCGTCAGCTAGGTTTCAGAGCTCCTTATATATACAATAAAATAAATAAAATTAAAAACATACATCCATTGAGCTTCTATAAATCCAAAACTATTATCAAACACTGGTTATCAGAATTAGACTATGATCAAACTGAGAAGTTATTACTAATAACAGAATGATAGCTTGTAGTAGTAATAATTATGTTTCGCAATATTTTATTTTATTTTATTAATCACATACATACTCAAAAAACACACACACACACACACACACACACACGCACACACACACACACACACTTCATTTTCACTTACGTTCTAACATATGAATTGCTTTTGTAACCATAAAATCCTTTGTGTAAATGATATGGGAGAAGACACTGAACTCCTGTAACACAGGTTTCGTACCTAGCACAGGAATCAGGGCTTCATAAGAAATGTGTAAACAATTTTATGTTAATAAATTATGTTTATATGTTTATGTTTATGTTTATTGTGTAAGGTGAGGTTCTCCATCTTAAGGGAGATTAGCCATTTATTCTATGTATATCTCTTATATTATAATGCACAACTGTGCCTACAAACACAAGTGCACTCTCTATTCCCTCAATATCATAGTCCGATGGGATGGCAAACCGACCCAACCGGAGATAAATAAGGCGCAGAACCAAGAACAATTTTAGCACCGTCTTCCTAACTCCGGGCAGTTATTAAAAGTTTTTGAAATAATACTTAACAATAAATTTATTTTTGCCCGATTTGGAATTCAAACTCATGACCCCATGCAAAGCACGTGAGCAATATACATACGCAGTGTTCTGTAACTTTTATATTTTACGGAATAACTTTGTACATTTATATTATAAGTATTAAATTGAAAATTTATTTTATTCTTACATATTCTGACACAATATTTTCGTGAACCAAAATTATATAAACGTAAATTATATTTCGCATTTCGTAATCAGAGTTAATGTAAACCAAATTATACTCCACACAAACTGATGTAACAAGCTTTACAAAAGAAAATAATAAATTATGAAGTTTGTAATCTACATCGGGATTATCTCCAAAAATATAATCAGATACAAAAGTGTTTGTTATTTATGATGCGCTATGTTTTACTAAAAGCTCCGCTTGTTTTAATGTTGCTAGTGAAAATAAAATGTGATACTGTGTAAAGGTATCATGGTTTGAAGGTAAGCGTGACTCTTGGCCGTGATTGTTTGATTGCATGATAATGTTTAGCGTACTCTAATTTTATCACGGAGGGCGTAAAAGTTACAGTGGTGACCTTAGCATTTCCACTACGCCCAGAGTTGGAGCTTCGAATGTCACATTGGAAGAAATATATTATCAATAAATGGCTATGCCGAATCGGAGTGTTATCTGTGTCTATTATTCGAATGTTTGTAAATTAGTTCGCGAACGTTTGTAAAGTCATTTGCGCTACAGAAATAAGTACCGACTCCAGTGAGAGAAGCACTCTTGAAAAATATTTAATATGCCAATGATAATGTCCTCGAAACCAAATTGCAGACACGGTGGCCGTTTTTAAGGCAGCCTAATCATCTATCTCTTCTTCTCTCTTAGTCTTTATTATTCCCAAGTCACTTAAGGTCGGCTTTTTTGGTCTAACCGGATTTGACTGGATATCAGTTTTTACATGGAGCGGCTGCCACCTGGCCTCCGCAACCCGAAGGCTAACGATACCCTAAGGCTAGACCAGTGTCAGGATATTATAGGGTACTGACTTTCCCAATAACGACTGCCATAGATGTTCATGGCAGCCGGGACCAACGGCTTAACGTGCTCTCCGAGGCACGGAGTAGGCGATAATTGTCAACTAATACGCACATAATTTCGAAAAGTCATATAACTTCCGAAAGTCAGAGGTGCGCGACGTGGGTTCGAACCCGAGACCCTCTGCATTGCAGTCTGTTGGTCTCCCCACTAAGCTATCGCTTAATCATCTATGCAAAAAATATTAAATTACTTTACATTGTATATTTACTTACTCTCATAAATCGATGAGATAACAATTTGATACAACTGAAGATTAGGGGCAGAATCAAATGAATGCTAAAAAGGTATTAACTTTTAGCCAACCAATTCGAGAGTCAAACTCGGGACCATAGCCATGCGCCAATTATAAATAAATTTGCTAGTGCACTAGTTATAAATAATAGCAACTTATATAATATATATGTACATATATATATTATAATATGTATGTATTTACAAAAAAAAAAAAGTATATATGTATGTTTATCCATTGTCTAGTACCCATAGTACAAGCTCTGCTTAGTTTGGGCTAGATGGTGTTGTGTGTATGTGATAGAATATTATTATTATTATTATATACCCACTACCCAAGTACCAAGCTTTACGCTTAATGCTTTAGAATTATTTCATAAATATGTTCAATAGTAGTGCGTTTCCTAGCATAATACGTATAATAAGAAAGTTTCACGCGCATTCAAAATTCTTTTTTCCTTGTCTGTCCAAGGGTTGGACAGACACACGTTAATGTAACAGACAGACATTTGGTGCTCATAGTATAGATAGAAAGGGTACAGTCCGAGTTATTTATGATACAATTTAACACATAGCTCAGTCCGAAAACAAACTGTTTATCTAACTACAATCGCTCAGTCTTCCGGTTATACGCTACTACGTTGCTACGAGCCAAAATGTGGCCATGAAACACGCGAGAAAATGGAAATTTATTAATATTGAGATCTATCCTAACTAATATTATAAATACAAATGTGAGATTGTTTGTTTATTTGTTATACTTTCACGCCTGTACTACTTGATAGACCTTCGTTAAGTTTTTATGTGAGGTGTCAGAAAAGGACATATGGTTTAATTTGTAAAAAGGTATTGCACATTGGAAAAAAAACATTGACATAATCTACATTTACACGAGTGAAATCGCGGGTAAAACTTGATGCTAATATGCATCCAATAGTGGCTTGATACCAAAATAAGTCAAGCCAATTCGTTTTATGCAGTTCAATAGGTAACATTCATTTTGTTTTCTCTTCTTCAATTTCACTTACATATTGTGGACGAGTCCACCAAAGTACATTGAAAATATTCTAGTGCTTAATATTGAAATGAGTTATTTCAAGAAATTCAAAGTACATTGGATTGGAAACAGTCTAGTGCTTGTTCGTGTAACTTCTTTCAGTAAGATAAAACGAGTTTTTGGCTTATATGAAAATACTGCTTCTAAGTGTAACTTGATTCTTTTAGCATCGAAGCACAAGCTAGTTGTATTTTGAAAGCTAGATACACCAAAATTCAAAAACGAAATATTCCATTCCATTACATCCAAACGTAATTAAACTCTCAAAAGCTAGGTGAGTAGCCAAAATTTAATGTATAATCCAAAAACATGCTTTTTGGTGTACTACTCAAATCAGCGATCGTAATGAAAATAATATCTGTGTTTTAGAGTTCGAAAGAACTCTTATACAACAGCTTTGTCCGTCCGTCTGTTATACAACTTTCAACTCAAGAACCGTAAGAGCTAGAGACTCGCGGTCACCGCCATTCGACTCAGCATAGTCGATATAGCCCCGAAATGACTATGAACTTTGACCTCTGACCTCAAGTTCACGTGGTATCGCGTGACCTTTGCATATTACTTGAACCATTTTTTGGAACTCTAAGATTTACGACAAATCATTGCCGTTTCTCACTTGTTTAACACTACAGCTATTACGCTGATTTTGTTGCCATTGCCGTAGCGGTTACGTCGTAGCCATCGTAGCAGAGCGCTACGATCGCTACAATTTGAGCGGAATTAAGATAAAATTTATTCGTACGTCATTGTTCTGAGCGTATCTTGTTACAGTTAGCGGCTAAACGAGTGATATTTGTCGTCTCATTCTCGTAGAAAGTCCATCCAATTCAAATGGACAGCCCGCTGCGAAAATATATTTTCCATTTACTAGACAAACTGTGCTTTTTCTTAAAGTTCCTTTACTTTCTTGAAGTTGGTTATGTAATTAATGCTTTTCCTTTTTAGTTTCTTTCTAAGAAAATTTTCTCATTCGTTCAACATTTGTTTTTTATAGTAATTGCTACTTCAGTAATAATGCGCTTTCCATACTAATAAATAGTAATAAATTATATAATAAAGCGCTGTTCAAGTATATTTCATTTAATTTTTATATGCTGTCGGAAATATTAACTTCGTATACGTTAGCCCTCTAATTGACCAGTCATGTGTATTATAGTACTTGAAATTAACATTAAACTATTAATGTTAGTTTAATCGGCCATACATATAGATTATCGTCAAAGCAACATAATTTGCATTGAAGATGTCTTCATAGGTTTACCTCACACCAAACGCTGCTAAATCATTGACAGAGCACCGTATAAATAAAGATTTCGATAACAATGTGTAAAATAAATTATTGTATGCCATTCATACAATTTACATATACTAATATTATAAAGCTGATGAGTTCGTTTGTTTGTTTGTTTATTTATTTGGTTGAACGTGCTAATCTCAGGAACTACTGGTTCGAATTAAAAAGTTATTTTAGTATTGGATAGCCCATTTATCGAGAAAGGCTATAGGTTATATAACATCACGCTACGACCAATAAGTGCAGAGCATAAATGTAAAATGTTGTAAAAACGGCGAAAATTATCCTATGTGAAGCAGACGACGTTGCGCGGGTCAGCTAGTGTATTGTAATACCAACAGTGTTTTTATACTGTCCCATAATTCTGATAGTATTGTACCGCGTACCTATTGTACTGCGCTAATCTAGTTTGGACTGACAAACTGGGCATGTAGATCTCCGCACAATGTTTTCCATTATCCTTAAAGCGGTCGATTTTTTTACGGCCTCGATGGCGTAGTGGTTGGTGTAACCAACTGCCACGACTGAGGTCGCGGGTTCGATTCCCGCACAAGTCAAACATTTGTGTGCATGAACATGGATGTTTGTCTTGGTCTGGGTGTTTCTATGTATAATACATATGTATTTACAAAAAAAAAAGTATATAAGTATGTTTATCCATTGTCTAGTACCCATAGTACAAGCTCTGCTTAGTTTGGGCTAGATGGTGTTGTGTGTATGTGATAGAATATTATTATTATTATTATGATGATCGATGCTTTACTATGAGAGTGATACCACGCACTTCTCACTTTTCGTTGTAATATGTGAATACATAACTTAAAAAAATTTTTGTTTGTCTCGTGGAATTAACTTGAATCTCTACGTGGTAAGTCTAACGGCCTCTATCACTAGGCTGCTATTTCTTTCGTTTAAATGTTTTTGTTAAAAACAAGACATTTTAAAATTTTAAAAGTACATTACCTACTGTTTCGTACGTTATTATTAAAATAGAAAACTCCCGCATCAGGAAAGAGATGGGTGTTAAAACCCAGGATTCAACCTCTTTGTCTTCACGTGACTTTTTTTTTGTAATGTCCGCCTGCTGGGCAAAATTCTCTGCCTTGGACTTCTAAATCACTCTGTTGGTGGATATCCCCTGACCTTATGATCTTATGACCCCTATATCTCGGGGGTCTTTTGACCCACAGGGCCCATATTCAAACTCGACCGAGGTATGACCCCAAGGTGTCTGCGCACACCAAGTTAAAAGTCAATATTTTGCCATTTAAAATAATGTGACCTTGTGACCCCTATATCTCGGAGATCCTTTAACCACAGGGCCCATATTCAAACTCGACCGAGGTATGATCCAAGGTGTGTGCACGCCAAGTTATAAGTCAATATTTTGCCATTTGAAATACGTGTGAACTTGTGACTCCTATATCTCTTGTTTCGGCTTCTATAGCTTTTATAACGACATACCACAAAATATTTTCTTGAGTATCTTCTATGTACAGACATTAATCAGTTACAATTCATATGTATAGATGCAAAAACGGGTTTTTGATGCATTACATTTAGCAATGGAACGACGGATCAACATGGTTTTTGCATAGAGAAAGTTCAGAAATCAAAACATGACACAGGTTTTTATACCAAACATATTCACGATACCGATAGCGCTTTTTTTTCAAAAGCATATCGGCATAGCTAGTTCAAAATGCAATCATATCAACACCATCCAAAGATCACATAAAAAACAAACGAAAACAAATAACCAAAACTCATTAGGAGAAACACGAAATTTTTTGCAAACAGAACTCAATTAAAACAGCTCTGGGTACTAAGACTTTGTGGAAACGGCGGCGTGCAATTGAGATTTCGTACCAAACACGTGGAGCTGACTGTGGGGTATTACATGAATAAACGGGCAACCAAACGTTCGATAGCACAAAATAAATGTAACATAACGTAGTTCGAGATGCTAAAAGTCACAGCAAAGCCTTGAAGAATAGTAAGTTATGGATGTGGCATTGAATAAAATAATAATATATAAAAAATACATATATGTATGTATATGATTCGTAGTTCAGAAATGTTAAGAGTCGCAGCAAAGCCTCGAATGACTCGGAATAGTAAGCTATGGATGTGACATTGTATATAATAATAATAAGCTTGTACTAATAATTAAAATACATAAACTTCGATTGCATTAATCTAGACTATGTAAATAATAAAATTCCTATCTTTACGATGCCTAAACCATTTTTGTAAATAATTTTGTATTATAATTAATTGTGTTTTTGTAATTATGTTATCTTTTTTAATACGTTTGTTAATATATATTAGATTAATTCGTTTTAAAATTAATAATGTAAATATATTGTTAATGTTATATTATCTGTATTTATTTTATGTATAATATGTAAGTGTTAACGAAAAAAAATATATATGTATGTTTATCCATTGTCTAGTACCCATAGTACAAGCTCTGCTTAGTTTGGACTAGATGGTGTTGTGTGTATGTGATAGAATATTATTATTATGTTTCTCTTATCACAGGTATTTCCTTACATATTATATTAGGAAATTACCTGGCACTTTGGGCAGCTTACACGGCTTATTATTATTATTATTTGAATAAAAGAAGATCTTTCGAAAACAGTACCATTTTCTGGATGAAAGGTAAAATGCCCTGTTCTTTTATACCCTTGACAACGTGTATGCGTGTAATTAAGGCGTGAAAGCGTAACAAACATACTCACATTTACATTTATAATAGTTATTTTAATTAGTTTATATACAGGATAGCAATTTGGCTAAAAACATACCCTGCCTGATGAACCCTACTGTAAGATTACTTGCAATAGGTACTGAGCTATAATCTACTGTAGTAGTACTTTTGACCGGTCATCGCCACCTTAAATATGTTTCAATTTGATGTTCGCCATTTTGGCGCTGAGTGCGGTGGTGAGTGTAATTAGAACTAAATTTGGTAATATACAACAGTTGACTACATGACGATGAATAGCTGCGATAGCTCAGTGGGGAGACCAACAGACTGCAATACAGAGAGTCTTGGGTTCAAACCCACGTCGCGCACCTCTGACTTTCAGAAGTTATATGACTTTTCGAAATTATGTGCATATTGATTGACAATTATCGCCTGCTTCGTACCTCGGAGAGCACGTTAAGCCATCGGCCATAGATTTTCATGGCAGTCGTTATTGGGAAAGTCAGTACCCTCTTATATCCTGTCACTACTCTAGCATTGGGTATCGTTAGCCTTTCGGGTTGCGGAGGTCAGGTGGCAGCCGCTCCGTGTAAAAACTGATATCCAGTCAATTCCAGTTAGACTAGAAAAGCCGACCCCAAGTGACTTGGGAATAATAAAGGCTAAGAGAGAAGACAACAGTTGACTTTTGATATCGATAAAAACTGTAAAGATTAATTTATTGTGCAAAACGATAACCTTACAGACACCGCTGGAGCATAACTTTTGTATACACAGTCAGACGCTAACATGTGATAGCCCTGCGCGGCAATCTGCGGCGGTGTCCCCGCAACCAGGTAACTGCTACCAGTCAATATTTATAATTGCCTATCAAAATTCCTACACTTTGCCTGATTATACGCAGTCGTATAAACCACAAACAGAGCCCTTCACAACACGTCCTTACGTGACGTGGTGCCGTGGTCTCTATTTTAACGACCTAAGAAGGTGCTTTTTCGCGTCCCGCTTAAAGAACCCACGTTTAATATTATTATAACAAAGTATTTTGTTTTCAACTATCCACAACACTCACAATAGGAATCGCTTACATATTCGTTGCTTGATGCCGTTATATATTTTACTGTTCCAGTTTCAAAATGTATTCCAAATTAGTTTGTTGACACATTGCCTGAGCAAACCACCCGCTTAATTTATTTTATCACAATTAATTAATTGTTCGGTGTGTGTATCGAGAAGATAGGACGCAAAGTTAATTTGTCAACAGGCTTTTATCCTACTAATATTTCATGTGTGAAAGTTTTTAAAGATTTGATTGTTCTTCATATATAAATATAATAATAATAATAACCATGTATATAAACTTTCCCACTGCTACCAAAGGCGGTCTTCTTACTGTGGAAAAGGTTAGGCCATAGTCCACCATGCTCGCCCAGTGCGGGTTAGCAGGCTCCACATGTGTTCGAAAACATCATGGAAAACTCTTTGGCGTTCTGGTTTCCTCACGATGTTTTCCTTCATCAGTAAAGCAAGCGATAATCAACTATTAACCCATTATGTACTAGTGTAACCATATGGTAATAGTATACTCCTTGGAAAAGTCAGAGGTGCATGTCTTGAGACTGAACTTGAGATTTCTGCGTGGCAGTCTAACGGGGTACATATTGCTATACTATTTATCACAGCATCGAAATATGTGTGTCTTCTCTTTTTTCTTTTCGTGTGGTTAGTGGCCAATCTGTTGTCAAAAGTTGTTCAAGCCAAGCCTCTGACTTGGCTTAACGACTGCTGTCAATTTGGCAACAACCGAGACCGACTTTTACGTGCCCTCCGAAGCACGGAGACGCTCAGATGAAATACCACTAAGCGGTCACCCATCTATAGACTGACCGCACCCAACGTTGCTTAACCTAGCTAATCGTTTACCGATCAGTTAGTGCAACTGGCTATGAGCGCCTCAATAATATGTGTGTATTCCAATGTGATTCACGCGAGTGAAGCCGTGAACGGAAACTAGTGTTTTAAAGTATATGATAGTTACTATTCTACTGAAATGTATTGTCAATTACCAAGCAATTAACGACTGTCTACTGCTTGGTACATAATAATATGTTATGATAAAATTTAAAAAAATTGCTCGCCCGTATCCCTCTTAGCATTTCCACCCAATATAAATATAGAACTAAAATATATTATAATCGTAAAAGCTTGAGTAAATGTTTCGATGTTTGCGTCTTTGGATGTTTGTTACTCACCTGCGTCTAAACTACTAAACAAACTCGGATACAATTTAACACACAGATAAACCATTGCTTGAAGTAGCGCGTAGGATACACTTTTATCTCTTGTTACTGCAGCCTTTACAGGGGTGCCGCTGGCAGAAATAAGTTGCTATCAAAATTGCGCTCAAAAATAAATTCTTAAAACGAATAACTGTGAGTAAACTGTACGACAAAAATAAAGGGGAAAGATCGGAACAGAAAGAAACGTTTTTGTTGCATGGAAACATCCTAAGCTGCCGCAATTTCAGCACGTTTCGCGTTTAAACTGCAATTGTGTTGATCAAACTAGTTATTCAGTTGTTGGCTCTTGTCTCTTACTGAATTAGCAAAGTGCTCATATATACATACATTCATATTCAAGCGTCTCTCGGTGGTATAGGCATAGTTAAAATTAAACTCTACTAATTTTAAGCTATTTAAATTATCTTATTATAAATTTATTTTTTAAAAGACTTCTACCGAACTGTGCCTCATTCCTGTATCGCGGGGGACTTTACAAAAGTTCTAACAACAGACACAAATAACGCCCAGACTCGACAACCATTTGTGGATCACACACATTTTTGTCCCTTGTAGGATTCGCACCCACTCGGCGCGGCAGTCTCCCTGTAAACATGGCTGTTGAAATTATACAAATATGCATATTTTTAATAGCTTAAATAGTAGTAAAGTTTAACAGCAGTAGTATAATAATCTTAAAATTATGTGTATCTTATGTGGGGGCCAGTCAGTGCAGACCGGTGACACTTCGACCCAGTAGGATCTTTTGTGACGACACTCTGCCAATAACGACTGCCATAGATGTTAGCAGCCGGGACCGACGGCTTAACGTACTCTCCGAGGCACGGAGCAGGCGATAATTGTCAATCAATACGCACATAATTATGTAATTTTAATTATTATTTATTATAAAATTATGTAACAACACTTATGTTAAATAAACAACGCCTCAAAATTCGTGGAAAGTAGTTTTATTTCAATTAATAACATTCGCGTAAACGTAATTATTGTTATTAGTTATTATTAATACCCCTTTTGCTCTTATTACATTTTCATACTTCTAAAAACTAAAGCCGAGTTTAATCAATTTCTGCAAAGGAGAACCTAAGATATGATATGCGCGTGTCATATCTTACCTTAGAGCCCAGTTAAAAAAACCAGCGCCAGCCTAGCGCTTTGGAAAGTGCTGAACTGGATATCTTTTACAACGACTATGGGACACATAAATGTTCTTATTTTGTTTTTTTTTAGGTCACTTGACAAAATTTAGGTTAGTTGATAAATCCTGATTTATATACTGTTGTTTTTTCTATTGTGTCTCACTGTCTTTAGCAATGAATGTTTCATTCTAATTCCTATACATATAAATCACAAGATTTAACCCCCGCGGCTCTGATCGCGTAGATATAGATCACTTAATTTTCTATCCCTCGGAAACAGTACTTTTTATGCCATTTCTGTACCCCAAGCAACTTGCATGCTAAATTTACTTAATTTCGGGTTGATTGATCAAGTAGTTATGACGTGAAAGCGTAACAAACAAACTCACTTTCGCATTTATAATATTAGTTAACATACATATATATATTAGGATATTATATTTAACACAGGCGACGTCGCAGACGGAGTATAGTGTTTAAATAAGGCTCTCAACGCTTCCAACCGAACTTATCAAAGAGTCTACATTACGTCGTCCTAGTTAAGGCATCCAGGAATTACTAAGGTATCTGTCGGTTGCATTCAACGAAAATAGCATGAAAACAATGCAGGCTAGCAACGAGAAAACCATGATAGTATAAACGAAAATAGTGCACCAGTTTTGTTGAAAAAAATACAAGAATACGGGACGGTTCCGGTGGATGCCGTCGAACTGTGGTAAACGTGCCGGCAACGAATTGTTGGAGCTCCGTATACAAGTTATACGTGTTTTTATAGATTCCTCTTGAGTTTTTCTTTAATGACAATGATTTTCCAACTGAAATATATTTTTTCCTCCCTTGTATTATAAATTAGTTTCTTCTCGTGGCATAGCTGTGTGAATTCCACGGGATCGTAAACCAACAAAAAATGTGTCATCATAGAATTCTTTTTATATCGGTTTACGTGCGTCGTGCGATACATACAGGACGTAGATTATTATTTGTGGCCCAAGTTCCATGCAAATGTGTGTGTGACAAACATCTAAACATCTAACAAACTTTTTTATCTATACATATAATAAATTGGTAATTAGATAGTCGATAAATATTTATGAATAATTATATAAGGGGTTTTTATAAGAGATTTTGAAACCAAAACTATATTTTTTTGAATTTATGCGCGTTACTAAGCGCTTCACGCAGAAGCTACTGCAAGAAGGTGAATGCGGTTTTCATAGTTGTGTTGCTGGAGGTCTAACTTATAGTCTGGTGCATGTTTCATCTTGATAGCCGCATAGAAGTCAAGTATAATGTGTGCAGAACAGCTTCTGCTTATATGCAAAGAAAATATAAATTTGTAGGGATAATGTTAAGTGTTGTTGTGAATGTTTAAATGAAATGCCTCGTTGTTAGATATGGTTATGTACATATATTTATTGGTACGAGTTATAATAATTATGATAAATACATAATTGAACAACGTGAAGAGACGACTGCCGCGTGATTGCGACTGTCTATACAAAACTCGAGCTTCAGCAGTGTCGTAACAGATTAGTTCCAGTCAGCAACATAAACAGCTGAAACAAATTTGTAAAAGTTTTTGTGAATTAATAGTTCTGAATATTATTCTTTATTTTTTGTACTATGATTAAATCTACTATATTTATTGGTATAAAAACGAATCTTTTTTATAATTCTAAAAGATAGAGGCAATAGAAATGTCCCAAGTGTGTCAATTTTTGTTACTAACGTACCTGCTTTCAAATTCCACACGTATGAAATAATGGGGTAAGGCTAATTTATAATACTAGCGGTCGCCGAGTGCTCGAAATTCGACCAAAGTTTGCTGTTTGCCTGTAAGATATTGCTGATATAATTATGTTATTATATATTGATGTATGTAACCATAGTTACGCGCTTCGATTGCGTGTGTCAAATGCATGGTTGTGTGCGTGTAGTGTTTTTTCATTAATTTAATGTATTTCTAATGCATAGTTTATATAAATATTGGCCGACACAAAATATCCCACTGGGTCGAAGTGTCGCCGATCTACACTGATTGGCCTCTGAAATAAAATAAGATGATATGATGATTATATAAATATTAGGGTTCGCCCCTCCTTCTCCATATAAACTTGTAACTGTGCCAAATTCCATGCTCCGCCTTCCGCGCAATTTTCGTAAAAAGGGGTACAAAGTTTTTGCTTCACGTATTAATATATTGATTAGGATGTGAAAGTGTATTTGATCTATTTTCTTCTATTGGGTAACGAAGCACCCAATTACCACACGGCATCCAATTACCGCCAGGAAAATATTAATTTGTACAATTCCTAAAATATATATTTATTTATCTAAAAAAATATGCTCAAAATGCGGATACAGAGGCTGACTTCATTCTAACTTTGAAATTTATACTAACCTTTAATTCTCCATTACAAATTAAAAGAAATTAAATGAAATACTAATAAATTACACATATAAACATGAAAGTAAAAATATGAATGAATAATTTGGTTCATATTATAAAAATATTTGATGAATACTTACAAAAGGTACTACTGCCACAAAATATACTTTCAAATTATTTACTTAGTAAAGATTGGCATTTTTGTAAAAATACTATTAGTTTTTGTCCTGCTATGACCCATGTTCATTTGTGACCTGACGGTACGCAGAGCATAAGACGTTACACCCTCTGAAATGCCACGTCCTTGCAGGCAACCTATGTTAGAATAGTAATACTGGTAATAGGTTGTTCTCAGCAAGTATGAATTATAGTAACTCACATACTTACCTCTCCCATTCCTTTCATTCATGCCAACTTTAATTAATATTACATATGGTTAATGGACAACTCATAAAAGCGCAAGTGATACCCTGGAATTACAACCGTTTATAGGCTATTTTTTTTTTAACTTGTGGGAATGCTTTGGCGCGTACCTCTCCGCGAGGCGTTGGAGAGGTTATGTCGGGCTCACCAGGGAAAAGATACCCCGGTAATGCCGACTAAACCTACCACGGTGTTCCTCGACATAATCATAAAAGGCGAGGCCGCGCGAATCGCTTTCACATGCAATCGCGACCCCGCCGTGGTTTCGGCCCGCCGTGTAAAACGGCATGCCACTACACAAAAATACTTCCTCCACCGTCCCCCTGGGAGTGATAAAGACACGATACAGAGGCGCATGTGGGAACACGCACGCCACCTCTCGGAGCTGGTCCTGATCGGGTGGCGAGCAGGCCCACGCAGCCCACCACCCCCAGGTCAAACCTCAGGGTGGCTGGAGGTCATCTCGCGCCCTCCCGCTCCCGGCTCTGCGGTTGGGGGGAGGGATTAAACGCTTCCTCTCCGGCTCCGCCGCCTCTTTGATGGAAATTACTTTCTTACAAAAGGAGGCGACGGCGTTCCACGAACTCTCACTCCGGACCATAGACTGAACGACGGCCGGGAGTGAGAGGGTGACCAGGAGTGAGAGGGCGACCGGGAGTGAGAGGGCGACCGGTCCGACTGCCGCGATCAACGGTTACAGTGCTACGATGCCCAGGCGGGGCATTCTTCCAAAGTGTGCAGCGACGTGTCCACAACAACATCGCGGCAGTCGCCGCAGTGATGACATCCGGGCGTCTCCTGCCGGCCTATGCGACGCAGAAACTGGCTAAAACAACCGTGTCCAGTCATTACCTGTGTCAGCCGGCAGGTGAGGGCGCCATGCCGCCTTTCCAGCTACTCCTCAAAAACGGGGCTTATCACCACGGTTGTGGCTTGCCCGGAACCATTTATAGGCTACGATAACTGTATATCATTAGGCAAACCGTATAGGTAACTAATATTATTGCTACCTATGGTTATGTAAAAAAGATTTTTCATACCTTTATATTATTTACAGTTTTCACGTATTTTCCATTTCACTGTGCCAAATGCGCATTTATTAGTAGTACAATATACTTTTATATGCGTGTTAGTTTATAGAGTAATATAAAGTTAAATACATGAAGTTAATAATGCACAACATCTAAAACTCAAAGTCGGGATAACATAAAGAGCGTTGCAACTTTTAATCCGCAATAAATCCACTAAATTTCCAAGTCGGCTACCAGAGTTCTGTCTATTTTATAGCTTAGACATTAGGCATATTATTCTACGTCTAGCTTTATTTAGTCTACTATAAAAGCGTAAGATATTCAACAAACGAGAGAACCTATCTAAAAAAACATTACTCTCCCAGCTGGTAAAAAGAAAACATGAAACGAAAAATGTTTCAGTAGCTTACGGTTAACGTGCTGGCGTCGAACGATAGTTGGGTTCCGTACAGCATTTTAATTCTTTTTAAAGAAATATATACATGAGGATAGAATTTTGCAAGTATGTGATTTTGGATAAAACATAATTTAATCTTTTCGTTTTATTGTATAGATTTGCCGCTTTGCGGATTTCTTTATGCGATACAAAATATTTTTTGATTAATAGTAGTAGTTGAAAGTATAGTACCTTATGTGAAATGTTATAATGATTATTTTTGTTATCATCCTGGCGCCATTCATTTATTTTGTAAGGCGATTTAGGGGGTTGGGGGTCGACCATGTCTTATTTTTCCTTACAAGGAGGTGGGAGGGAGTCTTGATAGTTCTAAGGTAGGACAAAAAAGCGCAAAGTTAAAATTAGGTATTCTGTAAAAAAAGGCAAGTGCCACGGTGTGTTCGATGCGTATAGATAAAGATGAATGATTATAACCAAAGTTTTTACTACCAAAAATACAAAGTATTGGTACGTTTGTAGGTACAAATAAAATTCCTAAAAACTGTTACTTTGAGAAATAACATTTTAAAAAATCAAACGTGTAATCATTTATTCCTTTAGATTGTTACTATACGTAATAAATATTAAACAATGTGGAGAGGCCTATTTTTATTTTTCTTATATAGAAGAGTGGGGGTCAGAGCAGCGATAGCTCAGTGGGGAGACCAACAGACTGCAATGCAGAGGGTCTGGGGTTCGAACCCACGTCGCGCACCTCTGACTTTCGGAAACTATATGACTTTTCGAAATTATGTACGTATTGATTGACAATTATCGCCTGCTCTGTGCCTCGGAGAGCACGTTAAGCCGTCGGTCTCGGCTGCCATGAACATCTATGGCAGTCGTTATTGGGAGAGTGTCGACACAAAAGATCCCATTGGGTCGAAGTGTCGCCGGTCTGCACTGACTGGCCCCCACATAAGATACATGTACGAATGACAAGAATACATGTACATTCTATACATAGTAAACAGTAACATTATTAAGAAAAGTAAACGAAACATATTAATTATAAAAAAGACAACTCCCGCACAAGGAATAAATCATGTGTCATGGGGGACTTTACAAACATTCAAACAACGGACACAAAGAACATCCAGACTCTGAACAACCATGTGTGGATCACACATTTTTGTCCCGTATGGGACCCACAACCCTCGCGCAATGGTAGTGGCAAGGCGAACATATAAACCACTATGCCATCCGTTCAGTCAAGTAGAGTGGGAGTGTAATATATTAAACAAGTGAGAAACGGCCATGAATTGCCGTAAATCTTAGAGTTCGAAAAAATGGTATCACGTGACCTTGAGGTCAGAGGTCAAAGGTCATAGTCATTTCGGGGGTATATTGACTATGTTGAGTCAAATGGCGTTGACCGTTAACACTCATTCGTACCTACTAAAATGGCAACATTTCTACAGAACCTCAAAGACTAACCTTTTAAGCTATATTCGATAGTGTAACGGGCGATTGAGAGCTATTAAGGACTCAGGAATGCTGAAAACCAATCAGTACTGGTGTGAAGGAATGCAGTTTCATTTCAAAAATTCTTTTTCACCCGTTGTGTACAGTTTGATGAATTTCATAAGGGGCCGGATTTGACTGCTGGTGTTACTGTGTACTGGTGAAATTTTATCACCGATGTATTTCATACGCGATTCTGTACGGTATCATGTTTATGTGGTCCTCAGTGCGGCTACTTTTTTTTAACTATCGATATGCCACACATGTGTATGGCTCGGCATCGTGGTGATCGAATACGGTAATTTATTGGCGTTTGTAATACCACGTGGCTATAAAAAGCTTTGTGATTTTTTATGGCAATTCATTGATCAGTGCTCTGGCAAAGATTATTTAGGTTGTCCCCCTGACAGTGAAGAGCTCAAGAAGCTTATTCTACAGACTATGGACAGGTACACAATACAAGGCTCTCTTGCTGCGATCGATTGTATGGTAAAGGTACGTTTAAAAACATGTCGTACATATTTTGTGTTTGAAACGGACTGCATGTTACACTGCATGATTGGATCCCACAAAGCGGCTGTCTACTATCAGAGTTAGGTATTGTAAGCTTTTATGTAACAAAATCCAAAGTTTTTTTATGGACTAGCTTTTGCCTATGGCTTTGCTCACTCGGAAAATTTATTTTTTACAAGATAAAAGGTACCGTTTATCCCGTTCTGTTCCCTGGACATATTCGAAATTTTATGTTGATCGGTCGAATGGGGAGGCGTGAAAGCATAAAAGCAAACAAACTCACATTCGCATTCAAAATATTATAAAGCAATCCAATGTCTTAACTATTTAAATTATTTTCAAGATGCTCGCTGGCAATGGATTGAACTTTGTTAATTAGTCAACTGGTTTTCTATATCTCAATATGACACTAATAATTATGATATATAGCCAGCTGGGTAAGATATGTTAAGGAATGACCGTCCACTCTTCTGTAGTAGAAACATAGATGAAAGATCGTATAGTATTGTCAAATATTGTTAAACAGTGCCCGAGATTTTAAATAGCTTAGATAACTTTATTATTCATTAATTGAGTATTATCTCAAAGCCAGCTTATAACAAAAGCAACATTTCACTTCACTTACGTATTCCGTGATAAAAATTACTCAATGGCTAAATTCCACACGAAAAACGAGACGTACAGTCGGCCATAAAAATTCAGACACGTGTATATCATTTTGAGGCTGACTATACCTCTGTACGTTTCCACTTTTGGTTTCGCGGCAAAAGTTAAAAAGTTGCGGTGAGCTGCGTTTGTAAAGGTACAACATTTTCACAGTAGATAGACTTTTGTTTAACAACACATTGTTTTCACATTCGGCGCGTGGTTCCTTTTAGAAAAATGTGATATTGCGCTTAATATTTGGTTGCGGTTTAAGCGGATATCATAACTTTTAATTGCTCTCGGTAATGTGAGTTCGGTTTGTTTGTTACGCCTTCACGAACTAACTACTCGACCATATGCGAAATGTCATGATGATCATCATGAAATTTCGCATACACGTTACGTCCCATGTCAGAGTACAGAAAAAGAAATGGGGTACCATTCATCCAGCAATACAACAGTGACTTGCGGTTATCACTATCCGACAGGCAAAAAAAATTCCTTTGACTTTCACTCTCTTATAATGTACCTTCACATTATATGTTCTTAAATATCGTCTCTGTAAAGACATCAATAAGTTTTAATTTTATAATAATATGTAGGCTAAATGCTTTTCTTATAAGACATATACTTTAATAACAAAAACACCTGGTATTTCAAATAGTCAATTTCTGTTTATCAGTGTCTTGAAACCGTAAATATAAAACTTTTAATCACTGCAGGCTTAGAATAAGCAAGAACTTACCTAATAAATTTCAAACGAACGTACAACCAAAATGGATTTCTTGTATATCGAACAGCCATAATTATGCATTGTACCCTCATTCTTAGCACTTAAAATTCTCAAGCACTTTACCCACGAAACTGAAATGTTAGTACAGTATTTTTAGTAAAAGAATTTTACCTACATTAATTAAATTCCGTACCTTCTATCTGTAGACTCGACCTCAATAGTACAACCTTAACACCACCAGCATAAGCTGATCCCTTACACCCCTTCTGAGGTGCAAATTTGCGATAGAACAGGAGGAATTTAATAGAAAGCCATGGGTCTTATAACGATAGTCGCAGAGGGGTTTCCTTTTAAAAATATAAAAATTGTTTTCATTTCAATTTTAACAAGAGGCGGTTCGTAACAAACCTGTTTACACTTTAGACGATACTGAATGGTTCTTGAAAGTATAACTAGTTAAATTATAATGAAATTCTGTGAAAATTAGTGCGGTAGCTTTTTGTTGTTTAGCCTTTAATAATTAAGCAGCGATAGCTCAGTGGGGAGACCAATAGACTGCAATGCAGAGGGTCTCGGGTTCGAACCCACGTCGCGCACCTCTGACTTTCGGAAGTTATATGACTTTTCGAAATTATGTGCGTATTGATTGACAATTATCGCCTGCTCCGTGCCTCGGAGAGCACGTTAAGCCGTTGCTCCCGGCTGCCATAAACATCTATAGCAGTCGTTATTGGGAAAGTCAGTACCCTCTAATATCCTGACACTGGTCTAGCCTCGTTAGCCTTCGGGTTTCGGAGGTCAGGTGGCAGCCGCTCCGTGTAAAAACTGATATCCAGTCAAATCCGGTTAGACCAGAAAAGCCGACCCCAAGTGACTTGGGAATAATAAAGGCTAAGAGAGAAGAAAAGCCTTTAATAATTAACAGGGTCTGTGATGAAATCTGTGTTAGAAGTTAATGAGAATACCTAAGTTTATTCTGTTATGTTTCAAACGTTATTATCGTATAGCTTGTTATTTGCATGCGTTGTATAAAATTATTTATTTTATTTATTAAGAGAATGCATATTATGAATTTAATTTAAACGTGTGTGTGTTTCATTGTACAGCAGTAGTCGTGATAATAGGAACATGATGACTAATGATGCAGACAAGCAGATTTTAATACGCTCGTATAATTTACAAAATGGCAATTAAATTATCACTACATATTATAAAATAAAGTCCCCTGCCGCGTCTGTCTCGCGAACAGGCACTGTTTGTCTGTTCGCGATAAACTCAAAAAATACAGAACGGATTTTCATGCGGTTTTCGTCAATAGACAGGGTGATTCATGAGGAAGGTTTAGATGTATTAAGGTTGTACTATCCGTGCGAAGATCCGAAGCGGATTGCTGGTCCGTAAAAAACAAGATGCCAATTAAATTCTCCGTAATATGAAAATAAGTGAAAAGACCACAATTGTACTTTAATTTTAATTAATATATCTTTTATTTTCTTAATACGAATTCAATCGTGATAATGGGTACCTGACGATGACTAGATTCAATGTACAATTAGGTGTGCATTATTTGGGAGGACTATTAATAGCATTATACCGTGTTTTCACGAATCAATTATGAAAATAATGTTATATAAATTATTGAAATCTCTAATAAAGTATTGCAGATGACTTAATGGGTATCCTGTATTTAAGAATATCGTGGTATGAGGCGATACATCACTATATATACATATCTATGTATAGTGCTGTATCGCCCGCCCTCATATAACTGAAGAAGACAAATGTGTTTTTTACACTCACAGTAGGCGTAGGGCGAACTTATTGCTGGCTATTAGGTACATACACCAATAATTTTCGAACAGAAATTCGAAAATCAATTTTCCTATTCTAGAACCGGTCACAAGCGTAGCGCAATGTGGCCACGGGACTGGAGCAGTAAAGCCTTTTAGAATAGCTCTACAAGTAGAGAACAAGCCTACAAAATCAAAAAGTATTCGTACCCACAAAAATGCATTGACGTTACCAATTCAAAAGGCCTACGCATCGCTCAGCGTTGCCCAATGTACCGTGAAAAATTCAACCAACATGAAAACTCGCCGGCTTGGTTTATTTTTCCACTTTAATTTGAAAAACGTGCATTGGATTTCATCAAAACTATGAGCGCTCAAATCGAATGTGTGTACTGTTAAAAACACAATGCGTGGACCTTTGTTACATACATACATACAAATATCTCTGAAGCTAAAGGCAGGTATTTTAAACACCTATATTTCACCAACTGTGATTTTAGGTGCCATGTATCAATGGGCGAGCCGTTTATCGATTAAAAATTTTAAAAATCTTATCTCAGTACCCCAATAACGCTTTGTACAATCTAGGAAGCTGAAATCTCAGACACAGCATTGAATTTGCTACCACTGTGCCAACTTGCATGAGGTCAGGTACCCAGGTATGATGCATCAAGTCACTGTACAATTACTCTTTAAGGCCTTTTCTCTGCATCCGTTTAGGATGAACACTAATTAGATACATTATATCTTAGGTACTTAACGATGCATAAGATAAATAATTTCATAATTGTATAATTTAAACCCGTATGATGATTAAACCAGCGTTAAAACAAGGGGCATCTAAATTTAAAGAGATGGAGAGAACACTTATATTAATATATTATATATTAACATAAGTTTAATCTATTATAAATGCAAAAGTGAGATTGTTTGTTACGCTTTCACGCCTTAACTACTCAACTGATCATCATGAAATTTCGCATACATGTTGTCGGGATTACAAAATAGAACATAGGGACCATTTATCCAGAAAAATCTTTTACTAACCTAACCCAAATTACATTTACGCAAGCGAAGCCGTGTGCAATATATAGTATTAACATATTTTTTCCCTGAACCTGCTTCTTAACTTTCTTTTATTTTTTTTAAAACAAATCCCTCACAAGGTATAATTCCTTTATCGCGGGGGACTTTAAACCCAAACACGTATCAACTATTTGTAGATCATAAATGTCTTTGTCCCATGAGGGATTCGAGGAGAGGTCACCTCTTAAACCACTACGCCATCCTAGAAATCAACCATGCTGACATAGGTACAACTGCTTCACTATTTATTTTACAGACTGCCAAGTCTACATTGCTTCAAGAAAATGCATTTTAATTTGTAGTACACTAGAAACTTATAAGTACATACGAACTGAACCTATTGAATCCATTATTTATTCTCTGAACAAGTTTACCCCGGAGCATCTTAGTATTGGATCCGGCAAGCAGTCTAGCTGCGAGCAATCACCTAACTTCGTCCAGTGCTTACGGTACCATGAAATTTCCCGGAGTCGCACTGGACTTAGTTAAATCGAACGTATAGGCTTTGCTCCGACAGCATTTATTTAAATGCTGGATACTTAAGCATTTCAGAATTTGGTTCCTTTTACTATGTCAACTTTTTCTGGCCGACTGTGCTTCGATAATTAGTATAGTAAATCATTTTATCCGTCACAATTGTATGAAATATGTGACTGTAAAATATCATTTCATAGATATTACGCTTGCATAGTGGATGGGTAAAGCAGAGATTTACCACACATTTTTTCGATATAGAATAGTCATCTAAGCCCAAAAGAAAATATCAAATTCGTCTTAAACCTGCACCTCAGCTGAGGGATTACTTTAACCCCAAATATGCTTACATTAAGAAAAAGCTGTGCTGTTTCTAAAGTAGGTACACCACATGTATTTTGTATTTATCGCGTTATTAGCTCAGCAACAGAGTATATGATGTCTTAAGCGTCTATCAGCGACATTAGGAGTGTTTACGCCTTATGCTTAATTTCGAACAGCAACATCTTAAATAAGATTCATACTCTGAAGTATTTAATTGGATTAATTTATTTTACTACGCTAAATTTTCAAAATATTTTATTATTCTCTACAAAGTAAGGTAAAAGTTTATCGTAGATGGAACATAATTATTTTTGTAGACGCTTTACTATGTAAATATTGGGTCGAAAACTACGATGAGTAATGTGCATAGTAAATGGACTACAAAAATAATTATATTTCATGTATGATAAACTTTTACTAGTCTGTAGAGAGTATTAAAGCATTTTAATATAAACCCTTATTAATTAATGACTTAAAATTCTCAAAATATCTCATTAATTTGCGACGTCATCATTCGTAACTGATCACAAGGCGTAAATGGTCTAAGTAACTTACCATCATAAAAACCGCTTCCTATTCCACCTTAGTACCATCTCATTTTCCATCAGCTTATGATCTCACTCAAAAACCTATATTTCTACTTTTCGACCAACAAAAAAGGCATTTCACTAAAAGTCACATAAATTCTCCTTCACAAGATGACCTGCTAACTAAAACCAACATCTTAAAGATGACATGATTAAGTTACTTAAAGCATGTTTTTCCCGCGGAAACTCCTTCGAAGGCTTCTATGCAGACAGTAAATTTTTGGCATAGTTATAATTAGTTTCAGCCCAAACGCGATTCCAGAAGTTAAATTTGATTTCGTGAGTTCCGTCAGGGATGTGTTACTAAGCGAGAAAAAGTACTTAAGGAAAAACAATGCTGTTAGTATAGCAACAATGTAAAATAACATTAGCTTTGTATCCCTGGAGAGGAAGGCAATGTATTTCCACGCAGTGTATGACCACATTTCATGAGATTTGTTTTAGACTACATATTTTATTTCTTAGCCTATGAAATTGCCGTGTATCCCGACATCTAATTTTGTGATTTCTATATTTAAGACAATAAGAATGATTATTTCAAAATTGACTTAAATTTCGAAAAAAGGACTATGAGTGATAGAACGATATTTTTCTTTTTCTGATGGTAAGTGGTCAGCGTAGCCTATGGACGCCTGCAACACCGGAGGCATCACTTGCGCGTTGCCGACGCTTTAAGAAAGGAAGAGGAGAAAAAGGAAGTAGAAAGGAGATGGAGCGGGAAGAGGGAAAGAGAGTGATAGGGCCTCCGGCACTCTCACTCACCGAACGAAACACAACAGTAGGAATACTGCTATTTCACGTCGTTATTCTGTGACACGGTAGACGTTCCCCGGTCGAGCCGGCCTATTCATGCTAAAACCAGCGAGGCTCTACTACCTTTAAATATTATATAATAATAACAATGTATTAATAATGATGAATGATTAAAAATGTATAAATATTACAATATTATATAATAATAGCAGCGATAGCTCAGTGGGGAGACCAACAGACTGCAATGCAGAGGGTCTCGGGTTCAAACCCACGTCGCGCACCTCTGACTTTCGGAAGTTATATGACTTTTCCAAATTATGTGCGTATTGATTGACAATTATCGCCTGCTCCGTGCCTCGGAGAGCACGTTAAGCCGTCGGTCCCGGCTGCCATGAACATCTATGGCAGTCGTTATTGGGAAAGTCAGTACCCTCTAATATCCTGACACTGGTCTAGCCTTAGGGTATCGTTAGCCTTCGGGTTGCGGAGGTCAGGTGGCAGCCGCTCCGTGTAAAAACTGATATCCAGTCAAATCCGGTTAGACCAGAAAAGCCGACCCCAAGTGACTTGGGAATAATAAAGGCTAAGATAGAAGAATAACAATGTAAATCGATTAATTATTTATATAGAATTTGTGTTGAAGATTAAGTGATAAAGTATCTACCCGGCTTCATTGCTTTAATTAATCATAATTACAGTAATTTAAGTACTGTTTTAGATAAGTATGTATGCTAAGTCCTAATAGTGAAGTGTGCATGGAAAATATCATCGAATCCTATAATATTATTGAAATATAAAAAAATTGTTTGTATGTAAAATACGTCGTTACCATATATTTCTTTATATCTAATAGCAATTTTATAGAAAAGTCTATAATAATATAGAGCGAGCCTATTATCGTCTACTACGCACAAACTCATGTTGATACTGAGAATTTCTTTATAGAAGAATCCAATTTTGCCTAGTCTAACAATACAACCTAAATTATCTATAGTCAAAATATTTTTTATTACCTAGAGACATTTACAATATATTATTATACATTATTCATTATATCACTAATCTAATATATATTTACAAAAGTAACACAAAATAATTATAAAAATTATAATTATTTACAAATCTGGTTTAGGCGTCATAGTATGCAATATCTATATAATACGTATAATAAAAGATATTTAAGAACAATGAGGATGAGATTGGTGACAGGGATATTTATAAAAACCAAAACTTTTTTTTAGTTTACTCTGGCTGTTTGGAAATTTCTGCGCGCATTACGAATAAAAAACTACACAAAATTAAATGCGGTTTTCGCAGTTGTATTGCTAGACGTCTAACTTAAAGTCTTCTGCATGTTTCATCTTGATACATTGCATCAAAGTGCAGTATTGTGGTCGTAAATCATCTACTTCTTACATGCAATAAAAAAATATCTATAATATATTTTTTTTTGTTGCTATATATAATAGATAATAGATAGGTACTTCTAAATTCTACGCCTACGAAGTGACGGACAAAAGCTAGCATTCTAACTAATATTACAAATGCGAATATAAGTTTGTTTGTTTGTTACGCTTTCACCCCTTAACTACTCAACCGATCATTATGAAACTTCGTATACACTTTGTCAGAGGTAGGAAAAAGAACATTTCATCCAGAAAAAGTACTGTTCCCGAGGGACAAAAAATTTACATAACCTTCATTTACAGGAAAGCCGCGGGTATATAGTATAAGTAATCGAGTGACACCTTGCTCCTTCATGACATAAAATATTTGATTCAGATGTTCAGGTAAAAACGAATTTATCAATAAAAATATAAAAATTTACAATTATTAAAGTAAAATTAAATAATTTAATTAGTTTCTATTATAGCTGATTTACTAATTGAGGAGTATAGTTTCAAAACCCGCCAATACGATATCAGAACGAAAAATAATGTTCCGATTGAATATGAAGCTCCTTCGTTGCTTCTATCGCATTGCATTGATAGTTTTCAATAAAACCCACCAAAATTCTATTAAATCAGCTCACAAAAGTAGCAGTTTGTTGCAAACACCGGGAAAACAGTCCATTTATATTATGACTTAAATGTTTTTTTGAGATTTACCATTATTTGGTAAAAAGTATTTAAGAGGATTTTGAACCTAAACTACTCAATTAGGTATGTAAACTTAATTACATAATACCGAAAAGCTCTCAGACCATAATTTCTATCATTAATATTAACAACTTTTCAGAAACGAGAATAAATATTTTTTCGCCGCATTGAATTTTAAGCAGCTACCTTTTTGTAGATTTTTTCTTTTATTGTTCAAAATGTAAATCTAGAGAAAATTTAAATATTCTACCACATTCTACCACATACACACAACACCATCTAGCCCAAACTAAGCAGAGCTTGTACTATGGGTACTAGACAATGGATAAACATACTTATATACTTTTTTTTTGTAAATACATACATATTATACATAGAAACACCCAGACCAAGACAAACATCCATGTTCATGCACACAAATATTTGACTTGTGCGGGAATCGAACCCGCGACCTCAAGCGTGGCGTTCGGTTACACTAACCACTACGCCATTGAATGAATGTTTTGTTTATAAATAGTGCAAACAATTATATCACTTTTATAGCAGTAATACGTACTACGTATTTCTGACTACAATATGGAAGATAGTAGTGCTAAAGTCGAATGCTGTGGGTTCTCAGATATTATAATCTCTGTGACTGACGTGTGTACCTATGCTGATACCACTTACCAAAAGAACCTTCATCTGACTCACTCGAGACCTCACTACAAGCCAAATACGTAAGTGCAAAACTCAGGTTATTGGATCATAGCCATTCCTAAAAGTATTTTTCTGATTGTAGGCTTTTCGCGTTTCACGATGTCACTGATTATTATTTGAATTAGGTATATGCATAATGCAATTTGACGATAATACCGTATTTTTTATTTTAAGAATAGACCGTTTAACGGTATGTCTAATAGGAATAAATCCCGCGTTCCGGGAGTTTACAAACATTCAAACAACGGACTCAAAGAATACTCAGACAAACTCTCGACTCTACCTAACTCTCGACTCTACCTAACTTATGACTCTAACTCGAAAATCTTATTTTAGATCACAAAATTCCGTACCCCACACGGATCCACCGTGGATTTGTGGTTAACACAATATTTTGTTCCGTGTTTGCACCCACAACATTCAAAGCAGTGGCAGGGAAAAGCGACTACATAAATCACTACGCCATCCGTACAATTGAATGCTGAGTTGATAATCGCACATCAATATCTAATCTAGAACAAAATTACTCTGAACTTTAGTCTAATTTAATTTCTAAACCCTAATGATATACTAAAATCAAATGAAAACGATATTTAACATTCGGTAATCAATCGTTGCATACCAAATAGTTAACAATTTAATGATACCACGTTCAATGTTAAAACGCTGACGTCATTGGTGTTCTGACGATACTGCTATCTTCTAAATAAGGATAGTGTGGATACGACAATAAAAAATAAATTAAAAATAAACTGTATGTAGCCCAACTACAAAACAATAATTATATTAAAAAGAAAATTGCCATAACGTTTAACCTGAGATAAAGAAAATTCAAAATAATAATTATTATAAATGCGAATTGGAGTTTTTGATTGCCACGCTTTCACGCTAACGTAAACTATGTTTTCAATCATACCATATAATTAACATTCGTTATTTATGCAACTTGAAAGAGTACAAGCACTCTGTCACGATGAATCAAACCTGTGACCTCACGCACAATACTTCGATTCATAACCGCTACACCACTGACGTAGTTAGTTATGATACATAAATAATAATAGTGATATATGCACACATAATTAATGTTACACTGATAAATCAAAATAGTTTAAGCTAGATAGATAAAAGCCTCAATGCCACCTCTGAATAATTTAAAATGGTAATTAGTTAAATCAACTTTAGAGTGCAAGTTGCTACGCTATAATAATAATAGTCAACATTAACTTCTGCAAAAGCATTTAGTCTCAAGATATAAGTAAAAATATATTATGGATAAAAAAATGCATTTACTTATTCTATCCCGTGGGTGTAATGAGAGACAAACTATAGAAATAAGATAGAACAATATTTCTCCAAAGAGAAAAGGTTTTTGTTCAAAAACCTTCCAAATAAAGGCATAATGACACTGACGAGGTTTATTGCAACAAATAATATACATACATGTTTCTATTTTAACAAATACAATACGGTAGTTGATATAATTTTGTTTTATATTTAGGTTGAATAGTTACATTAGCCAACCTTCAAAAATAAATATTTTATACTATACTTGATATTATTGACAAGAGTAAATGAAATGAAACACATAAAGAACAGAAGGGGTAAAATTATAGGACACTTAATTCGACATAATGATTTTATCACAAACATAATGGAAGGGAAGATAGAAGTAAGAAGGAAGAGGGGAAGACCAAGAAGAAGATACACCGATCAACTGAAAGAAATTTGGAAAGTTGAAACTTATAAGGAACTGAAAGAGATGGCATTGGAAAGAGAAAGATGAAGATTGCTACACCGGCAAGTGCAAAGCACTTAAGTTTTGGATGGATGGATGGACTATAGTCGAATATAAGTAAGATACCAGCGTTTCAAATCTTGTAGTAAGGGTTGTCAAATGACAGAAAAAGGATGCACGATAAAAACTGTGATGTAACCGCTATTAAAGTATAGCTGTCCGAGAGTGACGGCAAGTTACCCCCTCTAAATTAACTACTTCATCATTTTGCAACAAATTTTGATAATGTTTTCACATTAAGATTTCTTTTAGAGTAGTAAAGCCTCGCTGATTTCAGCATGAATGGGCCAAGTTGACCGGGAAAGCACTACCCTCTCACAGAATATCGACAAGAAATAGCAGTATTCCTACTGTTGTGTTTTTTCGGTGAGTGAGAGTGCCGGAGGCCCAATCACCTTCTTTACCCCTTGCCGCTCCTTTTCTTTCCCACTTCCTTTTTCTCTTCTTCCTTTCCTAAAGGGTTGATAACACGCAAGTGATGCATCTGGTGTTGCAGACGTCCATAGGCTAAGGTGACCACATACCATCAGGTGGGCCGTATGCTTATTTGCTACCTTAGTTGTATAAAATTAAAAAAAAATTGCTGTTATGTGTAAATAAAACATTGGACAATACACTATTCCAAAATATGCTGAAGAGATAAAAAACAAGCGTCAGTCTTCAAATACACGTGTAAAGTAATTTAATATCAGTAGTTCCAGTTTTATAATCAAGTTAATTAAAGCAATAAATTGCAAGTGACATTCATCATCATAGCTCAGAACCAGGTCAAATTCATTTAGTTGACGTACACAAACTTTTATTGTTGAAGTTTGTTTTACGTTTGTTCTGTATAAGAAAGAGATGGATGTTTGTCGTATAAGATTGCAGTCGCTTATATCAATCAAAAACTTTGTTTATTGTAATAACAATAGTGAGATCAAATATTTCGTTGTTTACTGTCTCTTCTTTCTAGTTTTTTATAACTACCGTCATTTTAGAAAAATAATGCATAGTAGGTCACTTATCTGCATAAGGTTAAATAGGATTGTATGATACAATATATGCTACATTACGTCATAAATTTTAGTTTTAATTGTATTATATTATTTACACATTGCATACTGACATTATAATATTAATTTGTTATTTTTGTTACGCTTTCACGCCTTAATAACTCAACAGATCATCATTAAATTTTGCGTACACATTATCAAGGATACATTTCATCCCGAAAAAATGCTGTTCATGAGCGAGTGTAGTCGCGGGTAAAAACTAGTACAAATATAAATTGCGACGCTATAACCTAATCCACACTATTCTAACATAGTTCGCAAAATATCAGGAATGCTAGTACTTACGTGAGTTACTGTATTCACTTTGTTAGTCAAACGATACATGTATTTAGAGCAATTTCAGTTGACTCTATTTGTGCTGAATATTAAATAACATGCTTCAATTTCAAAGGCTCGATGACTGGCTTATATAGACTGACTTGATATGACCTTTAAATAGATGGTTATAATGTTCAGGTATGTTTTGTTTTATAAGGATACTTACCACTTCCACTGTAGACCAACGTTCTTTCTATGGTGCGGTGGACTTTTAAGGCTTCCTGTCTATTGAAGGAGAGCGAGGCTTCGGGGCAAAGAAACGGAGAAATATTAACCAATAGGATTGCATACTGGAGCGGAGCGGATATTTTATGTAATCCTATTGGTTAATATTTCTCCATTTTTTTGCTTCGCAGCCTCACTCCCCTTCAATCGACAGGAAGCCGCTTCAATGGATAGGCAGCTTAAGACATTCAAACTACGGACACAAAGAACACACAGACTCTGAACTTTAGTAAATCACACAAATTTTTGTGCCGTCCCATCGAACCCACAACACTCGGCGTGCTGGCGGTGGTAAGGCATCATACCATTTAGCCTGAATGGGTATTCAGTCAGTGTAAGGATAAATAATTAATATATCTAGTGAAAGTCCTAGTTCAATACCTGCTATTTCAAGGAGCAACACGAGTAGAAAATACCTTGACTCAAAGAAAAGGTGGATCTCTTTTTCCAACTTCTTTAGTTCAAGACAGTTTAGTTTTCCTAGAGTCAGAACTCAGCGGTTTCATGGTCTCCACGGCTGAACAGCTGTAGGCACACGTAAAGAATATCCAAATTTCGATAGCAATGTTTCAGGTCTCACGTAATAACGGGCGAGGCCCAACCGAAAGCGTAAACTTAAACCAGCGACGCAGTTCTAATTTATAACATAATAAAAACAAAGCCACATATTATGATGGAGTACCGTTACTTGTTTGTCTGTCCCGAATGCTTTTAGTAATATTTCACATGCATAAACAGATCCACCGTATATTATAAAACAAATTTATATGACAATTAGGCATTTTCACCCTTAACGCCATCCCTCAAACCGGTAATGGGTATACTGCACATAATCGTTGCCATAACGGTCATTTTCCGGCAACAATTCAACGTCCCATGCTATATTATTTGCTGCGACGAATTTGAACGACAAATATGATAATGGTGCTGCCAAATTGATGGCATTTTTATTATTTTTTTTGGAAGTTTATGGGATTGGAAAAGGAGTAAATATGATTTTTATGATGAGTTTTGTTTTTGCATTATCGTATCATGACGAGCAGTTATGTTTTGCTAAAGTAAGCCTTTAACAAAAACATGGGGCAAGATTCAAAAGTAAAGTGGAGGAGCTAATCGCCGTTTACTGGACACAGTTTCAGTCAATCAAACGTACAGCCTACGATCGTCAGACGTTTGATTTTTGTTTATTTTTTTATAGACTACTCCCACACTTGGTATAATGCCTGTGTCGCGGTGGACTTTACAAACATTTAGACAAGGGACTCAAAGAACATCCAGACTCGGAACAACAATGTGGGAACCCACAAGTGCGGCACATGACCACAGGTGGAAGTGGCGAGGCAAACACTTAAACCACTACGTGGCGTAGTGGTCACCGTGCAGTCGACGTAAGTCTGGTGAAAGGTGAAGAAGTAACGTCGTACAAGTTTTTTTCTTTTCACTATCTCAGATTTTCAGATTGGACCATTTACAGTTTGTCTTTATAGTGTATGTAGTGTCTGCAAAAAGATCGACTCTGTTGCAAATGTTTGGACTCTTTTGTGCTCCACTATGGGTCTGCATGAGGTTACTGTAACTTATGGACGCTTACTCGTAGCGTAACACTCCTACGTGGCCGTCTTTAATAATAATAAAGCCATTTGACGACTCGATGGCGTAGTGGTTAGTGTAACCGACTGCCACGCCTGAGGTCGTGGGTTCGATTCCCGCACAAGTCAAACATTTGTGTGCATGAACATGGATGTTTGTCTTGGTCTGGGTGTTTCTATGTATGATATGTATATATTTACAAAAAAAAAAAAAAAAAGTATATATGTATGTTTATCCATTGTCTAGTACCCATAGTACAAGCTCTGCTTAGTTTGGGCTAGATGGTGTTGTGTGTATGTGATAGAATATTATTATTATTATTATTATTATTATTTATTCCATAAACCCTAATTTTCACATTTCAAATGTTGTTAGTAATTTTTATAGATGTACATATCTAATATCTAGTTTTAGCTAAAGTTAGAGTACTTAAATAAGATATCTAATTAATTTTTGATATGGATCGCATTTTGGGTATAGGTATCACCCAACTTTTCCACTTTTTCTATCCTTGCCCTGGTCTATCAAATCTCTCCCCACCACTTACACGATGTCGTCTGTCCATCGCTGCTTTGCATCGTGGCCGTCTTAGCAACAAATATTTCTCGTCTCCTGCATTGTGCTGACGCCTCGTTAAGGGGCCAGAAACAAACTCACTGCAGGAATAAAGCTCAAAGTTATTTAAGTACAATTTCAGTAGTACAGAGGTATATGCCTAGTGGGCTGATTGATGGGCCATTTTGAGCAAAATGCCAGATGTAACACAGGATGCCACTGTGCCCCAACTCTATTAATACACCAAATTGCATGTAAATTACCTCAGTAACTATTGCTTTATAAGTGGAATTGATTTTGTTTTGGTTGGTACTAGAATGTGAATTAAATTATTTAACGTGTTATTAATAATCAATTTCGTCCAAAATCTTTATTAGTATATAGATTTTAACATATTAAAACTATTATCTAAAAGCCTAAATTTATTACGTATTGGTTTTTGAAAAACTACAAGACGTCCAATCCTTGTAATGAAGACTGTTGAATATAGAGTTCCGATCTGGTCTCAGTGTCATGAACATCACAAATGGAATTCTCCTACATGGCTTAAAATAGATGTCAGGTTTGAACGTAAATTGCATTCCATTTCACGTTTGATGTTTAGTGGACTACGTGGGAACTCTATTTTGAACAGAATATTTTATAACGAGCAATTACCTTCCAATCCTACCTAATATTATAAATTCAAATGTGAGTTTGTCTATTTGTTTTTTAGGCTTTGACGCCTTAACTATACGACCAATCATCTAAATATTTCGCTTACACTTTGTCAGGACCACAAAAATGGTCATGCATTTTATCCAGGAAAACTGTTCCTGGAGTCAGGAAAATATTGATAAAATCAGGTCTGTATATTTATACTGATATCATAAAGCAGAACGATTTGATTTTTATACGTTGGTGGTTTGTTTGTTTGTAAAGATTTAAATTAAAAGCTTCTTACACATTTAGAAGGCCTTATTATCACCGAGTAACATAGGCTACATTTTATTCAAAATAAGTAATAATGTTACTAACATAATCTAACCTTTGAAATTAAACTGCTATATACGGATTTTATCGCGTTGTTTATTTGACACTTTATTACAAAATTTTGAAAATTGTTACACTACTACTACTATTAAACTTTACTAATTTTTAAGCTAATTAAATTATTATTAAACTATTTAGATTTAATTTATTTTTACACTTTCCCCGACGTTTCGGTTGCTTTTCAGCAGCCATGGTCACGGGGAGACTAAGATGGCAGTTGTCTCAATGTTCCAGTTCCATATTATGTAAATCTTCTTCTTCTTTCTTATTTTTTCTTTTGAGAAGAAAGAAAAAAAGAAGACTGATAATTGATTTCGTCAATCAGATATACATAGCTTTGTCCTCAATTAGATGATTTTAGCGACATGCGATGGTTATGGGCAATCAGTGTGATTCGAAAATTGCATAAGCATATTCAGAAATAAGTCTATATAATATTAAAACTAACAATATGGGCTGTTAGTTTTACTTATGTGCATAATGCTGATAGAATCGACAGCGATCGTGAGCAACAGTGTAAGGCTCTCATTACGTATCGTAAAGCACTTGCATACAATTTACAGCTAGTGCGCTAGAATCTACACCTTTACCACCTACCCTAAATATTTTTAGTTCATTGTTATGGCAGTAATGCAGTGCTTGTTTATTTAACACGCCGATAATAATTATATTATATGCCTCTTACCATTTTGAAGAGTATAGTATCCATGATGAACAGATATGTGGTAGCTATCCGGATGAGAAGTTAGCAGAAGGTCCAACAGTGAAGGATTTTGGCTCACCACATCTGGGATTCGTGTGGGCGTCGTAACCAGTTGTGACAGGCCATATGCCAAACCGAAGTCGTGAACAGATCTCTCCGCATGACTGGTCTTGCTGGAACTGAGCCAGTCGGCGTGGTGGGCGTAAAAATTGGCAAGTAAAACAATCTACGCGGACGAGATCTGCTGCTGCACGAAGTCTGATGCCATCTGGATGTGCTCAATGAGTCGGTCAGTTTCGGTGTCACCGCTATGTTATAATTATATGCTTCTTACCATTTTAAAGAGTAGTTAGTATCTATGATGTCGAAATCTTGAATGACGAGCTGCAATATTGCAGCTGTAACTGCGGCTGCTGGCAGCAGACTTGCCCTCCAATTATCTTTATAAAAAGACTACTCCCATCCTAGGAATAATTCCTGTGTCACAGAGGACTTTACAAATATTAAAACAACTGACACAAAGAACACCCAGACTCGGAACAACCATGTGTGGAACACAAAATTTTTTGTTTCGAGTGAATGAACCCACAACACTCGGCGCAGTGGCAGCGGCGAGGTTTCCACTTAAACCACTACGCCTAATGTGCAGTCAATTGTTCCTTGTTATAATATTTAAATTGTAACTCTGCCGATTACGGTGCATGAGATCTTGGGGTCGATGCCCAACTCGGGCAAAATTTCATTGAGTATTTTTGGCAAAAAATTATTTGTTGTTCAGAGTCACGATGTCTGGTCCTCTGTTACTTGGAACCTAGAAATTCCTTTTAACTATATAATAATATGGGTGTAATACATCTCTACTTAACGCATAGTCGAAGTATATAGGCGTGAGGTTATGTATATATTTGATAAATCGCCAAAGTGACAGATAAGGATGATATTTCGCAAATTTTCTTGTCGTCTACCAGACACAACAAATACGATGCGACTCTAGGCGGTCTTTGTATTATTTTTTTGAATGTAAGGCGCTGCAGCATATGTATAATTACTAAAGAGGGTGTCGAATTTCTTAAAGAAAAAATAAAAATTGTTGTGTTCCGTACTGCTACCAAAAATTTGTGAAAAATCATACATACATTCATATAACTTGTATTGATTATTCATCCCAATTAATATTGTAAAATGAGAGCATGAGTTCGTTTGTTTGTTTTTTATGCTTCAAGCCTTAATTACTTGAAATTATTATAATAAAGAGTTTTCAGGGCAGACGCCGTTTTTCATCCATAGTTAGCAATATACCGGTCCACCAGACACCCATACCCATAGCCCATATATTAAAATCCATACGTAGCAATAGTCCTATGCCTGCTGTGGCTAGTGTCGCTGTAGGTGTTCCATCCCACCTTTGATTAAAACTCTCGAAGGGCATCTTTACGTTGGACCCATGTCTCTGTGTAAGCCTCCCAAAGGGCCAGGTATTTTCTAATATAATATGTTAGAAAGCACCTGTGATAAGAGAAACATAATAATAATAATAATAATATTCTACCACATACACACCATCTAGCCCAAACTAAGCAGAGCTTCAATTTATCATGAAATTTGAACCTTACATCCAAAAACAGGAATGTTTCTGAGCGAGCAAAGCCTTGGCAAAAACGTAGTGTTTTATGAAATAAAAATATCTTCACCTATCTCTTATAATGCTAAAAGCTCTTTTCGAATTATAAGCTTTGATAGGTACTACCGACCTTTAAAAACATGGCATATTAGCTTTTTAATCTCAGTTTTTATATAGACAACACAGTTTGTATTGTCATACCGTCTAAGAAATAGTTTTGCAGTGCAAAGGTGCACCTTATTACTCTTACAAAGCCTTTCTGCGAGGCTCTAGCGCGGTAAGAAGAGACATATTGGTGTTCGGTTCGCTTAGACGTAAATTAAAAATAATTCTGAAGGTATTTTTTATCGGAATGCACGTTTATATGAGCTACGAAATATTATTTTACAGAGATTTCGTTCTATATTATGATATTATACACTAGATATGACACTTTCATATTAATAATAATATCAGCCCTATATTAAACTGTCTTATTGCTGGCCACGTGCTTCTTCTCATTGTGAGAAGGGTTAGGCCATAGTCCATCACGCTGGCCCAGTGCGGGTTGGCAGACTTCACATACATATCTTCAAGAACATATGGTGAACTTTCAGACATGCAGGTTTCCTCACAATGTCACCGTTAAAGCGAGCGATAATTAATAATAATAATATAATATTCTATCACATACACGCAACACCATCTAGCCCAAACTAAAAAGAGCTTGTATTATGGGTACTAGACAATGGATAAACATACATATATAATTTTTTTTTGTAAATACATTCATGTTATACATAGAAATACCCAGACCAAGACAAACATCCATGTTCATACACACAAATGTTTGACTTGTGCGGGAATCGAACCCGCGGCCTCAGGCGTGGCAGTCGGTTACACTAATTACTCAAAATTATTACTCGAGTTGGTGTTTTTGTTATAAGTAAATAGAAGGTACTCTTCTGCTTAACTTTTCAGGGATAAAACCGCGAGAATATGTATGTATGTGATATCAACTCAAAACATTCGATCAATAATCGCACTCATCTAACAGTGTGGAACGCACGATAAGTAACATTTTTTATTACAAACACGGCGCCTCGCGGTGCTTGTACGTGCCTGCCTCTAAAAAGCTTATGTGGAGCTGTGTGAACATCCTGTATAGAATAGAAAGAGTCTGGATTTTTACGCCAGATTGAAGTAAAGGCTTGTTGCCGTGATGTATTACCTTTCTAGATACGGTAGTATATTATCTGTACTGAGATTATAAAGAGGAAATATTATTTTTGTTTATCTGTGTGTATTTATGTCAGCAATGGTTCTAGAGCGTAATATGAGACGAGCCTATTGCCTTATACGGCATAGCTATAAATATAATTACTTGACGTAAAAGCACTTTCGAAAAGTTATGTAAATACTGAGCAAAATCACGTTAATACACGTTTTTCGTTATATAAAAGTTACGTAAGTGGAAATCCCTAGTATCTGCCTATCTCTCGAGAGAGCAGCGCTAGCTCAGTGGGAGACCAACAGAATGCAATGCAGAGGGTCTCGGGTTCGAACCCACGTTGCGCACCTCTGACTTTCGAAAGTTATATGACTTTTCGAAATTATGTGCGAATTGATTGACAATTATCGCCTGCTCCGTGCCTCGGAGAGCACGTTAAGCCGTCGGTCCCGGCTGCCATGAACATCTATGGCAGTCGTTATTGGGAAACTCAGTACCCTCTAATATCCTGACACTGGTTTAGCCTTAGGATATCGTTAACCTTTGGGTTGCGGAGGTCAGGTGGCAGCCGCTCAGTGTAAAAACTGATATCCAGTCAAATCCGGTTAGACTAGAAAAGCCGACTCCAAGTGACTTGGGACTAATAAAGGCTAAGGGAGAAGAAAAGTTACAATATTAAACCTCTCTCCATTTTTTATGAATGCTATGCTTCTGATTACTGCTAGATCACCAAGTCATATATTGCAGATATACCCAACTGAAAATGCGGCAATACCCTTCAGAAAAGAGATTCAAGGGATAAACCAGGTCAACGGATTGGTTATCCTATTCCACAGGTACAATATTCAAATGCAACAAGACTGTAGAATAAATTTGAAATGACGTTGCATCGCATGTTGCGTTTTTCAATGTGAAGCTTCTCTAATATTTCTATGTGCATAAAAATGTTAGGAACTTACTACATGTCTATTACTTGCTTTATAAGTATTCAGAGTATGAAGCTGAAAAGTTTTAGACTACCATCGATGTATTTTTAAAGTGAATGTAGGTGTAAAGTTATTTTTGTGTTCATACTTTCAATAAACGTAGAAAGAGAGCAATCTATTTAGTTCAGTTTGCTTTTGAGGAAGTAAAAAGAGAAGAAAGGAATAGTCCTTTTTTCTCTTTTTACTTCTCACTTCTGTGTTCTTTTAGGACATTCCGTGTGTTAGTTTCAGTTTTGAATACACAGTATTTATAACTAATGGAAGTACAGTGGACTTGTGTGTTGCGAGTCGTTGTTTCAAACCCACTTGGTCTGGATTCACTCCTAGTTAAAGCATTTTGCTTAGTAAGAATAATCCTAACTAATATTTAACTGTCTGTGGCACAGCAGTAGCAAATGCGACTGCCGTGTATGAGGTCGCGGGTTCAAATTCCGGGTCAGGCCAACAATTATTGCATTTAATTGTTAACAAAACTCAATACCAGCCCATAGTTAGGAAGTTGTTGATGTAGACACCACCAACTTCCTAATTCTGGGCTGCGCGGCCCCAAAGTTCTTTTTTATATTTTTATTATTTTGCATGTCGAAATGACCACACTCCGCCTGATCGTAAACGATCATGCGGTCCAAGAGCAGTGGCCTCCAAACCATCCTCACATCAGCTGAGGCGATATTGAAGTCCCTACTTTAACGGCCTGAGAAGGTGCTATTCACGCCCCGCTTAAAGGACCCAGGATGGAAGAAAGAAGGAAGCACGTGCTTTGGTCTGCCAATGCACGTGTTTCCTCGCCTTGATCGTCTAACACCACCAACATACGCACGATCGTACGTACGTGCGAATGTATGTACGTAACTATAGTAACGATACGTTTTAAATATGTGTTTGGTGGAGATGCCGGGGTGCCATTTTATTGCGGTGAAAATATTTCTATGTTTTATGTTCATTCACAGGAAAACCTTTTTTTATATCCAGGTTGTCTGGTAATTAATGAATAACCTTTAAATGTCTTATAGGAGAACTGATGGCCGTTCAGAAAAAAAGAGATATTAGAAAAGTGCAATAGCTAGTCATACTTTCGACTGTCTATCTATTAGCATAATTAGTGTTTAATAATAAAACAACAAAAATCCGATGGAATTCATTCATTTATGGTCGTAGTGTAGCTACAAGAAAGATAAATATGGTAATTAAAAAAAAAAACATATCTCAGGTAGTAGTTAGGATAGATTTATTTTCATATATTTTCTGAACGGCCTTCAGTTCTACTATAAGTCATTTCAAGGTTATCCATTAAACTACCGGACATCCTGTATATATATATTTTTTTATTATTAACTAGTTTTTTGCCCGCGGCTTCGTTCGCGTAAATGTAGTTAAGTTATGTTAGTAATAGTACTTTTTAATTAATAATAATAATATATAATATTCTACCACATACACACAACACCATCTAGCCCAAACTAAGCAGAGCTTGTACTATGGGTACTAGACAATGGATAAACATACATATATACTTTTTTTTTTTGTAAATACGTACATATTATACATAGAAACACCCAGACCAAGACAAACACCCATGTTCATGCACACAAATGTTTGACTTGTGCGGGAATCGAACCCGCGACCCCAGGCGTGGCAGTCAGTTACACTAACCACTACGCCATCGAGTCGTCTATTTTGATGAATGAATATTGAAATGATGAATTTAATTGGTGAAAGATACCCTATAGCCTTTTCTGTTCCCTTGACAATGTTTATGCAACTTTCATTATAATCGGATTCGCATTTGTTATATCAGTTACGATGTTAGCTTTTTATGCCTAGAACAAGTAAGAAAATCGATTTCACGGCTTAGAAATACAGAATAATAAACAGGCTTTCGATTCAGATAATACCTTTACATTTCTCTTAAATGTTTAACTAGTCATGCTGCTGACTGTACGTTTGCTTTGCGTGCGGTCGCATGAGAGCTACCGTATGATCGGCGCTAAATTAAATTGGTGGATTTTTTGATAAATAATAATAATCGTCTTTTCATAAGAAAAAATTATAAAATACCACACATAAATTCACCACATTATGCAGTCACCTCTAGCAATATCACTATAAAAAATAAGATACTTATTAAAGGACCATGGCTGCAGAATAATTAAAGTTAAACCATGTAACCTATTGAGTCGCAACGGCACACCATTAGCTAGACACAATAAGTTTTCAATTATGCATGGCATTCCAACAATTGACAAGTCAAATAGTTTTAAAATTATCTTAAATTTGTGTTTTCAATATATCCACTCACGATGAATTACGCTAGCTTTCGACTAAAGACCGCCTGACAGCTATACTAATATTATAAAGAAAAATATTTTATATATATTTATATTTATATTTTTTGTTTGTTCATTTGTTTGTAAATGTATAATAATAATAATAATAATAATATTCTACCACATACACACAACACCATCTAGCCCAAACTAAGCAGAGCTTGTACTATGGGTTCTAGACAATGGATAAACATACATAGATACTTTTTTTTTGTAAATACATACATATTATACATAGAAACACCCAGACCAAGACAAACATCCATGTTCATGCACACAAATGTTTGACTTGCGCGGGAATCGAACCCGTAATAAAGTATTAGAATTTTAATGTAACAATGCACGTAAAATGTAAGGCAGTATTTTGTTGTCATCGGTAAAACAATAAAACAATGTCTAATTCATCTCTTTCTATATTTTAAGTGATTAAATCGCTTCCCCATAATTAATATAAGGTGTTCTTCTCTAACTTCAGAAGACCTAATAAATATTAAGATACTTTAGAGGAACATAGAAGCTGAAAATTAACCAAAACGTCGAGCAAAGTGTACATTTAAATAGTCAAAACATTTAAATAGCTTTATAATTTTAAAATTATATAGTTTAGTGTTCACAAATAAACCGCAATTAAATCCGTATAAAGTAGTTTAATGTATAAAAAATATTAAAATTATAAAATATAATTTTTTACTTTTAGTTTAATATTACTTTTATCTTAGCATTACGTTTGCGTCCTTTTCTTTATTTAAGAAGTGGCATTTTTTAGATTTGTACCATTTAAATTATTAGTTCTTGTATAGACATTATTTTGTTCCGTTATCAGTAGAACGAGGTCCAATTCACCGCTTTAAATATTAAAAAGTGATTTAAGTTTATACCCTGTATAATTTCCATCTCTACCTTCAGAAGTCTGGTACCCAAAAACTAAAATAAAACCTACTTAAACTTTTATAACCGTCTTCAAAAACTGCTACTTAAAATGGCGACGATGCAACTCATATTTCTATTGTTTAATCGCGAATTTAAACTAGTTATATAAAGTTTGGTAAGGTGTTCGAGGTGCGAGATTTCAGTTTCGGCAAACTTCATAAACTTAAATACGAGGCATTAACTGAGGAATTATAATCCTCTTGCAGATTTGACAAAGAGTTTAAAAGTGGAGATTGCAAAATTTATTTTTGTATTTATCCTATATCCTATCGAGCTAGCGGCCCGTCCGTGTCAACGTAACGTAAGTGTCAACTGTCGATTTTGGCAATGTCAAAGGTACGTACACAAATTACTTAAATAAACTACGTTTAAAGGTAGACAAGACAAAAAGTGAAAAACATAAATTAACTAGAGTTTGCGTACGGCTTCGGTCGTGGTAATCTACATTTTGTCAATAAATTTCTATTCCTCGGAGCAATACTGTTTATCTGGATATGATCCTTATATCCTTTTTTTGTATTCCTGACAACGTATATGCAAAATTTCATGATGATCGGTCGAGTAGTTTAGGCGTGACAACGTAACAAACTCACATTTATAATATTAATAATAATAATGTCCTCCAGACCGAATTTCGATCACGGTGGTAAATCTCAACGGAGACTGGCCATCTGCGCAGGAGATATTATAGTGCACAAGTGTGTGCGCAAACACAAGTGCACTCTCTGTTCCCTAACCCTCATGATCTGATGGGACGAATAATCCGACACGACCGGAGAGAGATCAGACGCAGGAAGATTAGTAAGGATATGTACATACATACATAGCCCCACGCCTATATCCGAAAGGTAGCGCTGCACGTATGGTGCACTACTTAGAACAGGCAAGGCAAAAGATTTTTCTTGAGATACGCATCTCTCAGTCTATGTTACTGCGCAATGCGCATTAGATAATAGATATGTTCACAATTTCTGGAATTGCTGGCGTTGCGCGTACAATATGGCGGATGTTTGGTAGTAACATAGGTAGGTACCTATATCACACTGACGCTTGCTTTAAAAACACACTCAAATGTTTCACATCTTACTCCACACATTTCTACACCATTTAGTACATAATTATGTTTATATCTTATTTACTCGTATATTTAGATAGGAGCAGCGATAGCTCAGTGGGGAGACCAATAGACTGCAATACAGAGGGTCTCGGGTTCGAACCCACGTCACGCACCTCTGACTTTCGGAAGTTATATGACTTTTCGAAATTATGTGCGTATTGATTGACAATTATCGCCTGCTCCGTGCCTCGGAGAGCACGTTAAGCCGTTGGTCCCGGCTGCCATAAACATCTATAGCAGTCGTTATTGGGAAAGTCAGTACTCTCTAATATCCTGACACTGGTCTAGCCTTAGGGTATCGTTAGCCTTCGGGTTGCGGTGGTCAGGTGGCAGCCGCTCCGTGTAAAACTGATATCCAGTCAAATTCGGTTAGACCAGAAAAGCCGACCCCAAGTGACTTGGGAATAATAAAGGCTAAGGGAGAAGAAGACTCGTATATTTAGATATTTAAGTTGTTTTTTTATTGTTTAGAGTTTAGACACTAGGTGCCGGCGTCACTAAATTGGATATCGCAGAATACCAGTGTTGCGATTTAACAATCGCAACGTACGCTGAGCGATGTCCAAATATTGGCACTGATGGGACACACACTTTCATATTACTTTTAAAACTTAATTCAAACTTATATTTATATAAATCAATATATTATTGTTGTATCGCCTGCTTACTGACAATACTAGCCTTGACTTGATGGGAGGCAGTTTCCGTCTTACAATCTATGGTTTCCGGTAAGTTAAGCGGAAGGTGTGGTGTTGCCAGTGAGCAGAAACGAAATGAAATTATTGTGTTTAGTATTTGTTTTATTGAACGCAGCGATAGGTCAGTGGGGAGACCAACAGACTGCAATGCAGAGGGTCTCGGGTTCGAACCCACGTCGCGCACCTCTGACTTTCGGAAGTTATATGACTTTTCGAAATTATGTGCGTATTGATTGACAATTATCGCCTGCTCCGTGCCTCGGCGAGCACGTTAAGCCGTTGGTCCCGGCTGCCATGAACATCTATGGCAGTCGTTATTGGGAAAGTCAGTACCCTCTAATATCCTGACACTGGTCTAGCCTTAGGGTATCGTTAGCCTTCGGGTTGCGGAGGTCAGGTGGCAGTCGCTCTGTATAAAAACTGATATCCAGTCAAATCCGGTTAGACCAGAAAAGCCGACCCCAAGTGACTTGGGAATAATAAAGGCTAAGAGAGAAGAGAGAAGAAGTATTTGTTTTATTGTTCTAGTTTTATTACATATTGTTCTGCTTTTTATTTTGTATTTCTTTATTTTATTTTATTTTTCCATGTTTTGGATGTGCCCTTTTGTGTGCCAAAATAAAAAATAAAAACTTTATTTTCTTTCTTTCTGCAGATGTTTACACCAACATATCACCAGCTTTCAATTTTGGTCCTACGGATATTGAGCGAGCCTATTTGCGTTTCCTGGGCGCACAATCCTAGACTCGATGCTACTACCGAGAATTTTTCGACAAATAACCCAATATTTTTCCAACTCGTTATCAAATACACGACCTCATATGTATCTTATCTTATACGGGGGCCAGTCAGTGCAGACCGGCGACACTTCGACCCAGTGGGATCTTTTGTGTCGGCCCCAAGATCTATCATTTAGCTATCTCATTATGAATGCATTGCATCAGCCGCAGCGTGTATTTAGAGGGAGAAGCCTGAAGTCTTCGGGGTTTGGCTATGCCAAGCCCATCAGACCCATCCTCAATCCAGCCAATGCGTCACATTCACACAGTAGGTGCGATATGGACTCCTCCTGTTCACCACAGGCTCTGCAGATCACATTGTTCTTTTTATGTAACAGTCGCTTAGACTACTGCTGCACCACCGGGGCAGTCTAAATAGACAGTTTATAAGTGGTTTTATCAATATAAACTGCGTTGAAAGAGGTTTAATTCCAATAGATTATAACAGATTAATTTCAAACTACAGGAAGACAAAACAGTCATAGAAACCGCGTGGTACACAGCATTAAAGTAGTTCCCGATCCCACAACTATAGCTGATTGTATATTACAAAGCTCGGCACAAACTCACAGACGAGACGTTGAGGTTTCAATTAAAACTTCACAATTGTGAGGCGCTCCCCACCTACTTACAGAAGAAAGTTTAATGTCGGAGTATTCGTAAATGGTAATATTTTGCAGTTAGCACAAGTAAATGATATGCCCGTTTTAAATTGCTATTTATATACAGAATTCGTAACTTACTCACGTTTCTTTATGCACGTATATATTACCTAAACCGAGCCACATTTCGCTTTTTATAAGTCTGACATTAATTATAAGGAAAGTAACACCCGTTCCCTTTAAGTTAAAAAGTATATAAAAACACACTTATATGGAAAGTAGCTGACTCGCGCAACTTCGTCTTCTTCATAAGAGAATTTTTCCGTTTCTGCAGCATTTTTCATTGATGCTTCGCTGCTATTGGTCGTGCATGATGTTATATAACCCATAGCCTCCTCAATAAATGGACTATCCAAGTTCAAAATATTTTTTAATTCGAAACAGTAGTTCTTGAGATTAGCACATTCAACCAAACAAACAAACTCTTTAACTTTATAATACCTATTAGTATAAATGCAACGTTATGTAAAAACATCAACACAAACATACAGAAGCTAGATTTTTTTAAAAAGAATAGCTTTTGTCTGCAGCCTCGCACGTGCGGCATTTTAATCTGAAAGTTATATGTCTGTGAATAAGTAGCGAAACGAATCCACTCAAATACCTCACTTTAATATTTTTTATACGTTTATAGATTTTTAGAGTTCGAAAAATCTCTTATACAACACCTTTGACCGTCCGTCCGTTTGTCTGTTATACAACTTTCATCTCAAGAACCGTAATAGCTTGAAACTCGCGGTCAACGCCATTCGACTCAGCATAGTCGATATACCCCCGAAATGACTATGACTTATGACCTTTGACCTCAAGGTCACGTGGTACTACGTGACCTTTGCATGTTACTTGAATAATTTTTTCGAACTCTTAGATTTACGGCAAATCATTGCCAATTCTGACTTGTTTTTAAATAGAATATGGTCGATCTAAATACACTCAATGGCATGGAATGTGGCCCAAACACATTAATTGAATCAAAACTGACTAACTGACTGACTGACTAGTGGTTTACGTGGTCGCCTCGTCAATCACACAGCGCCGAGTGTAGTGGGTTCGATCCTCACACGGGACAAAAATTTGTGTGATTCATTTAAATAGTTGTTCCGGGTTTGGGTATTCTCTGTGTTTGTTTGTGAGTTTTGTGAAGTCCCACGTGATAAAGGAACTATTCCTAGTGCAGGCGCTATCTTGTTGATTTCTTTTTTATTAACTTTGTATTATTTTATAGTATAATTAATTTTTTAGGTTTTTCTCTCGGCCTACGGAGATAAAAGAGGCACCAGATTTAAAGATAAACTTGCAGCAATACAATTGTTTAAGCCGCATTCAATTCCGTGCAGTAGTTTTTGCGTGATTTGCGTACAAACATACAGACAGACGAAAATCTAAATAATTTTAATTGTTTTGGTTTCTATACCCCTTATGAAGATCCCTCATTTATTTTTCTTAAACATTTTCTATGTATAATCATATTATATGTATAGATAAGGTGAATCAATCTGTATCAACAATTAGATAATCCTGAGGTAATCGGTATTTTTTATTGCATTTAGTGGTAAACCTAGCGGCCCACCTAATGATGTATGTATCATATGTGGGGGCCAGTCAGTGCAGACCGGCGACGCTTCGACCCAGTGGGATCTTTTGTGTCGACACTCTCCCAATAACGACTGCCATAGATGTTCATGGCAGCCGGGACCGACGGCTTAACGTGCTCTCCGAGGCACGGAGCAGGCGATAATTGTCAATCAATATGCACATAATTTCGAAAAGTCATATAACTTCCGAAAGTCAGAGGTGCGCGACGTGGGTTCCAACCTGAGACCCTCTGCATTGCAGTCTGTTGGTCTCCCCACTGAGTTTTTGCTGCACCTGATGATAGTCGTCAACCGCCGCTCATGGATTTTGGGAATATCAAGTATGCACATAGCCAATTCGCTACTTTCCGTGATAGCAGTACTCTCTTTAAACCTCGTTTAAATAAGAACAAATCTTAGCACTCAAAACAACTGAAAACAAACGCATTCCATAAAAAAATATTAAACACTATATTTTACCCGTGGTTTTGCTTGCATTAATGTAGATTGTAAGTTATATCAATAACTACGAATTCCTCGGGAAAAAAACAGTTTTTCCAGATGAAAGGTCCTTTTCTGTACCCCTGACAACGTGCATGTATTTGATGAGGATGACGTACATGATGATTGGTAGAGTAGTTAAGGCGTGAAAGCGTAACAAACAAACGTACACGCGCATTTATAATATTAGTGAGGATTTTTTTACGTTCACAATAATGTGGAACTGTGTTGAGCGTAAGCCCCAACACACGCAGCTGACACGGCATCTTCCGCCACGCCGGCTGCCATGAACAACTATGGCAGTCGTTATTGGGAAAGTCAGTACCCTCTAATATCCTGACACTGGTTCTAGCCTTAGGGTATCGTTAGCTTTCGGGTTGCGGAAGTCAGGTGGCAGCCGCTCCGTGTAAAAACTGATATCCAGTCAAATCCGGTTAGACCAGAAAAGCCGACCCCAAGTGACTTAGGCATAATACAAAATTAGTAAAAGTTTAATAGTAGTAGTAGTGTAACAGTTTTCAAAATTATGTAATAAAGTATAATATTGTCTTCTATTTACGCGAATATTATTCATTGAAATTAAACTGCTATATACGGATTTTACCGCGTTGTTTATTTGACACTTTATTACAAATTTTGAAAATTGTTCTCTCCCCGTGACCATGGCTGCTGAAAAGCAACCGAAACGTCGGAGAAAGTGTAAAAATAAATTAAATCTAAATAGTTTTAATAATTATTTAATTAGCTTAAAAATTAGTAAAGTTTAATAGTAGTAGTAGTGTAACAATTTTCAAAATATGTAATAAAGTGTCAAATAAACAACGCGATAAAATCCGTATATAGCAGTTTAATTTCAAAAAATACCTCGTAATACTTTGCTCCATCTGGAAACCGAACTCCCTAACCTCATAATCAGAAAACGCATTTATTACAACCAGCGTCGATCAGATTTTATAATAAGTACACCGAGGCTGTATTTATTATTGTATATACTGACCCACGTAACCCCATTGTAGGCTTACTGTAATTATAGTACACTAGCTGACGCTCAACTTCGTCTGCTTCACATAAGAGAATTTTCCCCGTTTCTGCAACATTTATGCTCTGCTCCTATTGGTTGTAGCGTGATGTTATATAGCCTATAGCCTGCCTCGATAAATGGGCTATCCAACACTGAAAGAATTTTTCAATTCAAACCACTAGTACCTGAGATTAGCGCGTTCAACCAAACAAACAAATAAACAATCAAACTCTTCAGCTTTATAATATTAGTATTGATAAACAAAATCGCGGGTCAATGCTAGTATCATAATGAATGTCAGAATAACAATGAACACCCAAAACTCTATAACAAGGATATTTAAAAATGATACTCAAAAATACACCAACAATATAAATAAAAGCTGCCCGCTTTTATTTATAAATAAGAAAATATACGGCCAATTTCACGGTTCAGCCCGCCTCATAACACGAAATATGATCATACTTCTTAAAGACATGTTTTTGACAAGGACAGACAACTATGAAACATCACCCACATAAGAGGAAGTATGGCTCTTATAAATATTTGACAAAGCCTTCATATCATATAGTGCCTTTGAAGACATCGTTTGGAAATAACAGTTTGTTAAAACGATTTATACAAGTTGCTGATTTAATCACCTACAATATTGAAAGAGATGAGTCTATCCACGAAGTTCTATTGATATCAACAAAACAGTACTCGATGGCGTAGTGGTTAGTGTAACTGACTGCCAGCCCTGAGGTCGCGGGTTCGATTCCCGCACAAGTCAAACATTTGTGTGCATGAACATGGATGTTTGTCTTGGTCTGGGTGTTTCTATGTATAATATGTATGTATTTACATAAAAAAAGTATATATGTATGTTTATCCATTATCTAGTACCCATAGTACAAGCTCTGCTTAGTTTGGGCTAGATGGTGTTGTGTGTATGTGGTAGAATATTATTATTATTATTATTAGTACTTTATTTTTTTATCAAAACCGTCCCTAATGTTCTAATACGCAGCTAGTCTCGATAAACAGATCTTGTAATTAGACCCCATGTGCCCAGCGTTTCATTATCACATTATCGACATTAAATAAATTCTATAAGGTTCAAATTAAAAAATTATAGATATTATATACACGTCAAAATTTAAGAAAACACTAAAATGTAAATAATTTTATAAGATAAAGTAAGCCAATTCGAGGAGTAAAGGTGTGATAAAGCAGGCAAGAAACTCACAGGTACTCTATTTAATCGCCAATTGAACGAGATGGGTGTCAAAACCTAGGATTCAACCTCTTCGTCTTAAATGTAAAAGTAATAAAAAGAAATGACCACTATATCTTGGGGGTCTTTTGACCCACAGGGCCCATATTCAAACTCGACCGAGGTGTGACCCCAAGGTGTCTGCACACCAAGTAACAAGGTCTTAAATGTAAAAGACCAATTGATGGCAATTTTAAAAGGCTGGCAACGCACTTATGACTCTTCTAGTGTTGCGGGTGTCCATGGGCGGCGGTAATCGCTTACCATCAGGCAATCCGTCTGATCATTGGCTCTTATACCATAAAAAAGCAGTTTAAATACATGTGACCTTGTGACCCCTATATCACGGAGGTCTTTTGACCCACAGGACCCATATTCAAACTCGACCGAGGTATGACCCCAAGATGTCGGCACACCAAGTTACAAGTCATTATTATAATTTATCCTCTTGAAAGAAGACTCAGAGGTTAATAAAATATATTATTATATAGACCAGCGATGTATTTAATATATACGTACGCTATTAAAGTAGGTCAAATTTTAGTAACATATCTGTGCCAAAATAAAACAGTTTACGAAAGATAGATACGTCACAATCGACCTAAAATCTATCTCTGATAACCTAATATCAAGTGAAAGAATCTCCATAAATAAAGTTCTTAAAAAATCTCCCAATTTGGCACCAAAACGGCTATTTAAAAGAAATATATTGCAATCTTTGTAATAGCCCGCATAATATATACCTATTTCTGTAGGAGAGCCTTAAAAAAGGCATATTGCGTTCGGTTTAAAACGTTTCTCTTGTAAGCTTTTAATAGAACGAAAAGTAGTTCGTGTAAAGAACCGCTTATTTCGAGTTGGTTTTGGATTTGATTTCTTAAGTTTATCTTTGGGACAGTTTTTATGGTTCATGTTTTAAGCGATGTACGATCATAGTTGAGCTTATGGTTTCTTTTAAAGGTTTGAGATATAAGAGCTTTAAGAATTTATTTAGTGACTGACTGCCTTTTGCCATTAGTATATAGCTGAGGATCGTAGAATTCAGTCTAAATATATTAGTTGCCTATCTCGGTTTAAAGAATCTTTATTCTCAATAAAAACAAAAAAACTCACTTACTTGAGAACAATAATAACTTAAAGTATAGTTACACATTCGTAATTTCACTAATTTATATTATTGAAGGTGGGAACTCAATTAATGTATTCCGAGGACAAGTTTTATTTATTTATAAACACATCCCACTCAATCTTTACAGGACAACCCAGTGCTATTGTGAGGTAAAATACACAAACAAAAAAAATATTAAAAAAAAATAAGAACGCATACATTTATAATATAAAATAAAATTAAAAATTCACATACATACTTGCTTTAAGATCACCTAACTTACTCAATTACAAATACATTACACATTATACACACATTACGCATTATCTGTATATGATACAACACATAAAGTGATTTGGCGAGTTCACTCAAATTAGACGAAAATATATCAATTTTTGTGCTGATCTCGTTAATTACACGGATTGCGCGGGTGAGTGGCGTTTTTGCAAGTAAGTTTGTTTTGCTAGTAGGAACTACTAGCAGGGGTGAACTCCGCCTCCTCCACACATGCCGGTCTGACACACAGAGATTCGGGCGTCTCAGCACTGTCTGGTTACACACCTGACTCCTTAAGAGTTTAATTAAATACATAGCCAGTGGAAATTCCCGACGCACTCTTAACTCATTGTACCCAACCATACCAAGCACAAACAATTTGGGGTACATTAGAGGATAAAATGGATAAACACCGTATAATTTCATGTACATAGTTAGTACAAGTTATGTGAATGATATACGTACATATTGAGCTAATCGGGTTTTGAATACATCAATTGAGTGTACATGTTTTTAATGTGCGATGGTAGTTTATTATATAGCTGTGCAAACGTTAGCTTCCTGCTTGTTTCTTCACTTATTGCTATTATCAATTTGCCAGGCGCTTAATAATATCTAAATATTATTTACAAATTCCGCTTTATTAATTCCATAAATTTAATATTTGTTTGTAGTATTGTAAGGTAGTATACAGGTAGATTTATATGGAAGTGAATCCATACTTAAACAATTGGTATTTCGTTCAGAAACAGAAATACACCCACGGACCTGACGTCAGGTTAGCGCCTCACTTTCTTTTTGAGCTATCTCTGAACTTAAAGAGGTAGAATTGCTTTCTTTATAGGTAGATTTAGGTAGATTCAAGGTAGATTTGATACATTCTTATTTCATGCTAATTCGTAACATTACACCAGCCATTTTGATGCACACAAAAAACGTATAGAATATAAATGCGTACCGCTTACAAAAGGAAAGCGAAGAAGGTAGGTAAAATTAATATTATTATATAGTACCTACATAATAGATTATGTAAGTAGGTATTTATTAAATGAAGGTTTTTATAGGCAATCTTTTTATTAGGTAGATAGACAGTATGGGTACTGTTTTGCGTATTTGAAAGGGGTGCCATCGACGTGCGTACTGCTCGCCGCTCATGTTAAAACTGAAGTTGTTACCAACCACGCGTTGGTGTAGAACCGTCGAGCAGTTTGGTTGACTCAAGTAAGGTCACGGTGGTTGGGCGTTTGGCCTGACCATGTAGAATAGGTGTTGGTGAATGATAAACTAGATCCTAGATAGAGATAGAACTATCTCCTTCGGAGAGCTGCGTTTAAATAACCATTACGTCATAGTTTGTATCGTTGCATCCCCTTTCTGTTATTTGACAACTATCTCTACTGCCAGATTCAAAAATAAATAAGATACAAGTCTGTTTTATTTTTGAGTAGATTTCAAAAACTTCAATCTCAAGTTATAAATATTTTTTTACCAAATCCCTTGAATAGACGCAAAAATCGAAAGGCTATTTACTGAAAGGGTGGGCACTACGAGTTTTCACTTGCTACAATCCTGGCTTATATATTCGTGGTTGTGGTTCTTTATATGTTAGAGTTTCAGTAATGTAACCTAACGAGTTAAAAATACAAGATTTTGAGTCTACTACCCTATTCTGTGTGAAGCCGATAGAAAGCAGTAGCAGCTTAAAGCTAGAAAGTTGGCGATGTTCTATAACCGTGGCTCAGGAAACATTTCAACCCATTTTTTAGGTTATGGGAGATAGGAAATCTCGAAATTCATGCTTGAAGACATAATTATTGGATCATTTTACAGAAGAACTTAAGGAAATATAATGATAAAAGTGACATTAGATGAGATTTTTTGACACACAAGCCACAAAATAACGATGTCAAAGAATATCCGGAATTATTTTAACTACCTCTGGATCACATAAATGTGAGTTCAGAGATCGAGATCGATGTCCGTGGTCTCGGGTTCTCGGCAAGGGCAAAGTGCTATTAAATTTTTTATTTAAAAATTCTAATTAGCAGCTCGGTGTCAGGAACTGTGCCCATTGGCAAAAGGCTCGCCCCTTATTATGTAAGCCCAAAAAGCATACTTAACGAAATTTGAGAACGGTACACTTCTGCCTACTTTCGAGGATATAACTGTGAGACTGTGTGTGTTCAATTAATCAGAACTGTAGTTATCTTCTTTATACATTGATAATCAGTTTAGTTAGATGTAGGACATAAACGGCACTTTCGCTACAATATAATTATTTTATTTCCATAACTTGTTGTTTAAATATTAATTAAGGCATGATCGCTCTTATCCTAATTTATATTTAATCATTTGAAACACTAATATTTGCCTATTTGCAAACGGTGATTGGAATAGATATTCCAATTATTGAAATACTGATTTGCATGCACTGTGATGCAGTAGTTATTGTGGTAAACTCGATATAGCTAATGCACTAAGTAATATAGGTTCGATTTCGATTCGAATGTTATGAATTTAATATTTTGTAGTCATTTAATTAATACTAGCGGTCACCAAGTGGCCGAAATTCAACCATAATTGATTTTAATTTTATGTTTGATCGTTATTAAGGTTTTATTGTCTATAACTATATCCTTATAATCACATTTCATTTCGTCACCTACTCCACATACATATGTAACCATAGTTACGAAGAATTCCACAATATCAGCCGAACAATGCCGAAATACTAAGAACGCGATTCGACTGCTTGTGTCAAATACATGGTTGTGTGCGTGAAGTGTTTTTTCATTAATTTAATGTATTTCTAAATGCATATTTTATAAAAAATATTTGGATTCGCCACTCCTTCTCCATATAAACCTTAACTGTGCCAAATTTCATACTCCACCGTCCGCGCAATTTTCGTAAAAAGGTGTACAAAGTTTTTGCTTCACTTATTAATATATAGATAGTGTTAGGTATAACAGAGGGCGTATCAAGATAAAACATGCACCAGAAGTTAAATCTTCAACAATAAAACTAGGTAAATCGCACTCAATTTAGTGCAGTAGTTTTTGCGTGATGCGCTTACAAACATAAAGACAAAAAATCGAAAAATCTTTTATAAAAGTCACGTATATTTGTCTTGAATATCTTTTATGTACAAACATCGACTAATTAAAATTTTATTATATGTATAAATAATAAACGTTTTAAACTGAACAAAATACAATACAATTTCGCTAGTATCAACATCCCTTGTTTTTCCTACTTTATTGCCAAGATATAAGAAAATGATAATATCTAAAGTAGAATACAAAATTTCGGCGCTCAAGCTCGCCATTGTTGTTTTGTCGGATCGATAAGGCATCGGATATCGGCTCAGAACGCCCCCAGTATCTTCACACTTCTACTTTGTGGTGTAAGCTGTGCTGAGCTTGAATACTGATACGGGTATAATAATAAAGCCTGTTTTGTATTGGTTTTTTATACAACAAACGTGGCAAACAATATATAAAGTTAGAATTCTCCGTAATGGGAATTAATATGATTGTGTGAAGAATGGTTACACGTACTAGCTAGTATTTTATAATTCAATTTTAACGTTTTAAATGTAATTAATTTAGTTTCAAGCAGCGATAGTTTATTAGGAGTTATACAGTGTGCGGCTTCATAAAGTGCACATATGAAAATGAGTGAAACTAGACATCGTTTTATAAAAATAATAACAAAATATTCTTCTATTTATACCTATTTACATTTTTTTGGTAGTTATGGATCTTGTACCAAAAAAACCAGGTAACTTTTGAACCAGGTGGTTAATCATGTTCAAACAAAAACAATAATTATAGTGAATGTGTAGGCAATACTAACGTAATACTATTCACACCCAAAAAAATTCCGGTGACATAAAAATAAGGAACATTTTACAGCAAAACTGATTTCCGTACAGTATTTTTTTAAACATTGTTAAAAAACTCAACAAAACGTCCCGATTGCCCCTAGTTATTATTAATCGAAGTTAATTGTTATCTAATAAGCTTTAAAAAAACATAAAAACCACATCTGTGTCCTAAACAAAACACTTTTTATGAGGGACTAAACAATGGCCTTGCCTATGTATATTATTGCAACAGACCATTGGACTGCCACGCATAGGTTTCGAGTCACATTGCAAGGCATGAATCTCTGAAGTTAAGTGTTATGGACATATTAAAGTCCTCGGATACGGTAAACAAAATCTAAAAGATATGTTTTTGGTATGTCTCACTGCTGTGAAAAAGCCTCTCCCTTAGACTTTCCAATTCCTTTGTTAGTAGATATGATTATCGCTAGCTTTAAAGGTCAAGGGAAACATGGTAAAAAAACCTGCATGCCTGAGAGTTCTCCACAATATTCTCTGAGATACGTAAAGTCTGCCAACCTGCACTGGGCCAGCGTGGCAAACTATGGTGATTTCTCAAATGAGAGTTCATAAATTGGGCTGATATTATTAGGTATGTATCTTCTTCTCTCTAGCCTTTATTATTCCCAAGTCACTTGGGGTCGGGTTTTCTAGTCTAACCGGATTTGACTGGATATCAGTTTTTACACGGAGCGGCTGCCACCTGACCTCCGCAACCCGAAGGCTAACGATACCCTAAGGCTAGACCAGTGTCAGGATATTAGAGGGTACTGATCAATATCGACGGCTTAACGTGCTCTCCGAGGCACGGAGCAGGCGATAATTGTCAATCAATACGCAAATAATTTCGAAAAATCCTATATCTTCCGAAAGTCAGAGGTGCGTGACGTGGGTTCGAACCCGAGACCCTGTGCATTGCAGTCTGTTGGTCTCCCCACTGAGCTATATGTATGTATATATTATATAAAGTAAAAATATGTTGCATGTATACATTTGTATACATTTACTAAGCATATAATGCATCTAAATACCTGCTTTTTATATCTATTTAAAAACTCACGTGTACGAAGTCGCGGGGAAAAGCTAGTTACACTATAAATCTCAATGAAATTACGTATTAAAATTAAGTATGATACAATAACGTAAGCGGGTATCACGTCAAGCAATTGGTAATTTCAATCCCATACAATTTTTTGATGCTACTATTCCATAGCACTCATGTCATATTGACAAATCTGTCTGATCGTTATCTAAGAGGAAAGCCGTGTTTTATTCGAACGAGGACGAGTACGATTTCGTACAATCGATTAGAAATGAGAGCAAATATATGAAATCAAATTTCATCGGACACAATAGGAATTTGATTTTGTTACTCGAAGATCATAACTTTAAGTATTTAGGTAGTCAATTCTTAGTAGGATGCAAGAGTTATTCCAAGGTGCCTAAAACATATCTGGGCAAATGTGAGTGTATTGTCATACATTCATATTTAACTAATATTTTAAATGCCAATGTGCGTCTGTTTTTGGTTTAGTTACGCTTTTACACCTGAACTACTCGACCGATCATCATAAATTTTTCGCAAACACGTTGTCAGGAGTAGAGTAAAGGATAGAGTACCTTTTCTTTTTAGGAAAAATAACCATTACTGAGAGAAGCCGCGTGCAAAAGCTAGTAAATAATAAAGCTTAAGTTACAATAATGTTAAAAACGGTAGAGTACAGTCAAGTATTTGCTCAGCCTAAGGTTTTAATTTTGTCGGCCTCGATGGCGTAGTGGTTAGTATAACCGACTGCCACGCCTGAGGTCGCGGGTTCGATTCCCGCACAAGTCAAACATTTGTGTGCATGACCATGGATGTTTGTCTTGGTCTGGGTGTCTCTATGTATAATATGTAAGTATTTACAAAAAAAATGTATATATGTTGTTAATCCATTGTCTAGTACCCATAGTACAAGCTTTGCTTAGTTTGGGCTAGATGATGTTGTATGTATGTGATAGAATATATTTAATCAAAAAAGAGGAGCCCACCTTGTGACTTACTCAGAACTGGTCTACTGGAGTTTGACGCACAGAAGATAACAGTCTAAGTAAGTCTAAGTCCAGTGTTACACCTCATATAAAAAGGATACCCAGGATCTGTAGGTACGCTGTCCCATCAGCTGGTAGCCAGTAATCGTGGTCTTCACGTTCGCACCAATGACGTCACTTTACATATGACCTATGTGCGAGTGTTGCCAGTTCACCACTAAGGTCTACACATCAGAATATGGTTTGTACTAGAATTAGCACGCGGCTTTGCTAGCATAAATGTAGGTTAGTTTAGTAACAGTGCTTTATTTTGGATGGATGGTACCCTATATTCGTTTCTGTTCCCCTGAAAACATGTGTGCGAAATTTCATGATAAGCAGTCAAGTAGTTAAGACGTGAAGGCGTAACAAACAAACTCACATCTATATATATAAAACTCTTCCGTTACTGAGTGACTGACTGACAACGCACAGCCGAAACTTCTGAACGCAAGAAGCTGAAATTTGGCATGTATGTTCCTTGGAGAGTGTAGGGGAGCACTAAGTGAGGATTTTTGGAAATTCCACCCTGAAGGGGGTGAAAGGGGTGAAACCCGATATTCACACGGGAACGGGACTTACACGGGTGAAACCGCGGAAAAACTACTAGTTTATAATAAGTTAACTAGGATGCCAAATATGTAATCGATTTATAATATAGAAACGTACCACGTAAAAATACTAGTTTGACCGTAATTGAACAAAATAACCCAGTCTGAAAATGGTACGGCATTTCAACTCTCAAACCACTTTAGAATATTTTCGCGTAGAACCGTTGAGAGATCGGATATCGGTTCGAGACTCGACCAAAATAGTCAATTAAGAGGGAGACATACTAGGTACACGTCCAGGCCGAGATACACCGAGATATCGATCAGGATCCGAATTGAAAACGTGACGATACCGAGAATTGCAACCACGACTCTTTTTTTCGCTCGTTTGATTTTGATCTAGGAAAAAAATACGGTGAAATGTTTATGGGGCAAACTATAAAGCCTTAGTAATAGATGCTTATCGATATTAATAAATCAACTCAGGCTTAGACAAGATGTTCAGAGCAAATGTTTGCATTTAGAAAATTCATAACAGTATTGTGTTGCTACGTACAAACGTGGCAGTCGATTTCTGACTTGATTTAGTTTTTTATGATTATGTTTGCCTATTAGAAATTATCAGCATATTGCAAAGAGAAACATGGCGATATTTTAGCGTTCTATTACGTAAGACTTTACAGGAGCTGGAGAAAGTAGATGAGTTTGGCCACCTTATCGGTGACATAAAGACGAATATAAATATCACGTGCATGTATAACTTAGTATGTATGCACTTAAACGTCATTATTTCTTTCTAGCTTAACCGCCTAAGTCATAGTCAAAAATCGTTTTTTTAAATTGTACAGTAAAGAAAAAAGTATCTTGTATCCAAAAAAAAATGTTCTGTTCCCGGAAAAAAATATTGACATAATCTACATTGAGCGAATACGCGAGCAAAATTTTGTACACTTGTACACGTAAACGTCTGAGTGCAGTAACATTGAGGTTAGTAATTGAAGTACCTAAACGTTATTTGGTAAATATAAAATAATATTATACAGACATAATACACTTTTACCTTGTTAAAACGACCAATGCAATGTTACGATCGAACATCGTCCGCTATATCTTTTTGGGATCCCTTCAGAACACTTCCTTATACTGCCATAAGCTTCATAAAGAAACCCATATTACCCGAATTATGAGCAGATAACACATACTTATCTTTACAATAAAAGGTATTTCTCGATGGAGTAAGAGTTGTAATATTCGCGATAACACTGATCGTTATATGCTATAAGATTTCACAGTCACATCCAAGCGTTTCAATTAAAACTTGAGCGCTAGTTCGATAATTAAGGACTCTAATCGTTGAGCCCGTGAAGGATTTAGGATTTAAATTCGTCCACTTATCCCTAGAATAAAGTTATTGTTTTCAAGGAGAGGACATAACTTGGTTTAATCCTAGGACTTCGCTGAAACTGAAGCAGAGCTACTAGAAACATACCTACATCCTACAGGAGATTGCAGTAAGGTATTCCAGGCTCCAGAATGCTGTTACCTGACAACAGAAGGTTTTAACCATGAATCGCAGCACGACGACTCTTTTGAGGGTTGGCAAAGTGCGAGAATGTGTCAGCGATGATGTGATGTCTAAGGTTAGGTAGTAGCTTACTAACGGATGGTCTATAAGCTAGTTTGCTATTAATTTGGAATGCATAAAAATATAATTAATATAATATATATTAACTATTTCGTTACTTCAAATAATAATGATAAGTCCGAAAGTAAGTCCAAAAAATAAGTATGGTAGACGATTTTTTTGTATTGGTACATGCTCTAGAACTGCGGGAACATAATTTATATCTTCAATTTACAAATAATTGGATGAATATTTGCATTACACTTTAGCTCCGCCTTTCATAAATATACTAGCGAGATGTGATGTCGTTGGTCTTAGTACGAGCTATAATACACAGTCTTTTGAATTTGTCTTAAAACGTTATTATTATTACGGGTACGCAATACATATACTTAACTAATAGGTATATAAATATAACTATATATTACCTGTAGACAATGGTGTGGATTACTTGTTCTGGGATAAGTAATTATTTGCTACGGATTTTTGTTGGTGGATTTTTGTCCCTAATAATAAAATAAAATACATTTTAATAACCACGTACGCGAATAATTAATTATTTAATCGTCAATATAAATTGGCTGATTTATTGCAAACAATTTCGCAGGCTTAGGAATCTTTTCGAAAGCAATCAAAACGCCAGAGAAAAGTGTAAACTTAAATATAAATAGGTTTAATTAATTTTAATAGCTTAAATTGTAGTAAAGTTCAATAATAGTAGTATTAGGGTTCAAAATTATGTAATAAAAGTGTTATAAAATAAATATCCATCCACCATTTTTGCTTAGCAGCTTCGATCGATCGGGCTACGGAGACCAGCAACGAATACTTCACTTCCAATATCATCACTTACTACAATATTACCCCAAACACATACAAATTCACTAAAGGTTCACCATTTTTTACCCCTTTTCAAGGGACAACATTTACTGACAATAAATCTTTGACTCTGCTAAGACCGTAACCAAATTTGCTCTAAGGATTTTAGGAAAGGTTTTTTTTATGGTTGCCCCACCGATAACCGTTGGATTTTAGCTACGGTTAGTGCTAACTCTGGATATCTACCAGCTTAGTATTTTAGAACGGACTTTCTATTAAGCCAAAGTGTATATTAGAACTCTTGGATATAAAAGAAGTAACCAAGTAATACTTTTCAAGAAATTCAACCTGGTTCGGCAATTGCCACAGCCGTTGGATTCTCTCGAATTGAATTTTGAATTATTTTCTTATGAATTCCTTGGATCCTTTGTTACTATCATTATAATTATACTGCACCTATAGTCTCATGGGGTAGCTGTAACTAAATACCCACGCAGACGTAAGGTTTTGCAACTTAGACACACATCTTTGAATTTTCGAAATTGCATATTAAAAGTTATTAATTGCCAGTCTAGTCTAAACGATGTTACTCTAGGAAGGATGATTATTTTAAATACATTTCGTAGAAATTGTAAGGATATAATTTAGCAATCGTGATACACTTGAAATCAATATTTAACCAACTAATTTAATTAGACTCTTGGTTAATTATTAGCACGGAGTGTTTCATCGCTAATCCTTTAAACACATCTATGTGTAATAATTATAGACTGTTCTATTAATGTCAAGGCATATAACGTTACTTTTATAAGGTCTAGGTTCGAGACCCGGATCAAGTGCAGTGTTATTGCGTTTTTTGCAAAGAAATTTTCAGCGATTGAATGAAGTCTGGAAACATATATCATTTGCTAGTGTTAGGCAGAATTATAACACTATAATTTTTTACGCTATGGTTTTTAGTCATACGTTAAGGCTGCCTATCCATTGAAGCAGAACAAGGCTGCGGAGCGAAGAAACGGAGAAATATTAGCCAATGGGATTACATATTGGAGCGGAGCGGAGCTTTTCTGCAATCCTATTGGTTAATATTTCTTCGTTTCTTCGCTCCGCAGCATAGCTCTGCTTCTATGGTCAGGCAGTCTAAGGCGGGCTTTTAGCCATTTATCAGACACAGTTCTAGACTCCGGTCTATTGCTTAAAATTTCTTGACAAAAATATTCAATTACATTGCTATAACCAGACATGGCAGCACTTGCACCCAGTAAATTCTAATGACTTGTTCCCTTACGTGTAAGTAGCGACAGCCTCTGGGAAACCGTTGAACTGCTGTGCTGTCTTAAATTCGACCAAAGGTATGATCGCTCTTCGGACTTTTCGATTTTATGTGCGTATTATGTTTTTTATGGTCACTTGCTTAAACGGCAAAGAAAGTGCTAAAATTCTCTATAATATTCTACAAGACGTGTGAAACCTACGAATCCACACTGAACCATGTCCAAACCAGCTCACTCTGAGACAAGGCCTGTACCCAGTAATGGAACATCTTAAACACAAGACTGATTATTACCTATATTACCAGGATACCCGACGTTATAATAATGTCAGTTCTCCAATCTCTAATATATTTTTTTTAGTCAGTTTATATTTAAAAGCAGACCACTATATTATATAATTAGTTATGTATAAGTTGCCGTTGTATAGTAATGAATACTTAGAATTGACATAAAACCTTCATGGTGTGAGTTTATCAAGTGAAACTATTTCACATGATACCTATAATTTTCTTCTTTTAAAAAATATACTACATTCGATTTTCGACTTTCAATTGTTGTTTTTATTCAGCTTAGACGGGAAAGATGGATACTTTGAAAATCCGAGTAATTTTTTAATACGAATTCCGACGCGGAACGAACGGTGGAGAAACGGCTCGCAATATCAACGCTGCGTTTGGAGATGAGACTGCTAATGAACGCACCGTGCGTTTTTGGTTTAAACGCCTTCGTAGTGGAAACTTCGACTTGAAGAACGAACCACGTGGAATCCCGCCAACACAGGTGAATAACGCTGAATTGAAAGAGATGGTGGAAGCTGATCCGAGTCAAACTACCCAGGAATTAGCGGCATAGTTTAACGTTACCCTACCCACAATATTGGCTCATTTGCATCAAATCAATAAGATAAAAATATATGAAAAATGGGTGCCTCATGATTTGACTGATGTGCAGAAAGAAATGCGTGTTGAAACTTGTGTTGTCTTGTTGAATCGGTACAGAAATGAAGGAACATTGGATCGAATTGTGACATGTGACGAAAAGTTGATTCTTTACAATAACCGTAAGTGAAAAATGCCTCACCCCAGGTCAAACGCCGCAACAGTGCCCTAAAGCAAAGCTTACCAATAAAAAGGTAATGGTAACTGTTTGGAGGTCTCTTCATGGTGTTATTCACTATAGCTTTCTCAGGTCTGATCAAGCAATAACAGCAAATACTTACTGTGCCGAACTTCGAACAATAATGGCGAAACTGGCAGTGAGCCCCGACTCGTGAATCGATCTTCACCATTATTGCTTCATGTTAACGCAAGACCTCACATTGCACGAGAAACCGTTGTAACTCTACAGGAGCTGCAGTTAGAAACTATACGTCATCCTCAAGAGCAGCGATAGCTCAGTGGGGAGACCGACCGACTGCAATGCAGAGGGTCTCGGGTTCGAACCCACTTCGCGCACCTCTGACTTTCGGAAGTTATATGACTTTTCGAAATTATGTGCGTATTGATTGACAATTATCGCCCGCTCCGTGCCTCAGAGAGCACGTTAAGCCGTCGGTCCCGGCTGCCATGAACATCTATGGCAGTCGTTATTGGGAGAGTGTTGACACAAAAGATCCCACTGGGTCAAAGTGTCGCCGGTCTGCACTGACTGGCCCCCACATAAGATAAGATAGATACGTCATCTTCCGTACTCGCCAGACCTTGCTCCAACGGACTACCATTTTTTTCGAGATTTGGAAAAATTTCAGCGTGTAAAAAATTTTCTTCCCAGGAGGCAGCACAAAATGCATTCACATAGTTTGTCGAATCTAGATCCCCGGCATTCTATCGTAAGCAGCAATGTATAAATAATGAGGGTAAATATTTCTATTAAGTAATTATGGTACATCTTAGAAAAAAACGAGTTTCAATTTTTCAGTACAAATTGGCAATTTCATATTTTAACCCCTAATATTATTTGAATGACGGTACCATGTATGTGCCGTTATTCAAATCATATAATATAACGTCAAGGAGAGAACGCACGGTATGCTTATTGTTAATCGAATAACTAAATTATGCATTGATTGCAATTCTAGGCGCTTGCTAATAACTGGATTAAAGGTTAATCGATATTATCTTAATTACATAACATACCTGTTTATAGTTATCTATAGGTTAACTTGTTATTTCATGCCTGTACATCGCCAAATTATCAAAGTCAAAAATCATTTATACATTTAGGTTACAAAGTCACTTACAAAAGTCATCGTTTTTACACTAAAAACAGCTGTTTAAGTTAAAAAAATTATACAATACTAGTTATCCCTGATCTACTCCACTCCCGTGATGTTTTATACCTAGTAACATCGTGTTATATAGCCTACCTACTACAGCCTACTACAAAGTACCTTGCCAATGGTAAAAATATTCTTAAAATCGGTCCAGTAGTTTTTGTTTATTCATTAGAAATAAACACAAATATACAAATCCTGCCGCTATATACTATTTTTAGACTGGTTTGGACGCACAAAATGGTTTTTGGAATTTTTGTCTGACTGTCTATTTGTCATTCTATTTTTTCAGCTAAGAAATACAATGGCGATGCAGGCCAACTGAACTTAATGCGGATAAGGTCAAAAGCTAATTTACTTATAAAGTGTTAATTAATTGCATGCTATAAAATATATTTTAACATATTGTTATATTTGCGGTGACATTATTTTAGGGCCTCAAACACATAATTGAATTAGTGTTTAGTACCAAAACAAATTAAACCAAATACTTATTTTTATATTTAATTAAGAGTGATTTATAAACTAATTAATAGACTAATTATTTTTAAAATGGAAATACTATGTACTTATTGTGTGGTCGATGTACAGGCTCGAGTGTGGTGCCCTGGTGGTACACTGTGATTAACTCATTGCTCGATGTTGACCGCAATGCTATGCAATACTAAAATGGAAACCCTGTTTGCTTTTGGGTTATAATTAAAATTTAAATTACTTTGTTAATACGATTCATTGAGTATTCAGGATAGTAATATCATATCATCAGTAAAGTAATATAATAAAGGTGTATGCTTTTATAAAATTTTAGCAATATTTAATAAAATTTATAAAATGTTGGTGGTTCAGTCAAGCGGTGCACATAATTGCATCTTTATGCTGCAACTAGCTTGTCGGAGATGCAAAGATAATAGTCACCTAAATAATTTAGCTCACTAAAATTTTCACTACTGCTCTCACAGTAGCATTATACAGGTATGGAAAATGGAAAAATGTGAGTTGAAATGCACTACTTTTTAAAAACATCGATAATACGTGAATGGTTTCTGTTGTTGTAAGTATTTTTAGGCAACGTTAACTCGTTCCTTCTACGATCCATCCATCCAGTGTTATTTTAAGGAATAATGGCACAATGGAAACCGCATTCAACCTGGAATTCGTACCCATGATGTTGCAAATGCCTATAGGATGCGGTAACGCATAACCACCACGCGGGCTATTTGCTTCTATTAACAGACTAAAAACCTTAAAGACAGTATGAAAATTTAAAGCTATAAGCGTTATTTTAAAGACTTATTTTGGCCGTGGTAAATGTCTTGGAACAAAATTAAATTTTCAACATCACGTGTTGCTGGAATACAAATTAACTGAAGACGTTATAAAAAGATTCTTTAGACTTAAAAATATTATTTATTCTTGGAACAGAGGTTAAAAACATTTCCATGTGCATTAACTGCTAAAAAAGTAGTTATGAAATAGACTTATGTTTGCATGCATTAGGTATTCGTCTGACATATGCTGAACTAGGTTATCTTGCGGAAAGAGACGGCAGAGCGGATCCGTGAGGAAAATATTCTTGCAGATCAGGAATGGCACTACCGGCATGCGCGCCCGATGCCGCCATAATAAAGACCGCGGGCGGGAGAACGATCTTCCGACCGAAGAGATCTTCCGACCGTAAGCCATTAAGTGGGATCTACGCTCTCTGTTATACCGAGGCGTCATTGCTCAGGAGTCGTCGTCCGCAAACATTTCTTGCCTGCATCGGGCAGTGCCGGGTGGGTGGCTGATGTAATTTTACTCGTAGTTCCAGCTACTCACTCACCAGCAACTGCATACTAGCAACTAGGGTTTAACGATTAAAATCATTTGTAATTTAGTACATTGAAACATGAATATATACTCGAATTTAATTGCTGACATTGATTATATATATTGATTGATTATAACATCACCGTTTTTGAATGCGTCATCATCGTTCGTACGATAGACCAGTACTTACCAAGATTTGAATATTGGATTACGATCAAATAATAATTATAATCATTGTCAACGGTCAAGATTCGGTTGTATGGTACGATACGATTTCTTTTTTGTAGCAATCGCATATCGTTACATTCTGCGAGATAAACTAAAATGATTACATAATCACTAACCAAAATACTAACGCCTTCAAACAACCTGTGGAAACAACAAAGTGACCACTTAAATCTCTATCATACAGTATGGTCAGTTTTATGCGACACATAATTGAAACCGATCTAGACAGTATAATTATATATTCGGTGAATCTGTTTATTTGTAATAAAGTGTCAAATAAACAACGCGATAAAATCCGTATATAGCAGGTTAATTTCAACACTTATGAACGTCAAAACTTACCAATTATGCTGGTTCGATCGAACTCGGTGCGGTAGCGTAAATAATATGACGGTTCGTGGTGTGGTGTGAAGAGCCCACCGTAGCACCGTACTATGCGTTAGTTCAGCCGCACCTTGTTCGATCATCTATATGCATTTTAAGGTAGCAAACAAATGAGGGTCCATATGATGTTAAGTGGTGACCGTAGCTTAATGTTTTTTTATTTTCTTTCAAAAGTATCAAACACATAGTTTTCCAAATCCACGACATTCATAACAATAAACGTGGTCCTATTCATAGCTTACACAAGAAATCTTGGCATATCTATAGTCATTTTTATATGTAAAATCAATATACGCGGTGCATTCTCGCTCCAATTGTATGGAGCAAGCAATTGCTTGAAGTCTCACATTCATTTGTATTCAAATGAGCTCCCATATTTGAATATACATAGCTTCATAGTATTATACAACAGAAGTTAATAAAGTATGAATAAAATATCGTTCAGGATCAAAAGGATTCTGAACACAAGATGTACCAGGGATTGTGTAGGATATGTTGTTAACGGGAAACGTTTTTAAACTAATTTATTTTTTATTTATCAAACAGGCAAATATCACTCACACTTTGCTAAATCTATGGAAAATATTTTTCTATTTACAAAAGAGATCCTGACATTAATTACTATGTGACGTAACTTTGGCCGTAATTCCGATACCTATTATCAATAGATATTATTCGAATCGCATAAACATCCAAATGGTTCATATTCTTTACAATCAATAATTACACATATTATTTTATTTTTTTACGTGGGAATGCATTAATGCGTACCTCTCGCTACCCCGTCGAGGTATCGGCCCACCGTATTGATGGAACTTGATGGAATTTTTTTCCTCACAAGAAGGAGGCGACGATCTCTCATTCCGGATCATGTACTGAACCACGGCTGGGAGCGAAAGGGCAACCATACCGACTGCTGCGATCAACTCACGGCGCTGCGACACCCAGGCGGGACAATCCGCCAAATTGTGCAGCGTCGTATCCTCAACAACGTCGCGGCAGTCGCCGCAGTGGTGACAGTCGCGGCAGTCACCGCAATGGTGACAGTCACGGCAGTCGCCGCAGTGGTGACCACCTGGCGTCTCTTGCCAGCCTATGCGACACAGGAACTGGCCAAAGCAACCTGTGTCAGCAATAAGTAGCAAGAAGGTGAGGGCGCCATGCCGCCTCTCCAGCCACTCTTCAAAACTTACGAGACTTACCGCCACGATCGTGGTGTGCCCGAATCAATAATTACTATTCATTAACTCCGTTCAACCCTGAAATAGAAATTGCGATTTGACGATCGGCAATAAGCACAAACTTATGTTTAAACAAACGAACAATACAAAACCTTAATAATTAATCGTATATTTAACCAAACCTAATATCCTGGGAAATGCGATCAGATTTTATTTGTTCAACTCTAATTCATTATTAGGATAGATAGATTGAATTTGAAAAGCGAAATTAATGAATTAGCAAAGACATATAACTTGTATTTGTACAATGCCGTCGATAAATAAGGTTTAAATTAGTTTATTCATTGACAAAGATAGGTACTATTCTAATGTTACGAACTAGCTTTGGTATCGTTTGTCTCTTTTTACCAAAAGCTGTATGAAAAATAAATAGGTACAGTCACCCTTAATAAGATACGTCATAATTTTCCTTTCAAAAGTCTACTTCGATATGGCAAAATATTGCATACATCTATTATATTTAATTAGCTCACCCACGCAACTTCGTCTGCTTCACATAAGAGATTTGCCCCATTTTTCATTGATGCGCTGCTTCTATTGGTCGTAGAGTGATGTTATTCCTCGATAAATGGGCTATCCGACACTAAAAGATTTTTCCAATTTGAACCAGTAGTTCCTGAGATTAGCGCGTTCAACAAAAAGAAAATCTCTTTAGCTTTATAATATAGATCGATTATTAAACTGCCAAGTCTTAGAACACCAGACATTATTAAAAATCTATTGTGTCTGACCATCAGTGTGCCGCTGCGACTAGTTCAAACAATATACCACGGATTATTAGCGGTATGCAAAGTTAAGAAACATCAACGTCTATAAAGATATGGAACAGATGTTTATATAGAATTGACAAGTTACAGAAGAGGAAATTAAATTCCTTCTCATACCACTGGTGGCACGAGTTGGTAGTACGGCAAGGAGTAAGCCAGCATATCATGTTTCGCCACAATAGATGTATACAATATTTAGGCATACATTTTAATTTGTGATGTTAATGTATCTTTCTTTTAAGTAAGAGCTTTAAGTCTTTGTAAGAGCAGCGATAGCTCAGTGGGGAGACCAATAGACTGCAATGCAGAGGGTCTCGGGTTCGAACCCACGTCGCGCACTTCTGACTTTCGGAAGTTATATGACTTTTCAAAATTATGTGCGTATTGATTGACAATTATCGCCTGCTCCGTGCCTCGGAGAGCACGTTAAGCCGTTGGTCCCGGCTGCCATGAACATCTATGGCAGTCGTTATTGGGAAAGTCAGTACCCTCTAATATCCTGACACTGGTCTAGCCTTAGGGTATCGTTAGCCTTCGGGTTGCGTAGGTCAGGTGGCAGCCGCTCCGTGTAAAAACTGATATCTAGTCACATCCGGTTAGACCAGAAAAGCCGACCCCAAGTGACTTGGGAATAATAAAGGCTAAGAGAGAAGAATGTATCTTTCTTTTGTTTTAAACAGTAACGTAAATTTTGTTTAGCTACTTTTAATCATGAACTATCTTTTCATCTGTCGCAAAGTGTAACTGTATGCGTCCTCATGCCATACTACTATCTATTACAAAGTACTATTGATAAATATTATTTCAAACCTGTAACGCTTCTTTATTTTTAGAATTGTTTTATAAGGACTACAATATGTGGCGTAATAATAATAATATTGCTTTATTTCGGACCAATTAATCCATAGACTGTTAGTAATACAATTTAACTTATTTCCTAGTGTTAGTATAAATTAACCTAGAGACAAACTTTTTTAAAAGTGGAGAATGGAAATTCTCAGCAACAGTTCTCAGGATGCTTGTAGGACTGTCTCTCACTCTCCTCAGTAGTGAGGCTGTTTTTTTGCGCAGTAATGACTGCAACACCTGGTACATCAATGAGTTGTAAAATACTGAAATTATAATTTGATGGCGATTTAAAAGAGTGGCCTTGAGTTTCTAGCAGGTATATTCTCATAGGCTCAACCTTTTGCCTGAACCTTGCAACTTACATAAATGTTAATTCAGTATCTAAATGTAATAAACTCACTAACCCCTTTGACGTTCATAAGTGTTACGTTGTGACCTAAATTAATAAATGATTGTTGACTTTGAATTTAATAGAACTTTATGCCGTATACATCTCTTCTTCTCCCTTAGCCTTTATTATTCCCAAGTCACTTGGAGTCGGCTTTTTTAGTCTAACCGGATTTGACTGGATTTCAGTTCTTACACGGAGTGGCTGCCACCTGCCCTCCGCAACCCGAAGGCTAACGATACCCTTAGGCTAGCCCAGTGTCAGGATATTAGAGGGTACTGACTTTCCCAATAACGACTGTCATAGATGTTCATGGCAGCCAAGACCGACGGCTTAACGTGCTCTCCGAGGCACGAAGCAGGCGATAATTGTCAATTAATACGCACATAATTACGAAAAGTCATATAACTTCCGAAAGTCATAGGTGCGCGACGTGGGTTCGAACCCAAGACCCTCTGCATTGCAGTCTTTTGGTCTCCCCACTGAACTATCGCTGCTATTGCCGTATCCATACTAAGACATAAATAACGTTAAGGCTGACTTTACATCATAACTACTGTACACCGCGCTTCTACTAGTGATGAAAGTGTTAATAATTTTAGTGTTAAGTGACAGGCAGCATCTTTTCTTTTCTTTTGAAAAGACAACTCCCGCACTAAGAATAATTCCTGTGTTGCGGCAGACTTCACAAACAATCTAACAAAGAACACCCAGACTCGGAACAACCATTTGTGGATCAAACAAAGATTTGCCATCTGTGCAGTCGCATTTAATATATGCGCGTCTGAAAGTAAAAGATTTCGTAACGTTTCCTTAATCGCTTATAATATTTGAGTTGCGGCTAAGGCCCGGTATCCACCAAAGCAGAGAGGAATGAAGACGAGAGGAGAAGAGCTGCGAAGCTGGCAGGTTATTTCCACCAAACCGGAGAGAAGATGTGTAGCGGAGAAGGGATGTGAGCTGTGTATAGCAGAGATGTGAGCTGTGAGAGCTCGAAACCAGTCAAACGAATGACGCTTTCGGGTGTGCGTGGCGCGGGGAGAAGGCGGCGGGGAACCGGCCCCGAGCGCGGGCGCCGCGCGGTGCCATCTGGCCGCCCGGCTACACACATCTCCGTTTTTGTGCCGCGCCGCTTGTTCGCTTGCGGCACAAAATTCTATAGAAAATACGATCTCTCCGCTTGATCCATTTCCACCGAAGCTAAGCGAATAGGAGATGTGGAAATAACGAAATCTGATTGGTTTATTCAAAACACATCTCCTCTCGTCTCCTCTCCTCTCTGTTTTGGTGGATACCGGGCCTAACATAGGCCTCATTGATAGAGAGAGATGTAGCAATATTAATAATGATGTAACACTAGAATAGACACCTTTAGCTGCAATGTGTTCATACATAATACATGACCTAACACACTGTTATCCTCGGAGATCTATGCTTCTGTGCACGTTATATTGTGTATGACAATCTGAATGCAGATAGGATGATAATGCTCTTGTAGGATTTATATCGTTTGAGAACATATTACATTGCAATCATTGAAAATTGCACATATCGTACATTTAGTCATTATAACAGCACGCTGTGCGATATAATACTTTATATTATATATATAAATATTTATCTATATTAATATTATAAAGAGGAAAATATCATTTTTTGGTCGTTTGTTTGTAACGATTTAACTCAAAAATTACTTGACCGATTTCGTAAATTCTTTCACCATTAGAAAGCTATATTATCACCGAGTAGCGTTGGCTATATTTTATTAAAATAAAAACCTACTTTTCCGCGAGCGAAGGGAAAAAGGTAGTTAAGTATACATTGTGAAGACAGCTTTCTTAATCTGCTAATGAATACACCAGGTATAAGGATAGAAAAAAGATGACGATAAACATTGTGATGTAAACATTTTTGAAGTACTGACTTACAAGGTAGAGACTGAGTAGATACTTCCCCAGAATGTTCTTTTTCCAAAACGTAAAAATTCAATTGCTCCTTTTTACAAACAGTTTTGATGTGATTTGACATAATTATGTATATGTATAAACGTGCAAAATCCTAACTAATATTATAAACATAGTACATACATATACAGTATTGTAACTCGGCCCTGTCCTTGAAATAATTACCTACAACAGCGCGGTTCGTAGACACGCGTTAGGGCTGTCCGCCTACAGTATTTTAATTTTATCCACCTACTTGAGTCTCTTTGTAGTTTAGTGATTGTAAATATTATATGTATATTATAAAAATGAAATTCGTAATAAATGAAATAGAAAGTGTTCAATAAAATCAAATCATCACAAATCGTACGCTTACTGCTTGCAAAACAATCACACCGTCCGTTCGTCACTGCGGCGCATTCGCGACTGTTGCGAACCAAGCGCATACCAACGCCGAGGCGCGTAGGTATGACTCAAGTTCCGACCGTTTGTATGAAGATGGAATACTGTATATGTATGTACTGTGTTATAAACGCAAATGTAAGTTAATTTGTTTGTCACGCCTGAACTACTTGATCGATCATCATGAAATTACGCATACACGTTGTCAGGAAGAAAAATATATAGGGTACCTTTCATTCAGAAAAGAAAAGTGTTACTAACCTAACCTAGCGGTGCGTAAGCTGTGCAGATTATTTATAGTTATTTCTGTATCTTCAGGATTAATTCTATTAGATGTCAGAAATTGTAGACTGTTAGTTGGGTTTCATGCAACAAAAACACATTTCGTTTGAAACACTGCGTTTGTATCGAACTAACTATGTGGCGCAGCGTGAGTTTCAAACCCTGGTTCGGGCCAACAAAAGGTTATTGGGTTTTCTGCCAAGTTATCTCAATCTCAGCCAGAAGTTAGGAAGTTGGCGGTGATAGAAAGAAAAAAGAAAGAAAGATAATTCATTTATTTGTATAATAAATAATATCAGCCCTGTATTAAACTGTCCCACTGCTGGGCACGGACGTCTTCTCACTGTGAGAAGGGTTAGGCCATAGTCCACCACGCTGGCCCAGTGCGGGTTCGCAGACTTCACGTATCTTCGAGAACATTATGGAGAACTCTCAGACATGCAGGTTTCCTCACGATGTTTTCCTTCACCGTTAAAGCAAGCGATAATTAACTATTTAATACGCATATAACTTCGAAAAGTCAGAGATGCGCGCCTTGGGATCGAACTCGAGACCTCTGCGTGGCAGTCTAAGGGTTCCCCACTAGGCTATCGCTGCTAAAATAAATTTATTTGACAAAATAAAAAATACAATAACACCAAGATAAATAAAAATTTGCCAAATGGGGCCTAGTTCAGCATATGATAGGCTAAGGAAGCCTGGCGCTAGTTTTCAACTAGATCCCTTTAGTGACTGCACGCATGCTAATAACAATTCCCATAAATTATAATGATAATTAAAAAATAGCATTAAATTACTAACATAAATAATTAACAAAAAGAAATACAAATATACATAAATTCATAAAAATGTCAAAGCAAAAAAATAAAAAATAAATGTAAAAAAACATAATAAAAACAACATAAGCAATATATTTTATAATTAATAATACAATGTGAAATGTGTGTTTCAATACAAATATGTAGAAATAGCATATAAGCACATTAGAAAAAATAAAATTAGAATTAATAAGATTGATTGTCAAGCTTTTAACGCTATATTAAAATAGTAATAAAATAATATGATAAAAAATTAATGGCAATGGGTAAGAATTCAATTTTCATATTAAAATTAGAAATTGATCATATCAGAACAAGGTTTCTACTAGTTATAATCTAATAAAATAGGAAATAATATATATAAAAAGAAAAATATAGTATATAATAAAGTTTATAATAATATGCAAATTATAATTGATTATTCCAGATCTCAAATAAAAGAAGCATTTAGATAGCACACGATAAACACGAAACGCCATTAGTCTTGCGCCTGATCTCCGTCCGGTCGGATTGGATTATGGGAGTCCACGGTATCGAGAGTGCACGTGTGTTCGTGCACATACTTGTGGACTATAATATATCTTGCCTGATGGCCAGTCTCCATTAAGATTGGTTGCAGTCATCGAAATTTAGCTAGGATGACATTTTTATAGAAAATAAACAATAATTTCTGTGTTGTTTTGCTGAAAACTTTACAAACACTCAAACAACGGATCCAAAGAACCTAGACCCGAAACAACCACTTGTGGATCACACAATTTTTTGTCTTGTGTGGGGATCGAACCCACAACACCCGGCGGCTTCAGTGGCGAGGCGATCACCTAAACCAAAACGCTGTCCTGGCAGTCAATTCATTATTATTAAAACAAAGTTAATTACTCAGTTCAAGTTCACAACTAATTACATAATTAAGATATTGCAAAATACGCTCTTGACTTTGGGGCCACGCGTAGGTACTAAATGTTCGTGATCACCACGCAAGCTTTATAACTATATAGAGTGCTTCTGCCAACCAAATGTTGTGTTAAAAACGCTCGAGGTGTCGAACTTACGATTCATTTTACATATAATAATAATAAATATTCTACCACATACACACAACACCATCTAGCCCAAACTAAGCAGAGCTTGTACTATGGGTACTAGACAATGGATAAACATACATACATTTTTTTTTTGTAAATACGTACATATTATTATACATAGAAATACCTAGACAAAGACAAACATCCATGTTCATGCACACAAATGTTTGACTTGTGCGGGAATCGAATCCGCCACCTCAGACGTGGCAGTCGGTTACACTAACCACTACGCCATTTTTATTAATGGTTCTATGCGACATATTTGATTAGATTTTGTCCCTGGCTTCGCTCGCGTAAATGTAGGCTAAGTTAGGTTTTGTTAGTAACAGTACTTTCTTCTGGATAAAAGGTATCCTGTGTCTTATTAAGTAACCCTGACATCGTGTATGCGAAATTTCATGATGATCGGTTGAGTAGTTCAGTCATGAAAGCGTAACAACCATCAAACTTACATTCACATTTATATTATTAGGTTAGGATACATGTTTTAAATCTTAAGACTGCGCCGAGTGAAATGTGCCAAAACAAGTGGTCACAGTTAAGTGAATAAACTCAAAACTTTTTGTTTAATACAAATATAAAATATACATTTACCATAACAATTAATGTGTTTACAATTACTCCGTGTAAAAAACTTAAAATAATTAATATTTTCGACTACAAAATTACGTAAATTTGCAATTTGTCCGTCCCAAATATTTAAGTTATTGATTGACAATCAAGATACATATTTATCAAAAAAGCACTTCAAATCCTCCATACAATTTTACTATGGCGGCCGCGCGCCGATTTTAATATGCGCCGCACGAGCTCTGTCATTATCTGCCTTACGCTCGGCGCAGTCTTAAGCTTATCTACTTTAAACTAAAATAAATTTACAACTTATTAATATACAAAGTTTTAACAATATACTAAGTAACGATGTTTCATTAAGTTTTACAATCAAATAATAAATTAACAATGTATAGAGCTAAATTAATATTGACTTCATCAAAGTTCTCTATTGTTACGAAAATTTCAGTTTGTTGTGCACCGAAACTGAATATTTTGTTTCTGAGAAAAGTTTGGCCGAAAGCCGAAACCTAAAGTAAAAGGCGAATGGCGCAGAACCAATCTGTGTGAATATATTAATAATAATAACGTTTATTTTCTCGTCATAGTAACAGAATGATGGACATCATTATGTTAATTGATAAACAATATACATACTCTTAAAATATATTATGAGGGGTTGATACCTGAATTAGGATGGTTCTTGTATCTCAGGTTATCAACCCTCCACTCCATATAACATACATCTAATTTTGACAAACATTTAATAGCAGAGAGAAATATATTAGCAACATATTACCTCAATTTTATAATCACCAGTCCTATTTAAAAACTGTCCCTTTGCTGAGTATTGGCCTGTGTTAGTATGGCAAGGGTTACGCCAGAGTCCACCAAGCTGACTAGATACAAGTTAAAGACTACATACAAATATCTTAAAAATGAGAGCTCTCATACATTTTCTTAAGATGCTTTTCTTTGAACAAGGTTTTACGTACAAAAAGCTACATTAGCATCGGATATGACGTGGAATAATGATATGATAATGATCTAAAAGGTTAAATTCTCGTATTAAGTACACTGGTTCTATCAGGAAATTCGCAATAGCAAAACATTATAACGACATGTATCTAAAAGACATTATAAGACTCGCTCCTAATAAAGGTCATATTTCTTTTCTTTTCTTTTCGTGTGGTTAGTGGCCAACCTGTTGTCAAGAGTTGTTTAAGCCGCCCGTAGGCCTCTGACATGGCTTAACGACTGCTGTCAATTTGGCAACAACCGGGACCGACTTTTTACGTGCCCTCCGAAGCACGGAGACGCTCAGATGAAAGGTCATATTTATGCACTACAAACAAAATGGTGTCGGTTCTAGTAATAATAAGTACGTAGCTATTATTTTAGTATTTACTGTCAAAATTCAAAATGGCAATCACGCCGACGATTTCCGAAAGCCGAAACTTAATATCGCGCTCCACCCAATTCAAAATCAAACTTCAACCAAGACAATCTGGTTGTTCAATTAAGGAGTTTATAAAATGAATAATTAGATATTTACAAAGTATTTTTGGGAGTTATAATGTATCAGGAGTCCGAAGCGTCAATTTGGAATAATATCAGAAACACCAATGATTAAATTATGTTCGGGTACTTTGAAATAACTACACTGGAACATTGAGACAACTACCATCTTAGTCTCCCCGTGACTATGGCCGCTGAAAAGCAACCGAAACGTCGGGGAAAGTGTAAAATTAAATTAAATCTAAATAGTTTTAAAAATAATTTAATCAGCTTAAAAATTAGTAAAGTTTAATAGTTGTAGTAGTGTAACAGTTTTTAAAATTATGTAATAAAGTGTCAAATAAACAACGCGATAAAATCCGTATATAGTAGTTTAATTTCAATGAATAATATTCGCGTAAACAGAAGACAATATTATATAATATCAGAAAGTTAAATGTAATTGTGTTATTAGTTCGGTTTTGATGAATGATTTTGAAGAAAAAAGCAGCGATAGCTCAGTGGGGAGACCAACAGACTGCAATGCAGAGGGTCTCGGGTTTGAACCCACGTCGTGCACCTCTGACTTTCGGAAGTTATATGACTTTTCGAAATTATGTGCGTATTGATTGACAATTATCGCCTGCTCCGTGCCTCGGAGAGCACGTTAAGCCGTTGGTCCCGGCTGCCATGAACATCTATGGCGGTCGTTATTGGGAAGTCAGTGCCCTGTAATATCCTGACACTGGTCTAGCCTTAGGGTATCGTTAGCCTTCGGGTTGCGGAGGTCAGGTGGCAGCCGCTCCGTGTAAAAACAGATATCCAGTCAAATCCGGTTAGACCAGAAAAGCCGACCCCAAATGACTTGGGAATAATAAAGGCTAAGAGAGAAGAAGAAGTTCGGTTTTGGCAGAGAGACTTTTTACTAAAGATCTATTTAATTATCTATATCTATACTAATACTATAAAAAGGAAAGATTTGATTGTTTGTTTGTTTGTAACGATTTAACTCAAAAACTACTCAACGAATTTTGCAAATTCTTTGACCATTAGAAAGCTATATTATCACTAAGTAACATAGGCATTGTTTCTTTTTTAATTACTGTTACAAACTTAACCTAATACCTACTTTTATGTGAGCGATGCCAGGGGCAAAAGCTAATCGCTTATATAACAGGTTACTTTTCATTAACCATGTATAAAGTTTTTAAATAAAGATTATTTATAGATTTTTTGTAATTGCCACCGAAACGCCACATCACCATGTCTTTCTTTTTAAATCTTCTAGCCCAAACTAAGCAGAGCTTGTGCTATGCAATGGACTAGGCAATGGATAAACATAAGTACATATATACCTTTTTTATGTAAATACATACATATTATACATAGAAACACCCAGACCTAGAGAAAACATCCATGTCCATGCACACAAATGTTTAATTTGTGCGGGAATCGAACCTGCGACCTCAGGCGTAGCAGTTATTACTGAAGTTGTGAGAAATCACACTTTTGTATCAACATTTTTAAATTGATTTATCTTGATGATTATAGCAGATAACTCAGATATTTAAACTGGTAACAAAATGTTTGCGTAGATTGCGTAGATTTATCCTGAATATAATTTATTTGTTCAGTATGTATTGTTCTTTTTACCTAAATTCTAAATTATTTATTTTCCCTGAATAAAAGTATCCAAGGTGATCTAACGAATGGTGTCTTAATTACCACTTCGATCAGCCCAATTAATACTTTCTTAAACATATTGACAGTAAACCGACTTACTGTAAATATGTTTAAGAGAGTGTTCATTAACATATTGTTATTATATTTAACGAAATGTCCTGTCCCTGTAAGTTTATGTAACTATGTTTACTATAAGATTTTTATCTAGTCCACAAATCCAGTGACTTTTCTCGGAAACAAGAGGGCATGTCAGCAATCTAATTCGGTATATCGATACAAACAACGCGCTCCTGTCTTGAGAGTCTTTCACTAACGATTTTTTTATTATTATTAATTTTTTTATTAATATGTCTTATATAGTTAATGGTCATGTCCAAGAATTAACGATTATTCGACGACTCGACGGCGTAGTGGTTAGTGTAACCGACTGCCACGCCTGAGGTCGTGGGTTCGATTCCCGCACAAAGTCAAACATTTGTGAACATGAACATGGATGTTTGTCTTGGTCTGGGTGTTTCTATGTATAATATGTATGTATTTACAAAAAAAAAGTATATATGTATGTTTATCCATTGTCTAGTACCCATAGTATAAGTTCTGCTTAGTTTGGGCTAGATGGTGTTGTGTGTATGTGATAGAATATTAGAATTGCATATTATTATGGAAATAAAGATTTTTGACTTTGACTTTGTTACTAAATGTGTGTTCATAAGACATTTGTAAGTAAAGATAGATGAATGAGTGAGCTGAATCATTCAGCACACTCTTTCAATTATCTTTATTTGACCATTATGGTCAAGAAAATCACCTAATCATTATGGTCTAAAAAAGCACAAAGGATTTTGAGGACATTGGACAGGGCACTAAGCTTTGTAAATAGTATTAGCATGGTAAATTATTTAACGTTATTCTATCTATGAAGATAGAATAATATTAGATGACATTACCGTGCGTTCCGACCGTTTGTATGAACAAATTAATGGTCGGAACGCCCGTCATACCTACGCGCTTCGAGGTCGGTATACACTCGGTACACAACCAGTCGCGAACACAGAGTACATTTTATAGACTGGTGGCGAATGCGCCGCAGTGATGAACGGACGGTGTGATGGTTTTGTAAGCAGTAAGCGTGCGATCTGTGAATATTTAATTGAAATAAGTACAAGTACTTACATTATAATTATGGCAAAGTGATATTGCAAACAAAAGTAATTTTAATTAAACTTTTTATCCGAATGCGGATTCTTTTATACTTTTAAATTTAACTATAAGCTTTTCGTACGTCTCAAGTCGAGGCACAAATATTTTTCAGTCTCAAATATATAAAATTTGTTTTTTTTTATTAAATCTACTGAATACTTCCTAATTTATTTACAACAAATTTCATTTTTAAATAAAAAAAAATATATTTACAAGCACTAAACTAGAAAATACTCAAGTAGGTAGATGAAATTGAAATACTGTAAGTGGGCAGCCGTCTCGCGTGTTTGAATACCACGCGGCTGTAGGTAATTATTTCAAGGTCAGAGCCGAGTTACAATACTGTTAGATAACATTACCGTGGTATTGGGCAATAAATTTAAAGATTTTAGGAATAAAATAAATTTCTTTAATAGAAAACATTGCACTGAATGTTAACTGAGACTATTCATAACAATCTTTAATATTAAGTATGAATTATTATCAGTAACAGTCTTGTACCTCCATGTATCAATAGTATTATTTACAACCACTAAAACAGTTATATATAATTATTATAAATTCCAACAATAACATAGTATTTATCATTAAAAGTTTAGTCTCACTAAGTTGTACCTATATGGAAAACGCTCGCTTATTTGAGATCATACGAATATTAAAATCTCCTTAATACCTAATTATATAAAGTGTTTGTCTAAAAAGCATAATCACATTTGTTAAATAAAGTTTAAAGTCTCACAAATAATATGTAATACTAGATGTGCCCGCGGTTTCACTCTCGTTTATGGTTACTGCGCTGCCCCCGTGGTTCGTAGCGTGATGTTATATAGCCTAGCCTTTCTCGATAAATAGGCTATCCAACAATAAAATATTTTTCAATTCGAACCCGTAGTTCCTGAGATTAGTGCGTTCAACCAAACAAATAAACTCTTCTGCTTTATAATATTACTATAGGTTAAAAACGAGAAGGTAACCGTACAAATATAATAAAATTAAAATTGAAACAATTTTTTAAAATCTTCAAATAGATTAGGAGCATTAGAAGTTTGTATATTCAACCAAAATCCTCGTCTATTTTCTGGCATCAATGGGACTAGCTTTTCCAGTATCTCTTTCATCTTTTCCTCCGTTATCTTTTGGCCTAAGTTCAGGAAATGTGATGATAGATCATGAATTACTCAAATTATTATTTAGAGAAAGAAAATACATTTATTTTGACAGGAAAACACACAACACATACTGCAGACAGCATAAACGTAGTATACAGTTAGACAGGAATAAAAAAAGACAATGGGACAGTAGAACAAAAGTAAATGACAATTTAAAATACAATAGTATTATACTAAAAATAAAAATAAAAACAAATATGCAAATAAATAAATAAAAAATAATAATATTAAACCCTTGGGGCTCGATCCATTTAGTAAGTATATAACCTAACGTATGCAGTGTGCGTCGCAGTGTCTGTTAAAAAAAGATGTTGCTCAGCCCGAAGCTGTATCCGCATAAGCGAAACAGCGCTGATTTTCAGCAACACCTTGGTGACCGATGTATATGTAGTGCGTTTGAGTGTGGAGCAAATAAGCAATTTTTGTACGTCATTTTTTATAAGAATTCAAGAAATCTTATTGAAACATAATACTGAATAATATAATTATAATTATTGATTATCAAGTAAAAATTATATGTGTGTCAACGATATGTGCATGCATGGATTTGACAGGAGTCGAGCGTCTATTGTTATCTCTTTCTATTACCCGAAATGCTTGCCTTAGATTGACGAGTAACGCTTAAGGTGAATGAGTTGAACTTTAATATGATCCATCTATAGTTCTTTCTACAATATATTTGGTTATAGAAGATTACATTCATAAGACTGCGCCCAGCATAAGACAGATAATGACAGAGCTCGTACGGCGCATATTCAAATCGGCCCGCGGCCGCCATAGTAAAATTGTATGGAGGATTTGAAATACTTTTTTGATAAATATGTATCTTTATTATCAACCAATAACTTAAATATTTGGGACGGACAAATTGTAATATAACTATTTATGTTTCGTTTAAGCTGTAAAATAGGATAGATTTCTATTGTTATAATCTAAAAATCACATAACACGAGCTTACGTTTTTGTAAACGTAATTTTGTGCAAATTTACGTAATTTTGTAGGCGAAAATAATACTTATTTTATGTTTTTTACACGGAGTAATTGTAAACACATTCATTGTTATGGTAAATGTATATTTTATATTTTATATTTGTATTAAACAAAAAGTGTTGATTTTATTCACTTAACTGTGACCGCCTGTTTTGGCACATTTCGCTCGGTGCAGTCTTAAGATACGCATAGCATTTTAACATAGCTTATTGATTTAATCATGGCTGTGATCGGAAGCAGTAGTCTGATACTGTGCCGGGTAGACGGATTCGCTCATTTTTAAGTGGAACCTAAAATCATAGTCAGCGAAATATGAACAAAAATGGTATAATACTACTTATCCTGTCTGAACATAGTCATAAGAACCCCATCGAGGAGATTTCATACATATGGCGTATGAAATCATAAGCCAGAAGCATACAACAAGTAACGTATAATTACAAGGTCAACCAAAATCTCCTTAAAATGAATAAAACATCAAATCTCGTAATATACTAATCCACTTTACAATATTAACTTATCGTGTACCAAACACAAACTCTAAACATTTTAACATTGTTTTGAAGCCGAAATCTCTAACTTTCTAAAGTTTAAAGTTCGTAATTAACAACGCAACTGTAATAAAATCGCCATAAATGGATTTATACCATAAAAGGTTTTACACTTCAAGAAGTGGCTATTAAAAGGCTTCTAATATTAACCATAAATTAAGTAGCTCTTTGACTTTATGATGTAACTAGATGTGTCCGCGATTTCAGCCGCGTTTATTTATGGTTACTGCGCCACCCCCGTGGGTCGTAGTGTGATGTTAGCGCGTTCAACCAAACAAACAAACTCTTCAGCTTTATAATATTAGTATAGATTAGGTAAACTCTTACATAAATATAATAAAATAATAACAGGTCTCTACATAAGAAATATTTTTGAAAAATGTGTCAAAGGAGCTATGAAAGCCAAAACAATGATTTATAGATGTTTTGTTTGTGTGAATGTTTGTAGGTGTATCACGTAAAAACGACTGCACAACATTTTATGCGGTTTTCATTATTGTATTGCTGGAGGTCTGACTTAAAATCCGGTGCATGTTTGATCTTGATACGCCACCTAAAAGACAAAAATAAGTACTACTACTATAAGTACCTACCTTAATATTCCACGCATACAAAGTTACGGCCAAAAGCTTGTTTTATTGTAAAACTTATTCTCGTTTTGTGAAGTGTTTAGATCTTTTAATTATGTTAATTTAGTAATTATTTAACAGATAATAATTATACCTCAAACAGGAATAGTCGGAGAGGAGAGCTGCTTTTAAAATTGCGTAATAGATTATCGTTATTTTTATAACTCCTCTATGATTAGAAAGAGGTGTTTGTATCTATGTATCTTATGTGGGGGCCAGTCAGTGCAGACCGGCGACACTTCGACCCAGTGGGATCTTTTGTGTCGACACTCTCCCAATAATGACTGCCATAGATGTTCATGGCAGCCAGGACCGACGGCTTAACGTGCTCTCCGAGGCACGGAGCAGGCGATAATTGGCAATCAATACGCACATAATTTTGAAAAGTCATAAAACTTCCGAAAGTCAGAGGTGCGCGACGTGGGTTCGAACCCGAGACCCTCTGCATTGCAGTCTGTTGGTCTCCCCACTGAGCTATCGCTGCTATTTAGTATACCTATAAGTGATGTTTGAAACATTATAAATAAACAGTAAGTCTTAAAACTGTATTTGCAAGTGTATATCTATTCTATAATAATATAATATACCTGAACATAATTTGTGCAAAATTGTACTTATTCGGTGTTAAGTGTGCGAGTGTGTGCGCATCCTTGTTTTGTATGACTGTTATGGATATAACACCATTAAAGTTGCGCTGTAATATTCTTCAATACATATTTTCAATAACAGCGCTATCTAACGATATTGCAGTGTAACCTCAAGCCAGATCGATATCTTTAACGCAATTCTCACTTTACCGTCAGCTAAGTGTGGAGGGTGTGCTAGCTTTATTTCGCCGATAGAGGCCGCTAGGTACACTAAATGTTGTCTATGATTTCATCAAGGCTGTCGCTAAAAGGGGGTAATACTACGGTTTGGCAATGCCAGTAGTGCTCTAAAAGTATGCCCAAGAGTAAGGATGCGAGAATCCCCGTAACACACAGACTCTGAGAAAATAGTTACGAGGTGTTCAGGACACTAGCCCTGCAAAAAGCCTGGGCGGCGGTGCGAAACTAGTATTGGCTAGCTGCATATATTTACCACGCAGATATAAATCCAGTGACACACCTTAGGTTTACTGCGGTGCAAACTAAAAGTGACCCATAAGTCCCCTGCCGACGAGCACCGGATTGGTGCTACGAACGTCCGAGACAAGATCTCGTTTCACTGCTGCTCGTTTTGGCATAATCCCTATCACGTATTTATTGTCGAACAATTCGCAATCAGAAATACTGTAGGGCGGGTTATATTATATGGCGGCAAGCTAAGATGGTTGCCGGTCGGCTACTGACTCGCGTGCTTACGCACAGATACACCGCCGCACGCCGTGATGCTACGGGATATGTTAACTACTTACACTAGTGACGTGCACATTCACTCCCCCTCGAGTTCCTAAAAATGTCCTCGTTCATGAACTCGCAAAACTTATAAATTAGCAATCAAGACAACACATTCTACGAGGGTGACCTCTTTTGCGTTTAGGTAATACAGGACGAGGAGGTGAAATATCCCTGTTAAGAAAACGTGTAAGTTCTGATACATGAAACTTTTCAATAATATTGTTTGGAGATTCTAACTGTGCAACAAGATAACCTGTAGGGCTAACTCTCTTATTTATAACATAGGAACCATCTCTATTCGAAACAAACTTTGCGGTAAAATTTTTTGCAGCATTACTTTGTCCAAGTACTGCGACTTAAGTACCTGATCTCCAACCTCGAAGACATCTGCTGGCTTTTAAGACTTGTCAGCATATACCTAGCGACCATCTTGCTGAGCTTCAACCCTTTCCCGAACGGCAATAAATGAATTAACAAACTTTTTTAAATAATGTGTGATTTGAGGAACTAAATTATCCTTATTAAGAATCGACCTAATGTCATGTTGTATGTTGACTGGCGAGCGAAGTTCTCTGGCAAAAGTGAGATACGCTGGAGACATGCCAGTAGTTTGACAAACGGCAGAGTTAATGGCAAACCTCACTGCTGAAAGATGTTGAGGCCATGACAAGTGATCTGCATCTACTAGACGTGACAACTGAAACTTTAAATCTCTATTCTTTCGCTCAGCTGGGCTTGCTAAGGGATGATACAAAGGTAGCAATTCTTGAGAAATATTTAAAATGAACATGCACTGCTGCATAATAGCTGAAACAAACTGAACGCCATTATCTGAATCGATCTTTACCATTATTGCTCCATGATAACGCAAGAGCACACACTGCACGAGAAACCGTTGTAACTCCACAAGAGCTGCAATTAGAAAACATACGTCATCTTCCGTACTCGCCAAACCTTGCTCCAACGGATTACCATTTTTATCGAGATTTGGAGAATTTTCTACGTGATAAAAAATTTTGTACCCCCGGAAGCAGTACAAAATACTTTCACATAGTTTGTCGAATCTAGATCCCTGGAGTTCTATCGTAAAGGAATAAATGAACTTCCGTTTAGATGGCAGCATACATACATACATAGATTCACGCCTGTTTCCCAGAGGGGTAGGCAGAGACTACGGATTTCCATGATTAGATGGCAGCAATGTATAAATAATGAGGGTAAATATATCGATTCAATAAATATGGTACATCTTAGAAAAAAACGAGTTTATATTTTCAGTACAAATCGGCAATTTCATACTTTAACCCCTAATATTTAATGGAAAACAGTAATACTGATATTTGTCGTTGATCAAACATACTAACTCGAAATATTAATTAAATAATAAAATTGCTAAGTAAACCTTATTGCTCAACATTTTTATGTACTAACTTGTTTGTGTTCTGTTACTGGCCTAATATTCCAATAAAATTGTGTTATTAATTGTTTAAATAAATAACGAGACAATAAATTGTCAAAGAATACATTAGCCCGTACTAGCCAGTAGACAATAGCGATAATAAAAGTCTATGGCAGTATATAGTGTCTTATCTATGGTCTATGGGCAATAGGAGCTTTGACACGTCAGAATAATGTCGTCAGTTTTATATGTTATTTATTTGCCATTTATTTGGACAACTTTACAACAAACAGAAAGCTCTTTATTACCACCGATATGGAATGATGATGAGTATGTTGCGCCACCAGAACAATGGATATCACTGGCAGATATTTCAACGGAACTCTATAATAATTTAGTGGATCAGATGTCTCAACAGGAGAGGTACCTAAAAAAATATGTGAAGCTAGAATCTGACAGATATTTTTATAATGAATCATTTATAAGAGCGCCCATAAGAAATCCCAGGACTGCCACCAATATTTCCAGTAAAATGTCACTTACAGCGCAAAAACGAGCTTCAATATTTAATAGACCAGTTGTGTCACACTGCTACTGGTGTGGGGATATGGAGAGATATATTCCCACCAATCCCATATGTCACGATGCTTTTGAATCCTCGAACGGGCAAGCCAGAACTATAGCACGCTTCTTTAATGCCCAGTGTGTAATTCCATTGGTTAATCCCTTTGATATTATGGAAATGGCCTATGAGAGAAGGAAAATAGACTTTTTCTTTAGCTCTAGAGGTTCGGTGACACTTATATACAGTGATTATTTTAAAAAAGGGTGTTATAAGCGATTTTTAGATGTTGGTAGTGTATATACACAAAGAGGATGCCGAAATAAGCGACCGGATGTTACCAGATCATTTGCAGGACACCGATTTCGACGATTAGAAATGAGCCTGCATGATAAAACTGATATATGTGTAGTGTCGCCAGCCGCATCGCTCACACCATTCAGCCGATCGATTTCTCTGTACGCACATTACCATGTATGCGTTTGTGAAGGAAGGTACTGCAACAGCGCAAAAAAATGGTTTCCAACGGTTGTTAATTATCTTTATATTTCACTATTTTTAATTTATTTGTAGTATTGCTTATTTTAATTATAAATTTACTTATTAAAATATTTTAATGCATTTTTATTTGCTTAACATGCACCAAACATTCATGGCATATAACCATGTAGATTAAACGCTAAAACCTTGCCGCCTTGCACTAGCCGCGCCGGATCAACTTGATTTTGGGATATTAATCTAACTTTTTAGTAATTTATTGCTACTGAAGATCATACGTGTACACTGAGTGAACATGATAAGCACGGATAGTGTAGTGGTTTAAGCGGTCGTCTTGCCACTGTTACTGCGCCGAGTGTGGTTGGTTGAATACCACATGGAACTAAAATTCGTGTGATGCACAAATGATGTGAATGTTCTTGAGCGATATTTACTAAAAAAAAAAGGAATCATATCTGCCAAGTCGAGCCAAAGCAAACAAAATGGCAATGACATTTTTCTCGAAGTCAATCGCTTTTTAGGCTCTCTGTAACTTTGTTGTGGATAAAGCGGGAAGCCTAAATTTTCAGTTACTAGAAACGTACTACAACTTACTATGTGCCCAAATTTTCAACTTTTTATATATACCTAGTCCTGCCATAAATATTGTTACAAGAAAAATATATTTTTTTCTATCGCTTTAAACTGTAATGTGTGTTAGTTTATACATTAATATAATAACATTAAAAATATATGAAGATTTTTTTAAATTGTTAAAGCCGAAGCATGTGACCACGATCTCATCTGATGGTTAGTAACGATGCAGTCGACGATGGAGCACGATTGCCTAGAAGATACCTATTCACTCGTGGTAGGTTTAGTCGGTATTCCGGGAGGTACATTATTCTTATTCCATCTTTCTTTTACCCCGGCGAGTCCGACATAGCCCCTCCGCCCGCCCCGCGAAGGGGTATGCGTCATGCATTCCCCCACGTTAAAAAAAAAAGGCAGAATAATTTATGACGTATCATCAGCAATTGCCAAACTTTATAATGAATATATATCTAGAAGCACGCCATCAAAGCGGAGATTCTTTTTACCAAATTGGAGGATTTTCTAGAGTTCTCGCTACTATAGACCAGTCCCCATATTACTTACAAGAATAAACAGTAAAACAATAGTAAATCTCGGTGATTTCTTATAAAAGCACATATTATGTGTGTATATTGCAACATATTTTTGGTCAGGTAATTGGTGAAAAATTTAGGAATCGTAAAGGATACTTTTCCTTGATTGACCAAGCGATCTGTGATGCAGATTTGCGGTTAATGTGGTGACCCCGTAATAATAATAAAATGTAATAATTGCACCAGCAGTGATGCACATCATACATACGTAGGAATTACAACTTAGAGCAAGTGGATCTGCCAATGGGAGATATTATTGAAAATGTAAAAAACGTGGAAGTTCAAGATATCAGAGAAAAAGAAACACGGATAAACAATTACTTTAGTTTATAAATTAAAATAATTATAATTGATCTAGTTATATTTGTCTTATTACATACTAGATGTGCCAGCGGTTTCACCCGCGTTCATGATTACTGCGCCGCCTCTTTGGGTCGTAGCGTGATGTTATATAACCTATAACCTTCCTCGATAAATAAGCTATCCAACAAAAAAAATTTCAATTCGAACTAATAGTTCCTGAGATTAGCGCGATCAAACAAACAAACTAACAAACTCTTCAGCTTTATAATATCAGTATAGATGAAGCTAGTAAAAAGAACGCACTCAGGACATGATGTAGTAATTGCCCAATTTAAGAACAAAATATTTGTTCATGTCATTCATTTGTATTATCATTTATCAGTTATCTCTCGGTATCCTCGGGCAACTTGTAGCGGTGGTATAGAATCACTCTGTCATAATTTACTCCTTCGTTTTTGATTTATTATTGATGCTGTTGGTGGTTTCCGATTTTATTATTTTTCTCCCTTATATAATTAATTACATCAAACATTTTGATTCGTATTTTGTAAGACTTACCCTTCACCTATAAATCAAAAGAAAATTACAATTATGCTAATCGATGTTACAAATTAGGTGGTAATGCTTAGCGGATGATAACCGTTAAGCATTCGGTAAGCGCTAACGCGCAATAACATTTACGGCAAAAAAAATCATTATGGGTTTTATGCTGTTCCAGTTATATATTCAACTATGTTTTTTCCTAAATTAGAAAATATATTTCTGTCATTTTGAAGTTTGAATTTAAATGAAGCCCATATCATACAGCAAAAGCGTACACGTTCCATTTTTAGTCAAGTCATCTAGGCATGTCACCTCAGAATCTAACGGAATAAGCTGAATTTTTGTGTAGAACTTTATTTTAGCATTACACATGTCTCAAAAGTCACATATGCCAACGTGTGAGTGTCCTTGGATATTCAAGGTCAAAGGTCGCAAAAATCAGTTTTTTGAGAATAACTTTTTTGTGTTCTTCCTAGTTTCTGTTTTCTCTGCCTCCTATCGTGTTTGCATTTATTATAAAAGTTGTAGAGAATAAAATTCTCCACAAATTTTATTTTGGACCTCTGTTTATACTTCGAACCGTTTTTGAGATAGCGGGCACAGAGTGTGGAGCGCTCAGCCATACATACCTTAGCGTAAGGTTAATCCTGAATCCCAATCTATTATACCGTTTTTTTACTTAATTACATATTTATTAAATATTACTTAAATAATAATTTAAAACCTTATACTAATATTTATATTTCTTTTAAATTTCATTATTTCACTTACCTTTGACATACAAATAATTAAATAATAAAGTGTATCATTCTAAATATATTTTAATGTTATTTTAATTAAGGATAATTTTATTTTAAGTAGAAAAGAGATTAAATGAATATGTCTTAATCTCATGGATCCAGGTATTGCTTTTAAAATTACAGACCTGGAAATACTAACTCCACTACCCGACCTTTCTATTTATATCAAGTTGGGACATATGTTCTGTTATATAAAGAGCCCTGTTACTTTCTCAAGCGATTATTACCTACTTAACAAGTTCATTTTTAAGCTTAAAAGTATATCTTAGCAAAGACAGACGTAAAATTTTAAAGGTTATCATGGCTGATTTGTGTTTTATTTGCAATAAGTTACTTTCTAAAGGTGATTCTATGCGCGATATAAAGACTTTAAAGAAGCAATAAATTATGGGCATAAACTACATAAATACGTTGTCTTCTGTGAAGGTTCATATTGAGTGTCGAAAATCGTACGCTAGTAAAAATTCAATTGCAGCAGCGAAACATCGCCTTGAAGAGACAGGACCTTCAACGTCATCAACTGTCCCATGTAAAAATAGGAATGATGTGTTTGATTTTAAAAGATTGCGCTCATTTTGTGGTGATGTCGCAGATGAGGCAATAGAGGCAAAAAATCTGCATAGTATAAACGCGTTATCAGTAAAGTAAGTACTCTTGAATTCAAAGACAAGGTCATGAAAAGAGCAGAAGAACGAAGCGATACTTTGGAAGGTTTAGTGATATACCGTGTATCTTATGTACATGATTTGATTGCTGTTAAAGCAAAGTACCATACTGTTTACTACAGCAATTTTTAAAGCCGGTACCGTCTCCAATCATAAAGATTCACCAAATTGACGAAGTTACACAAGCAATAAAACAAATTTATGAGTATAATAATATAGAAAATCATAAAGATTCGCAATTTACATTGACAGAGCTTACAAATATCCCTACAGAGTATGTACCAGATGATAAAACAATTATTACTAAACTACTACAGGTATTTAACTGATATCATAATTACGAAAAAAGTGGGATCGTTAAATTTCATATCTTTTCGCGATGCACAGCTTAATTTATTATCCAAAGCTTGGTACGAGAATAAAAAAACACTCCTCTAGAAGAACGGTTACGAGTAGTCGCACGTAGAAGCCGCTGCGGCATATATTAGGGCAGATATTAATTTGTCTGTAGTCGAAACAAAGTCTTATTCCACCACCGAGTAGAATGCTAGATGATATAAACGCTGAAATACCAAAAATTTTATTACATTTTTTACAAGAATTTAAAATACAAAAACGAAACTGAACTGGAAAGCAAATATAGAAACTCTTTCTAAAAAGATAAGCAGCCGTTCATATGCCCTTTATAAACTTGCTGCTGATGTAAACATTCCCGCATTACTAACTGCATATCATGGCCTCATCGAATCCATTTTAAGATTCGGTATTATCTTTTGGGGCAATTTAGTCGATAAAGAGACTGTGTTTAAATTGCAGAAACGATGTGTTAGAGGTATGTTTGGCTTACAGGTTACTGATAGTTGCAGACCATATTTTGAAAAATATAAAATATTAACTCTTCCATCATTGTATATTTATGAAACAGCAGTATTTGTAAGAACATATCCAAGTTTATTTTGTAAATTGTCCGATGTGGTTCTGCGTAATCGCCGTGACAACCATAAACTTTGTATGCACACAGCTAAAACGGCACTCTTGGGCAAAAGTATATTTTGTATGGCCCCTAAAGTATATAATAAGTTACCAAACACATACAAAAATCTTAATATTAATACATTTAAATATAAATTGAAACAGTTACTGTTAAAAAAATGTTACTATACCATTAATGATTTTCTACAAGATGGACATTTATTTTGATATTATTTTAAATATTGAATTTGATTGGTAGCTCATTTGACATTTTAATACCTACTGATTTAATTAATTTGATTTCTCTTTGTTATAAATAATTTGAATGCTACTTGTTACATTTCTGAATATAATATTTGCATGTCTAGAATTAATGGACAGAACATGTTGATACAATGTATTATTTTAACTAACACCAAATGTACTACACATGTTGAGACAAATAAACATATCTTTATCTTTAAAAAAAAAAAAAAACAAGAAAAAGCAACATTGATCATTTGAAAACGAAATGCACATCTACATATAAGTCACGCTATAATAATATTCTAGCACATACACACAACACTATCTAGCCCAAACTAAGCAGAGCTTGTACTATGGGTACTAGACAATGAATAACCATACATATATACTTTTTTTTGTACATTCATAAATATTATACATAGAAACACCCAGACCAAGACAAACATCCATGTTCATGCACACAAATTCTTGTGCAGGACAATGACTTGTGCGGGAATCGAACCTGCGACCTCAGGCGTGGCAGTCGGTTACACTGACCACTACGCCATCGAGGCCGACAAATATAATGATCACAGGTAAGTGAAATTTGATAACTATTTCATTTAAAAGAAATAACAGTATAAGGTATTAACCCAGATAAGCCTATAAAAATTTTGTCCCTTGAGAGATGAGATTTTCTTTTCTCTTTAATATAGCCCCAGTACCTCAGGAAAAATTAATAAAAAATATTGGCACTTTCGGATAAGTGATGTCCAGTTTAGAGTAGTTGTTCCTCCTTTGAAGAAGTTATATTTATCAAGGATGCGGCGGAGCGGGAGAGGGAGCACTTGAACCCTCTCCCCAACCGCAGAGCCAGGCGCCGGAGGGCGCGAGACGACCTCCAGCCACCCTGAGGTTTTACCAGGTGGTGGGCTTCGTGGGCCTGCCCACCACCCATTCAGCACCAGATCCGAGAGGTGGCGTGTTTGTTCCCACGCGTGCCTCTGTATCGTGTGTCCCCTTAAAGGGGGACTCAAGGGGACAGTAGGGTTACGCCGTCTATGGTTATGTCGAGAAACACCGTGGTAGGTTTAGTCGGTATTACCGGGGTATCTTTTCTCCGGTGAGCCTGACATAACCGGTACTTATATTACAGATTATCCTATTTCAAGTACCAGCAAAACATTATAATGTTGTTCTTTTCTGTACCTGTATATTTACTATGTTACTTGTAATAAGTGTGGCAATAAATATTTTATTTCTAGAAAAAAAAAAGAAGGACGTTCATTTCAATGGTATTTATATGTATATATTTATTTAATATTGTCTTCTGTTTACGCGAATATTATTCATTGAAATTAAACTACTACATATGGAGTTTATCGGGTTGTTTATTTGACACTTTATTACATAATTTTGAATTGTTACACTACTACTACTATTAAACTTTACTAATTTTTAAGCTAATTAAATTATTATTAAAACTATTTAGATTTCATTTAATTTTACAGTTTCCCCGACGTTTCAGTTGCTTTACAGCAGCCATGGTCACGGAGAGACTAAGATGGTAGTTGTCTCAATGTTCCAGTGTAGTTATTTCAAAGTACCCGAACATAATTTAATCATTGGTGTTTCTATTTACGCAGAATGAGCTCAAAGTATCATGAAGTCTAGCTGTGGTTTGCTTCTTCTTGGGTTTGACTATTTGTATAACTGGATCCCAAGCTGGTGGTACATTCCAACCATCTTCTCTATTAAAATTAGGATGTTTTTTGATTTCAATAGCCTCGCGAAGCATCCTTGGTAGGAATCGATGTTCTTTAGCGAGAATCTGTGGTTTGTCAAATCTCAGGTAGTGGTTGGTCCCCTGTTGCACATGTTCACATGAACATGTGCATGCAACAGGGAACCAACCACTACCTGAGATTTGACAAATTAATAATTTAATTAGCTTAAAAATTTGTAAATTTTAATAGTAGTAGTAGTGTAACAATTTTCAAAATTATGTAATAAAGTGTCAAATAAACAACGCGATAAAATCCGTATATAATAGTTTAAGTTCAATATATATTTATTAATAAAATATTTTATTAACGCCATCGCTTGAAATTGCGGCGACAGCTAATAATTACATCTTTCTTTTTATCAATTGTTACAAAAACACAAGGCGTTGGCACATACAGACTCTTCGATTTTAATAATAGGCACCAACGGCTTTACATGCTTGTCAAAGCACGGGTTATAACGTCAACTGCCTAATCCCAAATTGCTATTGAGAATTACTAGATTGACAAGCCTAACACTTTGTTGGGCCAACCCGGGATTCGAATCCAAAACTTGATGCACGGTAGTCGCATTCACTAACGCCACGCCACTGAGGCACCTACTTATGTGGTTTATTTATATATCCACAGCTTACTTCATAATAGTACTCGTAAATATACGGTATAAAGTTTTCCAATTAATAAAAAATACATTCATTAATTATACATAAGGACGCATAACTGCTGGCGGTATACAATACACTTATATTTTGCACGTTATTAACCCTCGAATGAAACCGGGCCAATTCTTGATTTAGTGTTATTAAGCTGTCATTCGCCAGCCCTCAGGGAGCCTCGAAGCCCACAAAACAATACCACTCTATTAACGGGTTAAAATAGTGTAAAATGAGAATGCATTTTGCACCAAAATATTCGATGTAAACTTATTTTTCTTATGCATCCCAGATATTTTTTGTGAGTAGGAGTGAAATAAACGCTGATGTGAATTTTCAAATTCAAATTCAAAATAAATTTATTCAGATTAGGTTACAAGGTAACACTTATGAATGTCCAAGTTACACTAATTTTTTCTGCGAATTTACATTTACTGCCACGTTCATCAAAGCAAGGGTGTAGGGCTCATGAGAAGATGTGATTTTTCTTTGATAGTGATAAGATTGGTATTTAATGCCTTGATGTATTACAATATTTGCTAAATCTGTCTACTGGCAATCTGTAGTTAGTATTCTAGCGTGAAAGCACCCGTGCCTCGGAAATCACTTAAATCTGTCTGCTATACTGCGCTGGATTTTGCTAGACCATTGCAAACTGCAGCGAAAATGAATAGTCATTCTATATTTAATACCCTGCCCTCCTGTCCAAGTCCAAGTCTAAGTCAAAAATATTTTATTCATCTAGGTCACAAAATTACACTTATGAACGCCTCATCCTATTTATTAGTGAGTTTACTACGTTACTAAAGTTACGTTTAGGTTAGTTGCTAAGTTTAGGCAAAGTTTTGAGGCCTATGTGAAGATACCTACAAGAAACTGATGATCATCTTCAAATCGCCCATCATTTCAGTACTTAAAACTCATGTCAACAAGGTGTTGAAGCTATTACACTATATAACTGCAAAATAATAACAATAATTATCTAATAATTTGCAAATGAAATGATTTAACTTTAATAGTACTATTTAATAGGGAGCAGCGATAGCTCAGTGGGGAGACCTCAGACCGCAATGCGGAAGGTCTCGGGTTCGAACCCACGTCGGGCACCTCTGACTTTCGGAAGTTATATGACTTTTCGAAATTATGTGCGTATTGATTGACAATTATCGCCTGCTCCGTGCCTCGGAGAGCACGTTAAGCCGTTGGTCCCGGCTGCCATGAACATCTATGGCAGTCGTTATTGGGAAAGTCAGTACCCTCTAATATCCTGACACTGGTCTAGCCTTAGGGTATCGTTAGCCTTCGGGTTGCGGAGGTCAGGTGGCAGCCGCTCCGTGTAAAAACTGATATCCAGTCAAATCCGGTTAGACCAGAATAGCCGACCCCAAGTGACTTGGGAATAATAAAGGCTAAGAGAGAAGAGTATTATTTAATGGTGAATGTAAAAGATTAATATGATAACAAGCAACTAGTTCCATAATTTTTTGCTAACTGAATATAATAATGATAAGCTTTCCGAATTATTTGTCAAGTAAAGATACATAGCTTAACTCATGCTTTAAATATGCCAATCACCTTTTATATAATAATAAATAATAATATTCTACCACATACACACAACACCATCTAGCCCAAACTAAGCAGAGCTTGTACTATGAGTACTAGACAATGGATAAACATACATATATACTTTTTTTTTGTAAATACATACATATTATACATAGAAACACCCAGACCAAGACAAACAGCCATGTTCATGCACACAAATCTTTGACTTGTGCGGGAATCGAACCCGCGACCTCAGGCGTGGCAGTCAGTTACACTAACCACTACGCTATCGAGGCCGACTTATATGCAGATGATATGAAAATATATATGTGTATCAACTCTAACATCGACTGTGAACTTATACAACGTGGTCTTAATGCACTGTATGCTTACTACAAACATAATAACATCAGAATAAATATTTCGAAATGTCAATGAATTAGTTTCAGTCATTCTAAGAAATTAATTAAATACTCATATAAGTTTGACAATGAAGTAATCGATAGGGCTGAAGTAACCACTGACCAGACCTGGAATTAACTCTAGATTTCAAAACGCTCTTTCCACAGCACACAAATAATGTCATTAATAGGGCTTCTCGTAACCTCATGTCATGCGTATTTGCGCACCCTTTAAAAACTGTTACATCATAAAAATGGTTTACTTTGCCTATGTTCGGAGTATTTTGGAGTATTGCTGTCCCATCTGGTTCCCTCAATACAAGTCATACGTTGACAGAATGGAGAGCATCCAGAAACGTTTTGTAAAGTTCCTTAATTATAAATCTAAAAGGCTCCATGAATCTTAATTCGATGACTGTAAGCAATATAACATGCTTTCACTTAATAATAGGTGTACAATGTTAGATATGTTTTTACACTATGACATCTTGCATTGTAATATAGACTGTATCGACTTAGTTTCAAAAATTAACGTTCCTATGAAGCGCACTCGTAACGCTAGATAATTTGATATCCCATTTCGTCGTAGATTTGGAAGAAACGCGGTTATGACGAGGTTGTCATGAAATTACAACGCTAGTTTGTCCAATACCGACCTATTCCACGTTTCTATAAGTAGCTACCGTGAGCGAATCCTACATCCTTTGTTGGTTGTTAACTTATTGCATAAGTCCACGCAGCATGTCATATCATTGTGGTATTGCTTGGCTCTGGTATTAACTACAGTAGGATACTACAGTAGGTAATGATCACACATTATGACTGTTTGTCTCTGTGTTTCACTTCTTAGCGCTAGACATGCCAGAAAACTCAGTAATTGGCTTAAGTATAACTTTTTGTTATAGGAAGTACTAGTAATGAATATTACGATAATCGTAGTCTTGCTCAAGCAAGACAAGACTTGCTAGTGCTATCTACTCTCTTATTCATGTGTGTAGACAACAAGCTGTTGAGTTTCTTATAAATAAAAAGCCAAATCACACAAAAGTTATAGAAATATGTTATTTAGCTGATCATCAATCTTCTATTACACTGCAACTGCGTGCCAAGGATCTAGAGAACGACATGTTTAACAACTATGTATATGGCAAGAATTGAATCGGATATTTCTAAAGTACCGCGAGCTTCTTGGCGATATATTAAATCAAAAAATCAATTGCATTCTTATTCCTCTGTACTTAAGTACAAGGAACTGACATCTGGGAGGATATATGCAATATGTTCTCGGAGCACTTCTACTCTAATTTCCTGCTCCCCTCCTCCCACCCCCTCTCCCCTCGACCCTCAAGATGCTAACGCCACCGTTAGCATAAAGAGAGATGGCCGACTCGAAATGATTATGGGAGTAAGTCGGATATCAGTTCAATAGAATTACAAGAAGCCAAGTGTTAAAGCTATTAAAACTAATCGGCCTTTACAAATCTGTAGGACCTGACAATATAGCACAATTTTTTATATTTAATTGTTGTAAATGTCTTACTGTCCCTATCTCAATCCTATTTCAACGGTCTCTTACTGAGGGAGATTTGCCTGCAGTCTGGAAGTCAGCGTACACCTTTTTTATGTATGACTCCTCCCATACATAAAAAAGGACCAAAGGTTGTGATGGAGAACTATAGACCTATCTCCAAGCTATGTGTGTTCGCTGAAATACTTGAAAAATTGTTTACAACTTTATTCGGCTATTAAGCTTAACTTTAGCATTAGCATGGTTTCCTTAATGGTCGCTCTGCCACGTCGAACCATATTGTTTGTAGTGATTTTATATCAGAATGCATGTTTATTGTATTTATAAAAGATGTCATATCCTGTTTTCATACGTCAAAAATACTGTTGCACGCAGATTATATAAAAATATTTAGTAAGATATGTTCATATGAAGATGCTACTCGTCTGCAATGTGATCTAGATCGGGTTCAAGCATACTGCACAAAAAACAAACTGGATCTGAACATCTCCAAATGCAATGTGTGTACTTTTACACGCAAGCCTTACCTAATAACTTACCAATACACATTGTTGGTTACTTCAATAACTAGAGTTAACACTGTCAGGGTTCTGGGGGTAACGTTTAACTCGAAGCTATTATTTGATGCGCACATTTTAAACGAAATTAATAAGGCTATAAAGCTTTAGGGTTGACTTTTAGGATATCTAAAGATTTCAAAAACATTAAAACGATTTACATTTTGTATTGTACTTATGTCCATAGCTACCTCGAATACGCTTTCTAGGTGTGGAACCCCAACTACGATACCTACATATCGCGATTAGAAAACGTTTAAAGGAAGTTCCTGAGGTATATACAAATACATTCCAAAACTTATTTGCTGGATTATTTAAGCCGATGCCGAAGGTTTCACTTGCTTCCTCTGCAACAGCGAAGGCAAATAGCGGATATTTCCTATTTATATAAGATATTACAAAAATATAAACATACGATAGATTAAAATTGCAAATGGGTCGACGGATGTAGCCGAGCTGGTGAACAAAATTGGCCTGCGCGTACCATCTGCGCTGTTACGCAGGCATAGCCTTCTTCACATTCCTGTCATCCCCAACAGCTACAGCAGCATTCATTTACAATGAGGGCTTGTCGTATGCTTAATACAGCATGCCGGAGAGTCGATATTGATCTCTTTAACACAAGTGCGACAAAACCAAAAAGGGTTATGTATAATTACTTTTTCGCACATCGATGCTAATCAATTTAATTGAGGACTGGCGAATGGATGTGTGTGTTTTTCTTGTTATTACTGTCACATGTATCAGTGGGGAGACCAACAGACTGCAATGCAGAGGGTCTCGGGTTCGAACCCACGTCGCGCACCTCTGACTTTCGGAAGTTATATGACTTTTCGAAATTATGCGCGTATTGCTTGACAATTATCGCCTGCTCCGTGCCCCGGAGAGCACGTTAAGCCGTCGGTCCCGGCTGCCATGAACATCTACGGCAGTCGTTATTACGAAAGTCAGTACTCTCTAATATCCTGACACTGGTCTAGCCTTAGGGTATCGTTAGCCTTCGGGCTGCGGAGGTCAGGTGGCAGCCGCTCCGTGTAAAAACTGATATACAGTCAAATCCGGTTAGACTAGAAAAGACGACCCCAAGTGACTTGGGAATAATAAAGGCTAAGAGAGAAGGACTGTCGCATGTTACATATATATCTAATAGTTTGTTATCTTACATAATGTTACTCATTTTTATGGTGAACTAGTCGTATTCAACAAACTCTTTATGAACAATTCGCACCCTTAATAAAACAGAGACTTATCTCAGTATTTTGGATTAAACAAATTTGAACTCTATTGCAAAGATTTAATACAAATATAATATTAGTATTTAACATATACAATTAGAGTTCAAATTGCCTTACTTTCAAATTTCGAGTTAAGCTGCTGTTATATTAAGAGTGCGAATTGTTAAATGTAAAAGCTTGTAATTGACCGTAGCTTTGGTCTGTTAACTAGCTGTAAGTTTTTTTAACTTGAAAATGAATATAATGTTCATAATACAATGTGCAATATGATATACAAACGAGGTGGATTTTATTGCATCCTATATCACACCAAATTAAAAAAATATAATAAAACGTAACAGGTATTATAAACTGCACAATCTAAATCAAAGTGGATAAGAATGTAATTTTAAAAAATCCTCTCTTGTCCGGATAGTCGCTTGCTGTTCAGATATAATAAATAGTATAATAAACAAGATTAACGATGCATAAAGAGGCACGTTTCGTGGACAGTGATGTAAGTGCACATGGACCTGTATTCGGATGAAATTGTACCGACACGAACATTGCTATTGCAACTGCAATCTTTGTTTTAATATTAACATTATACGAAACAGCAAAACTAGCATTTAAAGGGGGCCATTTCTGAAAATAGAATCAATATAGTTAGTATTAATGATGAAGCAATTGATTGAAATTGAATCCGTATAAAGTAGGTATTATACGGATTTTATGGCGCTATTTATTTAAAAACTCTTATCACATAACTTTGGAACTATCAAACTACTTCTGTTTAACTTTAGTACTATTTAAATAAGATATTTAGATTTAAGTTTAAATATACATACATTCTTTTCTAGCCATTTAACAATAACCATAATTGTTATTGGCCAGATTTATTTTTTTTTGGAATCTGTTATTTTAATTTTGTCTTCTGTTTACGCGAATATTATTCATTGAAATTAAACTACTATATACGGATTTTATCGCGTTATTTATTTGACACTTTATTACATAATTTTCAAAAATGTTACACTACTACTAATATGAAACTTAACTTTTATTTTTTTAATTTTGCTTTACTCCCCGTGACCATGGCTGCTGAAAAGCAACCGAAACGTCGAATAAGTGTAAAATTAAATTAAATCTAAATAGTTTTAATAGTTTTCATAATAATTCAATTAGCTTAAAAATTAGTAAAGTTTAATAGTAGTGTAACAGTTTTCAAAATTATGTAATAAAGTGTCAAATAAATAACGCGATTAAATCCGTATATAGTAGTTTAATTTCAATGAACTGTTATTTTCTTTTATTTTTAAAAACATCTACACACTAATCTATTTCGATGTTCTAACAAAAAAGTGCTTTTAAAAACAATTGTCGACCTTATAGGTTTGCATTAGGATTAGAATTTGCTTATATTTTTTTACCCATGGTCAGCGAATAACGTTGTCTATGAATACTTGTAAAATCATTCATAAAATGCATTATACTGTTAAAGACCACACTGCCACCAGTTGATAGCACAGCGGCATTTTAATGCCCGTAATGTATGTTTCTGATAAAATATAAAATATGTGTATGTTCCTAAAAGCAGCGATAGCCTAATGAGAGACCGTTGAACTGTCACGCAGAGGATTCGAGCTCATTACCATGGCGTGCATTGCCGTCATTTCGAAGTTATGTGCGTATGAAATAGTTAATGTCGCTCGCTTTAACGGAGAAGGAAAACATCGTGAGGAAACCTGCATGTCTGAGAGTTAGCCATAATATTCTCAAAGATATGTGAAATCTGACATCAACACTGGACCAGCATGGTAGAGTATGGCCTACCCTAGAGCAGCAATAGCTCAGTGGGGAGACCAACAGACTGCAATGCAGAGGATCTCGGGTTCGAACCCACGTCGTGCACCTCTGACTTTCGGAAGTTATATGACTTTTCGAAATTATGTGCGTATTGATTGACAATTATCGCCTGCTCCGTGCCTCGGAGAGCACGTTAAGCGGTCGGTCCCGGCTGCCATGAACATCTATGGCAGTCGTTATTGGGAGAGTGTCGACACAAATGATCCCACTGGGTCGAAGTGTCGGCGGTCTGCACTGACTGGCTCCCACATAAGATACATACATACATGGCCTACCCTTCTCACAACGAGGGGAGGCCCGTGCCCAGCAGTTTAATACAGGGCTGATATTATAATGTTTCTCTTATCACGAGTATTTTCTAACATATTATATTAGTAAAATGACATTTGCAGAACCACACAAAAATATAAAAATACGTATGTAAATAAAAACTTCGGTGTGATAGAGGTCGAGCAGAAATCCGCATAGCGCATGCCCAGTATGCACTCGGTTTAAGTTCAAATATTTATACCAGCGCTGGTTGCTTTTAGGCAATAAAATTTACATTTTTACAAACACTCGTGCCTTCTGTCGCGTCGGCGCAGCTGTATTACGTACTAGATTTTGTCCGTGGCATCGCTTGCATAAATACATATAAGTTAGGTTAGTCACAGTACTCTTTTGTGGATGAAAGATACTCTATGTCTTTTTCTGTTCCCCAGACAACGTGTATGCAATTTTATGATAACCGGTTGAGTAGTTAAGGCGTAAAAGCGAAATAAACAAACTCACATTCGCATTTATAATATTAGTTAGGATTAGGATTTGTATAATTTGCCGCGCGTTAATTCTGCTTCATAGATTGTTTTTTTCCTCTGTAATAATTTTCATTTCATGTCAAAGATGCAATACCTACGATCTTGTGTATTCATCCTATGGGGATCGAATAATGGACAAGCGTTATTGTTTCAAGTATTCATTCGAATGCTACCGTTCAATCTACAGATATATTACTTCCTATCTCGTGGTTCTCAGGGGAAATGACGGATGTTTGCAATGAACACTATACATATGTATATTCGAAAAAGCGTAATAAATAGTTCTCTATTGTGTTACCTAACTTTTATCCATAATCTAAAGTGCCATAATTTTTTTTGTCCTCATCATTATTTGTCCGAATGATAACCGAACTTAATGTCATATAATATCACATATTACACACCATTGTTTGTCATAAATATTACAATCAATAATATACAAAATCCTTAAAACCGTTTTCAATAAAATTTATAATTCCTATATTCAAATTATATAATGTTTATTTATACTAATAATGACTTTAAAACTAATTTGTATTACAAAGCTTGGCTTTTGTCACGGCTCCGGTGCTGCGGGTCTCCGGCGGTCCCATGCGTGCTAATCGTCGCAGACGGCTTTCGCTCACCACCGCAGCTTCGGCTTGCTGGCCGGCTACGCCTGCTACTCCTGCTCCTCAGCCCGCGGGCCGCCTCGCCCCTACGCGCCTACGTGATTCTAAATTACACTCTAGGGGTAGGGCAGACAAGACTGCGTGGAGTCGGATTCACAGCTATTTGTTTCTGACACTACAACCTAATTTTTAGCAAACGTTATAGGACTAACAATTTTATTACAAATGAACATTCGGAATAATAAACATTATATAATACAATACTTAGGACATATGACTTTATTTCATGCAAAATTAGAAGATTCAATTAGTACTCGATATTATGACAGAATAGTTTTAGAAGTAAAAATAATTGTGTAAAACAAAATTTCGAATTTTTTAACATTATGGTTACTGAAGTTTATAGCAAACGTATTATGGATAATGATTTTCGGACAAACAATTTTAGGAGAAGAAAGGGAGTACCGTAAAAAATACCACCGATGTGAGGAAATTTAAGTGGTTAAGGTAACGATCAGGAATGACGTGTGTCGTTATTGCTACTTACAAAGAAAACAAACACAAAAAAACCGACTTAATTACAACAAACATAAACAAAAAATTAGAAAATAAAAAAGGGTACCACAAAAAACCGAAACGTCGTTTCTTATTTTTGTTGATTGATTTTAAAAAGCGCTAAATCAATTTCTATAAAATTTGTATGCTTTTGAAGTATCATCTACCTAACAAAAGCGAATTATCTAAATTAATTCACAACTGACGGAGTAATCACATAATAAACATACAAAAAAACATAGTCGAATAGTAAACCTCTTTTTTTAAAGTCGGTTGGAAATGAAACCTTTTTTGTCAGATCTATTGCTGTCGTGTTTGATCCGAGCGAAATATCTAGAAACAAAAGAGATAGTTAGATTCCAAGAGGTGCTCCTTTTGTATATTGCCACCATGATATATCGGCATAACGATCAGTTCATCACTACTATTACCACGACAAACACACAATATATACACAAATTATTTACATGAAATATTAACTAAAGAGAAAAAAAAAACAACAAAATTAAAAAGCGTTATAATATTCCTCCGCATCGTCGTCAATTGGCAACATGCCCAGAAGACTGGCAGCATTGCCACGTTGAACGGCAAAACTTATTCTTTGTTCAAAAAAAAATATCCGCCCTCTGGTCACGTGAAGTGTCGATCAGCCGCTTAGCTAGGTCTCTATAAACAAACCTAGCGCATGGACCCCATGGCCCCAGGGTATCGACACCAAACGGCTTAAATATGTACTCACCAATAAGGTTTTGATATTTGCGCCATTTGAGCGTCTCCGCTGATGCAGCAGCAGCACCAGCACAACCTGCTGAGCTAAAAAGATGTGATGGCGCAAGGGTGTCGACACAAGTTGCGTCCCACACCAAAGTCCATAGCAGTAATGACATACCATCTGGTCTCTTGCCATTGTCGCGTACCAAGTAGTGTGGTTCAAGCTGAGCCGTAACGTCAGCGTTGACAAGAGCCCGACGGAATATATTATTCAGGTCGGCGTGTCGTGATATGCGGCTAGCACTCCTGCTGCATGTCAGGCCATGGTGACCAAGACTACCGACAGCTTCGGAGAAGGTTCTTCTACACCGATGCGGAGACACACAAGAAGTAGCAAAGCGCAAACAGGAACCAATGCGGAAGGTCGTATCGTCCAACATGGTATCTATGTTGGACGACGGGAGTGCCTGAAGCCAAAGGCCTGATTCCCACTCCCCCACAGCCAGCAAGCGGGCACGTCCAGCAGCACAGGACGATGTATTTATGAGATTTTCTCGAACTAAGCTGCATAACGGCCCATCCCACTGTGTCTGAGAGAGTCGGTTTTCGGGTAAATCTGTGCTTGGGTAAGCAAGTCTCCAAGCATTCACGGCATCGGTCATGCACAGCACTTCAGAATTGACCAGTGTAGGTGCCAAGATTTTTCTGGTCAATTCCTCTGTGCTATAGACCAAAGACAGGAACGCTGGTAGACTTACATCACTAATTTTTCGGATGCCGAGACCGCCCAAGTGAACTGGTAAGCTCGCGTGTAGCTACGCCTGGTCGTTGATGGCCACATTTAAAACTTTAGTAAGGGTGTAACATTTTTTTTTATTACCACGACTATGTTTGAACACCATACAGGGAAAACTTGTGTGACCCGCAAATGGTTGGTCTGAATCTAGGTGTTCTGTGTCCGTTGTTTGAATGTTTATAAAGACCCCCGCGATACAGGTATTACTCTTAATTTGTTGTATATTAATTTATTTTTAAAAGTCGTCTCAGCTCACTGGTAATAATCATCGCTTGCTTTAACGGTGAAGGAAAACATCGCGGGGAAACCTGCATGTCTAAGAAATATTCTACATAATGTTCTCTAAGATATGTGAAGTCTGCAACCCGCTGTCTCCAACCCACACTGGGCCAGCAAGGTGGACTATGATCTAACCCTTTTCACATTGAGAAGACAACCGTGCCCAGAAGTGGGACAGTTTAATACAGAGCTGATATTATATATATTATATAATAAACTTTTACCCGTCTCTTCTTTACGTTATAATTAACTCAAAAACTACTTAACCGATTTAAACAATCCTTTCACCATTAGAAAGCTATGTTATCACCGACTAACATAGGCTTTATTTTAATTTTAAAAAGTACTGTTGTTAAGATAACATAACATACTTTTAGTAAGTGAAGAGACCATTTCAGTTTCGGTTGCTTTTCAGCAGCCATGGTCATGGAGAGACTAAGATGGTAGTTGTCTCAATGTTCCGGTGTAGTTATTTCAAAGTACCTGAACATAATTTAATCATTGGTGTTTCTATTTACGCAGAATGAGCTCAAAGTATCATGAAATCTAGCTGTGGTTTGCTTCTTCTTGGGTTTGACTATTTGTATTACTGGATCCTAAGCTGGTCGTTAACGTCGGGGAAAGTGTAAAATTAAATTAAATCTAAATAGTTTTAATAGCTTTAATAATAATTCAATTAGCTTAAAAATTAGTAAAGTTTAATAGTAGTAGTAGTGTAACAGGTTTCAAAATTATGTAATAAAGTATCAAATAAACAACGCGATAAAATCCATATATAGTAGTTTAATTTCAATACCTATACCTATTTCAAAGTAATGGGACATTTTGTTGAAATAATTTTTCGTGCCCATGTTTACTAGGGATCAACGTAAGTAGCTAATTCACACAGAAACACCAAAAGTCTTCCATTGTTTCTAATATTTATTCGCTAAAATGTATTGAAACAAAGGTCACAAGGATCCCTTTACATATTTTAATCCCCGAATCTATACAAACTGGGTTTTACTCCATTGTTCCTTGGTTTTAATATTACATTGAACAATTCTTGATTTCGAAAGTGTGCTACCAAATTGTGTATTACAAATAAGTGTGTGTGCAAGCGATTATATTATTGTGTGTGTGTGCGTGTGTGTGAGAGGGAGAAGGGTCTTTGCATATGGCCGTGTACGTAAACGATTATTGTAAAGTAGCTACGAATGTTTGCATATGGTGCGCATTTTCAGGATAGGATTGGATATTTCGGTGTGTTTTCCTTTTTTTAAATTATCGTGGTGAAACGGATCGTCTCTCTGTTCGGAAATTAAATTTTGTGTACTTTTTACTCGATGAATGTGTCATAATATACACTATTATCACATTACACTTATAAACAACAGTTGGATGTTATTACTAATTGTAAATTTATGTTAAAACTATCATAATATGAATATATAAAATCATCTTAATCCCAGCTATATCCAAAATAATGTTATAAATGCAAATATGAATTTGTTTGTAAGGGCGTGTTCCCACTATGTCGTGACGATAGATTATTGTGTCGTTTAAAGCGTCGTGGCGTGTGTATTTAAATAGAGGTGTTCACATATAGGACGACACGATTAACTGTCGTCCACGACGTTTTTTTGCAGTGACGACAGATTATCAATTGAAATTAAACTGCTATATACGGATTTTATCGCGTTGTTTATTTGACACTTTATTACAAAATTTTGAAAATTGTTTCACTATTAAATTGTTTTACTATTAAACTTTACTAATTTTTAAGCTAATTAAATTATTATTAAACTATTTAGATTTAATTTATTTTTACTTTTACACTTTCCCCGACGTTTCGGTTGCTTTTCAGCAGCCATGGTCACGGGGAGACTAAGGTGGCAGTTGTCTCAATGTTCCAGTGTAGTTATTTCAAAGTACCCGAACATAATTTAATCATTGGTGTTTCTATTTACGCAGAATGAGCTCAAAGTATCATGAAGTCTAGCTGTGGTTTGCTTCTTCTTGGGTTTGACTATTTTTATTACTGGATCCCAAGCTGGTGGTACATTCCAACCATCTTCTCTATTAAAATTAGGATGTTTTTTGATTTCAATAGCCTCGCGAAGCATCCTTGGTAGGAATCGGTGTTCTTTAGCGAGAATCTGTGGTTTGTCAAATCTCAGGTAGTGGTTGGTCCCCTGTTGCACATGCAGCATTTGCATACAGCAGATTATCAAGTCAGTGGGAACTGCTAGCACGACAGTCGTAAAACGATAAAAAAACGTCACGACTAATCATGACAGCAAATCGTGTGTCGTTGTTGCAACTATCCATTGTAGCCAGGATAGAAATATCGTCTCGTCGTTTACACATTCAACGATAAAATATTTCGACGACACAGTGAGGATAAACAGTCGATATAATGGGAACAGTTACAGACGACAGTCGTCCAACGATGAATTAATCGTCACGACTTAGTGGGAACGCGTCCTTACGCTTTCACGCCTTTGCTACTCGCCCAATCATGAAATTACGCATACACAGCATTCACTACTGCTGCGCCACGGAGATGCAATATGTACAGAAAGTAAAAATAAAATATTGGAGGAAATAAACAGATTACTACTATATACAAAAATGGGCAGTGATAGCTCAGTGGGGAGACCAACAGACTGCAATGCAAAGGGTCTCGGGTTCGAACCCACGTCGCGCACCTCTGACTTTCGGAAGTTATATGACTTTTCGAAGTTATGTGCGTATTGATTGACAATTATCGCGTGCTCGTCGCCCCCGGCCGTCGGTCCCGGCTGCCATGAACATCTATGGCAGTCGTTATTGGGAGAGTGTCGACACAAAAGATCCCACTGGGTCGAAGTGTCGCCGGTCTGCACTGACTGGCTCCCGCATAAGATACATACATATACAAAAATACGGGCAATTCATTGCAATATTGTTCTTCATATGATTTAACGCGGATGGTATTGCGTGGGGACTATAAACTTGTGAAACTGCTTCGCCATTGTATGCCGCTACCATTTTTGTCTCTTTAAGCCAGGTGCTTATTTATACACCCTTATCTAATGGTCCCGTAAGCCTTCTTTTATAACTATGAGTGTGTGATTTGATATGTCCATATATACTGAGATGCCACTTCAGATATTTTAATTTATTTATTTATTTATTGTGTAAGACTTACAGGTAACATAACAATATGTCAATAGATGTGGTAATTTGACAGCCAATTAAAAAGTTTCTCTTCTAGTTGTCAAAGTAAAAAATATAACGGTATGTGAACAACATGTAGTACATTTTACGCATCTAATCACTTTATATAATCTTATTATGTGAAGTTAATACAATATTTCTCTTACTTATCAGATCATAACTTCTTCTCTCTTAGCCTTTATTATTCCCAAGTCACTTAGGGTCGGCTTTTCTGGTCTAACCGGATTTGACTGGATATCAGTTTTTACACGGAGCGGCTGCCACCTGACCTCCGCAACCCGAAGGCTAACGATACCCTAAAGCTAGACCAGACTTATCAGATCATGACACTATTGATAAAACAATTGATATTTAGAGGGAAAACAGTTCATTTTATGAGCCAAGTTCTAAAACTTGTAGTTAAATATATCACATATATATGCAAGCAAAGCCGTGGACAAAATCTAGTGTGAACATAAATTGCATTTTAGTTTACTTTTATTTTGACGACTCGATGGCGTAGTGGTTAGTGTAACCGACTGCCACGCCTAAGGTCGCCGGTTCGATTCCCGCACAAGTCAAACATTTGTGTGCGTGAAGATGGATGTTTGTCTTGGTCTGGGTGTTTCTAAGTATAATATGTGTGTAATTACAAAAAAAAGTATATATGTATGTTTATCCATTGTCTAGTACCCATAGTACAAGCTATGCTTAGTTTGGGCTAGATGGTGTTTTGTGTATGTGATAGAATATTATTAATATTATATTATATTATTACTATATCGGCACCTTCTATCAACCTGCACTCGAAGCAAAATTAATGTTCTTATGAGTTATTCTTTTTTTTAAGACATCTTCCTTATTAGGAATCATTCCTGTGTCGCGGAGAACTTTACACAACATTCAAACAACGGACACAAAGAACACCCAGATTCGGAACAACCATTTGTGGATCACACAAAATTTTGTCCCGTGTGGGATTCGAACCCACAATACTCGTTGCAGTGGCAGCGGCGCAAATTGGATCGTCTCCATACAAAACTAATTAGATTAAGCAAGTTCTGGTAGTTTTACTTAATGACTTATTAACGCTATTGTTATATTGCAACAAAAGCGTTGATAAGTCATTAAAGTACTCACTAATGCACTTATTATTTAAGAAACTACTTAGTGATGACTATTTCTCATTAATCTTCTTCTCCCTAGCCTTTATTATTCCCAAGTCACTTGGGGTCGACTTTGCTGGTCTAACCGGATTTGACTAGATATCAGTTTTTACACGGAGCGGCTGCCACCTGACCTCCGCAACCCGAAGGCTAACGATACCCTAAGGCTATACCAGTGTCAGGATATTATAACTACAACTACTACGACTAATTCTCATTAATAAGTATACTAAATACTCCTCTATTCCATCAGTAATACAATAACAAAAATAGTTACTATAGGCAACATCTATGGCAGTCGTTATTGGGAGAGTGTCGACACAAAAGATCCCACTGGGTCAAAGTGTCACCGGTCTGCACTGACTGGCCCCCACATAAGATATATATGTTACGGCTAATAGCTGAAGTACGGCTACACCTAGTTTTAGCCAGCTACAACTCAAAAGTAACCTAACATAACCTAACCGCATGTGGCCGGCTACACCTAGTTGTAGCCGGCTAATCTTAAGTTTATGTTCACACCCACCTTTAGCCGTAACATATACATACTATAGGCAAAATATCTCGAAAAGGGTACTCTGAGTGCACCATTTGTCCTTAAAGAAAATATATCATAAAATAGATGAATAACAGTAATGAAAACCGCAAATCCAAATAAGGAGGTAATCATGAGACACAGACATTTTTGTGTTCGTTTCTATACAAAAATAAGTTTTCAACAATTTGCTCCTAAAGTGCTGGTCAAATAAAAAAAGCGTAGTGATCATTTTTGTTGTTCTTCAATAGAGGAATGTAACGGTATATTTATTTTTTTGAAATTAAAACCTTTTCCAATTATTTATTTTATGTCCCACCTCTTGTATGGGGACGATCCACTGTGCGGCGAGGCAACCACCTAAACCGCTAAGCCATCGTTGCAGTCGTGAATCTTGTGTTTGTTTAATAATTTTCAGAATATTTTACGTAATATACGTTACTAGATCTTTTTTCATTCGTTAATTTTAAAAATTACTTTGCTTGTCAGTATTATACAAAGTGGCACAAAAATCATCACATTAAATGATATACTGCCTTAAGCTGGTTGATATAAAACGGTTAACATAAACAAAAAACCTATTTTCGCAGAAATTAAGAAATTTTCTTTTTATACAAAATAAAATAAATTTAGACACAATTTGGAACACCATTGTTATAAGTCGTCACAAGATTATGGACCTTATTTCTTTTGCAAGATGCTTGACATTGCTTTTGACAAGTTATTTGATATTTTAGTTCTAGGTTTTGTAAGAGCGGTAACGTTTGTTGCGTCACTTTGTATAATACGTGCAAAAATAAATGTTTAGAATATCCAGCGTCTTGCCTTGCGCGTTAATATATCAGTCAGTTTCAATTAATAAATCAGCTAGCTTCTCCTTTTCTAAGTACAAATATCAGCAATAATACATCAGATACAGGCTGTTTACTATGAACATTCTCATGATATTGCATCCGATCGCATCACATCTGAATACTTAACGTTATCTACCAATATTCTCCAATCGGCTTATACATATTTATGAGATATCTCCGTGACGTATACTAGATTGAAATTGCGATCTACATTTATATGCATTTAAACAGAATGTTATGACATTATGGTAATATCGTATTTGGATTAAGGATTACTAAAGAGCCTAGTGGGTAACCGTTGGAGAGTCACGCAGAGGACTCGAGTTCGACCCAAGGCGCGCATCTCTGACTTTTCAAAGTTATGTATAAAATAGTTAATTATCGCTCGCTTTAACGGTGAAGGAAAAACATCGTGAGGAAACCTGCATGTCTGAGAGTTCTCCATATTGTTCTCGAAGATATGTGAAGTCTGCCAATCAGCACTAGGCCAGCGTGGTGGACTATGGCCTAACCCTTCTCACACTGAGAAGAGGCCCATACCCAGCAGTCGGACAGTGTAATATAAGAATGACATTATCTTTATATATATAGATCCTCTGTGCGTGTGTTTGTAATTAAACTCCTCCTAAACGGCTGGACCCATATTGATGAAATTTTTTGTGTGTGTTCTAGTGGATTCGAGAATGGTTTAGATTTGTTTTTACTTTTTCCCTTCTTTTTCTTGTACGTTGTTTGTCGGTCTGCTAGTATAATATAAATAAGCTTATAGAGATCACTACTTGAATGGAAGACGATGTATCCCTACTGGTGTTTGTATGCGGTTTTACTATCTGACAGGTCATTGATTCGTACTAGACCATAAGTTATAAAAATACAAACGTAATAAAAATGCTTTTATAAAAATATTAGATTTAGCCTCTCCACCATCTCTCATCATCATCATCTCCATCATCGTCGCTCGCATTAATCTAGACGTTTTCAATAAAATTTCTTCCTTCGGGGCAGTGCTTTTTTCTGGATGAAAGATACACTATGTATTTTTCTGTATCCCTGACGTGTATGGGAAACTTGATGATGATCGGTCGAAAAGTTAAAGTCGGCGTGAAAGCGAAACAAACAAACGAACTCACTTTCTCATTTATAATATTAGTAGAATTAGGTCAAGGTGCGAGATCCCAGAAAGATAAACTTTAAAAAAACGATGCTTATCTTTAACTATTCGAAACTGTAATCTCGTATTCGACCGAATCAAATGCGTCGTGACATAATTCTAATGCTGTGATGATGGATTGATATGTTTTCGTTTAGATAATACCCGAATTAGAAAAATTCTTTCATATCACGGAGAACCAATTTTTTTTCTGTGTAGGCATATACTAGGTTCTACGCAGCTTTGCCCGGGTCTCATGAAATCCATGATGACTTATAATAGTATGAAAATATTTTTTGATTTAATCCACAATTAACACGTTCTTAGTAACAATAATATTCTAGAATTTTCTTATTCCCAATATTAGCAGGATACTGCTGCTATCGCATAAATTCTACGATAGATGGTGCTTAACACAATTTCACTATTAATAATAATATCCTCCTGACCGAATTGCGGTCACGGCGGCCAATCTTAACGGAGACTGTCCATCTGCGCAGGCGATATTATAGTGCACAAGTATGTGCGTAAACACAAGTGCACTTTCTGTTCCCTAACCCTCAATAGTTTATTTGCGACAACACGGTTTTTTAACTAAGGTGGTAAACAAGCATACGGCCCCCCTAACGGTAAGTGGTCACCGTAGCCTATAGACGCCTGCAACACCAGAGGCATCACTTGCGCGTTGCCGATCCTTTAGAAAAGGAAGAAGAGAAAAAGGAAGTGGGAAGGAGAAGGAGCGGGAAGGGAGAAAGAGGGTGATTGGGCCTCCGCTACTCTCACTCACCGAACGAAACACAACAGTAGGAATACTGGTATTTCACGTCGATATTCTGTGAGAGAGTAATCCTTCCCCGGTCGAGCCGGCCCATTCATGCTGAAATCAGCGAGGTTTTACTACTCTAAACGGTTGGTTGAAGTTGCAATTGCCAGTCGTTTTTCATGGATTATATTTTCCTTATCTACTATTTATTTATATTATTTGACTGATCCCCAAGCAGCGATAGCTCAGTGGAGAGACCAACAGACTGCAATGCAATGGTCTTGAGTTCGAACCCACGTCGCGCACCTCTGACTTTCGGAAGTTATATGACTTTTCGAAATTATGTGCGTATTGATTGACAATTATCGCCTGCTCCGTGCCTCGGAGAGCACGTGAAGCCGTTGGTCCCGGCTGCCATGAACATCTATGGCAGTCATTATTGGGAAAGTCAGTACCCTCTAATATCCTGACACTGGTCTAGCCTTAGGGTATCGTTAGCTTTCGGGTTGCGGAGGTCAGGTGGCAGCCGCTCCGTGTAAAAACTGATATCCAGTCAAATCCGGTTAGACCAGAGAAGCCGACCCCAAGTCACTTAGGAATAATAAAGGCTATGAGAGAAGATTTGACTGATCCCCAAATTCGTGTTAGCAAACAAAATATATACAAACAAGAAAATTAAGCACATCTTGGTTCAGTAGTAGACAGCCAAAACTCAAGCCGTAGCAACTGGTACAATACTCCAAGAAACTTATCCCGACGCACAATCTTTGTTAATTATACATTATAATCTTTTCTGCTTCTGTAATTTACGAATGAAGGCCTAAGTTTGCATATAACAAACAAGTGAACAAAGTTCATTATAAGGGTGCTTGTCCTTTGAGACGCGCTTAAATCTGTTACAGAATGCTCTAAATTTTCATTTTACATACGAAGTTGCTAAGAACACATTGAAATTAATCTTGCGAAATTGTTTTTGATGTCTGTTTTGGATTCGCTTCTTTGTTGGTGCAAAATGTTTGGTTATTGGGTAAATTTTTGACTACTGTTTTGTTTCTTCCGATTTCAATTTTATTTTAAGCGGCCTGTGATAACTTATCTGCATAAGCCTCTAAAATACTTCTTAATTGAAAGGCCACATTCGCAATGGTAGTGATGGGTATGATGGATATTACTATTGGACTCCATTAAACTGCTTACCGCTTTTCGCAGGTGAAGAATACATTTTTGTCAATAATTTGTTAAGTTGATATATACAATTTTTGCTCATTTGAGAGATTATGTTTTTGCGAATAAATTATATTATGTGAATAATTAAATTATGTGATTAACGTTTTCAGTAATCATTGAACTTTTTTTTTTTTTTTATCTTTATTTTTCTATAAGGGGTTATTATCCACAAGGATACGCCAACCCCATCGTACATTATCATATACAACACAACATTATCTTAATATTTACCAGATAAGGGAATTATTGACGATTATTGCGGCAAACTTCAACTAAAGCACACAACCCCATTGCAATTTCAGACTTTGGATTCGCCAAAATACTTTGACTAAGCCCAACATCCAAAGTATTCAATTTGAATAGTTATCATTGAACTTGATAAAGATTCTAAATAAAAAGGCATTGGAAAATTAATGACACTAAGGTTCCTCAAAAGAAAACTTTCCAGTACGTACAAAATTAACTTACTTATTGTTTCAATTGACATACACTAGTCACCATAGAAGAACTCAGTTCACGAATAAAAGAGAAAATGAAAGAAGACGAACTTTCAGTATATATGCCAACTGGAAAACAAACCATAGCGCGATTCAGGACGACGGTACAACGCCATCTATCGAACGCAATGCAAATGAAAAGATATAAATTTTACACTGAAAAAAATTATGCAACGGATAACACACACACCGATTTTATGCCAATATAAGCTGTAACAGCGCAATCAGGACATAGGGTGTTAATTGGTAATAAATCGTATAAAAAAGAAAGTGTTTTTGGATGTTAATCCAAATTTATTTTGCCCATATTCTCGTTTTTAACTTACATAACATATTACCTATTGACCTAAAATATTAAAATATACATTAAAACCATAAATTTAAAAAATATATTGTTACTATTTCGTTTTACCTTCAATATTCGAACAACGTATATAATATTTTTACCAAAACTCTGAAATACACAGTAGATTATATCTACACCTGTTTCTTTGAAAACATCAGTGCCTACGCTGTCACGAGCGAGAAAACAACCATAAGAGCAACAAAAAATAATCCATCAAGAGTACATATGTATTGGCAGCTGACATATCGGCAAAAGAATAACTATAGGAAAATATAAGGTACATTTCTATGAATATGAAATGCGAACGCTGGTATAAAAAAAGTCTGAGTTGTTCTTGATAAGGTATTGGACCTATTCGTAAATGTATGGAAAGATTCTATTATTAAAAGTTTGATTGTTCGGTTACCTAATGTCTTGACGACAAAATAAAGTTAGCCATAGGGCACATAATATGTTATGTATTATATAATAGTATCAGCCCTGTATTATACGGGCCCACTGCTGGGCACGGGCCTCTTCTTAAAGTGAGAAGGATTAGGCCATAGTCCTACACGCTGGCCCAGTGCGGGTTGGCAGACTTCACATATCTTCGAGAACATTATTAAAAACTCTCAGACATGCAGGTTTTCTCACGATGTGTTCCTTCACCGTTATAGCGAGTGAATACGCACATAATTTCGAAAAGTCAGAGATGCGCGCCTTGGAGATCGAACTCGAGACCTCTGCGTGGCAGTCCAATGGTATCCCAATAGGATATTGCTATGTATTACGGGCGTAAATTATGACCACACCATAGATTCGTGTACCGTGTAAAAGCAGCTTTATGACAAGTAACTAATATTCATTTCCATTTTAAAATAAGTTCATAACAATGTACAACAAAACTAAGGCCAACTATTTCTTCTGCCTTTCTTAACGTCTTAAAGCCAACTGAAACTTGCTCTTTTAAAGCACTAAAGCAAAAAAATATTCCACAGTATTGTACTTATAAAGCGCCTTAACAAAAGTGGATAAGTTGCAAAGGAGTAACCGTTGAATGCCCACTTCTTATTCCTATTGTAAAGCGGCTGCATTTCAGTGCTGGATTTTCCTTTTTTTATGAATGAGTAAGTGTGTCAACTATGAATATAAGTTTCAGTAGTTGTCAAATTAAATATGGAAATGTAACTTACTTTTTAAATTAACTGCAATGTTTGAATTAACGTGTTGGGTTGTTAGCTGTGTAACTTTTTTTAAGTTATACTCAAAACTAGGAATAATTCGTGTGTTGCGGGGATCTTTATAAAACATTCAGACAACGGACACAAAGAACAGCCACATTAGATACAACTATTTGTGAATCACACAATTTTTCGTTCCCCGTGGGGATCAGAACCGCGAGTCTTGGTGCAGTGGCGGTGGCCACGCCAACAATTAACCACTACAACATCTGTACAGTCACTTAATAGGCACATCCTGAAGCATTTCATCAGACCCAAAACCTGAGATCTCTTGATCTCTCTTTCTTAAGTATTTAATATGCACATAACTTCGAAAAGTCGAAAGATGACCTCTGAGAGGCAGTTCAATACTCCCACACAAGGCTATCGCTGCTTCTATGCATCTCTCTGGTCATCAAATATATATATAGGTAGGTACATATCAAAATATACAGTTGTATAAGAGAAAACCCTAAAATAAATAATAGCTTATTAAAAATAAGACTAAAGGACACATTGTAAAATGGAATTGAAATTAAATTAAATGATAATTAATTAACTTAAATTACAGTAATAATATTTATTGCTACTTACCATATTTGCCCTTAAAAAAAAATATTGTGTTTTTTTTGTGTTAAATTTATACAACGTAGGTTAAGTAATATAATTATGAGCGCTTCACGCCGTCAAACAATTACGTTTGGCGAGTTTAAAACCTGTAATATATCTAAGTTACTATTGAAAAGGAAATATATAATTATCTTATCTTATCTTATGTGGGGGCCAGTCAGTGCAGACCGGCGACACTTCGACCCAGTGGGATCTTTTGTGTCGACACTCTCCCAATAACGACTGCAATAGATGTTCATGGCAGCCGGGACCGACGGCTTAACGTGCTCTCCGAGGCACGGAGCAGGCGATAATCGTCAATCAATACGCACATAATTTCGAAAAGTCATATAACTTCCGAAAGTCAGAGGTGCGCGACGTGGGTTCGAACCCGAAACCCCCTGCATTGCAGTCTGTTGGTCTCCCCACAGAGCTATCGCTGCTCTAATATATAATTAAAGAAAAAGTATAAACTATCCACCGGAGGGTCACAAGTTCTAAGAACATTAAATACTTTGGTCCAATATGTATGTAAGTTAACCGCTAATAATTTGTGGTGTCTCAGAGCCTCTTCTTAGTATCGTTGGTCGGTCGTTAATTACTTTCGTTGACAAGGGTACCTGTTCCACTATCCATATTGTTAATGGGTGTTCGTGGGTCACCTTCATACTTTACGAGTTATACATGACTGCTTGTTATATATTTATGAGGTCTTCTATATCTATGATAATTTTGAGTACATACGTAAGAGCAATGGCTTTGTAGGTGACCGCTCGACACACGGTCTCGAGTTATATACCAATGCACCTCTGACGTTTCGTAGTTGTGTACAATAACTAATATTGTAAATGTGAATGTAAGTTTATTTGTTACGCTTTCACGCCTTATGCTTGACCGATCAGTATGAAATTTCACATACACGTTGTCAGAGGTACAGAAAATTACATGACTTTTATCAAGAAAAAGTACTCTTTCCAAATCATAGACAATCTGTACTAATATTATAAAGCTGAAGAGTTTGTTTGGTTGGACGCGTTAATCTCAGGAACTAATGGTTTGAATTAGAAAATTGTTTTAGTGTCAGATAGCCCATTTATCGAGAAAAGCTAAGCTATGTAAGATCACGCTACGACGAATATGAGCGGAGCATCAATAAAAAATGTTGCAGAAACGAAGAAAATTCGCTTATGTGATGCAGACGAAGTTGCGCGGGCAGCTATCTAGCCGCGAGCAAAATCAAGAATTAAGTAGTTAATTGTATCTCGCTTTAATGATGTATAAAAACATCGTGACGTACTCGTAACCTGCATTTCTGAGTGTTCTACATAACGATCCCGGCAATGTGTGAAGTCTGCCAACCCGCAACTCACAATGAGAAGAGGCCTGTGAACAGCAGTGGAACAGTTTATATACAGAACTGATATTATTGATTAACATCGATGACGGTCGATACGTAAATTCAGTACCTTATACTACGTATTTAGTGGAACCTTAATATCATAATCAAGCAAGCTAATAATAATGTCCTCCTAACTTCGATCACGTCGACCAATCTTAAAGGAGACTGGCCATTTGCGCAGAAGATATTATAGTGCACAAGCGAGTGCGCAAACACAAGTGCACTCTCTGTTCCCTAACTCTCATGATCCGATGGGACGGTAATCCGACACGACCGGAGAGAGATCCGGCGCAGGACCAACGGCTTTACGTGCTTTCCGAGGCACGGGGGTCTACCATCGCCAACTTTCCAACTTCGGGCTACTATTGAGATTTCTTATCAGAAATACCCAATAAATTTATTTTTGGCCCGACCCGGGATTCAAATCCGAGACCTCATGCACAGCAGTCGCATGCACTACCGCTGCGCCACGGAGGCAGTTAATTAAGCAAGATACGGTTTATAGAAGTAAGATGGCTCTTGCTTGGTTAAAAACGTATATTTGACTGCATCTAATAGATAACATACATACATAGATTTACGCCTGTTTCCCAGAGGGGTAGGCAGAGACTACGGATTTCCATTTGCTACGATCCTGACATACTTCTCTGGCTTCATTCACTTTCATCATATTCCTCATACACGCTCGCCGGTTTAAGGTGCTCTTAACTTGGCCTTTGTCCAGAACGTCGATCGAAAAACGTTCGCTTAAGTCTTTCCCTTGTGACTGTTCCATTCATACTAGCTTTATAAAATTTTAACTTAGTCAGTCTTTTCTTGTCCATTATTTTTACATGCCCAAACCAGCTTAACATTTCCTTTTCTATTCTTGTCATTATACCCACTTTCATGGCGCATGACTCTCTAATCACACTATTCCTTATTTCTCTCTTATCTTTCAGATTCTATAATAAATTACATACATATTATTACACCTCGTAAGAGAAGGCAGAGTTGTTATTACAATAGTATTTGGTACCATTTCACCGGCTATGGTGTTAGGTCCAGTGTATACTATATTTTCATTGCTATTTTTTCAATTCAACTGTTTTAAAACAATTTTACATTTACATAATAACCATTTCATTTTCCACAGATTTTCCGCATTTAATCTACACTACTACCATCAAAATCCTAACAAATATTATAAATGATACTGTCAGTTTGTTTGTTTATTTCCTTTATGCCTTAACTACTCGACCGATCATCATGAAATTTCACAAACAAGTTATCAGAGGCACAGAAAAGGACATAGGGTACCATTCATCCACCTTAAGTACTATTTCTAATCTGACCTAACTTACATTTACGCGAGCAAAGCCGCATACAAAATATAGTAAACCATAAATATACTACAAAAGCAGTATATAATTAAAGTCATAAGCTGTATAAACGTAGGTGGGAGAACGTTACATCGTTGAATTTCCTCAAAGGACCCGTCCGCCACTAAATCATAACTACGACAAAATTACGTTTAGGTCACGCTGTGATTTCGCTTACGTAAAAGTTTGCGTTATAAATGCGTTGTCGTGTAGTTTGAATGTTAACTTAAACGTTGGAGGTGCTTTACTTGTTTAGAGAATAACGTCGCTTTATACATTACAGTTTTCTTTGAACCGAGCTGTGGTTAATTTTTCTTACTTGACTTATTTATTAAACAAACGATTCATTATAAAATCATTCGCTTCTGCATTCAGACTATATTCGTTCTTCAATAAATAAAGACATCAAGAAATAGAAAGACAATACATAAAGATAGGACAAAACTATTTAGATTTAATTTTAATCTTATGGGAAAGTGTAAAATTAAAATAAATCTTAAATAGATTTTATAATTTAAATAGTTTAATAGAAGTAAATAGTAACTAGTAACAGTGTTTCACAACAGTAGTTTAAATTTCCAAAATTATATAGATAGTGTAAATAATAAAAAACGCGATTAACTCCGTATAAAGTAGTTTAATTTGAATGTAATATATTTGCGTAAACGTAAAACAATAAGATAAATCTATAATTATATATTGTACACTATAATTATTACCTAAATAAGACTAATAGGTATGTATCTTATGTGGGAGCCAGTCAGTGCAGACCGGCGACACTTCGACCCAGTGGGATCTTTTGTGTCGACACTCTCCCAATAACGACTGCCATAGATGTTCATGGCAGCCGGGACCGACGGCTTAACGTGCTCTCCGAGGCACGGAGCAGGCGATAATTGTCAATCAATACGCACATAATTTCGAAAAGTCATATATCTTCCGAAAGTCAGAGGTGCGCGACGTGGGTTCGAACCCGAGACCCTCTGCATTGCAGTCTGTTGGTCTCCCCACTAAGCTATCGCTGCTCAGACTAAAAGGTAACATTGAATAGCTTTTGTTGGTGTCCTCAAACTTTATTTTTAGTTCCTTGTCGTTCTAGTTGCATTTAAAACGTTAACCTTAACACATTCCCGGACAGTACGTTGAGAGACGTGAATGATGACCCTCATAATATGGCACTACGGCTGTAGGCGGCGATTTAAAATACACTAAAAGTAAAACTCCGTCCACGGCCGACTATTTCCCATAGCATTTATAGGAAGGATATGACTCTGTGCCGTTTTAGGCTAAAATACAGACCGCTAGAGCCACAGCGAATACTCCTGCCGTAACACACGGTTTAGAATTCACTTGGTATGAATGTCCGCCTACAGGCGGTTACGTCTCCGACCGTTACTGCCACAACACATACTTTTAAAACCGTGGCAAATACGTCTCTAAACTTGATTTCTTTGTATGGAAAGATTGTGTGCCATATCACAAATTATTGAGAGTGGTTTTGTGTCTGTGAATGTGTTAATAAACTGATAGTTGCATTTCAGTTTACATTTGATATTAATTTATTAGAATACAACGGTTCTCTATTAAAACATACTTCATTATGAGCCTTCTGAATTCCTATAATATTGTCTTCTGTTTACGCGAATATTATTCATTGAAATTAAACTGCTATATACGGATTTTATCGCGTTGTTTATTTGACACTTTATTACATAATTTTGAAAACTGTTGCACTACTTTTACTTTTAAACTATACTAATTTTTAAGCTAATTAAATTATATTAAAACTATTAAAAGTATTTAGATTTAATTTAATTTTACACTTTCCGCGACGTTTCGGTTGCTTTTCAGCAGCCATGGTCACGGGGAGACCTTCTGAATTCGTTCCAAGTGAACGAAACAAAGAAAAAGCGAGGTATTGACTTAAAGTAAGCTAAAGCTTACATGGAATTCATTAACTTGTAACTACATAGCCTGAAGCTACATCCGAACAAAGCCTTGCCACAAATAAAGCTAAGTTTTAATGACACTATTCAGTAGTTTTCCGCCATTGTAGTAAAAATTATGTGATCACAAAACAAAGGATAGTGATCATAATAATATTGTCAATTGTATTGCAATATGGCGAAAGTGAATATTACGCATTTGTAAGATTTTAGGCCACGAATTTCTATTCCAATAGATCGTATCCTAATTTAATATTATAAATGCGAATGTAAGTTTTTTTGTTACGCTTTCACTACTCGACCGATCATCGTTAAATTTGGCATACACGTTGTCAGGGGAACAGAAAAGGACCATTTATACACAAAAATAGTACTGTTACTAATCTACATTTACACGAGCAAAGCCGCAGTCAAAATCTTGTTACAAATATAAATCGATGTAATTTAAACAGAAGTTCTGATTAAATTCATAAAGTGATATAAAAAATAAAGAATTTGAATTACAGCACAATAATTATTGTGTTATTTATATTATATTATTAAGGAACAAAGGATCCCGTTGTTAACAGGAGGGATCAAAGGTTCGTACATTAATGTTCACAGCTGAAAGAAATAAAAACAAACATATATAAAAAGGGACCTTTAAGGTGTCAAAGGGTGAAAAAGCTGCTCGACTGGTTAAAATGTAATGACACAGCCATTTTTGTTTTTATGTATTGTAAAAACAACTCCCGTTTCAGAAATAATTTCTGTGTCGCGGGAGATTTTAAAACATTCAAACAACGAACACAACACACACGGAGCCAGATAATTATTCGTAGTTTACACAAATGTTTGCATCCATGTGTTTAGACTGCACAGATGGCGTAGTGGTTTAAGAGGTGGCCTCGCCACTGCCGCCGCGCCAAGTTTAATGGGTTCGATCCCCATAAGGGGCAAAAATTGTGTGATCCATATTTGTGTCCGTTGTTTGAATGTTTGTAAAGTCCCCCGCGATACATGAATTACGTACAAGTATCAAGAGAGGGAGTTACAAAAAAAAATTTTACCCTTATGTTAGCAACTACTTAACCGATTGAAATGAAACATACCTTAGTTTTTAACTTAGCTGTACACAAATATAAATTTTATTAAAATTGATCTTGCCATTCTCAAGTTTTAATGGCACAAAGATACAGACAGACACAAATGCAGAATAAAGAAATTCGTTTTCATTAAAACTTGTTCAATGAATAGACTTTTGACCTGTAACGTTTTACCATAGTATGCTACGGTAAAAAATATGCTACCCATGAGACCGCCAGCTAATATTGAACAATAGATAGATACAAGATACGCCCCGATGCGGCTGACTCGACAATAGTTGAAAACAAAGTTCGCTGGACCAGCTTATGAGCCCGGTCCATTTTATGATACCAATAAATTCGACAACAAAAGAACGGTTAAATGCAGGAAGTTATAAACTGTATGTTATAAACTTAGTTCAAAATATGAAGCACAGGCAATAACCTAGATAGTATAAAATTCAACAGATTACATAGTGTCCTGGCTGGACGCGAGCTTTCAGAATATAAACGAATGTTTCATAGATCTTACCGCTGAATAAGTGCAGTTGTAAGACTATATAGCTTGTTGAGTTATTGTATAATAACTCAAGTGATTGAGTTATTGAGTGAATTATAATAATAGAATGCGAATGAGATGAAATATTTTATACGAAAAGGTTCATATTGTAATAAAAATTAAAGTAAAGAAAATTGCGATTTAATTTATTTGGTATGAATTTTATTAATTTGGTAACTTAGTTAAATAGTTACATATTTAACTAAGTATTAACATTGTCGGCCTCGATGGCGTAGTGGTTAGTGTAACCGACTGCCACGCCTGAGGTCGCGGGTTCGATTCCCGCACAAGTCAAACATTTGTGTGTATGAACATGGATGTTTGTCTTGGTCTGGGTGTTTCTATGTATAATATGTATGTATTTACAAAAAAAAAGTATATAAGTACCTATGTTTATCCATTGTCTAGTACCCATAGTTCAAGCTCTGCTTAGTTTGGGCTAGACGGTGTTGTGTGTATGTGATAGAATATTATATTATTATATTATAATGTGAATTTAAAACATCTCTGCTTACCCTGTTAGGTATATAAGCGTGACTATGTACATATCACACGTTCCCAATGAACTGTAGTAGACTTGTGCCGTCCCTCAGGGATTCTCTTTCAGTGGATTACAGACAGAGTAAGGTATGCATATATGTTCAGTCGGTATACTGTAAACAATACTCGTTTGTGACATGAGCCCACCCCTACCATGTGCTTAGTCGGCTCTATGACGTACTGTATTTTACCTTAACATAGTTCCGTGGTGTAAGATTCCACTTGTGATTTTTTAAGTATGATTTCTGGTAGGTCTAACTGTAATTCATTATTATTAGTTTTCGTGCACGGCTCCGCTCGCGTGGTACCTACATCAATAAATAGTAGGCGATGTCCTTCCCTAGGTTTTAAACAATATCTGTACCCTCGAGCCCAGAGCCTCGCTGATTTCAGCATGAATGTGCCGGCTCGACCGGGAAGGACTATCCTCTCACAGAATATGGACGTGAAATAGCAGTATTCCAACTGTTGTGTTTTGTTCGGTGAGTGAGAGTGCCGGAGGCCCAATCACCCTCTTTCCCCCTTCCCGCTCCTTCTCGTTCCCATTTCCTTTCCTAAAGGGTCGGCAACGCGCAAGTGATGCCTCTGGTGTTGCAGGCGTACATAGGCTACGGTGACCACTTACCATCTGATGGATATGCATGAATGCCAACTCAGCTGTACAGAATAATAATTATAAATAAGGATTATGTTTCTCTTATCTAAGGTACTAGTTTCTGCCCGCAAATTCACTCGCATTAATGTAGATTTGGCAATTTTCTATCCTCTATTATTTTCTGTATCCCTGACCACCTATATACGAAATTTCTTGATGATCGGTCGAATAGTTAAGGCGTGAAAGCGTAACATACAAATATAATACATGTATAATATAAGTTAAGATTTTAATATGGTTTCTATGTATTTAGTCAATATTCTGGACGTCCTAAATAGATTGAAACTGACATGGCGATAAGAAGTACATTTACTAACATACAAAAGCTTTAATATCCTTCTTAGATCAAGATAATTCTCCCCCATGACACGCCGTAAGAGCCATTGCTATATATTTGTGGATGGAGCACTTAATAGAATGTCAGACTTTGACGTGGCTTGGTCCCAAGTTAAGAACGTATTTTTTTCACGCGTGGTTGATAGTTACGACTTGTTTTATATTTATTTGCAATATTTATATAATGTGTGGTATATTATTATAAGATAAGATAAGATAATGTGTGGTAAAAATGCTGCTATCACAAGGAAAAGTGATGCATCTTACTAAATCAAAAACCGGTTAAATTGATAAAATATATTTAAATCATTAATTAACATTTTTGCTACTAAGAATTTCTAGACGAAAAGGTCCAATAATATTTGACGAACCTGAAAATCAAACGCAAGACCTTCTTCTTCTCGAGTCAATGGTACAATTATTTTAAATATGTCCTGCTCAAATTGCGTCCATCAAGTCCGCCATGGTGCTCCTTCAGAAACAATTTATTCCGATATATTTACTGTCCAGGACTTAACAAATTCCAACCAAATGTCTTAAGAACTAAGAAAGATTGCTTCAGTCTGTTAAAATCTGTAGGTACCTACCTATATCTTAAATGAAACATTCTTAAAAAAAAATTAAATAAAATCTTAAAACTCATATAGTCATAACATACAATAAACGCACTCTACTCAAAACACACGAGTAAAATAGACATTTCACACGCCACGTGCAGAAACTTCGAGAACTCATAGTACATCGTCCCTACTGACAATGAAAAGGGTAACTCGACATAACGACACATGTCTACGATACCTACGCGAGTCGGGCCTTAATTAAAGGTTGTCTCATTTCATCTGAGGTCGCGACAAGGGACGTTCCCCTTACCAATTGCTTTTTAATTAGTAACAAATATAGAATGTGTATTTGGTTGTAATTACGTTCACGCCTATGATCCCTTGGGGTAAATGGGATATGCAGATTGGGTGAATGCATTTGGTTATGGAGCTAAATATCTACAGGCCTTTTGATGTGGATCAACCAGTTGTTGAGTTGTTTGATATCCTTAGATCTATTAAGACGTTGCTGAAGAGAGATTGCTAGTAGCGATTGACTACAAGGCTGCCTCACCACTACGCCAAGTGTTGTGGGTGTGATCCTCACACGGGACAAAAAATCGTGTGCTCCAATAATTGTTGTTCTGAGTCTGTGTGTTCTTTGTGTCCGTTGTTTGAATGTATGTAAAGATCCCTGCGACACAGGATTCAATTCTAGAGCGGCAGTGTGTCTTAAAAATGAAAATGTTGTCAAAAACGTTGTGGGCAACTGCTGAGAAAACTATCAATGGCTCATAAAATATGTTGGTGTATCAGTAACCGAAAATAATTTAGAAAAGACTTACAAATGGTGCAAGCTTTTCTTAAGCCGAATTCATATCTAGATAGAGGAGTCTATTTTTCAATAATTTAAATATCTCCTTATATTGCAACAGCCCTGTGGCAGAGAAAAGAATTAGTTACATATTAAGCTACTTTATACGACATTTTTCGCAGTATATTTTATAACAAACACTCTTAAACCGTATTTAAACTACTCGTATTAATAACTAGCTGACCTGCGCAACTTCGTCTGCTTCACATAAGAGAATTTTCCTCGTTTTTGCAACATTTTTCAATTATGCTCTTCTCCTATTGGTCGTAGCGTGATGTTATATAGCCTATACCCTTTCTCGGTAAATGGGCTATCCAACACTGAAATAATTTTTCAATTCGAGCCCGTAGTTCCTAAGATTAGCGCGTTCAACCAAACAAACAAACAAACAAACAAGCTCTTCAGCTTTATAATATTAGTATAGATAGGTATATTTCAAAGAAGCTCTTATAATGTTAATAAATTTATTGCTCATACGTTATTTATGCGTATGTAGAGTTTCATTCAATGTTGCAGGATAGAGGACTACTTTTCATAATATTACATTGAAGGTATCGGTAGTATTAAAATATATATTTTATATTTACACTTTCCCTGTCGGTTCGGTTGCTTTTCAGCAGCTATGGTTACGGAGATATAGTAAAACTTTATGATACTTTGAACTCATTCTGCGGAAATAGTAACTAAAGCGGCGGTGGCCCAATAAATAAGGCATTGGACTTGCGATTGATAGGTCGCGGGTTTGAATCCCATCCATTGCATTTCCAACGTGAACCCACTCCTAATACAAGCATTTTGGCTTAGCTAGAGGGGTTAACAAGAATACTAGTAAATTATGGGTACCATTTTAAGAAGCAATTTTTAATTAGTTTCATTTGCTTTGAAGGTAAATTTAGTAGACGAATTTACATTTATTTGATTATTAATTTAAATAATTATGTCTCTTTACTAGTTATTTGCTTTCTTGATTTTCTGTTCAAATGTCGCATAATTGATTTCACTTCGCAATACTTTTTTTTTGATCCAGCTGCCTTTCAGTGTCACCTTTCTTCAAAGTTTGAAAGCGTAAAAGAAAAACTATTATTAACTTTTTAACGTTAGCTATCAACGTAACCGTTTCTTTTTCAATTAATTTTTTTCAGAACTGTAGTAGTCCTTTTTCTACTGGCGACGCTGACCTGTATTTCTTTATATTACATTGCCAATTATACATATTATTATAAGTCAGAAAGCTGTCCTATATTATTACACTCTGAATTGACTATCCCCGTTCAAATGTCAGATAGATTTTTGATTCCAATTGAAGTGTTGCTATTGAGTGTAAATGAAACTATTTTAACATTTTTAACAATCAATTGCAAATGGCTGTTATTTGTGAATGTTTGTATGTATGCGTCTTATAAAATTTGAAGCATTTAGTATGATTTTGATATATCAAATATAAGTTTAAGGTTTTCTATAAAAAATCACATGATTAAATGTATGTTACGTGTACGCCAAAATGGTGAAAGCTGAACGGTATCATTTTTTTAGTTACGATAACTAGTCCAGTACAGAATATTATAGAGATCAATAGTAGACGATGAATATCTGTAACCCTGCCTATGCATAAATAATGTATATTCAATTCTATAAGCGGTAGCGGCACCGTAATAGATACTACCGCTTAGATTGGCCACAGAGTAATTAAGGCCAGACTAAAAGCGAATGTATTTGTATTTGATTGCTCAAGCCATATAGCGATACGCTGTGCACCGCGCACCTAATATCGTATTTGAATGACTTTAGTATTTTAAGAAGTATTTCGTGTTCTTCGTATTTTAACTACATATTTTGATAAAATATAATGAACTAGCTGTCCCGACAGACGTTTTCCTGTACACACGAAAAAAAAACAGATAAAAAAGCCAAATCTAAACCATTCTCGAATCCATTTGAACACACACAAAAATTTTCATAAAATCGGTCCACCCGTTTAGGATGAATTAAATTACAAACACACGCACAGAATATATATATAAAGATATAAAAATTACTTTCTACTGTTCCAAAAAGCTTGGAGAAGGCGTTCAAACGTTCACTTAGTATTTTTGTTGCAATATTTGTAAAGTGCCAAATGACATAGGGATAAATTTAATGCTATAAAAGTAATTGAATTTAAAAAAAACTAATCCATGAAAATTTCAAATTCAGGATAGTACCAAGTGGCAAACAGTCGTCTCTGGCTACCTCCAGGCAATAAGCGTGAGTGCATGAAAGTGAGCAAACATATTTGTTGTTTTATTGTACCTATAAAATACGAATATTTTCGGCTTTGAATGAACATCGGCAGAACAAAAAAATAATGTCTGTAAACAGAATGTTTTCACGACAGTGACATGTAAGCGAGGCCTTAGAGGCACTTAAGTTCTGAAGGGAATATGAGCCACAGACAGTTTTGGAGGTTGTTATAGACATGACTGTCATTTTATATTAGTATAATAAAAAAGAGCAGCGATAGCTCAGTAGGAAGACCAACCGACTGCAATGCAGAGGGTCTCGGGTTCGAACCCACGTCACGCACCTCTGACTTTCGGAAGATATTATATGACTTTTCGAAATTATGTGCGTATTTATTGACAATTATCGCCTGCTCCGTGCCTCAGAGAGCACGTTAAGCAGTCGGTCCCGGCTGCCATGAACATCTATTGCAGTCGTTATTGGGAGAGTGTCGACACAAAAGATCCCACTGGGTCGCAGTGTCACCAGTCTGCACTGACAGGCCCCACATAAGATAAGATAAGATAGACTAGTATAAACTGGTATCGATCATAATGAGTTCGCGAGCTCGAATCCCGAGGCAGGCAAACAAAAGTAGTTTATCTGTCACAAAATTCTCAGTAGAGTTAGGGAGCTGGCGATGTTTCATCTCCAAGCCGAGTTGGTCCTGCACCGGATTTCTTCTCGATCGTGTGTGATTACTGTCTCGGGCCATGAGTCAGATAAAAAATAATCCACTTGTATTTTCGTACATATATTTTACGTAGCAATTAGCAAGCCTTCTTTAAAATTAGCTACTGTTATCGAAATTCGCTCTGGCAATAGCTCAGTGGGGAGACCAACAGACTGCAATGCAGAGGGTCTCGGGTTCGAGCCCACGTCGCGCACCTCTGACTTTCGGAAGTTATATGACTTTTCGTAATTATGTGCGTATTGATTGACAATTATCGCCTGATCCGTGCCTCTGAGAGCACGTTAAGCCGTCGGTCCCGGCTGCCATGAACATCTATGGCGGTCGTTATTGGGAAAGTCAGTACCCTCTAATATCCGGACACTGGTCTAGCCTTAGGGTATCGTTAGCCTTCGGGTTGCGGAGGTCAGGTGGCAGCCGCTCCGTGTAAAAACTGATATCCAGTCAAATCCGGTTAGACTAGAAAAGCCGACCCCAAGTGACTTGGGAATAATAAAGGCTAAGGGCAAAGATTGAAATTCGCTCTGGTGGAAATAAACGTATAACCAGAATACCTGTTCGTAATATTTATGATTTTCTCCCTGTATAGCAGACAGCCTGATACCGGCTAACGTTGAAATCAAGGAATTTCAACGTTAGCCAGTATCAGGCTGTACATAAGGATGTAGTTGATAAGCAGTTTACATAAGATATATTATGCATATTTGTGTCACAGATATTAACTTTTAGTAGTTCACTTTTTTAGAGTTCGAAAAAGCTCTTATATAACATCTTTATTCGTCCGTTCGTCCGTCCGTCCGTCCATCTGTTATACAACTTTCAACTCAAGAACCGTAAGAGCTAGAGACTCTCGGTCAACGCCATTCGACTCAGCATAGTCGATATACCCCCGAAACGAGTATGACCTTTGACCTCTGACCTCAAGGTCACGTGATACCGTCTTTCAAATTTATAATATATAGATATAATAGAATCTTAGAGATTTACGGCAATTCATGGCCGTTTCTCACTTGTTAAATCTTATAATTTGGTGTTGCATAATGGAAAGCGAATACCTTCACTTATAGATCCGATCACCAACAGCAGTATAATTTAGGTGAAATAAGTCGTACCTATGTCAGCGCTAATCGTAAGCCTTTTAATAATACTCTGCGCCTCGCGAGGATAAAGTGCGGAGATCAAAACATTTAAAGAAAAGGTTTTATTGGATTTATTGCTGTCGCCCTGAGCCCGAGCGCACTGTCAATGTATAGGCTATATGCCGTCCGTAAGTCTTCTTAAGGTCTTATAATTCTTTCTTACCATAAAATCACAACACGTTATTTGGATACGATTTTCTGTAAAGTGTCTTGTGTAGAGAGCTATGACGGCTACTTAATGTTTTTAATAAAACAAGGCAGCAAGCTATTTATCGCATCACTAGACACCGTACGAGGGTAATTCCTGGCTGCGTCAGTTCAATCTAAAGTTGAAGCAATGTACAGCCAAAACTTAAATATTCTTACTTACTTATAATTATAAATATATCCTACTTGTGCCCACTTCAACCACAGCGCGGTCTGTGCCAGTCATAATTTCGAAGGTTTTGTGGGACTCCTCGGAAAAATATATTGCTGATAATTTTCCTAACGAGACTCGTATCTTCAGCAAAATTAGTAGACGGAAAGTCGTAATACTTGGTTAGCAGATAAAATGAGATTGGCATAATTAACTTCACTATTTATTGGACAGTCACGCTGGTATGTTCTTACATTCAGGATCGAGAGGTGTTGGATTCTATTATCACAGCGTAAAAGTGTTATCTTTTATGCAATATATTAAATACTAGGGGTAACACTCATGCATTGGCAACTCTAGGAGAAGCATTTGGAGATGAATTAAAGAGAATAGAAGAGCCACCGAAACATTTTTTTCCCGGGTGAAAAGCTTTTAGCAATTTTGGTCTCATCTTTGTGCCCTGAGAAACGTACTTCTCTTGATAAGCTGCCTCATTCGTACTGCCACCGCATAATTGTATAACACACAAGCATTACGGGCCCTTTTACTCTTCAAAATATGCTTACAATAACCCTAAATGTCATATCTTGTATCTTGTATCTTATGTAGAGGCCAGTCAGTGCAGACCGGCGACACTTCGACCCAGTGGGATCTTTTGTGTCAACACTCTCCCAATAACGACTGCCATAGATGTTCATGGCAGCCGGGACCAATGGCTTAACGTGCTCTCCGAGGCACAAAGCAGGCGATAATTGTCAATCAATAAATAAATAAATAAATGTCATATAATGAAGTCTTTACGTATCGACTGGGAATTCAAAATTGCGGGCTTATGGGCTTGTTCTTTTATAATAGTATACTTTTAACAGTAGTAAAAAGGGCGAGATTGTGGGTTTAGGTATCAGAATTGCAATGCAATTTTCAATAATAATATCGTCGAATTTCTAACACTAGTCTTATAAAATAGCAAATCAAGTGACTATTTACCCATTGCACATTTGTGCAGTCAATTTATTTTCAAGTTAAAACCGTAATAAAAATAAAAATTATTTGTTTGCGCGTTCATTGTTTTGCTTTCAATATCGCAATTTTTGTGATTCTACAAAGCGACGAACACGAATTTTTATCGTGTTATTTTCGAATATGATCGCCGTCATGGCGACTATGTAACACAGATGGCACACCGGATAATAAAATGAGTAGCCACTTGCCAAATATCATTGAACTATTTATTTTGTGTCTAAAAAAGACAACGCCCGCATTAGGATGACAATTCCTGTGTCGCGGGGGACTTTCCAAACCCCAGGTCCGGAACAAATATTTGTGTATAAAACAATTTATCCTCGTCTCAGTGGCAGTGTTGAGGCGACAACTGCACGCAACCATTGTGTATATTTAATAATATACATGATTATTTTTCGAGTGATATTTTATTGATTTGATTTGATTGAGTATACAAACCGTGTATTTACGTACAAGTGTTGTTGTTAAATCTATACTAATATTATAAAGCTGAAGAGTTTGATTGTTTGTTTGGTTGAACGCGCTAATCTCAGGAACTACTGGTTTGAATTGTTTTTTTTTTGTTTTGGATAGCTCATTTATCGAGGAAGACTATAGGCTATATGTATAATATTACGCTATGACCAATAGGAGCAATAATGAAAAATGTTGCAAAATGCGAGAAAAATCTTTTATATAAAGCAGACGAAGTTGCGTGGGTCAGCTAGTTTAAATATATTTTGAATGCAATTTTGCTCTAGGCACAATATAAACAATTTTATTTGATTATAATTTTTATTGTTTAATAGTTTCTATTAAAAAATTGCTCTATTCTACATATATAAGCTAATACGCTTGAATATCCCAGCGGAGGTAGGCAGAGGAGAATTACACACAAACAGGCTATTGTCATTTAGCGCGCCCATTTCTAGATATATTGCAGCTGTCAAATGTTCACTATCCTAACAGAAAACTCAATAACACTGCGTGACTCGCGAATTCAACCTGAGACTTCACAATCGCACTTAAACGTATAGAGCAACAACGCAAAACATTTTAATAGGTCAACAAAGCTAGAAGAGCTTTCGTAGAAAAAAAGCCTAAAAAAATCAAATTAGAAATGTTGTAGTCTTTTACCAATAAAAGGATTGATTAAACGGAAATCATTGGATTTTCTCTCGGAAGGGACGGCTTAGCAATTTGTCACTTATCTCGAAAGACGTTTAATAGAATTTCTATATCTTCTGTTTTAATAATCAACAGTACTATTTATTAAAATCACGATATCGAAAGAGTATGTCCAGTCCAGTAAACATTGTAACATACAATCGTGCACATCAATTAGCCAGTGGACGACTAATTATTAGCAATGAACTGACGGCTTAATATGGAATCCAAAAGCACCCACACATACACACGCACGCATGCATGCACGCGCGCAAGCACGCAAGGGCGCACACACGCACGACCGCCAACACACACACTTTAAGATAGTAGGAAAAATTAATATTGGACTAGTATTACACAGGATAACACATAGGGTACCTTCTTTCATAGCAAGCAATACAAACGCGGGACAACCGCGGTCAAAAGTTAGTCTATATAAGAGGGTTTCACTAAATATACTTAAAAAATACGACTAAAGTACTAGACTAAAATTCCACTAAATATACATCAAAAAATCTACTAAAGGTCTAATGCGATATACGGAATGACAAAAAATTCAGTGTCTCGTACAAGACACTTTGAGAACAGTCTCTAAATCCCAAACCAATCAAGATTAGCTTAGCCTAACACTCCAGGGTTCGATGTATGTTATAACACCAGGAATTGCCTGGCTGAATATTAAGTTTCGTGTACCTGGAGTTTTATATACAGAGCGTATTAAAATGGTAAGGTCATGTTTTGTTGCATGCATGGCGCAGGGGTTTACGTGTTACGTCATTTGGTTTTAAAGTGTGATAAAAATATGTTAATAATCGTTTTCTTGCATGCTATTTTATAATCAGTAGTTGGGGTATTCCTTTTATGTAAGTATTACCTGTGTTAGGAGACCCCACTTTTTACATTACAATATGATTACAAAAGCTCCACAGTCAGTTTGTTTTACTTTAAACAATTGGTCAACTAATATGAACTTATAAAATGAAAAGTTAAATTTGTTACCTTGAATAAATGTTTTTGTGTGTGTGTGCGTGCGTGCGTGCGAGCGTGCGTGCGAGCGTGCGTGCTTGCGTGCGTGCGTGCGTCCGTTCGTGCGTGCGTGCGTGCGTGTATGTGTGTGTGTGTGTGTGTGTGTGTGTGTGTGTGTGAGAATGAATATAATAATAATGATTATTACAATTATAGGTTCAATACGGAGTGGTGTAAATGTGATTTTCAAATAGTTATGCCGGTCTAAGTGTTTTTGTGTTTGATGTTTACATATTATTTGTGATAGTGTCTTTATTGTACGATAGTTTTAGTGTTACGTTATTGGTGTTTAAGTGTTCGTGTTTGATAGAGGATGGAAATGTAAGTGATCCACAAGTAGTCGAGTCTGGTTGTTCTCTCTGATCGATGTTAAAATCTTTGGAAAGTCTTCTGTAATACTATTTTAGAAAAAAGGGCACTCAGTAATAATTACGTAAATTCCGTTTCATTTAATTAATAACTATATCGCTATATTATAAATAACACATTAAACAATATTAGTATAGTACACACGGCTACACATCAAGTTAGACACCCTATATACGCATAACTACGCTACATACAAAATAGAGAATTATCGGAAAGGGACAGTGCATAGTGGTGTCGGTGTAATGTAAAGGATAGAGCGTAACAAAAATATAACTCACTTTCTCGCACGATTCGCAGCGTTTAATTTCTAATAGTTCAAAGTCCAAACAGTCTAGGTTGATGTGTCGCTGTGTGTACTGTGTTTATATAACATATTCTATAATTATATCATAATATGTATGAATAAAATATAGACTAAGGAATAGTGTGATTAGAGAATTACGGCATGAAAGTGGATATAGTGACAAAAATAGAAAAGGGTATGTTAAGCTGGTTTAGGCATGTAGAAAGAATGGACGAGAAAAGACTGACTAAGAATGTGAATGGAGCAGACGCAATGGGAAGACCTAAGCGAACGTTTCTCGATTAGATCGGTGACAAAGGTCAGGTTAAGAGCACCTTACACCGGCGAGTGTGTATGAGGAATGTGATGAACGTGAATGAAGCTAGAGAAGTGAGTCAGGATCGTAGCAAATGGAAATCCGTAGTATCTGCCTATCCTTCTGGGAAACAGGCGTGAATCTATGTATATGTGAATAAACTCACATTAGTTAGGATTTAGTGTAAAGCACATCTGTCTACCACTTTAGTGATATGCATATAGGCATATGTATGAAGGTAACAATATATTTGTATTTTTTTAAACAAAAGTATTTCGATATCGGGGCCACATAGGCGTCAAATGCGTCACCGCCACATCCTGAAAAATTTATTTGCCTGTATAATCATGCTTTGAACGCGAACCCTTATAATTTCATACTGATGACATTATATTTATCTGCTTGTGCCACGTATCCGTCAGATGGAGGCTTTGATGTTTTACAGGAAATTTCATATTGCATTCGTAAATAAAAATCCTTTGAGTTATAACCTATACTAATATTATAAAGCTGAAGAGTTTGTTTGTTTGTTGGTTGATCGCGCTAATCTCAGGAACTACTGGTTCGAATTGAGAAATTCTTTAATGTTGAAAAGCCCATTTATCGAGGAAGGCTTTATAACATCACGCGGGTCATCTAATCATTTATATAGGCTAATCAAGGTTATATAGGAACAGTGATTTATATTTGTTTGCACAGATGGCTTAGTGGCTTAAGTGGTCGCCTCACCACTGCCACTGCGCCGAGTGTTGCGGGTTCGAATCCCACACGAGACAAAAAATTGTGTGATGCACAAATGAGTCGGCCTTGATGGCGTAGTGGTTAGTGTAACCGACTGCCATGCCTGCGGTCGTGGGTTCGATTCCTGCACAGGTCAAAGATTTGTGTGCATGTACATGGACGTTTGACTTGGTCTGGGTTATTCTATGTATAATATGTACGTATTTACAAAAAAAATATATGTATGTTTATCCATTGTCTAGTACCCATAGTACAAGCTCTGCTTAGTTTGGGCTAGACGGTGTTGTGTGTATGTGATAGAATATTATTATTATCATTTGTTTCTCTTTCACGGGAATTTCCCTAATACGTTAGGAAAATACTCGGCCCTTTGGGAGGCTTACACGGAGATATGGGTCTAACGTGAAGAGGCCCTTCAAGAGTTTTAATCAAAGGTAGGATGGGACACCTACAGCGGCACTAACCGCAGCAGGCGTAGGAATATTGCTACGTATGGATTCTAATATATGGGCTATGGGTATGGGTGTTCGATGGACTGGTATATTGGTAACTATAGATGATAAAACGGCGTCTGCCCTGAATACTCTAATAGCATCAATCGAATGGACAGGCGGTGACTCACCAACTCACTAGATGGGTCTTCTGAATAGCCACGATAGGCATACAAGCCAGCAGCAGAGGGCAACACCGGTGCGAGCGGCTAGGGGTGTCGAGCGGTGCGGCGCCGGTTTCGCCATCACGGGTCTCGTGACAACGGAGACCCGGAGCGGGATTCCCGTAGTTATGCCCTAGAAAATGACACTTCCACCCCCAAGCATGTAGCTCTAGCCCCCCTTTTATTATTATTATTGTTCCGAGTCTTGATATTCTTTGTATCCATTGTTTGAATTTTAGTCAAGCCGAACGAAAGACCATATTTAAAAAAAACAGACTACTACCTCACTAGGAATTATTCTTGTGTCGCCGGGGACTTTACAAACATTTAAACAATGGACAGAAACACAAAGAACAACCATTTGTGGATCTCACAAATTTTTGCCCCGTGTAGGAGTCGAATCCACAACAGTCGGCGCAGTGATAGCTTCAAGACGACCACTTAAACGACTACCCCATCCATGCAGTTAAAATAACAGAAGCGATTATTCTTAATGCGCTAGCTGACATTAAAAAATTAAAATAAATAAATACTAATGGAGCCACAATCACCCTCTTTCCTCCTTCCCGCTCCTTTTTCTTCCCACTTCCTTTTCTAAAGGGTCGGCAACGCGCAAGTGATGCCTCTGGTGTTGCAGGCGTCTATACGCTACGGTGGCCAACAGGTAGGCCGTAAACTTATTAGACAACTAGTAGTAAAAAAAATTTAAAATTAAAGTTATTTTGTTTGTTCTTTACGCTTTTACGCCTTTACTACATAATGACCAAATATTAACAGACAAAAACTTTTTAAAATCTAATCAAAAATAAATAAGATCCAAGCAAGTAAAGTAATTGTATAATGACAGAAAAAGGATGTACGATATAAACTGTTTTCTTTTTTTTACTTGGTGGAATGCTTTGACGCTTACCTCTCCGCGGGACGATGGAGAGAGAGGTCATGTCGGCTCCTGGCGGAAAGACACCCCAGTTATACCGACTAACCCTATGCCGGTGTTCCTGGACATAACCGTTATAGACGGTGGGCCGCGCGAATCACTTTCACATGCAATCGCGACCCCGCCGTGGTATCGGCCCGCCTGTGTGAAACGGCAGGCCACTACATAAAAAGACTCCCTCTACTGTCCCATTGTGGAGGGACGAAGACACGACACAAGGGCGCGCATGGGAACACGCACACCGCCTCTCGGACCTGGTGCTGATCGGGTAGCGAGTAGGCCATATAAATTGTGATTTTTTTTTATTTTTACTCTATAATAGGCTTGCGTTTGACCGCGATCTCACCTGATGTTAAGTGAAGATAAAGCATACCTATTCATTCGCGACTTGAAGACACCTAAATTGTACTCATCGGGAAACACAGACTTACGTAGTGAGTTCCACGCCTTTGCGATACGCATTATAAATGTGGAAGCAAAGCGCTTCGTGCGTAAATGTAGTATATCCACCATGTACCTGTGTTGCTGGTCTGTTTGTCTGGTCTTCCAATGGTAGAATGAGGTAGAAGGAATCAAATTATTCAGTTCCTCTGCACACTCTCCGAAATGTACCCGATAGGTAATAAATCCAAAATTTGTTATTATGTGTTTGTGGTATGTGTCAACTAAATAATTCTTCTTTCTTCAAGCTGAAAGCCCAACGATAAATAACGAAAGCTGTTAATGTTATTAACTGAGCTGTATTCTTAACGAACAACCGAGACACTTAGGGACAATTAATGTCTCTGATACTGTTTAAAAGTTAAGAACTGAAAACACTTAAGAACAATTAATGTTGTTCATTCGATTTACCACTTGGCAGACAAAAAATAAAGGAAGAGAGATGGTACATTGCACTTGAATGAAAAGATCTCGTATAAAGTTGTTTACAGAACATAGATTTTTGCGTGTTGTATACATAAAATTGGTTATTAGCATGCATGATTATATATACTAACTTGACTGCCCATGTAGCGCAGCGACTGTGAATGTAAATGCCCTGCATGATGTCTCAGGTTTGATTCTCAGATAAAGTGTTATCTGATTTATCAGTCAAGATATTCTAAGCTCTGAGTCTGCAGTTGTGCTGGAAGTTGGTGAAATGTAGGTATAATAGGAAGCAGAGGTTATAATAATAAAACACCTAGCCCCTCGGGATATACATAGGTCTAAAACTTATATATGTATTATATAATTAGTATGCATAGTCTTTGAACAGCGATAGCTCAGTGGGGAGACCAACAGACTGCAATGCAGAGGGTCTCGGGTTCGAACCCACGTCGCGCACCTCTGACTTTCGGAAGTTATATGACTTTTCGAAATTATGTGCGTATTGATTGACAATTATCGCCTGCTCCGTGCCTCGGAGAGCACGTTAAGCCGTCGGTCCCGGCTGCCATGAATATCTATGTAGTGGCAGTCGTTATTGGGAGAGTGTCGACACAAAAGATCCCACTGGGTCGAAGTGTCGCCGGTCTGCACTGACTGGCCCCCACATAAGATAAGATAAGATAAGATGCATAGTCTTAACAATTAACAAGATTTTGCCATTGACTATCAAGATGAATTCAAAACTTACACCGTATAAATTTCTAGAGAATGTGTGAAGAAATAAAATTGATCTGTCTGTTTTTAATATCAAAATAATAGCTTTATACAAAAGCATATAAAAGTATATACGGTCTTATATCAAAAATTCAGTTTTACATCTTTTTGTTTATGTTTGTTCCGGCTTATCTCTGAAACGGCTGGACCATTTTTGACAAGACTTTCACTGACAGATAGCTGATGTTATAAGGCGTAACTTAGACTTTTTCTATTGGGTTCCGCGGAGACACACTTTTTTGTTAAATTCCACGCGACCGTGTTGCTAGTAACAGCTAGTTTACAATATAATTAAAATCATAATTAACAGTGTATCTCTTAAGAGGAATAACTTAATAATAATTAAATAATAATAAGCGGCGGTAGCCCAATGGATAAGGCATTGGACTTGCGATCGAGAGGTCGCGGGTTCGAATCCCACCCATTACACTACTGACGTGCAACAATACTAATATAAGCATTCAACCTTAGCTAGAGGCGTTAACAAGAATACTAATAGTATAGAAAAAAATAAAAAAATCACAAAACTGTCACTAGAAAAAAATAAAATATTGTCACTAGATTAAACATTGCGGTAAACTACTTGTGACTGCGAATGTTAAATTTTAAATGAAAATTTTGTCCGCAAATATTTACAATACTTAATGCAACTCGTCAGAAAACAGTTCAAGAAAATGTTTAGACAGAGAGAAAGCAGTTTTCTCCGTTTAAAAATGTTCGCGGTGTAAACAGATAAATACCATATGTACATTATTTATAGGGTGAAAAGGCTCGCTATTTTTTATTATGCAGATAATATTATATTAAAGAATTTTTGAAATCTATACACAAAGTAAGATCATATCTGATAGTTGGGGTAGTTGTCGAATAACAGAAATAGAATGCACTATATACACCGCATTTTCATGTATCTAAATTTAAAATATTATACACTTCATTGTTGTGCAACCAATTTTGATACTGTTTTCACACACATATAAATTATTTTAATTGATATTTACTCTTGTGTATAAAATAATGTACCTACAAAATCAATAGTCAAAGTCAAAGTAAAAAATCATTTATTCATTTAGGTCACAAAGTAACACTTATGAACGTCAAAATATATAGGTTAGTGAGTTTACTAAGTTACTGAAGCTACATTTAGGTTCCGGGAGGTACTTTATCATCTTAACATCTTCTTTTACCCCGGCGAGTCCGACATATCCCCTCCTCCCGCCCCGCGGAGGAGTATGCGTCATGCATTCCCCACGTTAAAAAAAAAAGAAAAACAACTACATTTAGGTTAGTTGCTAGGTTCAGGCAAAGGGTAGAGGCTATGAGAAGAAACCTGCAAGAAACTCACGGCCACTCTTTTAAATCGCCAATAAAATATAATTTCAGTATTTCACAACTCAGATTAACAAGGTGTTGCAGCCATTACGCCATATACTACTAACTATAAAAAACTAATATTAAAAAGATAATAACAATAATAGCTTATAATATTATAGAGATGAAATAATTTGGGCTAAGGTATAATATGTTTTAATATAAATCTAAAACAGACAGTAGGATGGCATGATGGCGCATACACTTACACTTTGTGACTACTAAATTACATTACTTACTACATTACTAAATTGACTTATAAGTAATACAGATCTTTGAATTCTGAATGCAACAAGCAACTAATGCCATGAGTTTTTGTCAGTTACCTAAGTAGTCGTTGACTGAATAATAACCCTTCCGAATGAGCTGTATTTTAACGGAGCTTTTAAATTTAAGCAATGGTAAATTAATTATATTAAAAGGTAGTTATAAATTATTAAAAAAACGTATACCGAGTCCCGCAAATGTATTGTGAACTTTATGTAAACGATGATATGGGCCAACTAACTTATGCGTATTTCTAGTGTTTACGTTATGAATATCACTATTCTTATTATATAAGTGAATATTATGTTTAATAAACATAATGTTAGCAAATATATTTTGCGACGCAACAGTAAGTATGCCTATTTCTTTAAATCGATATTTCAATCACAAACAACTTCTGCTAAATTAGTTCTGGAATAAATGTTTACGCGTGATTAATTGCTTTCAATTATTATTATTTTAAATAGATACAAGTAACTTGTACAGTGCACAATTAGACAGCACTAGAGGTTTCATCTTCTTCTTTTCGTGTGGTTAGTAGCCAAACTGTTATCAAGAGTTGTCCAAGAGTAGGCCTCTGACATGGCTTAACAACTGCTGTCAATTTGACAACAACCGGGACCGACTTTTTACGTGCCCTCCGAAGCACGGAGACGCTCAAATGAAACACCACTAAGCGGTCACCCATCTATAGGCTATAATGACTTTTATACTTTTTTACAGTTATATGTATTGGTTAAAAATAATAACCTCTTATCCCCCTTGTCATGCCATTTGTGATCATTATTTCGAATTATGGTGCTTTTTCTATTATAATTTAATCGACTCGACTCGACTCGACTTCAATACTATGTGTTGAATAAAATTTATATATTTTAATTATTATTAAAATAAATATATAAAACAAACGTGCGTTCCTCGTGTTAATAAAATGTCCAGAAAATAACGTTTGAAATTATATTTAATATCTAGTTATTGTAACAAGTAATTATTATTTAATTACGAACTAAATCAGAAAGCTAATACCTGAAATAAAATATGTTCAAAATACATATATATGTACGTATAATATATAATATAATATATAATATAATATGTTTATATTCGACAATTATTTTAATTTAGGAGATATTATAATGTAGATGAAATTGACACTAGATCGGAACCCTATTTTGAACTGGCCTTTTTCGCGAATCGATCCTCTCGTTCCTCGGCATAAGACGGATCTGTGATTAATCATATGTACAAAGCTATCGATTGGTACTTATTACATTATTTCCTTTATACATTTTTACGGATAAGTCCTTAAGTTAATTTAGACCTTACAAATATTCAAACAAAGGACATAAAGAACACCGAGGCTCGGAGTAATCATTTGTGGATCACACAACTTCTTGTTCCGTCTGGGGAACGAAGCGAGGCTACCACTTCAATCACGACGCCATCTGTGCATCCAACGATCTTTAAGACATATCTCTATTTAAAGCAATGACAAATAACCTTAAAGTTGTAGTTGGAGTTCTTTAAACTCCCACTCAATTTACTTCTAAGACTGTGTTACAAAACTTTAAATGTTCAAGAAACATAATTTATTTTGAGCATACATCGCCAGATGTCACGTGATGGAGTCACGAAGTTCAACAGAGATTGTACATGTACAATCGTCTCGAAAATACTTAGCTCAGTGGTACATTGGATGTATAAAATAGCTCAGTCATGTCTGCAGAGTCGCATCTACGGTACATACACTGCGGCTTTGTTAGGTTATAAGCTGGGTCATCAGCGGAGCGGAAAGCGATGTCTCTTAAATTTTGTACATACATACATAATCTCACGCCTTTAAAACTGAAAGAGTATTACTCTCACATTTCCTTACACTAAGGTTTTAGGTTACTCGTGGAAGCGAGCCCATTGTTATTATTTTTTTTATAGATCTAAGTTGGCAAACAAGCGTAGTCCATAGGCAACGGTGACGACTTACCATTAGGTAAGCCGATGGTAAATGGTCACCGTAGCCTATGGACGCCTGCAACACCAGAGGTATTGCTAGCGCGAAAGAGAAGGAACGGGTAGGCGGAAAGCCGGCGGCACTTTCACTCATCGGAAGAAACACAACAGTAGGAATACTATTATTTTACGTCGATATTCTGTGAGAAGGTAGTCCTTCCCCGGTCGAGGCGGCCCATTCATGCTGAAATAAGTGAGGCTGTACTACTCAACTACTAGTTCACTGCCCATAATTCTAGAGCCTATGCTGCTACTTAGAATTTCTTGACAGAAATACTCAATAATACTTTGCCCGACTCGAGGATCAGCTCAAGACTTCATGAACAGCAATCACATACACCACTGGCGCTCTGCTAGGCTAACATTAAAATTAGATTTATATATTTATTTTTAAACTTAATAATAATTATAACCATGTGTATGTATATATAGCATGCTAAAAGATGTCGTTAATATTGCCAATAAGGAAATAAGATTATGGAAAATTTTATTCGCTTTTGGTAGTTTTGTTTTAATCCCTCCAGGTAAGATTATATGCTTTCAGTCGGAGTTGAATTAAAATTGGCGATTACAAGAATTAGTCCCGCCAACTGCCAAACAATTGGTGGGGTTAATCCTTGTAATCGCCAATTTTATAACATTTCTTCTTTTACTAATTATATATGTAAAGAGGAGTCAGAATTTATAAAATAAAATAAATATAAAGACAACCCCGCACTAGGAATAATTCTTATCACTACTAAGACTGCGCCGAGCGAAATGTGCCAAAACAGGCGGTCACAGTTAAGTGAATAAAACCAACACTCTTTGTTTAATACAAATATAAAATATACATTTACCATAACAATGAAGGTGTTAACAATTACTCCGTGTAAAAACTTAAAATAATTAATAGTTTCGCCTACAAAATGACGTAAATTTGCACGAGAAATGCAAAAACGTAAGCTCGTGTTACGTGATTTTTAGATTGTAACAGTAGAAATCTATCCTATTTTACAGCTTAAACGAAACATAAATAGTTATATTACAAGTTGTCCGTGCCAAATATTTAAGTTATTGGTTGACAATAAAGATACATATTTATCAAAAAACCACTTCAAATCCTCCATACAATTTTACTATGGCGGCCGCGCACCGATTTGAATATGTGCCGTACGAGTTCTGTCATTATCTGTCTTACGCTCGGCGCAGTCTTAAACTTTATATACACATATTCAAACAAAGGCAAACCCCAATCTCGGTACAATTATTCATGAATCATAATGATTTTTGTTTTTTTTGGAGATTGACCTCACAAAACACGACGCAGTGGCAGAGGCAAGTCGATTACATAAACCACTTTATCATGCGTGCAGCCAGAGGTGCAAGACATTAAAATTTTTCATTACAAATCCTTCTGTCAATGTGTCCGCTTCACTTACTGCAAATGGCTTGTCTTCTATACAGAAGTATGTATTATATAAGATATTAAATTGTTCATACCACGTTCAGCTGAAGTAGGATTGTTTTATACGCGTTGTTCGTCTCACTTGTTGGTTTTGAGGTCTCGGTTTAAATCTCCATGTGTTAGTACATTTTTATTACAGAACTAGATTTTGCTCGCGGTTTTATACGTGTTGAATTTTTGAAGGAGGTATTTACTGGTTTCTAGGTGGCGTAATAAGATGAACCTTACAACAGATGTTAAATGAGACCTCCAACAATAGCACTGTGTAATCCACTGACAATTTCTTGCAGTAATTTTTGCGTGATGCGCGTACAAACATACAGATAGATAGAACAGACGAAACATAAAAAAATATTCATCTTCTATGGTTCCTATAGAGATATACATTTATCGTTAATATGTCCTATGTATAGACATCAACCAGTTACAAGTTCATTATACGTAAATATAGATATGATTACTTTACTCAAAGATTTAAAACACATGCCCACGAATTTGTTTAAATATGGGAAATATTGTCACCTTTCTGGACGTTTGTCATCTGAAACAATGCCATCATGACATAAGAATTATAAAAATATTATTATCTAGTTCACTCATATTGAAAACACACATTGGAAGCTGTCATTCTATAGTAATGTAAATGTAATGTGTGAGCTCACTCATCTTAGTACACTTTCGTGTCGCCGTACTAAGATAGATATTTAATTTAAATCTTTGAAATTTCTGAAACAATGCGCGTTTGTCACAGATAAAGGTATAGAATGGTTTGAAAATTGTAGGTATTCTGCATTTGAATGTCTATTATGCACGATTGGCAAGATCCCAGAGACGCCATAGTTAAATTAATTTAGCACAGCAGAATTTTTACATTTACCATTATATGGATTACTAACACATACTCAATTTTGAAAGTAGAATCCTTTGGTGGGACCATTATGTTTTTTATTGTATACTTTATCATGGATTTTACTTGACTATGTTGTAATACAGACGATCAAATCTATACATATAAAACTCTTCCGTTACTGAGTGACTGGCAGCCAACGCACAGCCGAAACTGAACGCAAGAAGCTCAAATTTGGAATGTATGTTCCTTGGAGAGTGTAGAGGAGCACTAAGAGAGGATTTTTGGAAATTCCACTCCGAAGGGGGTGATAGGGGTGAATAACTTTTATATGAAAGTTCTACACCGTTGAAGTTAGTGACATGAAAATTTGGTTTTTCACGCGGGCAAAGCCGCGGGCGTAAAGCCAGTAATCTATATATATAAAACTCTTCCGTTACCGAGTGACTGACAGACAACGCACAGCCGAAACTACTGAACGCAAGAAGCTGAAATTTGGCATGTATGTTCCTTGGAGAGTGTAAGGGAGCACTACGAGAGGATTTTTAGAAATTCCAACCTGAAGGGAGTGAAAAGGGTGAAACCCGATATTCACACGGGAACGGGACTTACGCGGGTGAAACCGCGGGAAAACTACTAGTATTATATAAATTTCATGCTTACTGCTGTTACATTTAACATGATTTAACATTTAATTGGTAAGCCTGATTTTCTCCTATGATATCATGTCTATGTATGTAATTTGTAAAAATATACGGCTCAACTTCTAAGGCCTTTAATCCATACGTACCGTGCGAATCATTCTAGACACGAGTACGATGCAGTCTTTGTTAGTTGAAAGTGGCGATGAGCAATGGGCGCATTCTGGCCGAATCGCATTTAATCTCCTGGCCAATACTAAGCTAAGCTAAGCTAAACTTTTTCCATTGTGTCTGTGTGCCAATTATTGACTCATTTAGAATATAAAGGAGAGTATCACCTTTAACCAAAAATAAAACAAATTAGACCTTGAACAACGTCAAATAGAAACGTAATAAATTTTCCCGTCGCCTGTACTCGAGTTTCAGAGTATACGAGTTACAAAGTTTAAAGCGAACTCCGAGTTTGTTTTTGAAATATTTTCTTTATCTAACATCTAACATGTTCTTTGACTGGATCTCTGCGCGAAAATCCCGTTATCTCCATGATCGAATTTGGTTTTATTATGAAAAATGTTTGCGGAGCGAAAATATATTTGTTAAACTAAGAAAATGGAAACTTTGTGAAAACAAGACAGTTTCTTCCTTTAAGAGGAAATGGGGGCGGTGCTTTGTCCATGCAAACGGATTTCCTTATTTTCTACCTCAATAATGGCAACAGAGCAAAACAATTTTGAGATGTAATCTATATTCACCAATGATATACTAATGTTCCTCTGTATTGCATTTTTACCATTTTATTATTATAATTACTAGGAACTAATTACAAAAATTACTTACCCTTAGTCTTGTTAACACTGTTAAATTTGTGAATAGATGTCTCTACTAAGTAAAAGGCATACATACATGCATTATAATTTATCTTCTCTCTTAGCCTTTATTATTCCCAAGTCACTTGAGGTCGGCTTTTCTGGTCTAACCGGATTTGACTGGATATCAGTTTTTACACGGAGCGGCTGCCACCTGACCTCCGCAACCCGAAGGCTAACGATACCCTAAGGCTAGACCAGTGTCAGGATATTAGAGGGTACTGACTTTCCCAATAACGACTGCCATAGATGTTATTGGCCTCTCCGAAGCACGGAGCAGGCGATAATTGTCAATTAATATGCACATCATTTCGAAAAGTCATATAACTTCCGAAAGTCATAGGAGCGCGACGTGGGTTCGAACCCGAGACCCTCTGCATTGCAGTCTGTTGGTCTCCCCATTGAGCTATCGCAGTCAACAATCATAAATTATAATAACATGCATTATAATTCATGATTGTTTAAAAATGAAAAAATGGTTTTTGAGGAGAAAACAGGGCAATACGAAATGACGATTTTGTCCAATATGCATAGTTCGTTGTAGCTATCTCTTTTATTAATATTTCGTTCGTGCCCAGCGTGGCAGCAGCAGATCGGTTAAAAACCTGATGTTTTCCCACCAAAACATATAACGCAAAGATTTCCTCTTAATGTAAATTAACTCATACTTATGCCACGGATGTCACTTGCTCGTTGCAGACCAATAAAATAATATCTGTGCTTCCAGCTATTCCCGTACTACAGAACAGATATTCTGCAGTACCGAAATAGCTAGCGTTTTCAGACTCCATATTAAGCAGATGCTTATGGAACTTCAAAACTTTATTTACTAGAAGAAAAGAAATGCATGGTTTTTTGGCTGCAAACTTCTGTAGATTCAAAGTACATAGTCGAGCAGCTCCTGTTTGAGCGACAGTTTGGATTTAACAAGCATAATGCACACCACTAAAACACTCAAAAGTTCTTTCATGGCGAAAGACAACACAGTATTTGACCGCGGTGTTATGCTGCCAGGCCCATTTACCAACTCCCTGCTGCTGAGAAATTTGAGACGGAAAAAGATAGTAACATTTTGCCCGACCCAGAATTCGAACCCGAGATATAAAGCATTCTCTATCACTACTGCTGCGCCACGGCCGCAGTAAGTAGCATAATTCAAAGGTAATTGCCAGTGTTACCTTATAACTTTACTTGACATCGCTGACGTCCCAAATTATTATGGGATATTATTACAAACCATTTGTGTATTCTAAAGCGATGATAATTAATCAAAGACGGGAATGATGAAACGATAGGTAGCTATCACTCAATTTCGTCCCAAGTCGCCATGGAAAATTATCGCCGTAACATTCTTAAACAATTTTTTACATAAATAATGTGTAAACTTCGCCAATCCCATGACAATTTCCAGTAACGACTTAAGTATTTCTTCGAGAAAAATCTTCTAAAAACCGACTTTTGATTTGTTCAGTATTTACAGACGTAATTTCAACGGTCATTTGTCATAAGAACTCTGGAAATATTATAAATGTATTAGTACCATTAGATACGACTTAAATGTGAATATTTTGAGGGCGTTCGTTTGTTTTTAGAAATGCTATAATAATAATAATGTCCATCAAACCGAATTTCAGTCACGGTGGCCAATCTGAACGGAGACTGGCCATCTGTGCAGGAGATATTATAGTGCACAAACCTGTGCGCACACACAACTGCAGGCGCAGGACCAACGGTTTTACGTGCTTTCCTAGGTACGGGGTGTCTATCACGGCTATCTTCCTAACTCCGATTCTTAACAGAAAACCCAATAACTTTTTGTTGCCCCGACCCGGGATTCGAACCCGAAATCTCATGCACAGCATCCCCCCGTCCCCGTACTGGCGGCATTACACCACTAAGGCGGAGGATATCGCGTTGTATGTACGCCAGGAGTCCATGCCCAAGTACATGCCAAGAGTGCAGCTGCTGGAGTCGCGTCGCAACGTCAACTTCAAGGCGTTCATAGTGCGAGTCCCAACTTGCTTTCTACATGTATTTATGAAGGAGGACTTTTGGCCGAAGGGTGTGGTGTTCCGTCGCTTCCGCGGACAAGTGCCACATGAACGCACAACAACAGAGTGCAAGTGACCCATTACTAACATAGTTAATAAGTTATATAACAACTAACACAAATTGTATGTATGTTAGTCTATAAGGTATTTATCTATGCGTCTATACCACGCGAAATAAAATCGTTATTATATTATGTTATATATTATTATTCCTACTACTGCGCCACGGTGCTATACTAAGATAATCTTATACCATTTTTTCTGAAGGGGTAGCCAAAAATGTGTTACGCCTATATTTGCCAGATAAGGTTTAAGTTGCTACGTAATAGTCACACAGTGCCATATATGGTGCTGCTACTGAGATTTTTTAGCAAACCAGCAACATTTTGGCCTAGGATCGGCAATATTTTGTCCTAGGAGCCCCGCGATGCGGGGCTCCCTCTTTCTAGGGTCAAAGTCAAGGGTGTACGGGTTCGTAGCTTGGGATTAGAACCCACAACACCCGGCGTAGTGGCAGTGGCGAGGCGAAACTTAAACCACTACTTCATCCGTGCAGTTCGTCTTATTTTTCAACTACTTCCACACTAGGGTAGTTCCTGTGTCGTTGGGACGACAAACATTCAAATAATAGACACTAACAACAACCAGAAACGGAAAAAAAATTGTTGTTTAGGATTCAAATCCACAACACTTGCATACTGGCAATGGCACTTAAACCAGCCTTCATCTGTATTGTCGAAATAATGTTGTACGATAAGGGGGTACTGAATCTTCACAATACGTGAAGTGCATCTAAACAAGACCAAATGGGTCCGTTTCCTTTGTTTTATCAGACTCAGCTCACATAACCACAAACTACAAGGTAGCTTAATAACTCTGCCATACTCTATTAGGATAGGGGTGATACAGATTTCTCAGATAAGAGAAATTCACATCCAAACCAATACCTTACGCTGGCGTGCATCGGGGGTTTACTACGAACTTTCGGTCGAAAATACAAACCTGAATTTAATATACTTTATATGGCTTGTATCGGGTTTAATTTAATGTCAACTTTTAACCAGATTAGATATTATTTGAAAAAAACAATTGAGACATTGCAGAAACTGTGTTTGTTTTAAATTTTGGTTGCTTTTTAGAAGCCATGGTCACAAGCTTAGGTGGTGTACCTAAGTCACAATCGTCAAGTGTTAAGTAATATCAAAGTACTTGAACATTGTTTAGTTATTCGTGTGACAGTTTACTAAGAATGACCTCAGTGCCATGAATACTGGCTGTCGGAAGGTTAATATTATATCCAAAATACGTTTGAAATTGATTATAGTCAATGCCATGGCGAAATCAAACGTATTATAGGCGACTAGTAGTTTCCCAGCGGTTTCACCCGCGTAAGTCCCGTTCCCGTGTGAATATCGGGTTTCACCCCTTTCACCCCCTTCGGGTGGAATTTCTAAAAATCCTCTCTTAGTGCTCCCCTTCACTCTCCAAGGAACATACATGCCAAATTTCAGCTTCTTGCGTTCAGTAGTTTCGGCTGTGCATTGTCTGTCAGTCACTCAGTAACGGAAGAGTTTTATATGTATAGATTTGATCGTCTGTATTACAACATAGTCAAGTAATTTTATTATGAAACATACGCGTAACCGTTAGTTAAATTATTATCATACCTTATAGATTAAAAACGACGTATAAAGAGGCAAATCGCAAACAAAAGAAACATGAAATATATCTGTTCCTAAAACAGACGAAGCAGATAGATGGAACATTATTTTATCATTTCAAGTTCGTCCGGATTCATAGAATTGAATACGAGGCTATATAATGCACGAGTCGCTGTCCGATATATCGACATGACCGATATTTCGGTCAAAAATTAGAATAGCTCCCCAAGGCTTGTACCCTCGTTAAACCAAACGCGGAACCGACCGAAATTTTTACCAATGCCTCATCGAAGCTCAATTTATTATAGGCATATATTGTATCTTTATATAACTTTTTACGTGTATGTGTGTTGTATTTTCATTTACTTCTGGGCGATGCCATGCTGTGTGCGTTTGTTTATTTAGGGTAATATTTTTTCGATTGTTATTCTCTGATTCAGGCAATTGCTGGCAAAATATGTAAGATTTTAATCAGCCTTACAAGACCAGAGCTTCTTCTACCTTGTTATGAATCCTAACTAATATTATAAATGCGAATGTTAGTTTATTTGTAACGTTTTCACGCCTTAACTACTCGTATGATCATTATTCTTATTTGCATACGCGTTAGGGGTACAGGCAAGGTACCTTTCATCCAGGAAAAGTACTGTATTCAAGGAGAGTGAAGCTGAAGAGTAAAGCGGGCGTAAGCTGTTTTAATATAATTAAATTGGCCACGTCGCGTAAATTTACGTTTAAATAAAATAAAATTTTCAGGTAGAGCAAAATGTTACTACTTAGTTACAGTTTATAGTATGGGAATGAAAATGGAAATCTGGTAAACGTGGAAACGATAACAGCACCACCATCATTTTGAAGATCACAATAAATTACTGAGAAATGTAAGTTGTAAATCTTATCTTATGTGGGGCCAGTCAGTGCTGACCGGCGACACTTCGACCCAGTGGGATCTTTTGTGTCGACACTCTCCCAATAACGACTGCAATAGATGTTCATGGCAGCCGGGACCGACGGCTTAACGTGCTCTCCGAGGCACGGAGCAGGCGATAATTGTCAATCAATACGCACATAATTTCGAAAAGTCATATAACTTCCGAATGTCAGAGGTGCGCGACGTGGGTTCAAACCCGAGACCCTCTGCATTGCAGTCTGTTGGTCCCCCCACTGAGCTATCGCTGCTGTTGTAAATAATAATTAATTTGTTAGTATGTTAACTTTTACTATATTTAGTCAACGTACATATGTAGGATGTTAGTAGACTTAACTTGGATCCTAGTAGCTCTGCTCATATTGAACCTTGTTGATGACAGAATATAGCAGACATAAACAAAATATTTATTTACATGTATACTCATAGAAATAATTAACATAACGCACACAAGCATTATGGTGCATACTACAGACTTTAATAAATTTTATAAAAAACCTGCCACATCCGAAAATTCGCACGAAATTTAGACAGAGAGTATCCCTCAGCCTTGTGTTACCGAATTAACGTGTTCAGCGTTGAATATTTCACACTAATGTTTCGGATTGAAGCATGAAGGGCGTTCGGGTTTATTGATGGTGTTGCTTCAGAATTTATTGCACATCGCATGTATAAGTAGAACATGTGTTGCGTGAACAGATTAGATAATGCAGGCGAAGGTTGTTGAGTCTAGGCGATTAGCTACTCTGTACGCCCTTACACAATTCTACCGTCTATATCGAGGCACTCATAGCCAGTTGCACTCATTGATCGGTAAACGAATAGCGAGGTTAAGCAACGTTGGGTGCGGTCAGTCTATAGATGGGTGACCGCTTAGTGGTATTTCATCAGAGCATCTCCGTGCTTCGAAGGGCACGTAAAAAGTCGGTCCCGGTTGTTGTCAAATTGACAGCAATCGTTAAGCCATGTCAGAGGCCTATGGGTGGCTTGAACAACTCTTGACAACAGGTTGGCCACTAACCACACGAAAAGAAAAGAAAAAAGACCATCTATATCATAAACTAGCTTTTGCTCTCGGTTTCGGTCGCATAAAAGTAGGTTAGGTAAGATTATGTAAATAAAAGACTTTTTTTAAATATTGCCCATGTTACTCGGTGATAATAAAGCTCTCTAAAGAAGTAAGATTTTTTTAAATCGGTTGAGCAGTTTTTGAGTTAAATTGTTACAAAAAAATAAACAAACAAAAATCAAATTTTCTTCTTTATAATATTAGTGTAGATTTGTGCTATTAAGAACTGCCACCTACCTGCAAAGATTCTGTGGTAGTGCAAAGTTTTATAGGATTATCGGCAAAATAAAAGTAGCAGTTCGGAGTTTGGTATCTGCTGTGCCCGATAGCCAGCAATACAGTTGTTTCCTATAAGATGGGACTTAACTAAATAACTACTTCTTAACTTGTTAACTGAATAACGGTTAACTAAATCTTAGCTAGCAAGCCCTTATATAAATACAAAGTCTCTACGTATCTAGACTAGTTTCTACTCGCAGCTTCAAATCTTCAAACGTATAATTTATAAAATATTGGTTTAATAAACTACCCTACTCTATCGAAAATATATATGTATATCTATGTATTGTAAATACTGTAAAAAGATGTAAAAATACTTACATGATTGTTACTCAATCACGCATTCTATTAAATGAGATGCAATCTCATTCACACAGACCATGTCCTAGATTAAAATATATAATATTTGGAATCTGGTGTGTTCTAGTAGAATTTACGCAAAGCCACGGGCAAAAGCCCGTCTTCACTACTTGAAGGCGAAAAATATCTATTCACACATCTACAAAATCTGCCTACCCGCATTTAGACAGCATGATAGGCAATTCGAACCCTACTCATGTCCTTGTCCGGCAGTATTATTCATATCTAAAAGATAATAATGATGTAAGATCCACATTTCTATCATTTATATGTTATATACTAGCGGACCCGGCAGACATTGTTCAAACTCATCAAAACAAAAGTTCATAGAACCCGATCGTAGCGCCATCCACTGGGTCCAATTTGACTCCATCACATCAACATCCAACGACTCACACAAGCACACACACGAAGTAATTAAAATTGGTCCAGACTTTTAAAAGGAGATCAGTGACATACATACGTACGAAATAAATTATTATACATTATACTAACGACTCAAAGTCTCCCCGTGACCATGGCTGCTGAAAAGCAACCGAAACGTCGGGGAAAGTGTAAACTTAAATATAAATAATTTTAATTATTTTATTTGCTTAAAATTAGTAAAGTTCAATAGTAGTAGTAGTGTAACAGTTTCTAAATTATGTAATACAGTGTTAAATAAACAACGCAATAAAATCCGGTTATAAGAGTTTAATTCAATGACCCAAAGGACGCTATTTTACCGGAACGAATAACATTTCCTACCGGGTCCAATTGTGAATCTAAACCACTCAAGGATCCACTCAAATACACACAAAATTTAATTTATATAGATCCAGCCGTTAGGGAGGTATTCAGTGACATACATACATATGTAGTTAAAATTAAGCATACTTAAAGTTAATATAGAGAGAGAGTGCAGAAAGCTAAAATAAAATTCAAATTAAAAGCTAGATTCTCATTTAAAATTAATCTGAATTACGTTCGAATATCGATTTCTGGGCAAACTTTTGTAAGGATAACTGTATATCAAGGCATTGTGTGCTGTGGTTCCATGTACTTAATTTTTTATAATGTAAGCACTATGCTTTTGTATCACAAATTATAGGTAGCGCAGAAGTAGTGAATGCGCTGCTGTGTATCTGGTTGTGTTATGGGTCAGGCCAAATGTTCTTAGGTTTTCTGTCACTAAACGACCTAGATTAAATCTCGCGCTACTCTTGAATACGGCAATAGTCTCGCTCCTTAACTATGACCATCAAAACGTGATTGTAATATGATTCTGCACCCTTTCAGCGATATAAAGTCAAAATCAACGTTAAAAATCTTTATTTCCATAATAATGAGCAAACAATTCTTGAACAAGTCAATTAATTATTACATTCATAAAAAAAAATATATGTATAATATATATTATAATACTTAAATATGAATGTACCTACAGGCAGGGTACATGAATAGGCATGTACTCACAATTACGCCAAGCGAAGTATCCCATCTAAACAAAAGCTATCATCGTTACAAGTGATACTGATTTTATTAAATCCAACTTGCAAAGTGAGCATTGAAGGAAATCATTTATCACTTTCATCCTGAACCTCTCTGATATCAAAGACACTAACATATTTTATTCCATCTCACTCTCAAAACGTTGTTATAGACTCTATATTAACGCTTTAAGGTTTAATTTCCCCTACCCTTTGCTTTGGGTGGGTCAAAATTTATTGCTGAAACTGCATTAGGCGTATGACTGCCAATTGGTTTCTGGCATTGAAAAATTTTGCCAAGCTCGTGTCTGGAGGATTGCACCAAATTGAAATACTGTCAGATGCAGATGTTATAGGCGATATATGTATGTGTTATTCGCTATTCCTTTTTTTACTGCCTTGGTGGAAAAGTAATTATAATTTTTGGATGGTATACACTCATGTCTGTTCTCTTAAAAGTCAGGCAGAGATGTGAGTTGTTACGATTATGATTGAAGGAGTGTCTCGATTGTATTCCATTATTTACTAACGTTCCTCCTCGACGGTATATTTGATCTGTGTAAATAAATTATCTCCCTTAATTATTTTTACGACCCTTAAATAATACCATTATATAATATTACGGTGAACTTTACAAACGTTCAGACGACAGACCCAAAAAACACCCAGTCTCGGAACAATTGTTTTAGGATCACTCAGATTTTTGTCCCGGGTAGGAATCGTATCCACAACTCTCAAAACAGTGGCAATGGCGAGGAGACCACTTAAACAATGCTACTATGCTATCTATGCAATCAAATCTCTATAATAATAATAATTTAATAATCATTATTATTATATCAATTGTGCCGATAGTCATTACAGTCATTTGTTTAATACCTAAGAGCCTCGACCACCACCTGCAGAGGCTCGCGTTAGATGGCTGGATCAAGTCCTTGATGCAAAAGGCAGTACTACTCGACACGGCGCGTATTGTTAGGAAATTCCTCTCTCTAGGACCCTAACCACCGGCAGCTTGGACTCTGTTCCCGATGTCGGTGAGTCAGTTTTTATATTTATATTTAAAAATGTAATTGTTAGAAAAAAAATAATAGTATAGACAATAATAATAATAATTTAATAATAATAATAATCATCATTTAATAGGCGCTCATAGCCAGTTGCAGAGGCGCTCATAGCCACTTGCACTCACTGATCGGTAAAAGATTAGCGAGGTTAAGCAACGTTGGGTGCGGTCGGTCTATAGATGGGTGACCGCTTAGTGGTATTTCATCTGAGCGTCTCCGTGCTTCGGAGGGCACGTAAAAAGTCGGTTCCGGTTGTTGTCAAATTGACAGCAGTCGTTAAGCCATGTCAGAGGCCTACGGGCGGCTTGAACAACTCTTGATAACAGGTTGGCCACTAACCACACGAAAAGAAATAAGATTTAATAATAATAATAATAATTTATTTGCGTAATAAGTAGGTGGTAAGTACGTAATTATAGACGCTGAGCACATTTCGCCATATTTAAGTAGCATGGAAATTTTTATACATTTACACTTTTAGTAAATAGGAACACTTAACAAGAATACAGTAATAATAATAATAATAATAATAATAAAATTTATTTGCCAAAACAATACATGATATCTGACACAGTATAAAATAAAAATATATTGTAGTTACATATTTCCATTGTTCGTACAGTACTTTACATAATGCAAATCATAGATCACAGTATATTTTATATTGATCTTAAATCAAAGTCAATCATTCTGATTTGATTTGACAAATGTTGATTAAGTTTGCAACTTTTACGCTACTGGACTAATATACTTACTAGTCACGTGTAATTTAATTCTAGGCAATAAATTAAAGTGCTTTAAGATTAACATTATAACTTAATACAGCAACAAACCAAAACTCCTTAGAGACTTTAAAGTTTGCCAAGTCCAACATTATAAGCAGAAAATACCTCCTTACCCGGCATTGCCTTTAAAACCCGTCCAGCTCGGCTAATAAATGTATTATTTTAACTTGCCATTCCTCGTTTTCATATCAAAATTTCGCTTTGGAGATCTTACGTACGTTCCACGTAACTTGCTGTGGGAATCGGGACTGCTACGCTCTTTGAAATTATAATATCAAAGACTTGACTAAAAAGTACTCAGTTCGAGTATGCAGCAGTCAGAGAGTTGACATCGACTTTTGCTAAAGTTTCCAGCCAGTGCGGTTTACCTGTCAAAGTGAAGAACGTAATTTCAACTTAAGACTGCGCCGAGCGTAAGACAGATAATGACAGAGCTCGTGCGGCGCATATTCAAATCGGCGCGCGGCCGGTATAGTAAAATTGTATGGAGGATTTGAAGTGCTTTTTTGATAAATATTTATCTTTATTGTCAACCAATAACTTATAATATTTGGGACGGACAAATTGTAATATAACTATTTATGTTTCGTTTAAGCTGTAAAATAGGATAGATTTTTACTGTTATAATCTAAAAATCACGTAACACGAGCTTACGTTTTTGCATTTTAATTAATTTTGTAGACAAAAATATTAATTATTTTAAGTATTTTACACGGAGTAATTGTAAATACCTACATTCATTTTTATGGTAAATGTATATTTAATATTTGTATTAAACAAAAAGTGTTGATTTTATTCACTTAACTGTGACCGCCTGGTTTGGCACATTTTGCTCGGCGCAGTCTTAACTTGAAATGAAAATTTTCATGATTCAATGCGTGGTTTCGATTCTCGATAGTTATTAGTACATTAATTCCATCATTGGATTGAGGTTAAGATTTTGAATGATTTATAATTAAGTTTTTATTTGTTTTATGATGTTTAAGGAAAGTTTGACATCGATTTGCATCACAGTGCCCTCAGTTTTAATAGTGTGGTTATAAATATTCTAAATAAAAGTATTAATGTTTATAGATATGTATTAAAAAACTTTTGTATTAACCTTTTTTACTGAACACCTACTTCGGTTAGACGTTAGGCTATCACTAGATAAGCTTAATATTGTCCTCTTTTTACGCGAATATTATTCATTGAAATTAAACTACTGTATACGGATTTTACACTTTCCCTGACGTTTCGGTTGCTTTTCAGTAGCCATGGTCACGGGGAGACTAAGATGGTAGTTGTCTCAATGTTCCAATGTAGTTATTTATAAGTACCCGAACATAATTTAATGATTTGTGTTTCTATTTACGCAGAATGAGCTCAAAGTATCATGAAGTCTAGCTGTGGGTTGCTTATTCTTGGGTTTGACTATTTGTATTACTGGATCCCAAGCTGGTAGTACATTCCAACCATCTTCTCTATTAAAATTAGGGCGTTTTTTGATTTCAATTGCCTCGCGAAGCATCCTTGGTAGCAATCGGTGTTCTTTAGCGAGAATACGTGGTTTGTCAAATCTCAGGTAGTGGTTGGTCCCCTATTGCATATGTTCACACACAGCAGACTTCAACGAGCGTTGGTGTTTTACATCAGCTATGTGTTCTTTTATGCGGGTACCTATGTTAATCTTGGTTTGACCAATGTATGAGAGTCCGCAGTCACAATCTATTTTATAGACCCCTGCATCTTGTAAAGGTAGTTGTTACTAGATAAGCTATTAAACTTATTTTGATAAAGCCGGTCTTAATTATTATATCTCGGCATCTACACCATTTTTATGTGTCAGTGCACGTTTGGCTATTATATATTTGTAAAAGATGCAAATTTTCGATAGCTTTGCTAATGAATTTAATCAGAGCGATGCAACTTGCAAATAGGAAAATTCTGAATTCTACTCTCGAAGATCTATGACGCTTGCTGACCTACATTTGGTCAACATGGTTGTAGACATGTATAACCTAAATCTTTTTTAACATAAAAGCCCGTTTCCCACATGGGCTCCTTGGAATAACCATAGAAATAGAATAAAAATATCAGTGAATGTTATAATGTTAATGTGCTGGCCTGTCCGAGCAAGTACCATGTTCATACAGAAAACAGGCATAGTATTAGGCCGGTTACTGCATTTCGTCTGGTTATATAAATACAGGAAGCTTACTTAAATTTCCATTTCTGATGTTGCATCCCATCTTTAATTCCTTTTACCTAAGTGACTTTGGCGTGCGACTTAAACAGTTACCGTATACCACCATGCAAATTGCCCTTAATCACCAAATTTGATAAATAAATATAATATTTTAATTATCGGAATTGAGACTATGTATGAATAATTTATAATATCAACTCTGTATTAAATTGTCCCACTGCTGCATAGGCCCCTTCTCAGTGTGAGAAGTACAAATACCATTGTGATAATGTTATCTTATTAATAAACCTTGGCTTTTAACAAATAAAACCCTTTCCCACTTTTACAGCAACTTTTACAAAATACATAATTTAAGAACACAAAAAAGTGAAGATGTCTGTTTAGTATATATCCAAGTCACGAAGGCGCTGATACGCAATGCTTTTGTTAGCAAATCTTTTATGAAAGATAGCTTTGAGAAGTTTAGGCGAATGGTGAATGTATCAGTAGGATTCCAAGTTATGGACGAATTGTTTCATTATAGTAGATTGTAGAAGATTCCTTTGTTATTTTTTCTTTTAGGGAATTGAAAAAATCTTTTGCTAGAAGAAGGGAAAATAAATTAAGATAGATTTTTCTGTTTATAAGTACTTTTGTAAACGGAAGTCTGTTGATATTCTAAATTTGAACCACGTTTAAATAACGATAGTCTAGGATTGCCATGCAGTGGTATCTTGATCAAACTCCTGGCCACATCTGCATTTTTGAAGTTATATGCGCATTATATTATTATACTGGATGTGCCCGTGGTTGCACACGCGTTTATGGATACTGCACCGCCCCCGTGGGTCGTAGCGTGATGTTATATAGCCTTCCTCGATAAATAGGCTATCCAACACTAAAATAATCTTTCAATTCGAACCAGTAGTTCCTGAGATAAGCGCGTTCAACCAAACAAACAAACACACTCTTCAGCTTTATAATATTAGTATAGATTTATTTATCACCTTCTTTAAAGATAGACACCAATTTATTGAAAAATCAATAAAATTATCAATATATATCCTCTAAATAAAAAAGATTGCATGAACCGTTTGCTAGAAATATTAACACACACACACGCACATGCGCACGTACACGCACACACACACACACACACACACACACACACACACACACGCACACACACGCATACACACGCACACGCACGCACACACACACACACACACAAGATTTCTATAATTTTCGATGTGTGAAGGTAGCCAACTCGCATTAGGTCAGCGAAGCTGTCCATAAGCTAGCCTTCATATTGAATAGAAGCCTATGGCCAGCAGATGATATTATTATTATAAACTGAATATACTTTTTACCATAACCATAGCAAAAATGCACGATTGTGGACGGTTACAACTACATGGATATCACTCATCTGATTCTACAAATAATAGTGTTAGTATAATATTATGATATCTGTGATGAAGTGAAAATGGCGCAATCACGCAAATATTATTGGTTACTCTTTTAATAGCAACTAAGACGATCTATATCACCCAAGATAATCGCCAAACATTACAAAAGGTTATTTGCTATCTGCGGTTAAATACTTCCTGTTTCCGTGGTTTTATTCACGTTTACGATTACTGCTCAGCTCCCATTGTTAAAAGCGTGATGTCATATAGCCTATAACCTTCCTAAAAAATGTACTATCATATGCAAAAAATAATGTTGAGATCCGAATGGTGCTGCCAGAGATGCCGTTTCAAGAAAAACACTTTAACTCTTCAGCTTTATTATACTTATATAAATCTGATAAGTTAATATGGCACCTTTAACCGTTAAGTACTGACACATGATTTTATAACACTGCCACTGATATAGGTCTCAGAGACTCCTTTAAGTAAAACTAGATAAAAATATACTTTGTTTTATTTTATTAATTGTGTAATTTTATAATTACAATATGTATCTAACATATAATATTTAAACATGAAATAGGGTAACTAATTATACGATATAAAGTATCTTTAAGTACCCTCTTTTTATAGGCACTTAATGGCACTTTCTTGTGGATGATTCTATAAACACAAAAATAACAAACAAAATACTTTTAAAATTAACAAAATTACCTTATTTTGTAACTAAACCTTGTAATTCAGACTAATCGATCTATCGCTTTGTCTGCCTTAAGCTCACTTAAGAACTTAAAGGTACTGAGACGTATAACGCTTTCTTACGTAGGACACCAAGATAGCAACAGTTAATTTTACGGTTGGGAGTCTGTCAGGCCTGTAACAGTGCGTAAGGGTTAAAAATAAAACATATATCGCCATATTTAGAAATTGCATAATACTCCTCCTTCAGTCAGGTCTTAATTACTAAGAATCTTAGTCGTGACATATTGATATAATAAGACAATATGCTTACACCACCCGTGTTCTATATTTATTAATTTTCATCATAGCTACATACATGCATAAACCATAGACGAATGCCTGTGCTTCCCTAAAAAGTAAGCAACGTGTTTCGTTTCTACATTTCTCCAGCTGTGTTTCAAAATGCCATACGATCAAGCCTTTTGCTGTCAACCGGGTACATTGCCAGACGCCGCGCTGCTGCTAAAAATCACCTAGAAAACCATGAAATATATTCACAACCTGGAATTCAATCCTGTTTACACAGACATGCCTAAGCACAAATGTATGCTACGGAAGCAAAAAGCAAATAATAAGTAACCAAAAAATTTACGCTCTCATACCTACCAACAATATTAAGAATCCAATTTTGTTGTATACAAAGCAGGGGACCCATTTTTCCTTGAATACTGACCTTATCTATTAAAAGAGCATAGAATCCACGACATCACTGCAGATCCCAACTATTTATACCTTCGCATAACCACATACAAAGTGACATTATTATACTGTCACAATATAACCTAACTTCGACCAGTATATCAAGACCCTTGTCCTCATTATCATTTGCCTCTCATCCTCATAATAGCAAAAAGGTCGAGAGGAGGGTGGAAGGTCTAACGGTATGGTCGTTTTAGAATTAAAGTGACGTGGGTCGCTCATTTTGTTCGGAGCCAGATATACGCGTTTTCTAAACGAAAGTTGGTACGCATGTTGAATTTTTAATGTAAAATATCGTGAATATGCAAAAAATGGACTGGCGCTCTAGTAAAATTATACCGTAAACATTTTTTTTATTAATTGTAGCATAATTTGCTAAATACTCGATCATATATTTACCTTTTAAGTGGCGACGGTAAGTAAAGCAGCAAAATTTCAAATATATAATACTACTACTATAATACATTTATAAAACATATAATAATGTAAGCTCTATGCTTATAAGCTGTTCGAGTGCGCGGCACGTGCCTTTTTTCAGTAGGTATGAAAAGAGTTTGGTTTTCACCACGCTGGGTCAGTGCGGGATTATATAGTAAAATTTTTTCGTCACCATAGAAGCATGTTTTAATTAACTATTTAATACAGACATAACTTTGATCATTTAAAAGTGCGTATTCTGGATTGAAATACAAGATCTCTGGTTGCCAGACCAAACGGCGAAGCAAAATTCAGGTGCATGAGAAACTTAAAAAATGCTCTTTCTTCTTAAATATATTTATTGTTCTTTATAATTATGAATAAAAAATATATTTACGGTTATATTTTACGGTTTATAGCGTAAGTAAAGGCGCTCATAGCCAGTTGCACTCACTGATCGGTAAACGATTAGCGAGGTTAAGCAGCTTTGGATGCGGTCAGTCTATAGATGGGTGACCGCTTAGTGGTATTTCATCTGAGCGTCTCCGTGCTTCGGAGGGCACGTAAAAAGTCGGTCCCGGTTGTTCTCAAATTGACAGCAGTCGTTAAGCCATGTCAGAGGCCTACAGGCGGCTTGAACAACTCTTGACAACAGGTTGACCACTAACTACACAGAAAGAAAGAGAAGAAGAAGAAGAAGCTGAGTAAATAGACCAAAAAATGTTGCCAGAAGTATGCTTCGAGAATTATTGGACCAAACTGCAGTGGTTTAATCTCCGAACTAACAATACTTAATCTATAAAGTCTTATAACCCCGACATAATTAAAATCAATTATTGTGCCTGGCCATCAGTATGCCTCTATGACTCAATAGGTTAATAAAATAAGAGCTACATATAAAGAATATTCACATAGCTTGCATAAAGAATATAATTAATATGCATGAAATAATATTCTAATATATTCTACACATACACACAACACCAACTAGCCCAAACTAAGCAGAGCTTGTACTATGGGTACTAGACAATGGATAAACATACATATATACTTCTTTTTTGTAAATACATACATATTATACATAGAAACACCCAGACCAAGACAAACATCCATGTTCATGCACACAAATGTTTGACTTGTGCGGGAATCGAACCCGCGACCTCAGGCGTGGCAGTCGGTTACACTAACCACTACGCCACCGAGGCCGACATAATAAATTTGCTATGTAGGTAAGGTATTCGTCTCTTGACCCCTAGCAGCGCAGTGGTATTTTCTGCAGTATCGGTACCTAACGCATGATTTTGCAAGTGTCCGAATAGTTCCAATTAATGTGCATTACAAACTTCAGCTTAGAAACAGATTTTTTTAGACCACTGAAGACCGCTCTCATAAGTCTCATTCTTACCACGAATAATTCTTGTTGTTGTGTACAAGGGAAGGTCCAGAAAGAAAACCATAAATAAATCACACAAATTACTATTATTCTATTGACCCAAAATACACGACGTATTGCAGTTAATATCATCATCATCATCATTTCAGCCTATTTCAGTCCACTGCTGGACATGAGCCTCCCCCAGGGTGCGCCACAAGGCCCGATCTCCCGTTTTCGCCATCTATAGTCAATATATGTACATATAAAATTGTGATTGAATTGTACTGTATATAAGAGAAATTTAAGAAAAATAATGCGATTGTCTTTATAACAGCTGTAGACGCCAAAACAATTATTTTAGATTTTTCTTAACTTTCTGTATGTTTGTACGCACATCACACAAAAATTACCACTCAAATTAAATGAGTTTATCACAATTGCTTTGCTGGAGGTCGAACTTTAAATCTGATATATGATTTATGCTGCCTAGAAGTCGATTATTATGTGAGTAGATCAGCTTCTTACATGCAAAGAAAGAAAAATAACTACTTCCAAATTCCGTAAGCGTACGAAGTCGCGGGCTAAAACTAGTTACTAATAAACTTGAGAGCCAATTGGTTATCAAGTTTATTGATATAATATAACCGCATAAAGCAGTAAATATACTGATTAATGAACAGTCTTAGGCACTCACAGAGATTAAAACGTATCGTAAAATTCAAAAATTCCTTTTGTGTATGAGCTGAGCCGTCCGACTGACTGACTTCACAAGGAAAGAAGCATTCGTTAATTAACTGTAGTTCGGATCATTTAGGATCGGATTCGGCACTTTTATTTCCATATAGAACACATAACGTTGAGTCACGTGTTAGTCCCCGAAGAGTTACCAAAACGTGCATTGCAGCATTACCGCAGCAATGTTTTAAATTATACCCTATTGGGTGGGACCTAAATCCATTGCTGGCGAAATATCGCTATAAAACACATTTGCTTACACATCGAAATATATGTATCATCGTAAGGCTTTGTATGTTTCTCCGAGGGAGTACGTCTATTGCCCTTTACGGAGCACATTTCTTATGAATTTCCTAATAAAAAGCCAATAATATTTTACTCAAATCGGGAATCCAATCGAGAACCTAACGAGATTCATGCAAACTCTTGCCATCGGACCAACAACGCAATCTAAAATACACATAGAAGAAAATCAAATCACGTTCCAAACCAATAACAGAAAAATACATTATGAAATAATATCTATCCAATTTAATTCTCAGAGTCCAAAAAAACGCGTTCTACTGCCAGAAAATATTTTGACCTAAATACGGGTAAGCTAGACAAAATCCTTTGTTGGGTTATTATAGTCTTAGACCCAGGCATACCGCAAACTAATAACAGCATGTAATGTGGTTTTAGGTGCTTATAACTACTAGCATAAATCCAGTAAATGTCCAATTTCATGAAAGCAATAGAAAATTTTCCAGACTATTGTAAAATATTGTTTTCGGTCGCTAGGGCATATATAATTTATATTACTACTTCGCCTCTTAAAATATAATTAGAAATACTAGTATACGTTCGTACCTTTGAAGCTTTTCTGCTATACGTGGCAACAGGTAAATGTAAATTCACATTAATAAGTGTAACTTTGACGTTCATAAGTGTTACTTTGTGAACTAAATAAATAAACGTATTTTGATTTGGTTTTGAGCTGTAGCCATTTCTTGTTGCAAGGATTTTTCGAAGTTATCTTTTGAGTGCTTAACCTACTAACTCAAAATATAAATTTTACTCAAGCTTCATATTGATAGTTATTTCAAATAGGTGTGTAATTTTGGCCTACAGTCTTTATCTTTGGTTCTTAACAATCCAATCTTCTGGTTATACAAACAAATATTCTTCAGAGATTTATCTGTAACGTTTAAAAGCAACTACAATTGAAATTTTGTCATTTAGAATAATTGTTTACTTTGTAACGTAAATGCAATAACCTTCAACCTCTACGTGGATGACCTGATAGTCGCACTCAGCAGCATGCGTGTCGGATGCAGTGTTGATGGGGTTAGAATTAACAACATCAGCTATGCAGATGATATGGTGCTGCTGGGTCCGTCGGCGGGAGCAATCAGAGAGATGCTGAAAACGTGTGAGACCTACGCTGCCGCACATGGATTAAAATACAATGAAAAGAAATGTGAATGCATGGTCTTTGAGGTCAGTGGCAAAAGCCGTGGAGAGGGTCCCGAGTTGCGTATTAATGGGTTACCAATTAATAGGGTATCAACTTTTAAATACCTAGGGCATTGTCTTGCCGCTGACCTCAGGGACGATGTAGACATTGAGAGGGAGCGCAGGGCGCTAGCGGTCCGGAGTAATATGTTGTCCCGTAGATTTGCGCGGTGTACAAACCAAGTTAAAGTAACACTTTTTAAGGCTTACTGCCAAAGTTTGTACACGGGCAATCTATGGGTCAATTATACTAAAAGATCGCTGGATGCCCTGCGTGTCCAATATAACAATGCTTTCAGGATGTTGTTGAGGCTGCCTCGATACTGTAGCGCGTCGAATATGTTTGCGCAAGCCCGCACCGACGGCATCTATGCAATTGTACGCAAAAAAACTGCGTCGCTTCTGAGGAGAGTGAGGGGCAGTCAGAACAGCATCCTGAAAACTGTAGCCGAGAGCTTCGGCTCTCCGATTGTACAGCAGTTTGTTCGGAGGTTGATTGTTACTAACACTAGGCAATAAGTTATTTTTTGTATGTTACTAACACCATATGGATATTTGTGTGTCCGAAATAAAGAAATTCTATTCTATTCTATTCTATTCTAATAATGATCATTTATTATTCTATGATACGATTTCATATATCGACTACCTATTTACATATATTGTGCTACATTAAATGGTGTTTCATGTCTTGCCGAATATCACAATGTAAGGTATATATATTCTTTTAAGTTTATATATTAGTTTAATACTAAAGTTGCACACTCTCTCAACAAATAAGTTTAAAAAAGAAATTTGCTCTGCAATATATATCCATAAAATTTGATCACTGTACCGGTTGAGCCAAATAAAAGGACTAGAAAACAATGGGCCGTATTGCTAAAAGAAATTTAAGGACAGCCCTGCGATTACGCCAAACGATAATGTACTCTAAGGTTATTTAAATAAAGGGGTCATATGTAAATTTTATGGTACAAATTATTGTTGTAATGAATAAGCAAATAAAACCACAGAGGCGGACGGTAAACATGTTGATAATTTTAATCTACCCACCTCTGCAAAGGGCTGTTTACTGAGAGCGCGCTAAAAGGGTTGCCAGCTTGAATTAAGGGCCCTTTTATTTTTGTTGTTAGGGTCGGCGCTTGGTGGAGTGATTGAAGAATTTTTTTCTTTACAAGAAACGTTTTGTATATTAACTATTATGAGACTTTTTATAACGCTTGTAATATTCGGGTCAGCTTTTGATAAAATGGCTAGCCGTAGTGTTTTAATACGCAGTATTATTTCATAAGTTTTGACTTTGTATAACTATATATAGGTATACTTAAAGGCAATATGGGTAGATCTTACGTAATACAAACGCGAAAATCGACATCTATCGGGTATATTTAAAAACTTCTTGCTGCTACCCACACAAAGACCCAAAACATTGGACACGAACCAGGTTTTTCCTACGACCTAAGAAACAGAACAGTTACATAATATATACCGCTGGTGCAAGATACACACGAACACGAATGATCCAAACTTTAGCCTTAATAAAATATCAACACTAGAGTTAAATTCTCGAATGGCGTGGTTCATTTAAACATTTTAAACATTCAAATTATTCGAAAGAATCGAATTATGTATTCTCGAATCGAATCTAGAAGTTCATATCGAATAGCTATATCGCTATCGCTTCTCTCTCCACCATTATCTGACCCTCCAACGCGATTTTATTTCGTAGACCGGTACTCAGAGCTCAACACGTCAGTAATTATCTTGATTAGTGGACCATGAGCCTAATGTTAATATTTTCCGGGGAACGATTTAAGGGTTTAATTAGAACGAAATTGTTTTCCATCTTCTTGTTATTGTGTGATAGCGTTTTGTTAATTTTTTGGTATGATTTAATGGTGATTTATCATGACGCTGTGTTCATGTTTGGACTGTAGAAATATTGGATGTTCCGTTAAACATTCTAAACAGTATCGCGTAAACGAATTAAAGACATTATATTTTGGCCTTGGTACACAAGCTGTAGTTTCAAGCAGCCAGTGCAACCTGGCCAAAATGTCGAGCCGTTCAAAAAGGTATATAAATACCGAGCAAAGTATAAAAGTCTTTGTTTTATTGCTGTTGGTGGCTGAGGAACCAACGGCCTGACTAACAGTAAGTGCCAACTGCCACTTATGGGCATATCTTTATTTTATTGGCGTCTCAATCAACCACAAGAAGAAAACACAATCAAGACACTGCCTACCGTCATACACATAGGTAGCAAACTTATTATAGCCTGTATAAGGGTATGAAAGAATGTGTGAAGAAGAAAGCAGGGACTGTAGCCACGCCGTAAAGTTATGACACATGACATGAGATAGCAGTATACACAATCCTGAATCACGCAAGTGAAGTTTACACTCAGGTAGGCCCGTCGGGCCACGGCCCTTTAGGTACGATCAGTCAGCCTGGTCGGAAGATCCTCCCTTAGTGTTGGAGGGACAAAAAACCACATTCCTCCACAGGACTGGAAGTTTTATTGGTACTCTAATGCTCTGAATCACGGTCAAAGGCGACATATAAGGTTATTTTCCGTTGATTTACTGTGAGAGGGTAGTTAATACACAGGAATATACTCACGCATGTATATTCTCATCACTCTGTATTCTATATATATTGTATCACTATTAATAAACAAAACAGAGTGATCTAAAAAAAGCTACTTCAGAAACAATTGCGCAAGTTGTGGAAGTAGTGATGACCCACTAAAGGCTACAACGAACAAAATAGTTAATTACTTGCATTTTGAGTCAACATGACTTGGCGCTTGATAGGACGCAAGTCACCGCGAAAATTACTTTTAGGCTGACGTCATTATTCTATCCGCCCCTCACCCCGCACCCCCGCTGAGGCTGTTGGTAGCAGTGTTTGATAGAGAAGGTTATTCAGTAAGTTCAGCTGGAAATAGTGGGCGATATTATGGATAAAAATGGGTCAAGGAATGGACAGAATGAGTAACGATATACTAAAAACGCAATGGATTTTAATCAAATTTGGAATAAGTGGACAGCTCTATACATTGGCAAGTACGCTATATTCTTGACCAAGCATAGTATTTATCGCGTTTTGGACAACTATATTTGATTGTTATTCGATTACAATTATGCGCATCACTTGGAATGAGAGCAGAGAAAATTTTGCTAATCAGATACAGCTTTGACTGGGCTGAAGTCACATATCTGTAATTTTACTTCGTCTTCTTAATTGAGTAACACCCGCCTTTCCAAAATTCTCTTTTTAATTTATCTTATTGAAAGTTGTAATTGTGAAACTGAAGATGTTTGGTACTTAATAGGTCGTAAACCTTTAAATGACAACTGCGAGGCTCCATCCAGCTACGAGAAATTGCCTAACGGAAAACCGAGTATCATTTTGTCCGATTCGATAATAGAAAGCCTTGCAATTGGCAAACATAGCACATACATATACCACTACTACCAAGGGACCATGCAGATGCTATATTACAATTTTTTTCAATTTGGATTATAAATTACCAGTATTTATGTCATCTGTTCCAGCCAAGCAACATGCGTAGTGATTTAAGTACTTGCCTAGTCCCTGCCCCTGCCCCAAGAGTTCTGCTGGCATGACAAACATTTGTTTTCAGTCTGGATGTTCTTTGTGTCCGTTGTTTGGATGTTTGTAAAGTCGCCAGCGAATCAGAGTTATTTCAAGCGCCGGCAGTGCCTTTAAAGACAGTGTAGTATAAGGATATCGAACCAACGACCTGTCGATGCCAAGCCCGATACTTTAATAATGGTTAAACTACCGTAACTAAAACTATGGCTTAAACTCTATTTCGGTACACACATCAAAATTGACCTTCTGATAGTATTCCCCATTATGATATTTAAGGAAAACTGTAATTTATCATTGAAATTAAAAGCCACATTGTTTGAGTCATAATAAAAGCGAATTTAGAATGATCTATTGAGTTACTGCTAATTATTATTCATTTATTACTCTTCGTACAGTCAGCAATATAAATCGGTACACAACTGCGAGATTGTAATTTGCTCTATCTTTCCAAATTTTAACATTTTAATTATTCTTCGGGAGCAGTACTTGTTTCTTGATGAAAGGTACACAAAGATATCTCTTTTTTGGACCCCTGACATTGTGTATGCGAAATTTCAGGATGATTGGTCAAGTAATAATAATAATATTATAATAATAATAATATTCTACCACATACACACAACACCATCTAGCCCAAACTAAGCAGAGCTTGTACTATGGGTACTAGACAATGGATAAACATACATATATACTTTTTTTTACAAAATAAAAAGCAGAACAATATTTAATACAACTAGAAAAATTAAGCAAATACTTAACACTATAATTTCATTTCGTTTCTGCAGTCAGTTAATTACGTTTTTATTGGAACAAAAATAATTGAGTTTCATCAATATTTTTTAAAGGTCAATTCAAAGCAATAAGCAGCTCAGATTAATAATCCTTATTAATATTATAAATGCTTTATTTGTTTTTTACGCTTTCACGCCTTAACACTCGACCGATTATCATGAAATTTTATATACACGTTGTCAGGGGTATAGAATAAGGTACCTTTCATCCAGAAAAAAGTAATGTTTCTAACCTAAATTTACCTAACCTACATTTACGCGTGCAAAGCCGCAAACAAATGCTAGTACAAGTTATTTATCTCCGCCCAGTGTCCTGGTGACACTAATCAGCAACGGGAAGTAGTGCCACTCGGGTGACCGGACGAGTTAATATTCCAGTTTTCATCTTCACGTCCACTGTTCGAACTCGTCCGTCTCTCCCCGGGTAAACACTAGCGACCACTCCCTTCGGCCAGGTGTTTCTACCTGAATTAGGGTCGACCACCACAACTACATCCCCAACCTTTAGGGAGTCTTTATCCAAATACCACTTTTTACGTGGTATTAAGGTAGGCAGCACTTCCTTGACCCATCGCCGCCAAAACATGTCGGCGAGTCTCTGAACGGTTCGCCACATCTTACGCAGGTACATGTCGCTGTCGTCGAAGACTCCAGGTACAGGTAAGTTTGATGATGTACTAATCAAAAAATGGTTTGGTGTTAGGGCTTCTGCACATTTGGGGTCCACTGACACGTGCGTAAGCGGCCTACTATTAACTATGTGTTCTATTTCGGTAAGTAAAGTTGTGAGTACTTCTTCCCGCGGTGCTCTTTCCTTTAGCGTTATTTTCAGGGCGGTCTTCACACTTCTAATTAAACGCTCCCAAGCCCCACCTTTATGAGGACTGATAGGTGAGTTAAAATTCCAATTTATACCGTGATTAGTCAGTTCATCTTTCATCTTACTCTGACTTAACTCCAGGAATGATTTTCTTAATTCGACGTCTGCACCGCGCAGGTTGGTACCATTGTCGGAGTACATGTATTGCGGCCAACCACGTCGGGAAGCCATCCTTCTTAAGGCCATTATAAATGAGTCAGCTGTCAGTGATGGTACTGTTTCAATATGTACAGCACGCACAGTCATACACGTAAACAATACTCCATACCGCTGCTCTCTACGACGCCCCACCGTAACTTCAAGCGGGCCAAATAAATCTACGCCGCAGTGAGTGAATGGTCTATTATGATGCGCTAGTCTTCCTTCAGGTAAGTCGGCTATTCTCGGAGCGCACGGTGTAGCCTTTCTTATGCGGCACAGTAAACAACGAGAAGCAACAGTACGCACTGTGGGTCGTAGGTTCAGCAACCAATATTTTTGTCTAAGTTCATTGACTACTGTTTCATTATTCCCGTGTGCACTTTTTATATGTAATTCCTTTGTTATAAGTCTGGCGATGATGTGCCTTCCGTCTAATATAATTGGGTTTTTCATTTCAGGTGATACGTGAGATACAGCTCCAACTCGCCCTCCTACTCGCAGTAGCCCTTCTCCATCTAGGTACGGGGTCAACATACGAAGTCTGCTGTTAATTTGAATAGGCTTTTTATTTTTCAGTAATTCAATTTCCGACGCAAACGTTTCCATTTGACAGAAGCGTAATAATAATATTTCTGCACGTTTCATAATTATCGTGTCAATAGTCTTTGTGTAGTGCTTTTTACATTTCTCAATAAACAATAACATAGTTGCAGTCGATCTTTTTAAACGGAGCCATGATGATGCGCTTTCGGGATTAGCAACAGGTATGGTATTTTCTGTTTCACATACGCAATGCATGACGTCACATATTTCTTCGTTAATCTGTGTTTTTTCTGTTACAGGTGGAGATGTAAACCAATCGCTTCCGTATAAGAACTTCGGGCCGCGGAACCACTCGCACTCCGGGTGTAACTCATATGTATTTATCTTTGTTGCTACGTCTGCTATATTTTTCTCCGTAGGTATATAGTGCCACTCGTGCGTATTACTTAACTCGTCCACTTCACCAAGTCTATTAGCGACGAACACTTTGTAGTTTCGATTTTCGTTCTTAATCCAATGTAGTACGGTCGTTGAGTCGCACCAGAAATATCTTTTTATTGGTTGAAGTCTATGTTCCTTTTGTATGGTATCTGCGAGACGGCATGCAAGTACAGCAGCTTGTAATTCCAACCTAGGAATTGTGACCGGCTTCAGCGGCGCAACTCTGCTCTTGCTGGCTATGAAGGACACGCACACATTGTTATTACTATGCACACGCCAATATGCTACCGCCGCATACGCCGTCGGCGACGCGTCACAAAATACATGTAATTGTAACGTCTCACTCGTACACGCCGTATTACTCTTGCAATAAAATTCATTTTCGTTCGTATTATCTCTCTCAGTAGGCATACGAAAGTACCATCTTGGTATTCTAATGTCTTTCAATTTTTGTAATTGAACAATCCATTCACGAAATATCTCTAATTGTGTATGTTTTATCTCTTCATCCCATTGCAGGTTTATCTTCCATGAAGTTTGCATTATAATTTTCGCATTAACAGTGAATGGCGCCAGCAAGCCATATATATCAAATATAGACATCACTATGCGTAACAATTCTCGTTTTGTAGGTATCCTTTCGCCCGATAATATTTCTTTGCGTATCTTGTCTAGTGATAAGTTGAAGCCAAAGGTGTCACTATTCGGGTACCACAACAGACCGAGAGTACGCTCGTACATGTCGTTCACTTCGCTCTTAAAGTTATCAACGGTCGGACTCAAAGTATCGGTAGGCATACCGTGACACACGGACATTTCGTTCGATGTCCAGTTTCTAATTTCAAAACCTCCTTGTTGATGAATGTATGACACTTCTTTCATGGTTTTTATTGCTGTATCAGTATCATCAAAACAATCGATGTAATCATCCATAAAATGATTTTTTAATATGGCTTGAGCTGCCTCCGGCATTGTGTTCGAGTATCGCTGAGCATTTAAGTTTTTCACATGTTGAGCAATAAATGGTGAACAGTTGGCTCCAAATATAAGTGATGCCATAACAAATTTTTCTATTTCTTCATCTGGGCTGTTACGCCATAGGAATCTTACAGCATGTTGGTCTTCTCGACGTATTTTTATGCGAAGAAACATATCTTTTATGTCGCCTGTGAGACCGATCGGCTTCTCTCGAAATCGAAACATAATGCCGAGAAGTGACTCCAATAAGTTCGGTCCTGGCAATAAATAATCGTTCAGTGACTGACCATAAGATTTTGCAGCAGCGTCGTAAACAAGTCTTAATTTCTTCTTATTGGGATTATTAACTCCAAAGTGGGGAAGATACCATATTTTTTTAATATCTTGTGGGTTCTCATTGGGCTCTATGGCACGAGCATAATTGTTTGAAAATAAATGATCTATTCTTTCTTTATATCTTGAATTATAATCTTTATCAGCCAACATTTTTCTTTCGGCGCTTCTTAATCTTCTATAAGCGTTTGGATAAGAATCCACCATCTTAGCACTGTCATCTTTCCAGGGTAAGCCGACCTCCCATCTTCCTTCTATCAATTTAGCAGATTTATTTACCTTGTTTATTGCCGTTAAATCGCTTTTATTTTGTCTGGCTTTATTGTGAACACCGATGCTCTCAAACATAAATGACTTGCGAACAAGTTCGTGAAGTTGTGCGTCGAACTTTAGGTCCGTGTGTATCGCGGTGCAGGAATTATTGGTGGAAATTTGAAGTGTGCAATCGCTCACTGAGTTCGCGCTCGTAGGTATACTATGAAGCGGCGCGTCGCTTCCGGTGCTTGTGTGCGTAGCTGTCGATGTAGTGGCGACAGTGACGCCGATGCAAACTTGAGCGGAAGGACGACCGGCGAGCGCGACGGTGCTTGCTTCTTGTTCAGCCGCCGTTATCATAACACATTCGGATGATATTGGTTGACGTTGGTTGCGGTACGCGCCATGTATGCACCATCCTAATGGGGTCAAGGTGGCACATGGTTCACTTTTCTTATGACCCATTATCACTTTTATTGGCAAAATTATATGACAATTATCCTGTCCGATTAATAATGTCGGTTTCACATCCTTAAGACACGTAAATTTATCACTTATTTGATGTAAATGTTTATAGTTTTTTATATTAATGTCCGATAATTTTTGTAATGGTAGATTTAGTTCACTTATTTTTCTTGCACATAGTTCATACGACTCATTGTTTTGATTAGTAATTTTGCACGTTATCACTTCACTTGTACATGTTAATTTAGAGTCCCATGCTCCACGGATGGACAATGTCTGTTTCTCGCCTCGTAAGCCTACGAACTCGGCAACTTCACTAGATATTAACGATATCGTCGCGCCGTCATCTAACAGCGCGTATGTACTTAAAACACCGCGCGGGCCATACACTTTTACAGGAACTACTTTTAGATACACTGAGGCGTTTTCCATATTGTTCGTGTATGTCACAATTTCTGAACAGTCACTAGACACTATATTGTTCTGGTCCGCGGTTTTATCACTTTCCGTTAACAGTTTATTTTCATTGTTTATTATATCTCTGTTTTTTGTTTTCCAATGCAGGTAACGATGATGCGGTAGCGAGCATTCGCCTACGCCGCCTGCAGGCGCTGAGCAGGTGTCGCGATTGTGTGACGCCAGTAAACATTTGTGGCATAGTTTGTTAGCGCGCACAAAGCGCCATCGATCCTTGGTCATAGCGCGTTTGAACCGTGCGCATTTGGTTAGTTTATGATTACCGCCACGACAAAATTTGCACTTAGAAGTAGATTCTTGTTTATCACTCAACAATAGTGCATGATGTTTTCTATCTTCATGTTTCCTTTTATATTCAGATTGACTATGAATATAAGTTAATCCGGCGGTAGATATTTTACTGGCTTCGTCGTACAAAAACTCGGCGAGCATTACTAATTTGGATGTTTCATTTTCGTAATAAGTGCTATAATAGTCAGCCCATTTATTGATAAGAGCACTGGGACACTTTGCCAATAATGATGATACTAGTTCCGGACTTCTTAAATAATCGGTTTGATTCACTGCTTGCGCTGCGGCCACAAAGTTTTTAATTTTAATTGCGAAGGACACAATATCTTGATGGTAATTTTGTGGTAAAGGTGACATTTTTCTTAATTGATATGTAATTTTATTGATTATTACTTCGGGCCTACCGAAGCGAAGTTCGAGTGCTTCAATGACTGATTGCGGCGACGTGTTTCCGTTGAGAAGTGACAACACTGTTTCTTTTGCTTCTCCACGAAGGGCTTTGCGTAGCCTCCACATGTTCTCTGCGTCACTATATTTGCAGAATTTAGTTGACTCGTCATACGCCTGTTTAAAACCGAGCCACTCGAGTGCATCACCGTAGAACTGCAGTAAATCCTTTGAGGTAGCGAACCGTGACATCAACTGTTGATTTTGTGAGGTAGCGAGGTGAATGGCACTAACTAAATTCTTCATTTCAACATCACTACTGTGGCCGACTTCTTTTTCAGCTTGATGATTGTGACTATAGTTTTTTTCAGAAATATGACTACGCTCGAGCCACTCTTGCACTTTGTCCACGGTCCTCACGGAGTGACCTTCGCTGGGCTGATGTCTAGAGTTCTGGCGGCTGCTTCGTTGATCATCGAGAGCAGCTAATTCGGCAGCTAGTTTCATGTCTACTAGTTGCTTCTGAGCTTCAGCTTCCTTCTTCGCTATTTTCGCTTTTTCCTTCGCCGCTTCGTATAACAATTGTTTTTTACGGGCTTCTATAGAACTTTTGTTGGAGACCGAGGAAACTCTGGTATGTATACTTTTCTTCGTGCTTCCAATGTCAGTCTGTGGTCTTTTTGCAACATCGCATATTTCACGTTTTCCTGGTAACGCTTCGGACTGCACGTCGTGTGACGGTTCTCCCTTCATTTTGATCGCATGTTCTTTCTTCCAGGCGCTACGTGTGCGAACCGTGTTTTCAAAGCGGTGAGTGCGTGACGGTGGAGGAGTTTTGAACATCGTCGTGGCCGAGAGTCGTCGTCGCGTGGGTAAGTATTTATTTCACGGTAAGTATCAATCCGGCTCGAAGGACCACTTTTGTTGCTGATGTGAGCGTGGGCAATACCGAGAAATGAAATCATACAACAAATTCCGAATAACTGCGTGTAGTGAAGGTAGGTATGTACAGGACAAAACCCAAGTAACGTGTGACATGCGTGGGGCCCATATATTCACTGCCTACCTCGCGGAAATGCAATGCGCTCGCGGCACGCGCCGCCTCCTCGCGTCCCGCTACCCCCGCCCCGCATCTGCCGCGGGCCGCGCACATATCACACACTCTTTACAAATAATATAATCAAACAAAATGAATAACATGAAAATTAATATACAGTTACGTCGCTAACACTATTAATAACATTTTTAGCCTAATTAATAATTATGATATAATTTTTATGAATAGCTGCGATAGGAAACTGAAAACTGAAAGACTGTTGGACTGACATACCATGATGGGTTTGAGTTCGATCCCAAGGGTCTTTGACTTTTCAAAGTCATATAAAGTATTAAAAAGTTAAAATATTAATGTTTTTTTTTTTTGCGTGAATGGACGGTATCTAATAACTGATATACGCTGTATTTTTTAACCTATGGTATTTTTATTTCTTTCGTAATACCTTATGATATGTCCTTTACCAAAAACAAATCCATTCGGAGCCGATAACAATCAGTTTTAAGCGTTAAGGTTAGTAAACTAAGGTTTAAAGTGGCGCGCACTTGGTGGTTCGTATCCGAGCTGGTAACAAATACACGGTATAAATGTAGCGGCTCGTATGCTAGCCTCTGTCAAAGGGCAGATAAAACCTTCGCGAATTACTGCTAAAGTAAAAAACCGATCAAAAATATACCGAGATATCATCGGAGTGTCAGTCTGTCTGAACAGTAACCGCTACTTCACTGTTCAGAGCAGGTCATTGACATTCAGTACCTAAAAAGCAAGTATATTTTTTAAATAGAACAATCGGATGTTAGAAGGGTTAAGCAGAAGAGTACAGCATCACATGCTATATACATACATATATAAGCCCGACACACTCTATAATTTGTTTTATAAGTCCATATTTGTATCACATTATGGAAAGCAATCAAATATGGAGTATTGAGTACATAGGTTCCACGTAATCGGAGGCTTTAATCCTATAGCCTACCGGACATATTGCCAAACTTCATGCCGCAACATATACATATATATTTAACAGGCAAACCCAATAACAATTTGGCTGAGCCGTTATTCAAACCCGAGACCAGCAATCTGACTTTTGTACTTGAATACCAACATTATACTGCTGGAATGTCTATGAATCACAATGGGGCTCATTAGGCCACCGCGTAGATGTGGCTTGTAATACAATGACGTAGAATTCGTATGAGGACTCACCTCATACAGTTGTTTCGTACGAGAATACTTCAGGACTTCATAGTTCTGTGGCATAATATAATAATATTTGACCTATATATAAACTGTTCTACTGCTGGGCACGGACCTATTTTCAATATGAGAAGGGTCTGTGTGTGGCATAATTTTGCACTTATGTATTGTACGGTCCAGATTTCGTTTCCTAAGTCAGATAAATGTTATTAGGTTACTCAGTTACATAAGGCTTAGTCTCCGTGTAAAGTTTAATAATCGTTAGAAGAAAATAAGCTTACCTTAGTTATTAAGCTATAACAGGAGTTGTGGGCCTTAAAATATATCTGGCGAAATTTATGTGAAAACCAGTGAAAACTCTTAACAGATTTAGGCATAAGGTATGCTCCGTGGCGCAGCGGTACTGGATGCAACTGCTGTACATGAGGTCTCGGGTTCGAATCCCGGGTTGGGCCAACAAAAAGGTATTAAGTTTTTCTGTTAATAAATCTCAATATGAGCCCGGAGTTACGAAGTTGTTAGACACCCCCGTGCCTCGGAAACCACGTAAAGCCCTTGGTCCTGCGCCTGATCTCTCTCCGGTTGTGTCAGATTATCTGTCCCATCGTATCATGAGAGTTAGGGAATAAAGAGTGCACTTGTGTTTGCGCACACACTTGTGCACTATAATATCTCCTGCGCTGATGGCCAGTCTCTGTTAAGATTGGCCGCCGTGACTGAAATTTTGTCAGGAAGACATTATTATTATTTGGTATGAAACTTGATTTGATATATCAATAGATGGATAACTGTGATGGCCTTTTTGATATAATATATATGATACTTGTTTTTATCCGCGGCTTCGCTCGTGTAAATGTAGGTTTTGTAATTCTCTTCCTCGGAAACAGTACTTTTTCTGGATGGGAGGTACCCTATGTCCTTTTATGCACTTCTGACAACGTGTATGCGAAATTTTATGATGACCGGTAACATAGTTAAGGCTTACAAGCTTAACAAACAAACAAACTCACATTCGCCTTTATAATTTTACTTAGAATGTAAATTCCTAATACGTGGCTAATCTGTCATCAAATAATCAATCACATCAACAAGTAACAAATTTGAAGGATAGGGTGGTTTGTTATATTTAATGTTGTACAGTATTTTATACGTAAAAGCAAATATACCATTCAAAGAAAACCGGTTTCGCGCATACGCATCATAATTGCAAAAAGAAGGAGTACCTACCTAATTAATATTTTAAATTTTGGTATTAGATAAAGTGGGCGGCGATATGGATACATATATCTCAAATGAATATTTCAATTTATTTAAAAATTCCAATTATTCGAACTTTTTATTCATAAACGCACTTCGTTATAAACACGTTCAGCTGTGTGACGTGCATGGCTGAGGGGAGAGTAATTACAAGCAGTACAAGTCAGGTAACTGCAGTATCTACAAGTCACTCATTAGTTAAAACAGTGGCTAACTGCCATTAAACCAACATTTAATTATATACTTTAAAAGTAAAACTTACTTTAATAAAAGATACTGTGAATTATTTCGTTAGAATTATCTTGAATATCTCTGTGGCGTAGCTGTAGTTAATGCAGCGACAGCCTCTGTGCTTAAGATCTGCGGTTCGAAACCTAGTTATACTCTCGAAAACAAAAAAATATTACCCAATCATGTTATGTTATTTTTTGTTGTCCAGAGGATAAATAAGATTCGAACCGGCTTTTCTCTGGCAAGAACTTCTCAAAAACTACCCAAAGTTAAGTACACATTCTATTTAATATTGTCTTCTATTTACGCGAATATAATTCATTGAAATTAAACTGCTATATACGGTCACACCACTTGGTCAAACCAAGAGAAACATAGGCACCCGCATAAAAGAACACATAGCTGATGTAAAACACTAACGCTCGTTGAAGTCTGCTGTGTGTGAACATGTGCAACAGGGGACCAACCACTACCTAAGATTTGACCAGCCACAGATTCTCGCTAAAGAACACCGATTCCTACCAAGGATGCTTCGCTGGGCTAATAAAATCGGAAAACATCCTAATTTTAATAGAGAAGATGGTTGGAATGTACCACCAGCTTGGGATCCAGTAATACAAATAGTCAAACCCAAGAATAAGCAACCCACAGCTAGACTTCATGATACTTTGAGCTCATTCTGCGTAAATAGAAACACAAATGATTAAATTATGTTCGGGGACTTTGAAATAACTACACTGGAACATTGAGACAACTACCATCTAAGTCTCCCCGTGATCATGGCTGCTGAAAAGCAACCGAAACGTCGGAGAAAGTGTAAAATAAATTAAATCTAAATAGTTTTAATAATAATTTAATTAGCTTAAAAATTTGTAAAGTTTAATAGTAGTAGTAGTGCAACAATTTTCAAAATTTTGTAATAAACATCGCGATAAAATCCGTATATAGCAGTTTAATTTCAATGAATACACACTCTATTCCTCGCATATTACATCATGTCGTTGGTTATAGGCCTAATGTCTTTTCAGTCAGATGCAACAAGCATTGCCATCCCATCAGACAATCAAAGTGCGGAAACTGAGTGCACTTATGTTTGCGCCTACAATTGTGCATATTAATATCTCCTGTGCAGATAGCTTTGAGATTGGCTGCCGTGACTAAAATTCCGTCTGGAGTTCGATCATTTATTTTTATTCTGTTCTTCATCTTTCACTACGATTGATGTTTATTGTGTATGTGTTACATTGATTCTACTACTATTACTGCTATGTATGTATGTAAAAGCAACGCCACGTCTTTTGTCATCTTGTCTTGCCCTGGTAGCACAGTGACTCCGTTTATGCAAATATGCCGATAAAAGTGACATTACAACTCTTGAAAGTGTCTATAATATAATAATTATATGAACCCTGTATGTAAAATGTCACACTGTTAGACACAGGACGCTTTTCAGAGTGAGAAGTGGACTATGACCTAACGCCATAGGCCACGCTGGCCCAGTGCTAGTTGGCAGATTTCACACAATTATTTTTGAGAACATAATGGAGACCTCTGAAACATCTGCAAGTTTCCTCAAGACGTTATCCTTCACCGTTAAAGCGAGCGATAATTAACTATTTATTACGCACATAACTTCTCGAAAATATAGAGGTGCGACCTTTGGGATCGATTTAGATGCGGCAATCCAATGGTCTCCCACTTGGCTATCACTAACTAACTACCGACCACTTTAATTGACCAAAAAATCACAAATTATAACCTGCTACGAGCTAAAAAGTTAATGAGCATGTTTTGAACTACCAGTTTGAGCTTATTTACGGAGTTAAAAGTTACCCGTTAACTAAATATCTAAAATTATGTTTACGCGGGAATTTCGTCGACGCAGCGCAAAATGCTAATGCTGAACAAACATAAGCCTTTGTTCACGTTTACTTACGCTTTCGAATAATTAATTGTTGCCATCTTTATTTACTGACAAAATTCCGGGGTCTGAATTAAAGTGTGACTGCGTTGCTTAGAAGATATTAGTGGATAGTAGTGCTTTAGGAAGCTTTAGAAGAGCAGCGATAGCTCAGTGGGGAGACCAACAGACTGCAATGCAGAGGGTCTCAGGTTCGAACCCACGACGCGCACCTCTGACTTTCGGAAGTTATATGACTTTTCGAAATTATGTGCGTATTGATTGACAATTATCGCCTGCTCCGTGTCTCGGAGAGCACGTTAAGCCGTCGGTCCCGGCTGCCATGAACATCTATGGCAGTCGTTATTGGCAAAGTCAGTACCCTCTAATATCCTGACACTGGTCTAGCCTTAGGGTATCGTTAGCCTTCGGGTTGCGGAGGTCAGGTGGCAGCCGCTCCGTGTAAAAACTGATATCGAGTCAAATCTGGTTAGACCAAAAAAGCCGACCCCAAGTGACTTGGGAATAATAAAGGCTAAGAGAGAAGAAAAAGTAGTGCTTTAGGAAATTGACAAGAAATGGAGTGGTAGTATACTGTATAAGTATATGGATGACGTATGATTGCACGAAAGGCGTAGTGATTTAAATTTTCCTCACCACTGTCACTGCGCCGTTGTAGGATCGATCCAACAGCTCAAAAATTTGTGTGATTCACAAATAGTTGTTACGAATCTGGATTTTCTTCATGTCCGTTGTTTGAATGTTTGTAAAACAGCATTTTTTAAACTCAGTTGAACATATGAGCTTTAGGTTTAAATATTATTTTGGTTTATAACAGCGGTGGAATGTTGATCCATAACTAATTAATTATTGATCAAATACTTGAAAGTTATTCTTTAAATTGGTAGCTAAGTTTTACATACAGTTGTAGTCTCAAGCCTATTACCTCGAAAGAGTAGGCAGGTGTACTATATCCACAATCTATCTACATAAGCTATGTTCCCACTTTATAGAGAATGAGCCTATTGTCGTATATCGGACAGTCTCCAGACTCCGTACGGCCACTGAAACTTTCAAAAAGCTACACCCAATAACACTATCTGACCTAAAGATCGATCCCGAAACCTCATGCACGACAGTCGCATCCTAACTAATATTATAAATGCGAATGTGAGTTTGTTTGTTTGTTACGCCTCAAAGACTGATCATCATGAAAGTTTGCATACACTTTATCAGGGGTACAGAAATGACAAAGTTCTTCCAGAAAAAGGTACTATTCCCGAAGAATAAGTAAATTTATATAACCTACATTTACGCGAGCGGAACCGCAGGCGAAATATAGTACCTACATTACATTATAAATAAGGTATATATATAAGTAACACTAATGTATCTTTTGATTTAAATTCACTTGCATCCTTTGCAGAATATTAATTCGCTATAAGCAGAAATAATGAAATAAATTATTTAGTACCGCTTGACCTGTTTCCTTTCCTTTGTATTATGAACTTCGGGCACAACGAAGTGCAGTTTTTGTAATGACCTAATTAGCTCCGAATGAATGAGAACTGTGGGCATTGATCGCTCAGTAATTGGCATTGCTTGGGCTTGGTCACTGGGATAGTAAAATCTTTTTATTTTCAATTGGTTTAAATTATTGAATTCCATAAAATGAAATTATCATTGTTTGAGTTTTTCATCATATAATACAAACAACTAAACTAATAAAAACGTGGAGGGAACCAGAATATGAGGCAGGTCACCTATGCGCTGGACTGACCAAGTGAAGTCCGCAGAAGGAAACCGCATATCAGACTGCGCTAAACAATCTATCAACAGGGAGAGATGGCGGGAGATCGTGCGAAAAGCTGTGTCCGCCTCTACCACCGACGTGGACGCCTCAAAGTGACCACGACCGCTCAGCCAAGAGCGAAACGACAGAGAAAAAGAAACTAATAGAAATACAAATAATAATTAAATAAAATTAATTTATAAAGTAACTGATAGAGTGCATAGTACGTAATGTTTAGTATATTAAGATATAATTTAAAAGCATTGCTTATTATTATATTGTTCCTAGAGATATCAATTTTGTGTATGTAACTAAGTGATGCATTTATAACTATTATGAGGATCTATTGAATTGCCCCATCATTTGAAAGATTCTAATAATAGTTATTCGATTATTACATTTAAAAGATGTTGGTATTCACTTGCGCATAACGCGATGTCAAAGTCAAAGTCAAAAATCATTTATTCATTTAGGTCACAAAGTAACACTCATGAAAGTTTATCGGCTAGCAAGTTAAGAGAAATTACCTGAATTTATATTTATGTTACCTAACTAGGTTCAGGTACAAGGTTGACCCAGATAACTGCTAGAAACACACGGCAGTCTTTTGAATCACCATTAAATTATAATATCAGAACTTAATGCGCTTCTTTAAATAAGCAAGGACGCATCGCACGTACTTATTTATGTATAGCATTGCCAACACATACGAATACATACGAATAATTAAGTACCTCTGACACCTACTTTGCGACAAACGGACGTGATTTTAAAACTCATTTCGAGCATTACAAACACTTTAAAAATTCTAATGATGGTTTAATGTCCATCTTCGTTGTTACACACAAAGGAAAGGTGCAAGTTTGGCTTTTAAGCAAACTGAAGTTTTCTCTCCATTTAACTCGAAACGAAATGATCGAGCCAACTTATTCAGAGAAATTTAAATTCTCAACACGAGATGTTCTTGTACAAGCTCAGAGAATTCATGCATGTTAAAGTTTTACGTATAGGGTGAGCTGCCTCAAGCTTGACATGATGCCAATTATAAAAATAAACTTAGTACTATTATAAATGTTGAATAAACATAATGTAATTATATTCTTTTCTGCTTTTAGTCGTCTAATATTATAAATGCGAATGTGAGTTTGTTTGTTACGATTTCACGCCTTAAGTACTCAACCAACTATCATAAAATTTCGCATACACGTTGTCAGGGATATAGAAAAGGACATCGGGTAGGTATTTTATCTAGAACAAGTACTGTTCCCGTGGAATAAAATTTATTGTCGAAATGAAGATTACAGTGAGGCCAAAATCTAATACACTTATAAATTAATCAAATGTGGTATTTGTGGCGATGCTTAGATATTATTTAGGCTTCTAATAGAGCAATATTTTAATGAAATAATTGTCTGAAATGTTTTGTTAATAGCACGGTTACTTCAATTAAACATTTAAACACATCAGCCCTTGCACACAAAGGTAATTCTTAGGATAATTACATGCTTAATATTGTCGCATATTCCATGTCTGGCTGTTATTGCAACCAAACATTGCAGTAAAAATAATGCCCGTTTTGAAGATCCTTTATTCAATCACACGTAAACAGTAGACAACGTAGACGCATTACCAGAATAAAAATGTGTTATACGATTATTACAGAACAGGGTTTCTGTGCCAAATTTCTTCAGTTCAAGGGATTGCATACTGTGATTGAGTATAAACAAACAAACATCATCACAAACTTATACGTTTAATTTAACAACAATAATAGGATTTATATTAAGCCAATACAATATTAAACTCAAAATTAAATAAAAGAATGTTCACTAGTTCAACAAATGGCAAAAATACCTTAAGGCAAAATTACCATACATTTAACTCGTGAGTTGGCAAAATATTTTTTTCTCTATTAAAGCGCGTCATCTTTTAAATCACAGATGGCTTTGAAAGCCCAATGACGGTGGTGTATCGTTGAGCTCAAATGATCATTTCAAAGGACCCTTCCGTCTCATTAGGTACTGCTGAGCTTCATTCAGAGCGCCTGTGACGGCTGTACGATGTGGATAGTGATGCTCAAAGATGGCTGCCTTTTTGGTCCATTTTTAAAAGCATTCGGTCCAATATCGGGATTAGTATTACAGAGGAAAATGGTCTGAACGCTTTGAAGAGGCGTATTAAGATGAACTGGGTTTTGCTTTCCTATTTTTAGATATTTCGTGTTTGGGAATGTTTTTATGAGTATGTTGAAAGAGTAGTAATAATTATTATGATATTTCGTAGAACAGCTTGATTGGAATGACAAGTCTCGAATACTGTTAAAAAGGCATCTATAGATAAATAAATAAGAATTGGTCAAAACCATATTGGACCACACACAGTAAAAGGTGCCGAATTAAGAATGAACGGACAGGATTAAATTCAAAGTATAAGACACTTTGTAAATTAATTTTATCGATAGCATAAATAAGTTTATATATCATGGCATTTTCAAATTATGAAATTTATAGCAACATTTAACCAAAATATCCCTTATCCCAACAATACTTTCAAAATTGAATGCAAATTGAGTGATTTCACAAGGATAACATTATATGAGATAAGTTTTAGAAAAAAAGTTATTATGATAACATTTGCTTCAGTAATGCATTGGGTTGTACCTGTAAAGATAAATGTAAGTGTTGATAATATAAATAAAGATAAATTGTTTTGAATGTGATATGATGATGGACGAGGAAAGACTGACTAAGAAAGTTTATAAGGCTAGTGTGAATGGAACAGTCGCAAGAGGAAGACCTAGGCGAACGTTTCTTAATCAGATCGGAGGCGTTCTGGACAAAGGCCAGGTTAAGAGCACCTTGAACTGGCGAGCATATATGAGGAATGTTATGAAAGTGAATGAAGCCAGATAAGTGTGTCAGGATCGTAGCAAATGGAAATCCGTAGTCTCTGCCTACCCCTCTGGGAAACAGGCGTGAATCTATGTATATATGTATGTATGAATATAATACGTGTAATCGTATCAATATTTGTTGGATTTTTTTAATATTAGAAATATCGATGTCTTGTTATTTTAGTTCAAGACTTATTTAAACCTAAAATTAATTTTCGGTAATCATATTATATTGACATAGTTTTTAAAATTAATAAAATTTGCCTTATTTATTTATTAATTTAATATAAACATAATGTAATTTTAGTAATTACTAATTTTAACTACTTTTGATGAATAATAATTTTTAGTTTAATTCCTAATAAAACTCTAAATTTGGGTAATAAGTAGAAGGTTTAAATCCTGGGGACCATTTCGACTTGTTGTTTTTTTTTATTACTAAATAGAAACGTTATATGTGAGGTTAATTTTTAGTAATAAAAGAAACAAAAAGTGGAAGTGGACCTCAGGATTTGGACCACCATTATTATTCTATCGTCTTTAAATGATAAGACTCGTTATCCGCTCCGCTATCGGAACATTTAAGCATAAATTTTAAATACGGACACTGTTGTTATATATACAGAATAGTAGTAATTATAGTTATATATAGAAGAACTCGTTTTGTCTCGCTTTGCACACATGCGCATGACGAACTTTACCTACTATCATTTACATTGAATAATGTTTCATTGTTTGTGTTAAAACATCACACACACAAAGGTATTCGCTCGGAACAGTATGCGATTACTTACTTTACGATGCTACTCGACTTTTGTCCTTGACCGTACCTAAAAACATCTTTATTCGTGTATTATAATTTTCCATTTCTCGATGTATAGATGGCTACATATACTTATATGATCTAAATATATCATGTGTAATACACCCAAATTACGCAATTTTATTTTACGTTACCATCATGTAATGTGATCTGTATTGCACCTTCGCTTAATTTCATGTCATATTAATAGGATAAATTCCAGTTATTTTATGTCTAAAAAAATACAAAAACCATCATAAAACTAAAAAAACACAATATCATCACACTTAAAAACATTTCGAATGAATTTGCATTTTTATACTTTCGAATTAGTTGATGGGGGCATTCGAAAAAGTTTGACAGCCGCTGATGTAATACAATGAACGCCACGACGCGGCACGAACCTCTATATGTATTCATGCTCACTCTGAATCGATTGATAACTTGCGAATACGTCCTCGATGTTTGTTTTTAAGTAACTTAGTTTACGATTTGCCACCTTGGCAATGTCATTGGAATGACAAAAGTCTATAATACTAAATCAGAGAAAAAGTATTTATTTGGATAACATAAGTAGGTGGAATCTATTATTAATAAAAAATTATAAGCTCACTATACTATCATGCCTTGTAGGCATACAAATTAGGAGTAAATCACTATTGTATTTAATCATAATAATAGTTTTAAACTATTTGACAAATAATATTCATTATAAATTACAAAAACTAAAATAAGAATTAAATAATACAATATTGTTAGGAATCAACTGACGCGAGTGACATCGTGTCTATATAAGGAGCTGTCAAACAGATGCCAGACACATTTGCTTGTCGGTCGTCGGAGCGTTCACACGTATCAGTTGTGTTATTTTCGTTTATAGTTAGTTAAGTTCAGTCGTTGATTGTAATAATTGATTTATATGTGATAGTTGTTTTAATTATTTCATTGCATTAAATCGTTTGTAACTGTCATAATTATTTTTTTATATAACCTGCGTGAGGTTCCTAAAAATATTGTAACTTGATGTTATATATAATAAATAAAAATATTACATGGCTACGTAGTAAAATCATCATTGATGAAATATTAAGGACTAGTAGTTTGCCCGCGGTTGCACCCGCGTAAGTCCCGTTCCCGTGTGAATATCGGGTTTCACCCCTTTCACCCCCTTCGGGGTGGAATTTCCAGAAATCCTCTCTTAGTGCTCTCCTACACTCTCCAAAGAACATACATGCCAAATTTCAGCTTCTTGCGTTCAGTAGTTTCGGCTGTGCGTTGTCTGTCAGTCACTCAGTAACGGAAGAGTTTTATATATATAGATTAGTATAGATTAATACAAAACAGTATCCACACTCAATATCTCTCACGTCACAGTAACCATGAATACTTTATATACGTATCGTGAACCGTAACGTACGCCGTCGCGTCAGCGCCTGTCAAACTTTGCACGTTCGACTATTATGAAATGTTTGTTTGTATGTAAGAATTTAAATTAAATTACAGTAATAGAGCCTCGCTGATTTCAGCATGAATGGGCCGGCTCGACCGGGGAAGGACTACCCTCTCACAGAATATCGACGTGAAATAGTAGTATTCCTGCTGTTGTGTTTCGTTCGGTGAGTGAGAGTGCCGGAGGCCCAATCGCCCCTTTTCCCCCTTCCTGCTCCTTCTACTTCCCACTTCCTTTCCTAAAAGGTCGGCAACGCGCAAATGATGCCTTTGGTGTTACAGGCATCCATAGGCTACGGTGACCACTTACCATCAGGTGGGCCGTATGCTTGTTTGCCAACATAGTAGTATAAAAAAAAACAATAACTTCTTCTTCTCTCTTAGCCTTTATTATTCCCAAGTCACTTGGGGTCGGCTTTTCTGGTCTAACCGGATTTGACTGGATATCAGTTTTTACACGGAGCGGCTGCCACCTGACCTCCGCAACCCGAAGGCTAACGATACCCTAAGGCTAGACCAGTGTCAGGATATTAGAGGGTACTGACTTTCGCAATAACGACTGCCATAGATGTTCATGGCAGCCGGGACCGACGGCTTAACGTGCTCTCCGAGGCACGGAGCAGGCGATAATTGTCAATCAATACGCACATAATTTCGAAAAGTCATATAACTTCCGAAAGTCAGAGGTGCGCGTCGTGGGTTCGAACCTGAGACCCTCTGCATTGCAGTCTGTTGGTCTCCCCACTGAGCTATCGCTGAAAAAAAAAACAATAACTACTTAACCGATTTTAAAACCTCTTTTGCCATTAGAAAGCTATGTTATCACCTCTTATCTATTATCAAAAAAAGTACTGTTACTAAGATCATCTAACCTAACCATTCGATGAGATAAGTCTCATCCCACTAATATAATTGATGATAAAGTTTGTGATGATGTTTGGATGTTTATTATTTGGCATACCAATTGGCATATTTCGCGATCGATTCCAAGGCTCTTCTAAATTGCCGAGGTTATGTGCGTATTAATTAGCTAACTATCGCTTGCTTTAATGGTGAAGGAAAACATCGTGAGGAAACCTACATGTTTGAAAGTTTTCACACATACGCAAACATGTACGTATTAGAAAAGGGACTTTTTATTGTATTATTTTTATTGTTTCTGTATGTTTTTATTTTTAAATTTATATCTTATTTTAACTGCTTAAATTTGTTCACATTTAGCGAATACACATAATGTAATTATTCTGTTAACCATGTGTAATTGAATATCTAGAAGCTAAATCAAATGGGGTTGGGACTAGAATCCTTGTTACAAGTTGTCTATGACAACTTAGCAAGGATGCTGGTTGCGACATTATATTGTACATATTAATATTACAAAACAAGGAATATGTACCTATTTTATGCAATACATTATTATTATTAATTAAAGCCACCTGAGCTAGTCTTTTTATAAAACAGAACATGAATATCGTTTTCTTACCTTAAATTTGCTTAGATGTAAAATTCTTTGTGAATATTTAAGCAGGTCTATCAAGTTTAGAAACGATAATAGAACAGACGTTGTTAGTATTAATGATAAGAATCAAAAACGACCTCTTTAGTTTATTTTTAAACATAATACAAAGAAAAATTGCTTTGCTGAGGTACATAGATATAATATGGCTGTGCTTCAGGATGTTGATTTGAAAAAATATGTGTTGTGTGCCGCTTCACAACTGTCAAATGGATTGAACAATATTTACAGTAATATCCTGCAATTATAGTTTTCTATATTTCGCATTAAAACCACCGATGATCGCTACGATGCGAAAATTACTGCATTCAGAATGAACTGAACCACGGAAGTGCGAGTGCGCACTTGCCCAGTAAACTCTGTAATTTTCATCATCACTAAATAATTAGCGATGCGATGACAAAAATTAATAACTTTAACATATTATTGACACGATTTCGTAAGTTATTACCTATGTTTTTTCATGCATAACAAATCGAATCGACTTTAAATGTGAAAGCTTGTTGTTTACAAAGGTTCTGTATCGGGTTTGGATGTAGCAACTGGACCATTAAAATTGGCTAAAGACCTTTCGGTATTACGAAAAAAGCAACAAAACCCACCATAATCCGTATCGCACACGCTATACAAAATCTATAGTGCACCATCGGTTCCCATAATCTCGTTAGAGGCAGTCGTTAGCCTTCGGATCATGTGAGACCGGGGTCTGGATAATTGCCTTTGTTAAGTCGAGTTTGACTCCGCGGGCTTTACGCGAAACATATAACTAAAACACGTACACAAAATGTGTTTCATAAAAATTACAAATCACCGTTCACAAAAATGAATAACTTTTATAAGATGCCTTTGTTGAGTTTAGCGTAGCACGCAAAACATATAACAAAAACAGATAAACAAATTTGGCTTGATAAAATTTTAAATAAGGTTTCTTACATATAAAACTACTTTTATAAGATGCATTTGTTGAGTTTAGCGTAGCACGCAAAACACATACCTAAAATATACACAAATTTGGTTTGATTGAATTATGAATAACGTTTCTCAAAAATGAAAATGATTTTATAAAATGCCTTTGTTAAGTTGAGTTTTGCTCCGCCAGCACGTGAAACATATAGCTAAAACTCATACACAATTTTGGTTTTATAAAAACTACAAAAAAAATGAGCAGCTATAGCTCAGTGGGGAGACCAACAGACTGCAATGCAGAGGGTCTCAGGTTCGAACCCACGTCGCGCACCTCTGAGTTTTGGAAGTTATATGACTTTTCGAAATTATGTGCGTATTGATTGACAATTATCGCCTGCTCCGTGCCTCGGAGAGCACGTTAAGCCGTCGGTCCCGGCTGCTATGAATATCTATGGCAGTCGTTATTGGGAAAGTCAGTACCCTCTAATATCCTGACACTGGTCTAGCCTTAGGGTATCGTTAGCCTTCGGGTTGCGGAGGTCAGGTGGCAGCCGCTCCGTGTAAAAACTGATATCCAGTCAAATCCGGTTAGACCAGAAAAGTCGACTCCAAGTGACTTGGGAATAATAAAGGCTAAGAGAGAAGAGAAGAAAACTACAAAAAATAAAATTCTTTCCAAACACGTCTTTGTTAACTTGAGTTTTCCTTCGTAAGCTTTACGCAAGACATATAGCTAAAACACATAGTACACAAAGACGTTACAATAATTTAACATAATTTTTTACAGCTTATAATTTTATAAGTAACATACTCTTTTTAAATGTAATTCAAAGTGTAATTTAAAGTCAAAAATCATTTATTCACTTAGGTCATAAAGTAAAGTGTTACTTTATGACCTAAGTGAATAAATGATTTTTCATCATCATAAGTGATGAACGTCAAAGGGGTTAGTTAGTTTGTTACATTTACTGAATTTACATTTATCTAAGTTGCAAGGTTCAGGCAAAAGGTTGAGCCTATGAGAAGATACCTGTAAGAAACTCAAGGCCACTCTTTTAAATCGCCATCAACTTATTATTTCAGTATTTTACAACTCATTTATGTACCAGGTGTTGCAGTCATTATGCCATATGTCACTGTCCATATAAAACTAAATTCTAAAAATAAAGAAAAAGTTAATTATTTTATGTAATAAGCATTTGAGGTTTGAAATAATATTTATCAGTAGGTAACCATTTGTAAAAGACAGTATGGCATGAGGACGCATACACTTAAACTTTGTGACATGAAAAGGTAGTTCGTGACTAAATGAAGCTGAAACAAAATTTACGTTAATACTTATAACGTTTGTTTATAAGAAAAGAAAGATACTTTAACATCAGAAAATAAACACGAAGTACCTTCACATAACTAAATTGTCTTATATAATACATAGGTACATTGTTTGAATCCTGTATGAAACAAGCAACTAGTTCCATGAATTTTTATAATTTAAGTAATCATTGATTGAATAATAGCCCTTCCGGATAAGCTGACTTTCACAGCACTTTTAAATTTGAGTTTGTCGTATGTCTTCCACAAAATATTTTTAAAATATATGCTTACCTAATTCGAGCAGCGATAGCTCAGTGGGGAGACCAACAGACTGCAATGCAGAGGGTCTCGGGTTCGAACCCACGTCGCGCACCTCTGAGTTTCGGAAGTTATATGACTTTTCGAAATTATGTGCGTATTGATTGACAATTATCGCCTGCTCCGTGCCTCGGAGAGCACGTTAAGCCGTCGGTCCCGGCTGCCATGAACATCTATGGCAGTCGTTATTGGGAAAGTCAGTACCCTCTAATATCCTGACACTGGTCTAGCCTTAGGGTATCGTTAGCCTTCGGGTTGCGGAGGTCAGGTGGCAGCCGCTCCGTGTAAAAACTGATATCCAGTCAAATCCGGTTAGACCAGAAAAGTCGACTCCAAGTGACTTGGGAATAATAAAGGCTAAGAGAGAAGAGAAGAAAACTACAAAAAATAAAATTCTTTCCAAACACGTCTTTGTTAACTTGAGTTTTCCTTCGTAAGCTTTACGCAAGACATATAGCTAAAACACATAGTACACAAAGACGTTACAATAATTTAACATAATTTTTTACAGCTTATAATTTTATAAGTAACATACTCTTTTTAAATGTAATTCAAAGTGTAATTTAAAGTCAAAAATCATTTATTCACTTAGGTCATAAAGTAAAGTGTTACTTTATGACCTAAGTGAATAAATGATTTTTCATCATCATAAGTGATGAACGTCAAAGGGGTTAGTTAGTTTATTACATTTACTGAATTTACATTTATCTAAGTTGCAAGGTTCAGGCAAAAGGTTGAGCCTATGAGAAGATACCTGTAAGAAACTCAAGGCCACTCTTTTAAATCGCCATCAACTTATTATTTCAGTATTTTACAACTCATTTATGTACCAGGTGTTGCAGTCATTATGCCATATGTCACTGTCCATATAAAACTAAATTCTAAAAATAAAGAAAAAGTTAATTATTTTATGTAATAAGCATTTGAGGTTTGAAATAATATTTATCAGTAGGTAACCATTTGTAAAAGACAGTATGGCATGAGGACGCATACACTTACACTTTGTGACATGAAAAGGTAGTTCGTGACTAAATGAAGCTGAAACAAAATTTACGTTAATACTTATAACGTTTGTTTATAAGAAAAGAAAGATACTTTAACATCAGAAAATAAACACGAAGTACCTTCACATAACTAAATTGTCTTATATAATACATAGGTACATTGTTTGAATCCTGTATGAAACAAGCAACTAGTTCCATGAATTTTTATAATTTAAGTAATCATTGATTGAATAATAGCCCTTCCGGATAAGCTGACTTTCACAGCACTTTTAAATTTGAGTTTGTCGTATGTCTTCCACAAAATATTTTTAAAATATATGCTTACCTAATTCGAGCAGCGATAGCTCAGTGGGGAGACCAACAGACTGCAATGCAGAGGGTCTCGGGTTCGAACCCACGTCGCGCACCTCTGAGTTTCGGAAGTTATATGACTTTTCGAAATTATGTGCGTATTGATTGACAATTATCGCCTGCTCCGTGCCTCGGAGAGCACGTTAAGCCGTCGGTCCCGGCTGCCATGAACATCTATGGCAGTCGTTATTGGGAAAGTCAGTACCCTCTAATATCCTGACACTGGTCTAGCCTTAGGGTATCGTTAGCCTTTGGGTTGCGGAGGTCAGGTGGCAGCCGCTCCGTGTAAAAACTGTTATCCAGTCAAATCCGGTTAGACCAGAAAAGTCGACCCCAAGTGACTTGGGAATAATAAAGGCTAAGAGAGAAGAAGATGCTTACCTAATGCAAGGCAAGTTTTTTTCTGAAGTAGTAGGCAGGAGTGTAATACCATAATAAGATCTGATACCCAAACTAGATCATTTTTCTTTGGTTATTTTGTAAGTAAATACTCAGTAAAAGCACGGATATTGGAAATGTGTCTGGCAGACAACAGTCGCGAAACACTGACCTGCTTTGCGCGCTTCTCAATTTTCGGAATCACACAACGCATTACACCCTTTCACCTGCTAATACGTAGAACGGTATTTGAAGCTAACTCACCGATTCCTAGGCTTTCCAAATTAGCAAATAAATATAGTGATATCGTAAATATACACGCAAACTCGCTTCGCACGTTTCAATCCCCACTTATAAAATATTGCAAAAACCCAACTGTATAATAAATAAATAAATAAAATAAAACTAACCCTGTGCTCTCCTTTTAGATTTAGTTTTACGTTTAGTTTATTTAATCAGTAAATACAATTAGTTAAACTGTGTTTCATCATTTTTTTTACGTTGGGGAATGCTTTGACGCATTTCGCATGTCGGACTCACCGGGGTAAAAGAAAAATGTTAAAATGATAAAGGACTTCCCGAAATACCGACTAAACCTACCACGGTGTTCCTCGACAAAACCGTAATCGACGGGGCCGCGCAAATCACTTTCACATGCGGTCGCGACCCTGCCGAGGTTTCGGCCCGCCGTATAAAACGGCAGGCCACTGCACAAATAGACCTACCCTTTGAGTACCACTAATTTAATCCCTACTGTCCCCCTAAGGGGGGACGGACACACGACACAGAGGCGTGCGTGGGAACACGCACGCCGCCTCTCGGACCTGGTGCTGATCGGGTGGCGGGCAGGCCCACGAAGCCCACCACTCCAAGGTCAAACCTCAGGGGGCTGGTGGTCATCTCGCGCCCTTCGGCACTCGGTTCTGCGGTTGGGGAGACGGTTTAAGCGCTCCCTCTCCCGTTCCGCCGCCTCCTTGATGTAATGACTTCCTCACAGAAAGAGGCGACGGCGTTCCTCGACCTCTCGCTCCGGACCATAGAATGAACCACGGCCGGGACCAAGAGGGCAACCATACCAACTGTCGCGATCAACTCACGGCGCTGCGATGCCCAGGCGGGGCAATCTGCCAAAGTGTGCAGCGCCGTGTCCTCAACAACGTCGCGGCAGTCGCCACAGTGGTGACAACCGGGCGTCTCTTGCCGACCTATGCGACAAAGGAACTGGCCAAAACAACCATGACCAGTCATTACCTGTGTCAGCCGGAGGGTGAGGACGCCATGCCGCCTCTCCAGCCACTCCTCAAAAACGGGTCTTACTGCCACAATTGTGGCGTGCTGGGCACTGGGGTGCACAAATCACACTTATAATATCTAACTTATGTGTCTACGATACATGCAACGGCGTATACGACTGTTGGCATCTCAAATAAATAAATAATGCTAGTCATAATTGAAAATCTATTCTGTCTTCCGCAGGTGAGTCGCTGTCACTCAACAGGTTAAAACAGAAACCTTTTGTGTACGTGTTTTGTTGAATGTTTTTAAAATAAAATGCGTTGGATAACCCTACTTTACATCGTCTTTTCTTCTGCGTAATATTTATTAAATTTGTTTTCCTTCCTGAAGTTATTATTTATAAAATAGAATGCACTTAAGTTAATACGTCTCGAAGACAATTACTTTGTCTCAAGATCCTCCCTTTGTGAAGTGTTTATATAATGATGGTTTGTTTGTCTTAATTTTATTATATTTCAAGATGCAGCTTTTGAAATTGTGGACTGTTAACATAGCTTCAGGCTTTTAGCGTCGGAGAAGAGCTTGGCAGAGGGGAGCAGTTTTATTTTCAAGTAATTTCTCTTGGACGTTATCATTGTACATAAGCCTATATAAGTCGATAACTGGTCGTAGCCCTGTCTTTCACATGACTGGTTATTCATTCAGCTCTTACCAGCCACCGATTATCACACTTTTAAATTAAATTTCAGCTTTAAATCAAAAACATATATTTTATAAAAAGATAATACTTAAGTCGTTTGATTTAGCAAAGTGTACAATTGTTTGCTATCCTGAATAAATAAAATAAAGAAAATATCACTTTTGTCCTAGCAAGTGAGCATACGTTTTTACCTACTCATTACATAATATATACAGTAAACAGCTTATTTAAAATTGCGTACTCCTTTTTGATATCGTATAGTACAATAAACTAAAAACAACAAAAAAACTAGCTGTCCCGACAGACATTGTACTCAACACACACAAAAAAAAAACTAAAAAAATTATCAAATTCGGTCCAGCTGTTTAGGAGGAGTTCAGTGACATACACACGTACAGTAGAATTATATATATAAAGATATGCATAGACTACAATAACCGATTATTATAATATGCTTGGTATGATTATGCCACCTTAGCAGATTAAAAAGAAATTAACCTGCAATAGCACATTTTTCTTTGTAACATAATGTATTCAAATATAATTATAATGTAACATGCAATTGTGTTTGACATGTTTTTTCGATATCGTGCTTTAACACTGTTACTTAAACAATTAGTTGATAATTATGTAACATTACTTATTAACTCATAAAGAATAATGAAAACATATTTATTATGCATTATAATATGTTAATTTTAACTGATTAGAAAATCGTTGTTAACTAGCCACGACTGGCAAATATGAATATCAGGGAGCAAAATTGTGAGGTACATTATTCTCTATCTTAATTTTTATCACTGCGTTAGGAATAAGGCAAAATGTAATGTAGTATTTTATAGATAAATAATAGTTAGAAAAATAATAATCAATCCAAATATCTTAAAAAGCACCCCACGTTTATTTACATTAATTAAAATTATTAAATTATTTTCTACTTTTTAAAGCGTGTCTTTCAGTTTTTTTAACTTTTATATATCTTTTATTTTTTATATATATTTTTTTATAAAAATAATATATAAATAATGAACTTTCTAAGATATTTTGATAACCCACACCCCACGCTTTTTTACATTAAAATTATTAAATCATTTTCTACTTTTTAAAGCGTGTTTTTTTAGTCTCTAAACTATTTTTTTGTTTATTTTGTTTTTATATTTTTTCTAAATTATTGTTTTGTCATCGGTCCTCAATAAGTGTGCAAAGTTTCAAATCAATCCGTCGGATTGAAAAGTGTGAAAATCACGTTCAAAAATTCCGTTACATAGATTCATAGATACATAGATACCAAGCTATTAAAAAAAAATATATAAAAGTCGTTAAAATAGAGCTTTCGCAAGTACAATAAAGCCTGCATCGCGGGGATCTTTAAACACATTCAATTTCAACAACAGACCCAAAGAACGACCCGAAACAACTATAGGTGTATCGCAAAATTTTTAGTCTCGAACGAGTATCAAAAACTGTAACATTTGGGGCAGTAGCAAAGTGCGAGGCGACTATTTCAACCACTACACCATCAGTACAGAGTACCATAACTGTGACATACAAATTTAACCAAAAAGTACCTCATAATTCATTTTCATTTTAGTTCATACATAGACACACATGCACATACCTCAAACGCGCAACACACATTCCTCTTAAAATTTATTTTTCTTCATATTTTATCTAGTTTTTTTTAATTTTATTTTTGTTAATTCTTTCAATAGCCTCGTAAATGTCATGTACAATGTCTTATACCCAATCTTCTTCTTCTCTCTTAGCCTTTATTATTCCCAAGTCACTTGGGGTCGGCTTTTCTGGTCTAACCGGATTTGACTGGATATCAGTTTTTACACGGAGCGGCTGCCACCTGACCTCCGCAACCCGAAGGCTAACGATATCCTAAGGCTAGACCAGTGTCAGGATATTAGAGGGTACTGACTTTCCCAATAACGACTGCCATAGATGTTCATGGCAGCCGGGACCAACGGCTTAACGTGCTCTCCGAGGCACGGAGCAGGCGATAATAGTCAATCAATACGCACATAATTTCGAAAAGTCATATAACTTCCGAAAGTCAGAGGTGCGCGACGTGGGTTCGAACCCGAGACCCTCTGCATTGCAGTCTGTTGGTCTCCCCACTGAGCTATCGCTACAATGTCTTATACCCAATATGTTATTTAATAGGCAAATACACGTACGAGTCCCGGATGGGGGCCGGTGATCCGTCACACAGGGGTCTCTCTAGTACGGACTCTAGTCTCTCACAAAGGATCTTTATTACCACCTATTTACTGTTTATCTACTGTAATATGCACATGTACGTGAACATTTGTGATGAAAGAAATAATAATGTATATAATGTGTGAACATGTGCAACAGGGGACCAACCACTACCTGAGATTTGACAAACCACAGATTCTCGCTAAAGAACACCGATTCCTACCAAGGATGCTTCGCGAGGCTATTGAAATCAAAAAACATCCTAATTTTAATAGAGAAGATGGTTGGAATATACCACCAGCTTGGGATCCAGTAATAAAAATAGTCAAACCCAAGAAGCAAACCACAGCTAGACTTCATGATACTTTGAGCTCATTCTGCGTAAATAGAAACACCAATGATTAAATTATGTTCGGGTACTTATAAATAACTACACTGGAACATTGAGATAACTACCATCTTAGTCTCCCCGTGACCATGGCTGCTGAAAAGCAACCGAAACGTCGAGGAAAGTGTAAAATTGAATTAAATCTAAATAGTTTTAATAGTTTTAATAATAATTCAATTAGCTTAAAAATTAGTTAAGTTTTATAGTAGTAGTAGTGTAACAGTTTTCAAAATTATGTAATAAAGTGTCAAATAAATAACGCGATAAAATCCGTGTATAGTAGTTTAATTTCAATGAAAGAAATAAAGTTTATTATTATTATTAGTTAGTTGCCGTGACTAGCTGCTTCGTAGTAGCCAGGATATATGCTTGTGATTATTCGTACCCGACTATAAGAACCCGAGATCGATCGTGGGTAGAGCAAAGTTTTATTAGATTTGTCTGTACCTAAGGATACTTTCATAGGCAGCACTAAGTCTGTTAATATAAACGGTAGACAATAATAAACACGCCTTGTACTACGTGGAACCTTAAAACATAATGGTAATATACAGGTATTTCATAGGTAGTAGAGCCTCGCTAATTTCAGCTTGAATGGGCCGGCTCGACTGGGGAAGAGCTACCCTCTCACAGAATATCGACGTGAAATAGCAGTATTCCTACTGTTGTGTTTCGTTCGGTGAGTGAGAGTGCCGGAGGCCCAATTACTTTCTATCCTCCTTCCCTCTCCTTTTCACTTCCTTTCCGAAAGAGTCGGCAACGCGCAAGTGATGCCTCTGGTGTTGCAGACATCCATAGGCTACGGTGACCACTTGCAATCAGGTGGGCCGTATGCATGTTTGCAAACTTAGTTGTATAACAAATAAAATACAGGCGTAAGTCTGCATTATATTATGCAAACTAAATCTTTAAGTACCGTCCTACATATTAACTTTCCAGGCATTGTCAAATACAAAACTAAAACTATCTTTAGTTATGCAATAAGGATATAACTTGGAAACGGCATAGTGCACTTATACTAACCAATTCTCTTTTGTCGAAAGAAAAACAACACAAGAATCCTAGCGATTTAATAATAAGCATGGGCTTTATGAATAGTTTCTAGTGACTCTTAAATCTTCATAGTTTACTCTTTTCCAATTGCTAAAATGTATCTATTGGTTTGTCTTTATATAACTCAAAAACAGAGCAACAATCCAAGTTGTTTTTCGGCGTGCAGATAGAGAAAGAGAAAAGAGGCAAAGCTATTTTCTAACAAAGCCTTTATACACATAATTTTTATGTGTGTGTATGTTATTGAACTCCTCTTAATCGGCTGGATCTTTTTTAATGACATTTTGGCTTAGATTCACAATTGATCTCGGTAGATGGTTTTTTAATTATTATTCATCTTTGGACCAAATAACGTCTGTCAGATCTGCTAGTTATATATATAATAGTTTAAAACTGTTAGCTCGGTAAAATCAAAGAGCGGGTACATAGTGGCATAATAATATAATATCAGACCTTTTTTTTTACGTGGGGTAATGCTTTGACGCATACCTCTCCGCGGGGCGACGGAGAGGTTATGTCGGGTTCACCGGGGGAGAGATACCCCCGTAATACCGACTAAACCTACCACGGTGTTCCTCGACATAACCATAGACGGCGGGGCCGTGCGAATCGCTTTCACATACAATCGCGATCCCGCCGAGGTTTCGGCCCGCCGCGCCGTGTGAAACGGCAGGCAACTACATAAAAAGACCCTCTACTGTCCCCTTGTAGGGGGACAAAAACACGACTCAGAGGCGCGCGTGGGAACACGCAGGCCGCCTCTCGGACCTGGTGCTGATATATAATATCAGCCCTGTCAACTTACACACTGCTGGGCCCGGGCCTCTTTTCAGTGTGATCCACAAATACTTTTTCCGAGAAAGTGCGGAAGATGTCTGTTCTAAAAAATATATTAATGATAAAGCTACAAAAACTGTTCTTCATCGTTGTCGTATTAAAAAAATCTTGGCTCACAAAACTAATATATTTTTTTTTTATTGCCATCGTTGGCAGACGAGCAAGTGGTCCACCTGATGGAAAGTGGTAACCGCTGCTCATGGACTTCAGCAATGTCAGGACACAGCAAAGCCGCTGCCTACCGTGAAAGAAGAACTCTCTTTAAACCTCGTTTGAAGAAGGACATATCATAGCGCTCGGGAAACACCGAAGCAGGCAGTCATTCCAGAGCTTTTTCTTTCTTTCAGAGATTCTCATAATATTGTCTTCTGTTTACGCGAATGTGACTCTTTGAAATTAAACTACTATATACGAATTTTATCGCGTTGAGAGACTCGTCGGAGTCTCCCCGTGACCATGGCTGCTGAAAAGAAACCGACATTTCGGGGAAAGTGTCAACTTAAATATAAATAGTTTTAATAATTTAATTAGCTTAAAAAAATAATAGTATCTAGTAGTAGTAGTGTAACAGTTTCTAAATCCTGTAATAAAGTGTAAAATAAACAACGCGATAAAATCCGTATATAGTAGTTTAATTTCAATAATATGATTCTGCTTAGGTACTACAAGATGTCGCTCGACTTGAATATCGTCATAAATGTGAACGTTTTACACAATTTTTTAGTTTCTAGTATATTCGCTTGCAGTCTTATTAAACGTAACTGCATTTTCATGTTAATCACGATAAGTAGCTTTTGAAAGTTCAGTCATTGGAGAGGACGATGACCTAGCTAGTTGGATATTAAATATAAAGTATTGCAATGCCTCGTTCGGATTTTCGGATGGTATATTTTCATTAAGATTTACTTTAAAATGACAACTCTCGCACGAGGTTTAAATCCTGTGTCACGAGGGATTTTACAAACATTCAAATAACGGACACGAAGACGCCTAGACTCGGAACAATTATTTGTAGATCCCACAAGTTTTGCCCCGTGTGGGATTCGAACCCACAACACTCGATGCAATGGCAGTGGCGAGGCGACCGCTTAAACCACTACGCCATCCGTGCAGTCAATTTAAATATAATTATCGACCACCTTGGTAGTACCTTGGCTACCTGTGTTAAGTCTCGGGTTCGACTCCCGGGTCTGGCAAAGTATTATTAGGCTGTGCTGTCAAAAAATGTCCAGTACCCTATGTCCCTTTCTGTTCCCCTGACATGTATGCGAAATTTCATAATGATCAGTCGAGTAGTTAGCGTGACAGTGAAACAAACAAACAAACTCACATTCGCATTTATAATATTCAGTTCAGTGTACAATACGCAGTCGGGGTCACTGAGCGCGGAAGCAGCGTGCGCGGCGGCAACGCCGAGCGCCGCGTATGCGCACCTCACGCGCCTTGACTCGTTGGCAGTTAGGAAAGCGTTGGCTGCTCTCCCTCCTAAGCGCTCGGTAGGACCTGATGGTATTCCGCCATTTATAATTAAGGATTGCCATATGGCTTTAGTTGAACCATTACTACACTTGTTTAATACGTGTATAACTACTGCACGTTTTCCCGATCGTTGGAAAATTACGCGGGTGGTACCAGTACCAAAGGGTCGGGGTGATACTAATGTTATTGACTATAGACCAATAGCGGTGTTGAGTGCTACGGCTAAGGTGTTCGAGATGGCTGTTCACAATTACTTATATACACAAGTAAGTCCTTATTTGTCTGATGAGCAACACGGTTTCCGTCCTGGTCGTAGCACGATGGGAAACCTGTTGCACCAGATGACACAGCTGGTACCGGCAGTGGACTCTGGGCTGCAGGTCGATGTAGCTTACCTTGACTTCTCGAAGGCGTTCGACACAGTCGACCATGATGCTTTACTTTTGAAGATGGCGAACATCGGTTTTACACTACATACACTTAAATTTTTTGTTAGCTACTTAGGTGATAGACAGCAATATGTAGACTGTGCAGGACACTGTTCCGAGCTGTACTACACGAGATCAGGCGTCAATCAGGGCAGCAACTTAGGTCCGTTTTTATTTATTATTATGATAAATGATCTGCCAAGGGTCGTTGGTTCAACATGTTTACTGTTCGCTGATGATCTCAAGATGTCTGTGCTCGTTAAAGACTCTGCTGACTGCGATTTATTGCAGAGGGACTTAGACAGAGCTGTTGAGTGGAGCCAAGAGAATAAACTTTTTTTCAATGTGTCTAAATGCTCGATACTGTCATTCACACGTTCACTTACTCCGATTCACCACCAGTACGTAATGGACGGCGAGCCGCTGCAGCGTGTGGATGAGGTAAAAGATCTAGGCGTACGTTTTACCAATGATTTACATTTCAGGAAACACATATCTGATATTTGTAAAAAGGCATATCGAAATCTGGGGTTTATTTTACGGCAGGCGAATGACTTCACAAACATCAATGCTCTATAGGCTTTATATGAGGCTCTTGTGAGGAGCCATCTCGAACATGGTGCGGCTATTTGGAGTCCTAGTGAGACTAAATACTCATCTATGATTGAACGTATTCAGAATAAATATATCAGATTTATATATCTTAAACAGTATGGAGTATACCCCGGGTATCCATTGTTATATCCGTCATTATTTGTCCTCGGTATGGTAGGATATCATAAATTAGAATTAAGGCGTGAAGCTGCACTAGTCATTTATTTGTTTAAGGTATTACGTGGTGGGATACAATATCCACCTATTTTATCTCAGATTAACCTATGTGTTCCGAATGATTACGTGCGACGACGACGGAGGCCCGAGCTCCTTGCTGTGCCTCGCGCGCGCACCAACCTGCTTCAAAGGGCGCCGCTCACGCGTGCGTTGCGCGCGCTCAACGCGGTGTCTGATGTTGTCGACATATTTACATGTTCATTGAGCGAACTCTCTAAGGTTACTTGTCATGTGCTTAGTTATAGGTAGTAATAGTTATAATAATTAGTTTAGTACATTTAAGCATAAAATTATTGTCTGCGTATACCGTATTGGTAAATCTGTAATGGTATATGTGAGTATGTTATAAATAAATAAAAAAATAAATAAATAAATATTAGTTAAAATTTATACCAGTTTATATTACAGTATTTATTTTAGTCCATTCTCTCAATGTTTCTTTTCTCCTACGTTACATTAAATATAATTATAATGACTGAAAGTAATTTGGAAAAGAGAGCTTGTTAAAATTTTAAATCACTTTTTTTTTGTTTGGATGTTTAACACAATACGTAAATAGTTTTCTATTACATGCAGTGTACACTCATAGACAAACATAAAACATCTCTAATTTAAACATCGTATACTGAAACGTAAAATAAAATTAAGATAACTGAAAAACTGTTTAATTACTTTAAGTGCAGTTGTAAAACTAATAAAATATATTAACATTGTGGTTGCCACTAATGAGCGAATTGTTGAAGTAAAATGAAGTATCCAGTTAAATATTTATGGCATGGAATGAAAGATTTCAACCCAAGATACACTATACTGCGTTTAAATATCACCTTTCTGGACATTAAGATGTCATCTGACACAAAATGGAAACGTGATATCTAAATTATAAATAAATAAATCACACTCACTCATATTGAAAATTGTACACTATCGTTCTCTATCATGTCCAGTGTGTCACTCTTTTCAGAGTGAACACATTTTCGATTTAAATACGGCGAGGCGACATCTACGATTTATATCTTTACGTACTCAATCCTGAATTAAACGATGACGCACCTTATATTGAGCCCTGAGTGCCCCAACCATTGCACGTATGAAGACATGACGACCTCGATGGCGTAGTGGTTAGTGTAACCGACTGCCACGCCTGAGGTCGCGGGTTCGATGCCCGCACAAGTCAAACATTTGTGTCCATGAACATGGAAGTTTATCTTGGTCTAGGTGTTTATATGTATAATATGCAAGTATTTACAAAAAAAAAAGTATATGTGTATGTTTATCTATTGTCTAGTACCCATAGTACAAGCTCTGCTTAGTTTGGGCTAGGTAGTGTTGTGTGTATGTTATAGAATAGTATAATTATAATGATGATTGCTTCAGACGATGCAATCAAGGTGATGATAATGCATTGGTTGCCACCGAAACGCTAAGAAGAAAATCGTGAATTAATAAGCTGGCAGTCAACTGGAACTTTAAATACTAGAGGAACTAATTAAAAAAGAACGAATATCTCACTAGTACTTTTGATCTATTTCTTACACATCGCTTTTATCATAGCGATGTATGTACACGGTTCCATTGGAATTATATTCGAATATATTTTGATACTATATATACATAGGTATGTGCGCTAAGTCCTTGCCTTCGTGACGCAGCGGTAGTGAATGCGACTGCTGTGCATGAGGTCTCGGGTTCGAATCCCGGGTCGGGCCAACAAAAAGTTATTGGGTTTTTCTGTTAAGAAATCTCAATACGAGCCCGGAGTTAGGAAGTTGGCGGTGTTAGACACCCCCGTGCCTCGGAAAGCACGTAAAGCCATAGGTCCTGCACCTGATCTCTCTCCGGTCGTGTCGGATTATCCGTCCCATCGGATCATGAGAGTTAGGGAACAGAGAGTGCACTTGTGTTTGCGCACATACTTGTGCACTATAATATCTCCTGCGCAGTTGGCCAATCTCCGTTAAGATTGGCCGCCATGTCCGAAATTCGGTCTGGAGGACATTATTATAAGTCCTTGTGCGTGCAAAGTAGGTACACTATATTATTAATCTGTCTTTTTAAATAAGGGGTTTTTATCCACAAGTGTTTTTTTGTTTCCCTGAGTGGAATGCTTTGACGCATACCTCTCTGCGAGGCGACGGAGAGGTTATGTCGGGCTCACCGGGGGAAAGATACCCCGGTAATACCGACTAAACCTACCACGGTGTTCCTCGATGTAACCACAATTGGCGGGGCCGCGCGAATCACTTTCACATGCAATCGCGACCCCGCTGAGGTTTCGGCCCGCCGCGTCGTATAAAACGGCAGCAGGCCACTCACGAAAAGACCTACACGTTGGTCACTTAACCCTACTGTCCCCTTGAAGGGGGACGGACACACGACACAGAGGCGCGAGTGGGATTACGCACGCCACCTCTCGGACCTGATACTGAACCCAGTGGGCAGGCCCACGAAGCCCACCACCCCCAGGTAAAACCTCAGGGTGGCTGGAGGTCATCTCGCGATCCACAAGTATACCCGAACATAATTCAATCATTGGTGTTTCTATTTACGCAGAATGAGCTCAATTGTATCATAAAGTCTAGCTGTGTTTTGTTTCTTCTTTACATAACGCAAATACAACAACACAAGAATTCTTGCTCTTTTATATGTATTTACAAAAATAAGTATACATGTATATTTATCCATTTTCTAGTACTTATTGTCTAGTAGAAGCTCTGTTTAGTTTGGGCTAGATGGTGTTGTGTGTATCTGGTAGAATATTATTATTCTCTTTATTAATATTTCTTCCTAATAATTACATTTTTTAATAAATATATAGAAACTATACATATTGAAAAATATAAAAACTAAAATGACCCACCGACATCGGAAACAGAGTCCAAGCTGCCGGTGGTTAGGTCCCCAGAGAGAGGAATCTCCTCACAATATGTGCCGTGTCGAGTAGTACTGCCTTTTGCATCAAGGACTTGATCCAGCCATCTAACGCGAGCCTCTGCAGATGGTGGTCGAGGCTCATAGGTATTAAACCATTGACTGTAATGAATCGGCACAATTATCGCCGAGTCCACACGCCACATGTCCACAATCTCGTGAGCTAGGTCCAAGTATTTCAATTCTTTTTCTTTTTCAGCTTTCACAAGATTCTCGTCATTATTATATTGTGAAGGTACTTGACTAGCCGTGTTGCAACGGTTTATGGTGAAAAAAGCTAGACCTATCAATTGTTGCAATAGCAGATATAATTAAAAACCTAATGTGTCTGACCACACGTGTACCACTGGCACTTAATAGGTTAAATGTATCCCCGAGGTGCCCACCTTCCTAAATCAAAAATACACATTGATAAAACATTGAAATAATTTTGCTAGATTGCTTTTCTAGGCAATGGCTTCACGCCATTTTAGCGCAATATTTCTAGAGCAACCAAAACTAAAGCCATTCTACATAAAATCTACAGAATATTACAATGTACAGTAACCCAAACAATCATTATTAAAAACCCAACACTACTTAAAAAACCTGAACATATTTTAGTACTTATTTCTTTAAGTCTTTTCTTATTCAAGACAAGTTCTTATAGTGTCAGTACAGTCTTAAATTTGCCGATAATCTGCAATAAAATCAAAAGTTTGGAGATAAAGAAAGAAGTGCTACTTGTTCAAAGTTTTTATACTGACACCGAAGCTATAAAAAAGTGTTTTAACAACTGTTTAAACATGTCTAGTGTTCGAAAGTTTTTAAATTGTAGGGACTACATGTTTTATACGTAGTTGATAACGGTCTACAGAGTGTAGAAAAAGTTGGAGCTGTTTAAGGATCGTGTAGCCACAAAAAAATACGTTAAAAAAGTAGCTAACTAAAGTGTGAGACAATAGAGACACTCACACTCGTGCGTATAGCTTGCCATTATTTGGTGACAGTATGAATTATTTTGCCTTATTCGTACTTTGTAGAATTTTTGTGTATTCGCGGCTCTTCAGCCGCAAAAGCATAATCTGTACTTCGATATATAAAACCAAAGATCGAAAGAGTGACAAAAAAAAATAGGTCCGATTGCCAACATCCGTACGACGCGAAGGCACCGCTGATTTCACACCAGCACCTAAGCCAGCACCCAATCTGTGAACACAGCCGCTAGGAGACAATGTCGTCAAATAAATAAGAAACCCATACCTTATAATATAAATTTCTTGGTATCGTGGAATTCGATGATTTACTTACTACATTTTCATTTAAACAGTTAGATTAAACTACGGACTACAATCATGGCTTGTCTTGATATTAATGTACATGTAAGTGGATGCTCCTATTTACCATACTGCTGCTTTAGAGGCTACCATCAAATTTTATTAAATGCTTGAGTATGTTCAGTAGTCGTTAATGGAGAAATGGTTGCAGCACCTTACAGCTCTTAAGATTTGTAAACAAAAACTTGGCGATTAAAAAGAGTGACCATGAGTTTCTTGCCCGTTCTTCTCATGAGCCCTACACCCTTGCTTTGCTGAACGTGGCAGTAAATTTAAATTCGCAGGAAAAAAATAGTGTAACTTTGACATTCATAAGTGTTACCTTGTAACCTAATCTGAATAAATTTATTTTGAATTTTAGGTTTTTTTAAATTTTTCAAACACGAATGAGACTTCTTGTTTCTGGTATTTGATTTACCTACATAATACATATGTATTAGGGAAATCCAATATCAAACGTCCAAAAACATTTATTGTTCTTTAGCCTTAATCTAAAAAATCGCATATTTGTTCATTGTCTTTAATTACATACACTTAAATAATCTCACAAGTTTATTCTCTAAAATGACCGTCTACTGCAAACATAAGCGCAAACTGTTCAGAGCCAACAAACCAATTTTGTCAGCTTCACCAATTACACAAAAAATACAATAACATTTTCTTAGTGTTATATTACTAATTGATTTCTATAAATCCAGTTAGTTACACCATTTTAAGTAATAATAATGTCAGCCATGTATAAAAACTATTCCAGTGCTGGGCCCGAGCTCCTCCTCAGTGTGAAATACTGGCTTATTGGTGGGTTAACCGAGCTTACACATCTTCAAGAATATTATGGAGGTTCCTCACGATGTTTTCTCTCACCGTTAAAACAAGCGATAATTATTAACTATTTAATACGCAATATAACTTCGATAAATCATAGGTGCGTATTTGGGGTGGTACTCGAGACCTCTGTCAGTCCAACGGTCTCCCATTAGTTTATTGCCACTTATCATATTGCTTGCTTTTACGAACTAAGCTAATCTAAGAAAATCAAGTCGCTATTTCCCTTCAAATTATCCTCAACCACGACTACCTTGGATACAAACTTCCTAAACAAATTGAACGGAAATAATTTTCTTTTCTTTCTTGCAAACCGACAATTGCTCATTAATTTTTGAGCAGTTCAATCCCAAGCCTTTTTCTTTTTACGTTGCCTGAGCTCTAACACTTCTCAACAGCTTGCTTGTGGGTAATGAATGGACGTTTCAGTGTTCGGAACGTAAGAAATGTAAAAAGTAAAAATACGTTTTGTGTGAAACTAGTCTCATTTTCACCTTTAAAACCTATTACTGGCGAGTTCAATATAATTATGTGAGAATGTTCGAGGAAGGAAGAAAGAGAATTAAATACATTAATTAATTATGCAATTTGCATATTCGAGAATTAGATTAAAATTTCTAATTCGGACACGTCATCAGCGCTCACAAAAACTGATGCTGTATACTGACCTAAACAGGTAGTAAAAAAGACAAAACAAGTAATTACTTACATTCAATTGTAATCAGTATTCATCTATCTGATAAGAAATTCGCTGTAACTGCCGTAATTTAAGTGCACATTATGTACAAACCATTCCACAGTAACAAAAAGTATAAATTAATAAAGAGTTTTTGTTAGGCACAGTGTCCAAATAATATGACCACATCTCACTGTTACACGCTGTAGGTATATCCTGAAGGGGTAGACAACAACCAAAATATTAACCATACGGATCGCCTGGGGCAAAGCGTATCCATAATCACTTGCAAATGGAGCATCATACGCGTATTGCCGGCCCTAGAGAAAAGAAATGAAAGATAAGACATAGACAAGAGAGAAAATAGGAGTGGGGATATGTCAGCTTCTAGAGTTCTTACTTATCCGACGAAACGCAGTAACATTGTTTGCTTTAGGTACATATATAACCTTTCGATATGCCCAGAAAGGATAGGCAAAATGCGAGCTTCTAGAACACTTACTTATGACGAAACGCAGTCGCAGTGTTTCAACAATTACACCAGTTACCTGTAAAATAGTGTTACTTCCCTCAGCAAGTTTCATTCGGTGTACTACAAAATAATTTACAAAGGCCAGTTTTCCGCTCAGTCATTGCGCAATCGCTCTTGTCCGATCCAGGAACCGAACATAACAATTACTAGTAAACGCTAACACTTATACCAATAGACCATTAAGAGAACTACTAAAGTAATTCAAAGCTTATATCCATGTATTATATTTATTGCTTATCCAATAATATTTAATGTTCAGAAGATTTTTTCTGCCTGCCATCTTGGAAGATTAAAAACAATACAGTTCCCTTGGGCAGGAGGGACCATTAAACGAAGACAGCATAAGGTATTTTATGGGGCTATAACGGAGATCGTCACAGATCTTGCACGAATAGCCTTTTGGGGCATTCGCTTTGTATGGTCTAAAGTAAAAGAGTAAACGAAGATTTTTTCAGAAGGGACTTCTGAAGAAACTTAAGAAGATAACATAAGAAAGCTTATAAGTATTTTGAAGTTGAAGTGCTTTAATTACGGTTTTTAACGGTTTATGCCAAACATAACTTATTACTATTAATACAGTCATTTGGTAGTTTTACCTGGAAAGTATTCCGAGAGTTTTGAAAATTAGTAGTATTATATATTTCAATGTGCTCTTTCCAAATTTCCACTTTGCCACCTCGTACCTCTGCCGTTCGCGCCACCATATTAGAAAAATGGCGCATGATATCAGTTTTTTGACAATATCTCCTTTCCAACTCATGTAACAATAAAAAAATCTTATACAAAATTAAACTAGAGAAATATTCCTACAATTTATGTAACAACACTCTTTTTGGATAATCTATACTTTTGGCGTACGAGCAATGTAAAGTTTTATTCATCTACACCAACAGCTGGAAACTACGCCAAATTCTGGAAGTGGAAAATGTATACTCACAATCTGGCGGCACTGGGAATAGTATAGTTATTTTATGTAAATATACGAAAAACACTTGTTGTTGTGAATGAATAAAAGTTTACGGCGCCCGTATACCAAAACTATAGATTTTACAAAAAAAATGTTGTTACATAAATTGTAGGAATTTTTCTCCACTTTAATTTTGTATTACCTACATGTTTTTATCGTAAAATGAGTTGGAAAGGACATATTGTCAAAAAACTGCTATCAGGCGCCATTTTTCCAATATGGTGGCGCGAGTGGCACATGGTACGAGATGGCAAAGTGGAAATACAGACAGAGCACATCGAAATCTATAATACTACCAATTTTCAAAACTCCCGGAAAACTTTCCAGGTAACACCTTTATTTCGGACCAAATGACTGTACTATATTAGAAATTATTCAAAACTATTTGCCATTACACTTATTCTTAAAGCTTTTGCTTAGCTTTCTTTTATGTAAATTATTAATTTCAAGTGGAGATTGAGAGGGGAGGCCTTTGCCCAGTAGTGGGACACAAAAGCAGGCTGAAGAAAAAAACATTTTTATTTCAACAAATAAATCTGTAGTAACAATACTATATGATGGCTATTAAATAACTTAATAATGCATGCAAATAACTACATACACATACATATTTTGAACCATTATTCGTTTATGTTCTTACTAGATGTATGATGCCCGCGGTTTCACCCGCGTTTATGATTACTGCGCCGCCCCCGTGGGTGATAGCGTGATTTTATATGGCTATATAAAATCACGCTATCACCCACGGGGGAGGCGCAGTAATAAGTTATAGGCTTAACCTTCCTCGATAAATAAGCTATCCAATAATAAAACAATTTTCAATTCGAACCAGTAGTTTCTGAGATTAGCGCATTCAACCAAACAAACAAACTCTTCAGCTTTATAATATTAGTATAGATGTTAAGTGAATAGTTGTTATTCTTAATCTGAATAAATATAGTTCAAGCAGTAAAATTTTAATTATCTAACGTTGAAAGATTTTAATAATTACTAAAGAAGTAGAAAATAAATAGTGAAAATAAAATAATAGAAACGTTGTGAATCTAGCTGTGGTAAAACCACAGCCGCCGCAAACCCGCTACTTTGAGCTCATTCTGCGTAAATAGAAACACCAATGATTAAATTATGTTCGGGTACTTTGACATAACTACACTGGAACATTGAGACAACTACCATCTTAGTCTCCCCGTGACTATGGTTGCTGGAAAGCAACCGAAACGTCGGGAAAAGTGTAAACTTAAATATAAATAGTTTTAATAATTTAATTAGTTTAAAATTTGTAAATTTTAATAGTCTACTACTACAGTAGTGTAACAGTTTTCAAAACAATCATTATGTAATAAATTTTTAAATAAACAACGCGATAAAATCCGTATAAAGTTGTTTAAATTCAAGCATAAAATCAATTTTCAAAAAATCTCTGCTACGGCTGGACTTATTTTGACAGGACTTTCACTAGATAGATAGCTGATGTTATAATAAGTAGCTGAAGGTGCTTTTATTATAGAAAAAGATTAGGGAATCGTGAACAAAAATTTATTTTTTGTTAAATTCTGTGCGGGCAAAGTCGTAGGTGACAGCTAGTATATAATAAAATTATAGTTTTAATTGTATTGATATTTAAAGATATAAATTTATTTATCTCAACATTTTGATTGATATTCAAGTTGGCCAAAATAACGGCATCTAGTCCAATAATGTATTATATACAATGTCCGGTAATTAATGGATAACCTTGAAATGTCTTGTAGTAGAACTGACGGCCGACGGCCGAGAAAAATAATAATTAAAATAGTGCAATAGCTATACTTTTGACTGTCTATCTATTAGCATAATTAGTGTATAATAATAAAACAACAAAAACCGATGGCATTCATTCATTTATGGTCGTAATATACAAGAAAGTTAAATATAGTAACTACAAAAAAATCGCAGGCAGTATGTAGTAAGGGTAGATTTTTTTATAATTTTTCTGAACGGCCGTCCGTTCTACTATAAGACATTTTAAGATTATCCATTGATTACCGGACACCCTGTATATGTAAAATACCAAAATTCTAAGGGTTTTATTCATAAAAAATATCTGACTGAAGACTTAACATCGCACTCTTAATAAAACAGAGACTTATCTCAGTATTTTGGATTAAACAAATTTGAACTCTATTGCAATGATTTAACACAAACATAATATTCGAAATTAGCATATACAATTAGAGTCCAAATTGCCTTACTTTCCAAATTTCGAGTTAAGTCGCTGTTTTATTAAGAGTGCGATTATGATGATAAGTTAAAATACTTATTATATCAAATAAATACATAATAGAAATTGAAATTAAACTACTATATACGGATTTTATCGCGTTGTTTATTTGACACTTGATTACATAATTTTGAAAAAGAGGGACCCGTGACCAAGGCTGCTGAAAAGCAACCGAAACGTCGAGAAAGTTTAAAATTAAATTAAATCTAAATAGTTTTAATAGTTTTAATAATTAATTTTATAAAAATGTATAAATAATTTAATTAGCTAAAAATTAGTAAAGTTTAAAAGTAAAAGTAGTGTAACAGTTTTCAAAATTATGTAATCAAGTGTCAAATAAACAACGCGATAAAATCCGTATATAGTAGTTTAATTTCAATGAGTAATATTCGCGTAAACAGAAGATAATGTTACATAGTAGAAATCTTTATTAATTATTTTTCGTAATCCTCTATTTTAGAGCGTTGTTACTTATACAGCATCGTTATAAGACAATCTAGAATTCTCATTATTGTAAGCTATACATTTTAGAATTTTTACTTATTACGATGTTATAACCCTATTGTAAGTTTTATGAATATGGCCGTAAGAGTACTGCATAACATCAAAAAGTTGTTAAATTAGGCTACACTCCTAATAACCGCTTGTACCACACTTAAGCGGGAGTCTTAAAATCGTGTCCAAGACAGCACTAACGTTGCCAATAAAAATAACTACGGCCTTGACCCCTTATCTTTACGACCCCACACACCCCCGCACTTTTCAGCCAGCGGAATGATCAGTAACTCTAAAAATAAATGTCGTATCAAATATATGACTAAACCTGTAATAAAAGTAGCTTCTTCGAGATTATTAGCCGTGTTCTGTGGAGAATTCTTTGCTACGTTGTTTCCATAGCATAAGTTTGTGGTCGAAAATATCAAATCTGGGATCTGCTATCGCTTTTACATGCATCTTCTATCGCTTTTACTATGGAGAGTGCTCCGAGGAATTGTTCTGACTGATCCCTGCCGCCTCTTTTCGCCATCGTCCTACGCGACAGCATTTTCATCCCCATCATTTAGATACGCACAGTTGTGGAATGCAAACACTTCACAACTGTGCATTTCTCCAGAAATATTCTGCCTTGCACAACAAAACTGTGGAATGAACTGTCGCCTGCGGTATTTTCAGACTAATACAACCTTCAATCTTTCAAGAAAAGAGCCTACTCCTTTTTAAAAGGCTGACAACGCACTTGTGACTCCTCTGGTGTTGCGAGTGTCCATGTCCAGCGGTAATCACTTACCATCAGGCGATCGGCCTGCCCATTTGTCTCCAATACCATAAAAAAAACTAGAACCATAATATTCCTTAAAGACTGATTTTCCAGTCCAGTAAAAAGAGTCACAAGAAAGATTCGTCCTATGAGATAAGGCACATTTCTGCTACCCCTTCGGAGGCTTACAGTCGTAATGCTATTTTATACTTGCCGTCTGTGAATGATACATACTCGTGGATATAATATAATCGACAATTAAAACTATTTTTATTGGAAACGTGTAAATTTTTAGTTTAAACCACAAACACTGTGGTTTAACGTGAATAGAGACAGGTTGTAATTAAAATGTCACTAAAAATACATGTTTTTCGATGTTGACATTTTATAGTCAGGTAGTAACATATTCTTATGACAAGAAACGTATGTAATCTTTACTGGTTTTTGTTCGCGGCTTCGCCCGTGTGAATCCCATGGAAACACGAAACCGAGATAATAGGGAACCTATGTCCTTTTACAAGTCTTTCATTTCCTACCACTTGCACTAAAACTAACTTAGCCTGCCTAAAAATGATATGGTACAAATTTGGTTGCATCTAAATATGCGTAGCTGTTAAGAAGACACAGCAGGATATCCAGCCTAGAGTTTTATTTCAAGGAGAACAGTCTAAAGGGAGAAGTATCTCTACCTAATAAAAGATCACAGCTAAACAAACTTGACATGTGTTACAGTAAAGTACAGACCCCTTTAGGAGAAGCTGTGTTGTTAGCAGGGTCTGATAGCCTTTGTCGGTCGGTAACCCAGAATGACAAACCTGATGTAGCACGCGACCATGGGCTGTGGCAACGGCTTACCATCAGGCGGACTTTATCTTTATTAGCTATTATTGTATGAAAACCGGCCAAGTGTGTGTCGGACGCACACACCGAGGGCTCCGTGCAAGTAAACTGCATATATCATTGTAATCGCAAAAATATAAATACCTAATGTAGCAAACAATAATTGACGATTATTTCCTTTTACTTTTGCTATAAGACACTGCTTTTTGGAAAATTTATGATATTAGGTCAACGAGATAAAATTTTGATGCCATTAGGAGTGTCAAAAAATGGGATATTAACGGATGTTTCTTTTGATTGCGTTGACTTAGAAATTTGATTTTATCACAGTTCTAAGTTATTGCAGACCTAAATATGTGTATGATATTAATTTTAACTTGATACCTTCACGTGTTTCTGATAAAATCGTTCTTGATAGACAGATAATGAAGTGTCCTATAAGGGTACCTGTTTCCTTTTGTGGTACAGAACTCCAAATATGAACTGAAACATAGTACTATACCCCTCTGACTGATTCTTTGAGCATATACAAGCGAAATACTAAGTTAAACCTTAAACTGTTTAACATTTCCCAGAAGTCGTTAAACCCAAATATGTAGAACCTTTAGAACATCTACAAATTACGCCTCACACAATGCTAGCACAACGGAATTTCAACAGTATAATATCAAGCAAAATTACAATAAGGAATAGGCACATTACTTAGCAAGAAGCCTGCGAACATGATCATTAGATTAAAACAAAAGATCTACCCACATCATAACAGACGATGTCTCTTTCATATAGAGATTGAGCGATAGAGCCTTTGAGGCCTACATAACTGGGTACGTTTTGCAGCGCCTAATAAGTAGTGATTCGTCATCATTTCAACGTGACTTCATAAAAACTTTCATGTCTGGTATAAAGATTTTGGATTTTAAAGCGATTGAAGCGCTTTAGAAAACCTTTTCTAACAATAGTCAGTTTAATTTATCTTGTTACAGAAATATAACAACGTATTTCTGCACGTGGTGCCAAATACTGATAATAAAAATACATAATAATTCATGCTTCAAAAATTGGTTTTTCAACGCATATAGCCGTACTGGTAAAAAAAAGATGGTAGTTGCAATATCTGGAAAACCTTGAAAATAAGCAATGAAAAGAAAGAAACGGCACAGCTGTACTAGCTGTATGAGCCACCGGTATTCTTACTAATCGAGTGACACTGAGAAAAAGCGCTACTATGTCCATATCGGGTTTCTATGAAGCCAGATCATTAGATAACTTAGGCTTAATCTCAAAAAGCAAAATCTAAAACCAACATATCAAAGATTAAATAATAAAAAGCGCTTACCGCTTGAACTGCATTAGGCAGTCTGATGTCGTCACTCGCAAAGGCATCGTTTCACGTAGTAATGAATAGCTCCAATTAGTGAGAGACTGCCGTTTCAACGACACTCATACCGCGCAGCACATTTACAGCCGACACGACACCGGCAAGTACAAAAATGGATGCGTCTGACTCGTGCGAATATACTCCATGCAGATATAACTGCTCTGTATTGTAAAGCCTTTTGGAATGTAGCATCCGTGCTTATAGCTAGTTTGTTTCATTTAAAAATAGAATGGTTTAAGCGTTGGTAGACTTCTATGTAATTACTGTTAAGCTAGTACTACTTATGAAAAGAAATAAAAAAAGAATTGTACTATTAAGAAACTTGTTGTTAGCGATAGTGACTGAAAAAAAAGTGAAAACTATTTAACAATAGGTACATCTTAGAAATACCTTGCTCGAAGCGACGACCGTGGATCTGACGAATATACACACGCATATTTGTGTCATGGGATCTATGAGACTGCGTACTAGTATAAAAAACCTTTATTGAAAAAATATATATTTTTCAGATACAGATTGGCTGCTTATTAAGGCTGCCTATCTATGTCCGAAAAATAACTTAAGAATGCTTTATTTAATTATTTAAAATTAATATCAGACTGATTATTTACAGAGGAATGGCGTGTATGAGGAATGTGATGAAAGTGAATGAAGCCAGAGAAGTGTGTCAGGATCGTAGCAAATGGAAATCCGTAGTCTCTGCCTACCCTTCTGGGAAACAGGCGTGAATCTATGTATATGTATGTATATATTTACAAAATGTTTCACTTCCGTAAAGTATGATAAATACTTTGAAATTTGATAGTACTGATAGACAATTATTATGTATGATGCACGATACAAACTTTGAAGTACCCGCTATTTAAATGAAGGCATGCGAGGTAAATTAAGATATCTATAATATAACCAATTTTATTAAAATTGCTGCCTCCTTTCGCATTCCTAACTAATAACTACTCGACAGATCATTCTAAAATTTCGCTTACACGTTGTGAGAAGTACAGATAAGGACATAGGGTACCTTTATCCAGTAAAATAAAATTATAACCATATAAAGGCAACTATAATTTTAATTACATTGCTTTATAAATTAAATCTTCCTGTAACGAAAAAGCAACCAAGCAAAATGTTGTCCGTGGCAAACTTAAATATATAAATCTACTAGCTGTCCCGACAAACGTTGTTCTGTAAAGGCGAAAACAAAAAACCCATATCTAAACCATCCTCGAATCCACATGAACACATACAACATTTTTTATCAAAATCGGTTCAGCCGTTTAGGAGAAGTTTAGTGACATACACACGTACAGTAGAATTATATATATAAAGATACTAATATTATAAAGCTGAAGAGTTTGTTTGTTTGAACGCGCTAATCTCAGGAACTAAAGGTTCGATTTGAAAAATTATTTTAGTATTGCATAGCCTATTTATCCTGGAAGGCTATAGGCTATATAACATCACGCTACGACCCACGGGGGCGGCGCAGTAACGATAAACGCGGGTGAAACCGCAGGAACATCTAGTAATTAATAAAGGTTATAAACGAAATATATTGCGGTCCAATTCGTTTAAGGTAGTTTAATTTCTATATGTAGATATAAACTATACCTTCGACTGCACGGATGGCGTAGCGGTTTAGATGGTTGCCTCGCCACTACCATTGCGCCGAGTGTTGTGGGTTCGAATCCCACACGGGACAAAACTTTGTGGGATCCAAAAATGGTTGCTCCAAGTCTGGAAATACTTTGTGTCCCTTATTTTAATGTTTGTAAGATCCCCACACATAAATTATTCCTAGATGTCCTTTTTAAAAGAAAAAAAAATGAAACTTCATAAGTAGATATCGATATGACACGAGAAATCTGCTGAGCCTATAACACTTTACGTAACGGGGAATTGTATCCAGCACCTTACAATATGTAAGAGATGCCATGTAGTCCAATATAGATGTTACCGAAATCAATTAATCAGCGTTACGAAAATAATTTTCCCCTTAATTTCATCCGTAAATTTAAACTTCGTAACAACGCGACTATTTCTCACCATTTCCGTCGGCCATTAGAATTTTTCTTAACAAAAGTCATTAAAAGTTAAAAAAATACGGGCGCTGATCATTTAGTTATTTACTTTGACGGTTATTTCTTAACTTTTGGTTTTTAATAAATCTCTTTAGAGACCACCACGGTTTTGTTAAAAGTTGTTACAAAACTTCCGCTATCAGATAATATTAGGTCTTTTTCTATAAAATTACTGTTATATATATATATATATATATATATATTATTGTGAATTTTGTGAAGCCTACTTCTATTGTGAAGTTATTTTGGAAATCTATTTATATATCGCGTAAATGCCACACATGCCCACAGCATGTGATAGTAAGGTGTAATTATAAGGTCGTATATGTGACCTTGAGGGACCCTGAAATAACATCACGCCTTCAAATTTTCACTGATGATCAAAGTTTTTTTTAAGTACAGAAAATATAATATTGTCTTACGTTTACGCGAATGACAAACAATGAACACTACTTATCATTATTTTAAACTTTATCACTTCTTCTCCCTAGCTTTTATTATTCCGAAGTCACTTGGGATCGGCTTCTTTATTCTTTTTCTTTTCTTATCTCTTCTTAATTTAGTTTTCGTTCTGGACAAAGGCCAGGTTAAGAGCACCTTGAACCGACGGGCGTGTATGAGGAATGTGATGAAAGTGAATGCAGCCAGAAAAGTGAGTCAGGATCGTAGCATATGGAAATCCGTAGTCTCTGCCTATCCCTCTGGGAAACAGGCGTGAATCTATGTATGTATGTATGTATCACTATTAGTAAAAAAATATGCAAATATAAATATACAACTTAATAGATGTAAAAACAATTTAAAGGTAGTATTTTTATATAAACCACATTAATATCAAGGTATAGCAATAATAATACGTGCTACTTTACGTGCTTACCGAGGCACGGGGTGTCTAACACCGCCAACTTCCCAACTTCGGGCTGCTATTGATATTTCTTAACAGAAAACCTCAATAACTTTTTGTTGGCCCGACTCGGGATTCGAACCTGAGACCTTATGCACAGCAGTCGCATTCACTTCTGCTGCGCTACCGAAGCAGTTCAAGGTACAGTCGTTAAGTTGTAAAATAAAAATATTTTGAAAGTCGAATATAAACCAAACTTAATTTCTTTTATTTGTGTTTTTCGCTGAATTTAACCTTTAGCATGCCTACTGATAAAATATGGCCAAATCTGTTGATATATTTTTTTATATTATTACGCCATATACTATACCCATATTTCCAAAATATATATTTATCTTAATCTTTGATGAAATGTCAATACAACGAATTTCTCATTGAATGTAAACTGATTTGAATTTTATGTTTACTATCTTTCCAGATTCGTTGCTTGCCATAATAAAAAGTACAACTTTCTAACTATCTACAATTTAGGACTAAAAAAATTGCTGGAGAGACATTACAGCAATAAGTAACTGCCAACCCAACTGGGGTTTAAATATAGGTGTGGCTCTATAAATCTACAGTTATATAGATAAATTACTCTCTAAAACGACATTATCAACAATGCTTCAAAGTATTCAACATTCTAGTAATATCAGAATTTCCTCCGAACACTACCCTATTCAGAAATTATACACAAATAACTATTTGAACTACAATCTACATGAAATTGAACTGCTTCGCGTAGCTTTAGAGAGAACCGAAACTTTCAACTGTTCTCCCATTCCAATCAATGGATACACTACGTATCAGATATCGATAGCTTGAATACATACATATATATATACGATCAAGCTTTTGCCTCCGGCTTCGTTTGAGATCAGTTTTTTTTTCTGGATTACATGTAGGTACTTATCTTGACAAAGTATATGAGAAATTTTAGGATTATAAAGAAAAGCATAATAAACAAACAAACTCACATTCGCATTTATAACATTAGTAAGAATTATATGCAACTAGCTTTTGACTTGGGAGCTGTACTTTTATTCTAGATGAAAATCTATGTAGTTTTTTGTGCCCCAGAAAACTTGTACTTATGCGAAATTTAATGATGATCCTTCGATTAGTTAAGGCGTAAAAGCGTAACAAACAAACTCACATTCACATTTATAATATTAGTAAGGGTCTTCTTATCCTTTAGCCTTTATTATTCCCAAGTCACTTGGGGTCGGCTTTTCTAGTCTAACCGGCTTTGACTGGATATCAGTTTTTACACGGAGCGGCTGCCACCTAACCTCCGCAACCCGAAGGCTAACGATACTCTAAGGCTGACCAGTGTTAAGATATTAGAGGGTACTGACTGTCCCAATAACGATTGCCATAGATGTTCATGGCAGCTGGGACTGACGGCTTAACGTGCTCTCCGAGGCACGGAGCAGGCGATAATTGTCAATCAATACGCACATAATTTCGAAAAGTCATATTACTACCGTAAGTCAGAGGTGCGCGACGTGGGTTTGAACCCGAGACCCTCTGCATTGCAGTCTGTTGGTCTCCCCACTGAGCTATCGCTGCTATATTAGTTAGGATACAGAACTATAATTGTTTAATAATTATAAAGAGTTCGTTTTCTCTAGAGATGAGTATGAGATTTATTTATACAGAAAAGTAAGCAGAAATTATAACACCACCCTCATAATATGAAGTTTATGCTACTTACCATTGCCAAGGGTATAACATTCGCGTTGCTGATCTTAGAGTATATAAAACAAGGGTAGGCAGAGATGTAATACACCTACATTTTGCCAGCCATGGTTTTAGATCCCTTGTAATATGAAAATTATATTATCAAAATAGCGGAACCCAACCACCTTTGAGTGCAAACTTAGCGTTGTGTCACTCGGCAAGAATAATATTATCACTTAAAATCTATCAGGTTTTAAAATAGCTTTTCCTAACAATAATACTTTTAACGTACTCCAGGTCGAAGTTTGGTCACTGCATCCAACCTTAATAGAGACTGGCCATCTGCGGAAGAGATATTAAACATTTCTTCACACTTATAGACCGATTGGATGGTAATCTGTCACATCAGGATAAAGACCAGGCTAAAAAATACTCAGTGCAACGAATGTCAAGTGAAATACCCTTTGTTTATCAAGAAGACATCGGAAGGGCAATTCTTGTAATAAAATATGTTCAAAACAGAGTAATAATGTAATCGAACCTAAATTATAATCACAATTGACATTTAATTTAATTTAGGAGAATAATAGTTTTTTTGATTGCTATGAAATTGGCAAACAAGCGGCCCGCCTGATGGTAAGCGGCTACCACAGCCTATGAACGCTCGCAACACCAGAGGCATCACTCACGCGTCGCCAACCCCGAGACATTTGTTCTTGAGTTTCGTATGTACAGAAATTTCTCTAGCTACAGTGCGCTTCAGACCGAAACTTAATAGTACACAATTTGCACACTACTACTTGACGGTAGAATATGTTGCACTGTGGTGTTACCCACCTAGACGGCTCTTGCAATAAGAGATCTACCACCGGTAAAAACTATTTTTAGAGTTTGAAATAACTCTTATACAACAGCTTTGACCGTCCGTCCGTCCATCCGTCTGTCTGTTATACAACTTTCAACTCAAGAACCGTTAGAGCTAGAGACTCGCGGTCAACGCCGTTCAACTCAGCGTACTCGATATACCGAAATGACTATGACATTTGACCTCTGACCTCAAGCTCACGTAATACCATCTTTTAACTCAAGAACCGTAAGAGCTAGAGACTCGCGGTCAACGCCATTCAACTCAGCATACTCGATATACCCCCGTAATGACTATGAATTTTGACCTCTGACCTCAAGATCACGTGATACCATCTTTCAACTCAAGAACCGTAAGAACTAGAGACTCGCGGTTAACGCCATTCGACTCAGCATACTCGATATACCCCAAAATGACTATGACATTTGACCTCTGACGTGGTACTATTTTTTCGAACTCTAAGATTTACGGTAATTCATGGCCGTTTCTCATTTGTTTATATTTATGACGCTAAGACTAGTTGACAAATGTATTTCGAACAGTTCTTATTACCAAAATGACTGCACGGATGCACGAAGGGCGTAGTGGTTTAAGTGACCGCCTTGTCACTGCCACTGCGCAGAATTCGTGGGTTCGAATCCCACTCGCGACAAAACTTTGTGTGATCCACAAATGGTTGTTTCGAGTGTAGGTGTTTTTTCTGTCTGTTGTTTGAATGTTTGTAAAAGTTCGTCGCGACACAGACATTATTCCTAGTGCGAGAGTTGTCCTTTTTAATAACGAAATAAAAAAGAAAGAATTCTTGGATCACTAGAATTGTCCGTCAGATCATTTATTTAATATTTATTATAAAAATCAAAAGCAATAATAAAGTTTAGCAGGCCTTTCAAGTTTCATATTGTGTTTCTCAAGTAATTAATGTTTACAGAAAATCAATTGAGTTTTGTTTGAATACAATCAATTTCCCGTTTGTAAAGGTATTTCCTGTTTATGATTAAAATGAGGCATGAATTTATATTTATTATAGCAGCTTTGTCCTAGTGGGGGCACCGTTGGATTGCCACAGAGAGGTCTCTAGTTCGATCCTACTTATTTAGATTTCAAAGTTATGTGCGTATTAAATAGTTACTTATCGCTCGCTTTACAGCAAACGAAAACATCATGCGGAAACCTGTGTGGTTACGAGTTCTCTATAATTTTCTCGAAGATATGTGCAGTTTGCCTACTCGCACTTGGCCTGTGTGGTAGACTATGGCCTAACCCTACTTACATTGAAAAAACATCAGCTTTACTTGGCCGTGTTATGTGAAACATATTTAAATGTGTAGGCTCAGTGAAAAATACATTTAAAATGAAATAAGAAGAACCAAGATAATCCAAACATAAGTATTGAATCCCGAGAAAATAGATTGATCTTCTGTATTTCTCCGTGCAAACTAATAAATAACGAAAATAAACGAAACCGATATAACAAATGCCTCGTTTAGCCCATAGCATAAGGTTGTGAGCGATCGTGTGGTCATAGGTTTCATTCCCGAGTCGAGCATAGTATTACTAAGCTTTTTGTTACAAAGTTCTCAGTAGCGGCACGAAAAAGTAACCATTGACATCAGGAACGTTAAAATATAATTGGAGAAATGTGAATACATCTTTGCCTACCTTGTCGAGAACACAAAGGCGCACATGCCTTAATGGCGCAGCGGAAATGTATGTGACTGTTGTGTATAAGGTTTTGGGTTCGATTTGGGCAAAGTCGAAACACGTTGCGAGCCGAACTAAACGGATCCAGTTTTTTGTCAAGACTTTATTGGTAGCAGTACGGGGTCTAGAGCTATGGAAAACAACAATAGGCTAAAACGTAAGCTGGCAGGATGTGGGTACAATATACAATTTTAGCAATAGGCGTGGTGAGACTATGTATGTATACACTATTCTAAAGAGTCTTCTTCTCTCTTAGCCTTTATTATTCCCAAGTCACTTGGGGTCGGCTATTCTGGTCTAACCGGATTTGACTGGATATCAGTTTTTACACGGAGCGGCTGCCACCTGACCTCCGTAAACCGAAGGCTAACGATACCCTAAGGCTAGACCAGTGTCAGGATATGAGAGGGTACTGACTTTCCTAATAACGACTGCCATACATGTTCATGGCAGCCGGGACCAACGGCTTAACGTGCTCTCCGAGGCACGGAGCAGGCGATAATTGTCAATCAATACGCACATAATTTCGAAAAGTCATATAACTTGCGAAAGTCAGAGGTGCGCGACGTGGGTTTGAACCCGAGACCCTCTGCATTGCAGTCTGTTGGTCTCCCCACTGAGCTATCGCTGCTACTATTACTACACTATTCTAAAAAGTGTTACATTAAAACCACATAAACTAAAAGCCTTACTTGCCTACACATAAAACATTTAAGATGAACCTTATAAATAAATTGTACCACATTTTATTATAACTGTACTCCACAGCCATCGGACCCAGACCAACAAAGCCTCGCGCAAACACTTCAGGAAGAAAATTGCTCTGACGTCTAGAGACTGGCATAAATTCATAGCTTTACATCATCATTTTAAAAAGAGAAAACGTGGGCGACAAGACAAGTTCAACGCAAACAAAAATAATCCTTATCCTCCACATTTTAAGTCCCATTATCGCGTGTAAAAACTTCTTGTAACAGACCAACTTTAGTCAGTACAGTACAAAGTTGGTAGCAATAATAAATATATTTCAGTAATTTTTTCAAGGGAATAAATTGAGTGTAGGAAACTTTTGGATAGGGTCGTTCAAATTATTAGGAAAAATGTGTTAAGTCTCATTTCTATTCAGCGCTTGAACGGCGAATAAGATAAATAATTCGTCTCGGTTAGAAAACTTGGCTATATGGATACCGCAATGGAATAATTACCCTAACTGTTATACCGAAAGATTTTGCCAGAATATGTCTAATGAAGAGTAATGTTTTGTACATAATTGCATGTGAATGCAGTTGTGAAAAAAAATGGTCAACTCAATTATATGTTCATTAAGTCGTACAGGTATGACTATTTTTTTCATTAACTTCCAAATTGCTCTGTTGGTGGATATCCCCTGCCAGTCCCTTTCAAAGTCCACAAATTAAAAGTCGTGCAACAAGCGGAGCGAGCTATGGTTGGCATTTCTTTAAGGGACTAATAATAATAATAATAATGTCCTCCAGACCGAATTTCGGCCACGGCGGCCAGTCTTAACAGAGACTGGCCATCTGCGCAGGAGATATTATAGTGCACAAGTGTGTGCGCAAACACAAGTGCACTCTCTGTTCCCTAACTCTCATAATCCGATGGGACGGCAATCCGACACGACCGGAGAGAAATCAGGCGCAGGATCAACGGCTTTACGTGCTTTCCGAGGCACGGCGGTGTTTAACACCGCCAACTTCCTAACTCCGGGCAACTAATGTGATTTTTTTTACAGAAAAACACAATAACTTTTTGTTGGCCCGACCCGGGATTCGAACCCGAGACCTTATGCACAGCAGTTGCATACACTACCGCTGCGCTACGGAGGCAGTTAAGGGACTAACTTATACACCAAAAAACTAGAAACATATCTCTCAGAATAGTGAGCCCGAGAGGCAATGGTCTTGCCATATGTGCCACCCACGCAAGTAGCTCGAGTCTCCAGTCACGCGTCTAGCCTGGCGAGTAGCCCGTGCATGTAGCCTGTACTCACTACTTGTGCTATTTACTGGAATGATAAAACAAAACTAAGTATTTCATATCAATTTTTTGTGGCAGCTATCTTTATCTTGCATTTTACGTTGCAACATTTGTTGTTCTTACTTATAGCATAACATTTTTCACAATCTTATATAATCTTATTATATTTTTTGCATTTTGTTTTTCTTGCACATTTAGGACTAGATTTCTAACTTATCATTTCTATGATTCTTATAAAAATATGTGTAGGTACTTACCATGTCCAAGAAATTTTTTATTCTGACTTTGAATACTCGATCCTTATTCGAAAAACAAATTATTGGTTGTTACTGATAATAAACGAGTAGTTACTCGACATCGAAATCGTAATAATTCATTCAATATTCAAATCATTCGACATTTTATTCGATAACAATTGCGTAAACGATATTCGCCACTCTCAAACGTTCTTGTATTCCATGTCAGTGTAGCACATTAGATATAACTATGTGTCAATACTTCGTACACCCTACCACGAATAATAGTTTCTCCTGACACTTGACTAGCTTGAAACATTACAACTACAAGTATGTTTATTCCCAGGACTATGTTTGCTATGCCATCCAAATGAAGACGGATGAAGTGCGACATCTTGAAATCTTGTATTTCAACACAGATCTAAAATGCTCAAATATTTGTCCCCAGAATTAGAAAGCATGTTGAAATTTGTACAAAACATTTTAAGAGCTGTTATTTGATGTTACGCTGTTGTATTTGATCATGAATATAAAATAATGAAAACATTTACATACCTATAGTAAAATATGCCTAAACTAAAATATACGCTGTCGGACCGATTGTCAACGGGAAAAAAACTAACGATTTGAATTGTGAAATGCCGCATTAGAATGCTGATTTATGCGTTACTTAATTATATTCGATTATATTTATTATCATAATATTAACATCGTTGTATTAAACTGTGCCACTGCTGGGCACGGGCCGCTTCTCAGTATGAGAAGGGTTCGGCCATAGTCCACCACGCTGGCTCAGTGCGGGTTAGCAGACTTCAAATATTTTCGAGAACAATATGGAGTACAGTCAGAGATACAGGTTTCCTCACGATATTTTTCTTCGCCGTTACAGCAAGCGATAACAAACTATTTAAAACGCACATAACTTTGAAAAGTCAAAGATGCACGTCATGGGATTGAACTCGTGATCTCTGCGTGGCTGTCCAACGGTCTCCCATTAGGCTATCACTTAGTAATATAACTATGTTTATTCGAAGACAGTGGTAGAAGCGCAAAGATTCTTACTTTAATTTTTGTGCTGTACCTTTCTTCCTGTATTACGATGTCTTAAACCACAGCTAGCGAAAAGCGAATGTAATTAATACACCTCGCTTAACTTGCTTAGCTCTTTGGGATATAGTGGACGTCATTTACATCATATCTACAAGAACTTACAATATCACATAGGTACTAAAAAACAATGGCACTACTACTAAACAAAACTAAAAATGAGCTGCTGTTGCACCAGATTTTAAGTTTTCCACCATATAACAAAACCAGCATCATTTACCACGTCTAAAACTCCCTTTTCAAAAGCCTCGCCCGTCAAATTCATCTCATAGCACAATAAAGCAAAATTACAACAAACAGAAAGACTACTTTGCTAAAAAAAGAAGTCGGATTTAACAAACCCAACACATTAGGCCCACAGGTTAACGTTTCCACCCTTATAACTAGCTTGGAGTCTATTCCTGCCCTTACTTTTGAAATTATAACGACCTTGTACCGCGTCCATCATGGTTTTACATCCACTTCGACTTCAACAGATAAAACCGTGACCATTGCACGTTTTGTAGTACAGCTAAATAAACTTTTAGAACATTCACGTCAATGTATATTGAAGCGTATAACTTTTCTGTCTGTCTGAGGGTTTTTGGTGGATGAAACTGACCGCAGGCCTCGTTACGTCGTCAGCAAATAGTTGGCAGAAGGCGTTGTCAGATATATTCTACAACACGCTTGTTAAACATTGTTCTAATGATTCTGTATTAAGTACATAAGGGGTTTTATGATAATTGTAACGATTCCCTTATCTTTGGATACGTAGTTGTACAGACTTAGAAATATTGCTTTAGATTGTGAGGAAATTTTCGATTGGTTGAAGACAATAGAACTATTAAAATGCTATTGTTTAAAAGCCACTGCTAGAACGCTAACGTACCTAGTACGTAGTAACTACGTAACTCTTTATAGTTACTAGCGGTCGCTTAGTGCTCGAAATTCGACCAAAGTTTGCCTGTAAGAAATTGCTGATATATGACATTATATATTGATATATGTAACCATAGTTACGCGCTTCGACTGCGTGTGTCAAATGCATGGCTATGTGCGTGTAGTGCTTTTTCATTGATTTAATGTATTTCTAATGCATAATTTATATAAATATATTCGCCCCTACTTCTCCATATAAACTTTAACTGTGCCAAGTTTCAGACTCTTCCGTCCGCACAATTTTCGTAAAAAAAGGGGTACAAAGTTTTTGCTTCTAGTATATTAATATGTAGATAATAATAATAATAATAATATTCTATCGCATACACACAACACCATCTAGCCCAAACTAAGCAGAGCTTGTACTATGGGTACTAGACAATGGATAAACATATATATATACTTTTTTTTTGTAAATACATACGTATTATACATAGAAACACCCATACCAAGACAAACATCCATGTTCATGCCCACAAATATTTGACTTGTGCGGGAATCGAACCCGCGACCTCAGGCGTGGCAGTCGGTTACACTAACCACTACGTCATCGAAGCTGCCATCCATATACGGTTTCACGACTAGAAAAATACATAGTTACGAGTCCGAAAACTATATTCCTAAAAGGGTATAAAGAGGTGTACTACAACTATATATCGCCAGCTATGTTTCTAAAGTTTAATGTAATAAGGGACGAGCATCTATCGTTCGTATCGTTTTTTTAATACCTTGAGACTTCTTGAACTATATACCATACCACGACTGGAAAAAAAAAATTTTGTGTATAAAAAATGCGTCTGTATGTTTGTGTCGCATACAGCTCGCGGGAACCCTGACAACCTGGAAAAGCTGATGGTAGTTGGACAGGTCGACGGGAAATGACCACGCGTTTGCTCCCCTACACGTTGGTCAGACTCTGTCAAAAAGTTAACCAGCCTCCCAATACCTGAAGCTTTGAGAACGCCGAGGATAGGAACAAATGGAAAATTGTAATGCAAGAAGTGATCAAGGATTATACTTCTACTGGACACGACCTTCAGCAATGAAGACACCGACTAAAAAGAAGATATTTGTGTCTGCAAAACTCAAACTGTGATCAATATTTGTCAAATTTTTTTGCTTATCTATACTAGAGTGCTTTTATATACTCTTTATCCCGAAGTTTCCTCGGAAACATGGCAATAAAAATAACAGACTTAGAAACAGCAAAGCGTGTCCGAGCTAAGCTAATAGTAATTATAAACTTATAAAAGAAACAAGCTTGTTCTTACAGATAGCGTCAAGGAATTTATAACGAAGACTACTTCAATTACATTCAGAGAACAAAGCGCAAAACAATGCTTTATTAAACAATGTAATATTATAATTTATTATAGAGATCTTTATGAAGCTTCTGTAGGAAAACATTAGATATTTATGTTTAGTTTGATTATGCCTCGCTTTATTAATAGGTATGTAGATTATGCCAATTTTCTATCTCGGAAATAGAACTTATTCTGAATAAAAGGTACCCTATATCCTTTTCTTTACCCCTGATAACGTATATGTCAAATTTTATAATAATCGGTAGATTAGTTAAGGCGTGAACGCGTAACAAACAAACTCACATTCGCATTTATAATATTAGTTTGGATTACGCTACTCTCTCCTAGCTCTTTGATCCAATGATATAAGTTCATGATTATATTTGCCTGTGATGGTAAGGTTCGATTGCCAGATCAGACAATTTGCTATTTGACTTGCCTGTTACGACTTTAGAAAAACGCCTCGCAGGCCTATATAATAACCTCGCCTTTTATTAGGTGTGACTTAAAAATGGTGGCGAAATGTGTATACTGCAACTCTGCTTGGCGCTCGCCGAATATGGGCTGAAGCATATATGTATATGCCTATATTATATATATTCAAAAAGTGAAGTAAAGTACCCAAAATCCTCACAGCAGTGTCAGTGGCGACGCGACCACTTTAACAAAAGCCATATGCTTTTTTGCCACCTTTAATTTACAAAAACAACGCGCCATATTCAACACAGAAACTTTTTTCAACAGGTCCTGTTGTACACGCTATCGAATATCTCCTAGCTCGCATTAAGGTACAATAAACGCAGACCTATCGTGACCACGAGCGGTGCAATACTAGTGAAACAAGAGCAGAAATACAGCCTACCGCACGGGAAATTCGTGACAAATACACCGTATTTGCAGTCTAAATCGAAATGTTGCGAAGTCCTCTAGCTAGGCTTTAAATATTAAATATACGCTATCCCTTGGTAACAGTTCTTTTTTCTGAATTAATGGTGTCTATGTTCTTTTCTGTAATCCTGGGGCCCAAGTCTGCTATTACAATAGTGTCAGAATGGTCTATCATACATTATACATACATACATAGATTCACGCCTGTTTCCCAGAGGGGTAGGCAGAGACTACGGATTTCCATTTGCTACGATTCGGATTTGATACGGTCTATCATTGATTTCATAATTGTTGATTTTGACAAGTTTGGTAATCTACTAATATAATGGCGTCATTATGACTTTCCGAAGGTCAAAGACTGACACTTCAATAAAAAAAATTACATAGGATGGTAATCTCGTACATAAAAAAAATTATAAAATTTTGACAATTCCTTTGTATCAAATTGTTTTTAACACTAATAAATAATATTATGTAAAAATAAATGTAATTGAAATCTGACAATAAATGTTGGAATTTAGTAATAGTTTTCAAAAATCACTTCTACTAACGGGTTTTATAATAATAGCAATACAACATGTCATTCTACCACAATCCTATTACGAGACCATTGACCGATCAATGATCGACCATTATGAATTTAGCAGATTACGAACTTTTAGCAAAATGACAATGGAATTGCAGTTACATCGTGTCGGAATAACGAATTTATAAAAATAGCAGACTTGGGCCCCAGGCAACGAGTATAGGAAATTTCATGATGATCGGTCGAGGCTTAAGGCGTGAAAGCCTAAAAATCAATCTCTCATTCGCATTTGTAATACTGAGTAAGGATATCAAACACCACCTACTTAAGGTCATAACACACATATCAACTCGGAAATGGATCATCACTGTATCAACTCGAGCCGTGCAATATTCTTTGTATGAAACTCCCTACTGCAACGCACACTAATCGGCATCGTAACATAATCGCCTCGCCTCGGGACAAGCTTACGAACCGCGGTGCGGTGCATGCGCTTACGTCTCTCCGTGCACTACTGTTGCCGAACGTGCTGTCATTCACAAAAAAATTACCAGTGGTGTTGTGTCGCGCGTATTTTATAGAATTTGTAGGTTAGATTTCAAACAAAAAATATCGATGAAAAGGGATAAATTCATTGAAGAAGTGAGAAAATATCCATATTAATATGATTTAAGTGAGCGCGATGTAAGCGCGGTGTCGCCTAGCCGTAGCCGAGTCGACGTACCGGAGCTGCTGATCCGCTTTGGTTACGTTAGGTTGACGCCTGTTTGACAGCGAGGCGAAAGGCGATATGGTGACGATCCTTTTCCGAGTTGATAAGTGTGCCATGATATTTACTCGTTAAAAGAAAAAATACAAATTATATTTCTATATGGAAACCTTCGACTGCATCTTTGAGCGGTACTGAATGCGAGAGCTATGCGGAATATTTAAAGTACAATTGCTGAGTTGAGCAACGTGTATTGTGTTTTCTGTCAAAAACATCTTAGTCGTAGTCTGGAACTATGCATGGCATACAACAATAGGCTGACTTCCTAATACTTATGACCTAAAACATATCCTAACTAATATTATAAATGCGAATGTGCCTTGTTTGCTTGTTTGTTACGCTTTCACGCATTAACTACTTGACCGATTATCATGAAATGATATCAGAACTACATGGTATCAGAACTACAGAAAAGGTCATAGGGTTCGTCCAGGAAAAAGTACTGTTCTCGAGGGATATCAATTTATTGATAAAATCTAGATTAACGCGAGCAAACCCGCGGTAAAATTTAGTTATAACTAAAATACTACTCTGCTTATCCTTTCGAGGATAAAGGTGTCATAATAACAAAAAAGAAAACTGCCTCCGTGGCGCAGCGGTAGTAAATACGACTGCTGTGCATGAGGTCGCGGGTTCCATTTCGGGTCGGGCCAACAAAAACGTATTGGGTTATTCTGTTAAGAAATCTCAATACGAGCCCGAAGTTAGGAAGTTGGCGGTGTAAGACACCCTCGTGCCTCGGAAAGCACGTAAAGCCGTTGGTCCTGCGCCTGATCTCTCTCCGGTCGTGTCGGATTATCCGTCCCATCGGATCATGAGTGTTAGGGAACAGAGAGTGCATTTGTGTTTCCGCACACACTTGTGCACTATAATATCTCCTGCGCAGATGGCCAGTCTCCGTTAAGATTGGCCGCTGTGACCGAAATTCGGTCTAGAGGATTGTTAATATTATAACAAAAAGAAAATACATTTCCTACGTAGCAACTATCCTGGCGCCGAGGTATATGAATGGAAGTAGAGCATCCATTTAATAAAATGCTTCTTTTCATTTTTATATGAGTAACTAACTAAAACGTATTCCCTCTAACACAGCATTAAGCTTTTAAAATAATGTGTGAAGCACATTTAATTTTTCTTGTTTCCTTTGAATCCCTGATGGTGCTAGGAGTGGAGCTAAGTGAGAATGATATCCCATGCAGGAGGCGTGCCTCGTTTGTATCTGCAGCTACTTGACTGAACCCGTTGTTCTAGTAAGATATTTATTTATTTAATTAGGTTATCCGATACTTGTTCACACAACACATTACAGAATTATTGATTAAGTACATTTACGAGTGTAACAATAATTTACGTGGGGGAATGCATTGACGCATAACCCCTCCGCTGGGGCGAGCGGAGGGTTATGTCGGACTCACCGCGCACCGGGGTAAAAGAAAGATGATGAAATAACGATAATCGGCGATAATGATCCCGGAATACCGACTAAACCTACCACGGTAATCCTCGACAAAACCGCTATCGACGGGGCTGCGCGAATCACTTGCATATGCGGTCGCGACCCCGCCGAGGTTTCGGCCCGCCGAATGAAACGGCAGGCCACTACACGATACGACCTACCCTTTGGTCACTTCTCAATAAAACCCTACTGTCCCCCCCCTAGAGGGGAAATGGAGACGACACAGAGGCGCGCGTGGGAACACGCTGACCTTGGAGTGGTGGGCTGTGTGGGCCTGCTCGCCACCCGATCAGCACCAGGTCCGAAAGGCGGCGTGCGTGTTCCCACGCGCGCCTCTGAGTCGTGTTTTTGTTCTCCCACAAGGAGACAGTAAAGGAAGTGTCTTATGTAGTGGGCTGCCGTTTCACACGCGGCGGGCCGAAACCTCGGCGGGGTCGCGGTTGCATGTGAAAGCGATTCGCGCGGACCCGCCGTCAATGGTTATGTCGAGGAACACCGTGGTAGGTTTAGTCGGTATTACCGAGTATCTTTACCCCGGTGAGCCCGAAATAACCTCTCCGCCACCCCGCGGAGAGGCATGCGTCGATGCATTCATCCAGGACAAAAAATAACTGAATTGCCAAGCAGGTGTCTTGTGATCGTTCCCATGGGCATATCCCTGACCTTTCAAAGTTATGTGCTTATTAAATAGTTCATTATCACTCGCTTTAATGGTGATGGAAAACATCGTGAGAAAACTTGCATATCTGAGGGTTCTCCAAAATGTCATTGAAGATATGTGACGTTTGCCAAACTGCACTGGGCCAACGTTATGGTCTATGGACTAATCCTTCTCACTCTGAGAATAGGCCCGTGTCCAACAGTGGGCAGTTTAATACAGGGCTGATATTATTATTTATTATATTATGAAAGCATAGTATATTCCACAATATCAACAATACTATGGATATGTATTATATTAGGGAAGATCACCTTGATTTGAACATTCTTTTCAATTCCTTATCAACTTTGAGATGACAAATTATTAGCATTAGTTAATGGACTAAATTTAGGTCAGAGTATTATAATATATATATATATATATAAATATATATATATATATATATATATATATAATATAACATATAATTATAATACTCTGACCTAAATTTAGTCCATACTAATATTTTAAAGAGGAGACTTGATTTATTGTTTGTTTGTTTGCGTAGTTGTAAGGATTAATCTCAAAAAATTATCAACCGATTCAAAAAAATTCGTTCACCATTAGGAAGCTACATTATCGCCGAGTAATATAGGGTATCAAATTCGAACCCACGTCGCGCACCTCTGACTTTCGGAAATTATATGACTTTTCGAAATTATGTGCGTATTGATTGACAATTATCGCCTGCTCCGTGCCTCGGAGAGCACGTTAAGCCGTCGGTACCGGCTGCCATGAACATCTGTGGCAGTCGTTATTGGGAGAGTGTCGACACAAAAGATCCCACTGGGTCGAAGAGTCGCCGGTCTGCTCTGACTGGCCCCCCCATAAGATAAGATAACATAGGATATACTTCATTTTTTTTAAGGTACTGTTACTAACTAAACGTAATCTACATTTACACAAGCAAATATCTAGTATATAATAACTAAAATGTTGTCCTCAGATGCCTGTGATACAAGTAACTAATCCTTTACAAATAACAAAAAATCTGACACACACATTAAATGCGAGTTACTACCATCACATTACATTTCACACGTTCAAACGAAGCACAACATTGTAAAAGGTTTTCCTGATACGATATTAATCTCACTACACTCAGTTATTATATATTAAATTAATTTACAGTGAGCATGAGCTAGTTGCATATCTACTGAACGTTCATTTAAAATCTTATTATGTAAACCTATGCACCTACGGAAAGTATTAATAATAAAGATGAACTATAGAACATTAGTTGTCTGCATAAACTACAAACATACTTCTTTAAGGAGTTAAGCAGAAATAGGTATTCAATTTTAAGCGAATCGTTTACTTTTCTGTCTGGTAATCGCATATCTAACGTTTCGAAGTTATGTGCGTATTAAATAGTTAATTATTGATCGCTTCAACGGTGAAGGAAAATAACGTAAGAACTGCATTTTTATTTATTATTTATTTAATAATAAAGCGCTGAGAAATATATGTGGTGTGACTCTGAAAGATAGAATAAGGAATAGTGTGATTAGAGAGAGATGCGGCATGAAAGTGGATATAGTGACAAGAATAGAAAAGGGTATGTTAAGCTGGTTTGGGCATGTAGAAAGAATGGACGAGGAAAGACTGACTAAGAAAGTTTATAAGGCTAGTGTGAATGGAACAGTCGCAAGAGGAAGACTTAGGCGAACGTTTCTTGATCAGATCGGAGGCGTTCTGGACAAAGGCCAGGTTAAGAGCACCTTGAACCGACGGGCGTGTATGAGGAATGTGATGAAAGTGAATGAAGCCAGAGAAGTGTGCCAGGATCGTAGCAAATGGAAGCAAATGGAAAAGAATAGTCTCTGCCTACCCCTCTGGGAAACAGGCGTGAATCTATGTATGTATGTATGTATTTATTTAATTATAACGGTTGTACACCAATTACAATAATTAAAAATAAGATATACATTAGACGCAAATACAAAAATTAAAACAAAGATATAAAACAAATAAATATTTATATACATAGGTAATCATTAAGACAAACACAATTACCCTTCTTCTCACAAAATCGCTGACACTCTAACAATATATTCTGTCATCCATCCGCAAACACGTCACAGTCAGGATTGGCGTACAGGAGAGCGTTCAGAGTAGAAAACGAGCGCGGTATGGGTGACTTAACGCGTGCTACGATGCGACATGATGACACGGCGAACAACATGTGCCTTCGATTGTGACGGTAGTTATCAGGAACAAAAAATCGACACAGCTCGTCATGAAGGTCTGCTGCATAATTTTTTTCCCTAAGAATTTTGCACATGGCTACAAGTTGGTGCATCTCCCGTCTGACTTCCAATGAGTTATAACCTAGATAACCTAATAGAAACATTGTGGTATACATGTATGGATAATACCCATAGACTCGCTTATAAAGGTATCTGAGAAAGGCTTTCTGTACCTTTCCAAGCATAAGAACTTATGTGCTCTCGTGTGGATTCCACACACACATACTGCTTTCAAGTTTGCAACAAACCAATACCTCAAAAAGTAACCTAATGACGCGATGGTTACTGAAATCGCGAGAATTTTTAAGGGTGAAATGTCTGCGAGTTCTCCATAATGTTCTCAAAAATATGTGAAATCTTTGCACCCGCACTGGGCAGCATGGTGGACTATGGCCTAACTGTTCTCATACTGAGGAGAGGTCAGTGCCCCGCCGTGAAACAGTTTATATAATTATAGCTAAATCACTAGCTTTTGCCTGCGACTTCTTTCTTTCTTTTCGTGTGGTTAGTGGCCAACCTGTTGTCAAGAGTTGTTCAAGCCACCCGTAGGCCTCTGACATGGCTTAACGACTGCTGTCAATTTGACAACAACCGGGATCGACTTTTTACGTGCCCTCCGAAGCACGGAGATGCTCAGATGAAATACCACTAAGCGGTCACCCATCTATTGACTGACAGCACCCAACGTTGCTTAACCTCGCTAATCGTTTACCGATCAGTGAGTGCAACTGGCTATGAGCGCCTCATGCCTGCGACTACGCTCGCGTAATTGTAGGTTACATTTTATTAGTATTACGGGCACTCCCGCAACTAATAAGTAAAAACTATTCGAATGATAAATCGCGTGCTTTCTCACTCATGTTAGGGGAAGAGAGATGGCGAGACTTTTATCTTATAGATAAATTCCATCTGGAGGTGGTAGTACAAGCCCTTAGTATTTTTTCTGGTAATATTGTCTTCTGTTTACGCGAATATTATTCATTGAAATTAAACTACTATATACGGATTTCATCGCGTTGTTTATTTGACACTTTATTACATAATTTTGAAAAACTGCTACACTACTACTTTTCAGCAGCCATGGTCACGGAAAGACCTCCCGTGACCATGGCTGCTGAAAAGCAACCGAAACATCGGGGAAAGTGTAAAAGTAAATTAATTCTAAATAGTTTTAATAGTTTGAATAATAATTCAATTAGCTTAAAAATTAGTAAAGTTTAATAGTAGTAGTAGTGTAACAGATTTCAAAATTATGTAATAAAGTGTCAAATAAGCAACGCGATAAAATCCGTATATAGTAGTTTAATTTCAATTTTTCCCTGAATGGAAGTTTTCCTATGTTCGTTTTTGTTCCTTTGGCAATATGTATGCGGAATTTCATGACGATCGGCCGAGTAGTTAAGCTGTAAAGCGTAAAAAACAAAGAAAATACAAATCACATCTATACTAATATTATAAAGCTAAAGAGTTTGCTTGGCTTGATTGTTTATTTGGTTGAATGCGCTAATCTCAGGAACTACAAGTCCGAATTAAAAAAATATTTTAGTGTTGGATAGCCCATTTACCGAGGAAGGCTATAAGCTATATAACATCACTCTAAAACCAAAAGGAGCGGAGCATCAATGAAAAAGTTGCAAAAATGGGGCAAATTTTCTTATGTGAAGCAGACGAAATTGCGCGGGTCAGCTAGTTCGTATTAGCCCGTGGCGTCGCTTGCATTAATGTAAATTTATGTCAGATAAATTATTTAATAGCCCATATGTTATTCTGATGTATAAACAATAATAATGTAAAGTTTCACCAAAATTCATTCAGTAGTTTTTGCGTGAGAGTAACAAACATCCATCCATCCTCACAAACTTTCACGTTTATTAAATTATGTATGTATGTATGTATCTTATGTGGGGGCCAGTCAGTGCAGACCGGCGACACTTGGACCCAGTGGGATCTTTTGTGTCGACACTCTCCCAACAACGACTGCCATAGATGTTCATGGCAGCCGGGACCGACGGCTTACCGTGCTCTCCGAGGCACGGAGCAGGCGATAATTGTCAATCAATACGCACATAATTTCGAAAAGTCATATAACTTCCGAAAGTCAGAGGCGCTCGACGTGGGTTCGAACCGAAGACCCTCTGCATTGCAGTCTGTTGGTCTCCCCACTGAGCTATCACTGCTATATTAAGTCGGATATTAATTAGGATTAGTAATTACGAGATGAAATTTCTTATATCTAAACTTAATCACGATAACGTAAAATGTCATTACCATAACACCGCAATTACAGACTTCCTTAAAACAATATAGAAAACAATAAGACCCCAACTCCACCTTTTTGGAGGACGATTCAATAGTCACACAATAACCATTTTATTTTCATTAATATAGGACTCTGATCCCTCTTTCGGCGTGTACGTACGTGAGTACCGGGTTACATTGAAATCGGCCCTTGGAGATATTGTAACAAGGGTCTAACAGACCCGACAAACGATTTTCTCGAACGTATTCTTTAAGCGGTGTTTTCAGCTTACAGGCCCTTGGAATGGCAAGCTTATGAACTTGAAATTTAACGGTTAACGGTTATGTTTGCTCCAATGTTGGTGTTAGTTGGAACTGCTATGAGTTATGAAATGTAGAGGATGGGACTTGTTTTGGGACGTAAAGATTATGACGTCATGTATAGTAATGGAGATCGGAGGATTCAGGCTTTCAACCTCTTTGAAACCCTTAGTTTTAAGTGAAACACAAACTCTAATGATCACTTTGCAGCAATGCTGACCGCAATGATGATTAAATACGTACAAATGTACTCTAACGCTTTTATGCCCGCAGAGGTAGCCAGAGGTATATTACACAGATATTTTTCTAAATGCGGATTTCAGGCTTGCTTTTAATAGTGAGGCCTATAAGCTTGCTGAGAATTTTTTGTTCAGTCAAACAGCCTATCACCTTACTCGGCCTAAGAATTGAAAATTAAATTGATATCTATAGTTATTTTAAATATAATAAATTTATATCCCTCAGGAACAATACTTTTTATTCTGACCTTATCGTTTTATGTGCCTCTGAAAATGTGTATGCGAAATTCCATGATGATCGGTCGATTATTTAAGACGTGAAAGTGTAACAAACATACAAACACACATTCACATTTATATTATAACTGGTTTTTCCCACGGCTTCGCATGCGTAAATGTAGATTAGGTTAAGTTAGGTTAGTAACAGTACCTACTTTTTTCTGGATGACAACGTGTATGCAAAATTTCATGTTGATCAGTCAAGTAGTGAAAGAGTAACAAACAAACAAACAAACTCACTTTCGCATTTATAATATTAGTTAGAATATAACTTAAGATTTAGTTAAGAAATATGAAAAGTAATCATCATCATCATCATCATCGGGCTATAATAGTCCACTGCTGGACATAGCCCTCCCCTAATGAGCGCCATAGCGCCATGAAAAGTAATACAAAAGTATAATTATAGGTAATATATAATAACATCCATATAATAATAATAATAAGTTTATTAATAATAAAAATATCTCATTACAAAGTTTAAACAGTTATAATAAATAAAGTTTAAATAGTTATAATAAATAGTGAAACTTTGTAAACAGCTTGGGAACATCTGCAACCGAACTAAGTGGTAACTAATATCAGCCCTGTATTTAACTGTTCCACTGCTGGTCACGGGCCTTTTCTCAGTGTGAGCAGTATAGTTCACCACGCTGGCCCAGTGCGGGTTGGCAGACTTCACATATCTTTTAGAACATTATTCAGAACTCTTAGACATGCAGGTTACCTCACGATGTTTGCCTTCACCGTTAAAGCAAGCGATAATTAAGTATACGCACATAACTTCGAAGAGTCAGAAATGCGGTCCTTGGGATCGAACTCGAGACCTCTGCGTGGCGTTCCAACTGTTTCCAACTAGGCTATCGTTGCTGTTTATATAGGTAATATAATAAATAATAATTGACAATAAATATTTTGTGTAAGTGTGTTTTTATCTGTCTAGCGGGCTGCTAAAGCTCAAAACGTTTAGTCAAAGTTGTGTCTTCTTGAAGACTGTGTGTTGTACTGAATTCGTGGAATGAGCCAACACCTGCAGTGGTCCTGCCTCTAAAGCTCTCAGTTTACGATACAGCCACAATATTATGCGACACCACACTTACCATTGTTTCCTAATTTTGGTGCTTCAGAAACCATCATGGTTGGTTTGACTTTACAGTGAACCAGTGTCGACAATATTATTAGTTAAGAGGAAAGGCGGGCTTCAAAACATTCAAAGAAAATATATAACGGTAAATGGGTAAAAACATTTCTTCAAATCACTTTCACACTTTCACATTGCATGATTTATGACGGAAAACGGATTTTAATGCGATCATGCTCAGTATTTACATGGCTTGACATTTTCTTCTTGTGACCACAATTAGTGCAAACTGGCTGAAATGGACTGAACCCATTCATGTCGACTTTATGTAGAATAATGGCACATATCAATATTATAAGCTCTTGCCAGTAGTGATCTATAAAATGGACACTAATATTACGATAAATATAGGGCGCGAAGATTCAGGCATTTTAGGAGTTTAGCTTTTTGACGGAACCTTGCTAGGTTTGGGCAAAACTAACTAAACTGGGACGTTCATATGATTTATGTTTCGTTTCTTTGGGACCTAAATGAATAAATGATTTATGACTTTGAATTTATCAGCCCTTTGTTACTTGTATTGCACCGGTATAAGTTAAACCAGGGTAACCGTCCGATTAAACCAATAAACCAGTTTAACAAGTCAGCGTTTACGTGCATGACGATGTTCAACAAAAAATCCTTCGAAAGAAATGTAGGTGTTCTGTGGCTTTCAACAAAAACTCAATTAAAGGGCCATGCAAACAAAGACTAGTATTACTTACCGAGACACGAAAGCATGTCTTTTTGTTCGAGTTTTTATAGGAGGGGCAGCTTAATTTATCATTCTGGCTACTCTGGCAACGGAGTTAATTACGTTAGTACAATGCTGAGAAGGGTTAAAAAAATATGTCTGCCGGACATATTGTTGTTTGCGCTTGTTATTCCAAATGTGTTTTGTTTGACAACATTTGCGAGTTTTATGTTCTTTCATGAGTTTTGAGGTGCGAGGTGTGCATAAATTGGTGTTTTGAGTCAGTAATGAGTTTTAATAGTTACCTTTTGAAAATGTTGGATGGTAGAATTATTGGAGCGTTCCGATATTACCCTGTATTCAAAATCAAAATCAAAATCAAAATAAATTTATTCAGATTAGGTTACAAGGTAACACTTATGAATGTCAAATTTACACTATTTTTTCTGCGTATTTACATTTACTGCCACGTTCAGCAAAGCAAGGGCGTAGGGCTCATGAGAAGAACGGGCAAGAAAAGTCAACTATTGTCAACGACACCTTTGAACCACACCACTGTGGTGTCGTTTACAATTCTTTTAGGTAACCACACCACTGCTGCCTAGTGATGTGTAACGTGTATAAAAATATTCCGTTATGTTTTAATTTTTAATGATAATTAGTAATAAAATGCTGAAATTGGGCGAGTTGACAAGGGATTCGTAAAATGTAATAATTGTATTCTTTGCAACAAAAAGGAAATAATCATTACATAACTTCATAACAAAACTATACCCGATATTATACAATAACTATTCATTATTTTTAACGTATCTTTGTTTTACTTCATTTGCTTAAGATAAGATCAAGACGAAGCATAAAGAGATCATCTACATATATCATGTGATCTTACGAATGATAAATAATTGATATAGATAAATGCATACATAAGTTTTGTATTAGAAATACATTACGGTGGTGCGGTTACCCAAAAAAAATTGTAAATGACACCACAGTGGTGTGGTTGACAATACAAGCATATTGCACTAGGTTCTACTCGAGGCTTCGCCCGCGTTATAAGACTTCGCTTATTTGTAACCACGTAGGTATGTCATATAGAATGATTTTTGCCGAGCATGTCTTGCAGGCAGGTGAAGTTGCGAGCAGATTTTAGTTCATTAAATAAATATGTATAAGACTAACATTACTTCTTCCATAATCATAAACTAACCAAACTTTCAACCAAATCCGTTCAACAGTTTACGCGTAATAGTCTAACAAACATATACACAAACTTGTACGTTTATATTATAAGATTTATTGCTTGAAATAAACAGCTGGGTATTTAACTTTGTGAATGAAAAGCTAAATTAATCTATTTATTTTTGATCTAAGCGAAGAAAGGATAAGCGCCAGGGGAAAACTACTTAAAGACTGTGCTGAGCGAAATGTGCCAAAACAGGCGGTCACAGTTAAGTGAATAAAATCAACACTTTTTGTTTAATACAAATATAAAATATACATTTAGCATAACAATGAATGTGTTTACAATTATTCCGTGTAAAAAACTGAAAATAATTAATATTTTCGCCTACGAAATTCCGTAAATTTGCAAAAGCGTCGTGTTACGTGATTTTTAGATTATAACAGTAGAAATCTATCCTATTTCACAGCTTTAGCGAAACATAAGTAGTTATATTACAATTTGTCCGTCCCAAATATGTAAGTTATTGGTTGACAATAAAGATACATATTTATCAAAAAAGCACTTCAAATCATCCATAAAATTTTACTATGGCGGCCGCGCACCGATTTGAATATGCGCCGTACGAGCTCTATCATTATCTGTCTTACGCTCGGCGCAGTCTTAAGCGAAATGACAAGCTTTGATTGGAAAAGTTCCTCGATCCAATTTCTAGGTTCCTTAACCTGGGGTAACCTTCACGTTCTATAACCCGGAGTTTATAAGAGGTAAAACTATTGCTGTCTATTACAAAATTTCAACATGATTGCCCCAACAGAAAACCTGCCTTAGGCGGTAACCGGACCTAAGACCTCACGAACGTAAGTATAACCGCAACCTAACGGCTCCATAAATACAAAGACCAATTTACGAATTCAAAATTAACGAGAAAATTGTATAATTTAAAATAGAATCTACTATCCAAACAGCCGTATCAAACAAAAATATGATTTTCGTTTCTGCTATAGGCACAGTGAATTCGTTGCGTGACAAAATAAAACCTATGCACCGACCGGTTCGTGACTAGAATGCGCTTGTTAAAAATAATTTTTTCCCCTCAGAGTTCAAACTTCACACATTTATGGCATGTGAATTTCGTGATATGATTATTTTACGACTGGCAACAGAAATAAAACTAAATTTATTGCATTACACATAGTCTATTTTGGAAGGTTTTTTGACTGCACTCATGGTGTAGTAGCTTAGGGGTGTCTTTGGCAATGCAATGCACGGTATGCTGTGTTTTTTTAATTTCGTAACAAAGAAGTATATAGCCTGCCTGATGATGAGCAGTTAGAGTAGCCTACATTCACTTGCTAAACCAAGGGATACATGCGCGTTGTCTACTTAGGTAAAATGATTAAGCAAGGGAAGATTTCTAAGCAGCTGAAGTTAAATGTCTAAAGATTAAACTTGTAATCCAGTCGTCGTGGGTTCAAATCTTACCATTAACAAGAATACCAGTAATTTTTAACAGGGAATGGAATGGTAGAGGTCTCAAGTTCGAATCCATACTACGCACTTTTTGTTTTTTATTTATGTGCGTATTAAATTGATAATAATTGCACGATTTAACGATGTAGGAATACAACAAGAGGAAACTTGCATGTCTCAGAGTTCTGGATAATGTTCTCGAAGATGGTTAATTCTGCCAAAAAATAAAATATTTCTTTCTTTCTTTCTTTCTTACTGGGCCAGCGTAGCAGCCTAGGGCCTAATCCTATACATACCGATCTGAGGCCCAGGAGAGAAACAGTTATTAAATAAACTGGGCTGGTGTTATTATTAATGCACATTATAGGTCTTAAAATATTGCTTATGTTATGTAAGATACTTCAACTAAGCTAAACGGTTTCTATAACCGTTGCAAATTTGAAGGATATTAATCTTAGAAGCCGGCAAAACACAGTATCGGCTTTACAACTTTTAATCCCGTTTCCTGTAAAATAAAGGTTGCTACAAATTAAAATACTCAAAAAATTACTTCAAAAGTAATCATGAAAGCTGCAATATTTTAGTGGGAAGACCACTGGAGTACCACGCAGAGGTCTCGAGTTTGATTCCAAGGCGCACAGCTCTGACTTCTCGGAGATATTTGCGTATTAAATAGTTGATTGGCGCTCAATTTTAAATTATTTTAGTTGTTTACTATATAATTATGTTGTTAACTATATATGTTTGCAGTATATGTATAAATGTGTTTTGTAGACCCTTACTTTATTAACAGTATAATAAAATGTTATATTAGAAACAGCCTGAAACACAGGTCTCTGACCTAGTTCAGGTAATACAATGTAAAAATAGACTTCATAAACAAGTCTCTTGTGTCCAATATTGAAATTGTAAATGTTTTCCTTTAGATTAAATATAGTTTTAATGTGAATTTAATACAATAAGCAGCCTGTAATGTGTATAAAATTTTTTCCTTCTCCCTAGCCTTAATTATTCCCTAGTCACTTGGAGTCGGCTTTTCTGGTCTAACCGGATTTGACTGGATATCAGTTTTTACACGGAGCGGCTGCCACCTGACCTCCGCAATCCGTTGGCTAACGATACCTTAAGGCTAGACCAGTGTCAGGATATTAGAGGGTACTGACTTTCCCAATAACGACTGCCATAGATGTTCATGGCAGCCGGGACCGACGACTTAACGTGCTCTCCGAGGCACGGAGCAGGCGATAATAGTCAATCAATACGCACATAATTTCGAAAAGTCATATAACTTCCGAAAGTCAGAGGTGCGCGACGTGGGTTCGAACCCGAGACCCTCTGCATTGCAGTCTGTTGGTCTCCCCACTGAGCTATCGCTGCCTTTTTTTCATGTATATAATTTTGTAGACTTTTATTTATTGAACAAAAATGTATTATTATTATTATTTAACGGTGAAGGAAAACATCGAGAGGCCACCTGCATGTCCGAGAGTTCTCCATACTGTTCTCGAAGATATGTGTAGTCTGTAGTGAGCGTGGTGGACTATGGCCTAACCCTTCTCACGCTGAGACAAGGTCCGTGCGAAGCAGTGGGACAGATTAATAAAATAAAAAATAAACATAAAATATTCTTTATTTCGGATAAGCAACATCCATATGGGTTAGTAAACAGAAGATAACTTATACCTATGTTAGTAAACTTATTATCTATTTGGAAACCAGGCTGTTGTTCAAAATACACCTTTGAACAACGTCACCTAACAAAGGGGAATCATACCTCCCCGCTATGGTCTTCAGGATGGAGTTGGAGCTACCCCGCACTCTGCAGAGCAAAGAGGCAGATTTCTGTCTGACGATGGCGTGGAAGCCATCGACGTGTGCTTGTGCAAACATACCTGATGCACTGTAGAGTAATACTACGTAATACAGGGTTGATATTATTTTTAATAATAGGAATATCTTTATAATCACAGATTTATTTGTAAAACAAATTTAGGTTAGCTACTAATTCTTAAAATCTTGGCTTTACTAAGGTGTGTGATTGTCTTAATTAAGCCAAGGTTGGATAATCTAGGTCACCTCAGTTTCCCTTGCATTACCTTTAACTATTATTTCTACTAGGGTCATTCGAGTCGAACGACTGCTTACCGTGGCGTATAAATTGTAAAGGCAACTGCGATTTAACTCAGGTTTCCCTTAGGATACGTTGCCATGGCAACTCAAAGGCAATATGTTTACCTGTTTACTCATTCACATGTGCTTCACCCTTGCTACTGTATATAAGTAGTTTGCCCAAGATATGTACGTAAATGTTTAAGTAGAAATAATAAGGCTTCCAAATATTCGGCGTCATTTTTCAACCATTTACGATTTCTGGAAAGAATGGCCAAAATATTGACCAAGAAAGTGTAGACCATTTTATTGTTACTTACCTTACTTGTTGAAAAAAACAAACTCATTATAAAACTATTCAGTTTCTGCTTTTATGCTATATTCGCTCTCTTTTAAATAGGGATCATCATCTCAGCCAAAAGACGTCCACTGCAGGAAATAGGCCTCCTCCAATGTTTTCCACACAGACCGGTCTTGCGCCATCCGCATCCAATCACTTCCCGCGACCCTTACCAGATCATCGGTCCACCTTGAGGTGCGCGACGTGGGTTCGAACCCGAGACCCTCTGCATTGCAGTCTGTTAGTCTCCCCACTGAGCTAGCGCAGCTTTTTTTTTATATTTAATAAATAGGTAAGACCAGTAAAAATTGACTATATACATATTATGAGAAAAACGTCGCGGCCGATTTTAAACTTCTGAAGAAAAGCCAGACCAGATTTTATAAGTGTGTATAAATAATGTAAGTTTGAATGAGGCAAGAAATGTGTGCAAAGATTGTAGCTGGTATTAATGCGTAGTCTTTGCCAAAACAGGTGCAACTTAAATATTATGTTTTGTGATTTCTTTTAGAACAGATTTTAAGCCTGTTTGTTGAAAAATCGACGTATAAACATATGAGTGACTAGATACACAGAAATGCTTCTGTGTATCTATCCTCTATACAGACTTTACCAGCCTTGATCAAGCAAATTTCTTTTTATTTCTTTGTGTTAATAATCTATTGTGTAATAAAGTTTAATACTAATACATACATCTTATGACAATTTAAGTAATTACACAACCAGCTCCATTATCCACAAAATAATTAAAGTAGTTAGCGTTTATATTCTTTGTCGGTCGTGTAGTTACATTCGGGTTCGATTACCCAGTAAGGCAAAACGCTATTTAATTAGCGTATTCACGTTTGTGATTACTACTCCGCTCCAGTGGCTCATAGTGTGATGTTAGATAGCCTACGTTACTTCTGGATATTATAATCTTCTTCTTTTCTTAATCTTCTTCTTTTCGTGTGGTTAGTGGCCAACCTGTTGTCAAGAGTTGTTCAAGCCGCCCGTAGGCCTCTGACATGGCTTAACGACTGCTGTCAATTTGACAACAACCGGGACCGACTTTCACGTGCCTTCCGAAGCGCGGAGACGCTCAGATGAAATACCACTAAGCGGTCACCCATCTATAGACTGACCGCACCCAACGTTACTTAACCTCGCCAATCGTTTACCGATCAGTGAGTGCAACTGGCTATGAGTGCCTCAAATATTATAATACCTACTTGATAATTAAAGAGTATTTAAAATCGGTGCAATAGTTTTTGAGTTATTTCAATACAAACAAAGTGTGAATGGAACAGTCGCAAGAGGAAGACCTAGGCGAACGTTTCTTGATCAGATCGGAGGCGTTCTGGACAAAGGCCAGGTTAAGAGCACCTTGAACCGACGGGCGTGTATGAGGAATGTGATGAAAGTGAATGAAGCCAGAGAAGTGTGTCAGGATCGTAGCAAATGGAAATCTGTAGTCTCTGCCTACCCCTCTGGGAAACAGGCGTGAATCTATGTAATGATGTACAAACAAATATTAGAATACACATCTTTTCTCTTTATAATATAAGTGTAGGACCAGGTTCTCCTCATTTTAGGTGGAGTTTAAAATATATAGCTAGAGGTGTATGAGTCGTATGAGTCTTGTGATATACTAGACTTTGCCCGCGGCTTCAGTCGTGTAAAAATTTAATGTAGGTTACGTTAGGTTATGTACTTTTATTTGGATGAAAGGTATCATATGTCCTATTCTGGACACCTGACAGCATGTGTGCGAAATTTTATGATAATCGGTCAAGTAGTTAAGACGTAAAAGCGTAACGAACTAACAAACTTATTTTCACATTTATAATATTGGTGAGGATGTATATCCCTGTCTACTTCCTCCATAAAGCTGTCAGTCTAAGAGATTTTACAGATATAAACAAATTAAAAAACGGAATGGTATTAGTTTTAACAAACAGTTAATATTGTCTTCTGTTTACGCGAATATTATTCATTGAAATTAAACTACTATATACGGATTTTATCGCGTTGTTTATTTGACACTTTATTACATAAGTCTCTCCGTGACCATAGCTGCTGAAAAACAACCGAAACGTCTGGAAAAGTGTAAAATTAAATTAAATCTAAATAGTTTTAATAATAATTTAATTAGCTTAAAAATTAGTAAAGTTTGATAGTTATAGTAGTGTAACAGTTTTTCAAAATTATGTAATAAAGTGTCAAATAAACAACGCGATAAAATCCGTATATACCTAGTAGTTTAATTTCAATAAACAGTTAATCTTGAAAGAATTTTCAGAACTAGCAGAGTAAAAACTACAACTATCCATCACTCATATTTTTATACGTCGAAATTTCAACCAACAGCCTTAAAATCTGTGCCAAAAGAACTCACAAAACACAATATTTATATTAAATTAAAGGAAGAAAATGCGTAGTAAATTAAAAATTATTCACAAAAAAAATAATATACACAGAGAAAATTAAAAAAATACCCTCCGAAATATTATCACGTGATGTGCGCTGGAAGTTGTACGGTACGCTGTTAAAATTTATTCTAATTTATATTTTTCTTTAATTAAATAAGACACGGCCGAAGTAGTCGGGACGTGACTCGGGGGAGGAAACCACTAGACGTTAGACTGCGGTGCCAGGGCTAGCGATTTTATGTGTACATACATAGTTTCACGCCTAAATCACCGAAGAAGTAGGCAAACGACTGCGCCGAGCGTAAGACGCGGTTGGACCGAATGACAGAGCTCGATATTCAAATCGGCGCGCGGCCGCCATAGTAAAATTGTATGGAGGATTTGAAGTGCTAGGATTTAAATATGTATCTTTATTGTCAACCAATAACTTAAATATTTGGGACGGACAAATTGTAATATAACTATTTATGTTTCATTTAAGCTGTAAAATAGGATAGATTTCTACTGCTACAATCTAAAAATCACGTAACACGAGCTTATGTTTTTGCATTTTCGTGCAAATTTACGTAATTTTGTTGGCGAAAATAACAATTATTTTAAATTTTTTACACGGTGTAATTGTAAACACATTCGTTGTTATGGTAAATGTATATTTTATATTTGTATTGAACAAAAAGTGTTGATTTTATCAACTTAACTGTGACCGCCTGTTTTGGCACATTTCGCACGGCGCAGTCTTAAAAATATGTACGTTTGCCTACTTCTTCGGGGTCAAGACGTCTCCTGCCTAACTTTAACTTGCCAACCGTGCAGTTAGTTAATTACACTAACATTTAGTCAAATATTTTAAACATTAATTTGTTTAAAAATAAAATAAATTAAACTATACAAAAATAAAATATGATTGAAAAATATCGGCTCTGTAGGCGCTACGATGTAACATAGGTAAATCCTAACCAATATTGTAAATGCAAAGTTTCGTACGTTTGTTTGTTTGTGACGCTTTCATACCGTTACGGCATGAACTTACTCGACCGATCATCGTGAAATTTGGCATACACGTTGTCAGGGGTATTGAAAAGGACTTAGGATGTTATGCAGAAAGCAAATAATTTTATAGCAAAGCCGCCGACAAAAGTAAGTATTAAAATAATATTACATATAGATAAAAAATCATAACCCTTGCTTTCGGTTTGCCATAGTCGCCCATGGCTTGTTACAGCGTAATGTTATATACATATATAAGCTTTATAATATTAAAACAATTTATTAATAAACCGATTCTTTAGTAGTTTCAGAGCTAATCGATAGCAAATAAATAAACATATCTTTCTGCTAACCCGCCCTGGGCCACCGTGGTAGAATATAGAACCCTTGCATCCTTCTCACACTGAGAAGAGGTATACCCCGCAGTGGGACAGTAAATTATACAAGGCTGATATTATAAAATGTTTACTTATAATATTAGTATAGCTTGGCCATCTGGTAAACCCGCTTACATTCGAACCACGTCCTTGCCACCTTCTAAACCGGGGAAGAAAAAGAAAGTAAAGTGCTTCTAAATAACTCTGTAGATAACTGTAAATATTAGGTGTCTTATTTAATTTTTCTAAACGGGAGGTACCATTTTGTCCACTAAGTGGCGGAATGTCGTCCGGCTACATTTTTTTCAAAACAAAATTTATTTTTCTGTTGAAGTGCGTGACTAATTTAGAGTCTGAATTAGATTCGATTGCGGTTTTCTCATCCAAAATATTTTTAACGCTTATAATGTAGCCCGAGAGTTATTTTTTTTTAACATTTGTTCGATCTGCTGGAGGGTAAGTTTTCTGTAGAAAGGATTGTATCGAAGATTATGTTTGCTTATAGGAAAGTCTGGTCGTATAAAAAGTGTTTGTATTCTACTTATATAGTATTAAACTAGAATAAGTAGTTCGTAATGTAGTTATATTTTATGAGGGCATAGTTAGTTTCAAACCGTTTGTAAATGACTCCGATCGGCCGATTACGTCCATGACAAAAAATATACAAACACAACCCATTGTGACGGGGATTATGAGGAATACGTATACATTGACTAGACTATGAAAATTAATATTTCGCACTTGAAAAAATTCCTTTAACGCAGACATTTTACAAACATTGAAATAACGGAAAAAAAGAACATACAAATATTGTCTCATGCGGGGATCGAACTCACAACTCTCGACACGGTTACCACTTTAACTACTGCACTATATACCTACCAACGCATCAATACTTGCCAAGCTCAAAATTAAAACAAGACTCTCAACCATCTGCCTCAGGCGTATTCTTGAGTACTTCGGACACATTGCACAATCTCGAAAAACTAGTGGTCACTGGCAAACTGGAAGGAAAAAGAGCGAGGGGCCGCAGCCCGATGCGTTGGTTCGACCAAATTCGCACAACACTCGACTCCACTGTCTACGATGCTCTCCGAGTGACCGAAGATAGATCAAGATGGTGTAACATCGTGAGATCAAGATTAATGGATGGAGGTCACCACCCTCAGATATGAGGAATACGACTGACGGAGTAGGATATACCTACAATACAATTTACTGTAGATGTCTCAGCTTTGCCTATAATGTTGTACGTATTATAGTTCTGGAAACTGCATGCATAGCATAATGATTTACGTGGTGGCTGTGCTACTTCAGGGTTTAATCTTCTAAACAAAAACCTTAGACCATAAATAGTTGTCCCAAATCTGGATGTTCTTAGTGTACATTTTTGAATGTTGGTAAAGTCTTAAAGATGCTGGACTTAAACCTAGTGTAGGAACTGACCTTTTAAAGAAATTAGGATAAAAATATTAAGTTGTTCACATTATTCATCAGTTTATCGTCTCAAAACTTCTTGCAGCCTTATGAAACCACGTCATTAGTTAGAGTTCTCTGGGGACAAGCAAACTCTATAGAATTCCGTAAAGAGAAAGTGCCTAATCATTTAGTTGTTATGCAGATTTTTTCAGGCAACTGCCGAGGTGGATTTGCGTCTTACAAGATGTAAACACTGATTGTAGCGATAGCCAGAATATTTTTTTAGAGTTACCATAATTTTTATTACATAAAAAGGTAGTAGTAGAGCCTGGCTGATTTCAGCATGAATGGGCCGGCTCGACCGGGGAAGGACTACCCTCTCACAAAATATCGATTATCCACTAGTAAATAAATTATAGATCTAAATTACTTTGAGGCTGTGATTTCAGGAATTTACAGGAGGTTTTTTTGGGTTTATTGACTATTTTATTTATTCAATTCAACAGTGTTTGGATGCCTTTTAAGATTATTTAATGTAAATACGAGGGTGCGTTTTTAAGTCTGCAGAATGGAGATGGATATTTGCATGTATGGGTCGGCTCGACCGGGGACGTACTAACCTCCCACAGCATATCGACGTGAAATAGCAGTGTTCCTACTGTTGTGTTTCGTTTGGTGAGTGAGAGTGCCGGATGCCCAATCACCCTTTTTCCCCCTTCCCACTCCTTCTTCCCACTTCCTTTTTTTCCTAAAGGGTCGGCAACGCACAAGTGATGCTTCTGGTATTGCAGGCGTCCATAGGCTACGGTGACCACTTACCATCAGGTGGGCCGTATGATTGTTTGCCACCTTAGTTGTAAAAAAAAGGTACTTTTCATAAAAAGGTAATTGAAGTTATTTTTGGAATCTTTTGCTATATTTACATAGATTTGCTGCTATATATCCTCAAGGTGTATTATATACCCACATTTCGTAAACTAACTAAAGATTATTTGTAATTGTTTAGACCCTAACATAAGCAATGAAATAACAACTTAACTATACGACGTAGGTATATCCGCAGACTGACATAACGTATCACAATAATTTATGAACTGAAAACACACTCAAACCCACTATTTACATACATCATATTAAGGTTTCAGGTTCGGTTACAGACCCCGTGGTGCTACTATGAAACTCCTAATAGAAAATCCAATAACTTCGCTTGATCTGGATATTGAATGCTGTACCTTACGTTTAGCTCAAACTGAAGAGCAAACTCATCCCATGCATGATCTTGTTATCACACAACTTTGTTGATTGGTAATATGATAGGGAGCGTTGGTTAGTACTGATTAAAAACACTGAATGGACTGTAAAACTGAATATATATAATTTTTTTTTAAATTTTTAAAAATTAGTAAAGTTGAATAATAGTAGTAGTGTAACAGGTTTCAAAATTATGTAATAAAGTGTCAAATAAATAACGCGATAAAATCCGTATATAGTAGTTTAATTTCAATGAATATATTGAATTTAACTTTATAATCTAAAATGTGTATGAAATGACGCGATATGTTTAATAACTGATTTTGTTGATAATTGAGAACGCAGGGCGCTAATGATAGCTCGACGCGAACTAAATATAATATTAATGAATACGCGTGCATCGCGTAAAAATGCTGACTTAAGAAATGTACAACCTACAAGACGAACGGTACAATCTGCATAATATTGGCTCACGTTTACGCAAACGTTACACACTGAAATTACCTACTTTATACTTATTATTAAACACGTGCAAGGCTATTGAAGTTAACAAATATGCTAATTTTAATAGGGAAGCTGTTTGGAATGAACCAACAGCTTAGAGTTCAGTAATACATTTACAGAATCAAAACAAGACTACATGATAAATTAAGATCATTCTACGTAAGTAAAAACACCAGCTATTAAACAATGTTCAGGTACATGCAAATAACTCCACACTTCAAGACGAACGAACGAACGAAAGACGAACACCAATGTGAAATGTGAAATGTGCTGAAAATAAGTTGATATAACACGTAACGTATAAATAAAAATGTGTAGATAACGATTGTTTGAAAATCTTTTGCATAAATAATATTATAAATTAGAATATCAGTTGGTTTGTTTATTAAGCTTTCACGCTTTAACTACTCTACCGATTATTTTCAAATTTCGCATATACTTTGTCAGGGATACAGAAAAAGACATACAGTACCTTTCATCCAAAAAAAGTACTGTTTCCGATCGAGCAAATCTGCGGGCAAATTCTAGTAGGTACTTGAGAATGTTTTAAAAAATGAACGCCGAATAAAACCCGTAATAAGTAGTTTAATTTCAACATATAACGTATATCTGCATTAAGTCCACCATTATTACTATATAAAGTACATCTCGAGGAAATTAAACGTAACCCAGATAGGATACTTAATTCTTTTTCGGATAAAACTCGAATATCGGATGTCGTACGGATATTATACGAAATCGTTAAACTCCCATTTTATGTTGACCGATCTGTAAAGTTTTTATCGCTTGGATAACCATAAAATTGCCATAGTACATTCTTAACTATAATAAAACAGTTCTGAAATGTCTGTTTGTCCTGTGTGTTTGATTAACTTTACTGCTGGATGGCGTGGATTAAGTGGTTGCTTCGCCGATGCCAATACACCGGGTGTTGTAGGTTCGAATTCCAATAAATAAAAATATATAATATCAGTCCAGCTGTATAATAATATAAACTATTCCACTGCTAAGCACGGGCCTCTTCTCAGTGTGAAAATGGATAGAAAACACCCACAACCCACACACACGCGCACTGGGCTTGCATGTGTACCACGCAAGCCCAGTGCGTGTTGGCAGACTTCACATATCTTCGAGAACATTATGGAGACCTTTTAGGCATGCAAGTTTTCTCACGATATTTCCCGTCGCCGTTAAAGCGAGCGATAATTAACAATTCCTAATGGAATAGAAACCCGAACGGGACAAACATTTGTGAGGATGGATGTAACGTTATATTAGCTCTACCCGCTTTAGAGGCGTGGTTGACCTAGGAAATGAATTAAGCGGAGATAATATAAACAATATATTTCGCAAATAAAAAGTTTGTAATTCAGATACAACACAGTACAAAATGAACATTAAATTTAGACAATAATTATCACAATAGGTTTAACTATAAAACTAGAAACAAGGCGTGGTTCTATAAGGCTCGTGACGTGGTCTTCGATAGTTAGAAGGACCACTTAACTTCGATACGGCAGCGTAGCGGAAGAAGACAGCATCTAGGCGCCGTCTTGGTTATATAGGAGCTACCGCCGGACAGGAGGAGGAAGAGGGGTGCGAGCGGTCGACGTGACATGGACCACACAAATGTTTGTCCCGTTTGGATTTGTATTACTGCTTGTTCCAAGACTGAGTGTTTTTGTGTCAGTTGTTCGAATATTTGTAAGTCCCCTCCCCTACCCTGAATAAAGGAATTATTCTTAGAGTTCCATTTTAAGAAATATCAAACCACAAATGTAGCATAGGGCACTAAAATTATGCAACAATCACCTCTAACAAAACTGCAATTCTATCGAGAACAATTTCGGGTGCCGTGTTGCTATTGAACATTTCCTTAATCAAATGCGTCGGGAATAACAAAACAATAAAAACTACAATAAAACGTTATACTAGTACCTATTTTAGTATGCAATCCTACTAATTTTATATACGTAAAATAATATGAGGATAATATAAAATGTTTGTAACTTAATCACTTGTAAATTGCTGCACAAATTACAATGAAACTTAGTGCACAGATAGACCACATCCTGGAATAACGTATATTCTCACTGATTTCAGCTTAAATGGCGACGCTCGACCGGGGAAGGACTACCCTCTCACAGAATATCGACGTGAAATAGCAGTATTCCTACTATTGTGTTTCGTTGGGTAAGTAAGAATGCCGGAGGCCCAATCTTCCTCTTTCCCCCTTCCCGCTCCTTCTCCTTCCCACTTCCTTTCCTAAAGGCTTGGCAACGCGCAAATGATGCCTCTGGTGTTGCAGGCGTCCATAGGCTACGGTGACCACTTACCATCAGGTGGGCTGTATGCTTGATTGCCACGTTAGTTGTATAAAAAAAACACATAAAGTACTTTTATCGTAATCCCGGTAAAACGTTCTCGAAGGATTCTCGCGTGCAAAGCCATACGTAGAAGATAGTTCTTGTACTAATACTCACTTTTGTCCCAGGTTTCGGTTGCAAGGCAGATTTTATTACTTCCTTATCGACACTGAAGTCCTGGTGACATAAAATGTAAATCCGATCCGATCCTGGTGACATAGACCATTGAATATCCATTTTCAACTAACTACTTTTAGATTATTTTTATTATTAGTGACCAATAACAGAAGAAAATACAAATAAATTTTTTTATCATTCTTGATTAGTGTCCTATCTACTATTATGTAGAAGTACTTACATATTATTATACTTAACACTGAATAAATACATACATACATAGAATCACGCCTGTTTCCCAGAGGGGTAGGCAGAGACTACGAATTTCCATTGGCTACGATCCTGAAAAACGACTAATTAAATGATTTAAAAAAAAAATATTCCGCGTCCTATTTTTCAATAATACTTCTAATATATTATCATAATAATATTCTATCAATGTACACACAACACCATCTAGCCCAAACTAAGCAGAGCTTGTACTATGGGTACTAGACAATGGATAAACATACATATATATGTACTTTTTTTTTTGTGAATACTTACATATTATACATAGAAACACCCAGACCAAGACAAACATCCATGTTCATGCACACAAATTTTTGACTTGTGCGGGAATCGAACCCACGACCTCAGGCGTGGCAGTCGGTTACACTAACCACTACGCCATCGAGTCGTCATCATCATTATGAATACAACATATAAATAATTCAAATGAAAATATTTATCGTTCTTAATAACTACTTATTATGTACGTAACACATCATGTGCTATGTAGAAGTATTTATATTATAGTAAATATAGTTTTAAGGATTTGAAATACATATATATTTGTTAACGAGTGTATTTCGCCAACAAGCTTTGTAATTACTTACCTTGGCGAGGGGTTTGTATTTGTACTGAATATATATTATATACTTACCGCTGAATAAATGATTTAAATAAAAAGATTTTGTAGCCGCTTACTATTTCTCGAATGATTCTTCTAATATTATAAACTAAAGATAGGTTAATTAATGATAGCAACAGGTACTTTTTTAAAATAAAATATGTTACTCGGTGATAATATAGCATTCTAATCGTGAAAGAATTGTGTCAGTTCATCAGTTTAAGCGTGAGTAGTTTCTGAGATAAATTATAACAAAGAAATTAAAAAATCTAATTTTTGCCTCTTTATAATATAAGTATAGATAAGTAAGATTGTAAAGATATTGGCTTGTCTGTTATTCAATACCGCTTAAACTGTAGAATGAATTTCGGTGAAACTTGGAATACCGATAAAACATGACCTGGAATAACGCATGGGCTTCTTTTATGCCTTCCTATGAGTTTCATGTGGGCAAAGCAACGGGTAGGATCTAGTCAATAAATATTTCTTTCATCTATGGATTGGGGAAGTGGAATAAAATAATATAATATTATTCTAACACATACACAGAGCACCATCTAGCCCAAACCAAGCAGAGCTGGTACTAGTACTAGACAATGGATAAATATACATATATATACCTTTTTTTCTTGTAAATACATGTATGTATCTTATGTGGGGGCCAGTCAGTGCAGACCGGCGACACTTCGACCCAGTGGGATCTTTTGTGTCGACACTCTCCCAGTAACGACTGCCATAGATGTTCATAGCGGCCGGGACCGACGGCTTAACGTGCTCTCCGAGGCACGGCGCAGGCGATAATTGTCAATCAATACGCACATAATTTTGAAAAGTCATATAACTTCCGAAAGTCAGAGGTGCGCGACGTGGGTTCGAACCCGAAACCCTCTGCATTGCTGTCTGTTGGTCTCCCCACTGAGCTATCGCTGCTCTGTAAATACATACATATTATACATAGAAACACCCAGACCACAAACATCCATGTTTATGCACACAAATGTTTGACTTGTGCGGGAATCGAACCCGCGACCTCAGGCGTGGCAGTCGGCTACACTAACCATTACGCCATACCATACGCATGGGCAGTGTACGACTATTATATGTATAATGACAACACTTAGGGTATATATGGCGCCGTTTAATGGCATCACTAATGGCTTGAAAAAAATAAGAAAATGTAGCTGCGCTGTGATCCATAAACAGCTCTGTTCCGAGTCTGGGTATTCTTCGTGTCAGTTGTTTGAATGTTTGTAGAATCCCCCGTAACATAGGAATTATACATAGTGCGGAGGACATTATTATACACACGTTGTCTTTTACCACGTTACTTTTACTTTTAAGGTTATATATTTGTTTAAAATATGTTGCTGTAACTGGACGATGTGAACTCTCCACCACGCTGTATCTTCTTCTAACATTCAATTTAAAATCAAACTGTCAAATTTTCTTTTCTATATAAGTATGATTTAATGAAGCGAAACAGATGTTAGCCAAGTCCTTGGCAATTCAACAAAAAGTCTCGTTAAAATCTGAATAATTTAGATCTAGAATATTTTATATTCATCTCCGTCCTGAATAGGATACTCGCGGGAATTTGAATTATATTACAGCTTTGTCGTGTGGTGTGCTAACAAGAACCGAGTGGTTTTAAGTACTATTTTTGCGCTAATTCTTACTCGGCAAAAGTGGAATAAAGCTACTTATATTATAATTTATGCGAAGAATAGAAATAACTATGCGATGACAACGCGTTTCTAACAAAATGTTGGAACTAATTTCGTACCAAAGTTTAAAAAGTAAATAGCATTTCTGCTAGGATTTCTTTATAAAAGGCCAGTTTGTAAAATTCTGCTTGAATTCTGCTATGATATCAAACTCTCTGATTGTATGGTGATAATTAATATTTATTTTGTAAAACATAGGTACAGAGAAAGATGGCAGGAATACAATTAAAAAAGTATTGATATGATATGTCATTAACATCAAAATATTATCGCCAATCCTGACTGTGACTTGTTTGCGGATGGATGGCAGAATATATTGTTAGAGTGTCAGCGATTTTGTGAGAAGAAGGGATGATTGTGTTTGTCTTGGTTATTACCCATATGATTATTTATTTCTGTTATATCTTTGTTTTCATTTTTTATTTATGCTTCATAAAAATATTTATATAAACTTTACGGCAGTTGGTGAACTATATTGGCATGAAAAGCTTTTCGAAAGTTTTCATCATTATCAAAACCACGAGTAGTTAAGTACGATTGCCGGCGTCTTGCATTGTGTCATTTTTTACGGTAATATACTACTGCTTGTGAGATAAATAAATTGATATACCTATTATATAAAAATAATTAAGATTTTTAATTCGGATAATCTAAACATAATTCGTGTATGACGTTGGGAGTGCACATATACATATTATATATTATGATCATATTATAGTAGGTACTGTGACTTATTTCGAATAAACTAAATTAAATTATATTGGATTTTTTAGTAGCACAACTTATAGTCTGTCCTTTGTCCAGTAGACGGAATTAAGCTGACCGCCTATCACTTGAGTCTTTAACATGGCTGGCAATATGTGAGTATTCTGCTCTTTGCCATAACCTTCGGGGAACATACAGGCTACATCATGTTATCCTGTTTTTAGATCACTGACGTACCTTTTTCATCGGTGTCTCTTGGGAGGATCGTAACTTCGCATGTTTATTAGTATCGGTTTTCACTCTTAGCTCACGAGGGTGAAAGAACAATGGTCTTTTACTAATCTAGTAAAGAGCAGCGATAGCTCAGTGGGGAGACCAACAGACTGCAATGCCGAGGGTCTCGAGTTTCGAAGCCATGCCGCGCACCTCTGACTTTCGAAAGTTATATGACTTATTATAGTTTATGTACGTATTGATTGACAATTATCGCCTGCTCCGTGCCTCGGAGAGCACGTTAAGGTGTCGGTCCCGGCTGCCATGAACATCTACGGCAGTCGTTATTGGAAGAGTGTCACAAAAGATCCCACTGGGTTGAAGTGTCGCCGGTCTGCACTGACTGGCCCCCACATAAGATACATACATACTAATCTAGTGTATGCGTCTGCTATGCATGATGTCTCGGGTTCGAATCCCGACTCGGAGCAATAGAAAGTTATTTGGTTTTCTTACAAGGAATCCCTCTCTCTCCAGTTGTGTCGGATTGTCGAGATTGTAAGAGTTAATGATTGCAGTTCTGTTTGCGCACTCACTTGTGCGCTATAGCGTAAGACGAATCGTGTGCCAAACGCCAGTCTCCTTAAAGACTGGCCGTCATGAACGAAATTATTATATGCCTGTGCGGAGATTACTTCTGAACGCTTGTAACATTAGATGTAGCTCAGAAACCGGTGTTTATTGTAGGAATATAACAAAATGTTATCGAGCTGCAATATTTCGCTAGTTACAGGTATTTCCTCAAGCCAGTGTCAGGTTTATTACAACATTCTACTAAGCTCTATTTCTCTTAAAATTGTTTGTATGCACTTATCTATATTCCCTTTAAATTCGAATCAGAGTCTAAATTATTAACATTTCCAGAAATGAGTTGATATTATTCAAGATAAAGCAGTGCTGTCTGCAATGGTTTGTATTGAGTTAGTTCCTAAGTCGTGTCTTAGGGGACTACTGGAAATGCACTTTGCGTCGGTAGTTCTTGTTACGAGTGAATGTTTCAAGCTCGCATTTTAGACGCATGGGTTATCTTCAGAAGCTGTGTTTATTGCTGATCTTGAGGTCGTATATTTATCGTGAAATGAAATGAAATTTATTAAACACAAATAAGTAAGACACAGTAATTATTGAACACTGGTACCCAAGGTAAGATCTAACTTGTGTTATAGGTACCAGGTATGTGGGGACAGGTTTCTTAATACTTTGGTATTAATTAATTTGTCGTGTATGATAAATCGTAGTTTTGTTTGACGAAATAAAAAGCAGCATCACGACGTTTTTATACTTAATATGAGCATAATATCTTAAGAAAAGTAAGACGTTAATTGGACCCTACCTACGCCTTCTTTTTTTCTATTTAAAAAGGACAACTCCCGCACTAGGAATAATTCCTATCGCGGGGACTTTACAAACATTCAAACAACGGACACAAAGAATACCCAGACTCGGAACAACCAAATTGTTGTTCCGAATCTGGATGTTTTCTTTTTTTTATTGCTTTCATCGTTGACAGACGATCCAGCGGCCCACCTGATAGTAACCTAGAACCGTGGCTCATACATGGCTGAGTTTTCTTAGCATTACAGAAGCAATGTCAAAAAAACACAACCAAGTCGCTGCCTACTGGAAGGAAAAGGGAAATGGAGCAGGATGGAGTTTGGGAAGGGAAGGGTCATTGGGCCTCCGGCGCTCTCACTCACCAAACGAAACATAACAGATACTGTAATTTTACGTCGATCTTCTGTGAGAGGGTGGTACTTCCCTGGTCGAGCCGGCCCATTCATGCTGTAACCAGCGTGGCCCTACGACTCAAAACCTTTGTGGTTGTCACAAATGTGCATTTTTCTAAATCACATGCATAGGAAGTACTTCCCTTGAATCTACCTAAGATATCTTATCGACCTATATATAACTAGATGTGCCCACAGTTTCACCTGCATTTATGATTACTGCGCCGCCCCCGTGGGTCGTAGCGTCATGTTATGTACCTTCCTCAGTAAATAGGCTACCCAACACTAAAACATTTTTCAAATCGAACCAGTAGTTCCTGAGATTAGCGCGTTCAACCAAACAAACAAATAAACTCTTCAGCTTTATAATAGTAGTATAGATATAATATAAAAATAAATGTTTGTATGTTCGTCCTTTATGCGTTCCTAAACTGTTAATCAGATTGTGACGAAACTTTGGTAGGGTGTTCTGAGGACGCTCAAAAGGATTTCTGGCCCAAAAAATCTATATCAACAAAACACTTTTTACTTTACGTGGCATGGCAACGCATGCCGGGTAGAGTTAGTAGGTAATATATACAAATTAGCTTCCGTACGTTCGTGGCTGCAAAACTCAAAATGCAGTCGATGGATCGACTAACATTTATACGTTTTTTCCGATGTGGCAACGGGAACTGGCAATTAAATATAGCAGACTGAGTCACAGTGAACCGTGGCCGAGTTCAGTTAGTTAGCTGCCTTTTGTCTTAGCTTACAATCGACACAAATAAAAGCAAAATCCGAAATAACTATCAGCAGACAACTCAATTGCCAGGTGGCGTAGTGGTTTAAGTGGTCGCCTCGCCAATGCCTCGGCGCCGAGAATTGTAAGTTCGATTTCCACACGGGACAAAAATTTGTGTGATCTACAAATGCTTGTTCCGAGTTGGGGTGTGTATTGTTTGAATGTTTGTAAAGTCGCCCGTGATGCAGCAATTATTGATAGTGAGGGAGTTGTCCTTAAAAAAATGGTATAAAAAAGAATTCACAGTTAGACTATCGAACATCGTTCGACCGAACCGGTACGGTACGACCATCAAATTATTTTTAAGGGATCAAACCAGCAGCGTACCGGTTTATTATTATTAGTAATAATACACCGACAATTTATTGACAATTATCGCCTGCTCTGTGCCTCGGAGAGCACGTTAAGCCGTTGGTCCCGGCTGCCATAAACATCTATGGCGGTCGTTATTGGGAAAGTCAGTACCCTCTAATACCCTAACACTGGTCTAGCCTTAGGGTATCGTTAGCCTTCGGCTTGCGGAGGTCAGGTGGCAGCCGCTCCGTGTAAAAACTGATATCCAGTCAAATCCGGTTAGACCAGAAAAGCCAACCCCAAGTGACTTGGGAATAATAAAGGCTAAGAGAGAAGAAGAAAAATAACGTTCGGCGTACTGTGCACCACACGATCGAATATAGTCTAATAGTGGACGGCGTTCGTGGTTCGGTCTCACCTAGCTTCACCAACAATCCCTTAATTGTTCTACACTTAAGTTGAATAGGATATAGGAAGCTATTAGTTTGTCTTTCTTATTGTTATTACAGGTATATCTATGCCTACCTCAGACAACAGTCTCTCACATAAACGAATTCGTACAAGATAAAATAAATTATGTTCTAACTTTATTAATCTGACCTATATATTACACACACATTATGGAACAAAATTTGTAATGTTTGTGAGAAGAAATAAAGCAATTCCGTCGTCTACTTGCACTTTGAGAATACTATAGACAACTAATTGGTATTGGAAAAAAGATCATGAAGACCGCGTCAGCATTCAAAAGTTCCATAAAACGACTTCAGGGCTCAGTTTCATCTTGACAAGCAAAACGTGACTCCACAATCGCTAGCATTGTACATTTTTGTTGAACCCAAAGTTTGTTAATTTCAACGTACAGGGTTCCACCCAGGGGGTTTCTGTGAAGTTCCGCCGCTGCATGTGAATACGTGTCTAGAATTTTGCCGACTGTACGCCTGCAACTTGCTACATTTACATTGGCAAAACTACATGGCTTTAATAGTTACTGTACTAACTTCATACATATCGTAGCATCGTTCAAACTTGCGTATTCAGAATATTATTATATTACAAAGAATAAAAAGGTAAGCAGCGATAGCTCAGTGGGGAGACCAACAGACTGCAATGCAGAGGGTCTCGGGTTCGAACCCACGTCGCGCACCTCTGACTTTCAGAAGTTATATGACTTTTCAAAATTATGTGCGTATTGATTGACAATTATCGCCTGCTCCGTGCCTCGGAGAGCACGTTAAGCCGTTAGTTCCGGCTGCCATGAACATCTATGGCAGTCGTTATTGTTAAAGTCAGTACCCTCTAATATCCTGACACTGGTCTAGCCTTAGAGTATCGTTAGCCTTCGGGTTGCGGAGGTCAGGTGGCAGCCGCTCCGTGTAAAAACTGATAATATAATATAATATAATATTCTACCACATACACACAACACCATCTAGCCCAAACTAAGCAGAGCTTGTACTATGGGTACTAGACAATGGATAAACATACTTATATACTTTTTTTTTTTGTAAATACGTACATATTATACGTAGAAACACCCAGACCAAGACAAACATCCATGTTCATGCACACAAATGTTTGACTTGTGCGGGAATCGAACCCGCGACCTCAGGCGTGGCAGTCGGTTACACTAACCACTACAGATATACTTGATATCCAGTCAAATCCGGTTAGACCAGAAAAGCCGACCCCAAGTGACTTGGGAATAATAAAGGCTAAGAGAGAAGAAGATACGGGTTTTATCGCGTTGTTTATTTTACACTTTATTACATAATTTTGAAACTGTTACACTACTACTAGATACTATTAAACTTTACATTTTTTTAATTTTTAAGCTATGTAATTTATTAATACGTTTCGGTTGCTTTTCAGCAGCCATGGTCACAGGGAGACTAAAATGGTAATTGTCTCAATGTTCCAGTTTTTTTGACTGACTTTGACTGAAAGTTACTTGCATATTGAGTAGTTAATTATCACTCGCTTTAATGATATGTGAAGTCTGCCACCCCGCACTGGGCCAGCGTGGTGAATTATGGCTTAAACCTTGTCACACTAAGCAGAGGCCCGTGCTCAGCAGTAGAACAGTTTAACCTTTTTGACCGCCCCGGTCAGGTATAGCCGACAAACGAAAATTTTCCCATCCCACCACCGTCGGCATGAGCCGACAAATAATAACATGTTTTTAAGAACAAAATTAAGATATTTGTGTTTCTTTTGCCTATTATTTAAAACTACATTAATCATCGCCTGACGTAGGGGGCACGGCTCTACTTTTATGCCTTGGCGGTCAAAAGGTTAATACAGGATTGATTGATTAATACAGATTAATTATTATTAAAGCACAATCAGACGTTTCTTTTAGTAGTAAGTTCACCAACGGGCGAAACTCCTAAACAGTCCAGAAACGATGAAGGAGGTACTGCGCAACATCGGTCCTCTATTATCTTTCTGGACGGAGCTGAGGTGGTATGAGTAACCGAACAATATTTCGCGTCGGCTACTTACGCACAATGGCCCAATTGTGGGGCTAAGTGCGGATAACACACGTTCAACTAACTAACTAGTAGTAAGTTTAGGTTAAAGATAAGTTAGAGTTAGCGTATATACATTTGGCTACGGAGCTCCGTACATTTTGCTTGTAAACAATTTTTCTCAGTAAAATATTGCCTACGTTTTTGCAAATATTATATATTTAAATTAAACTATTTTAAATATAGTGACAAGAATAGAAAAGGGTATGTTAAGCTGGTTTGGGCATGTAGAAAGAATGGACGAGGAAAGACTGACTAAGAAAGTTTATAAGGCTAGTGTGAATGGAACAGTCGCAAGAGGAAGACCTAGGCGAACGTTTCTTGATCAGATCGGAGGCGTTCTGGACAAAGGCCAGGTTAAGAGCACCTTGAACCGACGGGCGTGTATGAGGAATGTGATGAAAGTGAATGAAGCCAGAGAAGTGTGTTAGGGTCGAAGCAAATGGAAATCCGTAGTCTCTGCCTACCCCTCTGGGAAACAGGCGTGAATCTATGTATGTATGTATGTAAACTATTTTATATGGATTTGATCGCATTGTTTACTTAAAACACTATTATTACAACTAAGCAGCAATAGCCTAGGGGACTGTTGGACTGCCACGCAGCGTGACCTCTGCGTTGTAGTCCAATGGTCTCCGACAAGATTTCAACAGTCTTCTTTTACAACTTAAATGTCGAACATGCATGCAACTCGCTGGCCTTTCAAATGAGAAATTACAGTGCTGTCATACTGACATTACAGTGTCTGTTCAAAGAGCCATATAACTCTACTTAATGCAGCAATACAACTCGTTTTGTATACCTGCATAAAGTAGAGATTGAAGATTTAAACATTCTCTGAGCACGAGCTCAGGGAATATTCTAGATCTTACCACCCTGACTGTCTTATTCACATTTGTCTTATTCTAACTTGCATTATAAGTGTAAATATTAGTTTCTTTGTTTGATTGTTTGCTTTCATTGAAATTAAACTACTTTATACGGATTTTATCGCGTTATTTATTTGACACTTTATTACATAATTTTGAAAACTGTTACACTACTACTACTACTACTATTGAACTTGACTAATTTTTAAGCTAATTAAATTATTATTAAAACTATTAAAACTGTTTAGATTTCATTTTCCCCGACGTTTCAGTTACTTTTCAGCAGCCATGGTCACGGGAGACTAAGATGGTAGTTGTCTCAATGTTCCAGTGTAGTTATTTCAAAATACCTGAACATAATTTAATCATTGGTGTTTCTATTTACACTTATTATTTTTTTATTTACATTTATTTACACTATTTAGTTTGCTTCTTCTTGGGTTTAACTATTTGAATTACTGGATCCCAAGCTGGTGGTACATTCCAACCATCTTCTCTATTAAAATTACGCTTTCATGCCTTAACTACTCGAAGATCATTATTAAATTTCGCATACATTTTGTCAGAGGTACAAAAGAGGACATACGTACCTTTCGTGCAGCAGAAAGTACTGTTTTAAAGCAAAGCCGCGGGCAAAAGCTTGTATAATATATTTCTAGGGGATAGAAGAATCTGCTGCCTACGTAGTCCTGGAATGTGTGGGAGTAACAGCACAGCGTAAGGAAATCCTCAATAACCCGAGGTCACTCCGCGAAGCCTGCGAAGACATCAGAAAACCTCTGTGCTTCTGGGCGGAGTTGGGCTGGCTATCTCTATAACCGGTGGAGTCTCACGTATAATGGACCAACTTAGAGTTCAAACGCGAAAAAGGGAGTCCAATTACATTACATTACAATATATTTCTATTGAAATTATTTTCCTATTGCAACATTTTCCTTATAATAATAATAATAATAATAATATCAGCCCTGTATTAAACTGTCCCACTGCTGGGCACGGGCCTCTTCTCATTGTGAGAAGGGTTAGGTCGTAGTCCACCACGCTGGCCTAGTGCGGGTTGGTAGACATTTTCCTTATCTAAATAAAATAAAAACGTAGTTCTTAAACATTTGTTGGCTAATGCACTAGTATAAGCTATGCATGGTTACCACAAATTAAATGCCACAGGTATAAAGATATCCACAGAATCCAAAGAGGAACGCCGGAAACAATTATCGTTCATTATGCACACAAAATGAATAAAATATATTAAATTCATGATTCAATCGTCAGAATTCCTCCTAACGTGTCAAAAATGATCGCATCTTCCCCTCATGAATACTTAAAGTAATTCGTTCGGCCCTCGCAAGAGAATAGGTACAATTATTGGGCGTCATTATGCAGAAAAAAGTGGGGTTCCTTTGCAAACAACAGAGCGGCACAAAGAAAACATCTTAGAAAACTCGCAGGGAAGAATATATTTGGAGATCGCAGTTTAAAAATTACAGTTTGTTTGTAACTTTTACTGTAGTCAGTGATCTTGCATAATTTAGTCAGATATCTTGTCTGTTAAATTGGATTATACAACTTTGTTCGCAGGGACAACAGTTCGCTTGTGACATTTTTTACGCGAATCACATAATTAACGGAATAGACTGCAATATACATATGTACTTTAACCTCGATTTATCACATTGAATACGCAGCATTAATAGCAACGAAGTTTGTACAGTGTGTTGCGTAAAGCATTATCAACAATCAAACGTGCAGAATAACAGTTTTTAATAAATCGAAAACCAGTCACGAGTTATTGAAATGAGTTTTCCACAAGATTACAGTATAGAGTACTTCAAAAAGGGCATTAAAAGGTTTTTACAAGGTTGGCAACGCGCAAGTGATGCCTCTGGTGTTGCAGGCGTCCTTAGGCTACGAGCACTTACCATCAGGTGGGCCGTATTGTTTGCCACTCTAGTAGTGTAAAAAAAAAGAGATATATTTTGAAATTTCTTTGAATACTTTCTGCTCACGATCCCTTTCGTTTGAATAGCTTAACAATATTTATCGGGACCAAAGGTATCTTACTTATATATGAATTTATCTAGAATATTTTAGGTGTGTGGCATGTTTTATGCAAATCATTTTAAAGGAATTTACGCATTTCAATAATAAACATCTAATTATCCAAACATCTCAGACTTTCACGTTTATTATATTGGTAGGCTACTGAACGCCACAGACATTGGATCTTTACTTAACTGACTTGACTGTCGAATTTAGAAGTAGGTAGCGACCTATTTTTCTACTTTTACTTAATACTTCTTTTATATGGTGTAACAAGTTAAAATATGCACCGTATTTAAATTAAGACCTCCAGCAATACAACTGTGAAAACGCATTAAATTTCGTGCAGCGGTTTCTGTGTGATGCGCATACAAACATACAGACAGACAGATAGACAGACAAATAATATCTCACAGTACTTATACAATAACTTTTTTTTTTTTACGTGGCGGAATGCATGACGCTTACCCCTCCGCGGGGGCGGGCGGAGGGGTTATGTCGGACTCGCCGGGGTAAAAGAAAGATGGTAAAGATGTTAAAGTACCTCCCGGAATACCGACTAAACCTACCACGGTGTTCCTCGACAAAACCACTATCGACGGGGCCGTGCGAATCACTTTCGCATGCGGTCGAGACCCCGCTGAGGTTTCGGCCCGCCGTATGAAACGGCAGGCCACTACACGAAAGACCTACCCTATAGGCACTTCTAAAACTCCCTACTGTCCCCCCTAGAGGGGAGACGGACTCGACATAGAAGCGCGCGTGGGAACACGCACGCCGCCTCTCGGACCTGGTGCTGAACGGATGGCGGGCAGGCCCACAAAGCCCGCCACCCCCAGGTCAAACCTCAGGGTGGCTTGAGGTCGTCCCGCGCCCTCCGGCGCCCGGCTCTGCGGTTGGGGAGAGGGTTTAAACGCTCCCTTTCCCGCTCCGACGCCTCCTTGATGTAAATGACTTCCTCACTCATACATTACCTATACGTACTGTAGGTAATTATATTTAACCAAAAGCACACATTTCAGTCTGGCGTATATTTGTTAACGTAGGCTCAATATTATATTCAATACTAAGATACAATTTACGACGTTGAAGCTAAACGAAGTCCAAGGCAAGATAGGATCTATTAATCGTACTAAGCTCCAAATTAATAGAGCCCTTTAAAAGTTCGGACAGACAGACGAACAGACTGATGTTGGAAGTTTAGTAAATTGAGTTTATTTGTCAAGAAACTTTCAGTAGCAACACAAGGTATGTCGGCCTCGATGGCGTAGTGGTTAGTGTAACCGACTGCCACGCTTGCGGTCGCAAGTTTGATTCCCGCATAAGTCAAACAGTTGTGTGCATGAACTTGGATGTTTGTCTTGGTCTGGGTATTTCTATGTATAATACGTATGTATTTACAAAAAAGAAGTATATATGTATGTTTATCCATTGTCTAGTACCCATAGTACAAGCTCTGCTTAGTTTGGGCTAGATGGTGTTGTGTGTATGTGATAGAATATTAAGTTGAGAGCTAAATTTGATAAGTGGCAATCTTATCTTATCTTATCTTGTTACGGGGGCCAGTCAGTGTAGACCGGCGACACTTCGATCCAGTGGGATCTTTTGTGTCGGCCCCGAGATCTATACCTTAGCTATCTCCCTATGAATGTACTGCATCAATCGCAGCGTACACTTCAGAGGGAGAAGTCTGAAGTCCTCAGGGCTCGGATATGCCAACCCCATCAGACCCATCCTTAGTCCAGCCAACGCGTCACATTCACACAGTAGGTGTAATATGGACTCGTCCCGCTCACCACAGGCTCTGCAGATCAAATTGTTTGTCATACTCAATCTGCACAGGAAGTCATTGGTGCCAAAGTGACCAGTAAACGCTCCTGTGAGCAGGCGTATTTGGCCCTTGTTGTACCCGCAGAACTTCCGAGTGAAGCCCGTGGCTCTGTTTGCAATGAATTTCTTGGAGTGTTCCAGACCCCTAAGGGCCATCCACTCCCGCCTGTGTTTATCATTGCCATGTGCATTCATAGCTGCCTTGACGGTACTCTCAGAGAGTTCTACAAATGGCTCGGGGCCAACAAATAGTTGCTCCGAGCCCTTCCTGGCCAATTCGTCAGCCTCCTCATTACCCTGCACACCTGCATGCCCCGGAACCCACACAAGCCTGACTGTGTTTTTCCTGCCAAGTTTGTTAAGGGCTTTAACACAGTTCAGGACCAGTCCGGAATCCACCCTACAGGAGTTCAGAGCCTTAAGAGCAGCTTGACTGTCACTGAGAATATAAACAGTCTTGTCAGTGACATTTTTGTTGATATTCTCCTGCGCGCAGGCAATTATAGCATAGGTTTCCGCCTGGAAGACCGTTGCATATTTGCCCATGCTTTGGCTCACCTTACAGTCGTTGGCATAAATACCAGCGTCTGATCCTGATTCCATTTTGGAACCATCGGTGTACCAGATGAGACAACCCTTGTTAGGGGATTGTAGACCTTGTCTCCATTCCTCCCTTGTGGGGACCTTTATTAATATATTAGTTTTAGATAAGTGGCAATAGGGTCACCCCCAATTACGTGGGACCTAAATCCACGTTAGACGAAATCTAGTTGTATTACACCTCCTTCTACTTCTTTTCTATTAGGAAATTGGAAGTAGCAGTATGGAATTTGGACTCGTGACAAATAGACTGCAATAGGCTCATGGTGACCCTCTTACGCCTTGTCTCTTAGAAATATGACAATAGCAGTACAGAGTTTGGACCTGGACTAAAGTGACCAATAGATCAACAAGACACTTAAAACATAGCTGGCAAAAGGGTAGTATATAATAGGTTACGAGCCCATTCGCCCCTAATGGTTCGCCTCCTAGTAAGTAATTGTCGCCTTTCGCCCCTCCATATAATTGTAGTTCCCTTTCGCCCCTTATTATAAGATCAAAAAATGCAAGGGTTAGGTTATGTTAGTTTCCTTCTTAAAACCACCCAAAAATAGGAGCCCTGCTAAGCGGGGCTCCGTCGACATAGTTTGATCTATTTAAAATATTTTAGTAAGCATATTTTGCTGTGCAATTAGTATTTTTGGTGGAACAAAGGCAAAAATTGAGAAACAGTTAATGTCCTTTTTTACTATTAAACAGTAAAGATATAACTAAGGGGTGAAAGGGTTCGCAAAAAAATAATATAATATCTTATTTCATCTTGGTTCCCCCCTTGATAAGGGGCGAAAGGGATCTATGTTAAGGGGCGAAACTACAACTTTCTATGAAAGGTCAAAGTCAAGGATCTCGAATCCATATAATACTGCCTTCCTTCAGGAAATGAAGATGCATGGATGGCGTAGTGCCACCGAAACAGTCGCTATAAGTAAGACGTCAATTTTTTTGACAATTAAAATATTTTTATGTGTTTCATATGGTTATTTTAAAGGAACATAATTATATACGCACAAACACGCTTACACACATAGACACCCTCACACATACACATGCACACACACTCACACGTCCACACTATTAAAATCAAACCGACTCACCGCATAAATTAAGAAACGTGTACGTAAATGTAAGCAGATACCTACTGTATTCTGGGAAGAGACCTAGTGACCTGAAACACAGGCTTTGGCCTAACTTGGGCACCGTCTCTCAAAATAATGTGAACAATTTACTGTTACTGTTTCAATGCTTAAATATTGTGGTGAGGAATAAATTATTATATAAATAATATGTAGCGGGTATTGACGCGATCATGCATGTTTATCTTTTTAAAGCTTGACGTTTCGACCAGGTTACACCGACCGTGGTCACAAGCTGACTGATGCGGCGATGTCATATCTCCGTTTGTGAGGCAGAAGAATCTTGATCCACCCTCACTTTTGACATGTTTTTATTTGTCCATGTACCGCCACACACTACACTTAAGTCTGCGCCGAGCGAAATGTGCCAAAACAGGCGATCATAGTTAAGTGAATAAAATCGACACTTTTTGTTTAGTACAAATATAAAATATCCATTTGCCATAACAATGAATGTGTTTACAATTACTCCGTCTAAAAAACTGAAAATAATTAATATTTTTGCCCACAAAATTACGTAAATTTGCACGAAAAATGCAAAAACGTAGGCATGTGTTACGTGATTTTTAGATTATAATAGTAGAAATCTATTCTATTTTACAGCTTAAACGAAACATAAATAGTTATATTACAATTTGTCCGTCCCAAATATTTAAGTTATTGTTTGACAATAAAGATACATATTTATCAAAAAAGCACTTCAAATCCATCATACAATTTTACTATGACGGCCGCGCGCCGATTTGAATATGCGCCGCACGAGCTCTGTCATTATCTGTATTACGTTCGGCGCAGTAAAGATTTTAAGGAAGGTAAAGATTTTCCTTGCCTTTTAATTTAATACTTACCAAAACTTAACACTACCGCATCCAATTTTCTCAGCTCGTACCCGAAAGCACTTAAAGCACCATTAGATCGAAGGCATTCGGTAACAAGTTTGGGTCCCAAATTTACCCGATTCATTAACTACATAATCATTTCCGATAACCTTGCACACTATTCGTAATGTCCTAACAAAGGGATGGGCGTGTCTCTTTTATTTCCATATAAATGAGTTGCCCTTCCCCTAGCAAAATGAGACCTTCATGACTATAAACTTAACGGGATTAAGACATTATTGGCCAATTATAGGCAGCTACGAGGTAAAGGATCTATACTAATATTATAAAGCTGAAGAGTTTATTTGTTTGTTTGAACGCGCTAATCTCAGGCACTACCAGTTCGAATTGAAAAATTATATTAGTGTTGGATAGCCTATTTATCGAGGAAGGCTATAGGTTATATAAAATCATGCTACGATCCACGGGGGCGGCGCAGTAACCATAAACGCGAGTTAAACCGCGGGCACAGCTAATACAGGATATAGAAGCAAACTTTTGTTATATTCTGGAGTTTCTTTAAACTCTTTCTTTTAAAAAAAGTCTCTCCTTACCACAAAAAGAAGCATGTAAATAGAACAAAGCCTGTGTCGCAAGGGACTCTATGAATATTTAATAACGGGGACAAAGAACATCCAGATTCGAAACAACTATTTATGAATCACAATATTGGCGGTCGTTTCAAAGTTAAAGTCAAAAATCTTTATTTCCGTAAAAAGGTGCAAACAATTCTTGGACACGTCAATTTACTTTATAAGATATATGAATAAAAAGTGAGAAACGGCCATGAATTGCCATAAATCTTAGAGTTCGACAAACTCGGTATATCGACTATACTGAGTCTCTAGCTCTTACGGTTCTTGAGTTGAAAGTTGTATAACAGACGAACGGACGGACGGACAGACGGACAAGGCTGTTGTATAAGAGTTTTTTCGAAGTCTAAAATATAATAATAAAAAGGCATTAAAAATTTAGCATTGAAAAAAGCCTCTCTCGTGGACTAGAACTTTAATGAGAAGAAGCAGGCAAGAAGCTCATGGCCAATCTTTTCAATCGCCAAATTTATTTAAGAATAGGTATCTTTCTTTTTCTAATCTTCGCCATAATGTGCAGTCAAAATTGTCATGTCTGTGAAATAGAAATATCTCAGTAACCACATAAAGATTTAGGTAAATGAATAGAAAATATTTTAAATGTTTGTAACTACAAACATAAAAAATCAACAATAAAAATCCATCTTAGCGTCGCTTTCTGTTACATCAGTTCTAAAACTATAGCTAGTGGGTGTATTATAGCTATGCTTACTACTTCGGAGACATTGGCGTGAGACTATGTATGCTTTCACATAGAGCCTCGCTGATTTCAGCATGAATGAGCCGGCTCGACCGGGGAAGGACTACCCTCTCATAGAATATCGTCGTGAAAAAGCAGTATTTCTACTTTTGTGTTTCATTCGGTGGGTGAGAGTGCCGGAGGCCCAATCACCCACTTTCTCGCTCCTTCTCCTTCCCACTTCCTTCTTCTCTTCTTCCGTTCCTAAAGGTTCGGCAACGCGCAAGTGATGCGTCTGGTGTTGCAGGCGTCCATAGCCTACGGTGACCACTTACCATCAGGTGGGCCGTATGCTTGTTTGCCACTTTAGTAGTATAAAAATAAGAAAAAAAAAGAGCAGCGATAGCTCAGTGGGGAGACCAACAGACTGCAATGCATCGACTTCGAACCCACGTCGCGCACCTGACTTTCGGAAGTTATATGACTTTTCGAGATTATGTGCGTATTCGAGATATTTTGACAATTATCGCCTGCTCCGTGCCTCGGAGAGCACGTTAAGCCGTCGGTCCCGGCTGCCATGAACATCTATGGCAGTCGTTATTGGAAGAGTGTCGACATAAAAAACCCCACTGATTTAAAAACCCGACTTATATTTTCGTTAGCTAAGATTTACATCATGTATAGGTACTGTACTTACAGGTTTCTATATAGTCACATTTCTGTACTCAGATATTGTAAAACAACCATATCCTAACTAATATTATGAATGCGAATGTGAGTTTATTACGCTTTGACCAATGATCAAGATATTTCATATACACATTGTCAGGGGAACAGAAAAGGATATACGGACCTTACATCCAGAGAACGAAGAACAGAAAACTAACATAACCTACATTTACGTCAGCGGAGCTGCGGGCAAAATTTAGTGCAATAAATTCGTTTCTGGACTTTAAATTGTCACCAGACATAATACCAACATGCCATTTGAAATATAAATATAATATTATCACGCACACTCTAATTAAAAATTGTAGACTATCGTTCTCTATCTAATGTGTGAACTAACCTTTCTTATTGCACACAGTTTTTCGTGTGATGTAAGTGAGGACATATCTATGACTTTTTTTTTTATTGAGTATTGTAATAGACAACAGATAAAGTATTACACAATATTCTATTGAATATAGAAAAGTTTCCAATTAAAACTATACACATCATTCACATAATATGTGTTTCTATGTATAATATGTATGTATTTACGAAATAAAAAGTGTATATGTATGTTTATCCATTGTCTAGTACCCATAGTACAAGCTCTGCTTAGTTTGGGCTAGATGGTGTTGTGTGTATGTGATAGAAAATTATTATTATATATGTATATTTAAAACTTTAGTGAGCAAAGGTAAGCAATGGTAAAATAAGTGTAAAAATAAAGAAAATACCTAATTAGCCTCATTATTTGAAACAATTTTCTTTAAAGGGGCGTTTTAAAACACATTATAACTATCGTGGCAGATATCCGTTTCAGAGAAAATGGAATAGTATTGATGTCAATCGTTGATCGTTAGAACAATATATATATATATATAACAATATACGATGTTCTATAATTTTGTAAAGTACAGACCCATCGGTTCGCGTGCCGACTCGCACTTGTCGGTTGTTTATTTTAGGATGACAGGACTATTTATCATGGTCATGTTCATCTGTTACACGTTGTATAAGTCTTCTGAAAATAACGACTAAAGTTTTAATAACTAATTTGTGCTTCGCCTACATAAATGCATAGGATAAAAGTATCCCTAGAACTTAAGCCTCAAAATATCAATCATAATGGCGGCTATCGTTTTTGTGCTCACCAGTCGGCGCCACTAGCGAGCAAGGTCCTGTCAAACCTGTGACAGCTGCTGTCAAATGCCGTATTCGGCGGTAATAATTAATGTCGGTTTGTATGTGCGGGTTGGGAGACCTTACAAATCTTTGAGAACACTCGGACATGCAGGTTTCCTCACGATGTTAACCTTCACCGTTAAAGCGAACAATAATTAACTATTGAATGCGCACGACTATATGGTGCAAGGAGGTGCAAACTCGAAACCTCTGCGAGTCAGGCCAATGGTCTCCTATTTGGCCATCACTGCTAGGATATTGTCGGCCTCGATGGTGTAGTGGTTAGTGTAACCGACTGCCACGCCTGAGGTAGCGGGTTCGATTCCCGCACAAGTCAAACATTTGTGTGCATGAATATGGATGTTTGTCTTGGTCTGGATGTTTCTATGTATAATATGCATGTATTTACAAAAAAAAAAGTATATATGTATGTTTATCCATTGTCTATTACCCATAGTACAAGCGCTGCTTAGTTTGGGCTAGATGGTGTTGTGTGTATGTGGTAGAATATTATATTATTATTATTATTATTATATATATGAATGGAACAGTCGCAAGAGGAAGACCTAGGCGAACCGATCAGATCGGAGGCGTTCTGAACAAGGGCCAGGTTAAGAGCACCTTGAACCAACGGGCGTGTATGAGGAATGTGATGAAAGTGAATGAAGCCAGAGAAGTGTGTCAGGATCGTAGCAAATGGAAATCCGTAGTCTCTGCCTACCCCTCTGGGAAACAGGCGTGAATCTATGTATGTATGTATGTATGTATTATATATACATTAACGTATAGCCTAACACTTCTGACGCTAAGAAGAGATCTCTCCCCAACAGTGGGACACTTTATAAACATTATATTTAGTGTACGTGCGCAAAATACTGAAACTACATTGTTAACAGTTCGCTATTAAAAGGCCGCTGATTAGATTTGCTATGCAGCAGTTCATTCTATGCATACGCTGTTAGGAATTTAGCATGATGATATGTGTGTTTGTTGTAGCCCAAATTTTGGACCCAGTTATGTCGGCGAAAATTGAATTAAGTTTGAGGCCATGAAACAGCCTTGGCATAGCTTGCCGTTTAAACCATATTACTGTTATATTGCCTCGCTGGCACAGCGATCGTGAATACTGTGTACCTAAGTGTGTACAAGAATTGAACTTTGATAAACTCATAAAATTAATTTGATCCAATAGAGAAATAGAGCCAAAAGCGAAAAAGAGCAGCGATAGCTCAGTGGGGAGACCAACAGACTGCAATGCAGAGGGTCTCGGGTTCGAACCCACGTCGCGCACCTCTGACTTTCGGAAGTTATATGACTTTTCGAAATTATGTCCGTATTGATTGACAATTATCGCCTGCTCCGTGCCTCGGAGAGCACGTTAAGCCGTTGGTCTCGGCTGCTATGAACATCTATGGCAGTCGTTATTGGGTAAGTCAGTACCCTCTAATATCTGACACTGGTCTAGCCTTAGGGTATCGTTAGCCTTCGGGTTGCGGAGGTCAGGTGTCAGCCGCTCCGTTTAAAAACTGATATCCAGTCAAATCCGGTTAGACCAGAAAAGCCGACCCCAAGTGACTTGGGAATAATAAAGGCTAAGAGAGAAGAAGAGAAATAGAGCCAATTGTAACAACTACTGTTCAAAATAGATTTCTGATCTAGTTTTAGTGTCATAAATATATCAAAAGGATTTTAAATTAAAATAAAACTAAAACTGCATTTTAGTTCATATTAACGTTTATCAGACCAACACCATAGTATTTTTTTTTTAAATTAACTTTAATTTTGAACTGGGGCAAAGTGTAAACTTAAATATAAAATATAAATAGTTTTAAATAATTTAAATAGCTCAAATTCAGTAACGTTCAATAATCGTAGTGTTAGAGTTTCAAAATTATGTAATAAAAGTGTTTTGAAATAACGCGACAAGATGCGTATAAAGTTAAAAAATTTAAAATAATATAGTATATACGCTTCGTCATCAACAATAGTATAAAGATTTGTCAACATTTGTATAAAGATTTGTCAACATTTGTATAAAGATTTGTCAACATTTGTATAAAGATTTGTCAACATTTGTATAAAGATTTGTCAACATTTGTATAAACACTTAGACTTATATTTAAGTAGATACTAGCTCTAAGCTTCAATTAGGTTTAACTGTACTCTTTAAGGTAATAAGTGGTAACGCCGTGGATTGTTCATTAATTAATTTTGTTATGTACCTAGCCAGTAAGACACAATGTACAATTGTTTGTTTTCCCCAATAAAATAAAATAAAATAAAAATAAAATATAGTAGTTTAATTCCAATGTATAACATTAGCGAATTGTATTAATGTTTAATTAATATTGTCTTGTAGACAATATTACTTACTATACTATATAAAATATTACTGTTTAAATGTAGTAAGTAAATCATCGAATTCCACGATACCAAGGTCGACCAGTCACCACAAGTATTTTGAACCGCTTTTAGTTTCATATTTGATTTCCTACGGTTCTTTTCATATTCTTCTATTTTTAACTATCATGAATTTTGTTACAAGGGAAATTATTTTCATATTCGATTTTCAAAGGCTTCTATAACCCAATTGATAAATGGGTCATGAGTCGCTGTTGTATTGGCCCACCATGGCACACAAAACGCTTAACCCCGTGAAATCAATGTTGAAATTGTTTTAGCCTGGCTTTAAACTTAATTAAATATAAATAAAGGCGAACGCCAGACCGTTTAACGTTCTTTTGGGGCGTTCCGGCTACAAATAAGTTTAGTTACGTTTCGAAGCAAGGCTTTGCAAACATCATGTTTTCAAGGACAAATTTGCCTTTTTCGCTTCGCTGCGGTACTGCGTTTATGTTTGCAGCTAAATGTGTAATTTATTTATTTATTGAATAGCACATTATACATATTAATACAATATTGAATTTCGTTACATGGAATTTCGCTGATATGTATGACACTTACGGTGTACCTCCATAACATTGGCTGGTTATAGAGAAGAAGATGCTTACATTTAATTATAATTAAAAAAATAAAAGTAATGTTTGATTAATTTATAATTATTTAATCTAATTTTAATCTATCTTAAAAAGGTTATACAATAGTAAAGTTAGGCGTGTTCCCACGTGCGCCTCTGTGATGTGTGTCCGTCCCCTTCCACAAAGGGGGACAGTAGGGCTTTAATCAAGAGATGGCCAAAGGCTAGTCTTGTTGTGTAGTGACCTGCCATTGCATACGGTGGGCCGAAACCTCGGCGGGGTGGCGACCGCATGTGAAAGTGATTCGCGCGGCCCCGTCGATTGCGGTTTTGTCGAGGAACACCGTGGTAGGTTTAGTCGGTATTCCAGGAGGTCCATTATTATCTTCATTACCATTTTTCTGTTTTACCCCGGTGAGTCCGACACAACCCCTCCGCTGGGGCGGGCGGAGGGGTATGCGTCCAAGCATTCCTACACGAAAAAAAAGAAAAAAGTACAGTTAGAATAAAGCAGTTTTAGCAATTGAGCTTTGAATTTGCTAAACGAATCATCAAAAATGTCAATGTCTGGATTTTCTGTTTGGATATTATTGCACTGGTTTACTCATTTGCATTTCTCAGAAGCAGCACGGAGTCTGGTATACATAATCGATTGCAATAGCTGGCTTGTATTCTATTACGTGGAATTTATAAATCTTGCTGCTGGCACAAAGATGATTTGCACCTGCCTCTGCTTAAATTGGAAATTTACAGACAAAAATATATGTATATATATTATGTATATTCTAATATGTGTTTTAGAGGTCTCGAATTTGAATTCCAGGTTAGCCAAATAAGTAATAACTCGAACCTTGAAATTATTACAATTTGATTCATGACTACTTACATCGACATACAGACGTGAATCTAAGTGTGTACCTATTGTTAAAAAGAGCATGCACATAATATGTAATAATAATGAAACTAAACCTAGAACGAACTTTGGTCACGACGGCCACTGTTATGCGAATGTATTATATATTTCTGCAATTTAATGGCCAGCAATAACAGCCATATTATATAAATAATTATGTTTGGAATGGCCAATGCATTCAATTGTTTTAGAGCATGCCGGGTTAGTATTGAGAACATTGTATTGAAATATTACTCGCTTAGAAATCTTTTTTATGTGCATGCCTCTTCGCTCCTGTGCGCAGCGGTAGTAAATTCGACTGCTGTGCAAAAGGTATCGGTTGCGAATCCCGATACCTCTTGCACAGCAGTCCGCGATCAGGGCAAAAAAATTATTAGGTTTTCCGGTAAGAAATATTAATAGCAGGCCGGAGTTAGGAAGTTGGCGATGTTAGACTTCGTGCTTTGGCAAGCATGTAAAGCTGTTGATCCTGCACCTGATACCCTTCGGTCGTGTCTGATTGATGTCCCATCAGATCATGAGAGTTAGAAAAGAGAAAGTGCATAACATTGACCGCCGTGACCCAAATTTAGTCTGGATGACATTATTATTATAATGTGCATGCTGTTTTTAACAATACACACATAGATTCAAGGCTGTGTACCCCTGAAATGGTAAGTGGAGGCGTGTAATAACTACTTTTCATCAGCAATGTTTTAGATCCGAGGCAACAGGGGCCAGTAATTTGCATCCACCGGAATCCTTTCTAGAATTCATGCAGCATCAAACAATTCCTTTAAAAAAATTTGATCAATGCAAACATGAGCTAAAACTTATGCTTTGCGCCCAATAACACACATATAATTTTATATCAAGATTCGTGACATAAATTAATGTGAATACCTATGATAAATTTTTTTAGTTGAAACGAATAAACGTTTCAGAATATTTGAAAATGCGAACAGAGTTTAAAAGAATAATATAATAACGCCATCTATCTAATAACTAGAAAACTCTTATGAATTGTGATTTATAGCGCCATCTCTTAACCGTTACGAAAACTATGTGCACACATACACGACACGTCTTTATAAAATTAATGACAACTTATTAAATTAGGTTGAAATATTATGGAAAACGGCCAAGTTATGGATATAAAGCGACAAGCGTGCAGAAAAAATAAATACAATGGAAATGAATGAAGCAAAAGAGATATGTCAGGATCCTAATAAATGGATATATATAAACGACTTTCCTAAAGCAATATACGCTGGCAGCACACTATTCGCAAACAATGTCAATAGTATTTCCAAGTAAAAGCCATTTTGCTCTTGAAAGTGATTCCCATAATATACATATATAGGTATATTTCAAAGTAACTTGACAAAACATAACCTTCAAATCATGCAATTCCGACCATAACAAAAACGCCCTTTAAATATCAATGTTACTTATAAAAAGGAAAACATAGAAAGTGTTAACACGTTACCTAAAAGCTAATAAGGTCTAAATATTGACACACATTTAAATTGGAGGTCACACAAATTATAAGTTGCAAGTTATCGCGTTTTACATATTATTATGCCCTATATGAGTAAGAAGTTTGACAGATTTAAAATCGGCGACAAATGCATATTATGCATATCCCCATTCAAGGGTGAGGTATGGTATTTTGCACTGGGGAAATAATACTAAAGTAGATATCATATTTAAGCTACGTATTATCTTTATATATATAATTCTACTGTACGTGTGTATGTCACTGAACTCCTCCCAAAAGGCTGGACCGATTTTGATAAAAATTTGTGTGTGTTCATGTGGATTTGAGGATAGTTAAGATTTGGGTTTTTTTTTTCGTGTGTACAGGACAACGTCTGTCGGGACAGGTAATAATCATATATATTATACGAAATATAGAATTTAAAACTTCTCACTCTCCCGTCACTATACATATGTTCTAAAATAGGTCTTTTTGCAAAAAAATATACCAAGACCAACATACACAGCACCGCAACTTAAGCAATAAAAATAAACAACTTTATGCGGATTTTATCGCGTTGTGTATAAAATACTATTATTACATAATTTTAAAACTTTAAACTATTATTGTTAAACACTTTTACTAATTACTGTTTACTTCAGCGGCCATGTTCACGGGGAAATTCTCTCCGTGAACATGGCTGCTGAAAAGCAACCGAAACGTCGGGGTAAGTGTATAATTTAATCTAAATAGTCTTACAATTTAAATAGCTTAAGTAAAAGTAAACAGTAACTAGTAAAAGTGTTTAACAATAGTAGTTTAAAGTTTCAAAATGATGAAGGTACTTAATAACTAATAGTAATAAAATAAAATAAAAATAATAATAAAATAAAATATTGTTTATTTCAGACAACCTTATAGTCCATATTTTTACAATGAAAGAACATTAAATCACCCTCTTAACTAAAGATCTCCACATGGAGGATGAGAACCTGTTTGCTATCGTCTTCAGGATTTCATTGCGGCTACCACGCACCCTGTGGATCAGGGATACCGTTTTCTTGCGCATGACGGCATGAAAGCCGTCAGTACGATAAAGCGCAAACATCCCCGACGCACTACAGAAGCGAGGCAGCCCCAACATCATCCTGAAGACGTTATTATACTGAATGCGCAGGTTATCCAGCGATCTTTTGGTGTGACTGGTCCACAGAGTCCCAGTGTAAATGCTCTGACAATACGCTTTAAAAAGAGTTATCTTAACTTCATCAGAGCACCTATAGAATCTGCGAGCCAGCATGTTACCTCTGACCGCTAGAGACCTGCGCTCCCTGTCTATGTCCACATTGTCTTCAAGGCCCTCAGTAATGTAATGCCCCAGGTATTTAAATTTCTCAACACGATTTACGCTTAAGCCATTCAAGGTAATATATGTATGTATAATATGTGAATGGTTGGGACATCTACCGACAGCCTTGAAGACCATGTATTCACTCTTTTGAGCATTATACAGTAGGCCATGTGTTTCAGCATACTCCTCGCATAGCCTCAACATCTCTCCGAGTCCCCCCACCGTCGGGCTCAAAAAAAACAAAAAAAAAAACAAAAAACAACGTGATACATACAGTCTGTATAAAGTTGTTTAATGTCAATGTATAACATTCGCGTAAACGTAAGACAATATTAATAAAAATAAATCAGCACTACCACACCGATTCATTACGTTCATTAAAGATTATAATAAAATGCCTTCAAATTTAAAAAATGCGTCTAACTGCAATATATTTATAAATAAATTACACAATTATCTCTTACAAAAAAGTTACTACAACTTGCACGAGTTTTTCGAAGAGAAGTACTTACAGAAATATTAAAAATGTATTTTTTATATTTTAATTATATTATAAATATCACCTCAGTTTAAATCAGGAAAAAATTTGAAATATTACGAAGTAGGTATAATATTTTTTTTTTCAAATGGTGTATTTTATTAAATGTCTAACAATATAATAAATTTATAAATATAAAATTGTTAGCTGCGCCCTAGCAGGGTTTCATGTTGATAATAACTTTAATTATATAAGAAGTATGTACACATGATTGCATTAAATATTTGGATTTGAATTTGAGGTTATAAAAAAAAAGTAGTATGTTGCTATCTCAATTACCGTTTCAAAGTACTGTGATAGACAGGCAAATTAAATGAATTCTTAGGCACAAATGTGTAGTTTCCGTTAAGTATGGCCACCATGACCGAACCTCGGTCTAAAAGACGTCAATTAAATTATTTTAAAATTGGTTTTAGAACGTGCCATAGCCCTCTATCAGGGTTTTTGCATATATGCAAAATTCCTCATCTCATCCGGTTTAGAATCATTTTCAATTGCAAGGCTGGTTCATATAAATTACCAAAATATACTGTAAAAATGTATCGAAGTTAAAATATATTTTTTCCAATGGATATCACATTGATTCGAAGAAAATATACGATGTAAAGAGTAGGAAAAACGTCCCTTCGTAGGGGCGCCATTTATCACGATTTTGTGGGATATATTCCCTGATCGGATTGAAATGAAACTGTATATTGATTGACTCGTAATTTATTCTTTACATTAACTATTTTTAAATATTTTCATAATATTAACTAACAAAACGTAATATATAAATATAAAATTTTCTTGCCGGTTCGGTTGCTTTTTTCAGCAATGTTCATGAAGAGGCCGACAGTGAAAATGGGTGCTTTAACCTATCAATAATATAGTATTTAAATAATGTATTGTCAAAAACTGTATATTGTAATTTAATTTCAATGTGAAACATGCGCGTAAACATTAAATTTTATTTTTTTAATACTACTGCCCCCTTAGGACTTATTTCTATCTCGCGGGGGCCAAACATTCAAACAACGGACACAAAGAATACCCGGACTAAGAACAACCATTTGCGGATCACACAAATGTTTGTCCCGTGTGGGATTTGAACCCACTACACTCGGTGCAGAGGCAAGGCGACCACTTAAACCACTACGCCATCTGTGCAGTGAATTCAAACAATACAACGTAAATGTTGCGCTTTGCGCACAGTTTATAGTCGTTTAATCGATCCGATATAGGTTTAGGATGCCGAGTTCGACTTGTTTTGACGTTAACGCGATCGAAACGTTTACCAGGTGGACCCCCAGGGGTTCACGGGAGATTCGATGGGGGTCTACGTTGGCGTGACAAAAAAATGGGGATCCACAATTTGTAAGCGGGGAACCACGAAAAATTATTTGCTTTCGATAATGAAGAACTAAAATGTTGGCTTGACTTCACCTATCACTGTAGGCAGATAATATTTTATTTAAGAAGCTCCGCGACTGTTACTTGTAAAACTTGCATATTCCATATTCAGTACCAATGGATGGGAATATGGTAGAAATGTAGCTGCAGGAGGTCCACCGGAACCTGCTAAATTTTGAAAGTGGTTTGTGGGAAAAAAGTCTTGAAACCTCTGGTTTAGAGCTTCAAGCAGGCCAATAGGAGCGCCGAACGACATAAACCTGTCGATCGCGTTAACGTCAAAACACCTCGAACTCGGCACCCTGAACTACAGTTGCAGTAGTATCAAAGTAGTAGAGCCTCGTTGATTTCAGCATGAATGGGCCGGCTCGACCCAGGAAGGACTACCCTCTCACAGAATATCGACGTGAAATAGCAGTATTCTTACTGCTGTTTTTCGTTCGGTGAGTGAGAGTGCCGGAGGCTCAATCACCCTCTTTTTCCCTTTCCGCTCCTTCTCCACCCTACTTCCTTTTTCTCTTCTTCCTTTCTTAAAGGGTCGGCAACGCGCAAGTGATGGCGTCCATAGACTACGATGACCACTTAGCATCTGGTGGGCCGGATGCTTCTTTGCCACCTTAGTTGTATAAAAAAATAAAATAAAGTATTTGTATTTTATTTATTATATATTATTATATATATTATATATTATTCTTATTGTAAAAGAGCGGTCAAATATGCATATATACAAATTTTCACATCCAAGTCTCTGAAGATATAGGTGGAGGTGTATTACAACCAGATTTCACTACCTATGGTGTAAGTGCCCACGCAATTAACTACGGTTACATTTACAAACTTTGTGCTGCTATAGAGAATTACTGGATAAAAAATCCATTAACACTTTGCTTAGCCTGTGACTCGAATCTGAGACTCAACGCACAAAAGTTGCATTCGGCAGTAATTTAATCATTTAGTGTATAAAAAAATTGTTAAATTTAGGTATTTCTTTTGTATATAAGTAATAAAATCAGCCTTGTATTGAAACTGTCCCACTGATGAGTACGGACCTCTTCTCAGTGTGAGAAGGATTAGGCCATAGTCCACCACGCTAGCCCAGTACTGATTGGCAGACTTCACATATCTTTGAGAACATTATGGAGAACTCTCAGACATGCAGGTTTCCTGACGATATTTTGCTTCACCATTAAAGTGAGTGATAATTAACTATGTCATCCGCATATAACTTCGAAAAGACAGAGATGCGCGCATGGGATTGAACTTGAGTCGTCAGCGTGGCAGTCCAACGGTCTCTCACTCGGCAATCGCTGCAAGTTGCTACAATGTGTTTAAAAATTCCGAAAGACAGTTATTGTTTCTAATACAAAAGGCGACCGTATTAAAATATAAACAAGTGAGAAACGGCAATGAATTGCCGTAAATGTCAGAGTTCGAAAAAATTGTATTTTTTTCGAACGCGAGTTTCTAGCTCTTACGGTTCTTCAGGTGAAAGATGGTATCACGTGACCTTGAGGACAGAGGTCATAGGTCATAGTCATTTTAGGGGTATATCAACTATGCTGAGTCGAATGGCGTTGACCGCGAGTCTCTATCCCTTACGGTTCTTGAGTTGAAAGTCGTATAACAGACGGACAGACGGACGGACGGACAAAGCTGTTGTATAAGAGTTTTTCGAACCCTAAAAAGTGACACACTCAAAAGTGGTTACCCTACAATATCGGCCCGCTTTTCCTTAACGAGTCAAGTGTCGGAGTAAATCAAGTTTTCACGAAATTCTTATTACATTTTCTGTGCTTTTAGCGTGTCCCCAAATTGCATTTGTGAACCATTCTGATATTTTTTTTCGTCTTTACATCTTTTATCGATATTTAATAGTTCGTATCGATAGTTCTAGTATAAAAGGTATATACGCCACCAACCACGAACATTTATTAACTTACGCATATATCTATCACCAAAGCAGCGATATGGGAGACCGCTGGACTGACACACAAAGGTCTCGAGTTCGATTCTAAGGCGCAATACGTACATAATTTGGTAAAGTCAGAGTTAGTTTCGAAGTGATGTGCGTATTAAATAGTTAATTATCGCTCGCTTTAACGGTGAAGGTACACATCGTGAGGAAACCTTGTAACGTTATGGTAATCAACCAGCTTTAGAGGCGTGATTGACTTAGGATTTTAATAGAAATTAAAGATGAACAACGCGATCAATAAGCATATATTTACACTTGCAACAGGTGTATGAGAATAAACAGAACTACAATTATATTCAACAAGGTATTTAGTGGTATTTTAGGGCGTGGTTCAAGATGAAGGCTTGTTACCTGGTCCCGGGTAGAATGGGCCACTTAACTTCGGTAGGCAGCGCAGCGGAAGGAGGCCGGCACCGGGACGCGTTGCCAATATATAGGGCCGCCGCTGGGGAGGAGAAGCCGATGGAGGGGCGCCGCGAGCACGGCCGCTCAGCAACGACCGGTCCGCATCACAACCTGCAAGTCTGAGAGTTCTCCAAAATGTTTTTGAAGATATGTAAAGTCTGCCAACCCGCACTGGGCCAGCGTGGTCGACTGGCCTAAACCCTTCTCACACTGGGAAGAAGCCCGTGCCCAGCAGTGGGACAGTTTAATACAGGGCTGATATTATTATTATTTATATCACTAAAGGGGTAGGTAGATGTGTATTATACAGACATTTCGCTAGCTATGATTAACATATGGCTGTTTATCGGGTTCATATGCTAGCTCCGTCCTGCTACTTTGAGATTATCTTTCAACCGGGTTATCTAATTGCCCGGCCTGGGTATTCTTTTACTATTATTGAAAAGACAACCACACTTAAAACATGGTTTAAGAGTTTTGGCACTCATACACACACACACACACACACACACACACCTACACAAACACGCACGCACACACACGCACAAACACGCACGCACACACACACATACACATATACACATACACATACACACACACACTCACACATGCACTCATACGCCCACACAAAATTAACTTAATTAATTAAATCTATTTTCAAGTACGTTCTAAACTATGTTAGTTCCAAATGTTTTTTGTAACAAATTTGTATTATCATTTGTTTTTGGGGTAGAACTGATTGCCATTATACAGCGCACGCTAGTTTGGGAATCAGGGCTTACACTTTAATTGTATATTGTATACACTAGGAATAATTAGTGTGTCGCGGGGGTTTTTACAAACATTCAAATACAAAGTTTTGTCCAGTGTGGGATTCGAACCCACAATACTCGGCGCAGTGGCAATGGCGACGCGACCACTTATACCACTACGCCTTTCGAACACACGGGACAACAATTTGTGTGATACACAAATAGTTGTTCTGAATCTGGGTGTTTTTTGGGTTCGTTGTTTGAATGTTTGTTAAGTGCTCCGTGACACAGTATACATTCATAGTGCAGTGAGAGATGTATTTAAAAAAACTTACTTAGCATACTTATTATGAGCACACTGATATGTGTGTTTGTTTGTCATAATTTAACTCAAAAACTACTCACCAGTTTTTTTTCTCTCACCATTAAAAAGCTCTATTATCACCGAGTAACATGGGTTAAAAAAGTAAAAAGAAGTACTATTACACCTAAACTAACCTACTATTATGCAAGCGAAGCCGCGAGCAAAAGCTAGTCATAAATCAAAATAATTTATATTATTTATTATACAGGAACATAATATTTCTATCATATACCCGGTGTATGTTCTAAGAGTGTGGTATTTTCCTGAGCTACTAATACTTGCCAACAGCGAACCAGCTTCATATAAAATTTTTTTTTAATGATAATTATTACATTATTTTATTACTAAGGTTGTAAAAATCCTTGGCTGGAGAGACGGCATGGCGCCCTCACCTTCCGGCTGACACAGGTTATGACTGGCCACGGTTGTTTTGGCCAGTTCCTGTGTCGCATAGGCCGGCAAGATACGCCCGGTTGTCACCACTGGGGCGACTGCCACGACGTTGTTGAGGACTCGACGCTGCACTCTTTGGCGCACTGCCCCACCTAGGCATCGCAGCGCCGTGAGTTGATCGCGGCAGTCGGTATGGTTGCCCTCTCGCTTCCGGCCGTGTTTCAGTTTATGGTTTGTAGTGACAGGTCGTGGAACGCCGTCGCCTCCTTCTGTGAGGAAGTAATTTCCGTCAAGGTGGCGGCGGAGCGGGAGAGAGAGCGCTCAAACCCTCTCTCCAACTGCAGAACCGGGCGCCGGAGGGCGCGAGATGACCTCCAGCCACCCTGAGGTTTGACCTGGGGGTGGCGGGCTTCGTGGGCCTGCCTGCCATCCGATCAGCACCAGGTCCGAGAGGCGGTGTGCGTGTTCCCACGCGCGCCTCTGTGTCGAGTCCGTCTCCTCTCTAGGGGGAGGAACATCCCCTCTCTCTACGATTAGTCCAGTTTATGATATAGCGTTCCTCTTACACCAACGGTTAGGTTATAATAGGTGGAGCCGCTGTACCTCCCAGTGTCCGAGAGCACCTTCCAAGACCAGTTATAGACAGGTATCGTCCCCAAATCTCGACTCTCCACCCTAACCTCAAAGATCCAGTTCATGTAAGCGAACTACCTCATGCCCAAGTGACACTACCTATTCTCCAGATAGGTACCGGAGCAATAAAGCCGCTCACCGCCCGCAACTGTAGAAGTTGCTAACGAAGCTCGCTCTCGCCTCACTGAAGCCGACGGAGAAGCCGCCTCCCATATCTCCAGTTTGGTACCGGAGCTGTGTAAGGCACGCTCATTTCCCGACGTTCATCCATACGCCTACAATATAATAGGCCTACAAGCCGGGTGTGGCCCGACTCAGTCCAGCTATGACTCTTACTTGCTAAACAGGCAAGTGCCCGAGATGCGTTGTTGCAGCGAAACCACGCTGCCACTTCGCTAAAGACAACTCCGTGCCTCACGCGATCGACTGGTTCGCATTAGCCGCGCATGAGAACGACGCTCGAACGCCACGTGCTTGCCGAGCAACGAACATGTCGTCCTCTGCGGCTAACCATATACCCCTGTGAGTCCAACACCAATATCAGGCACCGCGCACTATAATCAGCGGTCGATAGAACACACCTTTCGAGGAGCAGTGGGTTTCCTGACCCCGCAGTACCCTGGTCTAAAGAGGGCGACCCGTAGTTCTCTCCCCCAAACCCTATCTACTCGGGTCCAATAGATAGGGATTTTAGTCAGTAGGGATTTTAAAAGTAGTGGTGAACAAAGGGTAGGTCTTATCGTGTAGTGGCCTGCCGTTTCATATGGCGGACCGAAACCTCGGCGGAGTCACGACTGCATGTGAAAATGATTCGCGCGCATCCGCCGATTGCGGTTTTGTCAAGGAACACCGTGGTAGGTTTAATCGGTATTACCGAGGAGGTCCATTCTTATCATCATTACCATCTCTCTTTTAACCCAGTGAGCCCGACATAGCCCCTCCGCCCGCCCCAGCGGAGGGGTAGAGGCCAGAGCATTCCCCACGTAAAAAACAAACAAAAATCTTACTTGACAGTTAACCCTTTGATTTTACCCTTTGATTTGACAGTTAACCATTTGAAAGACTTATATTTTATATATTTGATTGGCCATTTAAAAGAGTGAACATGAGTTTCTTTCTTCTCATATAACCTTTGTCTGAACTTAGTAACCTAAATGTAGCTTCAGTAATTTAGTATACTCACTTTACATTTGACTTTCATGAGTGTTACTTTGTAACCTATATAAATTATTTTTGACTTTGGCTATAAGTTAGTAGCTTTTAAGTAGATTAGAAGAAGATTTACAATTTTGGCCAACGTCACAAATAAATTAAGAAAAATGTGTCTGCTACCCTATATTCTAAACTAAACGATAAATCCCAACCTGGGAAATAAACTCGCAACTCTACGATGGCGGTAAACAAACGCTCACTAGAAAAACACGTCCTATGGTACAGATATACATTAAATATAAAATTGTCTGACATGCCATAAAAACGAAATAATTCAAGTGCACTCTAAAATGAAAAGGTATTAATATTTTCTATTCCGTCTGGTGTATTACACACAAACTGCAAGCGGTTGGCCAGAGCAAGTGAACGTCGGTGAAAAAGAAGAAAAAAGCTCACTATTGTCGGAGAGAATAGGTCCCGGGGGCACAGGGGTCCTTTAATTGCGACGGTGGACCTTAAAGCCACGATACCAGCGGCACCAAAGCTATACGCTGACTAAACTATAGATTCGCCCTACTATGTTTAAACATGGCCACCTCTTTGGACTCTATGTTGTTTCCTTTACAAATACTATAAAGTGGAAAGATTAGACTTTTGTTTGTAAGGGTTTAAATTAAAAACAACTTAAGCAATTTTAAAAATTGTTTCTTGATTAGAAAGCTACATTATGTCCGAGTAACACTGGGTATATTTTATACTAACTGTGCCAGCGGTTTCACCCGCGTTTATGGTTACTGCGCCGTCCCCGTGCATCGTAACGTGATGTTATATAGCCTATAGCCTTCCTAGATAAATGGGCTATCCTACACTAAAAGATTTTTCATTCCAACCAAACATGGAAATCAAAATCAAAATCAAAATCATATATATCAAACAAACTCTTTAGATAATATTGTCTTCTGTTTACGCGAATATTATTCATTGAAATTAAACTACTATATACGGATTTTATCGCGTTGTTTATTTGACACTTTATTAAATCATTTTGAAAACTGTGACACAACTACTACCATTAAACTTTACAAATTTTTAAGCTAATTAAATTATTATTTGTAAAATGACGATGACCTTCATTTACATAAAACAACCAATTTATTTTATATAATTCATAGTAGTGAAAGCAACAATCATAATTTACAACTTAACTAATATTAACAAAACTAACCACTTATAAAAAGAACAAAATGAAGAGTAACAAAATATGGGACTGTAAAAATTAATAAAAAAGGATTATTAACCTTCATTTTATTATAATACCTCATAATTTTATTATATATTTACAAACACATCTTATAACTTTATTGAAATTATTATTTTATATATAATGCACTATTATAATTTATATTAAATCTAATAAATATTCACAATTCAATAATTCTGAAATATAAATTTGCATGCCAGAAGGTAGAACGTGGCAGGACAACTATTATGTTAACATCCTTACTTGATTTGTCCATTCAATGACATAAGTAGCTTAACATTACATAGATTTGGAGCAGTAGGTATTTTATGAATGACAATGTCTAAATATTGTTCTATAGTAATAAATTGAGATTAAAATAACAATTCTTAAACTATGACTACCTTAATAGATTGGGAATTATCATTGTGTATGAAAAATCAATTCAAACTCTCACAAATGCTTATGGATTATGCCGCTGTCTAACGCTTAGATGGTAAAGAAAAAAGAACAAGTGTATGTGATGTAGAGTATACTTACACTCAAAAGACAGAGTAACCAAAAAAAACGGTGAAGGAAAACATCGTGAGATTGTCGAAGATTTGTCAAGTCTCCCAATCCAGCGTGGTGGACTATGGCCTAACGTTTCTTGCTGTAAGAAGCGGATTATGCCCAACAGTGGAACAGTTATTATACGGGGCTCATATAACTGCTACGTTTCACAAGAAAATACGTACGCCACCAAGTGGGTATAATAATGTTACGTGCTGGGTTCGACGGATAAGAATATAAACAATATTACCGACTGAAACACGTTTTATTCAAACACACAATTAAATTTAAACACAACAAACACTATACTTCACCTTTCCTTCGGTAACTAGCTTTAAACTCCGTAGTATTTCCGCTTCCGTTCGCTTTGATGAACACTTGATCGCTTACGATTGTAAACTGACTTGGCGGTACGCGTTCGCTCTATTTATACGCGGGTAAAGCGTTTCTAGAGTTTTCTAGTAACGCTATACCCGGTATACAAACAGTACGATGATTCGAGAAAGTGCCAGCGTACTCTATACCCTTCGCGTACCTCACACTACGTAGTTCCGTAAGATGTCAATAGATGGCGGTGTAATAAATTATTAGACGGAACTGCCGAGTCTTTCCCACAATGCCGAGAGATGTCACTGGGCGTAACAATAATAAGCCACTGCTCACTCAACAAACTCCTTTTCAACATCGGAATCACTGACTACCCTTTACGTAGAGGCTGAATGGAGACTGAGGAGACACCGGCTCACGTGCCACATTGTCAAAGCGTGAACAACTAACGGGCGAAATTGCTTAACAGTCCAGAAACGATAAAGGAAGTACTACACAACACTAGTCCTCTATCGTCTTATTAGAAGGAGCTGAGGTTGTATGAGTAACCGAACTTTTCGCGTTGGTCACACACACGTGCAACGAACTAAGAGGGCTGATATTATTATTCGCTTATAGCGTGTGGTGGGTCGTGTCCTAACTTAGATCTAACTGCTCATATTATAAAGTACGAGTTGATGTGGCTGCATTGAACGTTCGCGTTTGAACCGAGGTATTATTTAGTCAAGTACGAAGCAAACGAAACAAGTGTGATGTGTTAAAATAGTAACTATGTCTGACAATTTATAATAGTTATAAAAGTCAAAACTTTGACTGCACGGCAAGCGTTGTGGTTTAAGTGGTCGCCTCGCCTCTGCCACTGCGCCGAATGTTGTGGGTTCGAATCCCGTCTTCCCCCTAGCCTTTATTATTCCCAAGTCACTTGGGCTCGGCTTTTCTGGTCTAACCAGATTTGACTGAATATCCGTTTTTACACGAAGCGGCTGCCACCTGACTTCCGCAACCCGAAGGCTAACAATACCCTAAGGCTAGACCAGTGTCAGGATATTAGAGGGTACTGACTTTCCCAATAACGACTGCCATAGATGTTCATAGCAGCCGGCATCGACGGCTTAACGTGCTCTCCAAGGCACGGAGCAGGTGATAATTATTGTCAATCAATACGCACATAATTTCGAAAGGCATATAACTTCCGAAAGTCAGAGGTGCACGACGTGGGTTCGAACCCCAGACCCTCTGCATTGCAGTCTGTTAGTCTCTCCATTGTGCTATCTCTGCTATTCGAATATCACACGGGACAAAGTGTGATTCGCAAATGGCTGTTCCGAGTCTGATGTTCTTCCCCTGCGATACAGGTACTATTCCTAGTGCGAGAAATGTCTTTTTTAACAAGACAAGAAAACAATTATTTTTGAGTGTTTGTGTGTCTGTATGTTTATACACACATCACGCAAAAACTGCTACACGAAATTAAATGCGGTCTTCAACAGTTGCATTGAAAGTCTAATAAAATATGGTGCATTATAATCTTAATACACAGCTTAGAAATCGAATGTAATGTGTGTAGATCAATTTCTTATTACATGCAAAGAAAGAAAAGTTTAGGTAGACACCTCTTCTCCAATACTGCGCCTAGGAAGTTGCGGGCAACGCCTAGTGCAGCATAAGCTCACACCACCCTGCGTTTGTCATGTCTGTGCATTTGTACAAGGTCGTCATTTATTCAGTAATAGCATAGACTTAAATCATAGATATATATAATAAGTCGGCCTCTACGGCGTAGTGGTTAGTGTAACCGACTGCCTCGCCTGAGGTCGCGGGTTCGATTCCCGCACAAGTCAAACATTTGTGTGCATGAACATGGATGTTTGTCTTGGTCGGGGTGTTTCTATGTATAATATGTATGTATTTACAAAAAAAAAAGAATATATGTATGTTTATCCATTGTCTAGTACCCATAGTACAAGCTCTGCTTAGTTTGGGCTAGATGGTGTTGTGTGTATGTGGTAGAATATTATTATTATTATATTATTATTATTATTATATACTCATCGTATTTAGATCGCACAAAAAAATGTCATACTGGTAAGAGTAGCTCAGAATACAAAATATGCGCCAATACAAATCGAAGTAGGTACGTCCAGATCCCATATCGCGACTGACCCTTACCAGAGGAGTTCAGATTTGCCAACTTTTTCTATTGCCATCGTAGTGGTGAGCAATCCGAGGGTGAGCTGGGTTCCTCTCTTCCCAATTTAACAACGTATTTAATTTCGAATTACCTTTTTTTTAAATGTTTTAACACTGGTATTTCCCCTTATGACATGTTGAACATTTCATACATATCTTTGCGCTTCTATACCTGTGTGGCAGGCTGAGTTCTATCTTCTCTACACTTTGCCAGTTACATTTTACTGCTGCGTAGTAGGGTGAGTCTAGCGGCGATAGACTAGTGGAAGTCCGTTCGATTGCCACGCAGAGGTCTCGAATTCGATCCCAAGGCATCTCGGACTTTTCTCAGTTATATGTATATTAAAAACAGTTAATTATCGCTTGTTTTAACAGTAAAGCAAAACGTCGTGAGGAAACCTGCATGTTACAGAGTTCCCATAATGTTCTTGAAGATATGTGAAGTCTGCCAACCCGCATTGGGCCAGCGAGGTGGACTACAGCCTAACCCTTCTCACACTGAAAAGAGGCACGTGCCCAGCAGTGGAACAATTTAATACAGGGTTGATATTATTATTTATATTATATCACCCTTTATTATTTTTATGCAGTATTGACCACACATTAACACTTTGTCTGATCTGGTTAAACGTATTAATATGAAAGGAATTCTACTTATTATTGTCACGTAGGGGTTGTGTATATGAGTGCTGTGCGTAAGCTAACTATATACAAATATGTATCGCTTTTTATTTAAACGACTTTAATATACAGAATTAAATTATATAATAAAATAATAAATAATATTGTTTTCTGTTTACGCCAATATTATTCATTGAAATTAAACTACTATATACGGATTTTATCGCGTTGTTTATTTGACACTTTATTACATAATTTTGAAAACTGTTACACTACTTTTACTTTTAAACTTTACAAATTTTTAAGCTAATTAAATTACCATCTTACCATCTACATAACTTCACGCAACGACTCATGAGGGCGGCGCAGTAACCATAAACGCGAGTGAAACCGCGGGCACAGCTAATATATAATATAACCTCAGCCCTATATACAAACTGTCCTACTCCTGTCTTTTTTTCATTGTAAAAAGGGGTGGACTATATAGTCCACTGCGCTGGCCTAAAGCGGGTTGGTAGACTTAACATAACTTCGAAAACGTTATGGAATGCTCTCGGACATGCAGGTTTCCTCACGATGTTTACCTTCACAGGGTTTAAAGCAAGCGATAATTAATTATTTAGCTAAAATATAAAAAAAATTGGTGTAATATCGTTGTGTTATGTCATAAGATTACAAGTTCAACAAATAAAACAATGTTTTGAAAACGTGACAAACAGACGTAAGAGGTATTTTAAATATACTGAGATAAGAATGTAACAGGAAAAAAAAAATGATGATAAAGTATTGTTTTTATAACACAGGAAACGCTGATAACGCTGTGTAGTAAGCGCTCCGGGGAATCCCCGAGTATGTGTTGCCAGAAATAAAAACAGTGAATTGCAAGTCGGACTCGCAAACAGATGGTTCCGTAACATAAAACAATAGCTCGGAATTAACTCGCACGTGATCAATTAGCTTGTTATTTTAATTTAGAGTTTACCATATAAACACTCTATGTTTAAACTATTTAAAGCGTTTTATTAGCAAATATCACGTTTCATGTATGTTGCTTTGTCTTTTTTTAGACCAAAATTGGACTATATTTTATTTCCAATAAGTAATTCAATAACTGTATTAAAATACAATACATATACAATATTATTTACAAAAAGGTAACCTAAAGAGAAAAAAATAACGAACAAAATGATTTAAAATCGTCATCACTTTCGTCTGCTTCGCTGTCTATTGGCAAGGTGCCCAGGAGATGAATACCACGTTGGATAGTAATGCTTATTCATTGTTTAAAGAAAATACCAGCCTGGTTAAGCGAAGCGTCGCTTAGCTAGGTTTATATAAACAGACCTAGCACTTGTACCCCATGGACCCAGCGTCTTGACACCAAATGGCTTTGATATTATGATAATCACCAATGAGGTAACGATATTTACACCGTTTGAGCGTCTCCACTGATACACCAGCAAAACCGGCACAACCTGCTGTTGCTGAACCCTTTGTTTTGACTAATTTCTTTGTCCTACATTTATTTGGCATAACGAGTTAGGCATATTTTTTTGTCATGATTATATTTTGGCATAATTGTTTTTTTTGCATACTATTTTAGTAGACTTAATATTTAGGCTAATTACCTAATGCTTTTTACCCTAATTTTGATTTATAAGGCATAATATATAATTTACAGATCTTTTGATTTAGAATATTATGGTTAACAATTATTATGCTTATAGTGATTATGCTTAAAAAATTGTGCCAAATTAATATTGTGCGTAAATATTATTAAGATAAGTATGCCATCTTTTAACGTGGCATAATTTTACTTATCCTAATATTACTTATCTCTATTTATTCGCATAAAATGCTCTATATTCTATCACAATTACACACAACACCATCTAGCCCAAACTAAGCAGAGCTTGTACTATGGGTACAATGGATAAACATACATATATACTTTTTTTTGTTGTAAATAGTTACATATTATACATAGAAACACCCAGACCAAGACAAACATCCATGTTCATGCACACAAATGTTTGACTTGTGCGGGAATCGAACCCGTGACCTCAGGCGTGGCAGACAGTTACACTAACCACTACGCCATCGAGGCCGGCTAAATTATATGTCATAATTTATTATGACATATAATTTTATGCGAATAAATAGGGAATCATATTTGATATCATATCTATACTAACGGCATACATAGACAAACTAGAGAAACATTGATATGCTTTAGTTACGGATCTCTAAAATGTTGCCCAGCTTATATAATTGCCATTGTATTTTGTTGATGTAAGGAGTTATTAGACACACATGTTCTGACGTATGTTCATAGACTAACGCCTTTATGCCTGAATAGGCAGGCAGATGTGTATATCCACATTTTGCTAGCTATGGTTTTAATAGGAGGCGAGAATATTTTCGTCTACTGGACATAGTAACAGTATCTAGTTTCCAAATCAGTGCGGCTACTGAGAATATCTTGATTAAAAACTTGATAATATTTTACGAACCAGATTACGAAATCCAGAACTCATGACCCTAGGTCACCAAAGTTAATTCAACATCTTGTCTGATGTATGAAGCTATACTTGTGAGTGACGAAGGATAGTTAAGTGATCGCCTCGCTATTGCCACTGCGCCGAGGGTTATGGGTTCGATCCCCACACAGGAAAACAATTTGTATGATCCATAGATAGTTGTTCCGGGTGTTAGTATTCTTTGTGTCCGTTGTTTAACTGTTTGTAAAGTTCCTCGAAACGCAGGCTTTAAACCAATAGCGGAATTGACTTTAAAAAAAAACGCTAGTCAACGTTGGTGGTCGACTAGTTATAAATAATAATAATTATCGTTTATTTCTTTTAAATTGTTACAGATTATGTGAAGTCCCTGACACCTGTGCTAGGTGATAAACCTGTAAGCCCTCTCCCTTAATTAGGTGCAATAATAATCTTATGGAATAAGGTGATCATTAATTAGGTACACTATTAAAAAACATATTATAAAAGTGAAAAAAATAAATAATAAGTTAACAATGAAAGAAACGAGAACAGTAGTGTAAGATTTTTAAATATGATTTTAAACTATAGCTTATGTTTGTGTGGGTATGTGAGTGTGTGTTTCTGTGTGCATGTATGTGTACTTGTATGGGTGTGTGTGTTTCTGTGTGCATGTATGTGTATGAATTTCTAAGCGTTACAAGATGTTAAGATACTGTTGTTATTATTTGTTCAGTTTTATTATATTTTAGAGTTAACAGCCATGATTTAATATTCTGTTTAATTTTGTATAGTGTTAGTTCATAAATTGGTACTGCCTAAAGACTGCTGTGTATGATTTCTTGGTATATTTAAATTTATTTTATTACCATTTCCCATGCTAAGATAAAATGGAAATTATAACAGAAAAAAAAGAACAGGACTTGAGCCTGCGACCAAGACAAACCATGTCGTCACTTTACTGACTAAGCTATTCATGGTCCAACAACAATTTTTTTTTGTTAAGACATCTCCCGCACTCGGAATAAATTCCGTGTCGCGGGGCCTTTACAAACATTCAAACAACGGACATAAAGAACACCCAGACTCGGAACAACCATTTGTGGATCACACTAATTATTGTCCCGTTTGGGATTCGTACCCATAACACTCGGCGCAGTTGCCGAAGCTATAATATAGTATATATTAGACTATATAATAGTCGCTATTGAAATTTGCTCCTGTGTTTTGCATCTAATAGTTACAAACAGCACAAATAGTTTAGTCACTTAGTTCGCAAAAGTCCGTGGGCTGTATTTTCCTCTCTTTTTCTTCTCGGATTCGATTCTGTTATCCGGCAATCTGTTATTGGGCTAGCCTGTCAAAAAACTCTTAGGAGAACAACACAGCATCTGCAACTTTTTAAAGCTAATAGGCCGGAGAAATGTAAGTGTCATACACTTTTTGGCTATATTTTCAGGGATATAGGCGTAACAATAAACTTACACAGATGGCTTATCTGTGTATGTCCGTGGCGCAGCGGCAGTGAATGCGACTGCTGTGCATGAGGTCTCGGGTTCGAGTCCCGAGTCAGACCAACAAAATATTATTGGGTTTTTCTCAATATATGAGCCCGGCGTTAGGAAGTTGGCGGTGTAAGACACCCCCGTGACTTGGATAGCACGTAAAGCCGTTGGTCCTGCGCCTGATTTCTCTCCGGTCGTGTCGGATTACCGTCCCATCGAAGAGAGATCTTGAGAGTTAGGAAACAGAGAGTGCACTTATGTTTGCGCACATACTTGTGCACTATAATATCATCTGCGCAGATGGCCAGTCTCCGTTAAGTTTGGTCGCCATGACCGAAATACGGTCTGGAGGATTATTATTATTATTATGTTAGTTCTGTAGAAATAAGCATATCTATACATCGGTCTACCATGAAAATGTCTATCTGTAAGTTCAGGCCGAAAGAAAAATAATCAATTAAGTTTCTAATGATTTTTCTTTTAAATTAACATTACTTTATTGTTCGGACTACTTTATAAAAGGGCTTAGGACATACGAACCAATAGGTTATTTTCTTTGCCGAATAATTTTGATTTGTACCTACTTATTAATAATTGTTAATGCATGTCGGGGTGGTACAAAAATAAAAACCAAACTCATTTCATTTCATTTTCACGTATCGAAATCAAGGACGAATTTCCGAATAAATGAGTTTCGCGGTACGATCGTCTGTCCGAAACTTCGGCATTACATTGCGTTTCATTGTAGGCCTGCTGATTACCATATAAAACTGAACGCAATGCGTTCAGGAATTACCTATAACAATATAGTATTATTTTAGCGGCACTTGATACCATTAGAAATCATTGCTGAGGATCTGTTTATCAACAAATTGTCATCAAAGCCTGAGTACCGAACCGGGACATATGGTGATAGGTCACGGGCCGTGGTCGTGACAAATACGAGCAGCAAAATGTATATGTTCAAAGTAATCCATTCGAATCTCTTTTACTATAAGGAAAGTTGCTTTTGAGCGCTTTGTCACGACAGACTTAACAAACATACAATTAAAAGATGTAAGTACATATAGACACGGATCAATTTAACTATTACTCCTAAAATAAGTAAGTCTTTGTTAGTATTGTTACAGCTAGTGCCATCTGTCGGGACTGTGGGAAGACTCGACAGTTTCTTCTAATAATTTATTACAGCGCCATCTATTGACGTCTTACGGAACTACGTAGCTTGTCGATACACGAAGAGTAGATAAAACGCTGGCACATTCTTGAATCTTCGTACTGTTTATATTCCGAGTATGGCGTTTCTAGAAATCTCCAGAAACGCTTTAAACGCGTATAAAAGGGTAAGGCCAGCGCTCGCTGAGTCAGTTTACATTCGTAAGCGGTCAAGTATTCATCGAAGCGAACGTAAGCGAAAATACCACAGAGTTTGAAGCAGTTATAGTAGCAAAGTGTTTAAGTAGTGTGTGTAGGTGGTAGGTGTGTGTGTTTTAAATTTAATTGTGTGCTAGAATAAAAAGTGTTTTAGTCGGTAATATTGTTTACATTCTTATCCCTCGAACCCAGCACGTAACAGTATTCTACACTTAAGACAGAATGGATTTTGCCCTCAGCGTCGCTCGCGTAAATTTAGGTTAAGTTAGGTTAGGTTAGTATCAGTTTTTTTCTGGATGAAAGGTTATGGTCAATGCTATGTCTTTTTTTGTTTCCTTGAGAACGTGTATAAGAAATTTCATAATGATCGGTCGAGTAGTTAAGACTTGAAAGTGTAACAAACAAACAATCTGACATTCGCATTTATAATATTAGTTAGGACGCTAGGATTGTTGGGAAGTAAGGATAAATAATCATAGTCAACGTGTATGGTGAGTGTTCACCAGGCTACTGCTATTAGGTATCTTGTGGTTTTCTATCCTACATGGGACAAAAATATTTATGATCCACACATAGTTATCCCGAATTATGTCTTTCTTGTATTAATGTTGATGAAGACCCGTAACACAGGCATTATTCCTACTTCAGGAGGTGCCTTAAAGGAAAATCAAAAATAAAACGACATACGAAAAGGATTACATTTTTATTTATAAATAAGCTATTACATTAAGAACATACTTTACATAAGTACACATTTAAAAGTACAGGTGCATTATTATTATTATAATTTATTTCTATGTATAAAAGTAAACCTATGCAACTTATAACTATTTTAAGTCAGTTACTTATTAAGAAAGATACAGACATAAACGAAATGAGATAAGGCAGATATTCTGAAATCTTTATTTATTGTTCTGATTTGGCAGAAACCTAACACATCAGGACGTGCCCTGCCCTGCAAACGATCCTTCTAGCGCCTATCAAATGTAGTCTCAAATCCCTCAAGGATCGGTATGTAGTCATGTAGGAACTCGTACATATAATTATGTACATAGAAACAATCACGTAAGCGTGGCATTAGTACTTGATTCCAGGGGCCCAACAGAATTTTACGTAGCTTAATGACATATTTGAATGTCTCTCCGTGGAAAAAGGGTAGCGGAGAGCGCATGTTATTCGTGAAAATTTGGAAAGTCTGGGTTCCACCGACTACAACTAGCACAGTGTGCCAAGACGCTGTGTTGAATGGTGGGTGGGTTGCTGGAAATAGAGCTACTTCACCCAACAGTGCCCAATACAGGCTTTACATTAGCGGACGACTACTCCTGGGCGAGGCCCCAGCCCCGTCTGAGGACGTGACGACCCTTTTTTCCACCCGCAAAGTCGATAGTCCTATGTCATGTTATAACAGCTGTTTTTTTATAATCAATGCTTAATGTGTAGGTAACAAACAAACTCGCAAGTTTGACAGTGGAATACATTTTTTTATGCGCTGTATTAGAAAGTATTATTTACAAACGCTTACATTCGCATATTCACAAGTCAGAATTTTCTATTGCTGCTGGCAAGACACGAGAACTTGACGAAAACCTATTCCTTATATTCATTTTGGACTTATAAAACTTGTATAACATGAATCCTACTAAGATGGACAATATCAAAGCTACGCAAATCTCCGTAAACAAAGATTTTGTATTATCTTTATTAGATACCAATAATTGTTGACGGCCTATATTCACGGGTGAGGAGGTTTCATTTTGATTATTATTATTCATAGCAAATTTACTTTCGATCCTTTTTATATTTTGTTTTTCAATGGCTATAGCGTCTTCTAATTCTTTTTTAATTTTATTGATATATAGTATAATCTCAACCGTCTGATTTCCATTTGAACTGTTTCTTATTGGCGGTATATAAGTGCTTGAAATTGGAATAGGCTCTTTTTGTGGTATTGAAGAGATATTTAATCGTATGGCAACTGTCTGGTTTAACAAATTGATAATCTTGTTAAGCATTACATTATTTTCTTTAAACATTATATTGGTGTTGTTGCCAGCAGCAATAACATCAGATGTCAAATTCGCCAAGTTAGATAACTTTTCATTGTAAGCAGAATTCGACTTTTCTAAAACGTTGGATATTTTTTCCAAATATGTGTATTTAGTATTATTCAGTTCCGTATTTCTACTAACTATTGTATTTAAAACATTTCTTAGTCCATTAATTACATCAAGATTATCTTCCTTTTGTTCAGCTCTAAATATTGGTTCTAAAGTACCTTTATTACAAGAAATGCCATTGAAATTCTCATTACTATGTTCATCTGTTCTTATTGCAGTTATTTGGAAAGGAATGTTTTGTTTTTTAAGCTTCACTAAAGTTTGACATGGTAAAGGATTACTGCCAATGCTTAATTTAGTTAAACTTGTTCCAATAAAGTCTTCTGCATTAAGAGCTGCAATTTTATTATGATCAACTATTAACTGTGATAAGCTTTCAACTTCGTAAAATTTTTCTGTTTGCAAATCATTGATATCATTAAACGACATATCTAAAACTGTTAAGTGAATTAATCCTCGGAATATACCATACTCAATAGTTGATAAAAAGTTATGAGAAATGTTTAAAGTTTCTAATTCGGTATTCTCTTTAAATACACCAGGCTGTATATATTTTAATTGATTAAAACTTAAATCTAGACTCAAAAGTGCACACATACCGGCAAAATCTCCAATTTGCAATTTAGAAATATTATTAGAGTTCAAATCCAAAAAATTTAAATGTGTCTCATTACCAAAACCCAATTCACGAATATTTTCAATACCGATATTTGATAATTTAAGATTCGACAATATATTATCTGTTGAAATATATGAAAAATTTGTTCGAATTTTAACTCTTGACAATATCAAAGTATTTAAATTAATGTTTTCTCTTAAAATTGCCACTGAAAACAATAAGTTTTCATTGCCTGATAAGTCTACATGGCGTAAATTATCTAGACTATTGAAAGATTCATTGTCTATACTATTTATGATATTTTGAGATAAGATAATTGTACTTAACTGAAGTAAGCCATATAGTGAATCCATAGTAATAGCTTTTATTAAATTATTATTTAGAAATAGCTTGGTAACTCGACTTAAATCTGTTGTATTGACAATAAATTGTTCTAGTTTATTATAAGATAGATCGAGCGTTTCTATGTATTCCGTGTTAATAAACGCACTATATTGTAATTCACTTATCTTACAACGTGACATGTTAAGTTCTAATAATTCAATCATACCATTGAATGAAGCATTTTGTATCGTAGTCAACATACTACTACGTGAAATATCTAGACTAGGTATAAAAGCCAACCCATCGAATGTACCTGTTTCTATGGTACCCACTAATGGATTATTATAAATTTCTAAGTTTATTAAATTATTTAATGACAGGAATGACCTTGGTTCGACTCGAGAAATTTGGTTAGTTGAAAGATCCAAAAAGTACAGACTATTTAAATGTTGAAAATGTTCATAGTTTATTTCTGCCAAATAATTATTTTTCAATAGCAACGAATGTAGGTTATTTAAGTCTTCTTTATTAAAATCAATATTAATTATTTGGTTGTTTGATAAGTCTAACTGTTGTAAATTTATTAAGGTATTGAAGCACATTTTTGAGAGTGTCTGGATATTATTGGAATTAAGAAGCAATGTTTTAAGTCTAATGAGGTTAAAGAAAGCATTATCTTTAATATCTGTCAAAAATTGGTGGCTTAAATCTAATTTAGTTTCATTGACCCCTTCAAACATGCCTTTTTCTATTGAACCTTCTAATTCATTAGCTTCTATCAAAAAAGATAATATTTTAGTATGTTTAAAAAAAGCATTGGGAAGAGATTTAAGCTTGTTATTTGAGAGATCTATTCTTATTAATGACTGTAAGCTAGAAGATCCATTATTTTCTAACATTTCCAGTTGATTATTACTTAAATATAAGTTTTCTAATAACGTCATTGCATTAAACAAATCAATATTAATGCATTTAATCATATTTGAACTTAGATCGAGTGTTTTTAGTTGACGTAACGCCTCAAAATCGGTCAATTTAACATCTTTTATTCTATTGTTACTAAGATTAAGGATTTTCAATTCCTTGAATCTAAAGAAAGATGAGTTTATATCGATTAACATGTTGTTAGATAAGTTAAGATGAGTCATATGTTTTACATTTTCAAAAGTAGTGAGACTCAATATGTTAATGTAATTATATGACAGATCTAGTTTCTGTAAATTAGCAAATTTACCAAAAATACCATCTGGAAGTTGGTTAAGAATATTGTAAGATAAATTAATGATATTAAGTGTCATGTACGGATGTTCATCTTCACGTAGTTCTATAAAACTTATCCTGTTGTATGATAAATCTATTTCACTTAACGCATTTAATACATTTGGATTTGATAATACAGCAGAAGTTAACAAATTATTTGACAAATTCAGTTTAACGAGATTTGTGATACTTCTTATAATAGGAGCTTGGCTGTATCCATTGTTGCTTAAATCTAAACTATATATTATGTTAAGAATTATGTCCTCATCTTCATAATTATTGACGGGTGGCATGCTTGGTATATTATCCATGTCGTACTTTGTTCTTAAGACGAGATGTACAGGGTGTAGTTTGTAACCATTGTATTTAAATGGCTCAAGACATGTTTCTTCGTTTATTATGCCAACGTCATAATCAGGCACAGCAAATTGGTTCCAGGATCCATAGTAAAACGACTGACCTTCGCACGTCTCGGTGTAGGTGCATGACATTTCATTGTAAAATACGTCACAGGATCCAACGTATCTGACTGCTAATATCAAGAGAATAACATCTAAAACAATGCGATGACTTCAATGAGCAATACTATCAATAATTGTTATAAATACAATGCTGATGTATTTAAAAAACTGATTGGGGTTGACTATTTAAGAGGTATGTTTGTGTCTGCATATAAGTACAACATGTAACAGATATGTGTGGTCATATTTAAGGGTCGTATTCTGCCGCGCTAAGGAAGAGTAGAATAACTCGATTTTATAGCTTTCGAGAAAAACGCGCTCTCCTTTAATAGTGAGCCCATTTTAATGAAATTTTTACAAATTGAAAGAAGAACAAATAAAAATATACATGACGTGAAAAATATGAAGCTTGTGGTCTGAAATCGAGGAAATAGTGTTCATAATTAGGAACGTTTAAATGATCAATCTATCAATATTTTTAAATATTTTCAAACGATAAATACAATAACTGATATAGTTATTGCGTTTATCATTAGAAACAGTAACCTAGTCGATAAACCCAATGAAATAAAAAACAATTCTCCGGTCCGTCTCCATTGACCAGAGCTCGAAACCGATAAAACTACAGCGAGGAGTAAGACAAGGGGATGTTATATCTCCGAAACTGTACACCACCGCGTTGGAAAATGTTTTCAAGCTTTTGGATTGGAAAGGACCCGGCGTCAACATCAAAGGCGAGTACATCACTCACCTTCGATTTGCCGACGATATCGTGGTCATGGCTGAGACTATGGAAGACCTCGGCATAATGCTCGATGGCCTCTGTAGATTCTTCCGACAAGTAGGTCTTAAAATGAACATGGACAAGACAAAAATTATGTCCAACGTCCATGTCACACCCACTACTATTAAGGTTGGGAACTCTACCCTCGAAGTTGTCGACAAGTATCTATACCTGGGACAAATTACCCAGTTAGGTAGGTCCAACTTCGAAAAAGAGGTCAATCGTCGAATCCAACTCGGCTGGGCAGCGTTCGGGAAGCTACGACATATCTTCGCGTCCAATATACCGCAGTGTCTATTACTTACGGATCAGAGACGTGGTTGCTGACTATGAGCCTTATCAAACGGTTCAAAGTCACTCAGAGGGCGATGGAGAGAGCTATGCTTGGAGTTTCCCTGCGGGATCGAATCAGAAATGAGGAGATCCGAAGGAAAACTAAAGTTGTCGACATAGCTCTCCGGATAGCCAAACTGAAGTGGCAGTGGTCAGGACACATAGCGCGCAGAACCGACGGCCGTTGAGGCAGAAAGGTTCTGGGGTGGCGGCCACACACCGGAAGATGCAGCAGGGGTCCCCCACGTGGTGGACCGACCACCTGGTTAGGGTCACGGGAAGCGGTTGTATGCGGATGGCCCAAGACCGGTCTGTGTGGAAATCCTTCGGGGAGGCCTATGTCCAGCAGCGGACGTCTTTTGGCTGAAATGATGATGATAATGAATATTGTTTATTATCACAGCATAATTGGACATCATTGTGGTATCAGTCTTTGAACGTAAGGTCGTTAAAAACAAGTTTCAGGACTAGTATTTTTTGTACACTTAAAATACTTACTTAACTAAAATGGCATTGGTAAAAAGAGATCAGGATTTCTTATAGTTTTAATTGTTCGTAGCTAAATCAGGATGGGTCTTTGTAGATACTGCCAGTGTGTTCCAAAAAAATCTCCAGTTTACAGGCATTAGAGGGACTAATTTAGCAATAATATCTTCCTTTTGTTCTTTAGCTGTTCCTCTAGGCACAGATTTCGAAACAGCATTTGGAAAGAATTTGTTGTTTTTAATTTTTTTGTATACAATCAAGTTGCTTTCATGACTCTGATTCCAGATTTTCTTTGAATTTTATAATGTCATGTCCTTTCTCGGCTTTCACAGACATTATGTCCCACAAATACACCCTTGGTTCGATATTTCAAATTTTATGCTGTAATGAAAAGTCTTCAAACATAAAAAAATCAGAAAAGGACATAATATGAACTTTGTTTTTCTTGAATTTGCATTCTGGATGGCGGCATCGACAAAGTCATCAAATTCGTAGACTTTAATTTTCTTCTTTAATGACATTTCCACTTGATGGTGATAATGATCGACTGACAAAAAAGAGTGCCCGCGCTCAAAATATTTGACTGTGATGGTTTCAATAGCAGTAGGTTCACTGTTGACCATGTTAACTTAGAAACACATGAACATACAATTCTTGCCGCGCCGACTGGCAAAGCAAAACAGAAAACTATCGTGTATCACTTCCCCTTACACCTCGCAACAGCACCACCGCTGAACCCCTCGTTGCATAGTCTTACTTATAATAAACGCAATAAGTAGTAATGATATTTTAGTTATGATTGCAGACATAGGTTTCTTTTGAATATTTTTGCTAAATATAAATTCAATAACAATATTTATTTGTGAAACCTGAGTATTATCTCAGTAAATTATTAGGATACACTAATCATACAAACAATATCTCACATAATTATATTGTATTTATGACTAGCGAATAAATGTTAGAAATCAGCGTCCTACATAAGTAGAACAATTAATAGTTATTGTACTTATGACTAGTAATGTATGCATGGTTTAAAACCCATGTCGCCGCAAGTATGATTATTGTATTTTTGATTAGTAAATTGTATTCTTGTTTACTGAAAAATCAGGTTGCTGAAGGATTTATGAAAAGTTACTTATACAGAATTATATATCTCGATTCACTGATTCCGAATATATATATATATATAACTCAAAATTCAGTCAGTAGCAGCGATAGCTCAGTGGGGAGACCAACAGACTGCAATGCAGAGGGCCCTCGGCTTCGAACCCATGTCGCGCAACTCTGACTTTTGGAAGTTATATGACTTTTCGAAATTATGTGCGTATTGATTGACAATTATCGCCTGCTCCGTGCCTCGGAGAGCACGTTAAGCCGTCGGTCCCGGCTGCCATGAACATCTATGGCAGTCGTTATTGGGAAAGTCAGTACCCTCTAATATCTTGACACTGGTCTAGCCTTAGGGTATCGTTAGCCTTCTGGTTTCGGAGGTCAGGTGGCAACCGCTCCGTGTAAAAACTGATATCCAGTCAAATCCGGTTAGACCAGAAAAGCCTACCCCAAGTGACTTGGGAATAATAAAGGCTAAAAGATATATAACTCAAAATCGACCAAAATCGAGTTATTGCACTCTTCGTTAGTGCGGCAATTATAATAATTATACACTTTATATGTTTAATAATCATTAAAAAATGTATACCAGTTTAAATATTTTATTTATGATTTAACGAGTCAAGCGTCGATTTTGTCCGTCTTTTTTTTAATGAGTCCTTTTTTGCGGACAACTTATGACCGCTCGACACTTCACGGGACATCGAAACAAATGTGTTACATCACTAAAAATCTTCATCCTTTTAACTAAAGTTCAATGACTTTACCACAATCTCTTAGCAGCACTGCAATCTTGATAATAAAAAGACAACACAGCCAAGGCAGTATATTCCCTCATCGAGTTTTAACATGGCGGTGGCTTTTAAGTATCACCTGAATCAACTGGTAAGGTTGTTTATCGACAAGAAAATATTTTATTTATCCGTGGATAAAAATAAAAAATTTGTAGAAATTATGTATACTGATTTAATCCTCACGGCTGCCATTGCCCTTATTATGTGACCCTTAAATGTGACCACACATTTCTAATACATGCTGTATATGTAAGTTAATTTAGTTAGGTCTATAAATACTTATTTCTAGACCCACTTGTAAGTAGACTGGTCGATCCTAAAGATGTATCTCTCTAATAATCTCAGTCTAATAGAAATGCTATTATTCAACCTATATTTTGAACAGAGGAAAGGAAAACATGATGAATGTAACGCAGTCATAAAATCCGTTCTATCAAAAATTCTTATCGATTTGACTTTTATCGTTATTTTGTAAAAAATAGTGGTAAGCTATTGCCACAATTGAAAACAGTTCAAGATAGAATAGAAACGGCAATTTGATGTCCTAACGACCAGCTGAAACGAAATAACATCCTCACTACTCTAAACCTTTCCTGTGGGAACTTACTTCTTCTCAATTCGGGCTTGCTATATAATTAAATATGGTAAAATTCAAATAACTAAAACGATAATTATGCCGTCGTAGTACTTTTGCTTCTTCAGATTATGTTATAACGTGCTCTCTAATAAGTACATTTAAATGAAAATACTTACTAAGTATTCGATAACCCATAATTGGAAACGGGGCCATCTGAAAAAAAAAGCAAAATTATATTTTTATTCCTATTAGTCACAGAAAGGCTGCAGACACAAAGCAGCGATAGCTCAGTAGGGAGACCAACAGACTGCAATGCAGTGGGTCTCGGGTTCGAACCCACGTCGCGCACCTCTGACTTTCGGAAGATATATGACTTTTCGAAATTATGTGCGTATTGATTGACAATTATCGCCTGCTCCGTGCCTCGGAGAGCACGTTAAGCCGTTGGTCCCGGCTGCCATGAACATCTATGGCAGTGGTTATTGGGAAAGTCAGTACCCTCTAATATCCTGACACTGGTCTAGCCTTAGGGTATCGTTAGCCTCCGGGTTGCGGAGGTCAGGTGGCAGCCGCTCCGTGTAAAAACTGATATCCAGTCAAATCCGGTTAGACCAGAAAAGCCGACCCCAAGTGACTTGGGAATAATAAAGGCTAAGAGAGAAGAGAAGAAAGTCACAGAAAGGCTGAAAAGCCTAGTGGGAGTATCATACTGCCATAGAAAGGTGCCGCAGCCACTCTTTTTTTTCTTTCATTAAAAAGACAGCCCTCATACTAAAAATAATGTGTCGCGGGGAACTTTACAAACATTCAAACAACGGACACAAAGAACATCCAGACACGGAACGACCATTTGTGGATCATATTTTTTTTGTCCTAGTAGTCAATGTTGAGGCCTTTTTTTTACAACTATGTTGGCAAACAAGCATACACGGCCCACCTGATGGTAAGTGGTCACCGTAGCCTATGGACGCCTGCAACACCAGTGGCATCACTTGCGCGTTGCCGACCCTTTACGAAAGGAATTAGGTAGGAGAAGGAGCGGGAATAGGGGAAAAGGGGTGATTGGGCCTCGTGCACTCTCACTCACCGAACGGAACACAGCAATAGGAATACAGGTATTTCACGTCGATATTCTGTGAGAGGTTAGTCCTTCCCCGATCGAGCCGGCCTGAAATCAGCGAGGCTCTACTACTGCGGCCACTTTTAATGTTTTGTACGTAATAATTAGTTAATTAACAGTCGAGGAAAACAATTTAAGGAAACCTCCATCTCTGAGACGTATGGCACTATGACCTAACTCAGTGGTTGCGGGAAGACAACTGCCGCACGGCGCTACTGCATACTTGCGCCTGACTATATAAAACTAAAGCGTTAGCAGTATTGCTACAATACGTATTTTTAAATAGAGTATATGAGCCTATGTTACTCGGTGATAAAATAGCTTTCTAACGGTGAAATAATTTTTTAAATCGGTTTTGTAGTTTTCGATTTAAACCCTTACAAACAAACAAAAAATCTAATATTTCCTCCTTATTATATAAGCATAGATTAATATGTTTACTGTTACTGGTATTTGTAACTATTACTGTATTTTAAGATATATAAAAAAGGAAACACTTACAGTTTTAAATGAAAATACGTACCAAACACAAAGCTTGCAGTGCTATTAATACTGAATATAACTGTCCCCTTGTTACGATCTGTAGCAAGTGCGATCTAAGCAGTATAAATGACAGCTTTGTAAACGCGCAACGTGATGATAAAATACATTTTATTTTATTACCATCTATGCAAGAGTTAAGACTAATCTAATCAGCGTTCCTTCCTACAAAAACCAATTATTAATATAATAATAATAATATAATATCAGGCCTGTATTAAACTGTCCCACTGCTGGGCACGGGCCTCTTCTCAGTGTGTGTGTATTCTTATTAATATAAGTTGAAAAATAAAACTTAACGTCACAGTTTTTTTTTATATATATACTACTTCCGCACCAGGTATAATGCCTGTATCATGGCAGACTCTATAAACATTCAAACAACGGACACGAAGAACACCCAAACGTGGAACAAACATTTGTATATCACAAAAAAATGTTTGTCCCATATGGGGATCGAACCCACAACACTTGGCGAAGTGTCAGTGGCGAAGCGACCACTTAAAACACTAAGCCATCCATGCAGTCAGTTTCTCTAAAAGTAAAGTTACTTATAAGCAGTGATCGGAGTAGGTAGATTGAAATGGGGTCATTGATCCGAAACGTATATATTAATATGGACATTCCTCCGGAATTGGTGGATTATTTAAAAAAAACCGGAACTTATGTAGGAATTTTATTCTGCCAGAGTGGAAGGAGTCATTTGATGATTTGCCATCCTCAAAAAAAGGTAGGAATTGTAATAAAATGAGCAATATTATTCTTTATTATTCTTCATATTTTTTTTAACGGCACACAGTCACGATTTGACAAAACCCAACGACCAATCAGAACAAAGGATCATGGGTGGTACAATAACCGGTTATCAGAACAATGCGTACGCCCGCCGACGACATGCCAGGTAGCTAACTCGTTTACTTCGGTTCGTAGAGTGCGCATCTTTGTTTGTTACTGTGTTGTGAAAACGTTACTTGACCCTGGCTTGTGTACATACTGACTTCTGGAATCTGCTCTAAACCACGATTTGGCTCGAATATACGGACTCAGATTTTTCACTATTGAATTGGATCTACATATTTAAACCAAGCTTTGGTAAGTAATATTTTACTAGTTACAAGGAGTATAAAGCATGTTTGGATGTACTATAAGAATATTTTTAGTATTGTGTTTGTTCGCTTAACCTGCTGAACATACCATGAGTCTTAATATTGTTAAATCTTTAATAGAGTATGAACCAGTGAGCTTAGTGCGAAACAAAATTATGATATTCTAGTAATGTAGTCGCAATTCAGCTAACTCTACTATTAACCGACATTTTACTGGAATCCATATATAATTTGAATGCCCTGTGTCCTCTTGCAATGTATTGGTAAAATAAATTACTATAGGCCTTATCTACTTCTCTACAAAATATTCTACGTAACAAACCCTTTCATTTGATACCCATATTGATGGGATTGAAAAAAAAAAAAGTTGTCCCCATCTTGTAGCGGCAGCCATTTTGGATTGACAATAATATTGAATATACATAATTGTATTGTCACCAGAATCAAAGGCGAATACCAAATTTTAGATCAATCGGTTGACAGGAAGAGGGTGAAATTTCAATGACTAAATTTGATCCACGAAAAATAAAACAAACGGAGTAAGCTAAATAAACTAAATAAAATGTAATTTTTTCATGTCTTTGTTTTAGGTGATATATACGAGGTTCCATCTCTAAAACAAAGTTCAGATATGGCAAACGTCAAGGCTGAAACTGTAGAAAAATGGATATCCGGTCATCCCGAACTACTTTACGATCACGCTAGTGGTACAATATACTGTTTAAAATGTGAAAGCCATTTGAAAACCATAAATAAAGGAAACGTTAAAAGACATATCGAAGGAGCAGTACACCAGGGAAAGTTTAAGCGGCCCGAAGAGGAATTTTATTTCGATCTTATAAAATTTCTCATTTTGTGCAATATTCCGTGGTCTCAGATGAAAAATACAACTTTTCAAGATTTCTTTAAAAAATATATGTGTAGTACCTGTTGTTGTACGTGTACTAATCGTACTCTGCCAGATGAATCACAGTTACGGAAAGTTTACTTGGACAAGTTTTTTAAGAATAAAATCAATTCGATTCGGCAAAATTATAAAAATGAGAAACTATGGATATCATTAGATGAAACGACAGACTTTTTAGGTCGCTATATAGTCCATTTTTTAATAAAACCATTACATCCTAGCAATTTGACTAGACCTTATTTGGTAGCATGTAAAATGCTAACTGTAGTTAATGGACAAACAATCACGCAATTTGTGTTAGAATGTTTGGAAAACTTTTGGGAAGATTCTTTTGAATCGAAGGTAGGTAACATTCTTGTCCTCTGCACTGATAGCGTTGCATATATGCTGTCTGCAGGACGAAATTTAAAACAATACTTACCTGAAATGAAGCACGTAACATGTTTGGCGCACTCTCTTCATCGCGTATCTGAGCAAATTAGGTTAGAATATCACGATGTTAACATTTTAATAGCAAATGTTAGAAAGGTATTTTTGAAAGCCCCAAGTAGAGTCAAAATTTTAAAAGAAAAATATCCAGATTTGCCGCTACCTCCCCAACCAGTTGTTACAAGATGGGGCACTTGGTTAGAGGCAGCATTTTATTACGCTCAAAACTTTTAAAAAATATAAGAAGTATTATCTTGTTTAAGCAGCTCTGATGCGGTATCTATTCGAGAGGCAAAAAATATTATAGAAAAAGAAAATTTAAAAGAAGATTTAAATTAAATTAAAGACAATTATTTTATAATTCATTTGTCTTTAAAAGAATTGCAAAAGCATAATTTATCGTTGACAGATTCACTTTTAGCATTTGACAACGTCAGAGATGCTATAAATCAGTGCAATTCAGAAAATATAAAAAATAAAATAGAACGTGTTATGGAACGAAACCCAGATTTAGACACACTTAGAGAATATAGTGAGGCCATTGAAAAAAATGAAGCACATAATTCAATACCTTTTTTTAAATTTGCTCCTTTGGCATCGTCAGATGTAGAACGGTCTTTTTCCATTTATAAATGGACTTTAGATGTTAAAAGAAATAGGTTGAAAATAGAAAATATAGAGAAACTCATAGTTATATATTTTAATTGTAAAGATCAGGATTACCAGGATGCTGACATTGTAATCGATGAAGATTAAAAATGTGAATGTAAGAGTGAGTGTGAAAAAAATGTACATATTTAACAATAAACAATGTTGATTTTTATCTTTTTTCTTTATTCTACCCCTTTTTTTTGGTCCTAAAATCTGACTAAAATCAACCTGTTCCTTCGTATGCCCTTTACGATTCAGAGTCGTGGTGCATCCTTAAAACAGTCTCACGACCCCAGCAGGCATTGGCCCTCTATGGGGCCCCGTCATGTATTCTACCCTTAATGCAAATTACCATGACCCCTATGAAAATATTTAAATTTAAGTGCAACAATTTATGTCCATCTATAAAAGTTCTAGCCATAAAAGGCTAAAAATAAAAAAATAAAAATTAAAGCTTCGATCGGAATTCGATTGTTTTTATTATTCAACAGATAAATAATGAATTAATTTAGTTTTGATACCTTCCTTTAAATTTTGAATTGAGTAGGAATAATATCACTACCAACATTAACAATATTTCATTGAATCCGGAAATACCGGAATTACTTTCCGGGAAAATGGCTTATCCATGTTATTCTTTCTGTGTGCATTTATGATACAAGTACCAAAAATCAATCTACCTACTCCGATCACTGCTTATAAGTTAATTGTTAGGTTCAGGTAAAGGGTAGTTTTCAAGAAACACTAAACATTGGAGGGTACCATTAGACAATTGCGGTAGCAATAAAAATGCCTTCCTACAGATTGAAAAGGGTTTTCGACAAGTCCGGCCTCACATAGAGTACTGCAGTCATCTTTGGGCAGGAGCACCAAAATACCATCTTGATCCTCTTGACACAGTATAGAGATGAGCCTTGAGAATTGTCGACGAGCCCAATCTTACAGGCGGTACTGAGCCATTAGGTCTCAGAAGGGACTTTGCCTCCCTTTGTGTGTTCTACCGCCTGTATAATGGATTGTGTTCTGATGAGTTATTTGAGATGATGCCATCAGCTACTTTTTGTCTTCGCACTGCTCGCCATCGCCAGGGATTTCATTCTCACACCTTACAACCTAATTGGTGCCGCACCAAACGGTTCCAAAGGAATTATCTCCCGCGGACGCTCAGGTTGTGGATTGAACTGCCGAGGTTTTTCCATAATACTACTGTATGAGGTTCTTCAAAAAGGTTGTTAAACGGTTTTTACAGGATCGGCAACGCGCAAATGATGCTCCAGGCGTCCAAAGGCTACCGTGACGACTTACCATCAGGTGGGCCGTATGTTTGTTTGCCACTATGGAAGTACAAAAAAAAGTATAACGCTATTTCTGCATGAACTTGAGATTTTTCTCAAACTGGTGCAGTCCAATAAATAAATTGTATGTATTCCACAAGTGATTATGGCCAGGCAACCTTATATCGTGTTCGTAAGTGAGCAGAAATTTATGGCTTTCTGAGTATATGTTGTATCCCCTACTACCCCAGTATGAACTTTTTATCGTATTGGCCGTGGAAAAATAGGACTGTAGAACATAGAGAAGGACTTTCTTATGACTGCGTCACAGTACTATTGCGGCCATTAACGTACTTATTTTTGTGCCTATGTACATATTGCAAAATATAAGTTATTATTATTATTACTTACTTAACCGGCCCCATATGCGAATGATTGCTTAAATACCATCTTTTTATTTTTAACGATGACAATTGCGGAGGAAAAGCCTTTATTTTTTATTTTTCTCTTTCAAGAGGCGCTAAGGACCAGTCTTTATTAAAAGATGCCAACTCCTCCCGTAATCTCTTCTCACTAGCCTTTATTATTCCCAAGTCACTTGGGGTCGGCTTTTCTAGTCTAACTGGATTTGACTGGATATCAGTTTTTACATGGAGCGGCTGCCACCTGACCTCCGCAACCCGAAGGCTAACGATATCCTAAGGCTAGACCAGTGTCAGGATATTATAGGGTACTGACTTCCCAATAACGACTGCCATAGATGTTCATGGCAGCCGGGACCGACGGCTTAACGTGCTCTCCGAGGCACGGTGCAGGCGATAATTGTTAATAAATACACACATAATTTCGAAAAGTCATATAACTTCCGAAAGTCAGAGGTGCGCGACGTGGATTCGAACCCGAGACCTTCTGCATTGCAGTCTGTTGGTCTCCCCACTGAGCTATCGCTGCTCTCCTCCCTCTCAACTCCTCCCGTAATCACCATCTACTATTCTACAAACATATGGCGTCTATATATTTATTTGTATAAATTTTATTTAAATTATATGATATATTTTGGTATGTAAATGTCGTTACTTTTGTGTTATTCTTTAGTTTAAATACATGTATATTTATTATGCTATTGTATGCGTAGCACCTACTTCTTTTTATTTCTGCATCACCCTACGGTTGACTGGTAGAGAATGCTCTTGGCATTAACTTCGCCAATGTATTGTGCTGTGCATTAAGTTTTTAAATAAATAAAATAAATTTCCCTAGCACTCCTGGGCGTCAGTTTGACTCACTTGTCTTTTGACATGCGGCAGATTGCTCCATTTTCGGATGGCGACATCCATGATGTTTATGATGGAACGGATTGCTGTGCTCACACCGGCTCAAAAGCATGCCTTTCTTTACCATATTTTAGTAAGAGATGATGTTTATTTTTGTTGAATAAAACAGGTTACCTACGGGACCACAATAGTTTTAATGGGAACGCGCTTTACAGTTTTATCAGTGAAGCTGACAGGATGCAAGTTCGCTTATCGACTCTAAACATTATAAAAAAAATGTATGATGCGTTTATATTGAATATTAAATTGTTACATTGCTACGTTTGTATATTTGAGATATATCTAGTGTAGCTATTCAAAATTTAGACGGGTAAAATCCAAAAAACAGACTTTCGATTTATTTTTGTACGCCCATCTTTTCAAGACCGATCATTTAATAATTTTGGTAACAAAGTAACACTTATGAACGTTAAAATCTATTGTTAGTGAGTTTTCTAAGTTACTGAAGCTATATTTAGTTCAGTTGCTAGATTCAGCCGTAGGGAAGATAAAGGCTATGAGAGATAAAATACCATTTACTTACTTACTTACTTACCTCAAGATACCTACAAGAATCTTACGGCTACTCTTTTTCAGCACCGATTACATATAATTTCAGTATTTTACAACTCATATCAATTAGGTTTTACAGCCATTATACTATATATTACTGAGTAAATAATCTAAAAAGAATTACAATTATTATTACTTAATAATATTAAGGAGAGATAATAATTTAAGTAGTCCTTAATATTAGTTTATAATATATGTATCTTATGTGGGGGCCAGTCAGTGCAGACCGGCGACACTTCGACCCAGTGGGATCTTTTGTGTCTACACTCTCCCAATAACGACTGCCATAGATGTTCATGGCAGCCGGGACCGACGGCTTAACGTGCTCTCCGAGGCACGGAGCAGGCGATAATTGTCAATTAATACGCACAACATTTTTAAAAGTCATATAACTTCGAAAAGTCAGAGATGCCTGGGATCGAACTCGAGACCTCTGCGTGACAGTCCAGTGCTTACTATTAATTGGGCTATCTGCTTGTTTGCCAAATTATATAGTACAAGTTTTGCCTGCGCCTTCGTTAGCGTAATTGTATGTTAGGTTAGGTTAAGTTATGTGCCCCGAGTGCGACACTGGACCCCGAGGGGGGTCTACTGGTGGTCCCAGGAGCTGCCAGACCTCCGTGCGGCCTGCATTCGTGCCCGGAGGTTGTACACACGCAGCCGAGGCCATCGCCGCCGCGATGAGCGAGAGGAGGGCCGACTGTATGACGCGTATTGCGAAGCGAGGGGGTCTCTGCAGTCGGCCATTTGCCGCGCCAAGGAACGGGCGAATAGTGAGATGCTGGAGGGTCTAGACCTTGACCCCTGGGGGCGCCCATATTGCATGGCACTGAACAAGCTCCGTGCGCGGGCTCCCCCCCTTACGGAGACCCTCCAGCCCAACTTCCTCTCCGAGGTGGTCGAGGAATTATTTCCTGACCGGGCAGAGCACGTGCCTCCGTCAATGGCACCATCGGGAGGCCGACATCGGGAGGCGGACCTCAGTGCTCCCCTGGTTACAGATGCGGAGATGGGGGCGGCTGTCTTGCGGATCCGCTCCAAGACGACCGCCCCTGGACCTGACGGTGTGCCGGCGCGAGCTCTCGCGCTGGCCCTCGATCACCTGGATGTCCACCTCAGGGAACTTTTCGACGCGAGCCTGGTGTCGGGACGATTCCCTGAGTGCTGGAAGGAGGGGAAGCTGGTACTGCTGGCCAAGCCGGGACGGCCTCCAAAGTCGGCCGCGGCGTACAGGCCCATAGTGCTGCTGGACGAGGCGGGGAAAATGTTTGAGAAAATTCTCGCCACCCGCATCGTCCAGCACCTGAGCACGATCGGTCCCGACCTGTCGGACGCTCAGCTCGGATTCCGGGAAGGACGTTCGACAATCGGGGCCATTATGCGCCTGAGGACCGCGGCCGAGGAGGCGGTCGTCGGTGGCGGTGTTCTGTTGGCGGTGTCTTTAGACATCGCCAACGCGTTTAATAGTCTGCCATACAGCTGTGTCCAGGGGGCGCTTCGATATCACGGAGTACCTTTTTACCTGGAGCGGCTGGTGGCAGACTATCTGAGAGGCAGGAGTGTCCTCCTCGAGGTTCGAGGCGAGGTTTGGCGGCGGCCCATGTCGGGCGGTGTCCTGCAGGGATCGGTTCTAGGTCCGCTCCTGTGGGACATTGGGTACGACTGGGCCCTACGTGCTGTCCTACCCCCCGGGCTGAGTGTCATTAGTTACGCTGACGACACCCTCGTCACTGCCCGTGGGGGTACCTTCGAGGAGGCCGCCTGTTTGACCAATATGGGGGTTTCCCAGGTGGTCGGGCGTATCGAGGCGCTGGGTTTACGGGTGGCTATTAACAAGATGGAGGCCCTGGTCTTTCATGGGCCTCGTCGCGGTCCACCCCGTGGCGCCTCGATAATGGTGGGCTCGACGCGCGTTCCCGTCCAGGCCCACATGAAATATCTGGGCTTGGTGCTGGACGGAAGGTGGCACTTCGACGAGCATTTTAGACAGCTCGCCCCGAAGCTTCTTGGCACTGCGTCCGCCCTCGGGCGGTTATTGCCAAATTTGGGCGGGCCTAGTGCTGGTTGCCGGCGACTCTACGCGGGGGTTATCCGGTCGATGGCGCTTTACGACGCACCGGTGTGGGTTGACTCCCTGACCGCTCAGTGCAGGACTCTCTTGCGGAGACCGCAGAGAGTCATAGCGGTCAGGGTTATACGAGGATACCGCACGGTGTCGGCCGATGCAGCTTGCGCATTGGCCGGGACACCCCCGTGGGATTTGGAGGCTGAGGTGCTCGCCGAAGTGTACACAGTGAGTGAGGAAGTGCGAGAGGAGACGGGTTGCCGTCCCTTTCCGGCTATCATAGAGCGCGCGCGGAATCGGGCCCACCAGGGCATGATTTTAAAATGGAAGGCGCGGCTGGAGGCTCCTATGGCCGGTTTCAGAACCGTTGGGGCCCTCCAGCCGGTGTTGGAGCGGTAGGCAGGGCGGCAGCATGGGACCCTTTCCTTCCGGCTGGTGCAGGTGTTGTCAAGGCACGGTTGCTTTGGCAAATACCTGCACACGGTCGCTGGGAGGGAACCGAGTCCCATCTGCCACCACTGCGAGTGTGTGGAGGATACGGCGCAGCACACGCTCGAGCAATGTTCTGCTTGGGCGGTGCAGCGCCGTGAACTCATTGAAGTTGTGGGTGAAGACCTCTCGCTGCCGGCCGTGATCAAAGCCATGGTCGACAGCGAGAGGAAGTGGGCAGCGGTCGCATCCTTCTGCGAGGACATCATCTCGCAGAAGGAGGCGGCGGAGCGGATCCGTGAGGAAAGTATCCTTGCGGATCCGAGCCGTCGCCGGCGAACCGGGCGTCGCAGGCGCGCATTCGCGCGACTCATGCCGCCGTAATGTAGGCCGCGGGCGGAAGAACGGGGATCTTCCACCCGCCAGCCATTGAGTCGGTCCGACGCCCTCTGTAGTGTCGGGGCGTCGTCCAGGAGTTGTAGTCTGCTGGGTGGGTCGCTGAGGTAGTTTCTTTACCAGCGGCCCATCCACTATTCAAGGCAGCGAAGGGGCACACCGTGGGGTTTTAGTCCGTATGCCCGAAATACGGGAGAGCCGGACATAACCCTCTCGCCTCCCCTAGTGGTGGGGGGGTATGCATCAGGTGCATTTCCCCACGTAATACTTTTCTCTGGATGAAAGGTACCCTTTGTCCTTTTCTGTTCCCCTGACAATGTGTATGTGAAACATGACGATCGATCAAGTAGTTAAGGCGTGAAAGAGTATCAAACAAACTCACATTCACATTTATAATATAGCAGCCCGATTGGGACTAATATTCGAAGTTAATACTTCGCTTAAAGCTACTTTTTACAGGCATATAATAATTTATATGCCTGTAAAAAGTAGCTTTTTCAGATCAGTTATTAGTTAACTCTTGTCATACAAAGAACTCATGCCCAGCAGTGGAACTATTTATAAACAGGTCTGATATGTAAAAACACATTTATTTTAGAATAATTCTTTTATTTAAATAAATACAGTAAAGTAACACGCGTCATTTAGTTTTAGCCAAAAATCTAATGTTTTCACAAAATAAGATAATAGGGTAAATGGTCTTGGGTATTTCAATTCTTAACGATTTTTGCACAATTTAATAAGTCAGCTGAAAAAGGTAGTAGGTTTTTAAACAAAAGCCAAGCTTAAAACAAAAAATACCACATTCAATTTTTGCAAAAATAATATTACATATTATGTTGATTATTAAAATGATAGTCTTAAGCTAATGCTTAAAAATATTATCACAACATACCTAATTCATTAACTCTTTATCTGAAAGCATTGACAAACCGGTGGGACTGTCAGATGCTCGGCCGATGGGTAAGACTGCACACTCAATTAAGAGTATATAGATGACGAATATTGTTTGTTATATCTGTCTGAGTGTCCCGTGATTTGTGTTTGTCTGTATTTTATTGTTTTCTGTGTTTATTGTATGTATGTTTACTGACAATAGTTAATAAGTTGCTTTTGTATTACTAATCATATGGACCTAACAGTCTGCAAATAAAAATTATTATTATTATTATTATTATTTATGTTAATAACTATATAAATAGTGTGATTATATCTAAGAGCCTTTACATGTATCTTTCGTTATTGCATAACGTAAATTTAAAATGTTAGTGAGGCCCCTTTTTTACTTGGAGGAATGCTTTGACGCATACCTCTTCGCGGGGTGACGGAGAGGTTATGTCGGGCTCACCGGGGGAAAGATACCCCGGTAATACCGACTAAATCTACCACAGTGTTCGTCAACATAACCATAGACGTCGGGGCCGCGCGAATCGCATTCACATGCAATCTCGACCCAGATGCCAAGGCCCCAGATCAATCCAAAATTATGAAATAATAGAATAAATACAAATAAATAAATAGATTTTTATTACATGTGTCCATTCACTATATTTCCTTAATTTTCCATATTCATTTCAATAGGTACTTAGAACAAATTAAGGCTATATACCTTAATTTGTTTTAATTATATAACCTCTGCCTTATTAGAATGTATAGTTTATATCAAAATTTCTGCAAAAGTACAAGTTGATTTTGGTTATATGTTAACTAGCAAATAATTTAAAATGTATGGGGTTGTACTAAGTGTTTGCAATATTGCCCTGGGACCTGGAAGCGGCACTTCTGGCGTCGCTCTACCGTTGGCGCCAGGAAGCGCTAGCTCGGGGTGAAGGACCGGGTCTTCCCGCTTTAGAGGCGGCACGGTCCGAACTCCGCCAGGTCCTGGTGGAAGAATGGAGAAATCGACTTGTGCACCCCCGTGTCGGGCACGCCACAATCGTGGCGGTAAGGCCCGTTTTTGAGGAGTGGCTGGAAAGGCGGCATGGCGCCCTCACCTTCCGGCTGACACAGGTAATGACTGGCCACGGTTGTTTTGGCCAGTTCCTGTGTCGCATAGGCCGGCAGGAGACGCCCGGGTGTCATCACTGCGGTGACTGCCGCGATGTTGTTGTGGACACGGCGCTGCACACTTTGGCGGATTGCCCCGCCTGGGCAATGCAGCGCCGTGAGTTGATTGGGGCAGTCGGACTGGTTGCCCTTTCACTCCCGGCCGTAGTTCAGTCTATGGTCCGGAGTGAGAGATCGTGGAACGCCGTCGCCTCCTTCCGTGAGGAAGTAATTTCCATCAAGGAGGCGGCGGAGCGGGAGAATAGCGGTTCAACCCTCTCCGCAACTGCAGAACCGGGCGCCGGAGGGCGCGAGATGACCTCCAGCCACCTTGAAGTTTGACCTGGGGGTGGTGGGCTGCGTGGGCCTGCTCGCCACACGATCAGCACTAGGTCCGAGAGGCGGCGTGCGTGTTCCCACGTGCGCCTCTGTATCATGTCTTTGTCCCCCACCCCCCTCAGGGGGACGGCGGAGGAAATAGTGTTTGCAATATGAAATAAACATTCCATCCAGTTTTTCGGCGTTGTATCAAATTTGGTAAAAGGATTGCAATTCATACGTTTCTTTGTTTTAACGTCATATAATCCATTTTATTTAAAAGTCCCTAAAATAAATAAATAGAATGAAAAAACACGTCATATAATATATAATATATCCGTTTAATTTTTGCAATGTCCAATTACATATTAAAATTACCATTACAAAGCAGAGCTTTCTAAAGATCCCGGATATTCACGCGCGTTAAATGATAATCTATTTCTTATAAACTTTCTTGACTTGTAAATTTTGTACAACACTAATCCAACTAAAATCAGTAGTATCAATCCCAAACAAGTCTCTGTAAATAAAGATGACCAGCTTTTATTCTTTGAAACCAACTTTTCTGATTCCGTTTCAGATTTTCCCTCGTTCATCGTTTTGTTAACATTAGAATTGTTTTCTTTGAATGGTATACGAGTAGTAATGGGTGCCTCAATATTTTGCTTTGAAGATTTGATTGGCTTATATTCATTTTTCATAATTCTGTTAAGCATTATATTACTTTCGTTCAACATCTTATTAGTATTATTAAGCATTGAACTAGTACTGTTATTTATACTAATAACATCTGATAACTTTGCAATTATTTCTGACATTTTTTCTAAATATTGAATATTAGTATTATCAGGTTTATTGTAGACATTATTTATAACATTTTGTGATTTATTGAGTTCTTTATCATTATCAGTTACTCTATCGGGTATACGTGATTTTCTTACGGATGTATGATGTATATTACATGTAACCCCTTTCACATTCTCGTTGCTATGTTCATCTATTTTAATTGCAGTTATTTTAAAAGATATTTCATCCATTTTGTCTACCTGGGCTAGGTATTGACACTTTAATGGATTGTCACCTATACTTAGCTTAGATAATCTCGTACCTACAAACTCTATGACGTCAAGTGACTCTATTTTGTTGTAGTCCACTATTAACTCTGATAAGCTCACAACTTCATAAAATCTTTCTGTTTCTAAGTCTTTGATATTATTATATGACATATCTAAAATGCTTAATTTAATTAATCCACGGAAGATTCCATAACCTATATGTGATAAAAAATTACGAGATATATTCAAAAAATATAATTCACTGTTGTCTTTGAAAACACCCGGCTGGATAAATGTTATTTGGTTAAAACTTAAGTCTAAAATCTTAAGTGTACGTAAGTTTGAAAATGCTCCAATTTGCAACATAGAAACCTTATTATAACTTAAATCTAAAGAATATAAACCGGTCAATTTTGAAAGATTTAATTCATTTATATTTTCAACAGTACCATTAGACATATTTAGATCTGATATTGAACAATTTTTCATGAGAAATGCAAAATTTACATGCGATTTAACCCCCGACAGATTTAATGTATTTAGAGTGTTATCTTTGTTAAAAATTCTCGCACTAAAATTTAAATTTTCGTTGAAAGAAACATCCAAATGACGTAAATGAATCAAACTGTAAAAGGATTCGTTGTATATATTTTCTATTTCAATACGAGACATTACAATTTCGTTAAAAGTAGATAAAGTAATAATTTTTATTAAATTATTGTTTAGCAGTAGTGTATGTAGCCCCACTAATTGTGTAATATTAACAATAAAGTCTTCTAATTTGTTATGCGATAGATCAAGTGTTTCTATATACCCAGTATGTATAAATGTATTATATTGTACTTCACGTATTTCACAATGAGACACGTTAAGATCTTTTAATTGGATCATATTATTAAATGTTGTATTTTGTATCGCAGTTAACTTTTTACGTGAAAGATCCAGACTAGGTAAGGAAACTAGCCCGTCAAATGTAAGTGTTAGTAACGTCCCAATTAATGGATTATTATGTATATTTAAGTTTATTAAATTTGCCAACGATTGAAATGTACTTGGCTCTAAACGAGATAAGTAGTTTTCCGAAAGATCCAAATATTCAAGACTAGTTAAATATTGTAATGGTTCACGTTCTATATTTGATATTTGATTATTTTTCAAAATAAGCGATTTGAGAAGTTTCAAATCCATTGTATTAAAACTTATTTTAGTTATTTGATTGTTAGATAGATCTAGCTGATGTAGATTTACTAAATTTTTGAAGCACATTGTCGACAGAGTCTGTATATTATTCGATTGAAGAAATAATCTTTCAAGTCTGCTATGATCGTAAAATGCATAATTTTTCACTTCTGTCAGAAGCTGGCCACTAAGGTCTATTCTTGTAACATTGATTCCTTGTAACATGCCTCTCTCCAACGGCCCTTCTAATCTATTTCCTTCAATAGAAAACGTGAAAACGGTTGTATTTTGAAACAAACCTTTAGGCAAAACTTTAAGCTTATTTTTTGAGAGATCTATGCTTTTTAATGACTGGAAACTAAAAAGAACATTCACTATAGTAAAAGCGTCATCATAAATTGTAAGAATATCGTTCGAGCTTACATCGAGCATTTCAAGTTTATATAAAGGCTCGAAATCGGTTAAGTTAAGATCACATAACTTGTTTTCACTGAGATCAAGAACTTTTAGTTTATTAAATCTAAAGAGAGATGCGTTAACACTCGTTAATTTATTGTGAGATAAATCCAGCTCTTCTATAGTTTTCACATTTTCGAAAGTTGTTGGAGTTAACGTATCTATATAATTATAAGATAGGTTTATTTTTTTCAGATTAAAAGATTCATTGAAAATGCCTTCAGCAAGTTTCACAAGATTATTGTGAGATAAATCAATTTTCATAAGATTTTTGTACGGATGCTGATCGTAATTTATTTGTATATTACTTATTGTATTGTACGATAAATCTAGTTCTGTCAATCTATTTAGTTCATAAACATTTGACAGTACCGCAGTGGTCAAATTATTATTTGATATATTTAATTTGACCAAATTAAACAGACTATTTATGACTGGAGTACGTTGATAGCCTTTATAACTTAACTCTAGCCCGTATATTATATTAAGCAAATTTTTTTCTTCCCAATCGTTAGGGCGCGGTGGCATAATATTATCACTATTTCCGTCTCTATCTACCCTTCCAGTAAAGACAAAATATACAGGATATACTTTTTCCCCATGGTACAGAACTGGTCTTGGGCACAAAATGTCTTCATCGTTCTCATATTCATCAACGACACCGGTTCTGGGATGAGACTCAAATTCACTCCAGGACATATAACTGTCTATATATTCCTCGCAGGTCACTATGTATGCGCATCTTTCTTGATCGGTAATTATTTCGCATGTCTTAACGTATTTCGCTACTAACGTGTAGAAGATGACGCCTGAAAATATAAATATATAGAGAAATCAAGAACCAAATAAGTTGAATATTCATCCTACTAATATCATAAATGTAATAAATGCCTCGTTGTTGCAGCGGTTGTGACTGCGACTGCTGTAGTTATGATGTCCTAGATAGGCAGAATTGTATTACACCATCATTTCAATAATTTTATATCAAACGTATTAGGCTAATAGACTCGCCTATTACTCTCTACCAGACACAGTTCCGGACTCCGTGCCATTACTGAGAATTCCTTGTTAGAAAACCAATAATACTACCTCAAATGGCATGTAGAAATAATGGACGAGAAAAGACTGTCTAAGAAAGTTTATAAGGCTAGTGTGAATGAAACAGTCGCAAGGGAAAGACCTAGGCGAACGTTTCTTCATCAGATCGGAAACGTCCTGGATAAAGGCCAGGTTAAGAGCACCTTAAACCGGCAAGCATATATGAGGAATGTTATGAAAGTGAATGAAGCCAGAGAAGTGTGACAGTATCGTAGGAAATGGAAATCCGTAGTCTCTGCATATCCCGTCTGGGAAACAGGCGTGAATCTATGTATGTATGTATGTATGTACTACCTGACACGGAAATCTAATCTAAAACTTTAATAATCGTTTGTATAAATAAGCTGTAACTTTTGCCGACGGAGCAATATATAATAATCAACCGACTTGAAGAAAACTACTTACAGCATATTCGAAAATCCATAATGCAAAGATGGTATCTGAAAAGAAATACAGTAATATAATTTCGATTTTATAAAGCCTGCATTTTAGTGAAATTATATAACGTTGAGGGTATCTAATTAATCCTAACCCCAAAAAGTCAGGTATGTAAACAAGATGTCCCGTTCCCGTGACAATATTTAACATCTGGTAACGGGTCAAAATATAATTCCCATGTACGATTTGGGAAAGTTAGTTGTAGTTCATATACAAAGTGGCGCAAATGTTATCACATTAATTGATACTACATATACTACATGGTATTCTTTGACGATTTACAAATTATGAACCAAATGTATTCAGTAGTTTAGCCACAGGACATTTTTTTGTTTTCTTAACTTAGAACATCATGTGTAATGCAGAGATAAATGTCAAAGACCTCAAGCAGCGATATTAAAACAAAACAATCAAACGGGGAAAAACACAAAAGGAAACAAAAATAACTAAAAAAATAAGGTCCATAAACTTGGGACAAAAAGAAATAGGTTAGTGCGTGCTTATTACAATGGTGTTCCAATTTGTGTCTAATTTTATTTTATTTAAAAAATCATTACTTAATTTTTGCGAAAATCGGTTTTTTGTTTATGTTAATCATCTTATATCATCCAGCTTAATGCAGTATATCATTTAATGTGATAAGTTTTGCGCCACTTTGTATACATATCTGCCCGAAGCAGTAAACAAAAATGTGTTAAGTTAGGCATCTTAATTTCAACTATGGTTTTAGATCCCACATAATAAACCTATTGTTGTTTTTCAGACTTCGTAAAGTTACTGATTACTGATAAATTGAATTGTTTTGTTAAGTAACTTTTTGTAAACTGTTGACGATTGAAAAGAGTGTCCATAAGGTTTTTTTGCCTGTTTTTCTTATGTAAGCTCTACTCCTCGATCAGGCTTTTTTCAATGCTAAATATATATTTTCATATTTTTTTTCAATATATATTAATTAGTTGACGTGTCCAAAAAATATGTCTCATTTTTCAGGAAATATAGATTTCCGACTTTGACTTACTTCTTGTCAAATAAATCGGGCATTAAATCCAGTTCGGTAAGATTGCCATCCCACCGATTATTGAAAGTGGGAAAATAGATTATAATATCTCTTTCGCAGATGGCTAGTCTCAATTAAGATTGGCCGCCGCCATGACCGAAGTTTATTTTCTAGGACATTATTGTTACATCCTAACTTAATATTATGAATGCAAATGTGAGTTTGATTGTTTGTGACGCTTTTACGTCTTAACTACTAGACTGATCGTCACGAAATTTCGCATACACGTTCTCAGGGGATCAGAAATGGACATAGGATACCTTTAAGTTAAGTTATTTTACTAATCTAATCTAACCGACATTAATGCGAGCGCAACCGCAGGCAAAATCTAGATAGTTTATAAAATAAAATACTCACTATTACAAATTATATTTAAACACTCAAACACAATATTAATGTATAGTACTCTCGAATATGACTGTTCTCTTGTTATTATCTTTATCGACTGTGCGTACTGACGCACTAATTTGTACTGCAGTCAGTACAAATTAGAATATCGCAAGCAATGAAATAATATATTTTTTTAAAGCTTTAGCTGTTTGTAAGGCAGTTTAGTTGTTTATTACCAACCCCAAAACTTGTTCTGAGAGAGGTTCCACTTCGGTAGTGCAATAACAAGCAAGCAAGTCAAATGCTTAAGCCATGCACGTTTAGACTTATATGAAAGTACTGCACTGCCATTACGATACTATTTATTACTAGACTGCCTACGATTAATTGCAGCTGCATTGGCGGTTTTTAACATTTGTGAATAAATTTAGTGATAGAAATAGAAAATTTAATAAAAATGTATTGCGGAACCACGATGCTTATAATGGAAATATGCTTAATAGTTTTATCACTCAATCAAACAGGACGTAGTCTCGCTTATCGCTCTTTAAATAAATAATTATCATTATGAATTTCTTTGTGAATTAATAATATAATATTTGCTGAGCACGGAGCTTTTCTCACTATACACTACACTGCCTTAATGCGGGTTGGCAGACTTCACATGTTTGAGACACATAGGTTTCTTTACGATGTTTTCCTTAACCGTGCGTGCGTGCGTGCGTGCGCGCGTGTGTGTGTTTGTGTGTGTGTGTGTGTATGTGTGTGTATGTGTGTGTGTGTGTGTGTGTGCGTGTGTGTGTGTGTGTGTGTGTGTATGTGTGTGTGTGTGCGTGTGTGTGTGTGTTTTTCCTTGATGATGATTGTCCTTTTCTGTACCCCTGGCAACGTGTATTTGTGCTAATTGTTTAAGTAGTTAAGGCGTGAAAGTGTGACAATCAAACAAACTCACATTCACGTTTATAATATTAGATAGGATAGTATAGAACACACAACATAGTTTAAAACAGGTGTAGCGACACTGCTGACTGGCAGTTGTCTCGACGCAACCACTCAGTTAGATCGTAGCTCAATATATATTTATATTATTTGTAACTGGTACCAGTATACATAATTATATTGATATCTGTCAAGAACTATTTTATTTGGCCGCCATACAAGAACATATAAGAAACCCCCTACATTTCGATACCTCAGGTGGTCTTATGTCGGGCGTCACCAAGACTTACAGCCTGTATCAAAAGTGTAACCCTTCTTAAGATAATAGTACACAGTAGCCAATCAATCCTATCAGTCAATAATGACGTAGAGGTGCGCAGAAGAACAAAATTTCTACCACCCACACTACTTATTGCTTTTGGCAAATATTTAATGCAGTTTAATGCCATAAATACATATTTACCCATAAATACTATACTATAAATTAAATTTTAAAATAACCACTGCATTTTGTACAGAATCCACTAAATTTGATGTAGGACATAAATGACACTTTTATAGTTAAAGAATATTTTCATCTAATATTTTTTGTATAAGGCATGTAGAAATCTTCTTCGTAGCAAGTTTCACTTTGTTTAACTGCCGCCCTAAACATAATTCCCGTATCAACTTTGACTTCCTTGATTCAACGATCATTCAAACAACGGACATAAAGAACACTAGATTAAACTACGGACTACAATCATGGCTTGTCTTGATTATTAATGTACATGTAAGTGGATGCTCCTATTTACCATACTGCTGCTTTAGAGGCTACCGTCAAATTTCATTAAATGCTTGAGCATGTTCAGTAATAGTTCATGGAGAAATGGTTGCAGCACCTTACAGCTCTTATGACTTGTAAACAAAAACTTGGCGATTAAAAAGAGTGACCATGAGTTTCTTGCCCGTTCTTCTCATGAGCCCTACACCCTTGCTTTGCTGAACGTGGCAGTAAATGTAAATTCGCAGGAAAAAATTGTGTAACTTTGACATACATAAGTGTTACCTTGTAACCTAATCTGAATAAATTTATTTTGAATTTGAATTTGAATTTGAATTTCACCCATACTCCCACACAGAAAGATTTGTACCGAGTGGGATTCTTACCTCTAACACTTGGCACGATAGCAGTGGTGAATCGACTACTTAAATTACTACGGTCTATAGTTTCTATCATGCCACAGCGCTCTCTTGTCACGTTATACATTTCATTATTTTAAAATACACTTCTCAAGTATTTTATTTATACTAAAATTGTTGTACTTTCATGTCTATTTTCTTCTCAAATGCAATGTTGTGAACGTAATGGCTGATTCGATGACAACAGGTTAAAGTAACCTGTTGTCATCGAATCAACTGACATGGCATAATCAGTTAATGTGCTATATTTTATACAGATTGGTAAAATAAAACGAAATGGTAATTAAAAATACATCTTTTATTCAATGTGAATTAGTTTTAGAATCAGTTGACATGTTAATACGGCGAATGAAAAATGCGCGTAAAATAAAATAATTATGTTTTCTGCATTGCCATTCAACGTATTAAAATATATTACTAATTAAATCAAATAACAACTGCCAAATGTGTTCTTATAATCTATCATGTAACTACAAAATTATAATATTTGACATTTATCAATAACATTGATGATTGTCTTAGATTTTATATAATACTTATTTAGCATAGATTTATTTTAGAAAAGATCATTACAAGGCAGAATTTTCCATTGATCCAGGCAACTCGCGGGTGCTAAAGGAAAATCTATTTCTTATAAACATTCGAGATTTATAAAATTTGTATAATACTAATCCAACTACGATCAACAGTATCAAAGCAACGCAGATCTCTGTAAAATGTAATTTGGTATTTTCATTATTTGATACTAATTGTTCATGACCTACGTTCGTAGACAATGTTTCTGGGTGATTATTATTCATGGCTAATTTACTTTCAACTTCATTCATTATATTTCGTTTTTGGACCATCATAGCATTCTCTAATTCATTTTTTATTTTATTTATGTAAAATACAATATCATCTGTGTTGTTAATATTTGAATCATTGCCTACCAAGGGTATATGAGTTGTTGTAGGTGTAACAGTACCTAAACGTGGTGATTTGGTGGTAGTGCCACTAACATTAGAGGTATGGAGTAATGAATCTATAATTTTGCTAATCAAAATATTGGTATTGTTATTTACAGCAATAACTTTAGATGTCAAATTAGCCAGGTAAGACAACTTATCATCATAATCAGAATTTGATTTTTCCAATAAGTTTGATATCTTCTCTAAATATTTGGTATTTTCTTGTTCAGTATCCCTATTTGTGAAGTTGGACAATATGTGTCGCAATCCATTAACTACGTCGTTATGGTCTCCTGTTCTGTCAGGTAAAATTGGTTCCGATTTATAATCTTTATTACAAGTAACTCCATTTATATTCTCATTACTATGTTCATCTATTCTTATGGCAGTTATTTCAAAAGGAACTCCATTTTTCTTTAGTTTGACTAGAATTTGACATGGTAACGGATTATCACCAATGCTCAATTTAGATAAACTTGTTCCTACAAACTCTTCAGCATTAAGTGAATTTATTTTGTTATTGTCTGCTATTAACTGTGATAAACTTTTTACTTCATAAAATCTCTCACTTTCCAAATCTTTAATGTTATTGTATGAAACATCTAAAATGCTCAAGTAGATCAATCCACGAAATATGCCATAACCAATAGATGATAACGAATTGTGCGAAATATTTAAAAAATGCAAGACAATGTTATCTTTAAACACGCCCGGCTGAATATATGTTATTTGATTGAAACTTAAGTCTAAATATCTAAGTGTTTTTATCCCATTAAAGTCACCGATTTTCAACTTAGACACGTTATTATGACTCAGGTCTAAAGAATCTAAATTGGCAATTTTTCCAAGATTCAACATACTGACATTCTGTATACTAGCATTCGATATTTCGATACTTGATATTGCACTGTCATCTACAACATGTGCAAAACTGACGTAAGATTTTACGCCTGACAATATTAAAGTATTTAATTGTTTGTTTTTTTCAAGGATAGTCACGGTAAAATTCAATTTTTCATTGTATGATAGATCTAAATAACGTAGATCAAGTAGAGTGTTAAATGATTCGTCTTCTATTTGTTCTATAACATTATGAGACACATAAATCATATTTAATCGAGATAGGCCATAGAATGAGGAAGACAAGATATTTTTTATTAAATTATCATTTAACAATAGCTTAGAGATCCCAACTAAATCTGTTGTATTGACATAAAATTTCTCCAGTTTGTTGTAAGATAAATCCAGTGTTTCAATATATCCTGTACGGACAAAAGTATTATATTGCAGTTCACTTATTTCGCAATGAGACATATTAAGTTCTTTTAATTGACTCATATCGTTGAATGATGCATTTTGAATTGTAGTCAACAAGTTATGTGAAATATCTAAACTAGGTAATAAAACCAAACCATCAAATGTACCTGTTTCTAATGTACCATCTAGAGGATTGCTGTTAATTCGCAAATTTATTAAATTTCTCAGTGGTTGAAATGATCTCGGTTCTAATCGAGCAATTTGATTATCTGAAAGATCTAAGAACTCGAGATTACTCAAATGTTGTAATTGTTCATGATTTATTTCAGTCAAATAATTATTTTTTAATAGCAAGGAACGAAGATTGTGCAAGTCTTCTTTATTAAAATCAATATTAGTTATGTGATTGTTCGATAGATCAATTTTTTGCAAGTTAATTAAAGTTTTAAAGCACATGTTTGACAGCGACTGGATATTGTTAGAGTTAAGAAGCAAGGTGTCAAGTCTGATTAGGTTGACGAAAGCATAATCTTTTACTTCTGTTAAAAACTGATTACTTAAATCTAATTTAGTAACATTGACTCCTTCAAACATTCCTCTTTCCAGAGAGCCTTCTAATCTATTATCTTGAATAGAAAATGTTAAGATTGTATTATTTTTGAACAAGCTCTTAGGCAAAGACTTAAACTTGTTTTTTGAGAGATCTATGCTTGTTAAGGACTTTAAGCTGGAAAAAGCATTCTTATTTATAACCTCCAGTTGGTTGTTACTTAAATATAAATTTTGCAATGAACCCATCGTATTAAATAGATTAAAATTAATAGCCTTTATGATATTTGAACTTAAATCGAGCGTCTCTAAACTACGCAAATAATCAAAATCGGTAACTTTAATATCTTTTATCCTATTTGCCTTGAGATTGAGGATTTTTAATTCAATAAACCTGAATAGAGAGGAATTAATGCCTGTCAGTCTGTTGTAAGATAAATTTAGATCTATTAATTTTTTCACACCTTCAAAAGTAAATTGACTTAACGTATCGATATAATTGTAAGATAAGTCCAATGTTTGCAGATCGTCAAATTCGTCGAAAATAGCATCAGGAATTTTAACAAGATAATTGTGAGATATATCAATTTTTACAAGCTTTTTGTACGGATACTGATATGTGTTCACTCGAATGTCACTTATTGTATTATGTGAAATATCTATTTCAGTCAACATGCCCAATTCATTACCGTTCGAGAGAACGGCAGTGGTCAATTGATTTCTTGACATATTTAGTTGAACTAGATTCTGCATACTTTTTATGACTGGAGTATCGATGTAATCATCATCACTTAAATCTAAGTTTTGTACGACGTTAAGGATATTGGCACCTCCCCAATTATTTGATAATTTTGGCACTGCGGTGGTGTCTTTGAATACTTGTTTATAGACGAGTTTTACTGGGTAAACTCTGTACCCAGCAAATGTAATAGAGTGCTGGCACGATTCTTCGTTAAAATGTCTATTCGGGTGAGGATGAGAGCTGAATCTAGTCCAGTCTAGATTGGCATCGATATTGTTCGTACACATCACGGTGTAGACGCATTCGTTTTCCAATCTCACTGGACATTGCTCCGCGTAACTTGCTGCTACTGCGATGACAATGATATCTGAAAAAAAACAAACATTTATATTATATCCAAATACCATCTGATTGTTAAGATAGTAGCATATTGCTTAATTCATAGAGATAGTATTAAATATGAAGTTAGCCCTTTGTATAAATATTAACGTTGTGGTTTTCATACTAGCTATTTATTTGAATGGCCAATTTAATGAAATTATTCTATGTATATTTCCTTGTATTAAGACCATCTTACTTAGTTTGTCTAAACTACCATTTTATTCTGTGATTTTGCCCAAAACAGGTTGTTTTGAGTTCGAGTGGGGCAGTATTCCACAATGGAAGATCGCAATCAGAGAGCCTGAAGTTAGTACGGTGAATGAAGCTTCCAAAATCCTTCAAGAGCCAATGAGCCTTCACAGGCCAATGTTGTCCTAGGTTTCGTACCCTAATGATATCATCAGAATAATTTCAAAATAAATCAAATTTTAGAAACAATTGTATTGCTTCAGATCTTTCTAAATTACCATTCACAGGAGTCTGAAGCCAAAAGAAATAGTTTTGTGAGCAAGGACTATTTACATTTATTTCAAAAATACATTCGATAGCATTGGGAATTGTTGAGATAAGCAGTGACCGACAGACAGGTACACAAAGCCGCACTTTAAATGCAACGTATTTAAAAATATAATCGTTAATAATTTTTATACGTGCAGGTCTGACTGCCTCATTGGTGCCATGGCACTTGCTCGCGCCTAGACGTGAGGAGTTCGATTACCGGTTAAGGCAAAGTGTTATACGATTTTTCTGACGAGTCTCAACATGTGCAAACAGTATTAAGACTCGCTCCCAATTGCAATTAACCTTAAAATCATATCTGGCGAAATGTGGTTGTAATATATACCTTTGGAGATATATAAATAAAATATAAATTCGTAATAAAGTAACCATTATGGTCTAAAATATCTTTCATATATTTTACAGTAATAAATACTTACAATATATTCGAAAATCCATGACCTCCACAGATACCTAGAAAATACAAAATAACAAATTATTAACATAAAAAGTGCACGCTTTCATACCTCAGGATGCATCACGCCTAAATTTCTCCAACAGTGTTTTATGACCGTCAAGGCAAGACGGTATTTTGGCATCACTTTTCAACCTGTTATGTCACAAACGTTTGCTTTTTCGAATCGTACAAATACATATATATTGTACTTTACTGTTACTCCAAACTAATGTAAGCTGTACATAATAAGATGTAAAGCCTGAGGGGTGAAGAGCTGGTGGCCTAAAATACAGGCCTCAAGTCTAGTTTAGGTACCAGTCTCCCCACAATATCTAATTTAAATAATTATGTAACCTACTAAATGTAAATAATGTTTATAGTGTGTAGCGAAAATAAATAAATAATTATTATGCTCTTTATTTTAATATTACAATTAAAAATATAAACCCCACCGGCATCGAGAACAGGGTCTACGCTGCCGGTGGTTAGGATTCCACAGACAGGTACCTCCTCAAAATGCGTGCTTTATCTAAAAGCACTGCCTTCTACATCAAACCCTTGATCCAAGCACCTAACGTGAGCCTCTTTGGATTGTTGTTTGTGATTACTTTTATAGTTGCTTTTTCTCATTCACTCTTGTAAATACTGAATGTTGGTTGCCGCACAAATAATATTCAGATGTGGTGTATGCCTATAAGTGTTCGTTACACTATCGTTATTGTAAAACCAATTCGGTTGTGGGATATCTCACAGGATCGTACACGCACTTAAGGGACAGATTACAAGACAAAATCAACAAATAAAGATACAATAGCACGCCTAATTTATTCATCTGAACTTCCTTCCAATTCTTCATTTTCTTTTTCCGGTACTACAGCTTTCCATTCCCTTTCAACCTTCTTTAAATGAACGATATTTCTTCGATAAGATTGTCCCGTTGCATCATTCCTTATAATATAATCTCCTGTATTGGTACTTTCCACAGCATACTGGGTTGGGTTGAAATTTGGTGCCAATTTATTGGTTTTGTCCATGCTTTTTACATAAACCTTTTCACCCTTATTTATCGCTAAATCAATGGTTTCCTATCTCCATACTCTTTTCCTAACTCCTTGTGAAACTTGTCTCTATCTCTCATCTCCGAATCGTTTATTTTTTTACTTTCGTTCTCTAATGCGGCTATCTTGTCCCTGTTTTGTCTTTAGAAAAACAGTTCTGATGGTGTTCAATCAGTAACCGAGTGGGATGTGCTATTATACATCATTAGATATTCGTATAAGCATTCCTTAATATTTTTCCCCTATGTTCGACTGAACCGTAATCTCTTCAGAATATCTCTGTTCTGTCGTTCGACCTCCCCGTTCATTTGAGGCCAATATGGGGCTGTGCTGTAAAGGTGAATATTGCATTCTCTGTAATATTCACGAAATTCTTCACTTATAAACTGTTTGCGGTTATAAGCCGTTGTAGAAACGGGGAACCCAAGCCTGCTAAAGATTTATTTCAGTATTTTTATTATCTGTGGGCTTCAGATTGAATTTGTCATTTTCACTTCTTTGTATCGACTGTAATAGTCGATGACGACTAGTAGGTAATCATTACTTGGAAGTGGTCCTAAGAGATTCATTGCCACATCTATCCATGACCCCAAAGGCAGTTCTCGCCTCTTCATAGGGACTGGCGGGCTAGGTATAGCTACCAAAGTACACCCTTTGCACGATTTCACTAAGTTCTCTGCATCTTTGTCGATGCGTGGACACCAGACTTTCGACCTCAAACGACCCTTCATCGCTACAATGCCCGGGTGGCCTTCGTGTGCAGCGTCTAAAAACCGATTGATATAGATGATTAAATTTTTATGAGCACTTTCTTCAAATTGTCAAAAGCATCTTGTTGCGCCTTAAACCAGAATTTCTTAATATTGACATTTTACCCAATTTTTCCCTGAATATCTTCTTCAAAGGTTCTGATGTTGTAGCCAAATTAAGAATCCACTTTTTTATATTGTTAAGAAGACCTAAAAAGCTTTGAAGTTCCTCTATGGTCCTAGACACACGAAAATCCATTATATTCTTTACGTACTTATCCAGAGGTGTTATACCGTTAGGTTCAAGATGGTGTCCAATAAAATCTACGCTCTGCGTTTTAAAAATGCATTTCCCTTCGCTAAGTACCACGTTGTTATCCTTTAGTTTCTGTAGTACTTTCTTTAGCCTGGTATCGTGTTCATTCTCATTATCACTATAAACCAGAATGTCGTCGATAAAGTTTGTTACTCCATCGCACTAAATCAAGATCCTCTCCATAATTTTCTGGAATAGCTCCGATGCACACATGATACTAAACATTAACTGCTTGTAGCTATATAAACCGTTTGGAGTTATCAGTCAATCGGACATCCTTAAATTTCGGGAATGGCGTAATCAAGTTTTCAACTCGATTAATTGCTATACCCATTCATAATACTCCCAATTTCAGTGCTGATGTTTTCCCCAGTAAGTTTCTTGTCCCACCACTTATTACATAGATGGTAGTGTAATCTCGGACCATTTGCTTCAATTTTAGCCTCAAACGAACCTTTCACTGTTAAGGGAGACTTACTGCCATAAGTGAGAAGAATTTTGTTGGAGTCTTTAATTTGATTGTTTACATGTATACCACTATCTTTCAGCCTTTTCCATGTTTTGTCTGTTACAAGGTTAGTTTTACAACCTGAATCAATAAACAGGTCGATTCTCACTCCACCGACCATACATCTAACAGTAGATTCATTGTCTATTTGAAAAACATAATCCACTTCTTCGTCATCCACCATGTCAACATTATTTATTTTCCCATCTTTTAGTCTCTTTCTACCTTCTGTGTGCGTATTATAACCAGGGTTTCCACTGTACTTCCTCTTTTATGGCTTTGTTTTAGAACTCCGAGATTTACAATGTGCTGAAAAATTACCTATCTTTTTGCACGAATGACAAATTTTATTCCTCGCTAGATAGTGTGCATCGGTCTCTCCGATCTCCCACATCTAGTACAGTGTGGATTGTTTTGTGAAGTTGTCCTTGCTTCATTAGAATAGCTCTGACCTCTCCTATAGCATTTGCTGATAATTTGGTTTACTTTTTGGTTTTCTCCATTTCCTTTATTTCCGTATATGTCCAATTGATGACTCACCAACTCCAAGGTATTTGCTAGCCTCATCATATATCATCTAAAGAAGCTTTGTTCCTCATTGTTAAAATCTTCTTACGCAGTTCATTTGATGTGCATTTCTCGGTAATTTGATCGATGATAAAATTGTCCGGCTTCTCGAATCCACACTTATCCGCTAGGTTACGCAATTATAACCTACCAATTTAATGGCAGCATAACTGAACCTCTTCCAATCGCCAGAAATCCTCGTGGGACACGGGTCAGAACTTATTACAATTATTAAACACCCTATACAACTAAAAGGTATATCTCACTATTAATTAATTACTTCTTTATTTTTGTAAATTTCACCTTTATGAAAATTTTCAAACGTATAAACACCCCGGACGGGGCTCTAACTCTAACAGTCGTTAATATCCAACCGTCAAGATCGGTGTGAATACTCTTACGTTTATAGGTAAGTAAATATTATATGAACTAAAATATAATAACAATGGCAAACAATCTCTTAACAGTTACCACAACATGATATTTACAACCTACTATCACTAATATTTATTATATACCCTGGCATTATTTCAAAACTATGTGAACATAACAATGTATTTATTTATCATTGATCAGCTAATCAAGAAGCAGCTCTCAATGCCTATCATGGTTACGTAGGGTCGGTTCTGAGATATGGTATACTGTTGTGGGGAAATTCTACACATATAACGAGAGCTTTTATTGTACAAAAGAAATGTTTAAGGGCCGTAACTGGCGTATCTTCTCTAACAAGCTGTAGACCTATTATTAAGATGTTAGGTGTGCTGTCCTTGGTATCATTATATATTATGGATTTTAGCATGTTTTTTAAAAATAATAAAAGATAATTTACAAAGGTTAGTGAAGACAGTACATTTTTAAAAAGGGAACCATCTATACTAAGACATGCGTTGTGTAGAAGTACTCTTCGTTATAGAAACAGCTACATAATGTCAATAAAAGTTCATAACCATATAACTCAAGTAATAAGAGAAGATATGCAGCACTTCAAATCAAAATTAAAATGTTGGTTACTTGTAAAGTGCTTTTACTCTCTGAATTAATTTTTTGTTTAATTATTTTTAACTTGTTTTCTTTTCTATTTGAATTATTATTAATATTTTAGTTTGTTTTTCAATACAGATCGAAAATTGTTAATACCTTATAAAATGTAATATGTATAAACAAATATTCGCATGCCTGTTATAGGCCAATATGTCGGGCTGTTACTTGATGTCACCATCTAATGTTTTAATTCTTGACGAATAAATATCTTTCTTTCTTTCTTTCTTTAAAATAACAGTATGTTATATAGGAATTAATTAATTAATGTGTTTTATATTCCTTGTACGATCCATATTTTTACGCACTAACTTATTATAAAGGTACATATGTATAAGAAGACAGCCTGGAAACTATCTGTATGACAAATATTGTAGGTACAAATAGGTCAACTAAAACACATACGTATAGGTATGTAATAGGTGTTTTAGTTGACCTATTTGTTTCTAAAATTATAATAATATGGTTATTGGTTATGTTACTTGATAGATAACAAATTATAACCTACCGTATTTACATTTAATCTGCTTATAGATATTTTAAAGAATATATGTCTATATACAATGTGTCCGCGCATGTAGTAATAAAACTTTAAGGCGGTAAATACATGTAATTTTATCGGTAAAAACATCCAATTTATGAGCTCTAACTCCAAAACTCCAAAGATGGACCAATTTATATATTTGACTTACTTATTTAGACCTCTAAGTGATCTAACAATCGCAACATTAAACCTATGTCACAAAGACGCATACATTATTTTAACATTTTCTAAAATAATACAAAATCTTTAAGGGTAATTTTTTTTATTAATATTTGTTTGTTTGTGTTTGCTACCTGCGCAACAAAGGGCGTGCGTAGGGACATCTTTGAGTAACAATAACTCTACCGTTTATGAACTTACATTTGTGATTCTGACCGGGGTGTAGAGCAACACAAAAATTAATAAAAATACATTTTTACCCTTATAGATTATGTATTATTTTAGAAAATGTTAAAATAATGTATGATATTGTGCTTGAAATTTCTCTTTTATGATGTTTTATTACTACATGTGCAGACACATTGTATAGTCCATCACATCTGTCACATAATACATTCTCCTATTGCAACATGCAATCTAACTATCCGCTGCCTATTCATTCTGAAGTAAACAAACACGCCATATGGAACTGTTGTTTGTAACAACAAAGATTTATAAAGACTAAGAACATATTGATTTGATTTGATGGTATGTTAGACTGCCTCCGTGGCGCAGCAGTAGTGAAAGCGACTGCTGTGCATGAGGTCTCGGGTTCGAATCCTGGGTCGAGCCAACAAAAAGTTATTGGGTTTTTCTGTTAAGAAATCTCAATACGAGCCTGGAGTTAGGAAGTTGGCGGTGTTAGACAACCCCGTGCCTCGGAAAGCACGTAAAGCCGTTGGTCCTGCGCCTGATCTCTCTCCGGTCGTGTCGGATTATCCGTCCCATCGGACCATGAGAGTTAGGGAACAGAGAGTGCACTTGTGTTTACGCACATACTCGTGCACTATAATATGTCCTGCACAGTTGGCCAATCTCCGTTAAGATTGGCCGCCATGACCGAAATTCGGTCTTGAGGACATTATTATTTATTATGTTAATGGACAAAATTAAAGGAAGAACAATTATAATAATTCTAACAAAACCTGTGCGAACCGGTTGACTTTTAAATTGGTTGGATACCGATACGTACCTATACAACCAATATTGTATGAATCCATTTTGTCAAATCCGCTAGTAGACCAACACTACAGGACATGTTTTTCATTACTCGTTATGTACATCCTAACCTATAACATTTAAAGTATTGTTTACTTATCTTTCCTTCCTGGTTTTTTACAAATTATCAATTCACCTTTTCACTCGTCGCCACTTGTAAATCTAATCCGGTGGTGAGATATCTCACAGGCTCGTACACGCACTTAACGGACGGACTACAGACACGTCTACTCTCGCCGATGACTCTCGTATAACTGACGTGGTGCGAACGAGACAGTGTTTGTCTGTGTGAGAGGGAGAGTAAATAAGCGTATACACTACAGTTATATTCGTGCTCCTTTTTGTGTGTTATCTATACTAATATTAGTAATATTATAAAGAGAAAAGATTTGAATTTTGTTTGTTTGTTTGTAACGATTTAACTCTAAAACTGCTAAACCAATTTTATAATTTATTCGCTATTAGAAAGCTATATTATTACCACAAGCTATATTAGTAACACAGACTATATTTTATTTTAATAAATTACTTTTACTGACATAACTTAACCTACTATTACGTGAGAGAAACCGCGTTTAAAAGCTAGTAGACAATAGGAGCACAATGTGTAGTAGTGTAAACAAATCGCACCCTTAATAAAACAGAGACTTATTTCAGTATTTTGGATTAAACAAATTTGAACTCTATTGCAAAGATTTAACACAAATATAATATTAGAATTTAACATATACAATTAGAGTTCAAATTGCCTTACTTTCAAATTTCGAGTTAAGTCGCTGTTTTATTAAGAGTGCGAAATGTTGGTAATACAAATAAGTGATAAAAAAAAATATCTCAACCTGGAAATAAAGCTAGAACGATTGATGGCGATTTAAAAGATTAGTCGTATGTTTCATGCAGGTAGGTTTTCTTTTAAAATATATAAATATTTTCTTTCTTCTTTCATTTTTATATGTTGTTATTATTACGTTTGCTTCACTTTTGCATTTTGGTTGTGCCTATAATAATAGTTGTAAGTGATGATTATACAGGATGTCCCAGAAGTCGACATCAAGCCGGAATCAGGTAACTGGCTAAGTTATAATAGCTATCAGAAACATACACAAAAATGTGAGTTACGTATTTTAAAAATTACAAGCATATAAAAAAATCTACTCCCTGTGATGGTCTTTTCACTCCTGTGAAATACTACAGATATTTACTTATAGATTTTTTTTGTTACGAAATCTCGAATAATGCTTCTTTAAGAAAGTCCACTGCCCCAGCTTGGAAGTAAATGTCACTTTTTTCCAATCAAAGATCACAGGAGTAAAGATTTTTTGAGATTTAAGAGATTTATGTTTTTTTAAATGCCTATAATTTTAAAAATACGTTACTTCGATTTTTTATGTTTTTCTGCCAGCTATAATAACTTAGCCTGTTACCTAATTCTGGCTTGACGTCGACTTCTGGGACACCCTGTATAAATAAATAAATAAAATTAAAAGTATCAAGAATCCTTCACTGACGTTCAGAGACAGGTAATTCTACTTTTATAATTAAGTAAAAACTGAACGCACGGATGGTGTAGTGATTTAAGTGGTCGCCTCGCCGCTGCTACTGCGCTGAATGTTGTGGGTTTGAATCCCACACGGGACAAAAAGTTGTGTGATACGCAAATGGTTGTTCCGAGTCTGGGTGTTCTTTGTGTCCGTTGTTTGAATGTTTATGAAGTCCTCCGCGACACAGGAATGACCCCAAGCGCGAAGTTTTAAAAAATAAATTAAAAAAGGCCTTTAAAAGGACTCTTTAGCATTAAGAATATTCTAGTTTTATAATTAGATAAGTCTTTTATTTAAAAGCTAAATGTATCATTGTTTACAAATAAAGAAGTATTTATAATCAGAGTCTCTTAGTTACAACTCCATCCAAAATGTTGACATAATGATAAACATGTCACACAAGTTGGTGTTTATCTATACTAATATTATTAAGTCTGCGCTGAGCGTAAGAGAGATAATGACAGAGCCCGTGCGGCGCATATTCAAATCGGCGCGCGGCCGCCACAGTAAAATTGTATGGAGGATTTGAAGTGCTTTTATGATAAATATATATCTTTATTGTCAACTAATAAATTAAATATTTGGCACGGACAAATTGTAATATAAAACTATTTATGTTTCGTTTAAGCTGTAAAATAGGATAGATTTCTACTGCTATAATCTAAAAATCACGGAACACGAGCTTACGATTTTGCATTTTTCGTGCAAATTTACGTAATTTTTTTGGCGAAAATATTAATTATTATTATTCATTGTTATGGTAAATGTATATTTTATATATGTATTAAACAAAAAGTGTTGATTTTATTCACTTAACTGTGATCGCCTGTTTTGGCACATTTCGCTCGGCGCAGTCTTAACCGGTCGTATACCGCCGGCTCGCATACCAGCCGGCAGATTTGTACCCGTCGTAGGCCGGTGGCTCGCATGCGAGCCACCAAATTGGCGCCAAAACGCCGCGCGCCGCCTTCGCTTTAGCTTAAGCTAACGTAAAACCAATTTGGTGGCTCGCATGCGAGCCACCGGCCTACGACGGGTACAAATCTGCCGGCTGGTATGCGAGCCGGCGGTATACGACCGGTTAAGAGGAAAGATCAGATTTTTTCTTTGTTTGTTTTTATGGGTTTAAATCAAAATCTACTCAACCGATTTTTAAATTCTTTCAGAATTAGAAAGCATCTGCAGCCTCATTTATCACTACCAAATAATAAGAGATAATTAAATATTAGTAGGTACTAGTGCCTAATCAGGAAAACATAAACGTTACTCAACTTTAATAATTTAATTGATGAAAGTAAGCCCTTGATCAACTAAATTATTATTATTTGTGTGTGTGTTTGTGTCAATGTGTTTTCCCCGATTAGACACTCGTTTTAATACTTAAGTACCACTTAAATTAGAGAATAGTTTATAGATAAGAGTAATTATAACCGATTAACATAGGCTTATACTTTATTAAAAAAAGTATTGTTACTACCATAACAAAACCCAACCTACTTTTACGTGAGCGAAGCCGCGATAAAAATCAAGTTAAAGAATATAATTGTAATTTATAATTGTAGTTTATGATTAGTATGCCACCCCGTGGGTCGTAGCGTGATGTTATATTATAGCCTATCGCCTTTATCGATAAATGAGCTATCCAACACTAAAATAATTTTTCAATTCGGACCAGTAGTTCCTGAGATTAGCGCGTTCAAACAAACAAACAAACAAACAAACAAACTTTTCAGCTTAATAATATTAGAATAGATATAATGACACACACACACACACACACACACACACACACAACAAGATAGTCTTTGACTAATCACCGTGTAATTATTTTGTTTCTATTCATTTATTTTTGTGGTGCTTGTTGTAAAGTAGGTACATATATTTCTGCCCTTTGACAGAGGCATACGAGCCGCTACATTTGTACCGTGTATTTGTTACCGGCTCGGATTCGAGCCACCAAGTGCGTTATTAAGTTATTCTACTAAACTTAACGCTTAAAACTGATTGTTTATCGGCTACGAATGGATGTTTTATGATGTATCTTATGTAGGAGCCAGTCAGCGCAGACCGGCGACACTTCGACCCAGTGGGATCTCTTGTGTCGATACTCTCCCAATAACGACTGCCATAGATGTTTATGGCATCCGGGACCGACGGTTTAACGTGCTCTCCGAGGCACGGAGCAGGCAATAATTGTCAATCAATGCGCACATAATTTCGAGAAGTCATATAACTTCTGAAAATCAGAGGTGCGCGACGTGGGTTCGAACCCAAGACCCTCTGCTTGGCAGTCTGTTGGTCTCCCCACTGAGCTATCGCTGCTCTTATGTTTTTGGTAAAGGACATATCGTAAGATATTACGAAAATATAAATATACAGAATGTCCGGTAATTAATGAATAACCTTGAAATGTCTGATAGTAGAACTGATGGCCGTTCAAAAAAATATGAAAAAACGTCTATTCTAACTAAGTACTACCTAACATATGATTTATTTTAAAATTACCTTATTTAACTTTCTTGTACACTATGACCATAAATGAATAAATTCCATCAGCTTTTTGTTGTTTTATTATTAAACACTAATTATGCTAATAGATAGACAGTCAAAAGTATGACTAGCTATTGCACTTTTTTATATATACATTTTTATATATTTTTCTGAATGGCTACCAGTTCTACTAAAAGACATTTCAAGGTTATCCATTAATTACCGGACATCCTGTATATAGGTTAAAAGGCAGCTTATGTCAAAAGCGTAGTTTTGTAACCGAAAATATACTTTGTTGATTTATTTCTGTCTTATTACCTAAATGTATAATAATACATATCTATTATTCAATAAAATGCATAAATATTAGGGCGGCTTCCCTCGCGTAAAAGTAGGTTTTAAGTTTAAAATAATATTGCCTATGTTACTCAGTGATAATATGGGTTTCAAATGGAGGAAAACAATTAAAATCAGTTGCGCAATTTTCGGGTTAAATCCTTACAAACAAACAAACAAAAATCAAATCTTTATATAATATTAGTATAATTATTCGTGTCATCACTATTTTTATATTATGTCAACGCAAAATCGTTTTGCGTCCGAGTTACGTCACATTTCCTAGTGTGCAAAATATCCGCTTATCTAAAACTAACAGTCACGCGTGATTTCACTGACATTTATGATTACTACTCCGTTCCCATAGCATGTAGCTTGATGATATATAGCCTATAGCCTTCCTCAACAACCAAGCTATCCAATGCAAGAAGAATTTTAATTTTGCTAGTAATTCCAGAGACCAGAGCGGTCAAACAAACGGGAAGTTTAGCTGTATAATATTAGTATAGATATTAAAATTGAAATACTTACAGTCAATGAGATATGTGGCACAAAAACAACAAAGTACTAAGCTGTGTTATTATTGAATAATATGTCTGTTCTCTTGTTACACATTGACACAAATGTGCGAACTGCACAATATAAATTAGGGTTCAAAACACAAAATGTTTTTTTGATTTTTAAAATTGTAATAGGCTTGCATTTGACCGCGATCTCACCTGATGTTAAGTGCGTTTATTCCGTATTCATCCTATGACATCTCATCCTATTTCTTTACTCATCCTAAACTAGAATGCCTAACAACCAAAATAGATTAGTCGACGTCGATCGATAGTTTCTATCAGTCCAAACGACGTCGACAACTTCGATTGACGTCGACCGATGCCGTCGATCGACGATCGATCGATTGGTCTGGTAACATCGTAACTGGTCCGATTACATTATTTTAATAAAGTTGCTTTATTCAACCGAAATTCGTTCCTCACTCTACCCGTCGCAAAGCTTGAGGCAAAGCCTAGTCTATTCAACAGGCAAAAGAACGTCATGTTATAAATAAGAATGTGTGTTTGTTTGTTATGATTTCACGCCATGACTACTAGAGCGATCGCCATGAAATTTCGCATACAGTTATCAGGAGTATAGTAAAAGACGTAAGGTACCTCTTATTTAGAAAAGTACTGTTTTGAGAGATAGCCAGCGATATCTTTGTTACGAAATAATACGTCTGTTCTTTAGATGTCACATTTATTTATATCTCAATTTCTTTTAGCTTTCGTCTCATTTGAATTCGTCTATCTTTTAATTTTAAAACAACAAATTCCACACTAGGAATAAATCCTGTGTCACGGACATCATTACAAACATTCAAACTACGGACACAAAGAACACCCAAACTTAAAACAACTGATTGTTCATCACGCAAATTTTTGTGCCGTGTGGGGATCGAACCCGCAACAATCGGCATACTGGCAGCGTTCAGGCGACCACTTAAACCAACACGTTATCCGTGCAGTCAAATGTAGTACAGACAGTGACGTCATTTTGTCTAAATGTTATTCATGGTATGATTGTTATTACTATCAACAATCAGGCCCCAATATCCATCGTTTCCATTTCATGGTAGTTCTACGACGGACGTTTAAAATTGACCTAATTCGACTTCGTACTCAAGTCGGCCGCTATGGTTGCAATCTGGTAAAATGAGGAATCAGGGAGCCTCACAAAGCACAGTGGGAATGTGGTGATCCCAATCAAACCATGTCACATCCGTTAAAATTCCCTAATTGTCCCTGTAGGTGCACCATGGAGGATTTGATGGACGCACCTGCTGATTCGATTGCCGTGGCTACACATTGTGCAGGACATAATATTTAAAATAATTGTACCATCAACTCGAGAAGAAGAAGACTTTTAAAAATGATGATGAGCTTCATCTCCATATAAAGCACTAAATTTGCCCGCTGCTTCGCTCACGTGACAGTAGGTTGGTTTAAGTTATTAAAAGTACTTTAAAAATATATATCACTAGTAGTTTACCCGCGGTTTCACCCGCGTAAGTCCCGTTCCGGTGTGAATATCGAGTTTCACCCCTTTCACCCCCTACGGGGTGGAATTTCCAAAAATCCTCTCTTAGTGCTCCCGTACACTCTCCAAGGAATATACATGCCAAATTTCAGCTCCTTGCGTTCAGTAGTTTCGGCTGTGCGTTGTCTGTCAGTCACTCAGTAACGGAAGAGTTTTATATACATAGATATATCCTATGTTACTCAATGATGATATATGTAGTTTTCTAAATGTGATTTTTTTTAAATCGGTTTAGTAGTGTTTGTGTTAAATCCTTACAAACAAACAATTTATTTACAATAGTATAAAAAATATACGGGCCCACAGTTTTAACTATATGTTTACGCATGACATTTTTATCAGTAAAGCTGACAGGACGTAACTTCGTTTATCGTTTCTCTCACATATACAGACAAAGCAATCATTATTACTATTAGATAGTAACAAATATGGTGGCATTTTCCACAAAAACAAGGTGCCGATAGTCTTATTGAATACAATGAGTATCAGACAGATACAATAGCATCAGTCAGTAGTCTCCAGTTCGATCCCAAAGCACGCATCTCTGACTTTTCGTATTATTATTAAGTAGTTAATAATCATTTGCTTTAACGGTGAAGGAAAACATTGTGAGAAAACCTGAATATTATATAACAGTTCTTCTTAAAATTCAAGAAGATATGTAAAATTGCTAATTTCTCATTTCTTCGAAAACTTTAAGAAGAACTTTAAGTAAACTAGAACTCACATTGAGTCAGCGCTATAAAGTTTGTCATAAGCCTTCTCGTACTGAGAAGAGGCACGTGCCAAGTCTTTTTCTTCTTCTCTGTTAGCCTGTATTATTCCCAAGTCACTTGGGGTCGGCTTTTCTGGTCTAACCAGATTTGACTGGATATCAGTTTTTACACGGAGCGGCTGCCACCTGCCCTCCGCAATCCGAAGGCTAACGATACCCTAAGGCTAGACCAGTGTCAGGGTACTGACTTTGCCAATAACGACTGCCATAGATGTTCATGGCAGCCGCGACCAACGACTTAACGTGCTCTCCGAGGCACGGAGCAGGCGATAATTGTCAATAAATACGCACATAATTTCGAAAAGTCATATAACATCCGAAAGTCAGAGGTGCGCGACATGGGTTCGAACCCGAGACCCTCTGCATTGCAGTCTGTTGGTCTCCCCACTGAGCTATCACTGCTACTAATTAAGGTACGTGCCGAGTATTGGCGCTATTTATACATGACCGATATTAATGTAATATCGACAAAAATTTAACAAAGGGCAAAGACACAATACTCAGTGAACTCAAAATGGTAAAAACAGACCCAGAAAGGTAAACCGAGATGAGCTGGTTTCTTCTATAGTATTGAAACTAACTAACAATTATTATTACCGGGGTAACAGGTGATTTGAAATAAAATAAATAAATGTCCTCCAGACCGAATTTTGGTCACGTAGGCCAGTCTTAAAAGAGGTCGGTCTACTTTAAGATTAGCGTCCCAGTGACTAAAACTCGCTGCTCATGTATGCTGAAGATATTAACAAAAAGTCTGCGGGCAAACACAGGTGCATTCGGTCGGCCTCGATGGCGTAGTGGTCAGTGTAACCGACTGCCACGCCTGAGGTCGCGGGTTCGATTCCCGCACAAGTCAAACATTTGTGTGCATGAACATGGATGTTTGTCTTGGTGTGGGTGTTTCTATGTATAATATGTATGTATTTACAAAAAAAGTATATATGTATGTATGTTTATCCATTGTCTAGTACCCATAGTACAAGCTCTGCTTAAGCTCAGCTCAGCGGCTAGATGGTGTTGTGTGTATGTGATAGAATATTATTATTATTATTCTCTTCTCTTCTTTCAAGGACCAACGCCTTTACTTGCTTATCAAGGCAGTGTCTTTAACACTGCGAAATTTATATGTCCAGGCTACTATTGAAAATGTCTTGGTAGAAAAACGAATCCGGGACCCCATGCAGTTGCAATCACTACCGCAGCGCCACCGATTACTGACGAAAAATTAACGAATCCTTTAAAATAAATAACAACACATATTCATAGCCAAAAATCCTTCTCATCATCATCTCAGCCGTAAGACGGCGACTGCTGGATATAGGCTTAGGTTTTATACACGGACCGGTCTTGGGCCACCCGCATCCAATCTCTTCCCGCGACCCTTACCAGGTCGTCAGGCCACCTTGTGGAGGGCCTACCACTGCTGCGTCTTCCGGTGCGTGGCCGCCCCTCCAGCACGTTCCCATATTGTTCATTAAAAAAAATGGATTTCATTGCAATTAAACTATTTATATCAGGTTCTGCACTAAGAATAAATCCTGTATCTCGGGGGCTTTACGAAGGCTTTTAGGCGGCCTCGATGGCGTATTGGTTAGTGTGACCGTCTGCCACGCCTGAGGTCGCGGGTTCGATTCCCGCACAAGTCAAAAATTTGTGTGCATGAACATGGATGTTTATCTTGGTCTGGGTGTTTCTATGTAGGTATAATATATAAGTATTTACAAAAAGAAATGTATGTTTGTCCATTATCTAGTACCCACAGTACAAGCTCTGCTTAATTTGGGCTAGATGGTGCTATGTGTATGTGATAGAATATTATTATTCAAACAACACAAAGAACATCCAGACCCGGAACAACCATTTGCGAATCACACAAATTTTTGCCACGTATGGGATTCGAACCCACAACACTGGGCGTAGTAGCACTGGCGAGGCGAGCACTTAAACTAAACGATCCATGCAGTCATAACATTATTTTGGAACTATGATACTACTAGTGTTAAGATTTACTTATATTTAGGCATCATCAGCAGCAGGGATACTCACAGGAGTATTTCCGTCAAGCAGTCAAAATATTAAGACACTACATGTGCCCGCGGTTTCACCCGCGTTTATGATTACTGCGCCGCCCCCATGGGTCATAACGTGATATTATATAGCCTATAGCCTTCCTCAATAAATGAGCTATCCAACACTAAAATTATTTTTCAATTCGGATCAGTAGTTCCTGAGATTAGCGCGTTCATCCAAACAAACAAACTCTTCAGCTTTATAATATTAATACAGATTTATTAAATAAAAAAAGGTATATGTTGAGTAACTGTTTATTTATAATAGTTATTTTTAAACAATAAATGTAACAATTAGTTTTATAAAACACATGAAATAAAAAAAACTAATATATCTAAGTAATAATGTTATATTCACCATTTTACTCAAAGGGCACTAAAATACCTTTATTGCAATACGTAACTGCAATAATTACAACTAAAGTACGGCCAACTCAAAAACCTTTTAACCTAAGTCTTATTTATCCAACAAACACTTTAGACTTTATTCCGCCTGTCTTATTTATGCGACAATAAACAATTATTTGTATGGTATGTTAACTTTTTTAAATTTATGTTGCATGTCATTCAAAATTATGTCATTGCAGTATATATGTTATACCTAGCAATGATTTGCAGTGTTATACACAACCTTCTCATAATGAGAAACCACAAAAGTTACGTTTGAATTTAGTTCAATTTACTAGCTAGGCAATTGATATAAAATTAGGTGACATAATTATGTAGTTGATATGGCTGTCAAAAGTATTTTTGTTTAAAATAGCATTATTATCACTGGTCAGTATTTTGCAGCCACGCATTGCAGTAAAAATAATACCAGAGTAGACAAACACAATAATCAAAACTTATGTTCTCATTACTTCACGAATGCTTACTGGTTACAAGCTATTTAATAACCATAAGAGAATAATCTAGAAATAATAATTGTAACCCATAACAAAACATAAAAACCTATAGTTGATGACCTTAATCATAATTATAAATTGTATACATGTCTAGATGATTAAGTTTTTTTAATCATGTCCATGTCTCCGAAAGAAAAATCTGGTAAAATATTTGTATACAGTCACAAAGTCTTTGCCTATTGACCTTTATTAAATAAATTTGCATTGAATTATGAATAAACATTCGGTGATTAATCATAAGAAGTAAAACATAAATCTATTTATGTATCCTAATCATTGCTATCTTAAAAACTTCGATTGCATAGCTAAAGAGAAATTACTTACTAATCACGGGATTACACAATTCTGGGATCTTGCTTATATTTTTCTAGATCGACAAGCAGACGGGGCCACATAAATTTCCTTATATAATAATTCTGCTCTCGGATGCCGTCTAGGATCTTTTGGATTAATACCAACAACCTCTCATCTGCCATCACGTTCGGAGAGCCAGCTTCTATTAACGACGCTGCTACTTCTGCCATGCAGGGTATACCCTCTATAGAATTATCGGCAGTAGTAGTATTAACCAACACCTTAGGTCTCATTCGTGAATACCCATTATTTAAATCACTTAGCGCTCTACTCAACCACTCACAAGTTAAATTATTATTATCAATATATATTAGCAGATCATATTTATGGCCGTACCAATGTTTATAGTCCAAAAAGTTCATGTCATTTGATCTTACTGATAAAACTTTAAGAGACTTCAAATCTGATAGCATTTTCGAATCCAAAAATGCAATTCTGTTGTAAGATAGGTCTAAATTTTGGAGTTCAGGTAGCCCTTGAAATGAGCCGTATTCTAACTTTATTAAATTATTGTGACCCAAGCGAAGAGTCTTCAGATGCCCTAGTCTATGAAAAGTAGAAGGACCTATGGACTGTATTTTGTTAGAACTCAAATCTAAGCTCAGAAGACTAGCGGGCAAATGTAAGGATGTTATGTCTAATTCCCAAATTAAATTTTTACTCATATCAAGTATTTGCAAATCTGTCTGCTGACTCAAGTCAATGAGCGAGGTATTTGTAATATTATTTGAATGTAAATATAATGTAGTCAAACGAATACCTTCCCCATAAGGTACGTTTAACTTAAACAATGCATTATTAGAAAGATCTAGAACTCCACCTGCTGGGTGAAACATTGTTATATGGATGCTGTCAAGTTTTTCTATCTCGTTAAAAGTCATATTTACAAGTTTTAGATTGTTATTATTATTAAAAGTCATATCAGGAATGAAGTCCACTCTATTGTAAGATAAATCAAGATTCTGTAAGTTATTCATCAAAGAAAAGCTCTCATAATACAAATGCGAAATATAGTTACTGCTTAAGTTCAAACATGTTATATGGGCTAGATCATGAGCGTTCACTACAAAATCGATTAGTTTATTTTTAGACAAATTTAGATCTACTACTCGTATCAAAGATTGAAAAGCATTGTATTCGATCGTTGTAATAGAATTCGCGGATAGATCTAATTCTGTTAATATATCTACAAAGTGTTTGTCCAAATCACCTTCATACCTTGCAGTAATTTCTTTGGCAGTACCGTTAGGAACATGAGAAATATTATTCTCTGAAAGGATAATTTTGCAAATCGAATGATTGCCAAAATGAGCCCAGTGTCTTAAAAACATTATAGGCTTAATTTGTTCTAGCTCGTTCGAGGAAACATCAAATGTTATTAAATGTTCTATAATATTTAGCGACTCGTCATCAATATTTTGTATCTGATTACCACCCACATATAAATGTTTTAAGTTCTGGAGATTATTAACGGCACCGTTTAGATCTTTTATTCTGTTGTTATTCAACCTTAATACCTTTAGCTTGGTTAAATTGAAAAACGGCTCTTCAGTAAGATCAGAAATGATATTGTATGAAAGATCAAGTTCTGTTAATGAAGATAGTTCTTCAAACGCAAAACTGGGTAGATCTTCGATAGCATTGTAGGCCAAATATAAATTCTTCAGTTTGTTAGGGTGGATTTCAAACTGAAATAGATCTTTGATTACTGACAGTTTGTTATGAGATAAATCGAGGTCTTCAAGACGACTTAAGTAATAAAATGGAGCTTCTGAAAGTCTTTCTAGTCCCATATCAGTGAGATACAAAGACTGTAGCCTACTCGTATACTGGAGCATAGCTAAGCTTGCTTCCTGACACTTTTTTGTCACTTTAAGTGTAGTGATGACATTTAGAAATTCATTATCGATGTTGCTATCAGTCCTTTCAATAGCGTCGTTAAGCCACACGTGGACATTGACGGGGTCGTTGGTAGCTTCAAGACACTCCTTAGGTAGTTGAATGCCGCGGATGGTGCCAAAACAGGTGATTCGAAACGCGCAGGGGCCGTAGGCATGCATCTTGTCGACTGGACAGTTGCATGATGCGAGTGTTAGCCCTGCCAAGATGCAGATGAGTGTTTTGTAACCTGTAAATAAGTTAATTATATGATATAACCCTCTTATTTGCTGGAACTTCAGACACACGGGATAAGGTATTGCGGGTTTTACCGATCAATGCGAGGGGTTAATAAAATGTGGAGACCTGTTGGTTCTAGTGTATTAATATTTTTGTCCTGGAACTGTTCTTATCTTGGAGCAGTGCACCTGAAGAAGTGTCTACTTTGCAAAGATCATCACCAAGTATTTTTTACAACTGATAAGTATATAATATAATAATTTAATGCTTTGTTTATATAATTAATATAAATATAAATGTAATTTTTTCTTAGCTGCGTTATATAGTAATCAAAATTCTATATATGATATTGATAAGCTGAATGTTCAAAGAGTACCACAAGTTTATGGATAACAGCAGTTTATAATTTTCATTTTTGGATAATAATTAACGCACAGATACATAAAAATATAATTACTACTTACTTATAACTGTAAGCAGCGATAGCTCAGTGGGGAGACCAACAGACTGCAATGCGGAGGGTCTCAGGTTCGAACCCACGTCGCACACTTCTGACTTTCGGAAATTATATGACTTTTCGAAATTATGTGCGTATTGATTGACAATTATCAGCTGCTCCGTATCACGGAGAGCATGTTAAGCTGTCGGTCCCGGCTGCCATGAACATCTATGGTAGTCGTTATTGGGAAAATCAGTACCCTCTAATATCCTGACACTGGTCTAGCCTTAGAGTATCGTTAGCCTTCGGGTTGCGGAGGTCAGGTGGCAGCCGCTCCGTGTAAAAACTGATATCCAGTCAAATCCGGTTAGACTAGAAAAGCCTACCCCAAGTGACTTGGGAATAATAAAGACTAGGGAGAAGAATGTAATCTATCCAGTTTAATTTAGGTTTTAATAATGATTGCTTATTGCGTATTGTGTAGGATAAGGTGGACGATGAGCTTTACGTATTCGAAAGAATACCAACTCCGAAGTATAACAATAAGATAAAAAATAATGAAATTAATTTACCTTCAAACATGTTGCGCTGCTCCATTTGCAAACAGCTGAAAAATTAATATAACATGTATTTTACATTTAGCAATGCCAATGAAAAAACACCGCAATAGCCTACTGACCATACTAGAGACCATAGTGACGTGTAAAAAACTTAAAATAATTAATATATTCGCCTACAAAATGACATAATTTTGCACGTAAAATACAAAAATGTAAGCTCGTGTTACGTGATTTTTAGATTATAACAGTAGAAATCTATCCTATTTTACAGCTTAAACGAAACATAAATAGTTATATTACAATTTGTCCGTCACAAATATTTAAGTTACTGGTTGACAATAAAGATACATATTTATCAAAAGAGCACTTCAAATCCTCCATACAATTTTACTACGGCGGCCGCGCGCCGATTTGAATATGCGCTGCACGAGCCATCATTATTAGTAGCGCAGTCTTAAGTACTCGTTCACAGAATAAAAACATTCTTGAATAAGCCATTTGAGCAAATAAGCCCTTAACTTTTAATTTGGATATTCAAGAAACTGTTGGCAGGTGATTATAAATGCGTACCGCCATAGAGTAACTATTACGGCTACACACTTCTATTTTTATTGGATGAAGAACAAGTTTATTTGGATAACGGGTATTGAAATTGCAAATATTCTTCTAAGAGTAAACAAATCAGAATTATTTTTGACAAATATACTGCCGTGTTAAGCGCAAATGCGGTATCTCAAAAAAATTCGTTAATTTGATTTTTATGCCATCGGGTAGCTTATAAAAATACGCATCTAATGAACTAAGCCTTATAGCGGTTTTTTATGAATGGGCAGATTACACAACTCAGTATAAACTGTCTCGAATTAACCTGTGTCACTTATATATTGTGTCTGTGCAATATATAAGTGAAATAGTCGAAGTAGAAGTTAAACGAGGCAGTTTTGATTTGACGTACAAAACTGGTTTTAACAAGGATCCCATCACTGCCAGCATAATTGGCAACAAAATTTTAAAACCCAAGTTTTGTCGAATTCCATTTAATAACTAAAAATAACTATCTGTAAGGTAATAAGAAAACTACTTTTACATAACTTCAATTATCTCGAAACTAGCTGTCACTGAGATACCGCGTTTGCGCTTATCACGGCAGTATACACGTTTTAAATGTATAAAGACATGGCACACTTAATATGGACAGTTCACGGGAAAGAGGCTTACGTTTCACGATCTATAGTTTTAATACCTAACAGACCTACCTACGTCATAGGTGACAAGCCTTTTCTTGTGCAGCTACACACCCCGTACTGATACTAAATAAATACATTATGGTGCCCCCACAATGTTTACAATCATTTTTTAACACTAAACATCGATGCAACGGCACTAAGGCAGAGAACAATTTTAAAATTAATCGTTTGATATAGGTAACTACCGTATAAACGTTCATAAGCATTAAGAAAAAGCTGTTTATTGACTTTAAAAACAGACACTTCCATTTTATTTATTTGTATGTACTTGTCAGCTTATCGAAAATCATTCTAATTTACTTACTCATATAAAACATATCGGTAATTTCGTCCTTCCCAACCGTTCTAATAATGTGAAGAGGCCCGTGCCCAGCAGTGGGTTTTTGATATACAGTGCTAAAATTAGGTATTATATATATACTTGATTTTACCCGCGTTAACGTAAATTTTGTAAATAAATGTATATCCCTCGGGAACAATATATTTAGGAAATTTCATGACAATCGGTCGAGTAGTTAAGGCGTGAAAGTGTAACAAACAAACTCACATCCGCATTTATAATTTACTAGCTGCGCCCCACAGTTTCACCCGCGTAAGTCCCGATGCCGTGGAATATCAGGATAAAAAGTATCCTATGTGTTAAGTTAGGTCTCGAGCTATCTGGGACTCTCTACCGGCTTGCACGGCCCTACACGTCTGTGGGTTGGTGAGCAAGGCCTTCCCTCCACAGGTGCTGAGGCCCGGTCACCATCAGCCGGGCCAACCGCCGGGGCGGGATGATGATTGCTAACGCGACCCCATCCCGCCCCACTCCGTCGGCGGAGAGACTGCTCACCCCAGGTTTTTAGTGTGTATACCGACCCCCTTCAACCTCTTTAACCACCCTTCCCCCCCCCCCCTCCCCGGGGAGGGGTTATCGATAAAGTATTTTCGTGGGTCAAAAAAAATTCTCGAGCTATCTACATGCTAAGTTTCATCACAATCAGTTTAGTAGTTTTTGCGTGCAAGAGATCAACAAACATCCATGCATCCTTACAAACTTTTACATTATATTAGTAGGAAGTTATGATTAAAAATATAATACAAGACTCACCTGAATCCATGAATATATTGCGACGTTGTAATACCGAACTCAAAGTCCAAATGAGAGCCAACTGGTACATATAATTCGATGCTCCACAATTTAGCTGACGCGTCGTAATAAGAAACTGTTATGGTACAAAGACTATACGAGTTATATAAAAGAACTGCCTACGAATGTTTGTCTCAGAGAGTATATTTCAAATTCAAAACAAAGTGTTACAATTAGATAAGAAACTCTTCAATTAGTGTTTAATTAAATATTATTATAATAATAAGAATATCAGCCCTGTATTAAACTGTTCCACTGCTGGGCACGGGCCTCTTCTCATTGTGAGAAGGGTTAGGCCATAGTCCACCACGCTGACCCAGTACGGGTTGGCAGACTTCACATATCTGAGAGGACATTATGGAGCCTTCTTAGACATGCAGGTTTCCTTTATTTGATATTATTTAATTATATTATTTATATATTATAGCTGTGCCCGCGGTTTCACCCGCGTTTTTGGTTACTGCGCCGCCCCGTGGGTCGTAGCGTGATGTTATATAGCCTATAACCTTCCTCGATAAATAGGCTATCCAACACAGAAATAATTTTTCAATTCGAACCAGTAGTTCCTGAGATTAGCGCGTTCAACCAAACAAACAAACAAACTCTTCAGCTTTATAATATTAGTATAGAAGTATATATTATATTTATTTATATATTGTATTGCCTGGAGTTGCATAAAGCTATGCTAGTGGTAAAATGAACACTATCCTAACTAATATTATAAATGCGAATGTCAGTTTGTCTGTTACGCTTTCACGCCTTCACTACTCGACCGATGATCATGAAATATCGCATACATGTTGTCAGGTCTCTTCTTCTCTCTTAGCCGTTATTATTCCCAAGTCACTTGGGGTCGGCTTTTCTGGTCTAACCGGATTTGACTGGATATCAGTTTTTACACGGAGGGGCTGCCACCTGATCTCCGCAACCCGAAGGCTAACGATACCCTAAGGCTAGACCAGTGTCAGGATATATCAATAACGACTGCCATAGATGTTCATGGCAGCCGGGACCAACGGCTTAACGTGCTTTTCGAGGCACGGAGCAGGCGATAATTGTCAATCAATACGCAAATATTTTCGAAAAGTCATATAACTTCCGAAAGTCAGAGGTGCGCGACGTGGGATCGAACCCGACACCCTCTGCATTGCAGTCTGTTGGTCTCCCCACTGAGCTATCGCTGCTATATCCTCTGCATGTTCATACATGTTGTCAGGTGCAGACCAGAAAAGGATATACATATGATAAGGATGAAAGGTCAGACCTTTGAAGTCGCAGGTAAAATCTAGCAGGTCGATATTTCTTAGTTTCACGACGACAAGTCGTCTACGTGGCCATGGCCGTTTACCGGGCAAAGAGAGCCTAGTGCGAGTTTGTTATACGATAACGCGATAGTCACGTTTATGACGTTCGGCGCTCCGATTGGTCCGCTCCAAGCTCTTAACCAATCAGAGAGCCAAACGCGATAAACGTTTCGATTGCGTTAACGTAAACACAACTTGCAATAAGCACCCAATTCGAGACTCCTTGCCGCCACTGAGAATTTGTTGATTGAATAAATAATAGTCTAAAAAATTAAAAAACACGTTTTAACAAAAGCGTGGGGTGCTTTCTAAGATATTTTGATGACCCCCGCACTTTTTTACATTTAAATTATTAAATTATTTTCTACTTTTAAAGCGTGTTCTTTAGTTTTTTTAATTTATTAATTATTTTCTAATACTATCTTTTATATTTATTTCTAAATTATCGTAATGGCATCGGTCCACAATAAGTGTGCAAAGTTTTAAATCAATCCGTGTCGGTTTGAAAGGCGTGAAAATCACGTTCAAAGATTCCGTTACATAGATTCATATATACATACCAAGCTAATAAAAGCGTGTTAAAATACTTTGCACGACCTGGGGTTAGAACTTGAGACCTCATGCATGGTAGTTACAGCACTTGCTCAACATTCTGAGCTACTTACCTTTTTAAGCGTATAGGCGTAGACTATGTATGTGTTACATACACATATGTAACACATACATAGTTATATGTATACAGAGACACATGATCTCTAAATCTAAACTTCTCGTTATAGGTGTACCACATTTATATAGTGTGTCGAAACGCTCATAGCCAGTTGCAATCACTAACCGGTAAATGATTAGCGAGGTTAAGCAACGTTGGTTGCGGTCAGTCTATAGATAGGTGACCGCTTAGTGGTATTTCATCTGAGCGTCTCCGTGCTTCGGAGGGCACGTAAAAAGATTCGGTTCCGGTTGTTGTCAAATTGACAGCAGTCGTTAAGCCATGTCAGAGGCCTACGGGCGGCTTGATCAACTCTTGACAATAGGTTGGCCACTAACCACACGAAAAGAAGAAGAAAAGAAGAAGACGTTGTTCGTATAGTCATAAATAGTTGCAATCGAAATCAATTAATAATATTAAAATTTAATTGTTAAAAATCATTATAGATATTAGGCTGCTCAGATGGCGTAGTAGTTTAAGTGGTCGCCTCGCCATAGCTACAGCGCTGAGTGTAGTGGGTTCGATTCCTATACGGGACAGAATTTGTGTGATCCACAAATCGTAGTTCCGAGGCTGGATGTTCTTTTTGTCCGGTATTTGAATGTTTGTAAGGTACACTACACCGCGACACAATATGATGAATATAATCCTAGTGCGAGAGTTATCTTTAAAAAAACCTATTTATAATAATATTATTTAACTGTTAACAAACATAATCGATATTACTCAAAAATCAATCATTTTAACATTATGCCAGTTCAATTATATTACAACCAAATATTAATTAATATAATTAAATTTGGTATAAAATTACTATATTAAAAAAATGTTTACATACATACATCTGCTTTGTTGGCACTATGCCATAAGTTTGCAATTAAGCTTACGGCTGACCTTAAGGTCTCGGATATGAGTCCCAGGCGGTAGTGTCATTGGGTGGTGTTACGGGTCCGTAACGGGTTAGATAATGCTATTGCGTTTTCTGTTAGAAAATCTCAGTAAGAGCATAAAGTCCGGCTAAGTCCTCGATAACTCCATAACGTGGGACCCAAATATAACTGACCTAATATTTTATAATAATATAATATCAGCCATGTATATAAACTGTCCCACTACTGGGCACCGGCTTCTTCTCAGTCTGAGAAGGGTTAGACCATAGTCCACCACGCTGGCCTAGTGCGGGTTAGTAGACTTCACATATCTTCGGGAACATTATGGAAAACTTTCAGACAAGCTAATTTCCTCACAATGTTTTCCTTCTACCTTGATGCTAGCAATAATGATTTATTTAATAAGCACGTAACTTTGTAAACTTGGAAATTTGCCTTGGAATCGAACTCGAGACCTATGCGTGCCAGTCCAACGGTCTCCCACGTAACATATCATATGGTGCACGATTAATTAAATACCATATTTTTCTATCTTGTTGGAATATTTATGCTACAGGCTTATAAATGCTTCGTTTACTTCTAATACACTGTTCACTACCCTACAGCCTATTGGAAAGTAACATTAAATTTATTATATCTCCGCAATTAATCATATCTGATACTGGCTGACCCGCGCAGCTTCGTGTGCTTCACGTAAGAATAAAGAATTTTCTCCGTTTTCGCAACATTTTTCATTGATGCTCCGCTCCTAGTGGCCGTAGCGTGATTTTATATAGCCTATAACCTTCCTCAGTAAATGAGCTATCCAACACTAAAATAATTTTTCAATTCGAACCTTTAGTTCCTGAGATTAGCGCGTTCAACCAAACATACAAACAAACTCTTCAGCTTTATAATATTAGTATAGATTTACAGGTACACGCGTGATTATTATAAACATGGTCTGCACTAACAAAATATACTTACCAAGTTCTCAGGCTGGCTTTAATTTCAGATTTCGACTTTAAGTCTTAGCTCATAAGGATCATAGCTATTTGAGATTAACGAGTATCTAATATGGCCTGATATAGTCTATCACGCAGTGCAGTTACAAATTTTGACCATAACAGCGCAAAAATAAGGTATATTTTCGAACTTCATAAAGTTTATTATATTTAGGTACACGTCTGGGTGCACATTGTGAGTGAGTAATTAGAGACGATTATCATATTATATGTTCTTAGTACCTACTAAATAACTTTGATCATAATGTAACATAAAGATAATCCTAACTACCTAATATTATAAATGCGAAAGTGAGTTTGTTTGTTACGCTTATACGCCTTAACTACTCGACTAATCATCATGAATTTCGCATACACGTTATCAGAGATACAGAAAAGGATATAGGGTAACCTTTATCCAGGAAAAGTAGGTACCTGTTCCCAAGCGAGAGAAGCCGCGGGCAAAAGTTAATCTATACTAATATTAAAAAGCTAAAGAGTTTGTTTGTTTGTTTGGTTGAACGCGCTAATCTCAGGAACTACTGGTTCGAATTGAAAATTATTTTTTTGTTGTATAGGTTATTTATCGAGGAAGATAATAGGTTATATAACATTACGCTATGACCCATAGCGGCGCAATAATTATAAACGCGGGTGAAACTGCGGGCACATCTAGTATCAAATAAAAGAGTTTAAAGTTTTCTCTTCACGTATTAGTATAAACTATAAAGTTGTAACGTGACTGCACTTTGTGTGATTTACAAATAGTTGTTCTGAGTCTGAGTGGTCTTTGTGTCCGTTGTTTGAGTGTTTGTAAAGTCTCCCGGAGTTGTTCCTAGTGCAGGAGTTGTCTTTTACAAAAAGAAAAAGGAAATGATGTATTTTCTTTCTCCTCTGTTATAATTGACATATAAGTCATAAGTCATTTATTTCAGAACAAATTACATTTGTGTTGAAAATAATTTCGCATTTAGTAAAATAAAACCAAAACCACCACATTAATATTGTGACAAAGTTAAATACAATTGAATATAATATAATATGGGTCATGCATTCCCCCACGTTAAAAAAAAAAAAAAAAATTTCAACAATAATCCCATTCATTTCATGTCAAAAAATAAAATAATATAATATAAAACAAGTCAGAACAATGTAAAAAAATAAAAAAAAATAAACGCTAGAATACACAATATAATTAGCAATGTCAAAAGAAATAAATGGATTTAGATGTCAATATAAATTCAAAAATATCAATATTATAGTATATCCTTATAATTGCTATTTGAAAAGATAAAAAATAAATTTAAATAATATAGAAATTACTACAATATATGTTCTTTATCATTTAAAAATTCATCTATACTATAATAGCATTTTTTTTAGTAAATATGTTTTTAATTTATTTTTAAATAGTATTGAATTTTGTATAGCTTTTAGTTCTATTGGTAATTTGTTGAACAGCAATACAGCTTGATAACGAGGGCTATGATGAACTATATTTAGTTTAGGTTGTATTATTGTAGGAAGGTCTTTTCTGCGAGTTATTATATACCTACCATTGCTGCTAAAAATCTTCATACTGGTCGTAATCATCGCAGTAGTCAACGGAGAACATGGCGGCACATTCCTCTTCACCGATGGTGGCATCCCGACTGATATGGACAGGGTTCAAATCCACCAGCTGCAGCAATGGGATATCACTTTCTATAGATACCATGAAGGTAATCTTTAACTCCTCGCTATAAAGAAATATTAATAATAATACCAGCCGTGTATTAAATTGTCCACTGCTGGGCACGGGCCTCTTCTCAGTGTGAGATGACCATAGTCCACCACGCTGGCCCAGTGCGAGTTGCGGGCAAACAGACCCTTATCACATCAGTGTGATAAGGGTCTGTTTGACTAACTACAACTACAACTATCCTACTGCTGGGCACGGGCCTCTACTCAGGTAGAGGCCCGTGCCCAGCAGTAGGATAGTTTATATATAGGGCTAGGTACATTTTTATTATAGTTCTAGCTGAGCCGCGCAACTTCGTCTGCTTCACATAAGAGAATTTTCCCCGTTTTTGCAACATTTTTCATTAATGCTCCGCTCCTATTGGTCGTAGCGTGATGTTGCCTATAGCCTTTCTAGATAGATGGGCTATCCAACACTAAAATATTTTTCAATTCGTACTAGTAGTTCCTGAGATTAGCGCGTTCAACCAAACAAACAAACGCTTCAGCTTTATAATATTAGTATATATTGTATATATTATTAAAACCCAGCAATTTTACCGGGAATCGAAGCTGATACTTTGTGAACAGCGGTGGCATTACTACAGGTACCAAGGTAGTCAAATATATCATAAGTAGTGAATAAGCAGGAATTGTTTACTTACAGATTCAAAGAATCCTTATCTAGTGCCTCAAATTGCTTCACAGAAAATGCAACGTGTACGCTATCGTATGGAGATGTCGCTTTAAATATACCCATCTGTAAACATATGTCATGACTGGTACTCGACTATAAAATCCTATTATTCGAGTTCAATCAAATCGAAATATTCAAAGCATTGTTTTTCTCTTACTCTTGTACACTCTTACTAAATTTTGCCCGCGGCTTCGCTCGTTTACAAAGTGGCGCAGAACTTATCACATTAAATGATATACTGCCTTAAGCTGGATGATATAAGACGGTTAACATAAACAGAAATCCTATTTACCTATATATACCTATTTTTTTGAACAAAACATACTAAATAAAATTAGACTCAAATTGGAACACCATTGTAATAAGCACACACCAACCTGTTATTTTCGTCACAAGATTACGGACATTATATCTTTTGTTTTTTTTGTGTTTGTTTTGTTTTAATATGCTGCTTGAGGTCTTTGACATTTATCTCTGCATTACACATGATGTTCTAAATTATGAAAACAAAAACAATGTCTTGTGGCTAAACTACTGAATACATTTGGTTCATAATTTGTAAATCGTCAAAGAATACCATGTAGTATATGTGGTATTAATTAATGTGATAACATTTGCGCCACTTTGTATAATAATAATTAATAATATTCTACCACATACACACAACACCATCTAGCCCATCATTTAACTTATAGATTTGTCAACAAATGTTATCTCTCAGGAACAATACTTGTTTTCTGGATGAAAGTTCCTATGAAAGAGCCTACTGTACCCCTGACAATGTATATGTAACATTTCATGATGGTCGGTCGTGAAAATTAATTACATATATAATATTATAATCACCGCGAAAATTATCGTTTAGAATAGCTACGCCCATATCCGCCCCAATGACACTCATTGTGTATCAATCCTTAAATAGCGGTCATAAGGTCTAAAATGGCGATGCGCCCGCAATGATCGAGAGCGCTCAGGAATTGTTAAAAAAACTTAAAATATTATTTAAAAATGATTGGTTTTAGTTATGGAAATAATGAGCTAGCAAATCACTAATATTGATGTTACGAATATATTTGAGTAATTCCTAAGCATAATGATAGTGTAACTTCCTTGTAATTTCAAAAATAGTAATTATTCAGAGGTGTTTTCGAAAATAATTATGAACGAGCCAAAATCACAATATCGTGTTTTTGAGCTAGGAAATTCTAGTTAAAGACATCAATTTACCTATATCAAAATTCTAGATTAATTGGTCGTCTCATAGTCCTATACTATTCGATGAAAGTTAGTGCATTTTTTCAGTGTGTCCTCTTGACTGCGTCGATCGTAAGACAGATAATGACATAGCTTGTGCGTCGCATATTCAAATCGGCGCGTGGCCGCCATAGTAAAATTTTATGGAGGATTTGAAGTGCTTTTTTGATAAATATATATCTTTATTGTCAACCAATAACTTTAATATTTGGGACGGACAAACTGTAATATAATTATTTATGTTTCGTTTAAGCTGTAAAATAGGATAGATTTCTACTGTTATAATCTAAAAATAACGTAACACGAACCTACGCTTTTGCATTTTTCGTGCAAATTTACGTAATTTTGTGGGCGAAAATTTAATTATTTTAAGTTTTTTACACGGAGTAATTGTAAACACATTCATTGTTATGGTAAATGTATATTTTATATTTGTATTAAACAAAAGTGTCGATTTTATTCACTTAACTGTGACCGCTTGCTTTGGCTCATTTCGCTCGGCGCAGTCTTAAATATTATTCAGTCGGCACTTTGAATATGATTTGGCAGGTTATTGTATATTTTCGGTGCCATGCATATTACACTTTTATGCATAAGAGCTGTTTTTGAGGGTCTTAAACGTAGTGCATACCTGTATTTCTGTCTTTCTTAAAAGTTTAAGTTTTATTGAATAATTCTATATTTTTCATAATATTGTCTTCTGTTTACGCAAATATTATTCATTGAAATTAAACTACTATATACGGATTTTTTCGCGTTGTTTATTTGACACTTTATTACATAATTTTGAAAATTGTTACTACTAATTAAAACGTCGAGGTAAGTGTAAAATTAAATTGAATCTAAATAGTTTTAACAATAATTTAATTAGCTTAAAAATTAGTAAAGTTTAATAGTAGTAGTAGTGTAACCATTTTCAAAATTATGTAATAAAGTGTCAAATAAATAACGCGATAAAATCCGTATATAGTAGTTTAATTTGAATCTATATTTTTCTTCACAAAAATCGCGGTTTCGTAAATGTAGAACATAGAAGGGTTAGTATTTTAAGTTTAATGTGTCATTGTGTTATTTTAAGTGTAATGTATCATACCCATATTTCGCCAGCTGTGTTTTAGGGGTAAGAGACGAAGGTGCATCTTATTCTTTCTCAATACGGATAAAGGCGTATGACTATCTAAGACATGGAGTTCTCATAAACGCTTTGCTTTGAGATATACTAAAAGTCGTTTAAATAGCTCGGCCAAATCACAAGCTATACACTAATTGATAGATTATTTATGTGTTTAAAAATACAACTCCCGCACTAGGAATAAGTCCTGTGTCGCTTTACAAATATTTAAAAAGCAGACACAAAGACTATCCAGTCACGGAACAACCGTTTGTGGATCACACAAAGTTTTGCCCCGAGTGGGATTCGAACCCACAACACTCGGCGAAGTGGCAGGGGAAAGGCGACCTCTAAAAAAAAAAAGTCGTATGCTATAATAGTGTTCTTGCATACCCGCTGTCTAAGACAGCAAAATTATTGTATCGTACTGTACAAGTTGGCTTACGACGACGTGTATAGTGATTAGTTACATATTGTTTAAGTTTTCTGTAAAGTATACTGTATAGTGTAAGAGTAGGTCCAATGGAGCGGTATAGTCATATAATTAACAAAGATCCTTAAACAAAGAATGAAAAATAAAAGCCACTACGCCATCCATGGAGTCAATTGGTTAAAACATGAACTAAAGCCATCTTGTGGGCTGATCACACGTCGGTACTTGGAATGACATGACGACAGATAGTTTTGTTACTTCTCTCACATCATTGTGTGAGAGCAACGATAGATATTATTATTGCTCGCTGCCGTAACGTCACTTATTAAGGGAATGTATATTAACGTAATTTCTCTCGTTTCGTTGGCCGTATTATCTATACTAATATTATAAAAGGAAAGATTAGATGCTTCGTTTGGTTTTTGTTTTTTGTAAGGGTTTAACCATTGTGTTTAACTAAAAAACTACTCAACCGATTAAAAAGATTTTTGTGCATTAGAAAGCTATTTTATCACCGAGTAACATCCTAACTAATATTATAAACTTTTCATTGTTAAAGTTCTGCTCGCATGCAATTAAGTTCTACACAAATATTTTACCAACATGTGGATAACGTTGTGAGGTACATACTTACTACCATCTTTTTATGCAAGTTATTTTATTTTAAGAATTGTATGTATCTGTTTGTTTTCCCAAAAAAAAAAAAAAAAAAAAAAAAAATTAACTAGCTGACCCGCGCAACTTTGTCTGCTTCACATAAGAGAATTTTCCCCGTTTTTGCAACATTTTTCATTGCTGCTCGGCTCCTATTGGTTGTAGCGTGATGTAATATAGCCTATAGCTTTCCTCGATAAATGGGCTATCCAACACTAAAAAGATTTTTCAATTCGGACCAGTAGTTTCTGAGATTAGCGCGTTCAAGCAAACAAACAAACAAACTCTTCAGCTTTATAATATTAGTATAGATACGGCAGTGGTTTACCACACCTTAACTACTCGACCGATCATCATGAAATTTTGCATACACGTTTTCAGGGGTACACAATAGGACATAGAGTACCTTTTATCCAGACAAAAGTACTGTTATTAACATAACTTAATCTAACCTACTTTTACGCGGACGAAGCCGCGAGCTTGCAGTTTATGGTTAACTATGGTGGACTAACCGCTCGCTGATGCTAGACTTACGTGTAAAACAGCTTGTTTATGTGGCGTGATGGCTTCTATAGCTTTCTGCCGCTTATGTAGCTCGAGCATAACCAGGATGTGAGCTGGCAGGGATTCAGGCTGTGGCTTGACACGTTCTAGTACCATCTGTATCCAAAATATTTATGTTCTCATTTATGTTATATTGACGACCTCGATGGTGTAATGATTAGTGTTATCCGTGTATTATATTGTAGTCTTTGGTTAGTGTAACCGACTGCCGCGCCTGAGGTCGCGGATTCAATTCCCGCACAAGTCAAACATCTGTGTGCATGAATATGAATGTTTGTCTTGGTCTGGATGTTTCTATGTATAATATGTATGAATATACAAAAAGAAAAAGTATATATATATGTTTATCCATTGTCTAGTACCCATAGTATATGCTCTACTTGGTTTAGGCTAGATTGTCTTCTGTGTATGTGATAGAATATTGTTAATATTATTATATATAGTATACTGGGTGTGACTGGTGGATGACTTAATTACATTCCTGTATCTTGGTAAAATATGGCAGTCTTTGATTTTATTTAATAAGATGGATGGTTTATGCATTATGTTATGAATGTTATGATTCACAGTCAGAAAAATGAAAATAAATTGAGAATTTTCTGTAGAATATTCCAACGATTTTAAGTCAGAATAATGATGAATGAATCTACTATTTCAGTTTTCGGTAACCATCCCTTACACCCAGTATATTATCAGCCCTGTACTATCCCACTGCTGGGCACGGGCCTCTTCTCAGTGTGAGAAGGGTTTTTATATAGTATAGAGGTAATAATTAACAAAATACATTCCCTATAACTAGTAATGTAGTCATAGTATTCACTCATACAAAAATTTCTATCTTCTCTCTTAGCCTTTATTATTTCCAAGTCACTTGGGGTCGGCTTTTCTGGTCTAACCGGATTTGACTGAATATCAGTTTTTACACGGAGCGGCTGCCACCTGACCTCCGCAACCCGAAGGCTAACGATACCCTATGGCTAGACCAGTGTCAGGATATTAGAGGGTACTGACTTTCCCAATAACGACTGCCATAGATGTTCATGGCAGCCGGGACCAACGGCTTAACGTGCTCTCCGAGGCACGGAGCAGGCGATAATTGTCAATCAATACGCACATAATTTCGAAAAGTCATATAACTTCCGAAAGTCAGAGGTGCGTGATGTGGGTTCGAACCCGAGACCCTCTGCATTGCAGTCTGTTGGTCTCCCCACTGAGCTATCGCTGCTGTTTGTTTGTTTCATACAAACATTTCTATAATCATGAGAAATGTCTAATAGAAAAAAATGAATGAGGGCTATCGCGCTTGAATTTACTGCTAGAGGTGCTAGTGTATCGCAAGGTCTAGACGTCAATCTTTAAAGTCACTTCAACAGTAATTATAGAAACCGACAATTACAATTACCGCGAAATTCGGCTTTTGACAGCGGCAGCGACAGTTTTGACAGGACCTTACTCGCTAGTGGCGACGCCTGGTGAGCACAAAAACGATAGCCCCCATTAATACATAAAAGAAACACTCTTTGGAAATGCGTGGATGGTAGGGAGTGGTTTAAGTGGTCGTCTCGTCACTGCTACTGCGTGTTGTGTTTTATTAGTGTTGTCGTATACTTTTTGACAACGGTTCTTTTTGTCAGCTGTTTGAATATTTCGCAAGTTCTCCGTGACACAGCAGTAATTACCAGTGTGGGTGATACCATTTCTTTTAAAGAAAAATAATGTTGAATAATTTGGGAGCCAGACGATAATTAAATGCAGATCTCGAAATAATTTCGATGATATCCTGTGATGGTGTCGGCCAAAATCCCTATTGCCTTCTTCTAAATCCGGTTATGAATTAAGATGCACAGTCAGCATGCAGTTAAGAACGCTTATATTTCCTCATTTATTATTATCAAATCAAATATCATCACAAATGTATTCTAGGTCTCTTAGAAAGAGAACACCTAAATGAGATAGACTTACTTTAGGATACAGTACAGCTAATCCATTAACTTTAGCTATATCATTAGGTGGTGCGTAGAACCCAGGTATGAGCAAGCCTGAAGGAGGAAAGTATTCATCAGAGTCTTCTTCCTCCGCGGACGAAGAATCATCCTCTTCGATCTCCTGAACAAAAGATTTTATTTGTTTACCAGCTCGAAAATCACTAAGAGTACCAACATAAAATTATTTTATAATCTACTTACCTCCGGAACAACGATATCTACTTCATTGTCTTCAGGTTCTGCCTTGAATTTCTCTAAAGCTTCCAAATCCTGTAACATGCTATACTAATTACTAGTGCCAAATGCCGAAGCTTTAGGATCAAATACATAGACTCACACCTGCATATCACACAGATATATCACACCTACATTTAGCCTACCTTATTTTAGGTCCTATGTAATATGGGAATCTCTATTGCTTTCAAATGGCAATACGTCGTCACTACCCACAACTCCACATTGCATGTGTATGTATCTACTGCTATATATATTGATTTGTAGATTGCGCCTATGCTATCAATGCATTTCGCATTCATCAGCGTGCAGCATTGTGTAAGTCATATACCTTCCTCATAAATTACAACACTTACCCCAGATTTTAATAGTTCCAATTTATGGAGCTCTCTGACTTGTTTTTTATCTTCCAAAGCTTCCTCTATGGCTTGACGAGCTAATCTCTGCATGACGGACAGTTTTCGAAGACGCTTTTCTTTCTTATCATCCTGAAAAGTGGATTTATCAATCTTAAAACATTTATTTTTAATAGCTGTCTCTTTGCTACTAGGTGCGATGATGGTGTTCGCAATAAAAAGTAAAAAGGCATCGTAGTGACACTAATCAATACAATATATTTAATTTGTAGTTAACTTAACTTATATTCCATGATTCAATGTAATCTCTATGTTAACTGAACTAATACTCCTGAAAGACGCCACGAGCTATGAAATCAGCTGCTTGTCATTTCTTTAAGAGATGAACTTCTGAACTAAGTTATCCATCAAATAATTTGAAGCTATCGACATAGTTCGCAGAATAAACAAGCAAGCAATATGCTTGTGCAACATTGACAGATCGCCATAAAAGCAAAAGATCTTTAGATTGAAGAATGAATTGAAATAATGAATGCATAGAATATCTACGGTAATAAAAAGCCTCGCTTACGTGAGCTGACGACCAGACAAACGTGGCTGATTTGGACAAGATGCTGGTTGCGGCAGTCCAATACAACAAGCTGAGAGGCAAGGCTTAGGTCTACCCCTAGGAATCAATATTCCTTCTTATCAAAAACTGTTTAAAATATCCTAAGAATCCTGAGCAGTAAAACTTAACAAACGGAAAAATACTTTCGCATTTGTAATATTAGTAAATAATGTTTATACCTTTCTCTTTTCTTTCTCTTTTTGCCGTTGACGTAGTATTTCTTCTCTTGTAGGGCTGTAACTCTTATAGTAATCGAAGGCAGTCGTCATTCGCAGTTCTCTATCTATCTGTTTTGTCTCATCATGAGGTTCTAAGCGTCGTTCTTCATACATGATTCGACGCACTAAAGCTGATATCAAATTTAAATACGTTTGTTGCGTGTTATTATACTGCAAAAGCGTAAGCAATTAACGGGCAAGGCAAAACTTCTGTACAATACAGATATGACGAAGGAAGTATTGAGCATTTTCGAACACCGGTCTTTAAGACAGCTTTAGTTGAGGTAATATGAGCTACCAACCACCCTAACTTTGGTCACTTAAACACGACGATGATAATATTCAGCCAGCTAATTAACCAGCACAAATAAAAAAATATTGTGTGTTTACCGCACAGTAACTGTTATTCAGTTAAATCATAACTCAAGTCTACAATTACTCTGCGAACTCATTTCTAAATCTTAATAAGATGGTAAGGATTATATCGAGAATTAAACCTGGGACTACTACTAATACCCCTGGACCATTGTGGCAGACGTCGTAAGATACATCATTAGTCATAAAAATGGTACTAACTAGCAAAACATTCATCAGAGTCCATGAGACGCAAACATAAGGACAAGGATGGACCTGAATGCAGCTCGTGAAGTGATGCCTCATTCAACGGGGCATCTCCTGCGTAAAATATATCAGCTATCATGTCTTCTGATACTTCTATCATCTCACGGGCTACCATGACAATGTCTGAAAAGAAAATTGGCTTTATATTTGATAGGTGTATTGTGTGCTGTTGCGTTTTTGTGTGTATAGTGTATTTTAAAATAAACCTCGATTAAATCCGTAGACAGTAATTAAATTTTAATACATAATTTTGGCGTGAAGGTAAGATATTATGACATAATTAATATTCATGGGGTAGCCAGATTTATTACACTTCTTCTTCTCCCTAGCCTTTATTATTCCCAAGTCACTTGACGTCGGCTTTTGTAGTCTAACCAGATTTCACTGGATATCAGTTTTTACACGGAGCGGCTGCCACCTGACCTCCGCAACCCGAAGGCTAACGATACCCTAAGGCTAGACCAGTGTCAGGATATTAGTGGGTACTGACTTTCCCAATAACGACTGCCATAGATGTTCATAGCAGCCGGGACCAACGGCTTAACGTGCTCTCCGAGGCACGGAGCAGGCGATAATTCAATTCAATCAATACGCACATAATTTTGAAAAGTCATATAATATCCGAAAGTCAGAGGTGCGCGACGTGGGTTCGAACCCGAGACCCTCTGCATTGCAGTCTGTTGGTCTCCCCACTGAGCTATCGCTGTATAATTGTAATTTTTTAAACCCCTGTATGTGTACAAATGAAATTTATTATTATTGTTATTTACGGTGAACTCAACTGTTAGTATCCCATCGCTCATAAAGCTCTGGATGTGCATTTAAGCAATGAGGCCAGTATAACACAAAGTTCAGGTCAGTCAGATATGGAATCATCAGTTCAGCCCGATGACGTTTTCTGGCCGCTTGTCGAGCCTCCCGTCTAGCCGCTGAGGAGATGGTCTCGTGTTCTTTCTCCAAAGCTCTTACAGTCATCCATTCCTGTAAATCATGCAATTAACACTGGAAGATAATTTAATCACCTGCAATACTTCAATAAGGTGAAGAAAGCGTTTAATATTATTGAGAGGAACGATTTGATTTTTCGTTTGTTTGTAAGGATTTAACTCAAAAACTAAAAAACCGATTTCAAAAATTCTTTCATCATTCAAAAGCTATATTGCTTGATACTTCGCCGACTGCAAATATTGGACCTACTAGGTAGGCCAAATATTGGACCTACGAGGCAGGGCAAATATTGGACCTACGAGGTAGGATAAATATTGGACCTACGAGGCAGGCCAAATATTGGACCTACGAGGCAGGCCAAATATTGGACCTACGAGGCAGGCCAAATATTGGACCTACGGGGCAGGCCAAATATTGGACCTACGAGGCAGGCAGCATTTTTTTTAAATATAGTTCTACTCATCAAGTATATTTTAATTTATACAATTCCTTCCTTTATAAAATAAATACGGCCAATACGGCTGCCTCGGTGGCCCAGCGCTAGTAAATGCGACTACTGTGCGTGAAGAGTTGTGTTCGAATCCCGTGTCAAGCAAAATGTTAGTGCTTTTTTGCTGGCAAACTATTCTTAGAAGGACCACATTTCAATTTAAAACTTTGCCTAGCAAACGGCGATAAACTCGTCCCTCATTACCTAAAACATAGGTAATGAGGTACGAATTTACAACTATCTACTTCATTCAACAAACAATGTTGGTATTATAACAATATTTACAAGTCAAGTGCAGTAGCTACACTGAGGTATCAGAATATGATGCCGACATAGCATTACTACTTCCAGAGAAACTATGTAGGTAGCAAGCGATTGTTTACAATTACATGATACTATGTATGTATTTGTTTACGTTTTTCTGTTATTGTTTCTATTAGCCTCTATGTTGTAGAAAGAGACAGAAAAATATTTTTGCGTGTAAGCTGCCTCGCTTTCTATTAGTAGGGTGACTATGTAATTATTAATTACGTGGACTGACCTGAAAATACGATTTATGTCATATCAATATTACAAAATTATGCCATTGTTAAAAAAGTTGACGTTTTTCTGCCAAGAATATTTCAATATCAGCCTTGAGTTAGGGAGTTGATGGTATGTCATACCTGTGCCTCAGGAAGCTCGTAAAACCGTTTGTTCTGCGCCTGATATGTCTCCGGTCGTGTCGAATTTCCGTTTAATTGGATTATGAGAATTAGGTAACAGAGAGTCCAGTTCTCAATGCGCACACGCTTGTGCACTATAATACATAATATTATATCCTGCTCAAAGGGCTAGTGTCTGTTGAGATAGATCACCGTGACCGAAATATGAACATTATTGATGCACGTAAAAACTTATTAAATCCAGATGTGTTGCAAGCAAAATGGATTAAACAAATTCTTCAAAACGTGTACATGTGGAACAATATGTTTAAACTCCAAATAATCAAACAACAATATGCCTCATCCATCACTCCTATCTTCCACAATCAGGAAACATAAATTTTGTATGGGCTTGCAAAATCCTGACAGCTGTCTGTTATATCGCGACACGCCTTAAATCTGCTGCAGACATAAATTATGGTTAAAAACGTATATGGCTTTTATTTGCGACGGATGACGGGAAATGTCACCATAAAAATATATTTGAGCAATTCATTGGAAAAGGAAATTCAAAAACGAATACACGAAGCAGGGCTGAATCTCGCGACAACCGAGCCGTCTCATTTGCAACTAAACTAAAAGCATCTAATACGAATTATACTCATATAATATCATAATATCAGCCCTGTTTATGTATAATAATTATATACTGTACTACTGCTGGGCCCGTGCCCACACTGAGAAGAAGCGCGTGCTTTTTCACTGTGTGAGAAGGGTTAGGCCATAGTCCATCACGCTGGTCCAGTGCTGGTTAATAAATTTCACATTCTCATCTTCTTCTTCTCATCTTCTCATCTTCGAGAACATTATGAAGAACTCTCAGACATGCAGGTTTCGTTATAAAGTTTTCCTTCACCGTTAAACCGTAATCGATAATTAACAATTTAATACGAACATAACTTCGAAAAGTCAGATGTGCGTGGCTTGGATCGAACTCAATACCTCTGAGTGGCAGTCGAACGGCTTCCTACTAGGCTATCGGTTCTCAATGCTGTCTATTGCATGCTTAAAGTAACGACAATTTAAAGAGCTGTCACATTAAAAATTAAAAATATTAGGAAATTGATTTTTAATTTTTGATTTTAATGCCAGGTGGCAAACAAGCATACGGTCCACCTGATGGTAAGTGGTCACCGTAGCCTATGGACGCCTGCAACACCCGAGGCATCACTTGCGCGCTGCCGACCCTTTAGGAAAACAAGGAAGTGGGAAGGAGAAGGAGCGGGAAGGGGGAAAGAGGGTGATTGGGCCTCCGGCACTCTCACTCACCAAACGAAACACAACAATAGGAACACTGCTATTACACGTCGATATTCTATGAGAGGTTAGTACTGCCACGGTCGAGCCGGCCTATTCATGCTGAAATCAGCGAGGCTCTACTACGCATTACTATTAAGTATGTATATATTGTAATTGGTATTAAAACCAAAGATTTTAATTATAGACGTGTCTTACTAAATTTAAACATTGTCACCCTTCGACTTAAATTGTTATCTGACACATGGCCACATGACATCGGAATTATAAATATAGTATTTTCACAATATATGCTATATACTATGTATATGTACAACTAATATTAACAAACCTAACTAGGTACTTACATATAAGAATAATAAATAAAAGTAATGGCACAAAATATAAAATTGTAAATAAAAAAATGGTTGGTTTAGGCAGCGTTGTGAAATTCCTCAGCACCGCTGTCGATTAGAAACGTGCCGTCCAGAAGACGTTGAATGGCATTCCTTGAGCCAAGAAAAGTCATTCAATTATTGTTTTCTAGCGTGTACATTTAATGTGTGGGCTCAATCTTCTTACTTAGGACTCTTTCGCATGTTTTGTACAATCTAAACACGGCGAAGGTACAACTATGTTTTAAATTATTAATTAAAAGCGTTAAATCTCTAATTAAAAATAAATTGTCCGCCCTTATAGGCGGTTAGTAAGTACATATACACAATGAAACATTTATTACTAACTAGTAACCCGCCCCGGCTACGCACGGGTAATCTTAACAAATTATACACCTAAACCTTCCTCATGAATCACTATGTCTATTGATCAAAACTGCATGAAAATCCGTTCAGTAGTTATTAAGTTTATTGCGAACAGACAAACAGACAGACAGATGCGGCGGGGGCCTTTGTTTTATAATATATGTATAGTAATGAAGTCAATGACGGCTTCAATATTTAGTATATTATAAATACAATACATTAATGTGTTATGAAATTTTTTTTACTGAAGTTAAAGAGTTAATGTTCAGTATATTGTGTTCTGGTTGTAAACTGACACATTGAATAAAATAATCTTATGTTCACGCTAATATACACAAATAATATAATATCCTCCAGACCAATTTCGGCCACGGCGGCCAGTCTTTACGGAGACAGGCCAACTACGCAGGAGATATTATAGTGCACAAGTGTGTGCGCAAACACAAGTGCACTGTCTGTTGCCTAACTCTCATGATACGATGGGACGGTAATCCGACACGACCGGAGAGAGATCAGGCGCAGGACCAACGGCTTTACGTGCTTTCCGAGGCACGGGGGTGTCTTACACTGTCAACTTCCTAACTCCTGGCTGCTATTGAGATTTCTTAACTGAAAAACCCAATTACTTTTTGTTGGCCCGACCCGGGATTCGAACCCGAGACCTCATGCACAGCAGTCGCATTTACTACCGCCGCGAGCAGCGATAGCTCAGTGGGGAGACCAACAGACTGCAATGCAGAGGGTCTCGGGTTCGAACCCACGTCACGCACCTCTGACTTTCGGAAGTTATATGACTTTTCGAAATTATGTGTGTATTGATTGACAATTATCGCCTGCTCCGGCCTCGGAGAGCACGTTAAGCCGTCGGTCCCGGCTGCTATGAACATCTATGGCAGTCGTTATTGGGAGAGTGTCGACACAAAAGATCCCACTGGGTCGAAGTGTCGCCGGTCTGCACTGACTGGCCCCCACATAAGATAAGATAAGATACTACCGCCGCGCTACGGAGACAGTAATATATACACGAGTCTACTATCGTTACAATTACAAACATTGTACTAACTGAACGTATGGCGTAGAAGTCTTTTTTTTTTTTTTCTTTAGTTTAAGTGGTCACATCGCCGCTGCCACTGTGTCGAGTGTGGGTTTGAATCCACCACGGGACAAAAATTTGTGTAATCCAAAAATGGTTGTTTCGAGTCTGGGTGTTCTTTGTGTCCATCATTTAAATGTTTGTAAAATGCTCCACAACACAGGATTTATTCCTAGAGCGGGAACTTTCTTTTTTAAACAAACATTTTAAACAATCGCTTATATAGTTACTAGGTTTTGAACGCGGCTTCGCCCGCGTTTATGTAGATTTTGTATATTCCTATCCAGTCAGTACTTATACTATGTTAATTTTTGTGCCCTTGACAAGGTGTATGCGAAATTTTATGATGATCAGTCGAGTAGTTTAGGCTTGAAAACGTAACAAACAAACAAACTCGTAATCGCATTTCGAATATTAAAATTAGGATTGACAGTTTGGCTTGCTATGCCTCTTGGAATGCTCGATACGTGACTCTAGGTGACGCTGAAGAAACATGAGGTTGCCTATGCCTGCCTTTCCTTTCGGAGGTATAAATTATAGTTAGGACGTATGATCTTACCTGTTCGTCAGGTGTTGGTTCATCCAACTCATAATGACGTCTGTTTACTGCGAAGACTGTTTGTTCCTTCTCATATAGCTGCAACTCACTCTTGACTACTTCACCAAAGCGCACCATATCCACGCCCCGGAATACTTTGGTGACCTTCATGTCCTGGAAATGATTGCAAAGCTGTATCAACAGTTCTGGAATTTATTTTTTGGGTCTAGCTCACGGATCTTTGCATAAATTAAGATAATATAGAGCAGTGGAAATCCTTGCTTTTTTTTTGCAATAAAACACAAACACTTTTCGTTGACCCTACCCGAAATTCGACCTCAAGGTCACACCGTATTCACTACAACTGCACCACGGAGTCAAACATGAAAATATAAGCTACTAGATTTTACCCGCGTAAATGTAGGTTAGGTTAGGTTAGAGAAAATCCTTTTTTCTGGATGAAAGGTGTGTGTGTGCCCGATGTCTTTTTTCTGTTGCCCTGACAACGTGTATGCAAAATTCCATGATCATTGGTCGAATAATTAAGGCGTGAAAGCGTAACAATCAAACTCACATTCGCACTTACCTATAATATTAATTAGGATTTCGTAGATTGCAATAAAATTAGGTTACGTTTTTGTATTACAGAATGTTACGAACCAAAATGAATACGTAAACAGGCTCACTTTGATTTCTAAACCTTCTCAAAGAGTCTATTTCATCCGACGGGACCTAAAACAAAATATGTAAATTACTACAACATTGACATGTTTCTGAGCCGCGGCGAAATACTGACGATATTTAATTTTGCTCTCAGAGGACGTTGTAATTACGTAATTTTTTTTTTACCACTAAATGTCCTTTTCTGTAACCCTGACGATATTTATACGAAATTCCATGATGATCCGTTCAGTAGTTAAAGCGTCAAAGCGTAACAAACAAACAAGCTCACATTCATATTAATAATATTAGTTAGGATGTTACCTCTGGATAAAGTGGCTTTTTAACGGTAAGAACATTATTAAAAACGGTCCAGTAGTGAGTATGCTCAATACAAACAAAAAAACAAAATATCTTTCCTCTTTAAAGTATTAGTACAGATGTAAGATGCACTTACTTTAAGCAGTATCATTTTTCCTTCACTCCAGTCCAGTTTTATTGTTTGAAAGAGTCTATCGAGAGCCGTGCAACAGCCGAATGCATAACTATATACTTCTGCACCTATTTGTCGTAAAATATCAAAGCTTTTATTTTTTTTTCTATTTCATACTAGACTAGTTTATGCCAGCAGCTAAGCTCACGTAAATATAGGCTATTTTAGGTTAGTAACAGTACTTTTTCCTGGATGAAACGTACCCTATGTCCTTTTCTGTTCATCTGACAACGTGTATGCGAAATTTCATAATGATCGGTCGAGTAGTTAAGGCCGTCCGCTGCGTTAAGCGAGTGCACGGAGCGGGCGCCCCGCGCGGCGTGCTGTTTTCTATTATTATGGGTCTGCCCCGCGGACAACGTGTCCGCGCGACGGAGCACGCGAGCGTAGCTGTTTCTAGAAAATCAGTGAGCGCTGCTTTGATACTGCCGGCGCTGCGAGAGGCGTGACAAACAAACTAACTCACATTCGCATTTGTAATATTCGTTAGGATTTTGATTAAAGATTACTAGTCATTTGGGTTACGAACTAATACGGTTCTTATTAACCCCTCCAGTTAAGGTGACTGCACGGAAGGCGTATTAATACGCTGCCACTGCGCGTAGTGTGTGGACAAAAAACTGTGTGAAACACATATAGTTATTGTATCGTTGATGTTTGTAAAGTCCCCCGCAACTCATGAAATAAACCTAGTACGGGGAGTTTTTGTTGAGGGTTCAAGTCGGTAGTAAAATGAAAAGGAATCGGATCCACAAACTCGCAATCCAGAGTCTAATGCCTTGTTAATTGAATTTACTTGTTTTTACTGGTTGGATGACGTAGCCGTTTAAGTGGTCGCCATGCTACGACCACTTCGCCGTGTTCGTAGGTTCGATCCTCACGCGGGACAATTTTTTTTACGGATACGTATTATTAAACAATATTCCTTTACCAGCTGCGCTCTGCGGTCTCACATACTCATAATGCTCATAACTAGATGTTAAATAGCCTTTCCTCAATGAAAGCCATGAAAAGCAAAAAATAATGTTCTATAATCTGATTGTTTGTTCTAGTAATTAGCGATAACAATCAAACAATCTCTTCAGTTTTATAATATTAGCATAGATGCCGTTGGCTTTTGTTGCTGTAACACGTCCCCATGGTGCCAGGTCTGTAACGCCAACACTTCTTACTAAATTATGCTCTAAAAGGCATTTTTCCTAATAAAATATATACCAGAACCTACCTAAAACACGTATTACGTATTCTAAAAAGCATAATATAAATCGGACCAGTCGTTATCGAGCTATAAACGCACAAACTGACAGACATAGAAACGTATTTTACAACATGTAATGATCAAATTATATACTTACAGATCAATAGGTTAGTATGAGTTTTTAAAATGTTCTCAAACTCTTTTTCGTCGTGTATATGAACAAATATCTCAATTTTCTTTTTGCCAGCCATTTTTGTAGCTTTAACTGTAATAATCTATTAGGTCAAGATGATGATTTACAAACATCGAGACCAACGAGTTTACGATTTCTATTACGTTATATAAAAATCAGGTCCACCAGGCCCGATTAGGTGGAAGCCTAATTGAAGTGGAAAGAGCGCAACGGGCCATATTAAAGGTTGGTTCAAGCCAATCTTCCATTTCGCTTCCCCACAGTAGATGTCCACAAGAAATGGAACACCTTGTCATTACGTCGTCCTATATACAATCCTTAGAAAACACAGCCAACTTACTTGCAATCCTGATCTAAATAAGAACAAGCGCAGGAAGGACAAAATCTGCCAGTCACCAACCCTACATATGAGTATTTCCCATAAGTTCTTTTGCTATCTAGGTGGATACTTATATAATTAAGGCAATATTCAACTATCTATATATCCACAAATCGTCACGCACTGTATGCAATTTTACTTGAGAATATTGATCCCTACAGCCCACGTTACGTGGGCATTTACGGGACAAATCCTACAGATATTGTATGTCAGGTATCTGTATCTTATGTGGGGGCCAGTCAGTGCAGACCGGCAACACTTCGACCCAGTGGGATCTTTTGTGTCGACACTCTCCCAATAACGACTGCCATAGATGTTCATGGCAGCCGGGACCGACGGCTTAACGTGCTCTCCGAGGCATGCAGCAGGTGATAATTGTCAATCAATACGCACATAATTTCGAAAAGTCATATAACTTCCGAAAGTCAGAGGTGCGCGACGTGGGTTCGAACCCGAAACTCTATGCATTGCAGTCTGTTGGTCTCCCCACTGAGCTATCGCTGCTCTTGGATGTCAGGTAAAGATATATTTCTTTTTTATGTAATTTCATTCACGTGGACATATTTTGCCAGAGCTGGCACAATCTTTACTAAGATAATAAGACAAAGTTTTAACCAAGGTATTTTGTTTTATTTACTAGTTATATACTAAATGAAAATGAAAAAAAAAAAAATGTTAGTAAATAAAATAATGAAATGTAAGTCTTCCTTTAAAATGTATAATTGCTTTTTTTCTATTTCATGTATGAATTTTAAATTGTATATACAAACCTAACCTTTTACTACGACTGATCAAAATAATGTTTAGTGAAGTGGAGACCTGGTGACCCTTAACACAGGTATTTAAATACCTATCACGAACACCAAGTCTTTCACAAAATATTGCGAAAAATACTTGTATTATGAAATTTCTATGTAAACCTTTGTGAAGAGAAAATAAATCAATAATAATTATTATTATTAGCTTTTGCCCGCTACTTCACGCGCTCGAGAACTGTATTATTACTCTATGTTCCTTTCAGTACCTCTGACACGGTATATGCGGTATTTTATGATAATCAGTCACGTAGTTAAGGCGTGAAAGCGTAACAAACAAACACACTCACATTCGCATTTATGTTAGTAAGTAGTTAGTAATAATATTAGTTTAGATATTTGTCAATCTTTCAGAGACAGTGGTAAGTGTCGTATTTATAACGTCAGAGCATTTGTTTTTCGCTTTGAATGTATTAATTATAGCTAGCCTATTCCGTGGTTATGCGTATCTTTCTGCATGTAGGCACTAGAAATAAAACAATTTAAATAATTCGGTATTCATTTAATTAAGAAACAATAGTAAATGAAAAGCTACAAATATAACTGAATTATAAAAAGCTTGTACCATTTTAGAGAAATTTGTAGGTCAACACAGAATTTATTCCAGTGTGTTTAGATAGCGTACCTAAAGAAGATGTCCTTGCACTTATCGTAGAAATTCAATCTGATCCTAAATCTATAGATTAAAGAATAAACCCTTTTTCTAAACACAAATACATTTTTGGATGAGATTTACTGATTTTATTTTATTGATAGCTGATCTATTACGCCAGTCATACACTAATAAAATACTACTGTATATTAATAACTACCTAGTTAAAAACTATCAACAAAATTTATTGCCCTCACAATGCTATGGTCTGTCATTTTCATCGAGCCGTTCGCGTAATAATCTATACTAATATTATAAAGCTGAAGAGTTTGTTTGTTTGTTTGAATTTTTCTTTTCGAACCAGCAGTTTCTTAGATTAGTGCGTTCAACCAAACAAACAAACTCTTCAGCTTTATACACGATAAAAACAGAACGGGATTTTTATTGATTTCATAATTGCATGAAATCTTTTAATAAAATAACATAACATACATTTTCTATTGAATTTGAAAAACAAGATACAGTTATATATACAAACATAATTTGATCAATCATATATGACCTTTGATTCAATCTTAATCCATTTATAGTCTCCGATAATTTTAAATATATGCTGCATATTCTTTTTCGATTTATACATCGAATTTCAATCCATAAGCGTTATTTCGATTGATCAATCGTGTATTACATTTTTGCTTTGCCTAGTTTTAATCGCTTGAATGCATCTCGGACAGTAGCTGCGCTCAAAGTGTAATGATCGATTAGAGTCTCGTATTTCAGCTTCAGGTCTTGCAGTTTCGAAAACATGTCGCTATATAGCATTTTGTTATTATCGTCTTCAATATAGAAAATTAAGAGGCACTGCAATTGAATTAAAATGTATGATGATTATCAATAAAAACGTATTATTCGAATCGAACAAATCGAAACATCAGTAACTTTGACGAATATTCAAATACATTCGATTGCACATAATTGTGTAAGTGATTGCCTTGGCCATGCTACTGTGCCGTGTATTGTGGTTTAGATCCTCACACGGGACAGATATCTGTGCGATCAACAAATAATTGTTGCGTATCTGGAGGTTCTTAGTGTCCGTTGTTGGAAAGTTCCCCTTGACATAGGAATGATACCTGGTGTGGTAGTTAAGAATTACTTAATTAAATTATATAAATCATCAACTTTTATAATATTACATGTACGTCAATCGATTATTCACGCGTATGACATGGCGAACTGAAATATTACGCAGATTACCTAAAAGAAGTTTCGAGTATCTTCATATCAAAATTAGTTAGGTAATTCAATAGTGCAAACGCTACGCAAATACTTTCGCAGAGAAGAGCTTAGAGTCGTTTAAGCAATTGTATACTACTATGAACTAAGTAAACCCGGCAACGTTTCGCAGTGGCTCAGGCTGACATTTTTAAATTCTAGTTCACGTCAAAATTTTAGGATAAATGTATAAAATCACTCATATGTAACACTCATTAAGTAAAAAAATCGTTCCATTAACTACTTTCTGTTAACATAAGTATATGGAAGCTCAATTTTTATATGTTTATATCGTAGGTGTGAAATTGGAAGTAGGTACCTATCTATATTTTGCTTGCTTTGCATGACAGACACAAAAAATATCACGTGTAGTTTTTGTGAAATTGGTGTAGGTGTGCGCACTGAGACCGTCCGCTGCGTTAAGCGGGTGCACAGAGCGGGCGCCCGAGCGGCGTGCTGTTTTCTATTATCATAGGTCTCGCACGCGGCGCGGGCGATGGGGCCAGCCCCGCGGACAACGTGTCCACGCAACGGAGCACGTGAGCGGAGCTGTTTCTAGAAAATCAGTGAGCGCTGCTTTGTTACTACCGGCGCTGCGAGAGGCGGGAGGCGCAAGTCCGTGACGGAGCAAGGCGCGGGTCTCCGCGGCGGCGGCGGGCGCCCGCTCCGTGCACCAGCTTAACGCAGCGGACGGCCTGAAGGGTTGAGTCGATTTAGTTGCTCGCGAGTATAGATGGCTCATCAAGATGAAACATGCGCAAGATTTTAAATTAGACCTCCAGCAATATAACAGCATAATATTGTCTTCATAATTTCAATGAATATAACAGCACTTAATTTAGTGCAATATTTTTTACGTGTTACGTGATGTGCGTACAAACGTACAGACAGACAGACTAAAAGGTAAAATAATTATTGTTTTGGCTGAGCGCTGATATAAGGACCTCTCACATATTTATCATATCTCCTATGTCCAGACTTGACCTCGACTTGATTCAATGTCATATTAGTATAGATTATATAATTTTAAAAACTTACCACATGTTCCTCGATAATACTGCTAGTCGTAAACAGTGCCTTGAAATCGACTTTGAGATTATTCATTCCCTTTCTGAATGCGATACTACTCAAGTTACGCTTAGCTGCCCTCAAATCAATTGATGCTACGAATGTCAAAAGAATATTAATATTTAACTTAATACTATTGTCAAAACTACATATTTTCTTCTTTATACTCAAGAGCTTTGCTGATATCGGTGGAGTATACGTCATCTTTCTTGATTTTCGGTCAATACCTTGACCTCCTTATAAGACATGACCTTTGCCTTTTGTCAATGAATGCCCTTCTTGGTCTGCCTCTTCCTCTCTTACCTTCTATGATGTTTTTTACGAAGTCGTCATGTCTTACAAGGTGAATAAAAACATAATCTCACACAAAATTTGCATTACAATAAAATTGCAAGTGTCCCCCAACGCTGTGTTTACGCCGCTGCCTTTTTTTAGGATCGCGTGTAGTCCTAATGCGATTATAGCAGCCAATTTCCATATTTGTATGTTTGGATGAAAAACCAAATAATAAATTATGAAAAGTTGTATAAATAAGTCATGGGTAAAAGCTTATTAGTATTTTTCAATTAACCCTGTGTTAGGTTAGGTACATAATTATTACTATAGTCTTAACTTACATGGTCTCTCGTCCTCCAGTGAAATTTTATAAGAGGTGACCACGTTCAGCTTGATACGAACCATGTACCCCAAAGTGAGTTTAGTAATCACCTCGGCCGCCGGCCCGAGTGCTACTAACTGACCTTTTGATAGAATAGCTAATCGATCGTATAGTGTCTCCATGTCACGTCGAGTTACACTGCAATAGAATATTTTTGTTCCTATATCTAGAGGCAATAGTAAAGTTGCTATAGGCTAATTATTTTCACTTTAATTTTTAACTTTAATTAGTTCCACTTAATAGGGAGCAAGAATATTTTATAAAGCTTGCTCCCTATTAAGTGGAACCTAGTACATCTAGGTTCCACTCAATAGGGAGCAAGCTTTTTGACCTTTATACATATACTAGTAGTTTTCCCGCGGTTTCACCCGCGTAAGTCCCGTTCCCGTGTAAATATCGGGTTTCACCCCTTGCACCTCCCTCGGGGTGAAATTTCCAAAAATCCTCTCTTAGTGCTCCCCTACACTCTCCAAGGAACATACATGCAAAAATTTCAGCTTCTTGCGTTCAGTAGTTTCGGCTGTGCGTTGTCTGTCAGTCACTTAGTAACGGAAGAGTTTTATATATATAGATTACTAGATATGCCCGCGGTTTCACCCGCGTTTATCATTACTGCGCCGCTCTCGTGGGTCATAGCCTGATGTTATATAGCTGTTAGCTTATATTTCTGACTACTGGTATCCCGAATATTTTATAAATCTGATTGTTCTATTGATTTACATTTTTATGTCTGGCAACATCATATATTTTTGAATTCAAACGTGCAACTGACAGCTACGGAACTGACAGTACGGCATTCTTGTTCGGAGCGTTGAAGTGAACGGTTGTGTAATAAACGTCGTATGAGAATACTGTTGGATTAAAATAAAACCTAGCAAGTAAGTACAAGTCTAATGTAAATTTAAGTGTTTGCATAAAATTTGTAGAAAAGGTAATAAATGTATTTGTGATTTGTATAAGGTGTTTTGTTTGAACTACGAATCCTCTAATTTCTGAGCTGGGATTACATATTTATCGAGGAAGGCTATAGCCTTCCTCGATAAATAGGCTATCCAACACTAAAATTATTCTTCAATTCGAACCAGTACTTCCTGAGATTAGCTCGTTCAACCAAACAAACAAGTAAACTCTTCAGCTTTATAATATTAGTATAGATTATAATAATAATATGAGCGCTGTATATATACTCTCCCATTGGTAGGCATGGACCTATTTTTAGTATTAGAAGGATTAGGCCATAGTCCACCACGCTGGCCTAGTGCAGGTTGGCCGACTTTACATATATTCGAGAACATTATGGAGAACTCTCAGACATGCAGATTTTCTTACGAAATTTTCCTTCACCGTTGTAACAAGCGATAATTAACTATATAATATGCATATTATAGCTTCGAAAACTTAGAGGTGCGTGCTTTGAGTTCGAACTCGAGACCTTTGCGTAAGGGTCTCCCACTAAAACAAATAGGTAATTGCCCTACAAAAATACAATAACACTGTTCGATCCGAAAATCGAGCCTAGAACCTCAAGATCGCGCTCAGACATGAACGCCATCTTATATCAATTTACATTTCAACAGGGAGACTAATTATGGCTGAAGTACACTAGTATTTTAATAAACAATATATATTCACCGGGTTTCTTCCATATTCACTTTCTTGTGGACCAGTTTACAAACAGGACTACTATAATAATGCACCCCATTAAACGTTTATAAAAACGTCGGTAGCCTAACCACTGCCTCGATCCATTCATTTCTTTCCTAGTCCTCTCCTACTTCTTTCTTCTTTCCTTGCTCCTGTCCCCTTAATTTAGTTTACAGAACTTCCTAATTATCAGGCAGACTGCAGTCTCGTCTGCCACCAGCGGCAATAAAAACTATTCTCACCTTGTCACCGACATAAGGACTGTAGTTGATCCAGCGATCAGTAATTCTAAGGCCCTCATGATCAAGGGTTTGGTCATAGGATCCGCGCTCAACATTGGCTCATCTATAAACGCTACAACAGGTGCAAGAGTATACACCATAGCTAATTCCAACCGGCGGCAACTTGCTAGATTATACATCTCCACCTGTATGTCCCGGTATGAGTACAGTCCTGGAAAAATATAACGAAAAGCTTGTGATAGAGTATTTGAGTATGCAATTAAAAAAAAAGAACTGTTTGTTATCACCACCTCAGTTTGTTGCAAATTGCAAAACTAATGAATAACGGAATCACGTTATCTTTTTCACACGGCTGCACTTCAATAGTGGTTACACCACAAGTCTCTTTGTCTGTGATTACCATTACTACTACATTTGAAAAGATTTGAATATTTTATTAAAGTGGATTTAAAATCTTTTTATGGTAGATGTTAGGTACTAAAAGTTTTGTTAAAAAGAAACTAACTAGTAAAGTATAACTTTAATTCACATTGAAACCTGCAAAAGCTACTAGGGACTGGTGAATCACCTTAATCCTTAAAGAACATCGCGACCAAATAATAATAATAGCGGTCTTGAGACTGAATTTTGACGGTGGTTGTTGTTAATCGAGAGTAGCAATAAACGCAGGTGAATCAAAGGGTATTCAAATAACTCCTTTACAGAATCATATAAGACGTTACTCCGCGTAAATTTATTGTAATTAAATGATTGCGAAGAGAGAAACCTACCATGCATTCGCACCGAACATCCCAATTTTTGCAATAGAAAGAAGATGAAAATACTAAACTACTCTGATGATGGACGACCGCATCGTTGGATACAAACTAGCATTTACTTACATTTTGTACCCGAAGCAGAATGTTTCTGCTTCAAACACAAATTATGCGTCAACACGTGATTTTTCGCCTCAGGACAATTTGGCTACAAATGTGTATTCAAATACATTTCATTCTTACCCAAGTATCGTAACGCTAATAAGCTTGATGACTCGGCTTTGTTGAAGGATAATCCTTGGAGTTGGTTGATTAGAAGCAAGTTTTCTAACCCCGTCAAAAACGGGTCTAGGCCTGCCCTACCAACTCTCTTGATATACTGCAAAACATTTCAAGCTATAAAAATTCTGGCAATACCGCTTTCTAAGCTATGATTAATAATTATGCATATAAAAGATCAATTACTAAAGATATTTTAGAAAGTAGTATTTTATTATGGACATGTCTAGAGTCACGTCTTTAACTATAACCGCTTGGAGACAAGCAGGGGTGTATGCACTTCCATTTTGTCAATATTAAATTCTACATAATAAATGGCGAGTCTATTGCTGTCTTCGGACAACATTTAGACTTCGTGCAGTTAGTGATATTTTGGTTTGGTTCACTTTTATATTGCGTATATGCAATGAGGTCTTTAATTCGATTTTCGCGTCGAGAAAGCCACCATAAAAAGAAAGCCATACCCTCTTGAATATATAACAGACTTACTTTAGATCTCTCCTTCTTAATGGAAAAGCCCTCTATCCAACTGTTGCCTCTGGTCATTACGATGTCTCCAGATAGCATCCTTAACAAGGTTGACTTACCAGCTCCAGATGAGCCCAAGATACCTATACATTCACCTGGGAAAACAAATATTACCTCAGACTCGACTTTTGTTCCAAATAAGTATAGCAAGAAAGGATTTGACTTAGTTATCAGAAGTTGGAAGGGAAATGGATCACACCCCTCTCTCGCATCACTGCCTTGTCAAAGGGGTCTCGAGACAAGACGAGATCTTACAATGCACTACGGATGGCGTAGTGGTACAAGTGTTCCCCACGCTACTGCCACTGCCACTACACTGAGTATAGTGCATTCGAATCACACACAAGACAAAAAATTGTGTAATCTATGGATGGATCACTGGATGCTCTGTGACCGTTACTTGAATAACTTTAAAAAATCTCAATACCAGCCCGGTGTTAGAAAATAGGCGGTATTAGACGCCCTCGTGTTTTGGAAGCACGTAAAGCTGTTGGTCCTGCGCCTAATTTCTCTCCAGTCGTGTCAGTTTGCCGGTCGTATCATGAGTAGTAGTAGTGAACTTTTTATGCGCACACACTTGTGCACTATAATATCTCGTGCGCGAATGGCCAGTATCCGTTATGGTTGACCGCCGTGACCGAAATTTGGTCTGGAGGACGTTATTATTATTAGTATGGATGAGTAAGTCATAGGAATAAGTTACCTTCTTGAGCCTTGAGACTGATCCCTGTAACTGCGTTAAGGTTACCTTTTTGCTTCATCGTGCCGAAATATCTAAAACTTTTATGTATATCGTAGGCGACAAAAACCGATTGTGAGGATTGTTCTGCCAAATAAACAAACTTAGGATTACATAAATTTACGCCATATTTAAAGAGTTTAGATTTTCGCTGGACATATGTCTAAATGGGTGTGCATCATACAATACACGAGTATGTATATTATAATATACCTCTCGCCCGTTTTTCTAACCAATAAATAATCAGACCGAGATAGAACTTGGACAAGATACTTCATGGTAGAGCAAATTATTAGAGACGTAGGCCAAAGTATGTACCTCAAACTGTCCTCAAACTAGGTACGGGCATCATATTTCTACCATCTACCACCTGATAATGCAACATGATTGATCCTTTCCATATGTTAAAATTTATCCAGTACGGTACGCTTCTAGCAATTATATCCCCCAGTACGAGTAGGCTCTGAAAAAACTACCGTGACCGGTGTTTCCCAAGTACAACGACTTGTTTTCTTTCAAACAAGTTTTAAAGAGAGTACTACAATCACATCGGGTGGCGTCTTCGCTTTACGAGCTTCGGGTTCTATTTACTATTAGCCGCTAGCATGCCTGCCGCGTCTATTTAAAACAAAATAAAATTGAACGTGATGTTAAACAAAAGTACAAGTCATCCATGCTGTGCTTAAAAATTTCAGAAGAAAGAAGTGCGCCGTATTTTTCTGTCCCGTCTTTGTCGAATCCACTGTCAGTAGGACTTACTAACACTACTTTACTTACTTGTGTCTACCAAGTTTTTAACTGCATCCTTTTCATGCTTAACTCCTGGACTGTCTAGCTGTTGCTCGGGCTTCAGATAGTTGAAATGTGCTATGCGTTCCAGAAATCTTTGTATAACTTTCTTCTCTAACATAATTACAAGAATCTGCCGAATTAATAATATATTTATGTCTCATAATATCCTCCAAATAGAGTTTCAGTCACGATACCAGATATTGCGTCCAATAGGAATGGATACTAGTCATTTTCGCATGTACTATCTCAAGTGTGGAGGTCAATGATAGCATATAGCGATAAAACGGCAATACGATGACGTATTGCCGTGTTACCGCAGTGAGATCAGGCGCAAGATCAACAGCTTTCCGTGCAGCCATGGTATAATAAAACATCACCATCTTCCTAACTCCGGGTGTTACTTAGGTTTTTTGACTGACAAACCCAATAACTTCTTAACTTGTAAAAAAGGATATTGAGTTATTGTATGAACCTAGAGCCTCAAAATTTCATATTAGTATATGTTATATGTCTAATTAGACTGTCATAGGTAGTCATAATGGGGGTATTTAGTGTAGCAGTTGTCAATTAAAAAAATAAAAGTAAACATACCGAGTAAACAATGAATTGTAATACCAAAAACACTACGTATATACTTTCAGATGCATCCATGTAAGTGAATGGTGCGGTTGATGAAGATTCTGAAAATAAATGTTATTTCAAGCCCACATAATACATAGACATAGGTCTGTAACTCCCCAAAGCGTAATACTAATGTGGATGGCCATGTCTAAGGAGGCAAACTACGGAGCAGAGAACTGCATAACAATCGGTTCTGCTAGAGATCTCATATTCTACGATAGAAAACATTATGATGTACTTAATACTATGACTTATCTAGTTCTTCTAATTTGGGCAATAGCTACACATAATAACAACTTAACAACACATACAGATAGTGCAACCCACGAAGACGCGCCCCACTATTCCTCCTAACCGTTTATAGTATATATGTGCAAGCTTCCGCCAATGTTTGAGTGTTATCGGTACACACTAATTACCTATGTGTGCACGCGCACACTACAAAGAATATACTAATCCGGAGAGAGTGTCACGGTCAAAGGGAATGACACGCTACTTCAATTTTATAGGTATTTTTTTATTTTTAGGTGTGCATATTTTATGTTATTATTAGTTAATATACGATAATATTACCATTTTTATAATAGGGGGTAATTATAGACATACATGAAATACGTGAAAAAGTTTTATTGAACTTTATTGAGAAATCAAAATCGTAAATCACTCCTTTCAGAAATATTTGATTCAGAGTCTGATGTACTACCGTCATTTATCATAAAACTGAAATCAAGATCACAGTGTCTCATGTATTCGTCTTCTATTTTTCACGTGCTGACAATTAGTATTGAACCAGACATCTTTATTTACTAGATCAAATGCTTCATTTAAAATGGGCATAACTGAAGTGTAATTTTGATTGATATTGCGGCTAGCAACGTCGTTTTTTACAATACCCCAAATGTTTTCGATTGGGTTTAAATCTGGATGATAAGGAGGCAGCCGAAGTACTGTGAATCCATGTTCTTTCAATAATAATTCGTCAACTTTGTACTTACGGAAGTTTTCTTTGTTTTTTAGTATTAGGTCATAAAGTTCAGGTTTTTTGAAGCTTGGTTCGAAATGGATATTTTTTGCATTCAGCCAAGTCTGCATGTCTAATTTGTTGGAGTTGGATGTTGGTATTTTTCTTACTAGTGTTGTGACAAGCTGCAATATCCAAGACTATTACGGCATCATTTGGGAGATTTGGTATTAGTTTCTCCTTTAGCCACTTTGAGTAATTTTCTGTGTTCATATTGTCGTAGTACCTAGTCTCCGGATTTGATCACTGCTCTGTATGTCAACAACGCATTTGGTACAAATACCGCTGCACTTCCGCCATGTACTATAATTATGCGCTCTCCTTTTATTAAATTTTGTTTAATTGCTGTTTTAGAACCTTTTTCGGCACAAGATTTTTTTTGCTCGTGGTTTGTATGAATATATGATTCATTTGTGTACACTATAGGTCTACCTGCATTACGAAAAGACTTTACCTGTTTTAAATATTTACATATTAACATTTGAATATCATGTTTTTCGGTTAGCACCTTTCTGTTATTCTTAGTTCTTCTCCATTTATAACCAAGTTTACGTAACAATGTTCTTAGGGTTGTTAGACATCCATCACTCCACACAATTGTATACGGTCTTTCAAAACAATATTAAGTCGTGATAATGATGGAAGTTGACGAAATTCTATATGATAGTTTTGGATAGTTCTTCGGACTACACCAATATCAAATTCGTCTAAATTAATTTTTGTGGTCTTACCCTTCTCTTCTTCATAGGTGATGTAAAAATATAAGCACTTTTGCCTACTAAATTCGAATGCGACGTACTCGCTTAATTTTCAGACTCAATATCCGCTTATATAATCGGCTCTGTTGTCCGTACTTAGGACTATAGGAACTATCGCATCCGTCTCCATAGTTATATTCGATTCCATAGCAGGTACTGCAGTTTGCTTCATTGTATTAGTATATTCCTTTCTTTCGCGTAGCATTCTAGTCACTGTGCTTTCAGTTATTCGAACAGCCTGTGCGATTCTCCATCGCGCATCAGTGAGTTTTTCTGCGTAATTATTACTTGCTACTGTTTTTAAATAAAATCATAAACACTTGAAATAATTTCTCTTGCCTAAAATTAAAAAACACATTAAATAGTTTTATTTGTTTTTAAAGATGAAATGAAGTCTTCTTATAGTAAAATTTGCTATTTTCAAAATTAAATTACTTTCCTCTGCTTATTTTATGTGTTTTAGTAACTACAAACTTCTAAACAATGTAAATATCATTTACATACCTTGCTTTTAAGTACAATACGCTCAGATTTTCTCGACATTTAAAAAATATATAAAGTATAGCAACTTTATTGACGAGTCTGGATTTTCGCAACATAGGCTGTACTACTTATGCGCATCAAACCGCTGTCGGTTCGCCACTGACGCTCGGTTGACCTCGGGTCAAACTCCCCGCACTCCGCGATCCCCTCAACCAAAAATTGGTGGGGCGCGTCTTCGTGGATTGCACTATCTGTATCAGATTATTATTATTATTGACGCCATCTATATTTATTTTTAGAAACTACCAAGGTAGATAATCTTATTTCTTGAGTCGTAACGCTTGAGACGAGAAGTTCGCTGAATTTCTATAAGATAGAGCCACTAGTAGATGTTTAAAAATAGCAACAGTTGACCTAAAACTCGCGTAATAATAAACATTTCCTGTATCCTAACGGATAGAGGAGTAGCTAATCCAATATCCTTTATGAGGTGGAGGTCAGCTTTATAAACAAAATAGTCAAAAATCCTGATTTCTTAGTCTCCATATTGTTTCTATACCGAGTTTGCAAAGAAGGTCGTATGTAAAATTTTATTAAATCGTTGATGTGGATAACTTTTTGAAAAATTAGGTAGATCTCATACTTGTGTACATAGTGGCAGATGAATCAAATAAAAGGTATTATATATTATGCCAACGCCAAAAAACAATACTGCGCTAAGAGGTAGCAGCACTACCCATCGTCAAAAATATCTACAAACCTTACTATAAAAGCACAAAAGCTTTAAAGTAGTACTATGTTTTTTTATGATTACTTACCACAGCAAGTTTCCGTTGAAAATTGTTCCAAATTGATCACTAAGTTTGGACACAGATCCTTATTCAAATTACAAAACGCGTTCATTCTTGACTGCATTGCCAGGTGCATTATCCCAACACAAAATGAATACAAGGGGCTTAAATACGCGAATATCACTAAAATTCTATACAGTAAAATTAACCAAGTATATTTATGCCAGAGATATGAAAACATATGTAGAAAAATTGGTATCATAATACCTGAAAGGGAAAAAAATAATTAATGGTAGCGAAAGACAAATACCTACCTTGAAAGCCAGTGTGTTTTATTATTGACCACATAATTGCTTAACATCAAAAGGGAATTTAATATCCGTAATAAAACTGTTTAAAATAGTGTCCTGATATAGCCTAATTAACATCAAAGTGAATTGAAATGCGAACCCAGATCGGATTCCTATTTTGACAGTTGATATTACAGTTATTGGCCCTAGAGTAAAATTGTGGCACACAATTATGTTAGAATTCTGATTATTTTTGCCTATAAAATTCACTTGCGCACGAAGAACCAAAACAGCAAATGAAGACGTCAATAACTGACAAAAATATTTAATCAAGGTTTTATTCAAGATGTAAAGTAAGTCTATAAAACTCGCCTCTGCTCTAAATACTATTCTATGAAGAAAATCTCTGTTTCTAATCGTTAGGTATATCGGGATACGGTTTAAAAATACTTCAAATTACTTCTATACGTTTCTAATAGTAATTATGAAATAAAACAGGGATCACGACCGATATGTTGCGATTCCACTAAAATAGACCTATGCAATGATCTTCAATATTTTATTGGTATTCTGCTTGAACACCCTGATTTCAGTTAAAAATATTTTTTATTTCTGTGCAAAATAACATTATCTACTATAGTATCTATTTTCATCAAGACATCGTTATTGTATAAGGTATCTAAAGCCTTTGAAAATTCTGTAGGCCGCCTTGAGGTAACCCCTACAATAAAACGTCATTTTTCAGAAAAACTATCTTAACATAAAAATACCTTGATTTGACATTTGCTTTTGTACAATAAGCAATGAGAAGAACATAAGCGTATGAGGCATCAGTCTGCTACCCAAGTTCAATATAGAGTCTATTGTTATCGATATTAAACAGAACTTCTACGCTGCAAGTTCAAACACATAGCTATGCATAGGCTCTTCGACAGGGAGCATAGTATTATAAATTATAATAATAGTGCATCGAAGCGTTTTAGCGACGCTCCACACATAAATTGTGTGATTTTTAGAAAATAATTTAGCTTAATTAGGATGCTGAAAAATGTTATAGTAATTATGAAGCAAAGTGCAGTCAAGATAGACCTCCATAAAAGATTTTAAAATTGAGACATTTCATCAATATAGGGGTATGTCTCAAGATTATAATAATGTATTGTTATCTTATTTGAACGCAGAGCACTGCATCACAACTTGATCACGTCGTTATTTACTATAAAATACCACTAGATGTCACTGTACAAATGACGTCACTTCCTGAATCGCGGTGTTAATATTCTCCGCAGCTGAATGACATCCCTCGTATCGGCCAGTTGAGTTAAGACTTTAATACACAATATTATTCCTGTAGCAAGCTCTTCCCAGAACTCGTAAAATTACCACACTATATGATCCCTTGAGACATGGCGAAGCATCCTGAGCGTGAGGTGAGCAATGGTAGATCTACACTCAGGCTTCGATGATCATTCGCTCTAGAAACGTGTCACTGTGATTGTCGATTTTATAATAATTTTTATGTAAATTGTAACTGTTTTTCGTCAATGGTCAACGACAACAGGATAAAAAAACTTAAATCGTCAACTGGGTTTTCAATGAACTGACATTCATTACATTCGTATAAAGATAGATGCATATTATGTCAACGTTTTCGATCGCAACTTCGAAAACCGTTTTTAGCTACTAATTGTATAAGAACAAAACTGCGTTCATTATTTTATTAACTTTGTTTTATGAGATGATAATTATTTATACATTATTGTGAGTTGCGACTTGCGTTGCGAAGACGTTGATAGAATTTACGTCGGGGAAAGTGTAAAAATAAATTAAATCTAAATAGTTTAATAATAATTTAATTAGCTTAAAAATTAGTAAAGTTTAATAGTAGTACTTAGTAGTGTAAAAATTTCCAAAATTTTGTAATAAAGTGTCAAATAAACAACGCGATAAAATCCGTATATAGCAGTTTAATTTCAAAGAATTTATTAGGATAATATTTTCAACAGGTTTTTCTATTGAAGAAAAACAGTTAATTCGTTAAAGAATAAAAAGCCGTTACCTAATAAAAACAGTTTATTGATTTAACGCCAACTCGCTAGACATAATCTGTCGAAATTTTCATAATTGTTATATTAGTCAATATGAGACAGGATCAAAAGATGGATTCATTAAATAAATTATGAAAACCATTTAACTAACCGTTTAATACACTTTTAAATAGTTATTTTAAATATAGGTACTTAAAAATCATACATAATATGTTACCTATCTTATATTTATTTGGACTCTTACATAAGTTACTTTTCGCTTTTTACTTTCTTAGAACCAGAGTTAAAGTAGCTCCTTGTGGATTGCATTGCAACTATGTCAGTTGCATTAAAAAGGAATGCATATAATAATGTGCAATGTTGACCCGTTAAATTATAAATAATTTAAATTTACAACAGCGCCATCTATTATCTTCGAGGTATAACAACATCGCGATACAACTGTCGCACAACTTACTCAAGCTCCCACTGGAGTGCGTTATAATAAGTAATGAAATTCTTGATGATGCATTTTGATTTAATATACACTTATAATTATTTTATTAAAAATTGTTTTATACTAGCTACTCACTAAAACATTAGTTTTCCTGGATGAAATGTCCTTTTGACCACATCTCGATCGACAATGGGTCAAGAAGAGAAAGCGAAGTGGGATCCTAACTATGCAGCTAGAATTCCAAACATGGTTTAAATTCCAAATCTTAGGTAAATTTGGGCAACTATTTTATACTTAACAAAATTGTACAAAAATAATTTTGATGTATCACAATTAATTTATAATTTTGCTAATTAAAAAGTCCTTTATTGTACGCGAATCTTATCCACACTTAATCTTTTTTACTGATACCAAGGAATTAGAAGCAAGAGACATTTTGCGATGAGGGCATTTTGCGAAAGGGACATTCTGTGAAAAGAACATTTTACGAAAAAGTTTAAAAATTTCTACAATTCTAGAAATGGAATTATACATAATGAAATTTTAGATAATGAATTCATTATCTATAATATATTTAAAAACCTAATTATTATGATAATCGTAGTAGGTATACAGTAGATGCGACTACGGCTCTTTTTTTTTTTTTTTTTTTTTTTTTTTTTTTTTTTTTTTAACGTGGGGGATTGCTTGATGCATACCCCTCCGCGGGGGCGGGCGGAGGGGTTATGTCGGACTCGCCGGGGTAAAAGAAAGATGTTAAGAAGAAAATGTACCTCCCGGAATACCGACTAACTAACCGACGGAAAACCTACCACGGTGTTCCTCGACAAAACCACTATCGACGGGGCCGCGCGAATCACTTTCGCATGCGGTCGCGACCCCGCCGAGATTTCGGCCCGCCGTATGAAACGGCAGGCCACTACACGAAAGACCTACCCTATTGGCACTTCTATCACTCCCTACTGTCCCCCCTAGAGGGGAGACGGACTCGACATAGAGGCGCGCGTGGGAACACGCACGCCGCCTCCCGGACCTGGTGCTGAACGGATGGCGGGCAGGCCCACAAAGCCCGCCACCCCCAGGTCAAACCTCAGGGTGGCTGGAGGTCGTCTCGCGCCCTCCGGCGCCCGGCTCTGCGGTTGGGGAGAGGGTTCAAACGCTCCCTCTCCCGCTCCGCCGCCTCCTTGATGGAAATAACTTCCTCCAAAAGGAGGCGACGGCGTTCCACGACCTCTCACTCCGGACCATAGACTGAACTACGGCCGGGAGCGAGAGGGCAACCAATTCGACTGCCGCGATCAACTCACGGCGCTGCGATGCCCAGGCGGGGCAAACCGCCAAAGTGTGCAGCGCCGTGTCCTCTACAAAGTCGCGGCAGTCGCCGCAGTGGTGACAACCGGGCGTCTCTTGCCGGCGTATACGACACAGGAACTGGCCAAAACAACCGTGGCCAGTCATTACCTGTGTCAGCCGGAAGGTGAGGGCGCCATGGCGCCTCTCCAGCCACTCCTCAAACACGGGACTTACCGCCACGATCGTGGCGTGCCCATGCGACTACGGCTCTTTTTTTTTTTTTTTTTTTTTTTTTTTTTTTAACGTGGGGGAATGCTTGATGCATACCCCTCCGCGGGGGCGGGCGGAGGGGTTATGTCGGACTCGCCGGGGTAAAAGAAAGATGTTAAGAAGAAAATGTACCTCCCGGGATACCGACTAAACCTACCACGGTGTTCCTCGACAAAACCACTATCGACGGGGCCGCGCGAATCACTTTCGCATGCGGTCGCGACCCCGCCGAGGTTTCGGCCCGCCGTATGAAACGGCAGGCCACTACACAAAAGACCTACCCAAAGGCACTCCTCACAAGTTATCCCTACTGTCCCCCCTAGAGGGGAGACGGACTCGAAACAACAGAGGCGCGCGTGGGAACACGCACGCCGCCTCTCGGACCTGGTGCTGAACGGATGGCGGGCAGGCCCACAAAGCCCGCCACCCCCAGGTCAAACCTCAGGGTGGCTGGAGGTCGTCTCGCGCCCTCCGGCGCCCGGCTCTGCGGTTGGGGAGAGGGTTCAAACGCTCCCTCTCCCGCTCCGCCGCCTCCTTGATAGAAATGACTTCCTCACAGAAGGAGGCGACGGCGTTCCACGACCTCTCACTCCGGACCATAGACTGAACTACGGCCGGGAGCGAGAGGGCAACCAATCCGACTGCCGCGATCAATTCACGGCGCTGCGATGCCCAGGCGGGGCAAACCGCCAAAGTGTGCAGCGCCGTGTCCTCAACAACGTCGCGGCAGTCGCCGCAGTGGTGACAACCGGGCGTCTCTTGCCGGCGTATGCGACACAGGAACTGGCCAAAACAACCGTGGCCAGTCATTACCTGTGTCAGCCGGAAGGTGAGGGCGCCATGGCGCCTCTCCAGCCACTCCTCAAACACGGGACTTACCGCCACGATCGTGGCGTGCCCATGCGACTACGGCTCTACCTTGACCATTTTTATACCTATGTATTTCTGGATTTCTATCTGAATTATTTTCTTGTTTTTTCCTTTTTAGACCCCATTTTTATGTTTTTAAACTTAATTTTTTTTTTTTTTTATTTAACACTTTTTCGTTTATCATTAATTTTCTGTTTATTTTTCAAACAGTACGACCGCATTTTAAATATTTATTTTGAATTAAACAATATAATATATATATATATATATATATATATATATATATATATATATATTTCTATGTGTGATACCTTGCATAGAAATAAAACACAATACACGTTCTTACTTCGTGATGGCGTTGCGACAGAGAGAGAGCCTACAATGTTGTCAGCCACTAAAAATATAAATTGGTGGCAATGTTGCCAACATGCTGCGGCCTCACAATATATTTACCAACCATTCAACAGAAGTACATACAAATTTACTTTTGTTATTTATATTATGCAAGAACAATATTGATCTTAACTCTAATGCTTTTATTTTTAGTTATTAATCTTACTAAAAATAGCTACTCAACATTACAAACAATCAGAGAGAAAGACTCATAATTTAGAAAATCTAAACCAACAGATAAAGTTTTACATCTAATAAGTAGTAGGTATTATTATTTTATATCTAATTGTTTTAACATGGAAACATGCCTCTCTGTTACAATAAATGATAAAATAGAAATTTTATCCCAATGAAAATGAATGAATACAAAACAAAGTGTTATTTTTGTCTTCAAAGAAGGCAAGTTACTTAATCAATAACAAATACACAAAGTATAGTAATTTACTGGACATATTATGGTAAAGTATACAAATAAATCTTTAAACCTTGTATTTGTTAGTCCTACGACAATGTCTTGGGATCAGAAAGGCGGAGGTACAGCACTTTCCACTAACTATCTACACATGTAGATTTAAAATAAACAATAAAATAAGTGCTACACAATTATTTCACAGGCATTACACAAACTTTAAACAAGGAAGTTACAAAGGACTTTCCATTAGAAGTCTTAACTTCTAATGCCCTAACCTTGTTATCCTTACCAGGAAATACTTTTAAAACTCTAGCCATTGGCCATGATAATGGAGGAACGTTATCCTGCCTTAAAATAACTAAAGACCCTACACTAATATTAGGTAAATCATCTCGCCACTTTGGTCGAGCCTACAATACAGATAGATAGTATTTATGCCACACCTTCCAGAAGTCTTGCTTCAACTTAATACATATCTGCCAGAACTTTAATCTATTATCAGGAATCTCTAGTACATTACTTTCAGGATAAGAAGTCAAAGCAGTACCAACTAGGAAATGCCCTGGAGTTAAGTATGAAAAGTCATTGACATCTGATGACATTGGTATTAATGGCCTTGAGTTTAAAACAGCTTCAATTTCACATAAAACCGTACTTAATTGTTCATATGTCAGTAAATAATTACATACAATTCTTTTTAAATGGTACTTTGTACTTTTTACTGCGGCCTCCCAGAGCCCACCAAACCCCGGCGAATATGCGGGAATAAAATTAAATTGAATGCCTTTAGAAGCTGAGAAATCATGTACCTGAGCTTGATGTCTCTGTGAGCTCACTAAGTTATACAATTCACTTAAATGATTATTGGCACCTTTAAATGTGCTAGCATTATCACAGTGAACTTCACTGGGCAACCCTCTTCTAGAAATTAATCTTTTAAAACAAGCTAAAAAGGTATCTGTGGTTAGGTCTGAGGCTAATTCAAGATGAACTGCCTTTGTACTAAAGCAGACAAAAACACAAATGTATCCTTTACCTATAACCGTACTTCTTATACGAGACAGTTTAACATTAAGTGGACCAGCGAAATCCATCCCCACTTTATCAAATGGGCGAGATTGTGTGACTCTGCCAGCAGGCAATGAACCCATCAGCTGCTTAGCAGCAGTGGCCTTCAATTTATAACATATTATACACTTATGAGTTATTTTCTTAATTTGTCTTATACCGCCAACAATCCAATATCTCTCACTTAAACTAGCTAATAACAATCTGGGTCCTGCATGAAGGAGCCTATAATGTTCATTTCTTATAATTAAATGTGTTACATGAGAATCTTTAGGCAAAATAAGAGGATGTTTATGACTGTAAGCAATATTAGCGTTCTGAAGCCTGCCACCTACTCTCAGCAGACCCTGCTTATCCAAGAATGGATTTAAAGAATTTAAATTGCCTTTAATTACCTTATTATTATTTAATGAATGAATCTCTTCACGCAAATTAAGCTTTTGATCATACTTTATAATCGACAGTAGAGCTTGCTCTAACTCTTTGTAAGACAAGAATGTTGACTTGTTTTTATTAGAACATTTTAAATTATTACAGAACCTTAAAATGTAAGCTAGTACGCGGGTCATTTTAGATATATTAGAATATTTATATAAGTAACCAAAAACATCTGATGGCTGTTCGACTAACAAGGATACCGTGGTACTACATAGAGGAGGATCTGCAATTTCCTGTGGTACGTTACTGATGAAGCTATACTCATGATTTTGCAACAACACCGGCGCGTTCCACCATAGCTGACAATCAGACAAACTACTGGGACTGACACCTCGACTGACCAGATCTGCCGGGTTGTCTTGAGTATTGATATAACACCACATAAAATTAGATGTTTGTTGACAGATAACCTTAACCCTATTCGCTATATAGGCCTCAAGCTTTGTAGGATCCCTATTTAACCAAGCAAGCACTATCTTGGAATCAGAGAATAAATATACGCCATCAATATTTAACTTAATTCTTATAGTTTCATAAATTTTGACAATAAGTTTTGATAATAGTAAACAAGCATTTAATTCAAGCCTAGGAATAGTCAGTGGTTTAGCTAAAGGATTAATTCTAGATTTAGAACAAATCAGATACAATGACACCTTACCTGTTTCATATGTAACCCGAAGGTATATGCAGCAGCCATAGGCCACTGAGGTGGATGCATCTGCAAACCCTATTAATTGCACTGACAATGAATTTTTTACATTTATGTTTCTATTTAAATATATGGGTTGCATATTGTTTAACTCATTAACAAATTGTAACCACTCATTCAAAATATCATCTGGTGGAGTCTCATTCCAATCCACTTTTGCTGACCATAATTTTTGTAATATAACTTTGGCTTTAACAACAATAGGAGCAGCATAACCCATTGGGTCATAGAATCTACATATATAACTTAATATAGACTTCTTTGTGATTTTATCTTTAGTATTAAATTGCTCAGGAGATGAGATTTGAAACAAATCACTCCTAAAGTTAACATTTAGACCTAAAGCTTTGTAACAGACATTACTTTGCAATAACTCAACCTCATCAAAATGCTTATCCTGTGATGGCAGGTCTGATAAAACATCAGCATTATTGGATGTCCATTTGTGTGTCTTGAAGCTACCTTTATTTAATAATTGAATTAATTGTGCTTTTGCTTCTATTAAACTATCTAAATCATCTGTTGAAAACAGGAAATCATCAATATAGCAACAATTATTTAAAATAAAACTTGCTAAAGGAAACTCTGCACCAAATCTATTGCAAAGTTCTTTCAAACATCTTGTGGCCAAGTAACTAGAACTTTTTAAACCATAAGTTACTGTATCTAACTGAATACAACCTATTGAATCATCTGGACCATCCCTCCATAGTATATTCTGTAATGAGGTAAAGTCTGAATTCACTCTTATATTTCTAAACATATGTTTAATATCACCAATTAAAGTGTGCATACCTAAACGAAACAATAAAATAATCTCAAATAAATCTCTTTGAACTACAGGTCCATTTAATAATAAATCATTAAGAGAGATACCCTTATCAGTTTTACCTTTTTTTATTATATATATATATATATATATATATATATATATATATATATATATATATATATATATATATATATATATATTTGTAACGTGCTCGCCAAGACCTTTCTTTTGATACTAAACACGTGATGATTATCTCAGTTTATTTTTTTCTAGCTTAGAATCTGAAAATTTATATAGCCTCTGTCACTTGGGATGCTATTACGAATCTATTGACACCTTATTCATTCAAATCGGTTAAGTAGTTTAGGCGCTACGGTGGAACATACAAACATACATAACATTTTTTAATACTGTTTATATAAACATTTATATAAACAGTATTAAAAAAGTGTTGTGTATATTATATAATATGTGTACATTGTGGTGAGAAAATACTACCAAAATCATTACCCTTTCTTTTGGCTTCACCGTACTCGGGTAAAAAGACCTTGTTTGCATACATTTTCTAACACACGGTTTTATAGAGGTGTAACTAGAATTATTATTTCATTCGTTGATTTTTGTAAGTAATTATTAATTACAGACAGCGACAAACCCTCACACTCCCTCGTAAAGGTGAGCGAACGATTATCGAGGGCTGATGGTAAAACTACCAACGCCCGCCTCACGCTTAGGGTGCCGCGTCACGTCTCCTAATAATAGCTTACGGGGACTTTCATAGTGTGACTGTCTTGGGAAGAGCTTACTATAGAAACGATCCTATGAAGAAAGTTATTATCGCAAACAGTCGACGCTCGCCGCGTCATGCGGCTGCGGCGAATCTTAACACCGACATCTAAAAAGTGACGTCATTAGAACAGCGGCATCTAGTGGTATTTTAAAGCAGAAAACCAGCTAGCAAGGGTAGGTCGGTAGGTCGTTTACCCCGTACTATAATCAATAAGGGTCTTTTCGGATGGTCTTTTCTATAGGGGTCCCACTGGCCTATAACAATTATTCAAGATATTCTAGCTGAAGTATTGACATCACGAGTAATTTTCGTTTCGTGTATTAAAGGTGTTTTATGTAAACAAATATTGATTGATGTTAATAGATCATAAATATCACGTAAAATTAATTTTTAAATCCTGATCATACCTACTTCCATGATAAAATAAAAATAAATTTATAATCGGAGGAATTATTAATTAGGTATAATTATGAAAATCAATTTATCTGCATTAATTAATATGAAGTATTTTCTAAAGCGTACATTCAAGTATAATTCTGTACCTTCAGTGAAAAGTGATACATCTTGACTTATATCAGGTTTAATATTTTTACACTATGTTAAACAGTAAAAACTTTGCTATTTTTTGGTCTAATTGATGTCTTTCTAAGGGGAAAATTAAGCAAAATAATTTTGGTGAAAAAGCTTAAACTAAGGTTTTTTTACATTAAGCAATGTGTATTATAATTTTATAATACATTTTGATTAATATCAAAGTAAACTGAACAAATATTTTTATTACTTTAACGTATATTAATACAAATGTAAGTAACTCCTATTACACGGTCTAAATATTTAAACGTAAATTAGTACAAACTGATATAATTACACTTTTATTAATAAATATTTATTAGTAACATATCAGATGCCTTGAAAAACTCTTGACAACAGGTTGGCCACTCACCACACGAAAAGAAGAAGAAGAATATTAGTACTCCTATTCATCTTTGTGAAAACCGGTACAATGATATTTACCTCATAAAAAAAAAAGTAGACTTTATTATGGAAAAAAATGCGTATAATAACGCAACTCTAAATATATTAATTTACATTCTTTTTCAAATTGAATTCATTGTGATATATGATTTTCATGTAATCTGTATCAATACTAACATACTTTTCAATAAATTGTTTGATGATATAAATATATTTAAATCAAAAATCATCAATTTTAATTTAAGTTACATAACCCATAATATAAGTGTAGTGTAATTTATGTATGTAAGTTGTCGACAGCGCGGCAACCAGTGAATCGCAACTTCTTCGCGCAGAGTAAGATGCTTATATCGGCAATTAGAACGAATGAGTGTTGAAAAAGTAAAACTTACGACTGCATTCAAACTGGTGCGTCGTTCATTTTATAGCAAATCGATGCATAAAGTAACTGACTTATATCGTTTTACACAAATTACGTTGCATTTGTTGCGACGATTAATATCTTGTAATATGATTTATTTATTCATAACTTAATTTATTACACTTTTGAGGAGGTATTTTATGTACCATATATATTATTAAACTTTAGTATCTATCGAAGAATAAGAATGCTTCGCGAGGCTATTGAAATCAAAAACAAAATAATAATTAGGATAGTTAGTAGAAGAATAGTTATGATGGTAAGAATGTACTAGCTTGGGATGCAGTCATTCAAATGGTCTAACCCAAGAAGAAGCAAAACACAGCTAGATTTCATGATACTTTGCGCTCGTTATGCGTAAATAGAAACACCAATGACTAAACTATTTTCGGGTACTTTGAATAAACTACACTTCAGAACATGGAAACAACTACCATCTTAGCCACCCCATGAACATGGCTGCTGAAATGCAACCGAAACGTCGGGGAAAGTGTAAACTCAAATATAAATAGTTAATTTATTTACTGAAAATGTAGTTAACTTTAATAGTAAATGTTAAATAGACAACGCGATAAAAGCCGTATAAAGTAGTTTAATTTCAAGTAACGGTATCATTTATTTGATTTCGTATACTAATAATTTAATTACCGTTTATTCTTCAGACAATAATGAAAACTCGCATTATTAAAATTATGAAGCGTTCCGAAAAAAGAACACGAATGTAAAGTGAAGAAATTAAATCGATAAGATTAAAATGATATGAACTGGATAGAAAAATTAATTATTGTTACAGAAGAAGAATATCATAATAAAATAGAAGAAAATAACCATAATAGAGGAAGAGAATCAAGATGAAGAGAAAATGGACAAAATAATAAGCGTGATGAAAGAAGACGATCAGTTTGGGCAGCTAATAAAAAAAGCAAGCGTGATGCAGAAATTAGATTAAGTAGAATGGAAAGTAAGCATGAGAGAGGAAGAGGACCAGAATGGACAGAGGATGGCAGTGAAATTAAGCGCAATAGAAAAAGAGGATCAAGATAAACAAAATATTGAACAAAATGTAAGCATAATAAGCAGTACAGCGTCTGAAACTGAATTACCAAAAAGACCTGATTTATTAGTTTATAGAATATGCTTCTTTATTACGTATATACAAGAAAGAATACTGATTTCATAAGATTCCCATTATGTTTTGAGAAAAGTTTAATTTGGATAGTTTAATTTACTATGGTGGCTATTTATAAACAATAAAATGTTGAAATTAAACTGCTATATATATCGCGTTGTTTATTTGACACTTTATTACAAAATTTTGAAAATTGTTACTCTACTACTACTATTAAACTTTACTAATTTTTAAGCTAATTAAATTATTATTAAACTATTTAGATTTCATTTATTTTTACACTTTCCCCGACGTTTCGGCTGCTTTTCAGCAGCCATGGTCACGGGGAGACTCTCTCTCTCTCTCTCAATAAAATGTTGTTTTATTCCTTAAATGAAAATCTACTAACCAATTCCTTCTATTAACAAAATTCTCACAATGTTATTGAATCTGTACGGAACTTGTATCAATAAACACTTTAGTATTTTCAACATGTAGGTATCTACCAAATTGAGAGCAGCGATAGCTTAGTGGGGAGATCAACAGACTGCAATGCAGAGGGTCTCGGGTTCGAACCCACGTCGCACACCTCTGACTTTCGGAAGTTATATGACTTTTCGAAATTATGTGCGTATTGATTGACAATTATCGCCTGCTCCGTGCCTCGGAGAGCACGTTAAGCCGTCGGTCCCGGCTGCCATGAACATCTATGGTAGTCGTTATTGGAAAAGTCAGTACCCTCTAATATCCTGACACTGGTCTAGCCTTAGGGTATCGTTAGCCTTCGGGTTGCGGAGGTCAGGTGGCAGCCGCTCCGTGTAAAAACTGATATCCAGTCAAATCCGGTTAGACCAGAAAAGCCGACCCCAAGTGACTTGGGAATAATAAAGGCTAAGAGAGAAGAAGAAGTTATCTACCAAATTACACAACAGTTTGTATCATTACTCACATTGTATCTTAAATACGATACAAGTGTATAAAGATTCAAATTCAATTTGGTTCACAAATTTCTGTTTGTAATGTAAATTTGAATTTTTAATATACAAATGTAGTACATTTATTATACACCTTTTTATTTTATTAAGACCTTAAACCTCCAAAAATACGAATCATAGATCTTCTAACATCAAACCAATATACGACGTGTAATTAATTGACACATAAAACGACGTATCATTTTAATCTTATCGATTCATTGTGCATTAATGCATCTTTCTTACATTGAAACATGTTCAAAGATAATGTTTATCACTAAAATTAATCAATTTCTATTTTAGTGAAGTAGAAAAAGAGTAAAACTTTTTTATAATTTCATCGTTAAATATCTCACAATCATGATTTTCAAGTTATATCACTTTTCACTGAACGTACAGAATTATGGAATTATGGAAACGCAAAGAGCACTTCTATCACTATTTTTCCAAATGTGTTCTAAGCTTAGAGTATAGGTATGTACACTCTAAGGTTATAACTACCTATATGTTTTCCTTTTAAAATAAGGGCCCAAGCTGTATTTTCAAATAAGTACCTTAAAACATACATATTATAATACCTAAATGTCGTCTATTATTGAATACATTAATTGTTTCTTTACTATACTAATATTAGTATTATAAAGAGGAAAGATTAAATTTTTGTTTGTTTGCAATGATTTAACTCAAAATCTATACAACATATTTAAAAGTTCTTTCACCATTACATAGGTATATTATCACAGAGTCACACAGACAATATCCTTATTAAAAAAAGTACTGTTACACCTAACCTACTATTAGGTGAGCAAAACCTTGAGCAAAAGCTAGTCTTATATAAAAAACACGCAGTTTTTTTAAAGCTTTGTCGTTGATAATTGTAAACCTATAGTGTTAATTTACCGCCACAAACATACACTATAGAACAGATTAATACGTACCAAATCCCAGCGCCATGATGAAAACTTGGGTGATAGCCACACTTTCATACGAGATAAAGCTCAAAAAGTATAAATGCGCCAGGAACGCCAGTGCAAACAAAATTAGTAACAAGAATACAGAACCTGAAAATTATATAACATTGTATAATTCCATTATCCATGCTCATCTTTAGGTTACACACATTCCCGCACCTGACTAACTCACTAACTCTGCTATATCGTTTGGGTGATTATTTTAAGACCATTTCAAAATGACGAGACCTATTCGAAGGGCTCATTTCCATTTAAATACTAGCTTTTAAACTAGGCAGTATGCATACGTCGTCCATCTGTACATATTCCATATGCGGTAGAAATTTCAGCTTTTCTAACATAACAGATCTGGCGCAATGGGATCACAGTCGTCTTATATTAATTATTTAACATGACAACTCCCGCACTAGAACATTGCCTATAACGCAGGTGACTTTCGAGATTGCTGTAGTGATTGAGTGATTGAGTGATTGAACACTTGGCGCAATAGTCGTAGGAAGGCGATCGCTAGAACCACAATGCCGGTTCTGCAGTCAATATATTACTCGCGCATGTACCTTAATAAGACTTAAGTACCGTATTTTATGATTTTTGTTACAAGTAACAAAAAGAAAGGAACTCCACCTACTCTTCACCAGGAACTTCATAAATGCATAATCAATCGACAATGAATGCATTCTTATATTGATTAATATTATTCGAATATATAATACTCATTCCTGCAATACAGTTTTAAGTAGTGCTGGCATCAGAGGTTTCTAAACAATTTAATATTTTTTTGACAATAAATAAATACATTTAAACAATCGAATGTTTCGAATCGAATGTATTCGAATGTTTTACCATGATTTGCATATCATTAGTCTATAGCATTGCAAATAAAATATAATAATCGTAAAAATTCTTACCCAAAAACTTCACATTATTAAAGGTTGTATCATAATCCAGAAACAAAGCGCTTAAAACCACTGAAACTGGTATCACAGGCAAATATACCAAGAAATGAGCCACAAGCTTAGAACCCCAGTGAACTAATGGGGAACATCCTGCCATGATGTGCGTAGCTCGAGACCCTGACTTCCGTTCTATTATTGAGATAACTATTGATGGAGCTAGATTGATAATGGATACTGGAAAGATTAATGGATAATTGGTTTAGAAATCTGTTTAATTTGAAGTAGCCAGAGAAATCCTTTATGTGAAGAAAGATTATGCACTTTATACAACCAAATAACCTTTTTTTAACAAGGATAAACATTCGAGTATTTATTAGCCCTTCGCCCTGATATGTATAACCTTTTTTTTATTTTTACAATGACTATTTCTCCTGCTCTATATATTAAGCCCTCTCGGATCAAATCAACAAATAGATATTATATTCAGCTTTCCAGTTAAAAAATTTCAATAGCAGCCAGGCGTTAGGAAGTTGGACACCCCTGTGCCGAGGAAAGTTAAGTTGTTGGTCCTGCGCCTGATCTCTCTCCGGTCATGTCGGATTACGGCCCCATCGGATGATGATAGGCAACAGAGGGTGCACTTGTGTTTGCACACACTTGTACACTACAATATCTCCTGTGCAGATGGCCAGTCTGTTAAGATTGGCCGCCGTATCAAAGATTCGGTCTAGCGGACATTGTTTTATTAAGCCTTAGCGCTTCGATTTTCAAAACATACAATTAACGGTCAGAGAAATACTTGTCCCATGTGAGGTTTCACGTACAATATTCAGCGCAACAGCGGCAGAAAGTTCAAGTAAAGAACGTAAAACGTACTCACAAAAAGCAACACAAACGCACCACTTGATACATAAAAACCAACTTTTCGGCTTAATTATTACATTTGGTGATCTCGGTGTCCTATGAGTCTTAGTGATGATTCTCTTATTATTATTAGGTACGTGTAAATTCAAATACATATTGCTGAATATGTTTACACCAATCGGCACTTCATTTGGGTCTGATATCATTAGCCTGGATTTGTTTTCATACATTATAATACCTATAGCAGGATCTGTCGTATCGCTAAAAAGGTTGAGGTCGTTGAAATCTGAAAAATGTAATGATCTTTCGAGTCGAAAAATACAAAGAAGATTTGTTCCGCATTCTATGTAACATATTAATCGCACTGAATATCTACAACAAGAGGGCCACGAAACCGGCGCTACAATAGAATATAATTAGAGTGTTACGGTACATCATAAATTTGTACCTGCAACTTAATTTGCCTTGGTCGTACTAAGCGTATTTGGCTGTACCGTTCGTTTCAAGGCCCTACGGTGAAAATAGATTTATTTATAAGAAACACGGTTGTATATTATCAGAGTGCCTAGTGCGAGCTGTTTGTACGTTAACGCGATCGAAACGTTTACAGCGTTTGGCTTTCTGATTGGTTAAGAGCTTGGAGCGGGCCAATCGGAGCACCGAACGACATAAACGAGTCGGTCGCGTTAAGGTAAAACAAACTGGCACTAGAAATTCTGGTCATATGTGAGTATAGACGAATTAAATGTCTTAAATTTTATAATGTGTTAGCGAAGCAACTCTATTTTGTTCATGGATCGGCAGCACTTAAGTTATCTTAATAGAAGGGCGCGAGCCTATTGGCGTATAATGATTTTAAGTACACTGCCTAAGCCGGAGATTTAATCCAAGACCAGATATCAGTCGAATTTACTACGGCTATGCCGAAGGCAGAAATAAATATTTGCGTGTATTCTCGTTATAAATCATTCCGCGACTGTTCTCTACTTTACTCGACTAACAAAAATAATTACATAGTCTGAAATATCTATTATTTTCAAGGCGTACCTTTTTCAACATCGTTAGAGTAAACAGCTTCTAATCCATCCATGTCTATGACTCCATTTAATCCACTCCGTATAGAAGGTCCCAAATTGTGTAACAGCTTGGGAGCGTTAATGTTCGTTTTAAAGAACATTGCAAACCCGAGATATCGATTAGTAGTCAATGTTATTATGAGCAAACTGATTATCGGAATCAGCACTTGCTGTAAAATAATAAAAACGTTGTAAGAAAATATAAGGCTACTTTGTTTTGGAGAACGGCAGAAATTAATTGGTTATTAGTTCTGTCAAAGCTCTCATGCCCGATAAGATGCGACTTTTAACGCTATTTCTAATAAATATAGTGGTTAATTTTACATACTCTTGCTGAAACCATTGGTTCCAGTTATTGTATGTTTATACATAATAATAATAACAAAATTGCAAATTAGATAACAAATTGAATCAAGATTAAAATAATAAATTGATCAATCAATAAAAAACAGTAAGTATTCATGTCAAATATAAAAAAATATAGTGTATACATGCATTTCAATTATATACGACTAAACTAAACATGAGTTAGATTTAAACAGAAATAGCTCTTGTATTCACCAAGTTAAAATGGACGGGGCATATAGCCCGAAGGGCGAAGGACTTATAGGGGAAGAAAGATTCTGGGAGGTGAATATGAATAGAAAGACGGAAAGTAGGGCGGATGCGTGATGTTTGCGTGACGTTCATGTGAGGTTTACGAGACATTTACATTATTAGGGACCCATACCTGCTCTACCAATGAAATATTTAGAACTCATAATTAATATTATTTTATAGCACATATTATATCCTCGATGCAGGCTTATTTTTTGGGCTTTAGTTACCTTGTCAGGATAGCAGGTGGACAGAAGAGATAGTTTTACATACCTTCTTGTTAAGACTCGTTATTCATCAACTTCTTTGGTTTCCTGAATTGATAGTCCATCTAAAAGCTATATTAGCTGTGTGATAATAATGTTCACTTACCAAAATTATAAACTGGTATTTCTTCATCCACAAATAATGGTAATCTCTCTTTATTAGTACTTTGAACTGTTGTAATATTAACGGCCAACCTTTTAACCGTTCTGGGTCTAATACTGTAATTTAAAAATAATATATTGCGTATTTTTTCTGAAGCTTAAATGGTGCGATATACTTAGACTAGCATATATACCAAACGGGTTGGCATAAGTGTTACAACCATCGCTAAAGCCTGCAATACATGTTGGCCAAGCGTAGAGCGAAGGCAAACTGATACAAGGCAAGTACTACCGTTTACACGTTCGGCAAGTTTGAAGAAAACCAATGCAAACGGCCAATGTAGATAAGTTTTGTGGAGTTGTCCACACGTTGGGCGCTGTCAGAGCATTGAAACAATATGAACGTTGTAAAAGTTATTGCAGCTGCTGGTATTTATTTAATTAGGGCACTCTAACGACTTATTCACGATTAATGAGCGCATATAATTAATATATCAGTACCATAGTAGACTTGTAAAATTAATTCCTACATTTTGTACGCATAACGGCAATGTTCGCTAAGTACGAAATGGCAGCCGGACCAACATGTGGACGCTATTGGCCGAGCGCAGGCCAACGCCTTTGATTTGTGTAGAAAAACCGACACCGCTCCGAAGTGATACGAGTGGTCGCGAGCGACTGCAAGTTGTTATAAGCTACGCCAATTGAGCTCTATACACGTTGGCACTTGCCTTCACTTGGCCAGCTAGGCGAGTGATACCAAGCACTGGCAAGGCAAAGCAAATACATCGTCTATATGTTGGCATTGGCTGTCAGTCGGCAACGTTGGGCCAATGTGTATTGCCGGCTTAAAGCAGTTTCAGTTCCATCAACCCACCATTCAAGGCAGCGAGGTGGCACACCGTAGTAGGTTTAGTTATTAAGACCCGAGACGTTCCATTTTTCACCGGATAAGCTCAAAATACCCTCTTTGCTACCCTTTTCCAGCAGAAAGAGACGCGTGTGTTACACCTAAATTTCGTGAGTTAGGTTTTAAGAACATTTTAACACAGATCCGGTGATCATGGCTACTGAACCACAACCGAAACATCATGTGAGTAGGTTGCAAAAGGTTCGCTCCCTTTTACGTCAGATCTAACACCGTTATGCATGCCCTTTCAATGCCAGTTTCATTTCTTTTAATTTGTGTATCATATTATCTGTGTCTGTGTGTAAAGGACAATAAACAATTTGGCCTATGAATCAACACACATTCCACCTAAACAATAATTTGTGTTTTATTTTATGACTTAAAAATTAATCATTACAATCTCACGGCCACTTTCGAATCTTATTTTCGTATTAAAAAGTATTTTCGCGATTTCAAATACATCGGCATCCATTGTTTACATCTGAGACACGCAGTGTTGCCATGCCTACAGTTTTGCAATATGTATACGGTTTAATCCGAGAATTTTTCCAATTTAGCTTGTCTGTAATTTTTCTCACGTAGTTAATACGAAGTCTCCCCGTGACCATGGCTGCTGAAAAGCAACCGAAACGTCGGGGAAAGTGTAAAAATAAATTAAATCTAAATAGTTTAATAATAATTTAATTGGCTTAAAAATTAGTAAAGTTTAATAGTAGTAGTAGTGTAACAATTTTCAAAATTTTGTAATAAAGTGTCAAATAAACAACGCGATAAAATCCGTATATAGCAGTTTAATTTCAACGAATGCTATTCTAGAAATTATTGAACTTCATCATAAATATGACCAATTTCTTAAAAAGTCCATAATAAATTCCACTGTGTCGGTATTATACGTTTTTCTGTAGTGCAAGCATGGCAACACATTTTTGTTTGTTTTTTTTTGTGGGGGAATGCATTGACGCATATCCCTTTTGCGGGGGCGGGTTGAGGGGTTATGTCGGACTCACCGGGGTAAAAAAGAAAGATGGAATAAGGATTATAATAATGGACCTCCCGGATTATTCAGAAGCAATATTCAGAAGTGTCCGTGACTTATATTCACTTTTAATTGAATGTGGTCATCCTTAATCACATATTTATAATTTTTTTGTGGCTGTTGGTTCTTAGGTTAATAATGTATGGCAGCTGAACAATGGCCTTTGATATTATTCTGTTTTTTTTAGTATCTTTGATAATAGATTACTGGTTTATATCCGTGCGCCGCTAAAAGGCCCAGTTGAAAACTAGCGTCAGGCATTCATTAGACACATGCTGAACTAGGCCCTATTTTGACACTGCTATGAGACATTCACTTTATACGTTTTTTGGATTTCTATTTATTTTTTTGTACTGTCATTTCAAGTAAAGTCACCCGTACATCGTGGTGTCAGCATTACGCCGACACCATTTGTTTTCTTTATACATAACTATATAAAATCAATTAGTACCTAACAAGCATCGTACTACCTAACCTAGCAAGTGTGTCATTGACCGTAACACATATGATTTCATATAGCAATAATATAGTACTAGATAATATTATATTTTAACATTACTTTGGTAGAGATAATAAAAGTTATAACAAGTTAACTTATCTCTATCATTTCATCATCCTTGGTGTATGGACCATTTATCATATTTGTCCATACAATACTGTATACCTTTTAGAGTTCGAAGAAACTTTTATACAACAGTTTTGTCCGTCCGTCCGTCTGTTATACAACTTTCAACTCAAGAACCGTAAGAGCTAGACACTCGCGGTCAACGAAATGACTATGACCTTTGACCTCAAGGTCACGTGACCTTTGCATATTTCTTGAACCATTTTTTCGAACTCTAAGATTTACGTCAACTCATTGACGCTTCTCACTTGTTTATTTTATACTTGTTATTATGTGTTTCATTAAGACTGCGCCGAGCGAAATGTGCCAAACCAGGCGGTCACAGTTAGGTGAATAAAATCAACACTTTTTGTTTAATACAAATATAAAATATACATTTACCATAACAATGAATGTGTTTACAATTACTCCGTGTAAAAAACTTAACATAAATAATATTTACTCTACAAAATTACGTAAATTTGCACGAAAAATGCAAAAACGTAAGCTCGTGTTACGTGATTTTTAGATTATAACAGTAGAAATCTATCCAATTTTACAGCTTAAACGAAACATAGATAGTTATATTACAATTTGTCCGTCCCAAATATTTAAGTTATTAGTTGTCAATAAAGATACATATTTATCAAAAAAGCACTTCAAATCCCCCATACAATTTTACTATGGCGGCTGCGCGCCGATTTGATTATGCGCCGCCCGAGCTCTGTCATTATCTGTCTTACGCTCGGCGCAGTCTTAAGCATGTCGCACTCTTAATAAAACAGTGACTTAACTCGAAATTTGAAAGTAAGGCAATTTGAACTCTAATTGTATATGTTAAATTCTAATATTATATTTGTGTTAAATCTTTGCAATAGAGTTCAAATTTGTTTAATCCAAAATTCTGAGATAAGTCTCTGTTTTGTTTGTGAAATAAACTACGTGTCTTTCTTTATTTCTTTGTTACTAGCGAAATGAGAGTGTAATACATGTCTGCCTATTGCTTGAGGAATATATGCGTGACACTATGTATGCATTTATTTATAAACGAAACTCAGTACTAACCACGTTGTGTTGTCGGAAAATCAATGTTGTCGTTATCCATTTCGTCAATAAACCTGTCAATTAAATTATACATTACTATATTTTGACCGCTACTTCGCTCGCATAAATGTAGGTTAACTTAGAAAAGCAACAGTACTTTTCTACAAAAAAAAGTAAAAGTACTTTTGCTGTATCTCCTTTTCTGTACCCCTGACAACGTGTATGCGAAATTTCGTGATTATCGGTCGAGTTGTTAAAGCGTGAAAGCATACAAACAAACAAACTCACATTCTTATGATATTAGTTAGGATTTCTGTTAAAATAACTAGTATCAGGTATGATAATTATGCAGTGAAACTATCACTGCAAGTGAGCAGCGATAGCTCAGTGGGGAGACCAACAGACTGCAATGCAGAGGGTCTCGCGTTCGAACCCACGTCGCGCACCTCTGACTTTCGGAAGTTATTTGACTTTTCGAAATTATGTGCGTATTGATTGAAAATTATCGCCTGCTCCGTGCCTCGGAGAGCACGTTAAGCCGTCGGTCTCGGCTGCCATGAACATCTATGGCAGTCGTTATTGGGAGAGTGTCGACACAAAAGATCCCACTGGGTCGAAGTGTCGCCGGTCTGCAATGACTGGCCTCCACATGAGAGACGAATAAGAATCACTGCAAGCACTGCGATGCTCTAGAATTCGTTATTCTTTAACAAGTTCTGTTGCTCGCGGCTTTGTTCGCGTAAATACTAGTACCACGGGTACTCAAACTAGGATATTTTTTTCCTATGTCTTAATCTAAAACATGGTCTATCTGTACGCCAAGTTTCATCCAAATTTGTTTAACAATTCACATGTGCTATTTTTTATTATTATTTATTTAAATAAAAACGCAAATATCGAAATCGAATGCGGGATTCGGTTTCAAGACCGAGTCGCGGAGGACTTTAGAAATATGCAATTAAGAGATACAAAGTACACCTATGTAGATCAAACATTATGAGTAGTAGAGCCTCGCTGATTTCAGCATGAATGGGCCGGCTCGACCGGGGACGGACTACCCTCTCACAGAATATCGACGTGAAATACCAGTATTGCTACTGTTGTGTTTCGTTCGGTGAGTGAGAGTGCCGGAGGCCCAATCACCCTCATTCCCCCTTCCCGCTACTCCTCCTTCCCACTTCCTTTCCTAAAGGATAGGCAACGCGCAAGTGATGCCTCTGGTATTGCAGGCGTCCATAGGCTACGGTTACCACTTACCATCAGGTGGGCCGTATGCTAGTTTGCCAACTTAGTTTATAAAAAAAATTAAAATAAAACAAATATTTGTCCCGTCTGGGATTCGAATACATAACGCTCGACATGGCACCCAGGAAGACCACTACTCGTCCGCTACGCCATCCGTGCAGAAAAAGTTAGGCAAGTGATTACATCGATACCTACTATATATAACACTGGAAACAAATGTACATAATTGAAATTAAAAAGCTTTATATAAATTTTATCGCGTTATTTATTTTTTATAAATTGCTAGGAAATCTTGCTTTTAAGAAGCAATGTTCACGGGGAGACGTCTCCTCGTGAAAATGGCTTCTGAAAAGCAAGATAAGTTTTAGTTTACTTAGAAGTAAACAGTTACTAGTAAAAGTATTTGAAATAGTAATTTAAAGCTTCAAAATGATGTACTTAATAAGAGGTTTTATAAAAAATAAACAACGCGATAAAATCCGTATATACTACATAGTAATTAATTTAAATGTATAACATTCGCGTAAATATAAGACCATAAAATGTACATAATATTTTGTTTCAATTCTTACTTTAAATATATGTCTTCCATTATCAATCCGACATCAATTGCAGTGATGGTCAAATTTTGGCTTCTATCTTCTAAAGTATCGAACAGTTTTGGGAAGAGATCGTGCTCTGTGATAGGCAATATAAAAGATACAGTATGCCTATCATACTGATTGCATTTAATATTCGGTATTGTTGTGTCGATCAGTTCAAACAACTCTCCCATGAACACATCTTTTTTCAATGTTATTGTAAGATTGAAACCGCCACCTAGAATAGATATATATAGTGTAAACTAGTGACTGACGATTTTCGATAAAAATCGAATAATTCGAATTTAGGAAATATTCGATTGCGTGAAAGTTTGATATCGATTTTATTTGCAGCCTAGTAAGCAGCAGCGATGCAGCGATAGCCTAGTGGGAAACCGTTGGACTGCCATGTTAGTAGTTTCGAGTTCAATCCCAAGGCGCGATCTCTGACTTTTCGAAGTTATGTGCGAATTAAATATTTAAATATCGCTGCCTTTAAGGGTGAAGGAATAACATCGTGAAACCTGCATGTTTAAGAGGTCTCCATAATGTTCTCGAAGATATGTGAGGTCTGCCAACTCACACTGAGCCAGCGTGGTGGCCTAACCCTTGTCACAAAGAGAGAGGCCTGTGCCCAGCAGTGAGACGGTTTAATATGGGCTGATTTTATTATTTTTTAATTACGTAGTATCTTTACAAAAACATGAATCACAGTATTTAGATAAGCATGAAGCATAAGGTCTTTGGCATGTAAATATAAGAACGATGATCTACAAAGAAGATTAACACTGTTGTTTGAGGCCATATGATATATGGAGCACGTCCGTACGAACACGGCCCTATAACAATCGTGCCATCATCAAATCAAGTTTCGAATTTTCGATTGATCAAGTTTCGATTGTTCGATTGTGATTCGAATTGTACTTTGTGATAAAGAATCGACCAAGATTTGGAAGCAGGGTCATATAATTTTCGAATATTTTAATGAAAATGAATATATATTCTTTTCTATCTTTTAGAGTTATTAAAAAAGTTGACACGCTATGTGCGTGCACGATATTTTACTAATTATACTCGTCGCCGTTTCGCCAACGACTGTGAATTCGATCCCATAGTCCACCAATCTGACTTAATGCGGGTTAGCTGACTTCACTCAACCTCGAGAACATAATAGAAAACTCTTAGATATACAGGTTTCCTTACAATGTTCTATCAATCTCTATTATCTTGGTAAAGTTAAAGATACATCAGGAAATTCTCAGAAGCAACAAATAGTCTGGAACTGTGGCCCCTATGACGTGATACCGTTACACCTGGTGAAAACTATTTTTTTTCCAAGTCAACGTCAAAAATCATTTATTGATTAAGGTCACAAAGTAACACTTATGAACGTCTAATGGGTTAGTTATGTTAGTTGCTACATTTAGGCTAGAGGCTGAGCCTATGAAAAGATACCTGCCTACATCAAATTATAATTTCAGTACTTTACAACTCATTTATGTACCAGGTGTTGCTGTCATTATAATTGACTCTCCATATAAAACTAAATTCTAAAATAAATGATTTTAATAAAATTAAAAAGAATAACACTTGCCTATAGCTTCTTTTAAGAAGGCAGGGCTGCCATAACAGCGTAAATGGCCCTTACTCAAAATGGCAATCCTATCACCTAACGCTTCTGCCTCCTCTAAGTACGAAGTTGTCATTATTATAGTCTTTTCACCTCGTAAGTCCTAAAATACAAAAAAATCAAAAACAATCTGCAAATAATTTATATTATAATACACTTCATCTTTATATATAAATTTCGTTTTGTTTAGTGTATAAGATATGTACAACTTTACCTTCCGACATAAATGTTTAGTCAACATTTTGGTGCATAATATACACACAGCAACACATCAACCTAGACTGTTTGGACTTTGAACTATTAGAAGTTGAACGCTGCGGATCGTGCGAGAGAGCGCGTTATATTTTTATTATTTTGTCCCATTCACGCTGAACGATACGTATTCGTATATGTATCTGATACTGAGCAAGTTTAGCTCGACGCGAATATTATAATATTTTACAAGTTTGGTTTTCGATTTGCGATAGCTTCCGAGCGTTAATACATCCGTCACCTATTATCCACGCCTGAGTTTGCGGGTACAATTCCCACACAAGTCAAACATTTGTGTGCATGGACATGGATGATTGTCTTGGTCTGGGTGTTTCTATGTATCATATATTTATTTTATTTATTTCTAATAGTTAGATAGATTATTAGAATCTATAATTAAAGGTTTTTACCATAATGCGATAGTATAGCAACATAACTAAAATATAACATTTAAAAACATTAATAAAATATCTCAAATCTATTAACAATAACTTAAATCCAGTACGTAGCCTTAAATTCGCTCAATGAACATGAAAATAGATCGATACGATCTGATACTGTATTGAGCGCACGCAGTGCCCGCGTCAACGCAGTAAGTGATTAGTGGCCGACTAGAGGACTGAAGACTAGTCTTATCTGGGACAAAAAATCTGTAATATAATGTATGTGCAAATACCTGAGAAAATGTAGATTGATAGTCTACGCTGACAATAATTTTAAGGCGCCATAACTTATTTTTTTATTGCGGCCTAATTTTAATTTAATTTAATTATTGTTTCTTGTAATTGATTAATTTTTCTATAACTTTAATTGGAATTTATATTAAATATTCTATTTTGTATTTTAATGTATAATAATTGTATTATCAGAACCGATTCTTTTTGTTTTTTTAATAAAAGCAGTTGAACGAAGGCTTGGCGCTCCTAAACGGGTTGAGAGCCTTCTGCGCTCACCCACAGTCCGCGTAAAGATGCCAACAACTAACACACACAAAAAAAAATTGGCGCCCATTTTCCAGTTGACGTTCGAGCAGTGAGGTCGTTGGTGCACACGTGTGCTAATTTAATTTAAATTATCGCAAATAGAAAAGTGAACCTATGTAAAGAAATTTCGAGTGGTTCCCGTAATGGTAATGTGACCGCAGCTGTAGTTCAGGGCATTCCGATGGATGTCTTGATGATAGATAGTGGTGCGATAAATATCTCATTGATTTCTTCAGATGCAGTCAAGTTATTTTCTTGCCCTCGTATATTCACTCAGTGAGGTGTGTCCGTGACACAGAAATTATTTCTAGAGAATACGTTCCGCTAACTATTGAGCTTGAGAATATTTCCCTTGAAGTTGATTTAGTCATTGTACCTGCCTCTTGTATGAACAGTCCGATTATAGTAGGCACGGACGTATTAAATAGAGATGGCATTGTTTACTTCAGAACTAAGGACCGACAGTATTTGACACGTTCCTCTAACAAGGTTGCTAATATTAACGTAGTCCATAGAGATAAATCTAGTGATGTAAACACGCCCCTTCAGGGCGATGATCTAATTGCTCTTATGTCATTACCGATTTTTTCGGCATTTTTAATATCTGGTACAGCCACTACCACAGTTAAAACTGGCCAGAAATCACACACATAAATCTTACTAGTGACATACCGATAGTATATTACCCATACCGCCTATCATACCAAGAAAAATAAATAGTTAGGGAAATTGCTAAAGATTTGTTAGAGAAGGGTATAGTCAGGGAGTCCGAGTTTCAAGTACGGTGAAACAGGTCCGCCAATTTTTAGGACTAGCGAGTTAACTTCGCCGATATATCAAGGGTTATGCATTAAAGACTGCAAGTATATCACGTTTAATGAAAAAACACGTGCCATTTGAATGGGGACCTGAACAGGAATCCGCACGTCAGTATTTGTTAGAAAAGCTGACTAGTGAGCCTATACCTACTCGCAATCTTTGACCCAACATTGCCTACTAAAATCCACACGGATGCGAGTAGCATGGGGTATGGGGCTGTTCTATTACAGACTCATAATGACAGTAAGAAGCGAGTGGTTGCCTACTTCAGCAAAACGACTCAAGGGGCTGAGTGTAGGTACAACTCATACGAACTGGAGATGATAGCGGTCGCCAGAGCGTTACAGCTGGTGAATTTACCTGCAGGGTTATAACTTCATAATTGAATATAGAAAGGGGATATTAATGCCCTATGCGGACTATCTTAGCAGGAATCCACCAGCGACACGAGTGAATCGTATTGACCGACCCCGAAATTGGGCACAAATCGCACAAAGTGCAGATAGTGAAACCCAAGATTTGATTCAGAAACTTGGAAAAGAAGAATGCCCTTGGCATTAAGACCGCAAATGAATTGTTTTAAAATAAATGAATCAAATATATTCTGTTTGCTCAACTGCAATATTGAATTATGGGTACAATAATAGCGCGATAAGATATAATTGTAGCAGTGTCTATGTCATTTCTAACTCTTTCGCTGCATTAAATCATATGATTCGATTACGTAATTAATTGATTTACAATTGCCGCTACAATTGGACATCACTAAAATGTCTTTGGTCATGTCAATGAACCGTTTGTATACTATTTTATTTTATTGGATTGGGATAGACTGTAGTTTTAAGGAACTGTATTGTCTGTAATGTTGTATACATATTATACTGTTGGCGTGTTATTAATAAATAAATAAATACACACTTAAAGTCCCAATTCTGAATATCGTGCCTCGATAGTTCAACGGTAGTAAATGTGACTGCTGTAAGTCTTGTGCAATTCTGATTCCCAGATTAGATTCCTAAATTTACTAATCTAGGAATCTAATCTGGGAATCAAATGATAATGATAGCAAAAGGTTGCCACATTGCCAGACCACATTATTATAATGCAATTTAATTTCCTTTTTTTGTATGTAGGTATACATTTATTCTAAACATTGCATAAGTAAAAATCATGTCATTTCAAAATACAAATTATTTTTCACTTTTTTGTACTTTTTTGAGTAGAAGATTGCCGCGACATCGCGCCCGTCTGATCGGAACCACGGCCATTATCGAACCTGACACCACGTGATCGGCTGCAAACTTAAGCGCAAACTAGCGCTATGCGACCAGCAAGACCATCGAAATAAAGATCTGGATTATCATGTACAGCAATTGCATTCACTACCGCTGCAAGACCTAGATTTTAACGAAATTAAATTTAATAATTTGCACAGCAGCAAAAACAGGCGTTTGCCAAATGCATAAAATTATAAAGTGATTTAAAAAATATATTAGTGTGCCTTTTTAATGCGACAAGTCAACATTAAATAAAAAATGCCAACAGCCATAATTTTATAAGTTCCTCAAAAATATTAGTTATAATTTTTTAATGCCACAGATCAACTTGTTATGATTATTATGAACTAACTTACCATAATGAGGTCCCAAAGTCGATGTCTCGCTTCATAATCCATGCCAGACGTTGGTTCATCAAGGATTAGCACGTCGGAATTGGTCACTAAAGCACACGCGATCTGATACCCAAAACGTTAAAGTATAAATTACTTTGGTCAAGCGCGAAAGAGCCTGGGGAGCTACACAGGGGTAACCTTAGCACAGACTCCAAGTCTGCGACAAAGGTGTATGTCCGTGATTTTTTATTGTAAGAGCACAATGTTTTTGTAATACCTACCTTTGTGAAGAAATAAATAAATAACTATAACTCAAAAGAGCTCGATTCGTTCTTGAGAAAAATTAAGATTTCTCCCTAATTTTACAAAAACGTATAATTACAGAATGGTCTATGCCGGTTATAATTACGTGTTTACCGTACTAACATTACCATGGCAATTTAAATGGGTGACAGGGGCACACCAAGCTAATGTGTGTCGCTCTCTATAATAATGAAATACACAAATCTCCATGTAAATCAATACAAGCCGTGGTATGTTTTAGTTTATATAATATATTACGTTACGTTAGTTTTTTAATAAATTTATAGGCTGAAGTCATTGGTCCTGAGGGCTGACCATGTGGCTTAACACCTTTTGTGTTTTTTGTTGTCTATCCTTTCTATTACGATACTAAACCATTCGATTATAATTTGTTTGTAATGTTAATCGGTAATCGATATCGTGCTGTGTTGATTGAAATGGTCTCTTCACTATTGCGGTTCAACGATCATCTGTCAAATGGGACTTCGTATTTGAAACGGTTCATAACCCGCCTCACACTGAGATGAGGTCCGTGCCCAGCAGTGGGACAGTTTAATACAGGGATGATATTATATGACTATACATATAATAAAATTGTAACTGGTCAATGTCTGACAAAAAAGAAGTTATTTAAGAATATTGATGTGAGGGGGTCTTTGTAACAACTATAGAAGCCAAAACAATTATTTTAGAATGTTTGTCTTTCTGTTGCACGAAATTGAATAGAGTTTTCACAGTTATATTGCTGAAGGTCTAATTTAAAATCTGTTGCATGTTTAATATTGATACGCGCCAAGAAGTTGAGTATTAACGAGATGGGTGTAAAAACCCAGGATTCAACATCTTCGTCTTCATGTGACTTTTTTTTTCATCAGCTTTTTCTAATGTTCCTCTGCTGGGCAAAAGCCTCTCTCTTGAACTTCCAAATCACTCTGTTGGTGGATATACCCTGACCTTATGACCTTGTGTCCCCTATATCTCAGGGGTCTTTTGACCCACACGGCCCATATTCAAACTCGACCAAGGTATGACCCCAAGGTGTCTGTACACCAAGTTACAAGTCAATCTGTCAATCAGTGGTTCCGGAGCTATGCCTGTCACTAAAAGACAGACACACAGACACACAAAGTGTTTTCATTAACCTCTTCGAAGAAGACTCAGATGTTTATAATAAGGGTTAAGATTGTGCATAACCTATTTATCAATCAATACCTATAAAAAAATGCTTAGCAATGTTATAAAATTACACGCCGCAGTCGCAATGGGTTCAACACACTATAAGACGCATAAACGGACCAATTGCTTTACCTCAAAACATTTTAATATTCTACTTTCAATTTAAACTAGTTTTTGCCCGCGGTTTCACTCACATTAAAGTAGGTTAAGTAAGGTTATATTAGTAACAAAACCTTTTTTAAATGAAATATGTCCTATGTTACTCGGTGATAATATAGCTTTCTAATGGTGAAAGAATTTTTAAGTCGGTTTAGTAGTTTTTGATTTAAATCCTTACAAACAAATAAACAAACAAAACATCAAATCTTTCCTATGAGTGTAAATGAAAGAGGTAATAAATAAAGATATGGATAGTCTAGGTTGCCAGTATACCTACACGTCTGGGGGATGGCCTTGGTGAGCAAGGCCTTCCCTCCACAGGTGCTGAGGCCCGGTCGCCATCAGCCGGGCCAACCGCCGGGGCGGGATGGTGATTGCTAACGCGACCCATCCCGCCCCACTCCGTCGGCGGAGGGACTGCTCACCCCAGGTTTTTAGTGTGTATACCGACCCCCTTCAGGGGCGGAGAGTCTTACATAACCACCCTCCCCCCCGGGGGAGGGGGGTTTCCATAAAGGATTTTCCAGGGTCAAAAAATAAAAAAAAAAAAGCTTGCCAGTATACCTGTAAACATCTGAGTAATCCTTTAGACAGTTCAGTGTGGTAAAAATGCGCTTTATCAGTCATATTCAGTTGTGACATCACTTCTTCGGCTTTCTTGCTAGTTCCTCTTTTCGTCAGCTAAAATTCGATAAATGGAGATAATCCGATCATTATCCATTTAACAGCCGTTAGGCAGTTGTCCCACGGGCTTTGGCTGTTTTTATTAAAAAAATAATATCACTTCAGTCGCTCGCTGAACCCGATGAGCGAGAAGTGAACTAAGCTCCAGCTCAATTCTGATTGCACGGATGGCATAATGGTTTAAGTGGTAGGCTCGCTACTGCCGCCGCGTCAAGTGTTGTGGGTTCGATCCCCGCAAGGGACAAAAATGTGTGTGATCCACAAATGGTTGTTCCGTGTCAGGGTGTTCTTTGTGACTGTTGTTTGTATGTATGTATGTAGTAAAGTCCCTCACAACACAGGAATTATTCCTATTGCGGGAATAGATTAAAACAACTTCGCTTCTCGCTAATCGTTACCGATATTATGTAACTTTAAATTCGAACAATCAACTATCTATTGAAATTAAACTACTATATACGGATTTTATCGCGTTATTTATTTTACACTTTATTATTTATCTTTATTTGTAATAAAGTGTAAAATAAATAACGCGATAAAAGCCGTATATAGTAGTTTAATTTCAATGAATAACATTCGCGTAAACAGAAGACAATATTATGTAACTCAAGCGAAGCGAAGCGGACAATCCGTTTTAATCACAACATTCAACTTCATACAAGTAATTCCACTAACAAATGCTGAAGCGAAAATTACTGAACAAATTAATTCGGCAAAAGATATAAAATGGTGATACTCTATTTTAGTAGTGATCTACATTTTAGTGTGTTGGAGTCCATTCCACTTGGCTCAAGGACAAAAAACCCACATATATCATATCATGGCCATGGCCATTAACCTTTTGACAGCTACAGTCATGTATATATTACAAAGGCCCAATCACCCATTTCCCCCCTTCCCGCTCCTCTTCCTTTCCACTTCCTTTTTCACCTAAAGGGTCGGCAACGCGCAAGTGATACCTCTGGTGTTGCAGGCGTCTATAGGCTACGGTGGCCACTTACTATCAGGTAGGACGTACGCTTGTTTGCCAACTTAGTGGTATAAAAAAAATAAGCGAAATGTGTCCAGCACGCCATAGTCACGACTACATGAAAATGAAAGGATGAAATCCTAGCTTGGCGCTGAGAGCATGCTTTTGCTTTTTTGACGTAACGGTCTAAGGGTTAAAAGCCCACGTAATAAGGGCTAAACCTATTACCATCAACTGGGCTTGTGCCTCGAATAATACATTACCGAACACAAGACCTTATGCAGTGCAAAGACTAGAACGTCTACAACATAATCTTAAAAATAATAATAATACTTATTGTTCTTTCTACTGCTGGAGTCATACCCAAACAAACTACACCAATCACTCAAAACTTTAAAACTGCCACCTACACACCTACACACCTACACACGACCTACTGCGTGTTACAAAAAGCAGTCATACTAAACACTTGCAGAATAGTAAGGAAGTTTCTACAATGTGTATCAGACAACACTGTAACACACACAGCCACTCTGTTCACAACTCAATCACAACCTATTGCCGATGTACACTTGGCTTAGGCCCGCACCATCAAACCATCAAGGAATCGGGTAGCGGTCGCATCCTTCTGCGAGGACGTCATCTCGCGGAAAGAGGCGGCGGGGCGGATCCGTAAGAAAGTATCCTTGCGGATCCGAGGCGCCGCCGCGCCGCCGGCGAACCGGGCAGCGCTGGCGCGCGTACGCGCGCCTTATGCCGCCATAGTGAAGGCCGCGGGCGGGAGAACGGGGATCTCCCGCCCGCCAGCCATTGAGTCGGAGCGATGCCCGCCACCCATTGAGTCGGAGCGACGCGCTCTGTTGTGCCAGGGCGTCGCCCAGAAGTCTTAGTCCTAATTTATTCTTGGACACTGCTGGGTGGGTCGCTGATGCAGTCCCGATTCCAGTGACCCATCCACTACACAAAGCAGCGAGTTGGCACACCGTGGGATTTTGGTCTGTACGCCTGAAGTACGGCAGAGCCGGACTTAACCCTCTCGCCGCCCCTTATGGTGAGAGGGTATGCATAAGGTGCGTTTACCCACGAAAAATGAACCAAAGTAAAAAAAGTCATACCTTTTCAAATAATACGATGTTTTCTTTAACAGTTAGACGCTTATGTATTATATTCTCTTGAGGACATAGTGCCACAATGTCCAACACATCTTGTATTCTTTGTACATTGTCCAAACCGTTTACATACACTGAACCACTCGTCGCAGCATATAATCCTGGAATTATTTATATAAATAACTAGATGTGCCCACAGTTTCAACCGCGTTTATAGTTACTGCGCCGCCTCCGTGGGTCGTAGCGTGATGTAACCTATAGCCTTCTTCGATAAATGGGCTAACCAACACTAAAATAATTTTTGCAATTCGGACCAGTAGTTTTTGAGATTAGCGCGTTCAAACAAACAAACTCTTCAGCTTTATAATAATTATTAGTATACATATATATACATTATATTAACTCATCTCCACCTCTTAATATTTAGAATAAAATTACGAAAATAATTTGTTTGTCAATGTTTGAGACTCATCCCCTTTTACCTTATCACCACCAGATATATACTACATGCTATACACAAGATTTATACCTGCTATAATAGAAATAAGAACAGATTTTCCGGCGGCTGTTTGTCCAAGAAGGACAGTCACTTCGCCCCTGTATACATCGAGGCTGATCCCATCCAACACACAACGCATGCCAGTCTTATATTTAAATTCCTGTAAAAAACTACTTTCTTTATTTTACAATTTATTTGCACCTATTATAGTAATGAAGTCATCTGAACAATAGCGAAATCGAAATTGTTCAATGGACTCGGACTAAAATCCTTATATCAATAACGCTGCATGAAAGCCGTAGTCGTCTACATAGCCGGCTAGACATTGCCACTGCGCCGATTGTAATGGATTCAAATCCCACACGGGACAAAAAAAACGTGGGATCAACAACGTAGTTGTTCCGAGTCTGGCAAGGTATTCTTTGTGTCCGTTGTTTGAATGTTTGTGAAGTCCATCGCGACATAGTATTTAATCCTAGTTAGGCTTTTAAAAAGAATGACTTAGAGATATCCTAGTACTTTTAATACACATATTGGATGTAAATATTTTTATGCAACTCACCATTCAGCTTATTATATGCGTTGTAAATTCTGTAAATAAACTGAAATCAAAATAAGTAAAATAAATAGCTGAATTGGTCAATATTCTCAAATATTCTGACATCTGGCTATTGCCTAGAGAGAGACAGTTGGAATGACACGTAAATATCTAAAGCTCGATCCCTAGACACGCACTTCTGACTTTTCGAAGCTATGTGCATAATGACCAGTTAACTACCGCTTTTTTTAACAGGGCAGGAAACCATCGTGAGGAAACATGCACGTCAGAAAATTTTCCATATTAACATAGATAATATGTGAAGTCTGTCAACTCGCACTGGGTCCGCATGTTGGACTATGGCCTAATCCTTGTCTCGCTGAGAAGAACATGGTGTCCAGCAGAAGGACAATTTATATACCGGGCTGACATTTTTATTATATTTTATTACTGGTTTAATCTTGAGCACCTTTATCCCGTTAATTTATGGATGTCAGATAGCAGACAACTTTATTGCGGGAATACAAAATCTTCTTTTAATTTATTTCAGTAAGTTACCTATTGCCACGTCTTGTGTAAAGACGCGTAATAATAAACGAAAAGCTGCTAACTTAACTTAACTGCTTTAAGAGATGATATATTATATGTTATCTTAAAACGACTTACATATTGAACCTATGGCCTATAGTTGATAGTTGAATATATGTGACAAAAAATATTATACAACAACACACATACACTATTAGGAAAGAACAGGATCGCTTAAGACTGCGCCGAGCGAAATGTGCCAAAACAGGCAGTCACAGTTAAGTGAATAAAATCAACACTTTTTGTTTAATAGAAATATAAAATATACATTTATCATAACTATGAATGTGTTTACAATTACTCCGTGTTAAAAACTTAAAATAATTAATATTTTCGCCTACAAAATTACGTAAAAATGCAAAAAAGTAAGCTCGTGTTACGTGATTTTAAGATTATAACAGTAGCAATCTATCCTATTTTACAGCTTAAACGAAACATAAATAGTTATATTACAATTTGTCCGTCCCAAATATTTAAGCTATTGGTTGACAATAAAGATACATATTTATAAAAAAAGCACTTCAAATCCTCCATACAATTTTACTATGGCGGCCGCGCGCCGATTTGAATATGCGCCGCACGAGCTCTGTCATTATCTGTCTTACGCTCGGCGCAGTCTTAATAAGCGCAACAAAAACAGGCCACAGCAAGATGTAGTTTATTTAAAACATCAAATTATTTATTAATCTAATAAAAATCAACATTATAATTCCTGTTATGCTCGCTTAGGACGCGTTGTGGCACACAGAAAGACCACAACGCAACATTCACGTTGTACCTTTTATATAAACAACCATGACGCGACGAACTTCACATACTTACCAATGAATGCTTTGCTTACATACTTAAATAATCTTAGGCTACGGACAATACTCAATGGGGATATGTGGATTACCCCAAAATCAGAGGGCGTGGAGGAGCGGTGAGCGACGCGTTCGAATATATAGATTTATATAGAGCTGGCCTCGAAGGCAGCAGCGCGGCGAGCGGCGGGGAGCGGCGTACGAGCGATACTACTGTGCATTATTTTTTTTGCTTTTTAACGACCGATATATCCCTGAAGAAGTTGGCAGGTAGAGGTGTATTAAGCCCACATTTCGCCTGAAATTGGTTTTATATCTCACTTGATAGAGGGCGAGCCTACCGTTTATCGAATGCAGTTCTACACTCCGTGCTGCTGTTGAGGATTTCTTAACAGAAACAAGTGAGAAACGGCAATGAATTGCTGTAAATCTTAGAGTTCGAAAAAAATAATTCATGTAATATACAAAGGTCACGTGATACCACGTGATCTTGAGGTCAAAGGTCATTTTCATTTCGGGGGGATATCGACTATGCCGAGTCGAATGGCGTTGATCGCATGTCTCTTACGGTTCTTGAGTTGAAAGTGGTATAACAGACGGACGGAACTCTAAAACCGAATTACATTTTGCTCGATCCGGGAATAGAACCCGAGTACTCATGCACAGAAGTTATACACTACCTACACATTAGATCACATTTAACCTATTGAGTCATAGTGGCACACCGACGGCCAAAGCAATAGGTTTCTAATTATTTATAATATTCTAAGACTTGACAGATTATTTTTAATATTACAAGCGACATGCATATATTATGTGAAGAGAAATTTATCCGATTAATTATAATTAACTGACATACCTTGCTGACATTGCTGACTTTAACGGCTATTTCAGCATTGGAAGGGCCCTCCTCAAAATATCTTTCGTCCCTTATCACTTGCGTTTTGTACTCAGAAGTCACATGGAAATTCACTCTCTTTTTCTTTTGGGTCTTTAAAAATCTTTTCTGCAATGAAAATGTCGTCAACATTGCACTAAGGAGCTCACACACGGGTGAGAGAGAGAGAGGTGAGAGGACACACCAAACGTGATCCGATGACCACAGCTGTCTGAAATTGAATCTCAACTTCCTAACTGAATATTATAAATGATATGAATCCAATATATGAACGCGATAACACCCTAATAGTTATGTAATATTACTCCTTATATAATTATTACTCTAATCTATAAACTTAAATCTTTAGTCTTTCGAAATTATCAACCTAAGTAAGATATCTTACAAAATAATTTATAGGTGAGATTTAAACTATAAATGACTACGTACTAATTCCCAAGAAAAAATTAGAAATCACCTGGAAGATAAAATACCACTTTTGGGAAATACCAAATCTTCGTGGCTTCACCATATCCACATACCAATCCAGTACCATCATAACAATTAATTGTACACATGAGAATAACCACGATTCCATCACTGACAAAATAGAACGCATTTGGTATATATTCGAAAAATTTGCGCCTTCGCCTGTAAATTGATAAATCATTATTATTTCCTTATTCATCATTATTTTTGTAACAAATTTTTTGGAAAACTAAAGCAACTTTGCAGCTCCATCATCCTATAGAGCATTGCTGTTAAAAATATGATATTCCTTCTTAGGGATCAGACTACAATCGACACACAATCGCATACGAAATAGTCCAATGCATCCATCTTTACTATGTCATAAAATAAGAAGTGCATGTTTCTTTTTTCTCTTTTAATCTATCTATTAAAGAAAATATACTTAATAATGTCCCGCTTTTTAAAGAATTCTGTTCTTTAAGCGGGACTGGAATAAGTATTTTTTTACGGTCAATTTTTTTGCCATTTTGGCAAAATTTGCTATCGTGCCATGAGAGGTCGACAAGACTAGCAAAGTTTAAAGGCGTTAAACTGTATCCCAAAGCTTTGTAGGTGGAGGGTGTCGATCTTGATTTTTATTAATGGTGGTGACTGATGATCAGTTGCTTACCTGAACGTAAATAATTACCGCTTATAGACGTGACTATACTACTTATCCTATCAACAGAAGAACCAGTGTTTTACGCCACTTGCACTGACATCGCAGTGACTCTTAAAAAGAGTTGGCAAACAGCGAATGATAGCATTACCACGAGTAATAAACTTTGTAACACCAAAACAAAATATAGGCCAGATTTGGAGATAAAATAATTGTGAAGAGAGAAATCTACCACGCACTCTCGGATTGCTCACCCCAACTATTGCAATGGAAAAGGTTGACAATACCGAACTCCTCTAGATAGTGACTCGTGTTTCACCTCAGCGCAAGGCATCTTCGAGACTGATGAAGAAGTACGTGGCAGTTTCCTCTCTTCTGAACTATTTTATTACAATGGATATGCGCCTAATTCAATTCAATATACATTTGGAGATTAAGATCTCCTGCCTTTCATTATGTGAATTTACAAACCAAGAACTTCCAAATAAGTAACTTCGGCCCAAAACATATACATTGGGGCGTGTGGCAAGAGGCAACACAATGCTTGCCGTAGATCTGTACTTGTGATCCCCAGGGAGTGCCACGTCGAATCCAATAGGAATGAACACACGTAGACCAGAAAGGCTACACTGGTAGCGTGCTGAACTGTAAAAAAAGTAATAGTATTAAGATAGGTTTGTGATTTGGTAACCGCGAAAATGTATCTCTCCTCTCCCCTCATTACTTTGGTATGGTGATCATTCACAAAAAGTTGTACTGCTTGCCTTGACAAGCACGTACAGCCGCCCGTCCCGACTGACATGAACAACATTACCAGTAGATACGGACAGTTGGTACCCTCTCAATATTATTACTTCAATTTCAAAAAGAAAAGCAATATTTAATAACCTTGTTATTTATCTCTTATAACATAACTTATCACAGCATGCTGGCTAATGGGTAAGTGGGCAATGAGAATGTATGAACTAGAAATTTATTATAACTTTAAGATACGATAAATTTACAACATACTATAGCGTATGCTATGGTATTAGATCCTAATGCCTCCAGGAGTATTAAATGTCCGTTGCCCGACCATCATCACCATGGACCTCAAAATCCTGCTCACTACAGAAACACTACATAAGATTGTTTGACTGTTGTCTACTGTCGTGTGAGCTATATCCTACAGAAAATGCTCGAAAATAACCTTATGTTGTTTATGGGCAAGTAGGCTTTCCCTTGCCCTGACCCTTACCCTTAATACTCAATTCTGAAGACTTGTAAATTTCAGGGACGGCAACGTAGGTACTAGCTAGCAAGTGCATCTAGAAGCCCTAGGATTACCATGGGGCCCCTGGTAATCCTAAGGTTTCTAGACCACGGTTGCAATTCACTATAAATCTACATAATATATCGAACGTACTCTCATATGCCATATTATATTTCAGTTATAACTTATAATACTTACTATCCCAAGCCAGAGTGCTGATGATGAGTGCTAATGCAGTTACGTTTATGAAGTAGAGGATTATTGTTATCACTATAATGAGAGAGTCGGTGTATGGCAGAATTGGCTGTGAAGTGATCTGTTGGAAATACAAGTTGTTATCAGAAGAAAATTCTAATAATTGACTACATAAAACACCAAATTATAGTTTTCCAGTCTAATATCAATTTAATGTATGAATCGTAACCATAATTCGGCATTTAATTAAAAGATAATCGGGTTTATTATCCTGGATTATAATATGGCTCTCCCTTTGTTGAATATCGAGCATTAATCATACTTAAAGTAAAATATAAAGGAATTGTAGTTAATGATCGTAATTGTTATTTGCCGTGTCCTCGCCGCGTGCATAGATTCGTAGGGAAGTTTACGGACCAAATGTTGGATCGTTGCGGACGTGCGGTATTTACCTTGTCTGATATTGACTGCACGACAGATGACGTAGTAATTTAAGTGGTCTTTGGTTCGAATCCCACACGGGCAAAAAATTATGTGATCCACAAATAGTTGTTTCGAGTCTTTGTGTCCGTCCGTCCGTCCGTGTTGTAACTAGTCAATTTTCATTTGTATTAATATCAAAGACAACAGATAGTTAAAGTCTATGCTATATCTGTTGTCTTATTACCTTTAGAAATAATGTTATGATCACAGCATATATTGTACCCATCACAGCTGCGTCGATAAGATGGGCAATCCGAAACAGACCCGATGTAACACCAGACAGTCTGACCAGGTCCTAAACAAATTTAATATGGGTGAAAGCGACGAGTTTTATATTTTGAAATATCTTGCTTATTAAACAGTTAGAGGTTCTCTGACTAGATCAGAGACATTCTGAAAAAAGGCCAAGTTACGACTATTCCAAGCCAACCAGCAATGAAATCTTAGGGTACATTAAGTTAAATCTGACTGACTGTACGTATGGCGTAGTGGTTTTCACTGTTACTGCGCCGAGTGTTGTGGGTTCGAATCCCACACGGGACAAAAATTTGTGTGCTCCACGAATGGTTGTTCCGAGTCTGGATGTTCTTTGTGTCCGTTATTTTAATGTTTGTTAAGTCCCACGCGATACATGGATTATTACTAGCGCAGGAGTTGGCTTACATAAAAAAAACTTTTATAATTTTGTCAAAATCTCTAATAGCTTTTAGGGCTTCCACAAAAAACCGCGACGCGATGCGGTACGATGCCGCATTGCAGGAACTTGCGATGCGAATTACTGCGATACTATTTTGTGCGGCAAACCGTTGGTTAGGTTAACCATACCTTCAACGGTAGTCAGCCGTATTGGACGTGTTTTTAGGAAGCGTAAGATGGATCGCAAAAAGATTTTGCACTGCTGTTATTGTTAAATAGATATAAAAGAAAAAGAAGATTTAGGGTTCATCCATTTATTACGATTATGAACGCTGATGGGAACTATTTTACTCGAAAGTTTTAGGGTTGAGAACAGAAGAAGATAATTTTTTTGATTATTTTAGAATGAGCATATCTTCATTTGAAGAGCTTTTGAGTTTATTATCACCATGCCTACAAAACCGATCGTACAAGGGAAGAATTCCTGTTATGCCTTTGGAAATGCTGGGACTGACTATCAGGTAAAGTAAAACAAAATTGATTTATTTGTTGACATTTTAATTGTTTTTTTGCTGAAAATATCAAATTTGTGATTAATAGCCGATTAATAGTAATTAATATTATGCAAAATCAAACTCTTCTTCCGTCGACATTGCGCTATAGGTAGAATAATTATCACTAGGTGAATTAATTTAATCTTCCCATGCGTTTGATGATTGTTCGTGTGATAAATGTGGAATTGGTATTTGGTTTACATTTTATGATTGTTCGTGTGATAATTGGGGATATATCTGTGGTGTTGGGTTTGCAAAATCTTGAGTTTGATAGCCACTCTGGTAGTTGCTTGGCTGATAAAAGTAACTAGGTGGGTAGCCTTGATGTGGAGGTTGAAGCAAGTCTGTTAAGGAGAATAGGACTTTGAAAGATAAGTGTTCTGTTGTCATCCAATTTTTCCAGAGACGGTAGAATTCCCTTAAAAAAAGACAAGTGCCTGTTTTCCGGTTCCTTTAAAATGTTAAGAATGTCATCTTGAAACTCGTTTGCCTTTCTTTTTTGCGGCTGCTGTTGGTAACGTCTTGGAGATTTTTCAGATATTGCTTGATTCTCTTGCCCAGATGGTGCTTGCATTTCCGTTTCATTAATGCTATCTGTTGTCCAATTTTGGAATTTGTAACTGCTTGTACTGATGGTATTCTTTGGTAGGTTTTGCTCCTGTTCCAGGTCGCTTTTCTTCTTTAAGTTTCTTTACGTACTTTTTAAAAATATCGTTGATCCCTTTCTATCTTTTTAATACTTCATTACCTGTAAATTATACAACTATGACATTAAATACATACATAAAATAAACCATTCATACATATGAATGGTTTCTTTTATGTATGTATTTAATGTCATATTATGCTAAATTTTTAATTGTTGCCATTATTTAATTTTTAATAAATTTTCTGTTTTAATTTCATATTTTTAACAACCGGAGAAGAATGCAACGATATGCATTTAAACTATTATAGAGGTGCAAGTACAATAGCGAAAACAATACGATTATTGGTGTGTAACGCAATATGGGATCGCTGCTTACGTCAAAACATGCCTGAAATAACACAACAGCTGCTAGAAGAAATCAGTGCAGATTTTGACAAGAAAGCCAATTTCCCTAACTGTTTAGGAGCCATAGACGGCAAACATATTCGTATCCGTAGTCCCGCGAATAGTGGATCACTTTTTTACAATTACAAAAGTTATAATTCAATAGTTTTGTTGGCTATTACTGACTCGAAATACAGATTCATCTACGTGTATATAGGAGCATAAGGAAAGAAAAGCGACTCCACGATTTTCCACAACTCGAAGCTTTATGACTCACTGATGAAAGGTGGCTTGCCCATAACCAATATCGAAGCCATTGCCAGGCTTTCAAGAACCGATCGACCGATTTTACATTTCAAATAACGTGCCCTTATTCTAGCAAGCATTTAACTGTTAAGCAAAGAATATTTAACTACCGTTTGAATAGGGCGAGACGATATGTTGAGTGCGCTTTCGGCATACTAGCCAACGAATGGCGAGTATTTCATCGACCCCTTAACGTCTCAATTGATTTTGCAGTCGATATTGTCAAGGCTTGTTGTGTATTACACAACTTTGTACTGAACCGCGATGGATTACAATCCCCCGTAGAAATGATTATAGATGATTCTGAACTACAAAGCCTACAGACGTTGAATGCAAGAATAATGAATGCAAATTTAATAAAAGACAAATTTTCGAATTATCTTTCTAGTGACATTGGAGCCCTGAAGTGGAAATTAAAAAAAATTTAAAATATAGAAGTATTTGCTTAGTTCTATGTAAATAGATAGATACAGTAGGTACTTCAAGATAAATAATGGGCATCGGAAAACATCAGAAACAAGTAAACCATTACAATAACAATTTTAAAACGTGATTTATTTAAAAATAAACACTTCTAAATTCAACTTTAACGCAAACAAAATAATTGTCAATGTCATTTCTAAGAAAATCTAATTATTTCAGAACCACGAAGTTAGTCGATGCCCATTATTTACCTTGTCGTACTGTACACTTTATTGCACTGAATTACATTGATTGTATTATTGTAGAAATAAAAGTACTTACCAAGTTTTGTTTTTCACTGTTTTCTTTGTCTCGGAAACAAACTTTCACAGACGCTCTTCCACGCATCTTGCTTAATAAATTTATTTTTATAATGTTCATCACTTGTGTCCTAAAGGATGGGGCGGTCCTCAATTAAATATATTAAAAAATCTACGTCATATTCCACCATTTTATACACAAAGAAGGCTGCGCGGGCCCCAGCGTCTTTCTCTTAAGCCGTCTCAAAGCGGACTAAAATGGCGTCACCAAGGATGACGTAATATCGCAGGAATGCGCGATGCGAATCAAATCGGAAGTTCTTGCGGTGCATTTAATAGATCACACATTCGTGCGAGTTCACAGATATTTGCGATGCGATGCGAATTCGCGATTTTGTGTGGGAGCCCTTAAGTCGGCGTATAATTTCTGTGCGTTAATATGTACCCGTAGCATTTTGTTTTTCATCAAAACTAACTTATTGAAAGTTGTATCTACTCCTTACCTATAAAAGTTGTAACTGCTAGCCAAAACATTATTCACATGATAACACGATGCTGGATGCTAATTAAATAATTTAACAAGATGGTGAAGTCCTAAATATTGGCAACTAAGCCCATGTGCAGATTTCGGCTCTACATATTATGTAGGTTAAAATCTGATGCAATGGCTTAGTAACAATTCTCAAAGAAGGCCAACTTGTGTTATTGTTTTATATCTTTGTAATTAATTATCAAAGCAGAAGACAAGTATAATAATATTACATTTTGCCCGCGCCTCTGCTCGCGTAAATGAAGGTTAGGTTGCGTTAGTAAAAGTGGTTGCTGATTAAGTTTCAGTTCCAGTGACCCACCCACCATACAAATCAGCGAGTTGGCACACACATGGTTTTAGTCGGTATGCCCGAAAACATGGGCGAGCCTGGCATTACCTTCTCGCCTTCCCTTGTAGCGAGGGGGTATGTATCAGGAGCATTTGGCCTTAACTATTCGAGTTAAGGCGTGAAAGCACAAACAAACAAACAAACTAACTAACTCGCATTTATAATATTAGTTAAGAAGTTAGGCTTTCATCTATTGCTTGTACAAAATATGCAAAACGAAATATCCAAGAAAAAAGACTTTATCACATAACGATTGACATAATTATGACATAAACTATTATTTACCCGAAATCCAGATCTTCTCGCAACAATGATTCCTGTAGATTTATACATGAAATAAGGAAGGGGTACGATGATCATGCATAGAATGATAAACTTATGCAGCTTTTCCAAATCTCTTCCTATGAAATGTGTCTTTTGCCTCACGGTTAAGTCCTAGTATGAAAAAAATCTTCTATTAGCTTATAAATAAATAAACACAACTTAATTAATTTGAATGTAACGATAGGAATGAGTGAAGAATATTACTGTGATGGTTTGATTCAAAAACTGCTTCATATACGACTTGTCGATTGCCCACTGTATCAATCCAAGTAGTGAGTGAACAGCCTCTTCTGCAAAAAAAAAAAATGTTTTGTAATGTGTTTAATTTCTATAGTTTAATCCTAAATTTATTATTAATTAATAATATTTCACGCATCGAAAGACGCAGCAGAGGTAGGCGCCCCACAAAGCGGACCGACGACCTGGTAAGGGCTGCGGGAAGCGGTTCGATGCCGATGGCTCAACACAGGTCTGTGAGAAAAATCTTAGGGGAGGCCTATGTCCAGCAGTGGAAGTCTTTCGGCTGAGATGATGATGATGAATAGTATTTGTTTTAATTTTATTGTAAGCTGAATGTGACAGAAACTAACAGAAAGTTCTCTCAATTTCTAAAACTTTTACGTTTGGTCCGTTGTTAACTAAAACCTTTAAAACCTTAGTTTTTTGTTTGAAAATGAACTTTATTAGTGTCTGTGTGTTTAAGATCGAATGGTAGTAAGTAATTATATATATATAGATCGAATTGTAGTAAATAAATACAGGATTTTTATTTTAGATCTTTTGATGACACTTTTAATGTAACACGCATAGATAAGGCATTAGACTGACGATCAATAGGTCACGGTTACGAATTCTACCCATTGCACTACTAGATATTAATAAATAACTAAAATAGTATTTTTTATTACTACCCAGCCTAGCAACTTTATACTTACTAAATACCTCACTACAACATATTTATAGCGATTGTTTATCATAAAGGTACCTTGTGGTGAACTTCGACGAAATATTCCTTGAAATATGTTTTCGTTTTCGTTCTTTGGTATAATAACGTTATAAATATTAATATAGTAAGTAAAATTACTTGTATTTTCGCCTTGGTTCTGAAAAACATTAACTTCAAACGTTAGAGTTTAACCACGATTAGTTGTGTCGTATGAGACATTCTGCAGACCGCATCATAGCTAGAATGCAAATTTTTGGATACAAAAATTGGACTAAAGAAACGCTAATTTTAGCAGTTGATAACGAGTGTTAAATACATTCGGTATATCGATATTGTGAAAGATTTAGACAGCGGTATTCTACTATCACAACTGTTTGGATTTTAGTCATATCTGGTAGAAAATTAATTGAACGTTATTTGCTGCCCAAATGCTGGTACGAATGAAGATTAATTACCGCCATAGCAAAACGAATCCTAAACTCAGTTTAAAAAAATAACTGGTAGCTTCAATTCGGCAATCACATGGCTTTTTCGAATATTCGAATATTGTTTCATTACAAATTTTTGCTGTGCAGCAAATTAGCATTTGCCTATTTAGAAATATTACAATATGGGTTTTGCGTAATGGCCATTTTCAGTAGATTATTATCGGAATAAGATTGGAAAAGATTTATTACCATAATATTTACGATGACAACATTATTATCAAAAACGTTTGATGGCTGTTCGTCGTCATATATCACAAATCTTCTACTAAGTTTCAACATATTGTTCTGTGGTGTATCTGCAACTATCAAACAAAGAAAATAACTCAGTTTAAAATCATATCTGCCGTACTGGAAATACTTCCCCTCTCAGAGGTCCGAGGTGTGCGTCTTAGTACCGGTTCTCGATTTTCCGAAAGATAATTTGGACACATATTCTATGACAGATATGTCAAAAGTTAACTGTCCGTAGCTGAAACAACCCGTTTTTTTATATATAGAAACTGGAACATAAGCGAACTCGAGACCTCGCATAACAGTTCATCCGTCTCCTATAGCCTAGGAGGCAGCTTTAGCTTAGGAGGACTTGCACGAGATTAGCCAAAACAAATAAATATATAATAACTTTTAATTTCACATAACGTATATTAAGTCATATGGCATTAGCGATATGACTTGCGATATGAACTTTTCTGCACAATCTGCAAAGGAACATTAGTTCCTTTGCAGATTGCGCAGAAAAGTTCCAACAACATTAATAATACTCAAATATAAGTTTGATGAAGCTTTTACCTATTCTTTGCGCATCCATAGCTGAATTTAGGTATATAGAATTATAAGCATCTATCATTAAATACCAAACAATGGTGCCTCAAACTTTTAACATTAAAATGACAAATAGTTACTTATAAACAAAGAAAAGAAAAAATTTAAAAATTTATACCTTTTACTGGATTGTTCCTCAACTCACTTACAACATTCTTCATCAACATTTCAGTAAAATTATTATGCGGCGTATAAAATATTTTCGTTATGCTAAGTGGCTGAAAAGATAAATTCTATTAAATCACATATACAGTGTGTATACAAAACGCTGTCCGATCCATTAAGGGCTTACTTCTCCCTTGATAAACATGCCAAGAAAATAATAATAAAAAAATCTCTATCATCTTAAAACGTCAACATAATATTATTTTTTAACATAGTATTGATCAGCAATTGTACTCTTAAAATCCTGAAATTTCGCACAGTCTGGCAACAGCACAAAAGAGCGCCTTCTTTGATGTGTTTATTTTGCTATTAAAAACCGTCGGCTTTTGTCAAAGGTCATGTTCGGGGCGTAGTCAAACAAAAACGCAGGCACCGCCAATCATACCGCCTTATGCACAGAGGCACCGCGCGAGGGATGTGACTATCGATCAAATGAAAATATCGAAGAATGTAATTTTAAAGATAAAAGGTTTTTTATTTGTTAAATAGAATGAAGACTCTTGCTTACAAAACTCAACTTTATGTAAATGTGCGCCATTTTTTTCAGATTTAAAATTAAATATAAAGAATACTTACATAGTCTCACGCCTGTTATCCGCGAAAGGATAGTCGTGGGTGTGTTATTACACTTATTACATCCACATTGCTATGTTTGAACCCCGATAATAGGCATAGGCGTTGATCCCTACGCCTATGTCTAAATTAAAAGCTTAGATTTTGGGTTATAATAACTGTGTGCTTCATAGAATATCGATATCGTATTTGGCATAATAACATAAAAGAGAACTTCTATTTTATAAGGCCATATTAATCGAAAATATCGAATAAAATGTAAATCCTTGTTTGCATCCCTAGCTATTATTATAGCTTCTTAGGTAAAATACGTGCAAACGATTTCGTACTCAGTCTTGCGCTAAAATCACTTTCATTCCGACTTCCGCCATTGAGTATTTTCCCTGTTAGATAGTATGACGTATTCAAACCCTGAATACTTTAACATGTTGATGTGCTTAGGTAGGAGCGAGTGTAATTATGCAGGTGCGCGTAGAGAGTACTTGGAACGGTTCTCTAGACCACAAGGTCTAGCAGTCCCGTGGAACGGCTTCACAACCGTGTGTACAATACAGGCATGTTCGCGGAGAAGAGCCGCATCACATTGATGCGGGCAGACCGCGCAATAGCGATAGTATTGAAGAAGGGCTAGATTTTTTCGCAGCGGATCCCAGCGCAGTACACTCTGTGCTGCGCGTGAGCTCGGCACCAGTCACATGCGAGTGTGGAAAGTACTATCAGAAGATGGACAGCATCCTTTCCACTACCGGCGAGTTCAATCACTTCTGCCCTCAGATTATGCATCTAGAAGTCAGTACTGCACTTGGATGTTAACGAAAATCGAAGCGAAAAGCGAAAATTGATGGATTTTTGGAGCTTGTGCTATTTACCGACGAATGTTCATTCAAGAGAGCGGGTATTTTTAACTGCCATAATGAACACGTATGGGCACTCCAAAATCCGCATGCAATAAAAGAATCACACTTTCAACATCGTTGGCGTATTAATGTGTGGGCCGTTATTCTAGGTGATCGTATTATTGGACCATATTTTTTTAATCAAAACATGAACAGTGCAAATTGTTTGTTGTTTTTAAGGGGCGCGGACGTACTTAACGAAGTATTAGACGAGTTACCGTTAAATTTCCATCGATCTATGTGGTTCCAGCATGTTGGCGCGCCGCCTCATTTCTTACGTGCAGTGCGTAATTACCTAAATTTCCAATTCCCTAACAAGTGGATAGGACGTGCAGGACCAATCTCGTGGCCGCCGCGATCCCCAGATCTAACACCATTAGACCTTTACTTGTGAGGACACGTAAAACAAATCGTGTATGCTAAAATTTGTGACTCGGAACTAGAAATGCGAGCTCGGATTGTGACGGCTTTCGAAAAATAAAATCAAATTCAACTGTGTTGCGTAGTGTGCGTAGTGCCTTAAAGAACGGTGCGGCATGTGTGTTGACATTGGAGGTGGACATGTGAAGCACGACCGACGGACCTTACAACCAGTTGATATTTTTATTAATTAAAGTATTAACTGCTTGTTTATTTTATTAACTAACTTACTTAGATATGAAAAACCAAATTAAAATACTCTGTAACGTCTTAAAAAGTACTCACAAACAGAAAGATTTCCTTATGCTGCAGTTATTTATAAATATCAGCAAAATCAGCTGATGCGTACAATAAATAGGTTACTATTATATAGTGGCGACCGGATTATATCAAAGAATTAACCTAATGTACCGTCTTCAAGCGGTATCTTTGTAGACTACGCGCAGCGCGTCGGCTAACGTTTGGCAGTTTTCTCAACCGAGTCGGCGTGGCGCGCTGCGGCGGCGGTGAACCTTTACAAAGTTTAGTGATACCTAGATATTCTGATTTATAAATTGTCGGTGTTGCCATAGGTAATCTACATACGTGATAAAAGGCTGACTCCTAGGTACTCATAGTAAGCTACTGTATAACACCTTTAACGATCGGACAGGGTTTATTATACACACTGTACCTATATGTATTCTGCTTGTAAAGGACAGCGTACCGAAAACTGGAATAATAGATTTAGACCATTATTCAGAGTTAAAAATAGTTGGAATTTTCTTCAGGATTTATATATATTAGATGATAGATATGATAGATGGAATTCAATTATATTTTGCTGCATTTTTTCGTTTTTCAGCCCGTGAATCTATACTAATATTATAAAGCTGAAGAATTAGTTTATTTATTTGTTGGTTTGGTTGAACACGCTAATTTCAGGAACTACTGGTTCGAATTGAAATATAATTTTAGTGTTGGATAGCCTATTTATCGAGGAAGGTTATAGACTAAATAACATCACGTTACGACCCACGGGGTCGACGCAGTAACGGTGGGTATTGGTAGCAATATAATGTTAATCAATATAAAATCTTAATCTTATGTTTTTATGATTAATAGAAGTTTGCGTCGAGATAAGTACCTATAGAAAGACGTCTTGCTAAAGGTTTATGTATTTAATTAATATTTAATTTGAGAAGCCATTAATGTAGGTATTTATCCAATTATTATAATAAACCAACGGATCTGATGACACTTTATTCTGTTCTACGTCTTTTTAAACGACTACTAGCACGCCTCTGTTTTACAAACATTCTAACAACGCAAAAAAAAATTTTCCCGTTTGGTATTCCAATCCACAAGGCTCGCGTAGTGCGTGAACGTAGTGATAGTAGCGACGCGGCCACATAAACTACTATGCCGTCTGTGCAATGTTAAAAGACAACCTTTTAAAAGCAAACTTCTATCTAAATCGTCTATTTGCCTTGAAAACAGCTTTCATAGACCATTAAAACTCAAAACTTTAAGCGCACTATATCTTTTATTGGACGTGTAGGTATATCTCAACACTTGTAGTGTTAGCACAGACTAGGAGATAAAGGGCATATGAAGATCATAAATGTGCAAAAAGAACGAAAGTGCAGGGAATAATTATTATATCTGAGGGACACTTGCAGATGAAGTGGGCAGGTGACATTGCGATCGTGAATTGAATAGGAATAGCACAGGAACGTGGAGTGGCAAACAAAGACAGGCTAACGTCCAACAGTGGTTAGACAGGCTGTGTATGGTAACGATGATAAATTCCTTCCAAAGAATCTTCAGTAATGACGGCCAACTTACCAGAGACTGGCCATCTGCACAGGAGATATTAGTGCACAAGTGCGCAAAAACAAGGACACTTTTTATTCCTTTCATAGTCCCATTGACAACAAATCCGACACGACCGGAGAGATCAGGCGTGTCGTTGCAAGATCAACAGCAGTTTGACATACTTTCAGACGCACGGATGTGAACAACACCGCGCCCTTTCTAAAGACGTTGATTAGAATTTCTAACCAGGAAAACACAATAACATTTTGTTGGTCCAACTTAGCCACGATAATGATAATAATGTGGCATCAACAGCATTCTTTGAATCCGATAGGTGCCTATCTAATAAAATAGGTCAGGAAGGTGCCTGGAGGCCTTCTGGAAAGCCTTTAATAAGTATAAGTAATTATCATAATCCCTAGTTCTGTTAAGGACTCCTCCTAAGTCGAAAAGAAGGTGACCGTTAGACCGGTTTTATTGGCAACCAAATTATCGGTTAGGTACCTCAAAAGGTGACAGGTGACAGCTTTAATGTAGGTGTGTCAGTTTTAACTTTATAAAATTATAGACGTTACTTTGATGAGATTAGCACTAAACTCATTACCAGTCAATCAAGTATTATTATAAGTCTGTTTGCTTGAGAGACAGACAGAGTTTACGGATTTTCATATTGCATAATAGTTTTAGATACTGAGGGAATTGAATCGATCGTTTCTAATGTACCTATGTATGCCTACTTTTCTTAATGCCTCTTTGGCCAGTGTACTCAAATAGCAAAAGATACCAATTATTTAAGCGTAAAATATTATTCTTATTATAAAGTTAAAGCCATGTCTACTTACGTCTAGAATGCTTTCAGAATTTTCTGCCGTTAATACAGATTGTCTAGCTAAAAACAAGGCGAAAAATACTACGCAGCCCTGAAATAATTCAAACAATGTCGTCCAATAACGCGATATACGCAATCTCATAAACTGCCACACCATAGCCTTTAACGGGAAGCATGATTTTAGAAAAATAGACATTATTAAATTTATAATATAAATTAAAATGTTTGCATATTTGTATGAAATTGATAACAAATATTTTTTAATCCTGGCGCTATAGACTAGCAACTACAATCTCTGAATTTGACATTGTAATTGACATTACGACCCAATGCTGCCATATTACATACAAAAGGCATAACAGTGCAAAATAAGAACGTTTGTTTCTGAAATCATCACTCTCAAATTAATATCAATAAATACAGACATCATATTAATAAATACATTCATTAGCCTAATAACAAATGCATAATTAATTTAATAAGGTGTTATTATTCTCTAACTCGGCAAAATGCTATTGTAAAATCATAATGGTAACTTTTTCAAGAACACTTTAGTTTACATTGAAAAATAGAGTCGGTTCACAGATATATATTATAATGTCTATGGGTCAGTGACTGTGGGACGAGTAAAATCTTTATTAATATTATAATTGTACTAAAGTCCCTTTTTCCATTCAATAACCGAATTAGAATTTTAGATTGAGGCAAGTTATTGCGTATGAACGATAATGAAAAGCATATTAATATGCAAATACTTAATATCTTACTTGACTATTATATTATACTTGTTATTACTTTTCAGCTAAACAATGTTTTTCAACTATCATAAATTATGTCATCGCCAAGACATTACCTATATTATTTAGAATGTAAACCTTATTTTTATAGTTGGTAACACAGACGATCCGCCATATTGAATTTTTTTAGTGATTCGGAAATTATCGTCTGCAATGGAGTCTAATTTTTGCTTATCAAAATTTGATCATATTTTTGTTGAGTATTCGCCAAAATTATGTCATTTGTCCATCGTTTCTCAATCCGGTCGCGGTCATTGCAGAAAATCATTGGTCGTTTGACAATATTCGCTTGAGAATAATATTGTTGTTATATTCACTGTCGACCCTGGAGACATCTTGTGATAAAAAACCTTTATTGCGGCAAGTTACTTCGCTGTCTGATTTTGTCTTCACGTGAAACGAGTAACAAAATTAGATTGGTGCTATTTAGGTGTCCGCAATCATGGATGTGTCGTGGGGTAAGTAATAATAAACGTGTGATATTATTCATATTTTAAATTTACTTGTTAAAGTGATGTCATTGCATGGTAATTTCCAGACGCGGATAATTTTGAGCCTAAACTGCCAACCACGTTGACTAGTTCAAATAAGTGGGAAGGCGAGGATGAGGAAGAGACCGTGAAGGTAACGTATGCGATGCCAAATTGTTTATTTGTATCGTCTGAGATTATTGCGTTTGTGTTGAGTGAAATTTTGTATGAACTTAGTACTTAACCTCAATCTTTGTGCATACGTGTTGACGTCAGTGAAATTGCAGGAAAGTTGGGAAGACGAGGAGGAAGAAAAGAAAGATGAGGAAAAAACTGAAGTTCCCGCGGCACCGGCCAAGCCCAAAAAGAGGATTCAGGACAAAATTGCTGAAAGAGAGGTAATCTAGACCATAACGCGGAACATATGTTCGTGACTTATTTAAAAAGGCACTGGAAAAAGTTTATAAGTTTTGTGTATCTGCCTCATTTTCATACCTTATTAGATAAAATATAATTCTGAAGTAATAGGAATCTACAGCAAACACTTATTGAGCTCCTTTCAAGTGTCTTTACATTCTATGATAATATATGATATGAATATACATCTCTATGTCTTTAAACATAAACTTTTTAAACCTATTTGGTATTTAAGTTACAAAATATTACATAGATACCTACTAAATAATCTAGGCAGTGAAAGTTTCAATATGTTCGAAATTAGAACACATGCCCCAATAGAAAGTTTAAATCTGACCTGCTTACATCTAAGAGTATCTGCATCTAAGTATAAACCACTTAAGTTTAGTTTAAACTTAATTATGAATAATTATACATGAAAACTTGCTTTTAACTTGTTAATAAGAAAGATACCAAGATAGTAATTGTCAGTTGTTATATTGTAATTAATGATTTAATGTGGTATCAATCTTTTTATGTTATTTTGATCAAATCCCAAACCATAATAAATCATTCCTATATTCATACACTAAATTAAAATAAATCTATAAATTAATTATAAGTTATTTTTTTAAATTAAGCTATTTATTATGCATTTGACTATGGAATATTTAATAATTTAAATGAACCACAATAAAACCTGTAATAAATTGTTTAATTCCATTGTCTAACTTTCACATAAACATATGTAATCAATAAAATTAATAATAATGATTCATATTACTAATTATGTTACTTAATTAGTAGCAATTAATTTACATTTATATTACTATATTCATCAACTTTTCTGATTATAGTGGCAAAAAGCATGCGGCATGTCTGATAGTAAACAATACTTAAATTATAAAATATTTATATCAGTTCTGGTGACTGTCTGTGGACCTGGACTATGGCCTAATCCTTCTCAAACAGAAGAAGTCCGTGCCCAGTAGTGGGACAGCTTATATACAGAGCTCTTATTATTGTTGTTATTATTTATTACACTCATACCCCTCTCCCCAGCATGAATTAATAACAGTCTGTCATGTATGGTGTGTATGTATTTTTCCCTAGTATAGCACATGGTGATATTGTATCAGCTTGCGATCATTATGATATAATAGAGCTTTTTCTCAGTATGAGAAGAATTATACCATAAGGCACCACTCTGGCCCCATGCCATGCCAAACTGTATATTATTTAAAAGTGAAATATCTTGTACATGTAATATTGGCATGGAAACTTAATCCTATACATTTTATTTACAAATACTAATAATCCCTAATTTCTAGTTTATTGTAATCTCTATACGATATATGTATACTACAGTTGCATTGTATACAACAATGGTTTTATAATATTTACCAATATGTTAGACTGTCTTTGTGCCTTGGCATAAATTTGCTCTTATGTTTGTTGTTGATAATGTATAATAAAATATTGGACAAACTGATTTTGAGCTTTCCAGTTAGGAAATCTCAATATCATCACAACATGGACTTTGGATATATTCAAATACATGCCAAAAGACTAACTGTTATGTGCAATCCAAAACACAGCTGGCTAAATGCAGTTGTTATATACCTCTGCCCACCTCTTCCATGATTTGAAAGCATTTATCAATACAGTTTTGTCCTACTGAAAGTATAGCATGATTTAATTGTATTCTTAACTAAGCACCAATATTGTTTATTGACCTTAATTATTTTAATGACTGTAGTAATGTGCCTTACTAGTAAATATATTGAATAAGATAATATATTCAGTCAGGTGGCTGAGTACATAATGTATGTACATAAAATTTTATCTGAGAGTAAATATTTGATGTAGATAACAGTTTTGATGAGTATGTTATGACAGTGCAATTTGATCACATGTACTTATTGAAATATATTGCACTGACCACTTAAAACTAAATATTCTTTGTGATTGTAGTTCTCAGGGTAGCCACTATAGACATCTTTTGTTAAACTACCATAGTGGCAATATACCATATGTATATGAGGAGTATTGTTTCAAAACCCGTCAAAATGATATCAGAACAAAAATAATGTTCAGATTGAAAATGAAGCTCCTTTGTTGCTTCTATCACATTGTACTCATAGTTTTCAACAAAATTCTATTAAATCTGCTCACAAAAGCAGCAGTTTGTTGCAAACACCGCTATAAGAGTCCATTTATATTATGTCTTCAGTGGTTTTATTGTCTTAAATAGTTTTTTGAGATTTACCATTATTTAGTGAAAAGTATTTTAGAGGATTTTGAAACTAAACTACTTGTATCTTGTTTGATGGGATGTAGTTACTCTCTCTGAACATGGCTTCTGAAAAGCAACCGAAATCTCAGCGAAAGTGTTAACTTAAAATATAAAATAGTTTTAATAATTTTGCTTAAATAGTAGTAAAGTTTATCAATAGTAGTATAATATTTTCAAAATAATGTATTAAATGTGTTTAAAATAAACAACATGATAACATTCATATAAAGTAACTTAATTTTAATGTATAACATTCACGTAAACATAAGACAATATTATGTTATGTTAAATAACAAAGAATTTGTAATTTGTCTAAACTTTAGCCGTATTTTCCAGCGTCAGGAACGCGAGAAAGTTGAACGCGTCTCCGTTGAGAAGGTAGTTGAGGAGCTTACACCTGAAGAAAAGCTGGCTGAGAAACTGCGCCAGCAGAAATTACAAGAAGAGTCCGACTTGCGACTCGCCATGGAAACCTTTGGTACGGAAAACTTTGATAGACTTTTCTTATTTAACACATTGACTGCCTTGAAGCCCATTCAGTGCCAGCGAGTTCACACTAATTCATAAAACGCACAGAAGAGTCACTTGCATTGAATAGGGTAGTAGACATAACAAAAATGTATTGTTAGCTGTAATTTCGACTGGCATGGCGTTCAATGTGTTAAAAATAAAATTCCCTTGCATGAATAAATCCTGGCCAGTATGCAGTTGACTTTACCAACTGTCTTAAAGATAGCAATGTAAAGTAGTTACACATACTATTGTATTGTGGTTGGTCAGTGAGAGCAGTGGAAGCGCAATCAACTTCTCAAGAGATCGAGAGGATGATTGGAAGCAAGTCAGGCAGGAACATCGTCTTTATCATACCTCCTTGGCCCCCATTCCCTTAAAAAAGGCTATAGAAGCTGCTTACCATCAGGCACACTGTATATTTACCACAGCCTTTGCCAACAGTATATAACTAATCATGGTCCATGAGCGGGAGTTGACGCTTACTAACGGTTGGCCAGCAGACGAGCCTACCACCAGTAGCAATAAAAGCAAAATGTCGAAGCCAGCCTAATGTAGCCTTAATTTTGGTTGTACATGTGTTTTGATCCCAGTGCTCTGGTGCTATCAGGCGATCATGAGTTTCAATGTCGGCCGGGTCGTAATGGTTTTGGAACGTGTAATTTACCTCTGTACTCTGATAACTATCAAAGCATTCCAATATACTAATAGTTTATAATGTTTGCGTTTAACATTGAAATGAAACAATAATCTGTGTACAATTGTGTACGTACACATATTGTGCCTACATCAAACAAACAAATTCGTATAAAGATTTTTTCTGATGATCATCCAAATGCATTAGTTTTTAGCTCATGATGTTATTTGTCGTCCATACTTCACTAAGGACCCGCCCGCCCCTCTCTCCCCCCTGCACAATGTAGACCGATGATATGGTAAAGGTCGCGGAAAGCTGTTGGATGCGGGTGGCTCAAAACCAGACTGTGTGGCAAATCTTGGGAGATGCCTATGTCCAGCAGTGGACGTCTTTCGGCTGAGATGATGATGATGTACTTCTGGATTAAGTAACTTTCTAAAAGAGAACAAATGTTTAAATTATAATTAGTGACATAATGTTTGAGTGTATTAATTAATTGCAATCAGAAATAAAAATTATTCCTTTTAAAAATATTAGTATACATGGACACTTGACTTGTTCAAGGTAATCTTAACAGATGGAATGCTATATAGCAGATACAATAGAAAATATTATAATGTATGCGGTCATTTTTATATACAGGTCGTATGGCGTTGAATGTGTTAACCAGGCCAAGAATAATATATTTATAAAATGTAATTATTGTTTCCAGGTGTAACTGAAGGAGCAATAGGCAAATTAGATGGCTTCAACCCCATCACAAAGGCTGAGTTCACCGAGTTTGCTGACTTGCTCACCAAGAAGATTTGTCTGTACAAGGCTAGGGAGGAGTTCCCTGGCTTCGTAGATGACCTAGTCAGAAATGTTATTGTTCAAAGTGAGTATACATTTAGTCACTGCTTCATAGCTGACCATTGACTTCATTTTATTACACTCATAGACATTAAATAACCAGTTTTATAGCATTTCTGTAACAGCAGTAATGTTAAAGCAGTGATTCTTAATTAATAGATATAGCTGCTGCTCAGTCCGTCCAGAGATAATGGTTTCAAATCCGCAATACAGAGGTGATTCCTCTATTGACTCTTCGTCATTAGAACTCTTGTTCTAGCTTAACAAGAATACTAGTAATTAATCGCACCCTTAATAAAACAGAGACTTATCTCAGTATTTTGGATTAAACAAATTTGAACTCTATTGCAAAGATTTAACACAAATATAATATTAGAATTTAACATATACAATTAGAGTTCAAATTGCCTTACTTTCAAATTTCGAGTTAAGTCGCTGTTTTATTAAGACTGCGATTTGTTCATTATACTGCCAGTTTTAAGCAGTGCTTTAAAGCTCTATTAGCAAGCTAAAAATGTAGGTCAGGTATGGGTTTGTGTTGGTATAGCAGTATGATTTAGATGGGTTTAATAACCATTATCACAAGTCTGACATGACTGCTATTATGTGGCATATTATCAAATAACGTTTTGTAAAATTAATATAGTTCCTGTGCAGTTGGAATTTGCCTACTGTGCAGTTGGATTGTTTAATTTAGCAACTTTGTATCATAGACACAAAAATCACTTCCTTGCCTAATTACTCACAAGCTAAAATAATATTTTTGACATCGACAACAAGTTGATCAAGGAACGCTGAATATGAAAAAGCAATTGTGTGTAGACCCAGTGTTGGCTAAGATATTAATAGCATTTGGTACAAAATAACATGTTACGTTCATCCAAATTCCAGTGCACTCGGGAGACATAAAAAGGATAAAGATGACAGTAGACAACCTGTACATTGAGAAGCAAAAATCTGAGAAGAGTGACAAGTCCAAGAAGCCAACCAAGGGCAAGGGGAAGGCAAAATTAAAAGTTGAAGGCGATAATGTGAGTACATGTTAATATATTATCCTAACTAATTTTATAACAGCGAAAATAAGTATGTTCGTTACGCTTTCACGCCTTAACTCGGTCATCATAATATTATACTTAAACATTATCAGGGGTATAGAAAATAACATAAGTTACCTTTCATCCAGAAAAAACAAGGATTGTTCCCGAGCGAGAAAAGCCGCGGGCAAAAGTTAGTTTTTTATATATTTTTCACCCATGTTTATCGTTACTGCGCCGCTCCCGCAGGTCGTAGCGTGATGTTATATAGCCTATAGCCTTACTCTAAAAATAGACTATCCAACACTAAAATAATTTTCAATTCAAACCTGTAGTTAACGCGTTCAACCAAACAAACAAACAAACTCTTCAGCTTTATAATATTAGTATAGATTAGTCAAAGACATTTGCAACCGTTTTGCATCCAAAGGCGTTACATGTAACGTTTACATGTAACTGAATAGCAAGCACCCAAATACCTTTGCAAACTTTTTAAGACTGCGCCGAGCGTAAGACGTAATTAGAGAGCTCGTGCGGCGCATATTCAAATCGGCGTGGCGCGCGGCAGCCATATTAAAATTGTATGGAGGATTTGAAGTACTTTTTGATAAATATATATCTTTATTGTCAACCAATAACTTAAATATTTGGGACAGACAAATTGTAATATAACTATTTATGTTTTGTTAAAGCTGTAAAATAAGATAGATTGCTACTGTTATAATCTAAAAATCACGTAACACGAGCTTACGTTTTTGCATTTTTCGTGCAAATTTACATAATTTTGTAGGCGAAAATATTGATTATTTTAAGTTTTTTTACACGGAGTAATTGCCCACACATTCATTGTTATGGTAAATGTATATTTTACATTTGTATTAAACAAAAAGTGTTGATTTTATTCACTTAACGTGACTGCCTGTTTTGGCACATTTCGCTCGGCGCAGTCTTAATGGTATAGTAAATTTATAATGTTTGCGTGCCCGGGTTGGGCAATGTAATTAAGTTTTTCTATCAAAAATTCTCAATAACAGAATGTAGTCTGGAACAACTAAAGGAGTCAATTCATTAATATGATGGTATCACTACACTAAATTGTCCTGTTGGGCACGGGCCTATTCTCAGTGTGAGAAGGGTTAGTAGGGACGTAATTACGTAGGACCTAAATGCCAGCATAGTAGACCATGACCTAACCCTTCTCACACTAAGAAGAGGCCCTTTGCCCAGCACACTAAGAAGAGGCCCTTTGCCCAGCATTGGGACAGTTCATATACTGAGCTGATATTATTACAACGCTGCCTACAATTTCGGAGATACTTGCGTGAATTATGTATGTTTTGATCCATACACCGTTATCTTATCAGCAAGTATTTCGTAAAACTGTTATCTGTATTACGTGTTTTATCGCCACCTATTATCAGATACGTGATTCAGTCGATACTCATATTAAGTAATTGCTTAATTATGTACTCACTGTTTTCTGGGGTCAAGTTTATCAATCAAATGATAAAGCCATATTGAAATGTTTGAGCTGTTTATAAACATATGATAATGATAATTTGTTTTAGAATCGGGGAAAGACCCGAAAGGTACGAGCGCTGATTTACGGTAGGCCAGTTGGTGGGCACATTTCTTATATTAAAAAAACAAGTAGTTATAGCTACGGGCAGCTAAATTTCGACATGATTTCATAGTAAATACACGGATGACCTACTGGTTTGTCGCCTCACCACTGCGTCTCGTGTTGTGGGTTCGAATCCTACACGTGACAAAAATTTGTGTGATCCACAACTGGTTGTTCCGAGTCTGGGTGTTCTTTGTGACCTTTGTTTGAATGTTTGTAAAGTCCCCCGCGATACAGGAATTATTCCCAATGCGGGGATTGTCATCAAAACACATTTTAACTGTCCTTATGTAAAATTACTCGGTTCTTGAAGATAGGTACTGGGCGTAATTAGTTGTTCTTTAACTCTTCTATAATGTCCTGCAAACAATAGGTGGAGTTTACAGTAATCCTGTATATACCCAAACGGGTAGGCAGAGATGTATTAAATCCATATTTCGCTAGCTATGTTTTAAATCCGCAATGGAAGGTGTATAGCCGTCGCCAGGCAGTACATTTTGAAAATTTCTTTACAGAATTACATTATAACATCTTATGCTGAATTCCAACCCTAGACCTCATACACTGCAGTCGCATTCAATACCGCGGCGCCACCGTGGCAATGATATTTGTCAACTAAAAAGCAGTGTTAGCTTAATAGGTCTCGGAGTTCGATCCATCACACCTCTGGCTTTTTGAAGTTATCTAAACTAATATTATAAAGAGGAAACATTTGTGTTTTTGTATGTATGTTTGTAATGTTTTCACACTAAAACTATTGGACCGATTTCAAAAATTCTTTCGCCATTGGAAAGCTGCCTCTTCACTGAGTGACATAGGCTATATTACATTTAAAAAAAATAGGGATCCTTAATAAAAATATATAACCCAAAGTGAGAAAAAATTTGTCATAAGAAATCTGTCATCACGTGCGCTGCGGAAACTTGATGACAGAACAAAAAAATGTTCCACAGTATTATAGAACGTATTAATATCTTCAAAAAAAGTCCGCATTACCATATGTCCAACTACTGTAGTTATGCTACTATAACTACTTTTTTACATTTTAAAAGTTGATAAAAATGCCGACAGTAATTAAACCATATTATTCATACCTCTGTATTAATCCTTATCCCATTAAATTATATTTTATTAAAGACCGTTTCAATACCCGTAAAATACGTTTAAATTATAAAAATCAGACATTTCATTCAAAAGATATAATTCTTCAGATATAGTAGGTAGTTTCTAAATATTAGTAGGTAGTTTTTAAGTATTAGCTATATATATAGTTAACTACACCTATATAGGTGTAGTAAGACTTATCAATTTCTTTAGTTGTAGTTTTATATATTAAAATTAGATAACCAATTAAAAGTAGGTATTGGGTAATAAATTAAAGTCCACGCGGACGAAGTCGCGGGCAACAGCTAGTGTGCATATAAAATAATTCATAATGATCGCTAGCTTTAATGATTAACGAAAACATCGCAAGGAAATCTACATGTCTGAGTTCGCCATGATATTCTCGAAGATACGTAAAGTCTGTCAATCCGTTTTAGGCTACTCTTTTACTTCTGTCTAACCCTTCTCATACTGAGAAGAGGCCCGTACCCAACAGTGGGACAATTTATATACATAGCTGGTATTATTATTATTCATAATTAACTCATTTACGTTTTCTTGTTTCAGGCTCATCTCAATCAATACGACACATACGGTAATTACGACGATGACTTCGACGATTTTATGTAATACATCACACCCTCGTCACTAAATTGTAGGTACCTGGTGTCAGAAATACCCATCATACGATAACACACGAAGTGACAAACCATTCTGTCACCGAAACACCTTTTTATATGAATAATATTGCTTGTCAACTGACAGAAAGAACCATATAATTATAACGAACTGATGCAATATTGTCTTAAATTATTTTATATTTGGGTTGTGTCAATGCTTTAGCCATCTTTAATACAAAGATTATAGTTTTATGTATAATTTTTCACTGTGCTAGTTTACAAGCAATATTAATATAAAGTATATTTTTATGTGGAAAACAGTCAGATTTCATATAAATTTATTTGCAATCAGACCGTCATGTGAAAAGGTTATATATTGATAGTTGTTAATTATTTTCTTCGCTTTTTTATTTATTTATGCGTTTGACACCAGGTACTTTGGCACGTTACACTAATTTTATAATGTTATAAAAATGAAACAAAATGACAAAAATATAAAAATATATTTTTTCTACTAGGTACAATAATTGTGTTGCTAAGATATTTCGTATGGCGCTTTCATTATCACACTATTTATTAACACTAAATAAAATAAAAATAAGCATTGAATATTATAATTTTGTATATACGACTACCATTCTTATTTGTGCACTTTTGAACAAAATATTATATAGAACTTCATAAAATGCGTGATTCCATTGTAAATACAAGCCTTATATAATTTTACAGCGACTGTATTCCATAAAAAAGGAAATATAGAAAAAAATGTGATGTAAATATATAAAAGATAAGTTTGATGAAATCCAAAATGCTTCCTGATGACTTACTTTCTCAACCACAAAAGTATGGCTCAAGATTTTTGTATCTGTATTTTAAAACTTAGTTGTTAGTTTTGATTGCAAGACTTTTTTTTATTTGTATGTTGTGTCAAAATTATATGAAAGATGTATAAATCAAAAGGATGTGACCGATAACATATTTTCTGTATGACGTTTTAAAGTTGTATTTTCAGTGATGGCAACATTGCTCAGTTATTGTAACGTGCCCGAAGCCATGTATAGCCTATATATATATATATACAATGTAATATACAGTCGTTTCATTCTACGGTTATGGTCCGATGTTATGTTATATAGATAATAAATTTTTTATTGTGATATATTTTGTTGTTTTATTGGAACTCCAGTTATTAAGATTATTATTAGAGAGGCATAGCGGGACCAGGCGGGTTGATTCGGAGGGCCTCTGACTTACAGTAGATGCTCAATACTTTAGATTTGGTTTCTAATAAATTCGAAGTAAGTGCGTATTTTCGATATCATTATCACTCGCTCGCTGTAATGTTATATTCAGACTTAAAATTTCGCTGGCTAGGTAGTTTCTGACGAGCTCCGACCCTGGTGAAAGTCGCATAGTTGTGGCAGCTAATAAATCAAATCTTACTTTTTATATCATTGGAAACAAAAGAAGCCGATTTACTTCATATTTACATGTTTACTCAAATATAATAATCCCTTGCATCAAGGCTTACTTCGCAAAATTACGGTGTAGCGGAGCGGTAGAACTTAAAGTGCGGCACGCGTACGTACACATGAGAAATGCCGCTTTCGTCCACGCCAATTAAAACTTAATTTTTATTATAAACAGCCGAATTCGCAAGGATTGTCGGCGTGCTTTCAAACGAACCAAAACAGGTGCCGGCACGCGCCTTTGGTAGTGATGCAACACTCACCTGTTAGTGATAAAAAAGAATTGAATAAATTGGCGGGTACGATCCGAGAGGTCTCAGGTTGGATTAAAGGGGTCGTGCAAAATGTTAGTTGATTTTGTTTGTTAAGTGTTTCTCAGCAACAACATGGTTACGGAATCTTAAAATGTGTACGGTAAACGCATGTAAAAACTTAGCTGGTAAAACGTGGTGTATAATAGGTACACCTACACCCAACTCTTCGGGGATACTGCCGTGAGTTTATGTATGTATATTTTTATTTATTTAATCTAAAGACAACGTATAATTACGTAAAGTTGAGTTTTGCACACGAAGAGTCTTTCTTGTATTTTACAAATAAATTAACTTGCATCCTTAAAATTTCATACATTGATATTTTTATTTGATCGATAGTTACGGGATGTAACTATCGATCAAATAAAAATATCGAAGTAACGCGGTGCGATTGTCTAGGTACAAATGCAGCGAGCGATGAGGCGGCTGATAAATATTAATAGAAAATTAAATACATCAAAGCCAAGAGTATGGTCATTCTGAAGAGCAAAATAAAAAAACAAAAAGCCGCGGTTTAGTGGAGTGTTGTCAGCCTGTGCGAAATTCGGTAATTTAAGGGTAAAAATTCTTATCAATACTGTAGGTACTAAAAATATTATGTAGGCGTTTTACGATATTATAGATTATTTTTATAATTTTTTTAGCATGTTTGTTAAGAGAGAAATAAGTCCTTAATGGATCGAACAGGGTTGTCTATACATACTGTATAATTATGTTTTAAGGTTTATTTCATGTTGAAACAAAAGTTACTATTGCAAGAGCCGCTCGTGGCGCGCCTTGCTTTGCTGTAACTCGAGACATTTAAGAAGAGCTCCGGATGCTATACAAAATGTATGCAAACTGGAGCTCTTTTTACGTGGGGTTTAGTTATAACGCCCAGCGTCATAACACGCCCGTGTTCATTGAAAGTGCCGAGGCCGGCGTCCCCTAACCGCTGCGCCCGTGTGCACCGCACACCCTGCACCATAGGTAAAGACGCCTCTGAATTTAATTTTACACTTTCCCCGACGTTTCGATTGCTTTTCAGCAGCCATGGTCACGGGTAGACTAAACATACAAACATTATATTAATGTGTGTCTAAATGACATGCTGGTAGGTAGGTAAAGGTCGCCTGTCCTTATAACAATAAATTGTTTAAAACCTACCCAAAAATATTCAGTTTTGCCTAAAATGACATAGGTCATAATAACAGGCCACTTATCAAAATCCTTTACAACTTTTTAGTAAAAAGCTGTATGAAGGCCAAGGAGAAGCGTGAGCAAGCAAAGCTTCTGAACAATCCAGAAACGATTTAGGGAGTTCATTAACCACGGGTCTTATCTACTAATCGTTACTATTACTCTAGGATACCTACATGAAGACGCTGAAATGAAATATATTACATTTTCTAGGATAGTTACCGCTTGCCTTCTTGGAATCCAGTCAAATGTAGGTAAACGTCGCCGTAGTGACTCAATTAGCCAGTGTGTAGACATTAGTGTTGTGTGTCGAAGTACCGACAGTGCAAATATAATAATGACCAAGTGAGGGTAGTTGCCAAAACCTGCACTTCAGTAAGGCGCAGCTGAGCTCACACTAGTCAACCCGTGATCAAAGACACTAGTGTTGTTGCAATATCGATAGTTTCGCTATCGATAGTTGCCCTGAAAAATAGTCGATAGCGCGAATAGTCCTATCGAAAATACTATCGATAGTATCGATAGTGAAAATTAGGCGATACTATTGAAGTTTGTCGATACTATCGATACTCTTGAGATACGATAGTTTCGATACTATCGATAGTATCGCGTCAAAAAAGCCGATACTATCGATACTATCTATGATCTATCGACGCGTATCGATAGTATCGATAATTTTGTTTTAGTAACTATCGAAGTAATTTCGATACTGTCGGCTGGGAATAAAACGAGCAATAATATGAGCAAGCAATACTATCGTACATTTTTGGACTATCGATAGGGCTAATAAAAAGTCGATACTATCGATACTATCGAAATGCAATCTGTCGATAGTATCGATAATATCGATACTATCGATAGTGTTTGTACTGATTCTATCGTTAGTATCGATACTATTGATCTTTAGCAATAGTATTACTTATTTTTATCAATCGATACTATCGATAGTATCGAAAGTATCGTCAAGGTTCGATAGTTTCGATAGGAATATCGATAGTATGACTGATTTTCAAGGCCACGATAGTATCACGATACTATCGATAGACTATCGCTATCGCAAAAACACTAGACTACACCCGTGACCGCGATTGATGCGAGTCGGTCGAAACGTCGGGAAATAAATAGGTATTTATTACCTTTATTATAATTATAACCAACGCGATTAAGACCCGATGTATAGCATTATTTTAAGTTAGTATGATGTAAGTATATCTAGTGTCTCTGTGATCTTATACTAGGTATATGTAGTATCTCCGTAGCGCAGCAGTATTGAATGCGACTGCTGTGCATGAAGTCTCGGGTTGGAATCACGAGTCGGGCAAACAAAAAGGTTATTTGGGTTTCCTACCAAAAAATCGCAATAACAGCCCAGGTTACACAACCCCGTGTCTCGCAAATAAAGCGCATGTAAAGCCGTGTGGATTGCCGTCCCATCGGATTATGAGAATTAGGGAACAGAGAGTGCACTTGTGTTTGAGCACACATTTGTGCATTATAATATCTCCTGCGAAGATGGCCAGTGTCCGTTAAGATTGGCCGCGCTGACTGACATTCGGCCTGTAGGACATTATTATTACTACATATATGTATGTACCTACGAAAATGTGGCAGTTGTATGTTGTACACCTATTCTTCACTGTCTGTTTATTATACGTTATAGTGCTTGCATGTCGTCTACAAAAATAATAACTAATTTAGATAATAACTTTTAGAATAGGTAAGCATTACTTTTACTTTAATATGTTAGTCTTTGTAAGCAGCGATAGCTCAGTGGGGAGACCAACAGACTGCAATGCAGAGGGTCTCGGGTTCGAACCCACGTCGCGCACCTCTGACTTTCGGAAGGTAAGTCATAAGTCATTTATTTCAGAACAAATAACATTTATGTTGAAAATAATTTCGCATTTAGTAAAATAAAACCAAAACAAGCACATTAATATTGTGACAAAGTTAAATACAATTGAATACAATATAATAAGGTCAACAATAATTGGGCACGCCACGATCGTGGCGGTAAGTCCCGTGTTTGAGGAGTGGCTGGAGAGGCGCCATGGCGCCCTCACCTTCCGGCTGACACAGGTAATGACTGGCCACGGTTGTTTTGGCCAGTTCCTGTGTCGTATACGCCGGCAAGAGACGCCCGGTTGTCACCACTGCGGTGACTGCCGCGACGTAGTTGAAGACACGGCGCTGCACACTTTGGCGGTTTGCCCCGCCTGGGCATCGCAGCGCCGTGAATTGATCGCGGCAGTCGAATTGGTTGCCCTCTCGCTCCCGGCCGTAGTTCAGTCTATGGTCCGGAGTGAGAGGTCGTGGAACGCCGTCGCCTCCTTTTGTGAGGAAGTCATTTCCATCAAGGAGACGGCGGAGCGGGAGAGGGAGCGTTTGAACCCTCTCCCCAACCGCAGAGCCGGGCGCCGGAGGGCGCGAGACGACCTCCAGCCACCCTGAGGATTGACCTGGGGGTGGCGGGCTTTGTGGGCCTGCCCGCCATCCGTTCAGCACCAGGTCCGAGAGGCGGCGTGCGTGTTCCCACGCGCGCCTCTGTGTCGAGTCCGTCTCCCCTCTAGGGTGGGCCGTAGGGAGTTTTTAGATGTGCCTATAGGGTAGGTCTTTCGTGTAGTGGCCTGCCGTTTCATACGGTGGGCCGTAACCTCGGCGGGGTCGCGACCGCATGCGAAAGTGATTCGGTTTAGTCGGTATTCCGGGAGGTACTTTAACATCTTTACCATCTTTCTTTTACCCCGGCGAGTCCGACATAACCCCTCCGCCCACCCCCGCGGAGGGGTATGCGTCATGCATTCCCCCACGTAAAAAAAAAAAAAAAAGGTCAACAATAATTAAAAAAACAATCCCATTCATTTCATGTCAAAAATAAATATAATATAATATAAAACCAGTCAGAACAATGTAAAAAAAAAAGTTATATGACTTTTTGAAATTATGTGCGTATTGATTGACAATTATCGCCTGCTTCTTGCCTCGGAGAGCACGTTAAGCCGTTGGTCCCGGCTGCCATGAACATCTATGGCAGTCGTTATTGGGAAAGTCAGTACCCTCTAATATCCTGACACTGGTCTAGCCTTAGGGTATTGTTAGCCTTCGGGTTGCGGAGGTCAGGTGGCAGCCGCTCCGTGTAAAAACTGATATACAGTCAAATCTGGTTAGACCAGAAAAGCCGACCCCAAGTGACCTGGGAATAATAAAGGCTAAGAGAGAAGAAGATGTTAGTCTTTATGAATAAATAACTCATGAGCTGATTCTGATGATATTGACATAAACTGCCCAACCTTATTTCACAATCCCTTGTAGGCTGCTTATCAAAACCTGCGTGGGTGTCGATAGCATCATCTCATCGTCAAAGTAACTTGCAGAAGTTTCGCAATTACCGGATAGTGGGCTTTTAGAAGTGTCCCTACCAATTATGGCAACAGTAAGTACCTTGCTTTAGTTACTGCCTTCTCGGTAACTACTACCTAAGCAGTATTCGAAGCTTTGCTTGCATTAAGGTTCCAACGGGCGTGCCATCTGGTTTTTGAAATGTAGAACTTATGTAGTAATAGCGAAGGTATACATTTCTTTAAAATTCGGGAATTGGATACCATTAAAATTTAGAGATTGTGTCCTTGTCATCTGTGCGTGAATTTCGTATTATTAGGCGTCCATATGTGTTATACCATCAGTACCTAGTAGACACGTGGGCAAATTACGCCCACATTTAGCCAAATACTGTTTCAGGTCCCACGTAATGTAGGTTAATACACTTCTGATTGTTCTTCGGATATATACAAGTGTCAATTAACGTATTCCTACATCAAATCACATAATACAGAAGCATAAAATAATAAAATTGATACTTAGTTGGTTTCTCTTTCAATACCTGTCTTTTGTGAACGGCGAAATGAGACTACCGTGCAAAGGCCTTTAGAGAGCTTTAATCTAGAGTGGGACGTAACACCCAGGCATTGGTCGCGGCAGGTGTAGGAGATTGTTGGTACCTACATAAGAAGTAAAAAAAATTGGGTTATGAGTACAAGTGCAAATTGATCGACTGGTTTAATAGGTACTTAACATTTAACATTATGTTTCGCTTGGCTAACTTGATTGAGATTCGTTCAAAGGGACGGATGTTATTGAATAATAATAGTACCAGCTCTGTATAAAAACTGTCCCACAGATGGGCACGGATCTCTTCTCGGGGTGAGAAAGTAATTTACTTAAAAAAAAACATATTTTTTTATTTTACTTAAATTAACATTGTACTTACACAAAATGTAAGTTAATGACACACACACACAAAATGTAACTAATGCCAAAGACATAAAATGTAGAAGTTAGCAGATCATATTAAGTTAAAGTATAAAATAAGAGGAATGCAGTACCTACCTAATAAATTGTTATAAATTTACTAAATATAAACATTTATAGACATGTTATAATATAAATATTGTTATAATAGCTACTTAAATAAGAAAAATATTAAATCTATGTAACTACAGTTCTAAAAAGTTATAAATTTAAAAAACATATACACGTACATACATAGCTATTCTAAATAAGACATATTTTTATATCTAGGTATATTGTCAAACGACTAAGCTCATCGAAATTGTGCGATACAAACGAATATGTATGTATGTATCTTATGTGGGGGCCAGTCAGTGCAAACTGGCGACACTACGACCCAGTGGTATCTTTTTTGCCGACACTCTCCCAATAACGACTGCCATAGATGTTCATGGCAGCCGGGACCGACGGCTTAACGTACTCTCCGAGACACGGAGCAGGAGATAATTGTCAATTAATACGCACATAATTTCGAAAAGTCATATAACTTATGAAAGTCAGAGGTGCGCGACGTGGGTTCGAACCCGAGACCCTCTGCATTGCAGTCTTTTGGTCTCCTCACTGAGCTATCGCTACTCGAATATGTAAGTAGTTGCGTTTAAGTGTAGGCTAGGTACTATCAAACCATTTACATAACAGATTGTCGACTATCATGTCAAAAATGTTAACGTTGTCGCAGGAAACAGCTAACATAACATAACTGAAGTAATCGATTCACATCAACATATCGATTTGGCACACCGATTAATTACAATCCGTAGGTCGTGCGTGCCGCGTATATTTCGTTGAATCGATTATAAATGGCTACCAACATTTTGTCAAAAATCTTGCTCGGGCGATTGTCATGAATACCTCGATACCCACACATTTTTTTACGGAATGGTATGAATATAGGTATGTACTCAGTTATTGCTTTAGTTATAACAAAACTAGATTTTGCCCGCGGCTACGTTCGCCCAAATGTAACGTTAGGTTAGGTTATGTTATGTTTGAGGTCCTTCTGCGAGACTGTCATCTCGCAGAAGGAGGCGGCGGAACGGGGGCGTGAGGATGATCCTTACGCCCCGGAAGTCCGCCGCCGGAGGAGAGGGCGCAGGAGACGCGCTTTTGTCGCTCTCCTGCCCCCCACTTAAGGGTTCCGGGTGGCAAGGCCTGAGGGGACCCTGCCACCCGTAAATTAGGAACCCCGAGAGGGCGCGCGCGGTGTTCCCGCGCGCCTTCTACCGTCGAAAGGGGAGAGCGGTCAGGCTCTCCCCTGGGGACGAGAGGTGGCCGGGTCCGTTTGACCCGGCCCACACCCACATGGGGGGGCCTGCTATGGATGAATCCTCCAAGTTCCCAACTGGCCCCCCCTATTGGATGAGAGAGGGAACACCCCAGGTTTTTTAGTGGGTAGACCAGCGCGTCTCGCTGGGAGTCCCACACTCCCCCGCCGGTGCCGTCCCCTAGCCGGCGGGCAGTGCATGAAGCATTTTTCCTGGGAAAAAAAAAAAAAAAAAAAAAAAAAAAAAAAAAAAAAAAAGGTTATGTTATGTTAGTATCAGTACTTTTTTCTGGATGAAAGGTGCCCTATGTCCTTTTCTGTACCACTGACAACGTGTATGCGAAATTTGATGATGATCGGTCGAGTAATTAAGGCATGACAGCGTAACAAAAAAGGGAACTCACATTCGCATTTAATTATAAATATATATATCTTTAAAAATATTTACAGCTAAAGGGCACGTCACTGAAATCGCAGACAAAATCCTAACTTTATATTAATAAAGTTAGGATTTTGTCTGCGATTTCAGTGACGTGCCCTTTAGCTGTAAATATTTTTAAAGATGACATTACGTAATGATGGCTTTTTTGCAACTAAGGTGAAAAGCGAGTAGGCACACTATGGCCCGTCAGATTATAAGCGGTACGCGTGGCCTACGATCGTTTTCAATATCAGAGGTAGGTATCACTCGTTGCCATCGTTTAAACATGGGGCGATAGGGAATGGGAGAGCTATGTGATCTTCGAGCACTCTTACTCCACGGGCGAGAAGTAATAACAGTGCTACTCCTACGATGATTATCAATAAACTGGCGGGTACTGCCTAGGCAAGCCATTCATTTACACCGCCATCAAATAATTGACAAAGGCTGACGATCTTATTCATAAAAATATTTTACTGAAGGCTTTATATGATGGTTAGTTAAAATACTTAGTATAGTTAATAAATACATCTTAAAAGAAGAATCAGTCATCCTTTATTATATATCAGCATCGTTATTAGACAATCTACCATACTTATTTTTTATTATTAACAATACTTTTTAGTATTTTCACTTATAACATCATTGTATCTAACATTTGTAACCCTCTTGTGTGTGTTACGCATAAAGATTGCATACCTATCAAACTTGTTCTCAAAAATAACAAATCTCCTTATTCGCATCAATCTTATCTAGATCGGCCATCTTAGAAACACGTATTTCCAAACCATACTAACGATGTTCACATGACTTATTTAAGATAGCAGATAGACGAAATTAAGTCTGATGGACTAAAATTTGAAGGACGACTGACTCAATTAGGTGATTTCCAAATAAAGGATTCGTAAGTAGCTTTAAGGATGCTTGCATTTGAATGAATTAGTCATTAAATTGGTTGGATTACGTAGTGTATATGAATGCACACATCTGTGAGGCATTTCTGCAAGAAAAAAGGGGATGATCGATCCTCAGAATATTGTATGGCCCAAAAAGTCTTCCGGGCATTTTTTGTGCGTCTTGCAGTTTCTTTGCTCTGTCTTGCCTGGAAAGTGATTTTTTACTCGAGATGAAGGTTCTAGCAAATGATGTAAGTATACGCAATTTGACAAAGTTGTTTGACTGTCTTTTTAGGCATGAAGCTATGTGAACTATATCGTATCATGCCTGTAAAAAAAAAGTAGATAGGCCTATATCATTATACGTACAATTCAACGTGGCAATGCTGCCAGTCTTCTGGGCACACTACCAGTCGACTGTGATGCGGAGGAATTCTATGACACCTAATAGAGGGTTTTAGTATTCTTTTATTTCTTTTTTATAATACTTAAGGTATAAGTTAGTTTTAAAGAATTGTGTTTATTGATAGTAACCAAATATCCAAAAATCCTAACTAATATTATACGTACACTACGCTAAATATAGCTTCATATTCTGTGATACTTTTTGGAGGATCCGGCTATTATTTTTATTTAATATTTATTTATTTAATTTTATTGGACGGCTTACAGACTAATATTCTAGAGTATAGTTACAATGTGTAGTGAATGTTGCTATTAACAATCTTCCACAAATATATTTTTATGTATGTAGGTAACTAATTTAAAAGATACATTTAAACCAAAAAAAAATTAAGTAATATAAAGAGACAAAAAGGAAAAGTACAAAATATAACATTGAGAATTATATAAATAACATTTTATTAATTATGGATAAGATATGCGTTAATACATAAATAAATAAAAAGCAGTGCCAGGTAAACAGAAATATAATATCTAATAATATGTTATCTGGATATTATAATACAGTTATAATATCCAGATAACACATCACTATACAGTGAAACGGTCACCACCGAAAAATTTCTTACTCAGAATGCGTCTTAGAGATTCTGGACTGGTATGGAACATATCTATTTCGTTCTGCGAAGAGAGACCATTAAAACTAGCTGCGCTTCGAGAGAAAAAGCTATTTCGCCTGTAGTTGGTTGATACGAGCGGTATGTCAAGAAGCGGACGTTGTCTCAATCCTGCGTATGGTATTTTGAAGTTTATACTTGAAGCAAGTTGAGAGCAATCGACGGAGCCATTAATAATTTTCATGAGATACGTGATATCATCCATTTGCTGACTGCGATCTAAAGGCAAGTGGTATCTTTTACAACGTTGGATGTAATCATTTGAGACTTGCTTTGCTTTGAAATCCAGATACCGCAAAAACTTTTTATGGACAGACTCTAGTTGAGACTTATATATTTCGTATTGGGGGTTCCAAACCTGCGAAGCGTATGCCAGATGACTGCGGACGTAACAACGATAAAGTATTTTTATGGGTTTAATAGTATTAAAATGTGCACATGATCTTATTATAAATCCTAATGATTTGTTAGCTTTTTGTTTAATTGCGTCTATGTGTTTGCTGTACGTAAGCTTGCTATCATGATTTACTCCCAATTCTCGAATAGTATCTACTTTAGTGATTATTTGGTTTTTTACGGTGTAGCCTTGGCCAATAGATATATAGCGTAGGTACGTTATTAAAGCATAGCATATGAGGCAGAAAGGTTATAGTATAATATACCCATAAAATTCGCCTAATCGTCCTACAATAGGGAGCGGGTCTATTCCCGTTTATGGAATCCCCTTAAAGTCCCTATGCTTGTTATTAACATCGTCTTGACGAAAAATCTAAATGCGAAAAATCTGTCTGACCTAGCAAATAAATTCACCAACCTTAGGAACAGGCATGGCGCAATATCACTTACCTTTGACCAACAAAACAGTAATTTACTTTCCAAGTACGAAGCTACAGGTTCAAACGTTTCCATGACATAATTCCAAAAATTTACAAATACCTTCTACGACATCTTAACAACAAAAGATAAATAACTTTCTGCCTGACCTGGAAAATAAACTCACCAACCTTAGGAACACAGGTATTGCGCAAAATCACTTACGTTGACCAACGAAATAGTACTTTTAACAAAACAGTACTTTTTCTCCAAGTACTTACGAAGTTACCAGTTCAAGCTCTTTGATGACATAATTCCAACAATTTACAAATTACCTACAAAGGCGGAGGCCATTGATTGCATGAATCAGTCTGCTGTGATGTCACACGCGATGTCCTCCGGAAAAAACCGAGCTTCCTTACAGAGAAAGTATCACGCCAATGTGTTGCGCATTTCTTACATTCTTTGTTGATATCGCCATATGAAACTGCGGTTTATGAGTCTATGTATGTCATTACGTCATGGTTGTCTACAATGACGTAATGACATACATAGACTTCTAAATCCTAAAACGGTAGGCAGACGCTACGTGTTTCGATATGCTATGGTTTTGGAATGTTTTTCTGAATTTATTAATTCTTTTTTACGCTTGACATTTAAGAATACTATTATACTGGTCTTGCTCCATAATATTGCCGATCTGCTTGAAAAGTGCTGTATATTTTTTAGTGCGACGTAATAAAGAAGAACAAAGTAAACAATTATTGCTGGATGAATCTACTACAATATATTATTTTTGCCACTAGTCGACACTCGACGCTCCAAGAGATTGTTAGATTACCTCACAACAATCTCTTAGAGCATTGTTACTGCATGTCCGAGAAAGAGACAGCGCGTTAAAGAGCGTATAAGTTTGTCTTGTTCGCGTACATGCAATAATCCTTTAACCGGTCGTATACCGCCGGCTCGCATACCAGCCGGCAGATTTGTACCCGTCGTAGGCCGGTGGCTCGCATGCGAGCCACCAAATTGGTTTTACGTTAGCTTAAGCTAAAGCGAAGGCGGCGCGCGGCGTTTTGGCGCCAATTTGGTGGCTCGCATGCGAGCCACCGGCCTACGACGGGTACAAATCTGCCGGCTGGTATGCGAGCCGGCGGTATACGACCGGTTAAGGTATTATCGTGTGATATGATTGGACAACCGCTATTGCAGGACACAACTACGCTTACTATGTGTCATGATTTCAATATCTTTGTTTGGAATGATATGATATACAGTCTTGGTAAAAGTATGGAGTACTCATATGATAACGGCATTTTTAAAGTTTTGTAAAGAATGAAATTAAGCTACTTGTGTACATTTTAAATTATCTTTACTCTGATATAAAATCAATATGTTGTCATGAGGTGCTCATAGCCAGTTGCACTCACTGATCGGTAAACGATTAGCGAAGTTAAGCAACGTTGGGTGCGGTCAGTCTATAGATGGGTGACCGCTGAGTGGTATTTAATCTGAGCGTCTCCGTGCTTCGGAGGGCAAGTAAAAAGTCAGTCCCGGTTGTTGCCAAATTGACAGCAGTCGTTAAGCCATGTCAGAGGCCTACGGGTGGCTTGAACAACTCTTGACAACAGGTTGGCCACTAATCACACGAAAAGAAGAAGAATATGTTGTCGGCACACGCTTTGCCGCTATTACAGCAGCTATTCTTCTTGACATAAAGCCTACAAGATTTTACACTGTTCTTCAGTTATGGCATTCCATTCTTGGCGAAGGTGTCTTTTTAGTTCTTCTTTTGTTGTTATTGCGTGGCGCTGGACCTTACGTTTTGGGATTCTCCATAAATATTCAGTTCCAGGAGCATAATGGAATTTGTAGATAAAACTATAAATAGATGAAACAAATATGAATAAGATGTCTCTAAGGAGTTAAATACTCGGTTCGTGAATAGCTCTTTACTACACGACAAAAGAACATATTGCTCATGACAGATGTGATGATCGTTTTTAGAGTTCGAAAAAACTCTTATACAACAGCTTTGTCTGTCCGTCCGTCCGTTATACAACTTTCAACTTAAGAACCGTAAGAGCTAGAGACTCGCGGTTAACGCCATTCGACTCAGCATAGTCCATATATCCGAAATGACCTCTGACCTCAAGATCACGTGATACCATTTTTTCGAACTCTGAGATTTACGGCAATTTGCAATTGTCGTTTCTCCCTTGTTATAAGTTCGCACATCGGCATCGCTAGTGTACACTGAGTGGTAGTAAATTTGTCGCTTGGTATTCTATTAAATCATTGTCTAGTAACTATGTGCGAACATACAACAATAACATTTTACTGAATACCGTATTTAATTGCTATTTTATTATCCACTGTGACGTAAAACTGTTAGCGTTATTTCTAGACACAATTTTATTTTCGCTCATTCAAATTTGTTGCACATGTTTTAAGGTATTTTTAACGACGAAACACATCATAATAAGTAATTAGGAACTGTGAGTCTTGACTGCATCCTTCCTATTGACACAGAACTCGAGAAAATAAGTATAAACGCCAAATAAAACTAAACAAGGCTATACTATGAGTATCTGCTTTTAGGGTTGACAGCTTAAAGTTACCTAACAATTTATCGCGGCTTGTTGAGGTAATGAGATATGAAACTTATATCTACTGTCTATTTTTTTTATAAAAAGTAGATATAGTGACAAGAATAGAAAAGGGTATGTTAAGCTGGTTTGGGTATGTAGAAAGAATGGACGAGGAAAGACTGACTAAGAAAGTTTATAAGGCTAGTGTGAATGGAACAGTCGCAAGAAGAAGACCAAGGCGAATGTTTCTTGATCAGATCGGAGGTGTTCTGGACAAAGGCCAGGTTAAGAGCACCTTGAACCGACGGGCGTGTATGAGGAATGTGATGAAAGTGAATGAAGTCAGAGATGTGTGTCAGGATCGTAGCAAATGGAAATCCGTAGTCTCTGCCTACCCCTCTGGGAAACAGGCGTGAATCTATGTATGTATGTATTTTTTTTATACTCCGAAAGTGGCAAACATGCATGCGGCCCACCTGGTGGTAAGTACTCACCGTAGCCTATGGACGCCTGTAACACCAGACTTGCGGGTTGCCGACCTTGTAGAAATCTTTTAACGCCCTTTTTGAAGAACCCCATACTGTAGTCTTGTGGGAAAACCTGGGCAGGGAGTTCATTCTACAACCTGCGTGTCCGCGGGAGACAATTAAAACTATAATGTCTATAACTGTCACCCCGCGGGACGGTCGCGCACGTAACTGCCGCACTATAATTTGTTCGGGTTTGCTCTTTATTGACACATTTTTAGGATTTGTATGTATAGCGTTACAAAAATGGTTTTAACAAAATAAACAGTAGATAAAGTGAGCATGAAAATATAATCCCTTTTTTGGAAAATAATCGTGCTTCAGATGATAAAATATTTAATTTAATTTTTATTTAATGTAATCTGCCGCTCTACGAATAGTCCCTGTATCGCAGAGAATTTATAAACATACAAACAACTGTCACAAAGAACACCTAGACTGAGAACAATTATTTATGGACTATTTTTTTTTTTTTTTACATAGTGGAATGCATGACGCATACCCCTCCGCGGGGGCAGGCGAAGGGGTTATGTCGGACTCGCCGGGGTAAAAGAAAGATGTTAAGAAGAAAATGTACCTCCCGGAATACCGACTAAACCTACCACGGTGTTCCTCGACAAAACCACTATCGACGGGGCCGCGCGAATCACTTTCGCATGCGGTCGCGACCGCGCCGAGGTTTCGGCCCACCGTATGAAACGGCAGGCCACTACACGAAAGACCTACCCAAAGGCACTTCTAACACTCCCTACTGTCCCCCCTAGAGGGGAGACGGACTCGAAACAGAGGCGCGCGTGACAACACGCACGCCGCCTCTCGGACCTGGTGCTGAACGGATGGCGGGCAGGCCCACAAAGCCCGCCACCCCCAGGTCAAATGGACTATTTTTCTGCCGCGTGTGATTCGAACTTACGACATGTGGCGCAGGAGCTGCCACTGAAACCGCTACATAGTCCTGACATTACTAATTTATTACATTTATTTCAATTAGTTTTTATTTTAGATGAACTATTGCTAACTTTGAACACATTCCATTTCCATTCTACACGTTTCTGTTTTGGTAAATTATACTCGTGGGTATATGTTGATCTATTCGAAACTTTTTTCGGTTTTCGCTAAATTTACAATAGACGTATTTGCTGTCAATTTGAATTTCCTGTTACAGTATTTATTACTAGATTCTGCCCACAGTTACGGTCTGGACTCGCTTTAATGTAGGTAAGGTTATGTTATCTTAATAACAGATTGTTTTTCTGTTAGTATTAGGATACTATACCCAAGGCACATAAACATACTATGATTAAATATCTCCGGATTTATTTGCCTAGGAACAGAATTGAGATAAACAACACTGACTAAAAAGACAGACGATACCGAATCGCACGACACAAACCGAATCAACCAACAATTATTACCGTTACCTTTTAAATCCGTCCGGCTGTCACCAGCCCTACTAGTGACACACTTTCGGTATGACTTAATTAAAAAAAAATGGCTTCGAACCGGAAGACCGGAACAATGGCGAATGTCTCGAATTGCGCAACGTGTATTTAACAGAGTTAGTAGCTTCCTAGATCGCTATCGTCAGTGTTGACCGTTGAGAAAGTCGCGCTAATCCAATTGAAACACTGTGGCTCTGTTTTGCTTCGTCGAGAATCTGTCACATGCTTTGATAGTGTATGTTACGTGTTTTCTTGACTGCGTCAGTAGAAGGGCTATGATTTTCTGGTGTGTGTATGTATATACTAAGATATATGTATCCCTTTACAAAAATGTTACTATTCTTAAAATTAATGTTTAAAAGATAATAATTCTCTTACTCCTTGACTGTATTAATATTACGATTATTTGTTTTCTGAACATTTTGTCAAATCATGTTGACATTATTGAAACGAATTTATATTAAATTTATTATTTTAACTAATTTGCTATTACAATTGAAATTAAACTACTATATACGGATTTTATCGCGTTCTTTATTTGACACTTTATTACAAAATTTTGAAAATTGTTACACTACTACTACTACAATACCAATTTTTTTAAATTTACAGTAACAATTTTCAATATTTTGTAATAAAGTGTCAAATAAACAACGCGATAAAATCCGTATATAGCAGTTTAATTTCAATGAATAATATTCGCGTAAATAGAAGACAATATTTTGCTATTACAATTCTGTAATATTACTTGTTTGCTTACACACTTTCAAGCAATTCAGCAAAAGTGTCACAATATTTGTATAATTATCTACATAAATTACATTTGAATGCCGCCAGGCTAAACATAGTGCTACTAAGAAAGCTCTGTAACATCTCTCACACTGTAATATTTTACCTATGTTTACAAATAAAGTATATTTTATTCTATGCTTACAGACACAATGGTTAATTCAATCTACAAATTACCAACTATAGTTTTAGGGTTGACGTAATAGGGGAGCGAGCGAAACGAGCACATGGCCATCCACAGGGCAAACTAATAACACTTAGTCCAAATAGATACGGAACCTGAGACCTCATGGATAGCAGTCGCAGTTACTAATTAGCCAGTATCAGTATAGTAGTCAAACAAGCAGACGGATCGCCTGATGGAAAGCGATTACCGCCGCCCATGGACACCCGCAACACCAGAGGAGTCGCAAGTGCGTTACCAGCCTTTTTAAATTGCCCCTCCCCTCAGAGGGGAAGGGGTTGGGCCTCCTGTACCCTCACTCACTCGACGAAACACAACACAAGCTCTATTTCACGCCGATTTTCTGTGAGGCCGTGGTATCACTCCGGTCAAGCCGGCCCATTTGTGCCGAAGCGTGGCTCTCCCGTAGTTCTCCGCAGGATCTCTGGATAAACCAGGAACTTAGCACACACTGTAGTAGCCCGGCTGGTAGTGAATCTTCATTGTACAGAAGTTTGTTAATATAAGACCTTATAATATATTCTTACGATGAGTAGTATTAGTCCCATGTATCATTAGCAACCAGACTCGTGTTACCGTATGGGTACTTAAATCGTAACCTATATAATTTTTTTTTATTTCTCCTTTGTAAGAGTCCACATATTACGGTAATCGCTTACCATTGCCATAATATGCTTGTTTGTCACATGATATAGGTATAATATAAAAGTAATTATGATTATAAGTAATCGTAAATATAATATTATAAGTAAATAATTAATTAGCTTAAAAATTAGTAAAGTTCAATAGTATCTAGTAGAAGTGTGACAGTTTCAAAATTTTGTAATAAAATGTAAAATAAATAACGCGATTAAATCCGTATAAAGTAGTTTAATTTCAATAATATAAACCACATATTTTTTAAAACACATCTTTATATCCAATTAGTCAAACAATTATATATCTTGTTACAATTTGCAAAACAATTAAATCTGATAAGATTTTCACAAATTATTTAAAAACCAAAAACACGCTGCGCATTTATGTAGATCAAAACGACAGCACAAAGATATTTTCGTGTGTTACGAAAATTAATACAACACGGTGTCACAGATTACACAAATATAGATGGCCAGTACAACATGCCACAACTAACACACTCACACATTTTGGATAAAGTTGGGTTAGTGACGTAATTGATATTCGCCTAACTTCGTTCCATATAAGCCCCAGTTGGATAAGAAATCTTATGTGTCTATTCAAGATATAGCTTATCAAACGGCCAACTTTCATTTAAATCTATTTAACGGTCTAAGCATGATTGTCATCTAAACAACTTGACAAACTTTCACATGTATAATAATATTAGTGTCATAGGTTATAAACAGACGAATAGTCTGTGATGGTATGAACTTTCGCAGCCACGGTACTTTTTCTTTATCACGTTTCACCTAAGACTAAGATTAAGGAAGAAGGAAGAGCAGGCCCACAAGGATGTATCTTTAGGAGATGATTGGGCATTCACTCACTAAAAATACGTTTTAATCCGGATATTACTTTGATCGATATTCTCTGAGAGAATTAAACTTCTAAGTCCAGTTGGACTTCTTATGCTGAAACCAGCATAGGTCTTCTATGCGTCTATGTGTTAAGCTTACACGCGTTGTATGTACCTATCCGCTCTTCTGTATCATGCTATTCTGTGTAAGTGTACAGTGATTATTGTTCGCTACAGTACTCTGAACTATTTTGTACAAAACTGGCACACACAACAATGGATTTCGAAAGGAATAAAGATTAAAGATGGCGAATCTCGGCGTGAATCGAATCACATAATGTATCGCGATAGACGGATTCACACAGTAAGTTTGAAAATATGTAACAAGGTCGTTTTGTAATGATTTTGTAAGTTGTATGAATGACTATGGGATAGTGTTTTATTGATTGTGCATTGTAGACGTATCAGTGATTCGATCTGCTAGGAATTTTGTATTCGACTGCGTGTACCAAAACGTGAGAGATTAATCAATTACCTAACGATCCTATCTGTGTATCTTGAAAGTTAAGAAATACATGCGCTCTAATGTGTATTACTCTTCGCCAAAGTATCGCTCTTGTTGTTTTAGGCAAAAGAACTATCGCACCGAAAATATATAATTTGGATATTCTAAAAGTTCTACGAAATAAGTAAGAGTAAGCCTATTAACGTTTATCAGCAAACATGCCAAATAGATATTTGCAGCTCAGTTTTACACAAGCCACTAAATTTTGACGTTTTTCTTTGTAATGTACCACCAGCTTGGGATCCAGTAATACAAATAGTCAAACCCAAGAAGAAGCAATCCACAGCTAGACTTCATGATACTTTGAGCTCGTTCTGGGTAAATAGAAACACCAATGATTAAATTATGTTCGGGTACTTTGAAATAACTACCATCTTAGTCTCCCCGTGACCATGGCTGCTGAAAAGCAACCGAAACGTCGGGGAAAGTGTAAAATTTAATTAAATCTAAATAGTTTTAATAATAATTTAATTAGCTTAAAATTTTGTAAAGTTTAATAGTAATAGTAGTGTAACAGTTTTCAAAATGATGTAATAAAGTGTCAAATAAACAACGCGATAAAATCCGTATATAGTAGTTTAATTTCAATGTTTTCCTTTATTTTTTTAAAAGATCTACTAATAATATCTATTTCCTGTGTCGCGAGGTACTATACAAATATTCATACGATGGACACAAAGAACACCCAGACAATCATTTATGGATGATACAAATTATTGTACCGTGTGGGGAAGCCACAACACTCGAGGCAGGGCCAATGGCGAGGTGACCACTTAAATGGATGGAGATCCGTGCAGTCCAACGTATTGACGAGACGAGACCCAGTGTTACACAAAATGGCATATTTAATTTAATTTTAGTTTTCTGTGACTGTACCTATTCGACCGCTGATTAGAGTGCGCGGTGCCTGACATTGGTGTTGGACTCGCAGGGGTATGTGGTTAGCCGCAGAGGACGACATGTTCGTTGCTCGGCAAGCACGTGGCGTTCGAGCGTCGTTCTCATGCGCGGCTAATGCGAACCGGGTCTTAGGTTTAGGGGACAAGACCTGTCTATAACTGATCCCTGTAGGTGCTTTCGGGCACTGGAAGGTACATCGGCTCTCACTATATACTGAAAGGCTAGGGAGTGGGAACGCTATATCATAAACTTGAGTAGCCGTAGAGAAAGGGTCTGTACCCATTCTGAAAGTCCTCTAAACATTTCACAAGGTATAGTGAGGAGACAGCATATTTTACTTCCATTTTTTACATCGATCATATATATACGACATACTTAACAACTATTACCCGTGAAGGTCGTCCCTCATTACACGCATCATTGTCGCCAGTTGAATTACCAGACTGAATAGCTACACAAACCATTAGGATGTTACAACATGGCTGCATAATGATCCGAGATAAAATGAAGAAGCTCTCGTTTTTATAAGTGAGGTCGACCTTAACAAGATGTATAATCATTAAGATACAAATTAGCGTTTATATGTTATTTATTATGCGAAGAGTAATTCATTATATGTTATTTTCTTTAAAATCTTTTCGAGGAGTTACGCTGTTTTGGAAAATAACTTGACATACACGGTAGGTCACCAAGGTAATTTTAAAAGAGAACCCGCGTTGAGGAGGTCCTCTATGTCACGGTGACTTAACAAACAATTGACGTAACAGACCTATGAATAATAGTCTAGTAATAATTATTTGTGGATCACACAACTTTCTTTTTAGTGTTGATATTGATCTCACGACAGCCGGCAACATTGGACGCACTAATAACAGCGAGGTGACCACCTAAATCACTAAGCCTTTCATGCAGCCGCTTTGCATTATCATGATATAACTGCCCGCTGCTATCCTGAAACCTAAAACTTTACAAGACAATCTTCATATGCCCAGTAGTCCCAAATCCGTTCAAATCTGCTCAAAAGTTACATGCATCTTGCTTAAAAGTACCCACTACTTGCCAAGAACTATCATCTATTGTCATTTTTCGAAAACGTTTCGTGGCATCAAGCGTACGTACGGTCGAGTCGTAATCCAAATAAATCAGATAAATATCCGATAACCAATACGCAAAGTGATGCAGTTGTACTGTAAAATCTATCAGAAATATCCGCAGAAATCTAGTCTGACTGTACGGCGATAAAATATTTAAGTATACTAAATCCCCAAAAACATATCTGAACGTACTTTGCGAGGCACGGCAAGATGTCTGTTTTTGCTTACATGTCTAAGGACTTGATGACAGTTATGATGGCTTCTAAGTAGTATGCATCAGTATAGGCGCACAGACTTCTTGGAGGACAGAAACCTTGCCCTTTTCACTGGCTACAGTACTACTACTAAGGTATCCTTACCATTAAGTGGACTGTATGCTTATTAAGCAACATTATTTTATTTAGCTTTTTCCCTCAAGGAAACCATAACCCCTCACTTTTGGAGATTTGCCATTATATCACATTTCATGACCTCTTTTAGTTCTTATGAGTTACTAGATATTTTCACAAAAATAATGATTTACTTTCCAAAAAGACTTTTTAGAAGACGTGAAGGCTTCACAATAGGTCCAGCGCGACGCACTAACAGGACTTTCCTATATTTTACTTCCTTTGTAACTCATTAGAAGACATTTGTCTTATTGCTAAACATTACTGCTAATGTCCAAAACTCAAGAATATCCATAACAAAACATTTTGTTAATACGGAGACTGTCTTACAAAAGGTTGTAAGCAATTTTCTAATGATTTTTGTACAAAATGGCGGGGTATAATAGGTGTGTTTGGTAACTGGTGTAGGTGACGAGTGCGTTGTGTTGTGATTAATGTTTTAAGTGTTGTAAGATGAAGAAATTGTTAGTAGTAGCACGGTGTCTGAAAACGCGGCAAGGAGATATCGATACACCAAAACGAAGGATAAGGTTAGCAACTTAAAAAAACAATAACAAAATGTCTATAGCAAAACTGGGTTTATTCCTTAAGAATATTCTTATGCAATAATCCCAATTAATATATCGCGGGAAAGCCGCGATATATTAATTGCCATACCACACATTATAAATTTATATTCATAAAACTCAGACGAATAGCGAGGCGGCTCATGTTGGTAGTCTTACCTATTGGTATTATATGTATATTATAAACATCAACTGTTTACAATATATTAATATTAAACTATTGAAAGGATGCTTACAAACAATTTAGTGAGATTGAAATATTGAAGGTGCGATATAGCTGTAATACTAACTGGAATATATATAAACACACGCCTTTGCATCCCACAAGTGATTGTGGGATGTAGAGGCATGTGTTTATGTATGTATATTCCAATACTTCAACATTATAATGTAGTTTAATTTCCATGGATAACCTGTCATGGAGGTCATTCCACAACTTACAAGACCGCGGTGGCATGTTTTTGGTGCTTAGCACATTACTGTCAGTCATCTCTTAGACAGTTGGTTATGTAAACCAGCAACAGATGTTACAGATCTGATAGCTGTCTACAATATTATAATGTCCATATTAACTATGATTGACGCGCGATTAAAAGCTTAAGTAGTCTATACTAAACACCTCCTCCATATATCGCCCAAGGGATTAACAAATCGGTTTTCTTATAGCAGATGTTTATGCAGGGTTGGAGTTAGGTCGGTAGGTTGAAATTATTAGTACGTAATATTATAAAAGGAATAAAGAGATATCGAATATTTAAATATACTACACTTTAATACTACCCGACTATACTAGAAAAGGGGTTCAAGTTATTCGTAAGTATGGCTTTGGCACGTCTCGCAGCCGCAATGGTTCGATGGATATTAATAATTATTATTGATGTGTCGTTTGATTCGTTTTATCGGTGAGATTAAGGTGCAATTTCATAAATAATGTAAAATAAAATAAACACATTATTGCCGCTGCAGCCGTCATTCAATTACGATATAAGTGTAGGAATTTATATTTTTTTTTAAGTTTTATTTCCTGTACAGTCAAATGCTGAGGCCTGACTGCCGGGTTCGATTCCCGCACAAGTCAAACATTTGTGCGCATGAACATAGATGTTTGTCTTGGTGTTTCTATGTATAAAATTTATGTATTTACAAAAAATTTATGTATGTATGTTCCATTGTCTCTAGTACCCATAGTACAAACTCTGCTTAGTTTGGGCTAGATGGTGTTGTGTGTATGTGATAGAATATTATATTATATTATTAATATATTATATTTTCTCAAATCATAATGTACTATCGACTTGAGCAACGGATGACCACTCCTAAGGTTAAAATCGCATAGCAGGCCAACACTTAGTCGGGCGGAGGGCGGAGTCACTTAAAGTCAACATGTGCAAGCGAAAATTTTTCTGAAATGGTCAACCGTCGCTCAAGTCTATAGTACATTAAACGGAGATATTTAATTATAGTATTTTCATGTACCGTCTGTAGATATAGATAGTATATTAGTAGTTGAACTTTGTAAATACCTGGTTAGTACCAGGCATGGGACCACTAACTAAAGTATAACTATTTAAATGATACTACGAAATCCGACTCTGTATAGAAGTGACGTGTTAACAGGTTCGGGTCAGCTCTCGTGAACTAAGGATCGCACGTGAAAGGCAACTGACGCAATACCGACTAGTTTAATAAACCGCTTAAAGCGGAGCCTAGAAATGATATTGGAACCATAATCTACACTTCAAGGAGTGGCAAAACAACAACTATGCAGTTTCATTAGAAACGAAGAACGAAGAACGAACGAAAAGTGTCAAAAGTCATTTGTACAAACTTGACAAGATACAAAACCAATGTATGCGCGTCATTGGGAGATTTATAAAAAGCACCCCGATACACGTAATGCAAAATGAATTATGCTTACATCCGCTTCATCTTCGAAGGTATTATCTTGGTGGAAGGTTTTGGACAAGAAGCTGCTCATTACAGAACAATATTACCATAAAGTTAATAAAAGAGTTATCTCGTCAATGTCGCACACCGGGCTCTTGGACTCGGCAGAAAATTCCACTCCTTGTTTACATATGTGACTTGTTTGATTCTACGCATATTTATTGTGTACCAAAACTGGAGATGTTCACTTTAGGTACTTGGGTTTAAAGTATTAATTTGGCAGATAACATAATTTGTTACTTAGAGGGTGTTACTGGTTCTTAAAAGGATTTGGGAGCTTCATACTTGAAACAAAAATGTCAAGAATTAATAAACTCTAAATATTGCGACTTTTATCAAATTTTTACGGATGGCTGTAAGGATAAAAATGGTATAGGGGCGGCTGTGTTTGATCCGCAGTCGCAAATTAAAATTATGTTTAATATTGACTCAAGTGTTTCTATTATGCACACGGAACTAATTGCATTGTCGGAAGCTCTTTCTTATATAACAAGTTTAAATAACAATAATTATGTAATTATAACGGATGCTAGAAGTGCACTTCAACACGTGGTTCGATGCACCTCGACTTTTCGAGGACTACCGATTGCCTACACTATATTGAAGACCATTCAACAGCTTGCAACATCCAATAAGAACGTGATAATGCAGTGGGTCCCGTCGCATATAGGTCTGTACGGCAACGAGGAGGCGGATCGCTTTGCAAAAATGGCGGTATCAGATGGAATTCCTTACAATGTTATTCCGTTTTACACAGACGTCATACCTTTCTTGAAAGATAAAATTTTTAAGCTGTGGGTTGAATTTTAAAGGTTTGCTCGCAAAATAAAGGCATATGGTATAATACTATACGATCTGTACCCTTTCGCTATCCATGGTTTCTGACAAGCAACTTAGATAAGAGTACTTTAGTTACCGCTATCAGAGCTCGATCCGGCCACATTCCACTAAATAAGTTTGCATATCTGATCAAAAACTCATCGTTACCAAATTGTACAGAATGCGATAAATTAGAGGATGTGCACCATGTTTTGGTGGAATGTGTGCGGAATCAAGCTCTAAGAACAAATATATTTCTTAACATCATAGATATTAAAAATGTTGGCAGTTGTAACAGCGTGCATCTGAACCAGATTCCAAGAAAGCTAGGGCATTGTACAAATTAATTAAGAATTATTTACAAGTTAGGTCTCGCATAATAAATGTACCTAATACAGTCTAATAGTAAATATGACATAGTTAGTAAGCATAAATTGTATAATAGGTCTAAGTAGATTTACGAGGACGACTTGGTCGCTCTTTTCTGTGAACCAAGTCCTTTTATAATAATAAAGATTAAAAAAAAAGAACGAACGAAGCTCATAGCTCTTCCACCATTGTAACATCTGACTAGCCAGCGGGTCTACCGTGAAAATTTTTTTACGCAATGACGTGCCGAAACGATTTACGAACGAAATAATAAGCATATACCTACCATGAAAACACTTCGGATTTTTTAGGACGTACAAATGTCATACGACGATATTCGTGACGAATGTCGGCGCGAATGATGTTTCATGGTAAGAATAAGCACGAACGAACGTACGCAATTGCGTATAACGCGTTTCACGGTAGACCCCCAGCTCCTGTCATAAGAAATCAGAAGTATCTTCGAAAAAAAGAAATATATTTTATATAAATATACTGACATATGCGTCTTTTTTTTACTGATTCCAAATTCATAAAACTCAATTAAGAAAAAAAAATTGATGCGTCTTTTCCTAAACCTAGAAACCTGTTATGATGTTTGTGAAGTTCTCGGAAAAATAATCAGTCTTGGAACCCGCAATGAATTAAATAAGAAGAATATATAAGTATTCCCAGACCGGTCGCGGCGATCAAACTTCACGGAGATATACTTATATTAGGTAAGTATGAAATTGTCGATTTGTACTGAAAAATTGAATCTCGTTTTTTTCTAAGAAGTACCACATTTATTTAATCGAAATATTTACTCTCATTATCTATACATTCATAATGAGAGCAACAGATATCAATATATCTATGCTCAATAGCAGCGATAGCTCAGTGGGGAGACCAACAGACCGCAATGCAGAGGGTTTCGGGTTCGAACCCACGTCGCGCACCTCTGACTTTCGGAATTTATATGACTTTTCGAAATTATGTGCGTATTTATTGACAATTATCGCCTGCTCCGTGCCTCGGAGAGCACGCTAAGCCGTCGGTCCCGGCTGCCATGAACATCTATGGCAGTCGTAATTAGGAGAGTGGCGACACAAAAGATCCCACTGGGTCGAAGTGTCGCCGGTCTGCACTGACTGGCCCCCACATAAGATAAGATAAGATACACAAGGGACTGCTATCTAGCTTTCTTAAATTAAGTAAAGATTTGTGCTCGTATCTACATGGCTTGAGTGTCCCAAACGTGTTAGAAAAACCATCACACGAAGTGTTTGTTGTAGATGTTATGACATCTTCAACAACTTTAACTGTAGTAGCATATTTTACATTATTAAGAATACGAGAATGTTTACAAACTTTCATAGAGAAAGCGATCTGGTTCTTACTGCTAGTTCTATTGTTTCATTCAAGTTCGTCGCAATGTGTGGGCGATGTGTATTCGATCGATATGACTAATTTGCATAAACAAACTATTGAGCTTGAGTTACCAATTACCAGAACGATTTTGGTCAAACAAAATGGAGATCTTGATGGTGTTTTGGAGTGGGCAAGGGATTTATTGTCATGGTAGTGCAGACAAATTGGGTGTGATGTGGGATGATAGAACGTCCGTCGTGAACATGAATTCATTTAACATTTATTTATTTACATAAATGTTGATGTGCTAGACAACATCATATACAATCTAACTGTTGATCGCTCCGCTTGCATGAATATACATATGTGTATAAGAGAAGCTCGTAGTTTTATTATTTTCCAAAATTTTATATACTTGTAATATACTAGCTTTTGCGCGCAGCTTCGCCTGCGCGGTACCTACATCAATAAAAAGTATATCTATGTCCTTCCCCAGGTTTTAAACTATATCTGTACCAAATTTCATATAAACCGGTTGAGTGGTTTAGCCGCAAAAAGGTAACAGACAGACAGCCAGAGTTACTTTCGAATTTATAATATTAGTAAGGATATTGAATTTCATGCTTCTTCCTTTATAAGTGACGAACTTCCCATATAAAAATATTTCAGAGAGGGTGAACCTCTCTGAAATATTCTTTTTAAGATATACTTGTGTACCTAATTTAGTTAAAGCGTTACTTGCGCAGCGATAGCTCAGTGGGGAGACCGACAGACTGCAATACAGAGGGTCTCGGGTTCGAACCCATGTCGCGCACCTCTGACTTTCGGAAGTTATATGAATTTTCGAAATTATGTGTGTATTGATTGAAAATTATCACCTGCTCCGTACCTCGGAGAGCACGTTAAGCCGTCGGTCCCGGCTGCCATGAACATCTATGGCAGTCGTTATTGGGAAAGCCAGTACCCTCTAATATCCTGACACTGGTATAGCCTTAGGGTATCGTTAGCCTTCGGGTTACGGAGGTCAGGTGGCAGGCGCTTCGTGTAAAAACTGATATCCAGTCAAATCCGGTTAGACTAGAAAAGCCGACCCCAAGTGATTTGGGAATAATAAAAGCTAGGGAGAAGGCTTGTGTACCTACTTTTATTTCTAACCAGAAACAGATACCTGAACGAAATTTCGTACATTTAACTTTTAGATTGTCCGACTTTAATACAACCGTTCATCCCTTATTTTATCCACTATAAGAACAAATTGCCAGAAATCCTTCTTTAGTGGATGCTTCTTCGTCTTCCTAGCGATTATTAATCCCAACTTATGCCAGGGTCCGCTTATTTCTGGTCTAACGAGATTTAGCTGAATATCAGTTTTTACACGGAGCGGCTGCCATCTGACCTCCGTAACCCAGAAGGTTAACATCATTCTATGGTTAGACCAGTCGTTAGGATATTTGAAGGCGCTGACTTCCCAATACCGACTGCCATAGAAGTTCATGACAGCCGGGAACCACTGTTGAACATGCTTTCCGACGCACGGGGGTGAAACACCGCCAACTTCCTAAATCCGGGCTAATTATTAAGAACTTCTGGACAGAAATTCTTAATAAATTGCTACTAAGAAATTCTTGACGGAAAATCTTAGTAACGTTTTCCAAGCCCGACCCGGGAATCGAACCCGAGACCTCATGATCTGCAGTCGTATACACTACCACTGGACCAACAAGGCAGTTACAATATTAAATAATAAAATGCCAAAATTGGAAGTTTGTAAGTCTAGTTAGGACAAGTAATTACAGACTTATAGATAGATAGATAGATATACAATATTAAATTTTCATATTTTCAATAAATAATTGTCATTATATGGGCACAGCAACCTACTGTCCGTCGACCGTAGAATCGTCGTTAATTGTTTTTATGTATGAATTCTGTGCACACTAAGCCAATAATGAATTAGTTAGTTAGTTCCCTTTTGTATATTTCGAATTTATAAACGATAATCGCCCTGTTATAATAATCTTACGTTGTACCACCTTTGAGAAAAAACAATCTGCGCTAAAAGATAAACCATTCACTACAATCTAAAAACTTCTACTTTCTTAAACTCCGTGTATTAAACCAGTTTGAAATATTTGCGATAACCCGCAACGACCGGTCATACCTGTTACTGTTATTCAATTGTATAAACTTATATAATCAACTAGCTGACCCGCGCTACTTCGTCTGCTTCACATAAGAGAACTTTTCCCGTTTTTGCAACATTTTTCATTAATGCTTCGCTCCTATTGGTAGTAGCGTGATGTTATATAGCCTATAGCCTTCCTCGATATATGGACTATCCATCATTAAAAGAATTTTCCAATTCGAACCAGTGGTTCCTGAGATTAGCGCGTTCAACCAAACAAACAAACTCTTCAGCTTTATTATATTAGTATAGATTATATTATGTAGTCTGATTATAATCTAGCTTTAAGCATTGGTTTAAATGTACCTACCGTTGTTTTTTAACTGAGATATAATCTGTTTGAGGAAGTTGAACGGTAGATTGGCGTTTGCTAATGGTATATATAGTGATATCTACTTACTGTTTTAAGCAAATAAAGTTAATTTGAATATACATATCTTAAAACACAATTTTTGACTATTTTAAGCTATTCATATTTTTTCTGAGTAGTAGAGCCTCGCTGATTTCAGCATGAATGGGCCGGCTCGACCGGGAAGGACTACCCTCTCACAGAATATCGACGTGAAATAGCAGTATGTCTACAGTTGTGTTTCGTTCGGTGAATGAGAGTACCGGAGGCCCAATCGCCCTCTTTTCCCCTTCCCGCTCCTTCTCCTTCCCACTTCCTTTCCTAAAGGGTCGGCAATGCGCAAGTGATGCCTCTGGTGTTGCATGCGCCCATATGCCACGGTGACCACTTACCATTAAGACCAAAATTTTGTGATTTAACTAATTTAAAATATTTAAATTATTTATATTTACTGATTTCCTGTCGTTTCGGTTGCTTTTTAGCAGCTAGGGTCACGGAAAACTAAGATGGTTGTCATCTCATTGCCTTGAAAATAAGTTATTTTAAAGTACCCGAACATAATTTAATTTCAGAGTACTATGCAAAATAATCGGATACCGATTGATCGACCACTATAAGTCAAACGTCTAAATACTCGAATGTTCATAATATCGAATAGATAATAATTCGAACATTAAAAATATCGTACACATTGAGTGTTCAAAATATCGGGTGTACAATGGTACTAAAAATAAAATAACCACGAAGTTATAGCCTTCTAACCTTTTTTTTTTTTTTACGTGGGGGTATGCTTTGACGCATACCTCTCCGCGGGGCGACGGAGAGGTTATGTCGGGCTCACCGGGGAAAAGATACCCCGGTAATACCGACTAAACCTACCACGGTGTTCCTCGACATAACCATAGACGGCGAGGCCGCGCGAATCGCTTTCACATGCAATCGCGACCCCGCCGTGGTTTCAGCCCGCCGTGTGAAACGGCAGGCCACTGCACAAAGAATATTTCCTCCACCATCCCCTTGAGCAGGGGGGACAAAGACATGATACAGAGGCGCACGTGGGAACACGCACGCCGCCTCTCGGACCTGGTGCTGATCGGGTGGCGAGCAGGCCCACGCAGCCCACCACCCCCAGGTCAAACTTCAAGGTGGCTGGAGGTCATCTCGCGCCCTCCGGCTCCCGGTTCTGCGGTTGGGGAGAGGGTTTAAGCGCTCCCTCTCCCGCTCCGCCGCCTCCTTGATGGAAATTGTAGCCTTCTAACCTAACCTATCCATTTTTAACTATTTAAGTTAAACATATTTACCCTAACTTAAAATGACAAAGCATTTTTGAAATCTACTTATAAATAAATAAGATTCAAGCGTTTCAAATCTGGTAGTAAGAGTAATTGTCAGATGACAGAAAAAGGATGCACGATACAAATAGTTACGGAATCACTATTTAAATGCAGTTGTCTGAATGAGATAGCAAGATATCCCCACTACACATTTTCTTACATCTAAATTTAAAAATATTAATTGCTCCCTTATTTTGCAACCAGAGCAGCGATAGCTCAGTGGGGAGACCAACAGACTGCAATGCAGAGAGTCTCGGGTTCGAACCCACGTCGCGCATCTCCGACTTTCGGAAGTTATACGACTTTTCGAAGTTATGTTCGTACTGATTGACAATTATCGCCTGCTCCGTGCCTCGGAGAGCACGTTAAGCCGTCGGTCCCGGCTGCCATGAACATCTATGGCAGTCGTTATTGGGAGAGTGTCGACACAAAAGATCCCACTGGGTCGAAGTGTCGCCGGTCTGCACTGACTGGCCCCCACATAAGATAAGATATATTGCAATTAATTTTGATACTGTTTGAACAAAAGGATTTCTTTTGATTGCTATTTGCTGTTGTGAGTAAAATTATGTACAAATAACATAAGTAACTACCCTATTCTGCTCTGTAGGAGATGACGTCATGTTGTCGTGTTTTGATACATTGATCGATCACCTAAGGGTTAGCCTAGTTATGAGTTACAATGCATGAAATGTTTTGTGGAATGCACGCAAGTGTGGAGCAGTTGTTAAATCAACGATCGTCGCGTGGTGGGAATTAAAAAATTTATCTATTTTTTAACGGAACTGAAGAGTTTGCGTGACTGCAGTACTATTATTATTTTTACATAACAATAACATTGATAGATAGTTTTACCGTTTTGGTCCAGTAGCATAAAATTGTATTCCACGGCCCAACGTGAGGTTCTAGATTTGATATTGGTTAATACTGTCCGCTAAATTGTCGCTTCGTATAAATTTAGGGTGATCGTGATGGCTTAGATTAGAATCCTGGGTAGAGCAAAGTATGACAGGGTTATTTTATTCTTTGAGAGGTTATTCTTTGTAACAGCACATTGTTCAAAAGTGTGCCCGGTAGATAGAGTTTTCGTGATATATAATAAACTTTTATCCCCGTAAAATTATTTTGTCGAAGTTTTTTTTTCATTTTATACTACTTAGGTGGCGAACATGCATACGGCCCACCTGATGATAAGTGGTCACCATAGCCTATGGACGCCTCCTACACCACAGGTCTCATTTGCGCGTTGCTGATCCTATAGGAAAGGAGGAAGTAGGAAGGGGAAGGAGCGGGAATGGTGAAAGAGGGTGATTGGGTCTCCGGCACTTTCACTCACCGAATGAAACACAATAGTAGGAATACAGCTATTTCACGTCGATATTCTGTGAGAGGGTAGTCCTTCCCGGTCGAGCCATGCTGAAATTTCACTCATGCTGAAATCAGCGAGGCTCTACTACTTGCGCATAATAAATTTTCTAATACTTGTGCATAATTTCCCTCTGAAAATGGGTAGAAATTGGATTGTAAGATTGTATTACATTCATACATAAATACACCAAAGATTTAAATCAAAGACACTACTACTATTACATAAGGTCACCTTTCTTGACGTTAAGTTGTCATCTGACACAATGCCAACATGACAAGTGAATTATAAACATACTCACATACTCGTAGTATTATCTTTATCACCCTCACTCGTATTGAAAATTGTGCACCATCATTCTCTATCGTATAAATATAATGTATCAGCACACTCTTCTTAGTTGATAGTATATAAAATAATATAGTCTTCTATTTACGCGAATATTATTCATTGAAATTAAACTGCTATATACGGATTTTATCGCGTTGTTTATTTGACACTTTATTACAAAATTTTGAAAATTGTTACACTTCTACTACTATTAAACTTTACTAATTTTTAAGCTAATTAAATTATTATTAAACTATTTAGATTTAATTTAATTTTACACTTTCCCCGACGTTTCGGTTGCTTTTCAGCAGCCATGGTCACGGGAGACTAAGATGGTAGTTGTCTCAATGTTCCAGTGTAGTTATTTCAAAGTACCCGAACATAATATAATCATTGGTGTTTCTATTTACGGAGAATGAGCTCAAAGTATCATGAAGTCTAGCTGTGGTTTGCTTCTTCTTGGGTTTGACTATTTGTATTACTGGATCCCAAGCTGGATAGTTTTTTATTTTAATAGCCTTGCGAAGCATACTTGGTAGGAATCGGTGTTCTTTAGCGAGAATCTGTGGCTTGTCAAATCTCAGGTAGTGGTTGGTCCCCTGTTGCACATGTTCACACACTATATTATATATATAAAATATTATTTCTAATTCATTTTGTTGACAATAACCTTTTTAAAAAGTTCACCATGTTCTGTAGAATTGGTGTCGTAAAATTGTTCTATGACGTTCACCGATATTATTAACCTAAGGTGTTATTGATTTCATTCTATAAATAATAAAAAGACTACACAATATCATCGTCCACACTTATATCTTAACTAATATTATAAATGCGAATGTGAGTATGTTTGTTTGTTACACTTTCAGGCCTTAACATCACGAATCATCATGAAATTGCGCATACACGTTGTCAAAGGTGATCACCGTATTATGTTGCCAGGGCTGATTAGCGCCTTTCGATGTTTAACGTATAAACGATTTGTGGACGATTGTACGTGATTTTTGTCGCTGGCTGTGCGATCTATGTACATTAGGGCACATCAAAGATATAAATATATGACTTACACATAAGATTAAAAGCATATTCAAAATGTACTTATACAATAGACCAACGAAACAGCGAAACAATAACGAATTTTCCAAATAAAATAATCGGTTAATGCGTATCGAGTATTATGTTAGGTAATCTGTGGTACTTTTCTTTGAAAGTTGAATTCTTACGATTACTTAGTATTATTTTAATGTGTTATGTAACACTGGTCATCATTTGCTCTCACGCCATCTTAATAGCCATGTATAATATCGTAGCGGAATTCGAACATTAAGTAAACAATCAGCATTAATCTGTCTTTAGTTTCAATGTAACTACTATTTCTGGTTTGTGAAGTTATGATGCAAGTTATTGGCGTGGTGCATGCGCTAGTTACTTGTGTCCCGTGCCTCGACTGCTGTGCATGTGGGTTCCAATACAGGGTCGAGCTAATAAAAAAGTTTTTGGGTTATTCTTGGTAACAGTCCCGTGTTGGAAAGCTGGCGGTGTTAGACACCCCTATGCCTCGGAAAGCACGTAAAGCCGTTGGTTCTGTTCTCTCTTCGGTTGTGTCGGATTGCCTTCCTATTGGATTATGACAGTGAAGGAAAAGAGAGTGTTCTTCTGTTTGTACACACACTTATGCACTATTATATCATCTGTGCGGATGGCAAGTTTCCATTAAGATTGGCCGCCGTCCCTGAAATTCGGAGGACCTTACCTGCGGGAGCTAAACGCATGAGAATCCCATATATTCTAAAAGGTAGGACAGTAAATGGGAAAGCGCAAATCAACTGCTGAGTTTAGCTAGCAAATTAGCAGCGACCAATCCAACGACTTGGCATAAGATAGATTTTGCCATGCCTTTCAGATACCGGGTGTTGTTTATACGGGTTACTTGCTCGTGTGGCAATTGCTTACAAGATGCTTACAGCTGGCACAAGTACCTCAACTTACGCATGTAACTATTTACACGTAAAAGAGCCTCGTTGGCGCAGCTATAGTGTTTGCGTATGCCCAGTATGAAGGCTCGGATTCAAAAAATAAAATTTAAAAATTCAAATTAAGTTTATTCAGATTAGGTTACAAGGTAACACTTATGAATGTCAAAGTTACACTAATTTTTCCGCGAATTTACATTTACTGCCACGTTCAGCAAAGCCCTTGCTTTGCTGAACGTGTAGTGCTCATGAGAAGAACGGGCAAGAAACTCATGGTCACTCTTTTTAATTTCAATTCTCTGGACAATGGAAATTAAAAAGTGTTTGGTTTTATCCGTCTGCTAACTAATAATTTTGAAATTTTGTCGTAGATTGTTCTCGCAAATCTTGTTGCGGACCGCTACACGAATCACAGTTTTAATGTAGAGAAAATAATTAGGTATCCGACATCGTAAAATCTATTAACAAAAACATTGTCTATAGAATCAGGAACTATACAATTAATATTCGTCAAGGCACGTTCGTGACACTTGACTGAGGCTGTGATGCAACAGATACAATCATTAGCATCATAGCTTATCTCATTTAAGTTAAGTAAGTAAGTAAGTATTTATTTTTCAAAATATAGGTCCACATTCTTATACAAATATTAGAAAAGAAAAAACAAAAACAAAGTACACATATAACGAAAAATGAGGTCACCACTCAGGTTTGTTGTTGGTTTGCGGTTGATACCTCAAACTGATCCTGATATTATTTGGTAACCCCAAGTGACGCCCGGACGTACATCAGCTACTCATTGTAATATTTTACAAACACAAACACATAACTCAAAACTACGTAAGATATATATTTAAAGGTTCATTATATACTACAATAGTAACATTGTACGGAGTAGCAGCGAAAGCTCAGTGGGGAGACCAACAGACTGCAATGCAGAGGGTCTCGGGTTCGAACCCACGTCGCGCACCTCTGACTTTCGGAAGTTATATGACTTTTCGAAATTATGTGCGTATTGATTGACTATTATCGCCTGCTCCGTGCCTCGGAGAGCACGTTAAGCCGTTGGTCCCGGTTGCCATGAACATCTATGGCAGTCGTTATTGGGAAAGTCAGTACCCTCTAATATCCTGACACTGGTCTAGCCTTAGGGTATCGTTAGCCTTCGGGTTACGGAGGTCAGGTGGCAGCCGCTCCGTGTAAAAACTGATATCCAGTCAAATCCGGTTAGAACAGAAAAGCCGACCCCAAGTGACTTGGGAATAATAAAGGCTAAGAGAGAAGAGTAACATTGTACGGATAACGCGGTGGTTTAAGTAGTTGATTTGCCATTTACACTGTGCTGAGTATTGTGAGTTTAATCTTGGGTTACCAACAGTACTGTATAATATTATACTCTACCTTTCGGTATTTCATACCGTATACATATAATAATAAAGCCTTTTATTCCGAAACCAGACAATTACACCAACAATAATGGTTGAAATAAAAATCACAAGATACCACGAATTTTGGTTTGCCTCGTGGCATAGGCCTCCTCTAACAATTTCCATTGACGTCTCTCATGAGGTACTCTCCAGTTTGGATCTGCTGTCAGCTTTATTTCATCCTCCCAGCGGGTGGGCTGCCTTCCCCGATTTCTTTTGCCGTCCCCTGGATACCATTCTGTCACTACCTTGCCTGTATACATATAATATTTATTAACTAAATATAATGTACGCCAGAATATTATATTTTATTAGGATGGATAAATCAAATTAAATGAAGTGCGATAAAAATATTATTAATTGCCTAAAACAAATATATCTTGTATACAGACGTATTATTATATCTTGTTTTTTACGTGAAGTAATCTATATTTTAAATGTTTCTGGTCTATATAATTATAAAGCTTAAGACTGCACCGAACGTAATACAGATAATGACAGAGCTCGTGCGGCGCAGATTCAAATAGGCGCGCGGCCGCCATAGTAAAATTGTATGGAAGATTTGAAGTGCTTTTTTGATAAATATGTATCTTTATTGTCAACCAATAACTTAAATATTTGGGACGGACAAATTGTAATATACCTATTTAGGTTTCGTTTAAGCTGCAAAATAGGATAGATTTCTACTGTTATAATTTGAAAATCACGTAACACAAGCTTACGTTTTTGCATTTTTCGTGCAAATTAAGTAATTTTGTAGGTGAGAATATTAATTATTTTAAGTTTTTTACACGGAGTAATTGTAAACACATTCATTGTTATGATAAATGTATATTTTATATTTGTATTAAACAAAAAGGGTTGATTTTATTCACTTAACTGTGACCGCCTGTTTTGACACATTTCGCTCGGCGCAGTCTTAAAAATATACTTTACTTAGTTGAATAATTTATTTGATAAAGAAAGAATTTGATTTACGTACAAGACAAAAAATGTGGTACATTAAAAAGTAGTGTTCGTTGTTCAACATTTGTAGTCTACCGCTACACTTAATTCTTAATGCGGGATGAATGCTCTAACTTGGGGATTACTAAAGTAGTTTGACTGCAGAAGCATCTGCCTTTCAAAAGATCATAACCAAAATACTTATATCGTACCTATGTCATGGGTAGAGTTTCCAGCTTCCTTAAGGTGCCATGGTGTCAGCAGAGGCCACACAGCACAACTATTCCTCTTTTGAACTGCGATTTATCATGCGAGAATTATAACTATTACCATCAGAAGAGCCGTAGACTTTACTGCCACCATAGCATCATCTTTATGTATACAATTCTTCTGTACATACTCGTATGTCTGGAACGATTTTGATATAAATTTTGTGTGTGTTAGAAAGGGGCTCGAGATAGCTTAGATTCACAATTGGACTCGGTAATTGGTACTGCGATCGATTTGTTTGAGCAGGACAACATCTATCATACCGTTAAATATTAAGATGTGATTTCAGCCGGACCTTTTAGGCAGATAGCTTGATGATATGGTCCCTTTGTGGAACAATGTCAGGTGTTCACTTGTCGAAGCAGGAAGCAGTAGGTAGATTTATGACAAGGACGTGAGGTTTGCTTTCACCGACCACCTTTCTATTCGGCGCGCGTCTGCGCACACGCGGATTTGTGAGCGATGTGCGAAATACGGCCGTGTAGATTCACCAACAAGTTGGCGAATATTTACTTGCTGACTTATATTTTCTGCTTCGATCGTAACATATCATGAGCTTTTGCTTAAATTTAGCTTAAGATGAAGTATAGGGTTTAATTTGAGCAGGTAAAGCGTAATTGGTTTTTGTTATTAAGCAATGTTTAGTCTTTCGTCACACATTTGGACATCCTCCATACTTTCAATGTGAAAAGAAGATGTTTGAATATTTCTTACTCAATCAGGTGTAAAACCTTAATTACGATAAAGTTTTAAATTGTTACGCGCTAACAGCTCGTTTCCAGTTTAAATACCTAATTTAGTCCCTGTCTGCGTTTTCGTGGGATTCAATTAAAATGATTTATACGAAACGAATAACCTTTCGGTTTTTAAATTTATAGTATTTATTTATTTAATCAATTATTTACGTTGACATAATTTTAAAATACATCATGCATACATAGCTTTACAGTTTACTGCCCCCGAAGGATTAGAAAGTGTAGTGAAAAGTCACATGTTCCTAGTTACTATACTTTTTATAATATTAGTAGGATTCGTTTGCGTCCCCAGTGCACTAAATCAGGTTTGTTGGCCAACCGCAACAACCGTGTGTCACATTTAACTGGCTACATACCTCTCATTGTCCTGTATAACTTAACACTACATTTATATAACCATGTATAGTGTTTGTACGTAGTATAGACATTTTGCATAATTTTTACGTTTAGATGAGCGCAAGTTGGAGAAATTCGCAATATACATACATGCATATGTAGTTTATTAGTACATTAGTTTTTAATAATGGGCTGTAAGAAGTAATAGCTGTGTTATTATTTATTATTTATAATAGTCCTATGTAATGTGTTGTATTGTCTATAGTGACGTAAGTATAACTGTTGTTGGATCAAATGGTGTTCTTTTTTCAGGTTAAACAAACTGTTTTTCTTTGTTAAGACTGCGCCGAGCGAAATGTGCCAAAACAGGTGGTCACAGTTAAGTGAATAAAATCAACACTTTTTGTTTAATACAAATATAAAATATACATTTACCATAACAATGAATGTGTTTACAATTACTCCGTGTAAAAAATTTAAAACAATTAATATTTTCGCCTACAAAATTACGTAAATTTGCACGAAAAATGCAAAAACGTAAGCTCGTGTTACGTGATTTTTAGATTATAACAGTAGTAATCTATCCTATTTTACAGCTTAAACGAAACATAAATAGTTATATTAAAATTTGTCCGTCCCAAATATTGTATTTATTAGTTGACAATAAAGATACATATTTATCAAAAAAGCACTTCAAATCCTCCATACAATTTTACTATAGCGGCCGCGCGTCGCAATTTATAACAAAATACCAGAAATATTAGGGGTACAACAACAAAATTAGTTAAGTAATCACAGCAAAGGTTGAATAAGTTATTAAATGAGAAATGTTACTATAGTGTCACAGACTTCTTGTCAGATAAATTTTAATCGTTTTATGAATATAATTTCGACATTTTAATTTAATTATTTTTACTTTTTATATTTGATATCATTATTCCATTTAGTAAATACTCGACTTTATGACATAACATTATTATTTTGTCGGCCTCGATGGCGTAGTGGTTAGTGTAACCGACTGTCACGCCCGAGGTCGCGGGTTCGATTCCCGCACAAGTCAAACATTTGTGTGCATGAACATGGCTTTTTGTCTTGGTCTGGGTGTTTCTATGTATAATATGTATGTATTTACAAAAATAAAGTATATATGTATGTTTATCCATTGTCTAGAACCTATAGTACAAGCTCTGCTTAGTTTGGGCTAGATGGTATTGTGTGTATGCGGTAGAATATTATTATTATTATTTTCTATTATTTGACATTTCAATAAATTCACAATTTGACACTATTATTAAAATTTTCGACATTAATACTAATTATTTAACCTTGTGACATTAATTTTGATTATTATTTTATATTGTATCAACCAATTTTATATGCATACTGTTTGTTATTTATAAGTACCTATACCTCTTACAATGCTTATATTTATTACTTGACACTTTTAATGGATTACACAAATAAGATTTTGATGTTGCATGTACTTAAATATACAATATACTTAAATATTTACACACTTCTTTTGAGGTTATAATTCAGCATGTTCTATATTATATACCTACCTACTATGTACCAACTTTATGTACCTGTTACCTGTGTTATGCAAATAAATGTTTGATTTGATTTGATTTAAGGCTTTTAGTTAGGAGACGGCAGTGGCGTGCGACGATCTAAGTATGCAGTATATTTCCTAAAATACGCTAAATACCAATTATTTTAGACTCTGTTTCACATACACACTTATAATAACAATAAACATATCCAAATCAGGCGGCTAAACGCATTACAATCTTAAAGATAAGATGAATGAAGATACTCTAACTAAAAACCGGACGCTCGTAACAGTCCGTAGTATTGTACAATGTATTACACAATTGAAATTCTTTTAACAAACATATTTTATTACATAAAATGGATTCCACACGCAATTTCTCTCACGCACAATTTCTAATTTTGTATAGTATCAGGCAAATATTTCTGTTACGTTGATTGCATAATATTGAATATTAATTAATTGGTTAAGAGTTGTTTATAAATAACTAGAATTTTCTCGCAGCTCCACTCGCATAAATGTTTACGTAAATTTTATATCCCTCGGACAAAGTACATATTTCTGGATGAAATCAAATCAAAAAAATCAAATCAAGAAATCAAAAATGTTTTATTTCATTATTACACGTTGTACATTATACAGTTGGTGGCGTCTCCTTTTAAGCATATAGATGCCTGTGCCAGGAGGCGCCGCTCTTTTATATCTTACAATTTTAATGTAACATGTTACTTAACAAAAGTGTTTGAATTTATTTACTTTATTTTATCTTTATTTCTATTTATATATATATATATATATTTTTTTTTTTAATTTTTTTTTAATAGTCTGTTGTTGTGTATGTGTATATGTGTGCGTGCGTGTGTGTGTATGTCTGTATGTATGTATGTATGTGTGTGTGTATGTGTATGTGTGTGCGTGTATGTGTATGAGAGTGTGTGGTTTTTTTATACGGTTGAGGTTTACCTTATATTTAACAGAAGATTCTCTACTTCGTCATAGCATAGCTTGTTTATCCACTTAATCAGCAGCGATTTGCATTCTTTAAACGGTTTAGTATGTATATCTATTTGTTTATTTATTTTATTATATAAGAAAGACGAGCGTTTGTCGTACTGAATATTTGCAAATTCTGTTTTTACAAAAGGGGTGGAAGCAATATTGTGTTTCCTTCTTCTAGTTAATACATTGGGATCTAAGGGTAGGGTCTTATATTTTTTAAGTATTATGTGAAGAATATACAATTTTCGGACTGATAATAAATTACTCGTTTGGTATAGCTCATAGGTGGGAAAGGTCCATTTTTTGAAGTACATTACTTTTATTAATGTCCGTTGCGCTCTTTCAACATCAAGGAAACGTGTTTTACGCGCGCCCCCCCAAATGGAGATACAATATATTATTATAGATTGAACTAACGAGATATACACTTCATTGAGAAGATTTTTCGCTAAGCCACTCCTTGGGACTATGTGTCGTAACGATTTAAAAATCCAAATAAATTTTCGTATTCTCGCAGTAATTTGTTCAATTTGAGGATACCAGGACAGGCTTTGGTCCAACATTATACCTAAATACTTGACGTGGTTAACTTTACCGATAGTTGGACAATTGCAGTCGTGATCAACCGTCCTCCTACACTCATGTATTTTAATGTTGAATGAAAGGTACCCTATGTCGTTTTTTGTACCCCTAACAACGTGTATGCGAAATTTAATGATGATTGGTCGAGTCATTAAGGCGTGATAACATAACAAACAAACTCACATTCGCATTTATAATATTAGTTAGGATCTAAGACCTTTTGCACTGTAATCTATTTAGGATCACGAAAGAATGAAAATTACAACTTAAACGTTTTAAATATAATGACGATCTAAAGAGTGCCAGTGAGTTTCTTGAAGGTATCTTCTTATAGGCTCAACCCTTTGCCTGAACCTAGCAACTAACATATATCTAAATTCAGTAATTTAGTAGACTTACCAACCAATAAACCTTGACATTAATTAGCGACTAAATTACTTTTCTATCATTTCAGTTCGTCAGTTCGGTGCCTCAATTCCCTGGTACAAAATTCATACGGCCAGCAATGCAATTATTCACCACGCAGGCCCGATGCATGTTGGCTGACTTCATATATCTTTGAGAACATTAAGAAAATCTCTCAGACATACAAGATTCCTGACAATATTTTCCTTCACCGTTAAAGCGAGCGATGATAATACGCAAATGACTTGAAATCGAACTCGTGATTCCTACATGCTAGTTGACTTATTAGTTTACATTTCGGGTATCGAATTAATAGCTTGCTTGCCTGTAATTATGCCGAATTCTTGTACTTATTATCAGTAGATTTACGCTCGTAGTATCGATTAGGAACTGAGCCCATGACCTTACAATCGTAAAACGATGTCTTAATAACTGCGCTACTACCGTTTTGCATTTCTATCAATTAAGCCACCTTTATTGATTTTTATCAAAAATTAGCTGCGGGTCAGGTAGTTCGTCTGCTTCTCATAAGAGAATTTTCCCCGTATTTGAACATTTTTCATTGCTGCGCCGCTCCTATTGGTTGTAGCGTGATGTTATATAGCCTATAGCCTTTCTCGATAAATGGGCTTTCCAACACTAAAAGAATTTTTCAATTCGAACCAGTAGTTCCTGAGATTAGCGCGTTCAACTAAACAAAGAAACAAACTCATCAGCCTTATAATATTAGTATAGACTAGTACATGCAAAAATCAAACCTGTTACATGCCGTGCATTAGCAGTCGTTAAGTGATCTCTTCAACCACTGCGCCATCCACACAATCAACTTAATAAAGAAAACAAATGATCTGTACATTAACCCATTCGTCGGACAGAATTTTGGTGAGTACGTGTGAATCCGAGCGGTATAAACACCTCTCTAACATTACGTAATACCCTATACAGAGGCATCTATCCCATTCTGTAGTACAGTCGGACAATAAAATTACCTATCTTGTAGTTATAAGGCTTAAACCTGCATCTTGGAGGTCTGAGGTGTATTACGCCTACCTTTTGCCAGGTTCTTTTACAGGTACCACATAATATGCAGCCTATTGTCGACTTTTTATGGTATATGGTTGCAACACTTTGTAAATTATAATCTAATGGCGATTTAAAAGAGTGGCCGTGAGCCTCTTATTTATTTATTTATTACTAGATTTTGCCCGCGGCTTCGCTCGCGTAAATGTAGGTTAGGATACTTATAGGTAACACTTAAACCATCTCCCCAACCGCAGAGCCGGGCGCTGGAGGGCGCGAGATGACCTCCAGCCACCCTGAGGTTTGACCTGGGGTTGGTGGGCTTCGTGGGCTTGCCCGCCATCCAATCAACACCAGGTCCGAGAGGTGGCGTGCGTCTTCCCACGCGCGCCTCTGTGTCGTGTCCGTCACCCCTCTAGGGAGGGGACAGTAAGGATTTTAAGTGAGTGCCTAAAGGGTAGGGTAGGTCCTGTCGTGTAGTGGCCTGCCGTTTCATGCGGCGGGCCGAAACCTCGGCGGGGTCTCGACCGCATGTGCAAGTGGTTCGCGCATACCCGTCGATTGCGGTTTTGTCGAGGAACACCTTGGTAGGTTTAGTCGCTATTCCGGGAGGTCCATTAACATCATTTCATCATCTTTTTTCTACCCCGGTGAGTCCGACATAAACCCTCCGCCTGCCCCCGCGGAGGGGTATGTATCAATGCATTACCACGTAAAAAAAAAGGATAGGTGACAGTCCTTTTTGCAGGATATAAGTTTCAATATATCCATATGTCCTTTTCTGTTCCCCTGACAACGTGCATGCAAAATTTCATGATGATCGGTTGAGAAGGTAAGGCGTGAAAGCATAACAAACAAACAAAGTCAAATTCACATTTATAATATTACTTAGGATAGACACATATAGATAATGGTATACATATAGATAAGTACAACATTGTTTAAAAAACATACTAGATGTAATAGTACATAGTTCTTGAATATTATACCTATAAAGCAGTTAGTTACAGCTGATAGAGTGACTGTGATTTTTATCCGACCTGGGTATCGATCGATATGATTGTAGATTATTACAGTTGCCGATATACGCGTGCCGCATTAGTTATTAAATGCAGCGGGTAACTGACCTTTCAGGAAACCTACCATAATAGAGGACAATGACCAGGGTGCTTTACTGTCAAAAGTGGGTCAAAGTCCGATTTATTAAGCCCTCTTTTGCCAGTATAAAGCACTACAGAAATACACTCCAAGGTTGGCAGCGATCTACCGAAGGATGGAGTGTTCCGTATTCAATTAAAGCTCTTTTAAATTTGAGTAGGATTTCCAATGTCGCCTACATTCCCTTTTTTGTCAATATTATATTACAAGTACCTATGTCCTTACAAACATAGGCTCCTTGATTTTAAATACAGAGTGTCCGGTAATTAATGGAAAACCTTGAAATTTCTTATAGTAGAACTGATGACCATTCAGTAAAAATACGATATTTTTTTTATATTAACTATGTACTATCTGAGATATGTTTTTTTTTTAATTACCATATTTAACTTTTTTGTACACTACGACCATAAATGAATGAATTCGAACGGTTTTTGTTGTTTTATTATTAAACACTAATTATGCTAATAGATAGACAGTCAAAAGTATGACTAGCTATTGCACTTTTTTAATATTCTTTTATATATTTATTCTTCTCATTTTTTTTCTGAATGGCCTTCAGCGCTACTGTAAGACATTTCAAGGTTATCCATTAATTACCGAACATCCTGTATATGTCTAGAAAACTCCTACACTATAATATCTATACTAATGGCGTATTAGTTAGTGTAACCGACTGCCACGCCTGAGGTCGCGGGTTCGATTCCCGCACAAGTCAAACATTTGTGTGCTTGAACTTGGATGTTTGTCTTGGTCTGGGTGTTTCTATGTATAATATGTACGTATTTGCAAAAATTAAAGTATATATGTATGTTTATCCATTGTCTAGTACCCATAGTACAAGCACTGCTTAGTTTGGGCTAGATGTTGTTGTGTGTATGTGATAGAATATTAGAATATTAAATCTGAAGAGATTCTGCGTTTGTTCTTGAGGACGGAATCTCAGGAACCAGTCAGTCAGTCCTATCTGTTATATGGCTTATTGAGAAAGGTTTCAGTTGTATTTTACAAACATTTGTATAACGGATAAAATACCACCCATAAACGAAACAACTATTGGTGATGCACATAGTTTTTTTCCATCCATACAAAGAAATGTTAGAGTACAATATACAGTTATTCATCTAAATATATACAAGTCTATGAGCAATCTTAACAACTTTATGTACAGCACTGTACCAATAAAATTGTTATCGGAACATCGGCGTCGAGACTACCAATTTTGTTTAATATTAGGAATGCATAAGAAACACTATTGTTTCATAAATGACACTTTAAAGTATACTTTCTCGACATAAAAATGTTTAAGTACCATCTTTATAAGTACCTATTATAGATTAAAAACACTTTTCACTTTCAGAGTGACAAACTATGTAACCACCTGATGGTAAAAGGTAACGGTAGGTATGAACGCTTACAATACATGGGACAAAACCAAGAAATTTTAGATTTGAATAGACATCTGACTAGCCGGCAGTCATCGTTCTAAATGGTCACCTTTTATCAATTCTCTAAATGGTCAATTCATAGAAAACGCCTTGTTATTTTGTGTTAGAAGTTTTTTAAGACGATCTGCCCTTGAATTAAGTTAACTTGTGTACGTACAGCGATAACGGCTTGAGTACATTATGTACGTTTGATGTACATCTTTTTAAGATACACAAATTTTTGTTTCCCCTGGTGATAAAATCGTGGTAAAATTAGCACAGATTGAATCCAAGACGGTGCTAAGCGGCAACGTGGTAGACCAAAACGTCGATGGCAAGACGAATTAACTAACTACAGGAGAGACTGGTACAAGCTAGCGCTTAATAGGGATGTGTGGAAAAGCGAGAGGGAGGCCTTTGCCAGTGGGACAATACAGGCTGAAAATAATAATAATTGTAATAACTGGGGATCTAGTCCGCAACACTCGATGCAGTGATAATGGCAAGGTGATTACTTGAGCCACGACATCCGTGCAGTATAATCTGATTGCTAATTATCTAGTCTTGTTGTTGTTTGAAGTAGTTATTACAAGATTTATAGTAGCGCCATGTTGCGTCATCTCACCGGTTGACGTTCAAACGGCTGTGTCTGGCCTATAGCTGAATAGTGAAAGGATGCATAACAGTGTATATAATAAGCTATATTACAGCTACGTTTTGATGACCTAATAGCCGTATACGTGTTTTGTGGATAGTATTTTATAATAAAAGATAAGTACTGACTTTAGTTTTCTTAATTAACCTGTCAATTGTTGGAATGCTAGACATCATTGAAAGTATATTGTGCCTGGCCACTCGTGTGCCGCTGCCACTTATTAGGTTAAGCGGCGGAAGCCCAATGGCTAAGACATTGGTTTTGCGATTGAGAGGTTTCGGATTGGAATTCTACCCATTGCACTACCGACGTTAGCTGAAGGAGTTAACAAGAATACTAGATCTATGGAACCCATATGGCCAGAAATATTTTTTTAAATTGTTCTATTTGGTTGGGAGTTAAGTAAGACTGAAAGGTCTCGAGTTCGATCGCAAGGCGCGCATCTCTGACTTTTCGAAGTTATGTGCGTACCTATTAAATAGTTAATAATCGCTCGCTTTAACGGTGAAGGAAAACATTGTGAGGAAACCTGCATGTCTGGGAGTTCGCCATAATGTTCTCGAAGATATGTGTAGTCTGCCAACACGCACTGGGCCAGCGTGGTGCACTATGAGCTAACCCTTCTGAGAAGAGGCCCATGCCCAGCAGTGGGAGAGTTTAATACAAGGCTGATATTATTATATAGTACAGTTTTAAACTCCGTGCTACTACTAAGTATTTCTTAGCACGAATCCGATAGATACCGCATGTACAGTAGTAGAATATATGACTGCCGGCGATGAAAAAACTAAGCTTTTTTAAACGGTTGGTAATTCGTGCGCTTTACTCCTGGAGTTGCCAGCGTCCATATACGACAGCAGCTAACCATCAGTGCACGCGCATGCGGGAGAAGGGAATGAGACAAAGCTGAACACTCCGTAATGCCCTGTTTTATTTACACATGCAATGACAATAATACTTTAATCCAGAGGTTTCCATCCCAGACTTTCTTTCTCATAGACCACATTTTTCTTTTTAGAAATTCTCTACTGAATAATCGGTAGGTTCGAGACCACTGGTACCTACTGAATATGGAATATGCAAGTTTTTACAAGTAACAGTCGCTGAGCTTCTTTATTTTTTCTTCTTTATTAGTTCTTCCCTATCGAAAGCAAATAAATTTTCATGGATTTCGCTTACGAATTGTGAACCCCATTTTTTTTTCACGCTATCTTGGGCCCCCGTCGGGTCTCCGGGGGTCCACCAACCACTTTGGGAACTAATGCAGTTTAAGCGATGGTGGTAAAGTCCCAGACAGTATGATTGTAAATCATCTAAGTTGTGAAAAGACATTCTGGAGTATTTCCTTTAAGTGCAAATAGTTTCAGTCACATTATTTTAGAACAGTGTCATCTTGGCAACGTTGAGTGGCCACATAAATATTCACCCTCTGAAGATTATGTTATACTAGCTGACCCGCGCTACTTCGTCTGCTTTACATAAGAGAATTTTCCTCATTTTGCAACATTTTTCATTGCTGCTCTGCTCCTATTGGTCGTAGCGTGATCTTATATAGCCTATAGCCTTCCTTTATAAATGGGCTGTCCAACACTAATATAATTTTTCAATTCTAACCAGTAGTTCCTGAGATTAGCGCGTTCAAACAAACAAACAAACAAACAAACTCTTCAGCTTTATATTGTTAGTATAGATTATTATCCATGTTTTTTCCACATTATTGTTTGACTAGATTTTGCCCGCGGCTTCGCTCGCGTAAAAGTAAGCTAGGCTAGGTTAGATTCGTAACAGAACATTTTCTGGATGAAAGGTACCCTATGTCCTTTTTCATTCCCCTGGCAACGTGTATGCGAAATTTCATGATGATCAGACCAGTAGTTATGGCGAAAGAGCGTAACAAACAAACAAACTCGCATTCGCATTTATAATATTAGATAGGATGTAAAATAATGTTCAGTCATCTCGATAGTATTTAGAATGACTACGTAGAGATCTATCCCTCAAAGATTAACTTAATCAAGACTTATTAGTTCATATTTCTTTCGTTCCTTTTCATTGTTTGTTATTTATTAATACAACTTGATGGCGCATTACGTCTACAATTACATAAGCATATGTATACAATGCAATAATGAACTTATAAATAAAACATATCATATAGCTGATGTTGCCTTCGTGACGTAACGCGTCAGGAAGTGCAGGCTTCGCACTAGTAGGTCAACTTTCCAGTACCCTTGGCCGAGTGGTGCTTGACGGAATATTGATATTATTGTTATTTAATAACTGTTATTTAATCTTGACTATCCAGTTTATCTCCGCCTCGTACTTTCGAGTTCTAGTCCTGGACATGCTATTGGTTTTTCTGTTAACACATTGTTGGTACGTAGGGAAAGTGTAAACTTAAATATAAATAGTTTTAATAATTAAATTAGTTAAAAAATTTGTAAAGCTTCATAGTATCTAGTAGTAATGTAACAGTTTCAAATTTTGTAATAAAGTGTAAAATAAATAACGCGTTAAAATCCGTATATAGTAGTTTAATTTCAATGAATAACATTCGCGTAAACAGAAGACAATATTACGTAGGAATTTAATGTGAACTCAAATTTTTTTTCATTGCCGTTCTTTTTAATACTGCCAGCTTTCTTTCGCACGTTACTAGTTAGAAAGAAAAAAGAAAGAAGAAAGAAAATTGATTTATTTGAATCTCCATACATACATAATTTTAAAATACAATAATGAATACAATTTATACAGAAAACGATACATGGTGATCAAATTAGGCAACTGCGTCAGCTATTGTTGCAGTATAGACTGTATTGGAACTGGCTGTTATGTCATGTTATGTGTCAGCACAGCCACTACAACTGCAACGCTGGTATTCTCGTAGGCCTACTAAGAATAGTTGACAGCGATGCTTACAATTTATGCTTTATAAATATATTAACCTCTTTTTACTTCATGTGTACATATTTAAAACCAATATTAGTGTAGTTAATAATGATTAATGAATAAATATAATTAAAAACCCAAATGTCGTAATTAAAATAAAAATTAACGATATTTATTGAATCGAGTTAGACGTTACTTGGCGGAAATCCATAGTAATAAAATTATTGGGAAGAGAGGAACTCACCACGCTCCCCCGGATTGTCCACCACAACTGCACTTCGTGGCGGGTTTCTCTCTTCGCAATAATTCTATTAATTCTATTTACTAGTTTAAATTATATACTGTTGCATGAGGACTATACTGCTATGTATGAAGTCTCGACCTTGATTCCGGGATCGGTTTAAGTATTATTGAATGTTTCTGTAGAATGGCTCCGGGAACTGGCCTGGTAGATCACTATAGGCCAGCTATTACGTGGACCCTAAAATCATAGCTGGAAAAATGTGTCTATATAACACCTATACTCACACTACGGGACATATTATTATAGGCATAAAACTATTTATTTATAAAAAAATTACATGTCCATACTTTTTTTACAGTTCCCACGTTAAATTGACAAGTCCATTCCACATTATATAACACCATTCACCAGCATTAGCGCCATCTTTCGAAGGTATTGAATTTTCAAACACCGTGAGGCCGTCGATCGAACAAAAGCTTCGGGCGAGAGGTCTGTAATGCAGTTTGTATCACAAAGACGACAATGGCTCGCTCATTTGTGTTGGCTATTCATTATTTTGGTAGCCATCACCTTAGGTCGGGTATTAATTAGTTGTGCAATCATTTTGTAACCTATAACCTTACGATACAAAGAAAGAAGATTGCAATAAAAATTACTGAGCAGACATTGATTTGTCTATTGATTGACGAATTAAAAAGCAAATTGATTCCAAGAATAACTTGTATGTACTTAGAATCATGCTGCTTGTGTGTTCCCGGTATATCTGTAGAAGTCTGTTTTCTTTTATTCATATTGATGATTAATAAATCCGTGTGTCGTGCTAACTTTATACAAAATCAACATGTATGCAACGATTCTTTGAAGAACACAAAAAATTAAGAGGCATATTTTATATTTGTATCTCAAAATCAACATATACAGAGGACTGGTCTTTATTTCGCGAAAAGAATAAGCATTGCCATTCAATGTGGCAATGCTGCCAGTCTTCTGGGCACACTACCAGTCGACTGGTGATGCGGTGGAATTCTATGACGCCTATTAGATGGTTATAGTTTGTCTTTTACTTATTATTTCTGTCTTATAATATTTTAGGCATACGTTAGTTTTAAAGAATTGAGTTAATTGATAATAATAATGTCCTCGAAATCGGTCTGATTTCGATCACGGCGGCCAATCTTTAAGGAGACTGGCCATCTTCGCAGAAGATATTATAGTGCACAGGCGTGTGCGCAATCACAAGTGCAGTCTCTGTACCCTTACTCTCATGATCCGATGGGACGGTAATCCGACAAGACAGGAGAGAGATCAGGCGCAGGACTAACGGCTTTCCGAGGCACGGGGGTGTCTAACACCGGCAACTTCCTAACTCCGGGCTGTTATTGAGATTTCTTAACAAAAATCCCAATAACTTTTTGTTGGCCCGACCCGGGATTCGAACGCGAGACCTCATGCACAGCAGTCGCATTCACTACTGCTGCGCCACGTACTTACAGTAAACGTATTAATTTAAAAATAAAACATATACAAAACAATCGATTAATGTAGACTAAATTAGGTGCCTGCGTCAGCTATTGTTGCAGTTGAATGTGCAAGGTATTCTCGCAGGACCTATTCTGTCTCCTCTCACCGACAAGCAGGCGGCGTAATGATGTTTATTTGTTTCACTGAGCGATAAATTTTTTCTTTCTTTCACTCCTAAATATAAGAGTCCCTTAATTTGTAGCCAACTCGAACTTTACAGAACTCTTACTAAGTAAGAACTAATGTATACCGTGATGTTAACCAAGAGTATAAAAATCAATCTTTAACGTATAATGATTACCTTGTTAGCGCGTTTAATCGTGTCTATGTCTTTGCAATCTCGTGGCAACATGGACAACATCATTGCCGTAATCATTTCCTCACTGATGGTACTCAGATGGTACTTTTTGGTTCATTAGCATACATACGGCTTATGGGATCGCCCAATTAGGTGCGTTTGTTTCCATTGTGTTGTAGCCACTAGTCTAATGGTCTAGTCTAGTGGTCTAGTCTAGTGGTCTAGTCTAGTGGTCTAGTCTAGTGGTCTAGTCTAGTGGTCTAGTCTAGTGGTCTAGTCTAGTGGTCTAGTCTAGTGGTCTAGTCTAGTGGTCTAGTCTAGTGGTCTAGTCTAGTGGTCTAGTCTAGTGATCTAGTCTAGTGGTCTAGTCTAGTGGTCTAGTCTAGTGGTCTAGTCTAGTGGTCTAGTCTAGTGGTCTAGTCTAGTGGTCTAGTCTAGTCTGGTGATCTAGTCTAGAGGTCTAGTCTAGTGGTCTAGTCTAGTCTAGTGAATGTTTGACGGTACGGATAGCGTGGTTTAAGTGGTCGTCTTGCCACTGCCGCCTCGCCGAGTGTTGTGGGTTCGATCCTCACACGAGAGAAATATTTGTGTGGTCCACAAATGTTGTTCCGAGTCTGGGTGTTCTTTGTGTCCGTTGTTTCAATATTTGTGAAGTCCCCCGCGACACAGGAATTATTCCTAGTGCGGGAGGAAAAAAAGATTCCAACTTTCAATATTAAAATTTCATTTCTAGAAGCTTTTAGTATTCAAAGTCGGTTCAGTGATCTAAGTATTTGGAATACTACAATTAAGAATAACCGTAATCTGTTTAGTGTTGATTATAATGTCCTACATTGGGTAGCGTTATCGGTTATTTTAGAAATTCTCAGATAAACAGCAATGGACAGCCACCTTTCGAGGTATATAATATTGTATTCCATTGGCAAGAAATAGGTAACGGTATACCTCTGCCTAGTAAGTAGTAGTAATATCAGCCCTGTATTAAACTGTCCCACTGCTGGGCACGGGCCTCTTTTCAGTGTAAGATGGGTTAGGCCATAATCCACCACGCTGGCCCAATGCGGGTTGGCAGACTTCACATATCTTCGAGTATATTGGAGAACTCTCAGACATGCAGGTTTCCTCACGATATTTTCCTTTATCGTTAAAGCGAGCGATTATTGACTACTAGCTGACCCGCGCAACTTTGTCTGCTTCACATAAGAGAATTTTCCCCGTTTTTGCAACATTTTTCATTGCTGCTCCGCTCCTATTGGTCGTAGCGTGATGTTATATAGCCTATAGCCTGCCTCCATAAATGGGCTATCCAACACTAAAAAGATTTTTCAATTCGGACCAGTAGTTTCTGAGATTAGCGCGTTCAAGCAAACAAACAAACAAATTCTTCAGCTTTATAATATTAGTATAGATTACACACATAACTTCGACAAGTCAGAGATGCGCGCCTTGGGATCGAACTCGAGACCTCTGCGTGGCAGTCCAATGGATTTCCACGAGGCTATCTTTGCTATATAGCCCTCTGCCTACTATAGTATTCTATTCTCTGTGCCTCTGCATACCTCGTGTTGCGAATTGCGATTGTCAATGCTGATTATATCGAGAATTTGATGCATGAGTTACAATCAAAGAGTACAATGATAATGGATTTAACTTTGCTGAAATTAATTAAACAAAATTCGAACAAAATTCCTTAGCTTGCTACTTTGTTTTCTGTTTTTCTCTATTACATATAAATAAGGTATAGGTAACCATAGTTACAAAGAATTGTACGACGTCAGACGAACAATCTCGAAATACTACGAACGTGATTCGACTGCGTGTGTCAAATGCATGGTTGAGTGCGTGTAGTGTTTTCCATTAATTTAATGTGTTTCTAATGCATATTTTATATAAATATTAGTATTTGCCCCTCCTTCTCCATATAAACTTTAACTGTGCTAAATTTCATATACCTCCATCCGCGCAATTTTCGTAAAAAGGGCTACAAATATTTTGCTTCACATAATAATATATAGATAGATTAGGTAGTTTGACACTGAGCTTAGTAAATGTCAAAAGGCTCGCTTTCTTCTCTCCTTATTTACTTGGTTCATTTAACCGGTGTTCTGCTTCTTTGCCTAATCGTTCTAAGATATATAGGCGTGAAACTTCACGACCAAAAATTTAAAAAATTGTTCATTGAACCCTATAAAACGTAGAAGTGAATCTTAATATAGCTATAAGTGTTTCTTAAATTAAATTTCTTGCTTCAAAATTGTAGGTGATCTAGATATCCCACCGTATGTTACAATGGACACAAACACTTCTTACATATGCAATGATACAACAATTTTGATAAACGTCGCGTTACGGTAACACACAACACATAAAAACGCACGCAATTTCGTGTTTAAAGTCGTTAATTAATTTACATTCGAGGGCAAAAGCCTTTGGCTTAATGTAAGAATAATTAGACAGTTTGACGATATATGGAAAAATATTGTGTACGGGAGCGGGTAGTTATTTACTTGGCAATATTACATTACGAATACTTTAGCAAAAGTACCGTTCATAATGCACCTTCATATTTATAATTACATGGTCTCATAGTAATCTAGTCATATGGATAGTCATAGAAACTTTGGTTAGCCAGGATCAACGATCTCGCTGAGATATGATTCTTCTTTACTTTTCTCTTTTTTCAAGATACCGTGCAGATATGTGACTTTAAAATAAATTTTCTAAACTTGTATTTGCTTGTGTTAATTCTTTAACTATATTTCGGATGCCGGAATGCAGACACAATGCTTTTATCATTATTTCTCGATATGTGAAACTAATATATATGTCCTACTGCTGGTCAAGGACCTCTTCCCAGTGTGAGGGCGAACGTTTTTAAATTTTAAACATGATTTGCGGTAGTTTAACTACCTACTAAACTAAACTAAACTTAGGCAGAGCCGCCGTAAAAGTGGATACGTATGTTTCCATCTTAACCTTTTTTAAGTTCTGTATTAGCAATCACATTTACTGACGCTATGTTTAACCTGACTCGTTGACCTTCGTCACGTAATCGTTGCGTAAGTGAACTTTGGCGAATCGTTGCTTTGTCACAAAATATGTTATTAACGATAACACAGTGTTGCGTAGTAGGCTCGTTATTTTGTGTGCAACGATTCAATGGTGAAGAAAACATAAGCAAAGAAGTCTGGATATGAGTCAAAGACGGAAACGATGAACTAAATGGAAAGTTAAATAATGTATACTGCGCTGAGCATACGGATGGGTGTGATTCATACATCCGCTGTATGAGTTCTGCGCACTTTTGTATATACTGGCAACATTCTTTATGTTTATATTTTTTGTACTCGTAACATTTTAATTGGTCTAAACTTTATTGTTTGGAGCGTCTCTATTTTTCTCTTTTCGGATCAAAATGGTATATAAATTCTATCTTCAAAATCATATTCTAATGAATAATACCATCCTGACCGATTTTTTTTCACGGGTGTTCTAGGGGAGTAGTCAGAAATATTTCTAGATATATTTTAGATTCGATCACTGATGAAGTTACAGTTCCATCGTTCCATCCACACCAACGTGAAGAGGCATAATGTAGTGGTTTTAGTCAGTACGTCCAAACTTCTCCGGGAGAGTTAATAACCTCCTCGTCTCCCCGTGACCTGGGAGTATGCATAAGGCGCATTTCCTAAGGGGTATCAGTAGCCCATATCTAATGTCGTACATGTTCATGACAGTCAAGACATAGAAGAGAATGATACAGCCGCGCTTTAACGATAAAGTAAATCATTGCGAGTAAACTTGCAAGTCTGAGATTTCTCTATAAAGCTCTCGAAGATATGTGAAGTCTGCCAATCTGCACCGCACGCGGTGGACTATAACCCAACCCTACTTACACTGTGCCCAGCAGTGGAACAGTTTATATACACGGTTCATATTATTATTACTGCAGCCTACTGCGGCACTTTGCTAATGATTCTGACTGATGGGATTGTACGGATGTCGAAGTGATTTAAGAAATTAAATGTATTAGAGCCTCGCTGATTTCCGCATGAATGGGCCGACTCGACCAGGGAAGGACTACCCTCTCACAGAATCTTCTTCTCCCTAGCCTTTATTATTCCCAAGTCACTTAGGGTCAGCTTTTTTCTAGTCTAACCGGATTTGACTGGATATCAGTTTTTACACGGAGCGGTTGCCACCTGACCTCCGCAACCCGAAGGCTAACGATACCCTAAGGCTAGACCAGTGTCAGGATATTAGAGGGTACTGACTTTCCCAATAACGACTGCCATAGATATTCATGGCAGCCGGGAACGACGGTTTAACGTGCTCTTCGAGGCACGGATCAGGCGATAATTGTTAATCAATACGCACATAATTTCGAAAAGTCATATAACTTCCGAAAGTCAGAGGTGCGCGACGTGGGTTTGAACCCGAGACCCTCTGCATTGCAGTCTGTTGGTCTCCCACTGAGCTATCGCACCCTCTCACAGAATATCAACGTGAAATAGCAGTATTCCTACTGTTGTGTTTCGTTCGGTGAGCGAGAGTGGCGGTGGCCCAATCACCCTCTTTCCCCCTTCCCGCTCCTTCTCCTTCCCACTTCCTTTTATTCCTAAAGGATCGGCAACGCGCAAGTGATGCCTCTGGTATTGCAGGCGTCAATAGGCTACCGTGACCACTTACCCTCGCCACTACTGTCGCGTCCAGTGTTGTGGGTTCGATCCCCACACGGGGTAAAAATTAGTGTGATCCGTAAATAGTTGTTCCGAGTCTGGGTGTGCTTTGAGTCCTTTGTGTGAATGTTTGTGAACTCCGCGACACAGGAATTATTCCTAGAGCGAAAGTTGTATGTTAAAAGAAAAATACAAATGTGAAATAAACATACTTCCGCGAGCGGCACCATATAATTGACTACGTCTCTTCCTCTCAAAAATGTAGCAATCACATATATTTTAAAAGATATTACGGCGCACAACTATATAGATTTACGTCACCTTCATTACCAGACACACGACGCTTGTTACTGAAGCAAAACATTACAAATACACGCTATAATTTACATAATACTGTATCTTGTGTCAGAGAGAGGATTCGTAAGGTGAGCCTATTGACCAACTGCGTGTGCTAAACCGATGTTGTTATTCAATCTAACGTGGAATTAAGGGCATATGGTATGCAACCGTGTAAGGTGAATCTTCTTGTGCTTTCTGGTTGACTGAAAGCTAGTTACTATGTAATAAGACTAAACTCCTGACCGCCTAAACCAATACCAAACAATATTTCAATGATACAAAGCTATCAAGTTTTCTATCAGTACAAGATTTTTTGGAATCGATTTAGTAGTTCCGAAGGCTAATCCTACACAAACTTACAAATAAATTATAACTTTTATTTAAAAAAACTGTTTTAAAACGAGAGGGGTGTAAAAACCCAGGATTCAAATCTCTTCGTCTTCATGTAACCATTTTTTTCATTTTTTTCTTTTCTTTCAGCTTTTTGTAATGTCCCACTGCTGGGCAAAAGCCTCTCCCTTGGACTTCCAAATCACTCTGTTGGTGGATATCCCCTGACCTTATGACCTTGTGACCCCTATATCTCAGGTATTTTGACCAACAGGGCCCATATTCAAACTCGACCGAGGTATGACCCGAAGGTGTCTGCACACCAAGTTACAAGTCAATCGGTCTAGTGGTTCCGGAGCTATGCCTGTCACTAACTATGCTTGTCACTAACAGACAGACATACAGACCCACATAGTGTCCTCATTAACCTCTTCGAAGAAGACGCAGAGGTAAATAAACAACGCGACAAAGTCCATATAAAGTAGTTTAATCTCAATGTATAATATTCGCGTTAAAGTTAACCCATACACATGTAAACTAAATGTTGGCAAAAAAGTTATGGTCAAAGTAGTTCCCTCGCCACTGCCAGTGCGTCTAGTAATTTTAATACGATCCCTACACGGTGTGGTGATTTACAAATAGTTATTTTAAGTCTAAATATTATGTTTTGCTTTATTTTATACAAATAAGCATACGGCCCCACCTGATGGTAAGTGGTCACCGTAACCTATGGACGCCTGCAACACCAGAGGCATCACTTGCGCTATAATAGTCTAGCCTGTGTCACCATCACCTACCAAATTTCATCTAAATCGGTTGAGTGGTTTAGCCATGAAGAGGTAACATACAGACAGAGGTACTTTCGAATTTATAATATTAGTAAGGATGTAGAAGCCTCACAGTTTTCGTGTTCATCAAAATTGCACAAACATCGCGTACTCCAGCGTTTCGTCAACAAGTGAATGTACTGCATATTAACTCGTTTGCATCTTGTAGAAATAATGCGTTACAAAGTACTCTTGCTTTATTTTATATGAATTACTTAATCGGCTACGAACGGAATTCTCTCTCATATTAAATTGAGGTAAAATATAAAATGTGAAATCATTTACATAATATCTTTTGTTTACATCGCTGGTGCAGTGGCGAAAGCGTCATGTCTGTGCATCTAGAAGTGATCTCAGTTTTGATATTCGGATCGTCATCTAGAAAACACGCAGTAATAATACTGTAGGTACTATTATTTATTAGTATTGTTATATTATGATGTTATAGTTACTGTTCTAGGAAGTCTAGACCTAAAACAATAATAACTAACGTGCTATATCACAACATATTATAAAACAAAGTCCCCCGCCACGTCTATCTGCTTCTTGCGATAAATTCAAAATCTACTTAACAGATTTTCATGCAGTTTCACCGTAAACAGAGTGATTCATGAAGAAGGTTTAGGTGTATAATACACGTGCAAAGCCAGGCGGGTCGCTAGTGTATAGTATATATAGTATTAGTATACCTAGATATAAGTATAGAGCCATCTGATTGGTTCAGTCAAAACGAAGTCCATTGACAAACCAATCGAAATTCACGCTCTAATATTTCTTTGCATGGAGATATGCGCCTGATGCATATCCCCTCGCCACAAGGGGGAGGCGAGAGGGTTATTTCCGGCTCTCCCATACTTCGGGCCTACGGATCAAAACCCCACGGTGTACCATATCGCTGCCTTGTATAGTGGCTGGACCGCTGGAAAAGAGACAACATCAGCGACCCACCTAGCGGACTATGACTCCTGGGTGACGCCCCGGCACTACAGAGGGCGTCGGACCGACTCAATAGCTAGCGGGCGGGAGATCCCCGTTCTCCCGCCCACGGCCTTCGATATAGCGGCAAGAGGCGCGCTGACGCGCGCCTGCTTCGCTCGGTTCGCCAGCGATGGCTCTCGGATCCGCAAGGATACTTTCCTCACGGATCCGCAAAGATACTTTCCTCACGTATCCGCTCCGCCGCCTCCTTCTGCGAGATGACGTCTTCGCGAAGGATGCGATCGCTGCCCACTTCCTCTTGCTGTCAATGGCTTTGATCACGGCCGGCAGCGAGAGGTGTTCTCCCACAACCTAAATGAGTTCACGGCGCTGCACCGCCCAACCAGGACGTTGCTCGAGCATGTTCTGCGTCGTGTCCTCTTTACACTCGCAGTGGTGCCAGACGGGACTCGGTCCCCTCCTAGCGACCGTGTACACCGTGTAACACCTGCACCAGCCAGAATGCTCATCGCCCCAACACTGGCTGGAGGGTCCCAACAGTTCTGAAACCGGATATAGAAGCCTCCAGCCGCGCCTTTCATTTTAAAATCATGCTCTGGTGGGCTTGATTTTACGCGCGTTGTATGATTGTCGGAAGAAGACGACAACCCGTCTCCTCCTGCACAAATCCCAAGAGGCTGTCCCGGCCAATGCACAACCTGCGTCGGCCGACACCGTACGGTATCCTACGACTCTCTGCGATATCCGCAGAAGAGTCTTGCACTGAGTGGTCAGAGAGTCCGCCCACACCGGTGCACCGTAAAGCGCCATTGACCGGATAACTCCCGTGTAAAGTCGCTGGCAACCGACGCTGGGCCCGCCCGAGTTTGGCAATAGCCGTCCAAGGGCAGAAGCAGTGCCGAGAAGCTTCGGAGCGAGCTGGCTGAAGTACTCGTCGAAGCGCCACCTTCCATCCAGAAACAAAGCCCAAATATTTCATTTGGGCCTGGCCGGGAACGCGTGTCAAGCCCACCATTATCGAGGTGCCGCGGGGTGGCCTACGACGGTGCCCATGAAAGATCAGGGCCTCTGTCTTGCTAAAAGACACCCGTAAACCCAGCGGCTCGATACGCCCGACCACCTGAAAAACCCCACGGTCGCCAAATGGGCCGCCTCCTCGAAGGTACTCCCACGGGCTGTGACGATGTCTAAATAGACCACCAACAGAACACCGCCGCTGGCGAGAAATTAGAACAGGTAATGTAACATTAATAGACATATTTTCTTAATTATTACATAACAAACTAGATAATTAATTCAATTTGAAGTATCAGATATACACACAAACATTTTTATTAATAGTATCTAATTAAACATATTGAGGAAATGTTGTTATTACCCCAATGATCCCATATAACCCTCCGTTATGTCATAATGAACATTTTTACATTACAAACGTATATAAAAGTATTATAGGCAGTCAACTATTGAGTAACTACTGCTTATGGTAATATTAAAACATCAAGATCATAAAGAATATATGTCAGATATGATTTAGGTTAGGTAGTATTGTGCCTATTTCTTGTAGTCAGAACCTTTAGCTTTTATGTACGAGTGAGCCTATGGTATATCGATTTATTACATTCTCTTACCATAATCAACTTTATTGTAACCACCTTATAAAACCTAGCGCTTGAAATTAAATTTGTATGCATAATGTCGGCCGATTAAAGTATAAGTAAAACATGTACCAGATTAAGGATAATTATAATTTATTGTAGTATATTATTATTTTAGACTAATAACAAAAATGTATACCCATGTATTATTATTATTGAATAAATTATAAATTAAATTATTGTAAATGTCGTACTAAATAGATAGTAACAAAAATTTCCATTTCATCAGTCTTTATATTACCTATGTGAATAAACATTGTTAACTCTTCTTTTGGATTAAACAATTAGTAAGTATCTGTTAAAAGTGAGACACGTAAAAGTTTTATTTAATTTATCACTATTCATTGCAGAATATAGGCCATCACTCCAACAAAGACATTCATGATTCAACCATGCGCTTTGCTTTCTGTAGATGGTAAGAACTTATGAGTTATGCTCTGGTATTAAAAGCGTTTATAGGTTACAGTAATTGCTCGCCACTTGTTGTTTGCTATTTTGGCTAAGTAGGTATGTATATAAAAATCGGAACAATCCTACGTTTATTCAGGACACTAAAAAGGAAGAAATATTGAATACTTGTTGTATTTGTACATTACTATAATACATGTGGCACGGAATTTAAACAGAACGTATAAAAATCACGCCCAACATTATGATAGGCACAAAACCGTACAATCGTAAAACTGTCGCCTCTGCACATTGGTCTATGCGCTGCCGAATATGGTTAATATGGCGATTCATTATGCGTGGTGCGTCGGCCCTTCTTCTATGGACTACTGATCTCGTTCGAGTTCAAAGCACCAGCAATACGGCTTAGCCTATGATCCTTGACTTTACGAGCGGTCTATACTAATATTACAAAGAGGAAAGATTTGATACTGTGTTTGTAAGGATTTAACTCAAAAACTACTAAACCGATTTAAAAAATTCATTCAGCATTAGGAAGCTGTATTATCACCGAGTGAAAAGTACTGTTACTAACTTTACTTAATCTACTTTTACGCGAACGAAGCCGCGGGCAAAAGCTAGCATTAAATATAAATACTTAGACATCGTCGACTAAATAGATAGCAAAAAAATATAAGCGTTTTATTATTAACAATATTTTGTTTGCTGCTCTAGTCGAGTATATATAGGCTGTATCAATTTTCTACCCTAGGAACAGTATTTTCTGGATGTCAGGTATCCTATGTCCTTCTCTGTACCCCTAACAACGTGTATGCGTAATTTCATAATGATCGGTGGAGTAGTAAAGGCGTGGAAGCGTAACTAACAAACTCATATGTGCGTTTATAATCTATATGTTACGGCTAATAGCCGAAGTGCGGCTACACCTAGTTTTAGCCGGCTACAACTAGGTGCAGCCGGCCACATGTGGTTAGGTTATGTTAGGTTACTTTTGAGTTGTAGCCGGCTAAAACTAGGTGTAGCCGTACTTCGGCTATTAGCCGTAACATATATATATATATAAATATATTAATACGTGAAGCAAAAACTTTGTACCTCTTTTTACTAAAATTTCGTGGACGGATGAGTATGAAAGGAGACCGTCCATATTCGGCTTGAACGTGGACAATCGTCTTATAAACAAAGTAAAATATTAAAACTTTTGTTTTAATATATAATAAATATTGGTTACTATCCAGTAGTATGAAATTGACGATATTATATCTAAATAATACACACAGCCTGGAAGCAATTAGGCAGTATTACTGCAACTGCATATAGTCGGCCGAAGGACTGTTGGTTGCTGTGCTCACATAATGTCTGTAATATGGTAAGTTATGAAAATGCCACAAGCCCTAAGATATGAAAATGTCACTCCATCAGCCCAGTTTTTGGAAAATATTTTAATAACTTATGGAGGTGATGGTGACACTTGAAAATAAATATTTATTTCAAACAATGTGTTTTATTTTATTATTTAACGAACTTGATACTAAACTTCATAGAATAATGTTTTCGACTTAGTTTAGGCTACTCAAAATTAATATTGTTATTACAATATAAAATTGTTCACGCCCAGGCCAGGGTCCCATACAAGGGGGTCGGTCTCGTTTGGCACAGTTAAAGTTTATATAGAAAAGGAGGGGAAAATCCTAATATTTTTATAAAATATGCATTAGAAAGACACTAAATTAATGAAAAATCACTACACGCACACAACTATGCATTCGACACACGCAGTCGAATCGCGTTCGTAGTATTTCGGCATTGTTCGTCTGACGTCGTACAATTCTTTGTAACTATGGTTACCAATATCTTATTTATATGTAATAAAGAAAAAAGAAAACAAAGTAGCAAGCTTAGGAATTTTGGTCGAACTTTGACCACTAGGCGACTGCTAGTATAAGTTAAGATTTATAAAGCAACGGCTATTTTTCCTTTCAGGTGCTTTTGCTTGGAGAGTGGAATATCTAGAATGATAGTACCGATCAGTTCAAGACCAGCATTATGAGGTAAATATTTCTGCATTATTATGATTTGAGTTGGCAACATGTTAGCGATACCCTGAGTATTGCAAGCCATCTTGTGCTATAGAACCGTATGATCATCTGCCTCTATAATTAGCCAACGTCCAACCAGTAATAGGGTTAACGAAAGAACACCAATTTAGCTGGCTTGCAGAGCGTGGGGCATCAATGATTGCCTCAAAAAGCCGGGTTGCAAGCTCGAGGTCATCAATTATAAATATCCAAACAACAATCAGTATAACCCCTGACTATATACCATCCTAGAAGGGAGCTGTATAGATACCGCCATGTTTCGTATCTATCGTAGGTTCAATCTATATATATAAAACTCTTCCGTTACTGAGTGACTGACAGACAACGCACAGCCGAAACTACGGAACGCAAGAAGCTGAAATTTGACACGTATGTTCCTTGGAGAGTGTAGGGGAGCACTAAGAGAGAATTTTTGGAAATTCCACCCTGAAAGGGGTGAAAGGGGTGAAACCCGATATTCACACGGGAACGGGACTTACGCGGGTGAAACCGCGGGAAAACTACTAGTGTAATATAAGTCTATTGTCACAGGATACAGTTCGAGGCAAGGTTGAGTTGACACAAATATTTTATCTCATTTATTTTTTTAAGGACATATCTCGCACTACAAATTTAATTATTCTTTTATACACTACCTGCACTGGGTGCAGTGATAGTGGCCAGACACCCACTTAAGCCACTACGCCATACATGCAGTCTAATATTAACGAACGAACGTAAATGATTAGCGAGGTTAAGCAACGTTGGGTGCGATCAGTCTATAGATGGGTGACCGCTTAGTGGTATTTCATCTGAGCGTCTCCGTGCTTCGGAGGGCACGTAAAATGTCGGTCCCGGCTGTTGTCAAATTGACAGCAGTCGTTAAGCCATGTCAGAGGCCTACGGGTTTGAACAACTCTCGACAACAGGTTGGCCACTAACCACACGAAAAGAAAAGAAGAAGATATTTAAATAAATCTCGAGGTGGAGCCAAAAATGGAATCCGGTACTTTACGATCGGTAGTTACAGTAAGCGGAAAGTTATGCCACTGGACCAGCGAGGCGTTCAAAAATAATCTTACGTAAGTAATGGTATATTCGTTTAGATAAGCATCTTCTTCTCTCTTAGCCTTTATTATTCCCAAGTCACTTGGGGTCGGCTTTTCTGGTCTAACCGGATTTGACTGGATATCAGTTATTACACGGAGCGGCTGCCACCTGACCTCCGCATCCCGAAGGCTAACGATACCCTAAGGCTAGACCAGTGTGAGGATATTAGAGGGTACTGACTTTCCCAATAACGACTGCCATAGATGTTCATGGCAGCCGGGACCAACGGCTTAACGTTCTCTCCGTGGCACGGAGCAGGCGATAATTGTCAATCAATACACACATAATTTCGAAAAGTCATATAACTTCCGAAAGTCAGAGGTGTGTGACGTGGGTTCGAACCCGAGACCCTTTGCATTGCAGTCTGTTGGTCTCCCCACTGAGCTATCGCTGCTAATAAATTCGTTTAGATAAGCATAAATTATAAATATAATACAAAAATACAAACTTTAAATTATGAGGATACCGAAGATTTGTTGATTGTTGTTAAATAAGTACACACACTTCACATTGTATTATTAATTACAAAATATATTGCTTATGTTGTTGTTATTAAGTTTTGTCTTTCATTTGTTTTTTTTTTGTTTTGACATTTTTATAAATTTATGTATATTTGTATTTCTTTTTGTTAATAACTTATGTTATTAAACTAATGTTATTTTTTAATTATCATTATAATTTATGGGAATTGTTATTAGCATCCGCGCAGTCACTAAAGGGATCAAGTTAAAAACCAGCGCCAGGCTTCCTTAGCCTGGCATATGCTGAACTAGGTCCCATTTGGAAAATTTTATTATTATTTTTTATCTAACTTGTTATTATTGCATTTTTTATTTTGTCAAATTAATTAATTGTCTTTCTTTCTTTCTTTCTCTCATAAGTAATAACAAGTTCCATGATAATAATTATAATCTTGGCCTATTCTTTCGTATATTTTTATAATAAGTATGGTTAATTGTATGTATCTTAGTTCCTAGTAGTATATTGTAAGTGCCCTTAACGCCTGTGGCGCAGGTTTACCTTAGTACAAGCACCCACATTATATTACCTATATTAAGAATTTTATGGACTGTATTCATGTTTTACCACTGTAATCAATAAATAAATAATAATAATAATAATTATTATTATATAAGAAGAATATCTAAATTTTATAGTGTTTTACCTGAGCATTAAATCTTAGACTTGACGGTCGACAGATCACACTCATTCTCACACTGAGCTCACGAGGTAATCGAGAGAAATTATAATAAAGTCAATATCGGTAATGATCAGTAATCATTATCTTAACGAATAATCACCAGACGAAACCGCAGAACTCTTAGAAATATTTCGCCGCTATTGTTTTTACTTTCTAATCTCAAAGAAAGTGAAATTTATTAAACGGTTCTATATTCATTAAAATACATCATTAACATTCATTTTATTTAAAAAATAACGCTCAGTTAAGAGATTTTGCATCTAACGAATGCAATTGCATTTCAAATTTTATTTAGATTTTTAGTTTTTGTGAAATGTGACTGGCTAAAGAATTGGCCGTAGATCGAGAAAGATGTCGTGTACTCCACTGACAAGAGAAATATCTACTCTTAAATATAGGAATGCATTTACGCTTACGGCAAATTTGATGCCCGGTTTGAGCAAAGCGTACTTATGTATTTGTATCAAGAGATTCTTAGTAGAAGCATGGAATCTGGGGATGGACCTGATACTGTACGATCGCTTATGTACAAGATCGCTTCCATAACATGGTATATAAAACATAATTGGCAAGATTTGAGTGTAATACACAAACATATAATCAACTCTTTGAAAATACATGAGCTTTTTATCAGTTTTTAACACGCTTTTATTAGCCTGGTTTGTATCTATGTAACGGAATCTTTGAACGTGATTTTCACCCCTTTCAAACTGACGGATTGATTTGAAACTGCACATTTATCGAGGACCGATGACAATACAATAATGTAGAAAAAATAAGACAATAAAATAAATAATAGTTTGAAAAAAAAATGACAAAATACGCTTTTAAAATAAAAATTATTATTAAAATTAATAATTTTAATGTATAAAAGCGTGGGGTGGGGGTTTTCAAAATATCTTAGAAAGTACCCACGCTATATTGGCTGCTTGCATGCCGTAGTAGTTTCAGTGATCGCGTCACTTTTCACTTTTGTCGAGTGTTGAGGGTTCGTTCCCAACACGGGACAAAAATTGTGTGATCCACAAATATTTGTGTCGCGTCTGTGTGTTCTTTGTGTCCGTTGTTTAAATATTTGTAAAGTTCCCCGTGAAACAAATCAGGCGCAGCAGATGTATTTAAAAAATAAAGATAACGTATTATTAAATTGATTGGTTAAGTATATGTATAAATACATAGAGAGCAATAGTATATATAGTATGATGGTAAGTGGGTATCTATGTAAATCATATACGTATGGGATATCACTCCTTTGCCGACACTAAGAAAAAGGAATAATAAAAATCTTTTGGCAATGCTGCCAGTCTTCTGGGCACACTCCCGGTCGACAGCGATGCTGAGGAATTTTACGACGCTGCCTAAACCGGCCATCCTTTTTTATTAATTTTTACAGTGCCATATTTTGTTACTCTTCATTTTGTTCTATTTATAAGTGGTTAGTTTTGTTAATATTAGTTAAGTTGTAAATTATGATTGTTGCTCTCATAAACTACAATAAAGAAAAAGGAATATATTTTATTTTAACCCATTATCTTTTATTTTAACCCAGTTTGGGTTAAAATAAAAGAAATAGTAGATAAATCTTTAAGCCTCCGGAACCCTTACTCATTCGACTACCTGTAAGTCACGGGTTGCCTTAAAAGGGATGACCCCTGAGTTACCAAATAATCAGCAACGGTATAGAATTAAAACTTAAACATAGAAATTATTGGAATTTGTATAAACTGTTGGTAAATCAGTAAATAAATTTTATAATATTGTCTTCTGATTACGCGAATATTATTCATTGAAATTAAACTACTATATACGGATTTTATCGCGTTGTTTATTTGACACTTTATTACATAATTTTGAAAACTGTTACACTACTACTACTATTAAACTTTACAAATTTTTAAGCTAGTTAAATTATTATTATAACTATTTAGATTTAATTTTACACTTTCCCCGACGTTTCGGTTGCTTTTCAGCAGCCATGGTCAGGGGGAGACTAAGATGGTAGTTGTCTCAATGTTCCAGTGTAGTTATTTCAAAGTACCCGAACATAATTTAATCATTGGTGTTTCTATTTACACAGAATGAGCTCAAAGTATAATGAAGTCTAGCTGTGGTTTGCTTCTTCTTGGGTTTGACTATTTGTATTACTAGATTGTTACTGCGGACTCTCATACATTGGTCAAACCAAGAGAAACATAGGCACCCGCATAAAAGAACACATAGCTGATGTAAAACACCAACGCTCAAGCTGTTTTCGCATGTTTGTACTCACACACTTGAAATTTATACACGACATTGCATTTTTATATAAGGGTGTTTTTATATACAATTTATTGCGATATCCATTATTAATTAATATGAGGCTAAGGCACAGGGAGATATGTCCCGTTTTAACTAATAAACGTATAAATATAAGACAACTTTTATTGGACATCTGCTGCAGCTGATTCATCAATAAATCTGCTAACCTCCGGAATCACATCCGCCGGATCTTTACAATTGAGGTCACATTCCAGTCTAGTACAAGCTCTTAAGACTGCGCCGAGCGAAATGTGCCAAAACAGGCGGTCACATTTAAGTGAATAAAATCAATACTTTTTGTTTAATACAAATATAAAATACACATTTACCATAACAATGAATGTGTTTTCAATTACTCCGTGTAAAAAATTTAAAATAATTAATATTTTCGCGTACAAATTACGTTAATTTGCACGAAAAATACAAAAACGTAAGCTCGTGTTACGTGATTTTTAGATTATAACAGTAGAAATCTATCCTATTTTACAGCTTAAACGAAACATAAATAGTTATATTACAATTTGTCTGTCCCAAATATTTAAGTTATTGGTTGACAATAAGGATACATATTTATCAAAAAAGCACTTCAACTCCTCCATACAATTTTACTATGGCTGCCGCGCGCCGATTTGAATATGCGCCGCACGAGCTCTGTCATTATCTGTCTTACGCTCGGCGCAGTCTTAACAATTAAACGTTTAACAAATAACAATACCTTTCGTTCTTCATCATGCTTAGTTAAAAGTTTGGTAGGCTTTTATTGTAGCCATTACCGCCATACAATTATTTAGACTTAATAATTAGATAATAGATAGATATATTAGATACATAAACTGCCTCGTGAATATAACTATTGTACATTCGTTTACGAGTTCGATTCCTGAAGCGAACAAAGTATTTTGAAATTAAACTAATTTATACCAATTTTATCGCGTTGTTTATTTTAAAACACTTTTATCACCTAATTTTGAACTCTAACGCTACTATTATTGAACTTAACTACAATTTAAGCTATTTAAATTATTGAAAACTATTTATATTTAAGTTTACACCTTGCCCCGACGATTTGGTTGGCTTACAGCAGCCATGTTCACGGGGCAAAACACGGCTAGACTTCATGATATTTTGAGCTTATACTGCGTAAATAGAAACACCAAACATTAAATTATGTTCGGGTACAATACGGGTATACGGGTCAAATAACTACACTTCAGAACATTGAGACAACCACCATCTTAGTCTCCGCGTGAACATGGCTTCTGTATGCTGCTGGCAATGTAAGACATTCACATATCATTCGCGTAAATGAAGACAATATTACGAACAAAGTGTTAGTGGATATTTTTCTATTATGACATTCTCAATAGCAAAACTATGAATAATATTATATTAGTTCCTAGATACATGTCTCGTATATGCCATAGTATGCGTCTTTTTATTTATTTTTTTATCGTGGGTAAATGCTCCTTATGCTTACCCCCTCGCCACAAGGGGAAGCGAGAGGGTTATGTCGGGCTCTCTCGAAACTTCGGGCCTACCGACTAAAACCCTACGGTCTGCCAACTCGCTGCTTTGTATGATGGGTGGGTCACTGCAACTGAAACTGCATCAGCGACCCACCCAGCAGTGCCCAATACAGACAGGAAGGTCTGCGGGCGACGACTCCTGGGCTACGCCCCGACAAGACTAAGGGCGTCGCTCCAACTCAATGCCTGACGGGCGGGCGATCTCCGTGGCGGGAGTCCTATAATTTGCGCCTACGTTAACGTGTGACATTGAGGTCCGTAGTTCAATTCTCGACCCCAGCAAATGTTATTCAGTTTTCTGTTAAGAAATGTTCAGTTGCAACACCAAGTCTGGCAGTGTGCATGTATATATGAGAACGTAACTATTTAAATAATGTTTTCACAGTTGGCTTGAATTAGTTGGAAACAAGAAATATTGATGTAATTCACCTCTGCCTACCCTGTCTACACAAGCGTAAGTGTATGTCAGTGTTTAAATTACATAAACATTTTGTCATATCGCTAGATATTTGAAGTAAGATGAGGTAATATACTAGAATATAGGTTTAAGGAGATCTTTATTATTACTCAATGAACATTAGAGTTCACGAAGCATAACATAACATTGAAATTAAAGTAAAATAACACATGAACAGTATTTTCTGTTTTTTTTTATCTGTTTTTTATTATTTTCAAGGTACTTTTAATTCTATATGTATGTATACATATAAGTATTATATTATATAGATACCAATATTATTATTTAGTATGAAATTACTTTCTGCCATCCACCTTCTGCCTAATTTATTTAAGTTACTCTTTTTTTTTGTTTTTTGATATTTTGTTTTTAATTGAGTTGTATGTATGTATGTTACTGCCTACATGCACCGAAATCATTCAGGCTCTGCGAGAATACCAGCGTTGTGGATATACTGCAACATTGCTGACGCAGGACCTTATTTGTTCTATATGTACTTTTGGTTGTGTTTTCTGTTACCTTATATAATGAGCGTGGAACAAATAAAATTATTTTCTTTCTTTCTTTCTTTCTTTCTATTACAATCGTATGTATATTATATGAACCAATTACCCAAAGAACATGGTTCTAATTCCTGTTAAGTACGTTAGATACCGATAAAAACATAATTTCATTTATTAAATAAGGTCTCTTCTTCTCTCTTAGCTTTTATTATTCCCAAGTCACTTGGGGTCGGCTTTTCTGGTCTAACCGGATTTGACTGGATATCAGTTTTTACACGGAGCGGCTGCCACCTGACCTCCGCAACCCGAAGGCTAACGATACCCTAAGGCTAGACCAGTGTCAGGCTATTAGAGGGTACTGACTTTCCCAATAATGACCGCCATAGATGTTCATGGCAGCCAGGACCAACGGCTTAACGTGCTCTTCGAGGCACGGAGCAGGTGATAATTGTCAATCAATACGCACATAATTTCGAAAAGTCATATAACTTTCGAAAGTCAGAGGTGCGCGACGTGGATTCGAACCCGAGACCATCTGCATTGCAGTCTGTTGGTCTCCCCACTGAGCTATCGCTGCTTTTTCTATTTTCTATTATTAAATATGGTCTAATGATGGTAATTTAGATATTTGTAGATATATTTTTGAATATGTCCTGATAAGTATAGATGGATACTTCATAACTCTTTTTTATCAGTTGTGTTCTTTATTCTATACCTTTCGTGAGATCGTGGTGCCCCTAGAGGTTTCATATAATAATCCCTGATATCATTTCCCTAAGACACATACATATATGTAAAATGTGTGTAACTGTGTGTATACATTGTATGTAAAGCTGCAGTGTTGTATTGATCTAAGATTGCGCCAGATGTCGGTGCCTCTCTCGAACATCGTTAACCCGTTTTCTCAATAACTTAATTAACGTGATAATAAATTGTTACTAAACCTTGTGAAATGTGTATTTGTATGTTATTTGAATGACTAGATCTATTTTGTATTTGTATAAGCAGGCTAATTATGCTATGTAGTTATAACAATCCACCCACTATTCAAGGCAGCGAGTTTGCACACCGTGGCAGTATTTTTTTGATCGTTTCACAAAACTGGATACAATCTATCGATAGTACAATGGTATTTATCATTAGGTTTAGCAGACTAGATACAAACACTACATGCTAATAATGATATGACATATTACGTATGCTTAGCTAAATTATTGATAACATTAAATTTATATATATTAATAAAGACAACTATCTAAGACTTTTCTTGATTGAGATTATAGAACTACATTTGAATAAATTAAGATAAAGATTTAGTCGATATGACCCGGGACTTTTCATCTTACCCCGCGAAGAGAGATGCGTTAAAAAAAGGTTAATTCTGCTAAAAGTCTCACCTCGAATCTGACCGTTGTCGCCTCGCTATAGCTTGTAAATGATAGCTTGGATGTTACAATGATCAGAGTAATATACCGAGGGCTGGGACGATGTTGATCATATCCTAACTAATATTATAAATGCGAATGTAAGTTTGTTTGTTGATTTGTTTGTTACGCTTTTGAGCCTTAATAGAGAAGTACTGTTCCCGAAAAATAGAAATTTATTAACTAAATCTAGATTAAGTAGATGCATGCAAGCAAAATCTAATCTATACTAATATTATAAATATCTATATATGATCTGCAGAGCCTATGGTGAACAGGACGAGTCCATATCACATCTACTATGTGAATGTGACGCGTTGGCTGGACTAAGGATGGGTCTGATGGGATTGGCATATCCGAACCCTGAAGACTTCAGGCTTCTCCCTCTGAAGTGTACGCTGCGACTGATGCAGTACATTCATAGGGAGATAGCTCAGGGATAGATCTCGGGGCCGACACAAAAGATCCCACTGGGTCGAAGTGTCGCCGGTCTGCACTGATTGGCCCCCGAAATAAGATAAGATAAGATAAATATTATAAAGTTAATGTTTGTTTGTTTGGTTGAACGCGCTAATCTCAGGAACTACTGGCTCGAATTGAAAAATTCTTTCAGAGTTGGATAGCCCATTTATCGAGGAAGGCTATAGGCTATATAACATCACGCTACTACCAATAGGAGCAGATCATAAATAAAAAACGTTGCAAAACGGGAAAAAATCTCTTATGTGAAGCAGAACTTCTGCTGCGAGGGTAAGCCAGTTTGATTATAAAATTATCGGTCAATGATAATGATCTCTCTTTTATAGTAACCAGATGTTATTAACCTGGTTACTAGGGAACAACTAAAATTATAACAGCGGACTCGGGTGAGAGTCTGGTAATGACACATGGCAGAATTGACCGGTTACAGTTGTTTAGTACATTGTCTGTGACTGACTAACTGTCTGTGTGGTGAAAAAGTTATGTAGGAAATTAAACGTCTCGGTGACGCAGTGGTCGATAGTCAATACGACTGTTGCAAGAGGTTCCTTGTTTGATACCCAGTTCCACCAAAGTGTTATTAGGTTTTTGACTGTGCTTAGAGACGGTAATATACACCGCCTCGATTTCATGGGATTTAGATACCACAGTCATAGCCATAGCCAGCTCATAGCCAGTTGCACTCATTGATCGGTAAACGATTAGCGAGGTTAAACAACGTTGGGTGCGGTCAGTCTATAGATGGGTGACCGCTTAGTGGTATTTCATCTGAGCGTCTCCGTGATACGGAGGGCACGTAAAAAGTCGGTCCCGGTTGTTGTCAAATTGACAGCTGTCGTTGAGCCATGTCAGAGGCCTACGGGCGACTTGAACAACTCTTGACAACAGGTTGGCCACTAACCACACGAAATGAAAGAAAGAAGAAGAAAGAAAGATACCACAGTTGGCGTAATGTGGTGGTAATATACCTTTGTTTTCCTCTTCCGGAATATGGGCGCGGCATAGGATTATGTTTATTGTATAAAAATTTGCTGACCCAGCAAACGTTGTTCTGTTAGCGGTATGAACTATATTTAATTACCTATTCATCAGCCTCGACGGCATAGTGTGTGTAACCGACTACCACGCCTGAGGTCGCGGGTTCTATGCCCGCACAAGTCAAACATTCATGTGCATGCACATGGATGTTTGTCTTGGTCTGGGTGTTTCCATGAATAAGAATAATTTACAAAAAAAAAGTTAATAATGTATGTTTATCTATTGTCTAGTACCCATAGTATAAGCTCTGCTTGTTTTGGGCTAGATGGTGTTGTGTGTATGTGATAGAATATTATTACTCTCATACTTACCTACCAAATATACATAAAAAATATCATAAAATCCGGTCGAGCCGATTCGGCTCTGTTCGCCCCTTGAGTTTCGACCCTGATTAGCTAATTGTACCCGTTCGCCCCGTGGTATTTTAGATACTCAATTTCGCTCCCGATTACTAGCCGATGAATAGTACAGTCAGAAACGTTAGCGATCAGCATGTTGGATTTTGTTTTTTGTATGTCGGGCGTCTATTTCACATAATATATGTGAAGTATTAAACTAAAAGGATAAAGAGCAGTATCTTTTAATTAACCGGTCGTATACCGCCGGCTCGCATACCAGCCGGCAGATTTGTACCCGTCGTAGGCCGGTGGCTCGCATGCGAGCCACCAAATTGGTTTTACGTTAGCTTAAGCTAAAGCGAAGGCGGCGCGCGGCGTTTTGGCGCCAATTTGGTGGCTCGCATGCGAGGCACCGGCCTACGACGGGTACAAATCTGCCGGCTGGTATGCGAGCCGGCGGTATACGACCGGTTAATGCTCTTTCGTAAATCAAAAGTGACTATTTGAGAAGTTTTAGCGTAGAGAATGAGTGTGCGAAGATTTAAATTAATAAGTTTGGGATATATATGTCTATATTAAATGAACTACATTTCAATTGAAATAATTTCTTTTTTATATTTTTTTTGCGATTACAAATTGAGTATTTAAATTATACTTTATCCGTAAATTCGGTTTATTTTATTTCGGCTGACTGTACTTCGATATTTCAAATTTCTACAAAAATCTTGTACGGTGCGATCAGCTACACAAAATAAACAATTAAATACTAATGTGCTGTGTTTCCCGATGAGTACAATCTGGGTGTCTTCAAGTCGCGAGTGAATAGGTATCTTCTAGGCAAGCGTGCTCCATCGTCGACTGCATCTACACTTAAGATCAGGTGAGATCGCGGTCAAAAGCAAGCCTATTAGAGTATAAAAAAAAAAAATGTGCCGTTCGCCCCCTGTGAAGGGGCGATCGTGGCCACGAATAAGGGGCGAACAGAACATTTTATTAGATGGGCGAAATCCAAGGGGCGCACGGTGCCGACAGTGTTACGGAGGAGTGCGACCACAAACACCGTGACATGAGATTTTTATATACATATGTATATAGATTAGACAGTACAATTTTTAGATGTTAAAGACATTAATAAAATATTTTCTTTCTTTCTTTCTATTATTACAGCAGCGCTCAAAACATTTAAAACACATCAGTGTTTTAAAAAACCATGTTAAAATTACTGAGCCGTTTTCACAATATCTATGTAGCAGTACCTACAAGATACAAGTCATCCCAACGCAATAATTTATTTTAGCAAGTTTTTTATGTGTTTGTGTGACTTTTACCAGATCGTACCGTACAGTAAGTGGGACAAAAATAGTTCTTTCATAAATAAATTCCAACACTTTGATAAATTATCGTATATGATCGTATGCAAAATCGCATTAGACTCGCCGAATGTTGCAAAATACTTGCACACAATATGTGTGTTTGCACAGCTTTTGCTACATTTATTTGCTACATCATGATTTCAAAATGACGTTACAAAATATGCTTAATTAGCATAATTTCTTTTATAATGTTTGTTACGCTGATGTATAAAACACGCTGACGAAATTACTTAAACTAGCGGTCTCCTAGTGGTCGAAATCCGACCATAAATGATTTAAATTTTAAGTTGGATAGTTATTAAGGTTTTATCGTCTAGAACCTTATAATCACATTTCATTTAGATTTCGATCTATACAGGATAATTTACCTATCTTTTTAAACTAATTATTATTTACTTAACTAAACTCTTTAATTGACGATATTCCTAAACTTGCTACTTTGTTTTTTTTCGTATAATTACGTAAATATATTATATGTAATATAAATAGAAGGTATATATCATTCCAATCCGCCCAAAGGTTGTCTGTAAGATATTGCTAATATATATTGATACATTATGTAACCATAGTTACGAAGAATAGTACTACATCAGCCGAACAATGCCGATATACTACGAACGCGATTCAACTGCGTGTGTCAAATGCATGGTTGTGTGCGTGTAGTGTTTTTTCATTAATTTAATGTATTTCGAATACATATTTTATATAAATATTAGGATTCGGCCCTCCTTCTCCATATAAACTTTAACTGTGCCAAATTTCATATTCCTCGGACCGCGCAATTTTCGTAAAAAGGGTTACAAAGTTTTTGCTTCACATACTAATATATAGATAAATACTGCGCAAATGGCGTATAGTTGAGGTGGTCGCCTCGCTGCTGCCACCGACCCGAGTGTTGTTTTCGATCCACACGAGACACAAATTTGTGTAATCCACAAATAGTTGTTCCGAGTCTATTGACTAAACATATCTTATCTTATCTTGGGGCCAGTCCATGCAGACTGGCGACACTTCGACCCAGTGGGATCTTTTATGTCGACACTCTCCCAATAACGACTGCCATAGATGTTCATGGCAGCCAGGACCGACGGCTTAACGTGCTCTCCGAGGCACGGAGCAGGCGATAATTGTTAATCAATACGCACATAATTTCGAAAAGTTATATAACTTCCGAAAGTCAGAGGTGCGCGACGTGGATTCGAACCCAAGACCCTCTGCGTTGCCGTCTGTTGGTCTCCCCACTGAGCAATCGCTGCATTTTTGACTAAACATTAATTAAAACACAACGTCAACTCTCAGGCCGCTAAACATAGAACTACATGGCATCGCCTCACGAGAGATGCGGTGGCGCAAGATTCGACCGAGATATGACCACGACCACTCTGTCAAGAGTGTACGACTAAGAAGAAAAAAAAACATGAAATTAATTAATTTTGCCTCAGTTTATTGCTATTTCGCATTTTCGAGTAAAGACCTCTCTCTTGTGTTTCTAATATAGTAGCTAGTTATCCTCTGCAAGTCCCTTTCAAAAGCATCTTTGTCTCTTAGATCATCTTAGGTCTTCCCTTTTAATGTCAGCCTTAGCTTAATAGGTCTCGGCGATGATAAGTTTTATATAAAACTTGAACCACCATTTCTAATGATATAAAACTTGACCAGTAAACTAAATCACTCATCATATTGTCTTCTATTTACGCGAATATTATTAATTGAAATTAAACTACTATATACGGATTTTATCGCGTTGTTTATTTGACACTTTATTACATAATTTTGAAAACTGTTACACTACTACTACTATTAAACTTTACTAATTTTTAAGCTAATTAAATTATTAATAAATAACAGTTTTAATAATAATTTAATTAGCTTAAAAATTAGTAAAGTTTAATAGTTGTAGTAGTGTAACAGTTTTCAAAATTGTGTAATAAAGTGTCAAATAAACAACGCGATAAAATCCGTATATAGCAGTTTAATTATAATAAATCACTCATCCTTTTTCAAATTCAATTTTTTCGTAACTCTTACGCACAGATTATGGCAGTTCCATCGTAACCTAAGCATATTGCTACACCACACATATCAAACTATTTTAATACATCCAACATGAATTTGAACAGACCACTTATTTAATTATTGTAAAATATAAAAGCTTATTCATTTTCCTGTTGGCGTTCAGACGTCGCATCCATACACAATAGAGACTTTTATCATAATGTTAGGTTATAGTTAGGCTGACAGGTTAGGATATTCTCTTTTAATATTGACCTCCCGTTAGTAAGCATGTCTATAGCATTGAATGGTCTACTTAGCCTGGTTATTTTGCTAGCTTGAAGTTGCATTGGAACTAAGTCTAAAAGTCTCAGATCATCCATGCCAAGGTTCATAACGATGAAAGATACAGTTCGTCTACAGGTATAATTATTTTATATACAGCATGTAATAAAGTGAAAAAATATTTTTACGGGTAGTTAAACTTATTAATAAGATGCACTACAATTAATATTATATTAAAAGCCATTATTTTTAGAGCATTGAGTGTAGTTAATAAGTTATATAAATACTAATACAAATTGTATGTATGTTAGTCTATAGGGTATTTATCTATGCGTCTATGCCACGCGAAATAAAATGGTTATTAATATTATCACCTTTATTCATCATTAAATTTTTAAATATAATTATTAAAAAAAACACATTTAAAAATATAAAAATTATGGAGACTCACCGGCACCGAGACAAGGACCAAGCTGTCGGTGGTTAGGGGTCCAGAGAGAGGAACCTCCTCACTATGCGTGCCGTATCTAGGAGGACCGCCTTCTGCATCTGACCCTTGACCCAGGCACCTAACGCGAGCCTCTTAAGATGTTGGTCGAGGCTCTTGGCTATTAGACCGTTCTTATTATTATTATTTATGACCCTGTGGTATCAGCTTGCGCTTTAAGCTTAGGGCCGATGGAGTTCGATGGTCAGGTCGTATTATTAAAATCTTTCTGTTGCGGAATTCTTTGAACTGAGACATATATAGGCCCCTGTTACGTGTGACCTAAAAATGTAATATACCCCTGCCTACCCTATAGGGTATCTTTTTCAGTTTCTCGCTTCTCTCCACTTAGCTATGGCGAGACTATTTAGAATAATAAAAAACTGGTAAGTTACGAAGATGTATTTTTATTGTGTTGTTGTGTTCATCACAACAAAAATATATTACATGCGTTTAAAAGAATATATGATCGTGGAGATAATCACAGTGTATCAAATGATCACATTTTCTGTTACATGCTGTGTATGCAGTAGCAAAGCATCTCGGTACTTTATTAGTTTAATAACAATCTCGTAACAAGTAGAGCTTGGAGGTCATTACTTTTCAATTCGTGAAAATTATAAGTAATCTGCGTCGTCCTTGTTTATTTTATTATTAATTGTATTAAGCAATACATAATTCAGGCAAGCTGTAATAAAATATCGTAAAGGTACCCAAGGATCCACTCTAAAATATTTCATACTAAGTAATTTAATGCAATGTAAAAATAATCTTGTTCCTGTTTGAACACGACGCAAGTAATTTGCACTGGCTATATACATAGCTACATGCGCGAGCTACATGTGTGAGTTACTTGCATATATGCGTAAGCCACTTGCATGAGCAACATGCGCAAGGTACTTGCACGAACTACATATGCAAGCTACGCGTATGAGCTGCATGCGCCAGCTTGCTTGCATAAGTTAAATGCGCAAGGTACTTACGCGGGCTACCTGCTCAAGTAGTAATATTGTTTTATTTAGGTATATTAAAAAGACAACTCTCGCATTAGGAATATATAGCGAGGGATTTTTAAACACCGAGATTATTCCATCACTCAGCACTGGATACACCAGGTAATTAAATTATATATATATTAGGTATATGCAACCGCATGCCGGCTAAGCCATTCGTTCACTCCTTCATTAGCATATTACATAATTAAAGTCTTCGATAAATCTGGAAACTGGTCTAATACAGGTTGATAATTATCGTTTCCAGTAGATTGGAGAAATACTCCAATTGACCTACTCATATACATATAATAATGTCACCACCATATTACATAATGTAATAAAAACTTAAAAGACAATCTGTCTGAAAGTGAGTCAGCTGATTTACATAATGGCTGAGGTCTGTATAGTTATATGCTATTTAATGTGGTATAATGATACCATTTTACCTGTGATTTATGTAGCGTCATCTGCGACGTCACGACGTATGATGTCATAGCTTCATAGGATTATACAGTATACCTTTTTATCTAGCTAAACATAGAACTTTCAAATTCAAAATAAATTTATTCAGATTAGGTTACAAAGTAACACTCATGAATGCCAAAGTGACACAAAAAAAAATCTGAGAATTTACATTTACTGCCACGTTTAGCAAAGCAAGGGTGTAGGGCTCATGAGAAGAACGGGCAAGAAACTCATGGTCACTCTTAATCGCCAAGTTTTTGTTTACAAATCATAAGAGCTGTAAGGTGCTGCAAATATTTCTGCATGAACTACTACTGAACATACTCAAGCATTTAATAAAATTTGATGGTAGCCTCTAAAGCAGCAGTATGGTAAATAGAAGCATCCACAACGGTTCTACAGCAATCGTGCGAGGACTTGTAAAGCAAGATGGGCGAGGCTATCCTCCAGTACTATTACTGGCCAGCTACTTGATTAGCTGATACCCAGTGCACCGGCACCAAGTCAGGCAAGGACCTGATTGTTGTGCCAGGGCGTCGCCCGCAGTCCCTAAGCTCGCATCGGGCACTGCAGGGTGGATCGCTGAAGTAATTCCAGTTCCACAATCCACCCAGCATTCAAGGCAATGAGTTGGCACACCGTGGTTGGTTTAATCTGTAGGACGTTTTCATCGATATCCTGGCCGACATTCACTCTCTGCTCCCCCTTATCCACGGAAAGAGAAGCGTAAACGGCATTCCTACACGCTAAAAACGAAGATTGCCATATGGAAGCGATCATTATCACAGCCTGTATGTTTTGGTTTTTGCTAGATTGTCCACACGCTATAGAAATGATTTTTATTCTGAACGACCTTAGTTAAGTTGATCTTGAAATCCTATTGATTTCTTTATATGAACAAAGCGCGTTTAACAATGTTCAGCTTTACAGATTTCATACATAAAATATTTGTCCTGACCAAGCCTAGTATAATGCCCAAATACGTGCTGAAGCATAATTATTGTGTTTGATGCAAATTAGATATAACTCCATTAACATAGCTTGGAATTGTCAAAATTTTATAAATTTTTAAGCTGACTATTCAAGAGAGCGTCCACACATACCGTAATAAGTACGATTCGCGCGGATTTTGACGATGTCTCTGTTACAACATAATTGAAAAACGATCAAGTGTGGACGTGTTATAAGAGAACGATTTGCAATCCCCTCAGGCACGCGGTTTTCCTCACAATATTGTCCTTCACCATTTAACAAAGTGTCAATGATTTTCTAATTCGCACTTGACTTTGAAATGCCAAAGGCGTGCGTCTAGCATTCAAATTCAAGACTTCTATGTTGAAAGTCGATTGATAATGCTTTCTGATTTCGTTGAGCCCTCTATGGGAGGAATAGTGACGGCGTGTATTATGATACGAATCAGTATGTAACAAATGTTAGGATTAAAGTTCGGTTTCATACAAAAATGAATCAATAGATGATTATTATTGCGATGGTGTGTCTGTTTGTTTGTAAAGCTTTCACAGCTTGAGTGTGGTGCTGATTTTGATAATATTATTTTTGGTTGGACAGTAGCTTTATTTGCAAAAACCTTCTGTGCATTGGCAAAATAATATCACATGATACTTTACAAACAACATAATTTATTAGTCTAGTGTGGATATCAGCTATCTAAATACAACCGAAACGGTAGGTAACCTAATAACAAAAACGCAATTTTCTTTTTCATTTATATTGTTAATAAAGCAAACACTAAAATATTGACAGAAATGTTTTACACAAATAAAAAATACTAATATCAAACGATACCAAACATCAAAATACTTCTATGCGTGGATTTTTATCATTTTGTATCTTTATATATATAATTCTACTGTACGTGTGTATGTCACTGAACTCCTCCTAAATGGCTTGACCGATTTTGATGAAAGTTTTTGTGTGTGTTCATGTGGATTCGAGGATGGTTTAGATATGGGTTTGTTTTTTTGTCCTGTGTACAGGACAACGTCTGTCGGGTCAGCTAGTTATTAAAATCTCCCTGTCCCGGATGTTTTCGTAGAACTATCTACCTCTGCTCAACCTAGCTGTTTCAGTACTGAGGCGCCAGGCTCATACTGAATTTATATTCATGCAAAATCTAATAACATTGCCATATTTATAAGTAATCCTACATCTTCATGCCTGACAGTTGCACTCACTGCTTCGAATTCTAGTCACTGAACCGAAGACATCTAACAAAATAAATTACAAATCGAATAATTACTATAAATAGCGTAAAATAGACCTTGTCATTTAAATAACCATCGTAATAAGTACAACCATAAACTATGCATCAAATAATCGATTATGTATCGATAAATCGGTGTCGAAGGTCGCCAAATTCCACGATTGAATAGTTAGAGTGGAGTCGGTGTTTATGTATCGAGAGGTCGGGTGGTCAGTGAAGACATCTGTACTTATGTTGATACGCAACTTAAGAAGTAATGACTTGCATTTGTAAGGCTCTATTCATAAGGTCATTTATCATATTATATTTAAAAGATATATATATTTTAGGCTATAGATATACCTACTCGGATCCGAAACATTATAGACATCTTGCCTATACCTAGTGACTAACCTAAGATTAGCAGCTTTAGTAACTTGAATAGTTTTTGACAATCGTTAGTGTTTGTGGCCTAAATTAATAAATGATTGATTTTTAAATATGTCTTTAACTATACTAAAGAATTGTCTATCACATACTTCGGCAATATTTTAAATAATATACCTACGGTGAAGTTTATTCGGTTCTTTTTTCTAGGGTTTCTTTCTTCGATGCACGGACCACATCACGGTTTAGGACTAGACTGCAGGAGAACAGCATGAACCATCGGCCCGAAACATAAATGCTGAACATTTATGCATTTGATAAATCAATTCTTAAGGTAGGTAAGGCTATATAATATCACGCTACAATAATGAAAAAACTAAACTTCTATATATTAATACGTGAAGTAAAAACTTTGTACCCCTTTTAACGAAAATTGCGCGGACAGAGGAGTATGAAATTTGGCACAGTTAAAGTTTATATGGAGTAGGAGGAGGGAATCCTAATATTTTTATATAATATGCATTAGAAATACATTAAATTAATCAAAAACACTACACGCACACTACCATGCATTTGACACACGCAGTCGAATCGCGTCTGACGTCGTACTATTCTTTGTAACTATGGTTACCTATACCTTATTTATATGTAGATAATAGAGAAAAAAAAAACAAACTAGCAAGCTTAGGAATTTTGGTCGAATTTTGACCACTAGGCGACCGCTAGTAATTATAAAGGAGTGTGAAACCGCGTGACAGCTAGTCAAATTATATAATTGTCCGTCATATTAAATATCTTGCTGTGCCGTCCCGTCAATAAACGCTTAGTACAATCAACCCCCCGGCTAATGCATATTCACTCGCCTTCATAATAATCTCTCATATAGTCATGACCCTATTAATTGCGTTACCATTCCATACAGCCACGAGAGGAGCCTCGTGACGTAACGTGTCAAATTGATGGCTCGACCCTGAGGCATACTACCAGTTCAAACAACATATGGTCTAAACTGTGAACATCTGTAGCAGCCAATCAATTTAGCAACCAGCAATTAAATTAGCTGCGGGCCATTTTTTTATTCTAATTTGATTAATGTAATGTTTCTCAATAGGACTGCGTGGTAGAGCAGTCGTAGTGAATACGAATGCTGTGCATGCTGGTTTCCCAGGCCGGGAAAAATTATTAGAGTTTCTTCTGTCAAGAATCAGTACCAGCCTGAAGACTGAGGAGTATCATATACACATTTACTTAGCTATGTTTTAAGTAGGTACGAGGTAATAGAAGTTGAATATGTTTCGATCTACCGACTAATCTTTCTTATTCCGACTGAAATGGTGAATAGTTTGGCGTAGTGGTTAGTGTAACCGACTGCCATGCCTAAGGTCGCGGGTTCGATTCCCGCACAAGTCAAACATTTGTGTGCATGAACATGGATGTTTGTCTTGGTCTGGGTGTTTCTATGTATAATATGTAGGTAAGTATGAATTTACCAAAAAGAAAATGTATATATGTATGTTTTTCAATTTATAGTACCCATAGTACAAGCTAGAGGGTGTTGTGTGTATGTGATAGAATATTATTATTATTATTAGTAGAATATTATTATTAGTTAAACCTTCACTACATTACACTTAAAAAAACATGTCCTGCACTTGAATAGAATCATTGTGTTGTGTTAACTTACACGCATTGAATTTAAGTACACAGAGAACATCCAGACCCGTAACAGTATTTTTTTCACACACAGTTATATGGTTTAATGGGTCACTGCTAAAGGCAAGGTTCGAATCCCACACGGAACAAAAAGTTGTGTGGTATACAAATAGTTGTTCCAAGTCTGGGTGTTGTGTCTTTTATTTCAATATGTTTTACTTCCATCGCGATACAAAAGACGAATTATGAGAAAAAAAAATTTAATAGTGATTGCTGTAAAAGCCATACTTACAGTCAAATTTTGATAAGCCTAAGATTAAGCCTGAAATGTCATGATCGCTAGCATCACTCTTATACAACTAAACCAACAATAATTTAAAATATGGACATACATAAAAATACCAGCCTAAGAATTAAAATATTTGCCATGCACAATTAAGGTAATGGAATAGTTTTGATCTATAAACAGGTTCCACGCATATTTGGTCGCAATATACTTTCTAATACCGCATTATGTAAATGGACAGCTACGTCATATCAGACGTACGTTCAATATTAAACTAATGCCTTTATCAGTTGAAGAAAGGTAAATAACCTTGGAATGAGTTTTCACTTTTATATTTAAATGTAAAGACTTTTATTTTTAACTAGCTGACACTTCGTCTGCGTCCGCGCAACTTCGTCTGCTTCACATTAGAGAATTTTCCCCGTTTTTGCAACATTTGACATTGATTCTCCATTCCTATTGGTCGTAGCGTGATGTTATATAGCCTATAGACTTCCTCGATAAATGGGCTATGCAACACAAATATTTTTTCAATTCGAACCAGTAGTTCCTGAGATTAACCAAATAAACAAACTCTTCAGCTTTATAATATTAGTATAGGATACTACGTCTGCACTAAGAATAAATCCTGAATGGCGGGTGACTTCACAAACATTCAAACAATGGACACAAAGACTCGGAACAACCATTTGTAGATCACACAAATTTCTGTCCCGTGTGGGATTCGAACCCACAACACTCGGCGCAGTGGTAGCTTCGAGACGACCACTTAAACCACTTCGCCAGCCGTGCAGTCTTAACTTTAACTAACTAAGGTCCTCCAGTACAAATTTTGTTCATGGTGACTAAGAAAAAGCTCATCAAAGGCTAGTTATCTGCACTCCAGAGGAAAGAAAGTTGACTGGACGAAGCCCAAAATCTGCCGGGGCTGCAGCATGCATGCGCGAGCGATCCTTGCGCTCCGGCCATAAAGCATGTGAAGGAACACCGTGGTAGTTTTGGTCGGTAGGACTCGGGACTTTCTATCTTTCCCCGACATAACGTGGGAGAATGCGTCACAGCATGCACCACGTAAAAAAAAGGAGGTATTATAGAGAACAAGTGTGTTCGGAAACACAAGTTTACTATTTCTTTACTCTCATACTACGATAGGACGGCAATCTGACACGACCGGAGAAAGACATACCTACATACATACATAGATTCACGCCTGTTTCCCAGAGGGGTAGACAGAGACTACGGATTTCCATTTGCCTGTATCCTATCCTGACACACTTTTCTGACTTCATTCACTCTCATCACATTCCTCATACACACCCGTCGGTTCAAGGTGCTCATAACCTGGCCTTTGTCCAGAACGCCTCCGATCTGATCAAGAAACGTTCGCCTAGGTCTTCCTCTTGCCACTGTTCTTTCGGAGAAAGATCAGCCACAAAATCATCGGCTTTAATTTAATTGCACTGATGATGAAGTAATTTTATGGAGTATTTTCGTTCGTTCGTTTGGGTTCGACTGCTAGGGACTTGTACAAAGCTCGTTCCATGTAAAACACGGGGTAAAATTTGTATGATTTATAAACGGGAGTTTCAAGTCTGGCTCTTCTCCGTGTGTGTGTGTGTGTGTGTTCGTTGTTCAATCTTTGTAAAGTCCACCGCAATTTCTCAATTCGATATTTTCTTTTTATGTGTGTTACCTTAGATCTTGTAAAAACATATTTAAAATAATGCCAGTACACCGCCATCTTGCTAACTTTGAACTCCTATAAGAACTTTTTTACAGGAAAATTCAATAACCTTTCGTTGGCCCGATCCAAACCGAACCCCCGATTCGAATCCGAAACTACACATACTGACGCATCTATAGCCTCCAATCTTCAGTGGCAGTACAGGTTTGTCTCTGACTGGCGTGAGTCTGCGTATGCGTCTATTCATATATCTGATTACGATAAAAACACACATGAGCTTAAGGAAAGTAATTAAAACACCAATTAAACATAATAATGTGACATGATATTAAGATTTCTAATTTATTAATAAATCAATACATACGATATATTAAATAATATGCTGATATAAACATTTGATTCAACTTTATAATTAATAAGCCTCTTAAGACTAAAGGCGAAGGACATCGTTTTAATTTATGCAATAATTAAAATATCGTTTACGCAACTGTTTAATTCAATACGCTTTGGGAGCTATAACTTTGCTTGTTGTAGTGGGCAAGATATTATAGAGGTTTCACGTGCAGTATATTTTCCAATGCTGCTATTTTTAGGATGTAGACCAAAGTAGAGTCCAAAGGAAAGAAAGAAAGAAAGAAAGAACATAATTTTATTTGTTCCACGCTCATAATATAAGGTAACAGGAAACACAACCAAAAGTACCTATAGAACAAATAAGGTCCTGCGTCAGCAATGTTGCAGTATATCCACAACGCTGGTGTTCTCGCAGAGCCTGAATGATTTCGGTGCATGTAGGCAGTAACACACATACATACAACTCAATTAAAAACAAAATATCAAAAAACAAAAAGAGTAATTTAAATAAATTAGGCAGGAGGTAGATGCCAGAAAGTAATTTCATACTAAATAATAATATTGGTATTTATATAATACTTATATGTATACATATATATAGAATTAAAAGTACCTTGAAAATAATAAAAAACATAGATAATATAAGATAAATAATACATAATAAAGACGTTATATTAATAAAAACGTTATATTACAACGCAGCATATAATGTTGTGTTATATGCTGCGACGATAAGAACTTTATATCAAAGATTTAAATAATAGATGCCCTTTACTATAACGTTTAAATATGATCCTTGCTGGATGTTTAGATTATCATTTGAATCACAATGCTAAAATGATATATGATTAATCAATTTATTGTAGTATGTACTATCATGCTCACTTATATTGACAACTGTTCACTGTCGTTCTATATCTAATGTGCTCGCTGTTTTTAATGAGAACACTTTTTCGTGTGATTTCAGATCGATGAGAGCTTTGTTCCTTACACTAAATAAAAAAGTACCGTTCTATTTCTTTAAGATTCGCTAACGCAGCAGTCCCGGTATTGCAAACAATCATAGGGTACAATGCCAACATGACATATGAATTATAAACATACATATTCTAATAATATTACGCTCACTCATATTGAAAGTGAAAAGAAAGTGTTGAAAGAAAATTTAGTGTGCTGTGTGACACTTTTTCATGCGATCTTAGTATGATGAAGGCTTTGTACCTTACACTAAATAGGAACAGTGCTGCTCCTTTTTCTTTAAGATTCGCATATGCAGCAGTCTGGTGTTGCAAGCTTTCAGGAGATATTAAGTTTTACAACGTATTAAGGATACACTGTGTGTTACAGATGTTGGGTAGCATAAATTATAAGAGAAGTCCATATATTATCAAGTTTATTCCATGAACTTTAATAAATATTGTCTTCTATTTACGCGAATATTATTCATTGAAATTAAACTGCTATATACGGATTTTATCGCGTTGTTTATTTGACACTTTATTACAAAATTTTGAAAATTTTTACACTACTACTACTATTAAACTTTACTAATTTTTAAGCTAATTAAATTATTATTAAACTTTGTGACCATGGTTGCTTTTCAGCAGCCATGGTCACGGGGAGACTCCTCCCTGTGACCATGGCTGCTGAAAAGCAACCGAAACGTCGGGGAAAGTGTAAAAATAAATTAAATCTAAATAGTTTAATAATAATTTAATTAGCTTAAAAATTAGTAAAGTTTAATAGTAGTAGTAGTGTAAAAATTTTCAAAATTTTGTAATAAAATGTCAAATAAACAACGCGATAAAATGCGTATATAGCAGTTTAATTTCAATGAACTTTAATAAATATAAATTAATATTATGTGCATACCTATACATTTATTTATGGAGCTATGCATATGTATGGCTGCCTTCGCCTTTTATATTATCTACTCTTAATTCAGTTGTAGGTTTTCATGAGAAATAAAATATATAAATATTTATTATTTCATTTTCAGTTTACGCGAATGTTATACATTGAAATTAAACAACTTTATACAAATTTTGTCGCGTTGTTAATTTTAAAACACTTTTTTTACACAATTTTGAACTTTATTACTACTATTATTAAAGTTTACTACAATTTAAGCTATTAAATTTATTTATATTAAACTTTTCCCGGACGTTTCGGTTGCTTTACAGCAGCCATAGTCACGGGGAGCCAAAAATAATTAACATTATTAATATATAGACATTATTAATAAAGATGTTTATGTTTATAAAATAACATTATAAATATGAATATATTTAACATTGAACTTCCAAGCGTAACAACACTGAAATAATAATATTTAATGGCAGATTCAAAGACATATACATATGTATATGCAGCAGTAATTAATGCAGCTACTGTTTATGAGGTCTGCCGGGTCGCATGTAGTATTATTGGGTGCTTCCGTTGAAAATTGTGACAGCACGCAATCAGAAATCATACCCGGTAGACGGCAAAATGTAGAATTAACACTATTCTACCCACGCCTTCGGATATATAGGCGTAATACTGCATATGTATAACTTTGCCATAAAATTGATGTGCCCAAATCGATAATAATTATGTTGTTGTTAGACCTAAAAATGGCTAACAACCTATTAATCTAGACGCTTAGTCATTGCATCTCTATATAGAATAGATTTAGGCGACACGATGGAAATCTATTGCAATAATTTATTCGTTGCCAAACGGATCTGAGTATGCCTCGCTTGGAGACGAAAAACGTATCGACCTTGTCTGTCCTTTCATCCCACAGATGAGATGTGTTTATATTTGCCCATCTGATCTCATTGGTGGGATAGAAGAGAGTCATTTTATTATTTTTAAGTCCCGATGAAAGACAGGGTGTCGATGCATATTTTGTATTGGAACCAAAATACTGCAAGTTAGACTACGCTCGGATCCCACGACGCTACCGTCTATTATTAGAGAAGTTCGGTGTTGTCAACCTTTTTCTATTGCAATAGCTGAGGTGGGTAATTCATGGGTGTGGTGGTTTAACATATGCGCTAACTCAGATTCAGCAGTTTCCAAGGCCGGATTTACAGGCAGTAAAGAATTACTGTTTTACTTTCTAAGTAAATTCTGTAAAATCCACTCTAGAGACTCTTTTTTGTTGAAGCTTGGAACTGAAGACCTCGTTGCCATCTTTTTAATCTGATCATGACTGTAATCAACATCATTTATAGCATATTCAATAAATAACACTTGATGTTGAAACAGAATTCGTGAGTTAATTGTAGGTAACAAAAAAATTGCAATCGTAGTTAATGGATCGGCGAGCTATCATTATACAGACTTCTATTGCAATGTATCATAACAGAACTATTTCGATATCCATCCCACTTCACTATTGCCAAGTGTTAATTCGTTAAGTTGCAATATAAAATGCAATCAAATGTATCACATCACGCTATTGATAAAGCACAGAATAACGTAGAAGAAAAACGGCATACACGTAACTAACGCGTGCCACGGCGTAAATTAAAGAAGTATGCCATCATCATTTCAGCCTATTTTATATCCACTTGTAAGCTCGTATGTGCGACACAAAATATTATAATAATGTAATATATAATATAATATTCTACCAATAGTATAAGTAATGATTCCACACAGGATCGATTAGTCGTCGCCTTAAAATAAGTGAAACGTTATAACAAAGTGGAAATATAACAAAATGGTTACAATGTATTTTACCCTCAAGACCATAAAAAGGTTTTCTAAAAAAAATAAATAACCGTGATAGCTCAGTGGGGAGACCAACAGACTGCAATGCAGAGGGTCTCGGGTCCGAACCCACGTCGCGCACCTCTGACTTTCGGCAGTTATATGACTTTGCGAAATTATGTGCGTATTGATTGACAATTATCGCCTGCTACGTGCCTCGGAGAGCACGTTAAGCCGTCGGTCCCGGCTGCCATGAACATCTATGGCAGTCGTTATTGGGAAAGTCAGTACCCTCTAATATCCTGACACTAGTCTAGCCTTAGGGTATCGTTAGCCTTCGGGTTGCGGAGGTCAGGTGGCAGCCGCTCCGTGTAAAAACTGATATCCAGTCAAAGCCGGTTAGAATAATAAAGGTTAAGGTAGAAGAGTTACAATATCTTTAATCTGTCAAGTCTAAGAGTACCATATAGACATAATTAAAAATCTATTGTATCTGGCCACCGGTGTTACTCAATAGATTAAATAAACGGATATTATTTTAATCTCACAATAAAACAGGTAATCCTGTAGAGGCATAGAAAGGCTACATCACACACTGTTGGATATAGGTCTCTTGCAAAGATTTCTACAGCGATTCATTTGTTTCTTACATACAATGGTTTCCCATTCTGTGACTACCCCACCTATCCATCTAGTTGGGCAGCGACCTACATTGCGATTCGCCAATCCAGAATCGTTCATCGATTATTGGTCTTCCGCACTACACGATACTAGGTTTTGCCTGCGGCTTCCCTCGCGTCAATGTACATTTTGTCAATAAATTTTGATCCTTCGCAAACAGTAGGTACGTTTTATCTGGATGAAAGGTTATGTATGTCCGTTTCTGTACACCTGACAACGTGTATGCAAAATTTCATTGTGATCGTTTGATTAGTTAAGGCGTGACAGTGCAACAAACAAACAAACTCATGTTTATAAAATTAAAGCTAGGTTGTCCATTGTATCTTCACTGCAAGAAGAATCAAAATGGTATAGCCGTTACTTTGACTCTTCTACGAAATACCTCATATTAAATTATATCACGTTGAGACCCGAACCGCTTACCATCAGGGCAGATGAATGCCAGTTAGCCATCCTGAAAATATTAAAAAAGAACGTCTATAAAAACAAATCTATTAATTTTATTCACAAAGAAACAATAATTATTTCATAAAGTTAATACTTTCCAAGATGCCTCGAGATTTTAACGTCTTCAAAAAATAAGTCTTCTTTGGTGGTTGGCAGGGATCACAGGGGTCTATACGTGGTTCGCACGGCGGGTCTGGTCGCTTGCGTGGGGGCAGCTCAGGAGAAGGTTCTGGACGTTGCTTTTGTTCGGGAGAGACGTAGTCTGGCACGCACACGTAGTAACAATGTGCATCGTACCAGTAGGCAGGGCCTGGAGTCGGTCTGGTTGGGAAGACTATCTTCTGAAATAGACAAAGAGTCGATGGTTTTGTAACCTTTGAACCGCCAAAATCATGTATACATGACAAAGCAAAATGTGTCCAGCACGTGACTGACAAATTATAGGATTAAATCGTAGCTTGGCGCCGAGAGCATGCTTTTGCTTTTTTGACGTAGCGGTCAAAGGGCTAACCCCTTGACAAACCATTAAACAACTCCCGCTCTAGAAATAATTCCTGTGTCGCGGGGGACTTTACAGACATTCAAACAACGGACACAAAGAACACCCAGACTCAGAACAACCATTTGTGGATCACACAATTTTTGTCCCGTGTGGGATTCGAATTATTCTTAATGCGGCAGTTGTCTATTTAATAAGAGAATATTATAAATGCGAATGTGAGTTTGTTTGTTACGCTTTCACGCTTAACTACTCGGCCAATTATCATGAAATTTGGCATACAAATTTTTAAGGAAACAGAATTTTTTTTTTTTTTTTTTGACCCAGTAAAATCCTTTATGGATACCTCCCTCCCCCGGGGGGGGGAAGGGTGGTTATGTGAGACTCTCCGCCCCTGAAGGGGGTCGGTATACACACTAAAAACCTGGGGTGAGCAGTCCCTCCGCCGACGGCGTGGGGCGGGATGGGGTCGCGTTAGCAATCACCATCCCGCCCCGGCGGTTGGCCCGGCTGATGGTGACCGGGCCTCAGCACCTGTGGAGGGAAGGCCTTGCTCACCAAGGCCATCCCTCAGACGTGTGGGGCCGTGCAAGCCGGTAGAGAGTCCCCCGACTCTGTACCAGTGACCCCACTATACAGGAGCGAAAAGGCGGGCAAATCGCCTCCTTCTCGCTCCCGTCCGTCTGCGCCGGAGAGGGTCAGCGAGGAGGTTGTTCTCCCTGACCCTCTCCGCGGTCTCCTTCTGCGCCATGACAGCTTCGCAGAAAGAGACCACTGCCTGCCACGACCTCTCGCCGCCGAGCATGGCGTTGATCACGCTCGGCAGGGAGAGATCTCCGCCTATTATGGCCGAAAGCGTGTGCCGATGCGGCCCCCACGCGGCACACGCCTCCAGCGTGTGGAGCGCCGTGTCTTCCGGCGCCCCACACTCGTGGCAGGCAGGGGTCGCCTCCCGTCTCGCGATCTGGTGCAAATACTTTCCGAAGCATCCGTGCCCGGAAAGCACCTGCACCAGTCGGAAGGTCAGCGACCAAAATCAACCTAACCTTTTTTTTTTTTTTTTTTGACCCAGGAAAATCCTTTATGGATACCCCCTGCCCCGGGGGGGAAGGGTGGTTATGTGAGACTCTCCGCCCCTAACCTAACCTACATTTACACAAGTGAAGCCGCGGGCATAATCTAGTCTGTCGCTATATTATAACAAGTGAAAAACGGCCATAAATTGCCGTAAATCTTAGAGTTCGAAAAAATGGTATCACGTGACCTTGAGGTCAAAGGTCAAAGGTCATAGTCATTTTGAGATATATCGACTATGCTGAGTCGAATGGCGTTGACTGCGACTCTCTAGCGCTTACGGTTCTTGAGTTGAAAGATGGTATCACGTGACCTTGAAGTCAAAGGTCAAAGGTCATAGTCATTTTGAAATATATCAACTATGCTGAGACGAATGGCGTTGACTGCGAGTCTCTAGCGCTTACGGTTCTTGAGTTGAAAGATGGTATCACGTGACCTTTAGGTCGAGGTCAAAGGTCATAGTCATTTCCGGGATAGATCGACTATGCTGAGTCGAATGGCGTTAACTGCGAGTCTCTAGCTCTTACGGTTCTTGAGTTGAAAGTTGTATAACAGACAAACGGACAAAGCTGTTGTATAAGAGTTTTTCGAACTCTAAAATACATAGATTATGTATTGTAGTAGAACAGTCTAACGTTGCCAATTGTTTGTAATGGTACAAACAGGGACACATCAACCTAGACTGTTTGGATTTTGAACTATAAGAAGTTGAAAGCTGCGAATCGTGCGAGAGAGTGCGTTATATTTTCGTTACGCTCTATCCTTACCATTACATCGACATCACTATGCACTGTCCCTTGCCGACAATCCTCTATTTTGTATGTAGAGTAGTTATGCGTATATAGGTTGTTTAAGTTGATGTGTAGCCGTGTGTACATACGAGTCACTGGCTCGTTTGGGAAAACCACTTCTTATAGAAAACCGGAGTTAAATTAGTTATAGCGTTTCGCCCGGAAACTAAGGGTTCGCGAATTTCATACCTACCTCCCATTCCATTCATAATTCCATTTTTAGAGTCGTCAACGTGCGAGTTATGCCTATGGCCAGCACAAGCGATCATATGCTATAATAACCACTTACCATCAAGAAGGCCTTATGCTTCACCATCTTCATTGTATATGTATACTAGCTGACACGGAAAACTTTGTTCAGCCATATCAATTATTTCTAGTAGTATGAAATATACTTTACGACCTATTCTCAAACCTACCAAATATATGTACGTACAAAAATTCATATAAATCGGTTGAGCCGTTTCGGAGAGGTGCGACCAGAAACACTGTGACATGAGACTTTTATACATATAGATTATTTTTTGTGTGTATGTCACTATGTCCAGCGCCGTTTAGCAGTTCCTCTTAAACGACTGGACCGATTTTAAAGACGTTTTTTGTGTGTTTGAGAAGATCCTGAATGGTTTAGATTCACATTTGGACCCAGTAGGTGGCGCTGCGATCGGTTTGTTATATTCTTTCGGTAGTTATGAATAAAAACGCTACTTACAGTAGGAGATTCACTGGCTTCTATCCCAAGGGGTGCTACCACCGGTGGCTGAACGGAGTTCCTAGCGTGCCTTCTGTGGTAATATACGTCCGCATATCCAAAATCGGGCCCCCGAGGTAAATCTGGTGGTGGGATGGACCTTGGAGCTAACTGTGGCATAAAACGGTTGTGTTTCAAGTGAGGTGTACGACCTATAATTAAAAAGTTGCGAAACTTTTGCAATAGTAAGGAAACATCGCGAAATTCCATTTTAGGTTTTTTTTCTGATTGTTATAGATCTCGGTTTGGCAAGACGTTTGGCGTTTTTATCTGAAATGTCACTACATGTCAATTATGGTGGTTAATTAAAAAGGTTGTATAACAAATAATATAAAAGAAATGCTTTTTTATTGGCCATAGACTGATTGTGAGGAATGTTGAGTTGTGGAGGACTTACACCATTTATTGATGGAGTGTGTCAAATATTTTTCAGAAATAGATTATTGTTGTTTCATAACATTTTATCCCAACCAAAAAGCAATGATCCGAAAGCTCTGTTGAAATTCATGTCGGATGTATTAGATTAGTTTGGTATGTGTGTTGCAATAGATTTAGGGTTCGATGGAACTGACATACGCTGTGCATAAAAAATCCAAAAGAAATAGAATAAAAAAATAACTTATTGTTATAGGAATAATAATAACATATAATTATTGTTGGGCAATTCTGAGTGGCAGCACAGGATCTCGAATTGTGCTCGGTAAACGACAATCTAATAGGCTAACGTCGTTACGTGAGATTTAAAAAAGTTGCTGGCGAAATGTGATTTTGTATTACAGGTCCACAAAATATACGTGAAGAATCCTTTAAAAAAAAACTAAGTGTATGCTTATTTTATTAGTTTTATGTCATCTAGTCTAGAAAATAATTTCAGACATATAATTTTGCGATTTCAAAAGCCTGGTAAAAGTACAACGTAACTTTAACAACAACATTAAAAGAAAATCTCTTTATAATCATCATCATCAGGCTAAAATAGTCCACTGCTGGACATAGCCTTCTCCTAGTGAGCGCCATAGCGCCCTGTCTTCAGCTTGCCGCATCCAGCATCTGCCTGCAGTCTTTCGCAGATCATCATCCCACCTGGTCGGAGGGCGTCCTACACTACGTTTTCGTGAAATAGGGACCCATCTCTTTATAATATGGGTCCCTATTTCACGAATATAAAAAGTGACCTACATTTTGCAAAATTACGTCACGCTAGTAGTAAACCCGCAAAAATTGGCGCTTTAAATATAGTAAGATGGCTACGTAAACTGGCGTTCAAACAATACAATTACAGAATTATCATCTGATTATTGGTTTAAAAAAGTTATAAAAGACATATATACGATTAAGTAATCCAAAAAGAATTAAGTAACATATAATAATATTTAAACTAATAACCGTAACGAGTAGCTCAATTAACGAAAGCCGAACTCTACATAGGCTCTACCATACATATCGTAATTAAACCCATCCCACGCCAACAATTAAATAAGTACCATAAAACGAAGGCTTCCAGTCATACTGCACTTGCGCTTTTACAGTTTACATAATATATAATGTGAAGGTTGGAGACTTTCTTTGGCGGGGAGGCTCTACTCGCCGGCGAAGCCTCCAGTCGCAAGAGTTGCGCGGTTCCACGCGCATGTGCAGTGACAGTTGCTCTACAATTTAATTTATATAGTGTTGTGATTGGATAAAATGAGGCTTTCATATTGGGTAAGTTAAAAATAATAGAAAACCTTAAAAAATATTTGCTATTTATTTTTTAATGAAAATCTATGTTCTTTTATTTTAAATGACAAGAAAGTGTTTTTGTGATGACCCTAATTATTGATGATGAGCGTGATATTTTTTTTGTGTGCGGTACATTGACATGTCATATAGTATTGAACTTTGACGCGAAAGCATAAAATGCATCACGTCAAGTGAAACTATGTAACAGTGCATAATGAATTACGATTGATATTTTTTTATGTAATTTTCTATATGATAGAGGAGACGCTGAATATCGCATTTTAAAATATATTATTTCAATAAACATCCGCAGTATATGTAAATTAAACGCCATAAGTGTAAGTAACCTAGATAAAATTACAATACGCGCTATTATAATTTATTATAATATAATTATAATTATCAAATTAGTTTATACTACGATAGATATGACATGCAAAAAATAGGTTTAAAAATTATTACTGCTAATTTCTTTAAAAAAATTATTAATATTATGAATAATTATTAATATTAAATGTTCAACTATAACAAATGTAATAACTATCAATAATATTAAAATAATAGTTAAGAATACATTACAAAAATATTGAAAATGATAACAACATCATCAAAAAAGACATAAACGAACATCAAAATAGATATTTTACATATAATGCTAGAAAAATTTCACCAACATAATGATGCAAGTTTTGAGCAAAAAAACCACATATATATCTGAATATACATATTACTCAACAGTCTAACATCCTACGAGATTACGTAAATATACAAAAATGTACCGCAAAGTGGGTCACATTGACGGACGGAGATTCGCGAACGGAACTCTGAGCAAAAGACATCGACGCACGCCTCTCGCTCGCGGCGGATCGAGTTTTCACCTATTTACTTATCTATACGGATATATTATACAACTCGTTACAATGTCCACTCTCTATATTTATCTTACTATGTAGAGAGTGTCTGGCTTTATTTGGACATGGGTCTGGCACGCTCTGGACATGATTTCCTTAAGATATCAAACTCTTCATGCTGCTTTACTAATAATTTTAAATGTAGAGTCAATCATTTTTGTCTTCTATCCACAGGATTGATATCTTGTTATCTTAAAAGAGTATCCCATAAGCAATTTCATAGATACTAAAAATGTGACCTCAATCACAGAGCAGTATAAAAATGTTCATTTCTTAGTTAAAAAATCTTGAAGCACGTTAACCTCTAAACGGTATTATAAGAGTCTTGGTTAATTGCAGTCTTCAGACTTCCGGCAGGTTTATGCAACACACAGAAATGCATAAAGCTACCGTTTGCATAAATATAATGACTTTAATTGAAGTTTATTATTTCGTAACGAATTGTGAGTGCAGTTTGTGATATTTTATTTATTACGAGTAAATTTTACAACGTAACAATTGTTATAATTATGCGGGCGTAGGTATCTCACTTTAGATTAACGTTCTCAAAAAGCCTCTGCGATAAACCCATGTCGCCGTCTAAGCCTCCTAAAGGACTGTGTATTTTTCTATTGTAGTATGTTAGAAAAATACGTGTGGTAAGACAAATATAATAATTATTATTGTGTAACACCGTTCTCATAATTTTATTACGAAATCAGAATTAAATCAAAATAACACCCGGATACCGAAGTGTCTGGTAGCGATTATTAATGTCTAGTGCAAGGATCTAAACCGGAATGAGATGACGATTTATGAGTCTGCAACATCTGTGCACTCGCAAATTAGTATAAATTAGCATCAATTAACTTAAAATCAAACTCATAATTTTTTTATCTAAGTTCAAGAAAAAGGTATCTAACTAATTCCGCTTAGTAACTAATTTATCCACAGTCGAATAGAGAAAGGTCTTGCTTGACTGATGTTAAAAGGTCGAAAGCTCGGATCTTAGCCGGTCAAGTAATGATTCATTCAATCAAACAAATCACTTTATCGAGGTAGCCTTTAGATATCCACTGAGACTAAATTACATAATAATCATAAAAAATTATTATGATGATAAAAATAGCCTGGTGGAGAAGCTTTAATTGTACCCTATTGAAAGATGATTTTATAATAACTTATACTTTCAAAATAACAATGTCACAAATGCCAATGGTTATATAACATGGTGTAATCGACCTGGGAATCGAATCAAAGACCTTGATAAGAACATAAAAATATAAACAACGAATGAAAGTAAGATTTAATTTTATGTAAAAGTTAATTTTAAGCAATAATTTAAGACGTGATTATATTGTATATATATTTCTACAATTATAATAAAATGCCAAGGTTATTTAGAGATGTGTAATGTTCAAATAACAGTCTCTTTTTGCGTAATTATGCGGTTGTATCTTTCTACGTAATACATATGCCGAGTAACCATTCACTTGAACTACCTTCACTAACGGTCATAAGATATTCGATATTATTATATTCTATGAATCCAATAAATAGAGTTAATAATCGAATGATTAAAACTATTCAAACGTCGTAGTTGGTTGACCGAATTTACTTTTGTAAAATAAATTGCTGAATTAAGATTGATATTAGTAATATGTGTCTATATTGTTCTGTTAGTGATAAATATACCATTTGTGTTACAAATTATTAATTTTGTATTATTATTATTAATATAATAAAAACTTCAATTAACAATGACATGTTGACACTGTTGCCTAATGAATTTTGACATAGAATATTTACAATTACGTTTCGTGTTTGTGTAAATATACAATATCAACATAAAATAATACTATAAACATTATATAATCGCACAAATTATAAAAGTTTCATAATCACGACTCGTAGAAAGTGTAAATCTCATTTCGCGTTAATATTTATTACATTTAACACGCAGATGGACAGACAATTACTTCATAACTGCTGCAAAAAACATGGAGAATACTTCTAATTATACACTAAATGGTGCTAATAATAATAAAGTATGTTCTTATAACTGCGCCATGAAAATAAATGAAGTATTAAAGTGAAGTTAATTGCGAATATCTGCTGTTTTAACGAACGTAATAATTATTACCTATAGAGATTTGATAATAAATCTGCGTAATACTATATAATAATATTTTATATAGTAAATATATATTTAGATGCATATGCATTCTCATTTTATTAATTAAAAATATATTCTAGTATTTTATATTAGTTATATATCCAATAATTTGCAATGTAGACAAATAATAGCTAATTAGTATTATTAACACTTATATAGGCAAAATTAAGTGCATTCTTTGCCTTTTCTTCTATTGAGTTATTCATTAAATATTTTAACTTAGTTATATAAACCAACTACAGAAAGTCTCTACGTGATTATTCTTTTAAATCTAAGTTAATACAGATAAAGATTAGAGTTCAAACAAAAAGTCTTCTCTATTTATAGTTTACGTTTTTTCAAGTCATCTCATTTGATACCAGGATGATAAAAAACCGTGTCATTCCGATAATGTTTACCTGAGTGGAACGAACAGGTGCGAGTTGTGACTCGAGGGCTCACGCAGGTGACGCGCGAAGCGTTATGAACGAAGCGCACCAAGCTGTGAGAACATTTTGATGATTGAGAAATAAAAATTGAGAAATTTTAAAAGATAGAATGAAAGAAGTTTTGTTTATTGTAAGACAAAGCAAATTCCAACTAATATTTTAAATGTGAGAGTTTATAAAGTTTTCCGGATCTTTGTGACTTAATTACGTGGTAACGGAATAAGATAAAACTTAGCGTTTAGATAGACCATATCCTTGATTAATATTTAGATAGTTCTTGTGCTTTCCCGTAGAATACGTTGGCGATATTACATGAAAAAACTTGTATGACTTATTCTAATATCTGCCATATAATTATATAAGTACAAATTTTTAATTTATGTTGTCAATGACCTAGAATATTAACACAATTTATTATAAAATAAATATAGAAACATACAGTTAGTACCATGGGTTCATTGTTTATAAACTTTAAACAGGATTTTCGAAAGCTCGTTTATAGCCCAGCTTACAAATATGATACATTTGTTCTCCGTATGAGTCACGAAATGTTTTTAACAGAGTCAGTTAAAACAACCTAGTTTAAGGTCGGATATACTCGTATATGTATACTAAGAATATTTAAATAAGGAAAACTTTTATGTTTAAATGGGTTGATCTCAAGAACTAACGAGTTAATTCAAATAATAATATTTTTACGTTAATCTATTAATTGTTGAAACGCCAGATATGATTGTAAACTTATTGTATCTGGCCGCCGGTATACCACTGCGACACAATAGGTTAATAAGGAAAAATGGATTATGACCTAAGGAAGTGCAACCTTACCGACCAATTTAACACAAGCAAAACCACATAACAAAGTTACTATCAATTAGAAACACATAAAGTTGGGTAAAATAAAGACTCAAATCCATGCACAAATGTTCTTTTTGATACACGATGTTTCTGTTACACGATTGAAATCGCGGACGTCGGCTAAATACATGTAAACTTTAATTCGGCCAGTGTGTTAGTGAAAAGCAGTGGTTTCTTTGACCCGTTGGCGCTACACGAGCGCAATATTAACCAGTGACCAAGCCTTTAGCCATTACAGAAGGACATATATGTATGTGTGTTTGTCCGTATGTATGTCATTAACGTCCCTTTTACTTGCAAACAAGACCAAATTTTGACGAAATCAAAGGTTGTTGATCAATGCTGGATTATTTTTAAGTTGTAGGTCGTTGTGTTTGAATTATTTTTAGTGATTTTATTATTATTGACCTTCAGATTAAGTGACATTTATTTTATTGTTAAATGTTTATTTAATTTTAACCTGATGTATTTATTGCACAATGATTTAGGTCACTGGTCTGCTATTAGCATTGTGGATTAAATCTCTGTATGGAAATTTTGACATTTATGGATAGTTGGTTGCCTAGTTTATTTAACCGTTCTTTTAGTATATATAAAATCGCCGTGAGTTAGTCATATTAATTGAGATATCGGTCAATAAACGAAGACATAACAGGATTGGTTTTTCAGTTGGAAAAATTTTGATGCATCTAGGTTTCAGAGTAATTACAATGAGGTTAATTATGACATTCTATTTTTAAATTAATTTCTAAGCTTTTTGTTTAACTTCAAAACAATCTATTTAATTGCCAAATTTTAAATTCTAGTCTTCAATACTATTAAAACTGTTTAATTGAAGAAAGTAAATTTATGTGATGTGTCCTTTTCGTAACCCTTTGTTTACTGAGGACCGTAACGTTCAAGTTCACCCAATAATTTCTTTTTAACTTCTTGTTTCAGCATAGTTTACAAAAGTCTCTCTATATCTAGAAAAGTCATGATTATTATTAACATTTTATCTTATCTAGGACAGCATAGTCATGTTTGAAAACACATTTTCAATTTAAATAAAAACTGTTATTAATCTTTATTTAAATTAGAAAAGAAGATTGTTATCTATCTTTATTTAAATTATAGAAAAGACTGCTTGTTTTGAGATTTCTGTTTTTAAACAGAGATCACAAAACAAGCGAAGATAGATGACCAATATGGTGCTCAAAGGGCATTGAACTTCACAAATAAGTGGATCGCTATACCCAGATATTACAAACGACCCTTAAGGCAATAGTTCATGAGTTATGACTTATGAGTTATGATATGACACACGACCGGAATCAATCCAACGTCAGCCAGTTCCAGCCGCCATGACGGTCCGTCTCACATCGCTGGCTACAACCTTGACATTGCGTGAAATGGACCATGACAGACTATTACAAGTTGTACGTGAGCTTTTGTTTAACTTCACGCCTTTTACTGCAGCGGATAGACAGAGCATCGTGTTAAAAACGGCTTTGTTTCGAATATAATAGTTTATATATATAATACGTAACGGGTATTAACGCGACCATGCATAATGTTCACCTTTTTTATGTTTGACGTTTCGGCCAGGTTACACCGGCCGTGTTCACAAGCTAACTGACTCAATCTATATACATATATAAAGGAAGATGTCCTGACTGAATGACCTAGAGACAACGCACAGCCTAAACCGCTGGTCGTAGGAACTTGAAATTTGGAGAGCACTTGTGTTTTAATTTGTAGGTGTGTACTAAGAAAGGATTTTTTAAAACTCCACCCCTAAGGGGGTGAAATAGGGGAGTTAAGTTTATATGGAATTTGCTAATTTCTGGACTAATAAGTATAAAAATAGGTATACAAGTTATTGATTATAATTGAAAATGACCTGTGTAGGTAAAATGGACAAAACTCCCCCCAAAAAGGTAAAATGGGGGGGGTAAAGTTAGTACGGAAATTTTCTCATTTCTGGATTTAGAAGTATGAAAATTGGTATATTGGGTCCTGCTTACAAACAAAAATGATCTATGTAAGTGGAATGGACAAAACTCCCCCCCAGAGGGGTAAAATGGGGGGTAAAGTTTGTAACGAAATTTTCTCATTTCTGGACTTAGCAGTATGAAAATTGGTACATAAGTTTTCGATTACAATTGAAAAATATCTGTGCAGGTGAAACGGATAAAACTCTCCCCTAAAGGGGCGGAAGGGGAGATAAAGTTAGAAATAAAAATTTTCTCACTTCTGGACTTAGAAGTATGGAAATAGGTTTATAAGTTCTAAATTACAATTAATAATAAAATATATGATTAGGTATAAAAACACTATAAAATTAGCGAAGCCGCGGGCAGAAGCTAGTATATATTATATCATGCAACTGATTGAATATATAGGTATATATCATGCTACGCGAAAGTTTAAAAGTTTTTAGATTAGTTTATATTGGTAACTGATGTTAAAGAATTTTGTTTTGTTTTTTGATGTGATGAACGCTCTTTGCCGCATAGGTCGAAGCGTGAAGTAAGATTACGTAGACAATGTCGTGGTGCGTTGATGGGTAGTGAATCGGTCGATTAGAATAAGTCATACTAGTGTTAAATGTGTATACATTTTCTATACCTACAACAAAATAGGTAATCAAGTTTACGGCTCATCTGGAGCCCAAGTCTGCTATTACAATAGTGTCAGAATGGTCTATCATTGATTACATAATTGTTGATTTTGACGAGTTTGGTAATCTACTAATATAATGGCGTCATTATGACTTTCAGATGGTCAACCACTAACACTCAATTGAAAAAATGGCATAGAATGGTAATCTCGTACATAACGACAAATTATAAAATTTTGATAGTTCCTTTGATCAAATTGCTTTTAACACTAATAAATAATAAGTAAAAATATATATAAACGAAATCTGGCATGAATAAATGTTCGAATATAGTAGTAGATTTTCAAAAATCACTTCTACTAACGGGTTTTATAATACCTAATAACAAAACAACATGTCGTTCTACCACAATCCTATTACGAGACCATTGACCGACCAATGATCGACCATTATGAATTTAGAAGATTACGAACTTTTAGCAAAATGTCAATGGGATTGCAGTTACGTCGTGTCTGAATGACGAATTTATAAAAATAGCAGACTTGGGCCCCTGATAGCAAGCGGTTAGTGCAGCCTATGATCACTTGCAAGGGTACAATACAAAGAAATAGAAAGAAATCTCTAAATAAAGTTAAATTAAAAATAAGGGTACACCACACGCGTTGTTCACTTTAGGGAACATGAACGAAAGATGGGATGGGAACATACCAACGTCGATTCCATTTCTGAAAAGAACGGAGTAAGCGAAAGATGTCCATCTAGGTGTGGCATGTTCCCATCAGGGATTGTAACTCACCGGTTGAAACGTAGTTAGTAACAGTGTTATTCTGCCTCGGTTCCCTGTATAAAAATTTTACTTTCACATATAGGGACTATACTCCAGTGGGTTAAGTATTTAAATAATAATAATAATATAATATTATTCTACCACATACACAATTAAGGTAAATTAAATTTAAATAAAGGTAAACAATCTTGATGTCTTTTTATCTTTCTATCTAAAATTTAGTTTACAAATAAATTCCTGCTAAAGATTAATGTAACTACAACAATAACGATTACTAAATCAATTGAACCGTTAGTTTAAGCAGTAGTTTATTTGTTTAATATGTGTTTTTGTAAAAAGTCACATCAAGATTGTTTACCTTTAGTTAAGTACCTAACCAAATGGAGTATAGTTCATTTATACCATCACCATATAACAGGCAATGCTGACCTCTACCATTTAAATATCAACGCTAAGGTTGGTAGCCGACAACAAACTTACCTTCTTGATGGTGTGAGACAGAGAGAGAGAGAGAGAGAGTGGGAGAGTGGGAGGAATAGAGAGAGCTCTCTTCCTGTCACTCTCCCACTCTCTCTATCTCTCACCCCTCTCAGGCACTTGAAGTTGTTACACTTCTGCCTCCAGGCAAGTAACAAGCGTTAACCAGTGTAAACTGCTTATTCACAATAGATATATTAACACCAGGAACTCAGCTGTACTCATTCAAAGTTAAACCAATTCCGATACTTTCACTATAATATATTTTAGTTAACATTTCCTTGTATAATATCAATCGAATTACATCACTTTGGTGTTAGCTAACACTTCCTATAAGTAAAAGTCAATATTACACATGAACACGTATAAATATGCGACGATAATCGATGACATGGAGTATTGATGTTCAGTTACGATTGAGGTGTGATGGCGGGCTCTCCGCAGCATAAGATGCTTAAATATGGTTTTAAAAATAACAGCAGCTTAATACAGTACTTCGCCTAAAACCCATAGAAATACATATAAACGGTGTTCTATGTGTAATTCCAGAAAAATGACCTATTTGTGAGCCAAGTTTCTTTCAAATCCAACGGCTTAGGTGTTATTGGGTAACAAACATCTAAAAATCTTCACAATCTATCACATGGTAAGTGATGTGCTCAATTGCATTGGAATCAGAGATGTTGCGGAAGCAGATTTTTTGACAACCGCAGATGCGGTTGCGGATACGGATATTGAAAGGCTCACATCCGCAAATGCGGATGTCCAAATCGATGCGGAAGCTCCGCACTTGCGGATGTGGATGTTAATGAAAATAGTGCATATTATTTAATAAAAAGTATCTAATATCACTTCTGCATGTTCAATCCTGTTTTGTAAAATAAATAACGCGATATAATCCGTATATAGTAGTTTAATTTAAATTCATAAATGTAGCTATACCATTTTCTAGTATTTTGTGATTCTCATCGTCACTTGAAGAATCATCGCGCCATTCATCGGCCCACCCATTTTCTTTCTTGTCGCAACCTGCTCTATATCTGGATCCGCATTAACATCCGCGTTGATTATTGCGGATGCGGATGCGGATGCAGACGTCCAAATCGATGCGGAAGCTCCGCTTTTACGAATGCGGATACGAATATTCGCAACATCCCTGATTGGAATTGCAAAGCATTGCTCGACCTTGACCAAATTTTAAACAACCATTCTGGAATACTATCTACTCCAATCTTTTAGACAATGACCGCACTTGTGGCATGTTGGTTAAAGTGGTCGCCTCACCGCTACCACTGCCACGAGTGTTGTGGGTTCCGGATACAAAAATATGTGTGATCCACAAATTGTAGTTCTAAGCCTGAGTGTTCTGTGTCCGCTGATTGAATGTTTGTTAAGTCTCTCGTGATACAGGATAAATGTCTAGTGTAGGAGTTTTTTTCCTCGTCGAAATGAATAAAGTAATAATCACAGTTAACTTTTTAAAAAAATATATCCAAAGAACATCGTACAGGCTATGGTAGCAAAAAGAAATTGCGCTGAACTCAGTTATGCTGCCATTTGTAAATTAGCACTATTAAAAATAACAACATAAAATTTAAAAGCGTAAACTATATCATTATTAAATAAACAACAATAAGCATGCTATATTTAACAAGTAAGTACCATAGATAATCAATAACACGCTATAATAAGCAGTTGTTGGGATATAATAGCTGCTACTTTTTTATAGTATGCTATTATGTGCTCAAGAAATTACAACACTATTGTATGGAAATTAGACGTGGTAAGTTTTCACTTCCGAAGTTGATTAAAGCTTGGATGATTAAGTTTATAATATTGTTAACCCCTAGTTAACCTCTAAGTAAGTTACGGAAGTTTGATTATCACAGACCTAGTAAAATATTTAAAATATTTCTTGTATGTACATTTTAATTTAAAGAATATAATGTGAAAAATAAGAGTGTAATTTACTCAATATTGGTATTAATTGTTTTAACTTAGTTTTGTATTTAAAATGTGTCAGTACTGTTTAATGATTGCTGAACATTTATTGTTAAGTCGTGCATGCTGTGCACCTATAAAAGATTGTCACACTCTCTCAAAGTCTTCTAGTTTTAAGATTTTTGAAATTGTATATGTGTGAACAGTTGTTGGTTGGCCATTAAAATAAATAAATGCGAAAGGTAAACGGTCTTTGTTGTGGAAATAAGAATGCTAATTAGCAAGTTCAGTTTGTTAATTAATATTCAATTATAGTGAAGTAGTTATGAATGCCACGATCTTTAGAAAGAATAGTCTTTTATAATTATTTTAATTAGAATTCATCGTACTCTCATCATTCTCTTGCCCTGGTCCCAATTTATTTGGGGTCGGCGCAGTATGTCCTTCGCTTCCATACTTCTCTGGCACCCGTCATCTGATCATTTACCCCTTTTCCTTTCATATCCATCCTCACACAGTCCATCCATCTTTTCCTTGGCCTTTCTCTCACTTGTCGTCCCTCTACCCTCATATCCATCACTTGGTACTCTATCACTACATATTATAAAACAAAGAAGCTCACAGCGTCAGATCATGATAAACTCAAAAACTACTCAACAGATTTTCATGCGGTTTTCACCAATAGACAGAGTGATTCATGAGGAAGGTTTAAGTGTATAATTTATTAAGGTTTGCCGATGAAGCCGGCGTCGGCAAACCTTATGTAATATTTATTAGTATAATGATTGATTTCATAATCTTATAATTTATAGATAATCGATGCAAAGAGTCGCAAATACAATTTTATTTGTAAATTATTATTTTTGTATTTTAGTAAATTGATTATTTTTGTAGAAATGGTTTCAATTAGCGGCAAAGTGTGATTTACGTTCACGCACATAATGACAGCTGGCGTAAAGTAGGTATATTACACTTCCACTTGCTCCTTCAGTAAATATGACAGTATAAATCCATCTTTGAATGTATATATAAACTACTATCGGATTGCGGTCAATGAACTGAGTTTATAACATCAAGAAATAAGTATAGTGCTATATCGTAATCGTATGAATAACATAACATTACCTTAATCCCTAGCTAATGGGGCTTGCATGAACTAAGTACCGACAACTAGACTAAGAGCAAATAATTTGCATGAATCACTCAAATATACACGGTTAAATGCCAATTTGATACAAGTAGCTAAAAATACACGAATTGAGCGAAAAATCACATTTTCATACTCTATTCAAACGTATTACGTAAAACAAATATAATTTTAGTTTCGTCTCCATTCTATACGACCTTCAGAGAAAGTTTAGAGCCACAATTGACACATACAACGTAATAGAAAATTCACTTTTTGGCACTAACTTGCCATACGAAAATGAACCTTGTTTTGTAGGTGATAAGGCTGTGACTTTTACTTTTCCTTATCGCCAATGGTCGAGCAAACAGTTGAGATTCACTTTCGTTGTGGTTATGTGTGTATGTGTGTATTTTATGGGTTTGTTGAATGACTACACGTCATAAAGGTAACCATTAAATATTACAGTGTAAAAAATATAGATATTTTATCTATGGCTACTATTCATATTTTGCATGGGCTTTTCGAATAACAGTGCCGTTAGTAAGCACTGTTTTAAAATGAGGTTTTATATTACAGTCTTTCTTTCTCTATTCATGATTACTAGAAATTAGGGATTTTATTTAACCTGCTATTGATTAAATATCGCAGCGGCACACCGGCGCCCAGACATAATAGGATTTCAAATATGTCTGTCATTCCAACAATCGACAGGTTAACCACAATTTTAGTAATTTGTAATTGCCAGTATTCTTGCTAACTACTTTAGCTAAACTAAAAAGCTAGCTTCTTAGGAGTGGTTTCACGAGGATAGTGTAATGTATAGGATTCGAACCCACAACCTTTCAAACAGGAGTTTTACGCTTTATCCCAATGGATGAGCCATTGGACTCGGGAATGTATTATTCCGTTTGTCATAAATTTAATAAGAGTACAAAAGCAAGAGGGAAGATTTAGGCGCGCAGGCGTATGTAATTGGTTACTATCATAAACGTAAAAATAACTGATCTCATCCATAACTGGCTTTTAAAATACATAATATAGCAAGAATTATGCAAAGTTCTTCTCTAGAGAAAATGAGATATCGGCAGATAACCACTTTTTATTTTTAATAGTTATTAGCTGACTAAATGTATGAGTTTTCTCTAGTTTCTAGACTGTCATCATCAGGACGTATCTATTAAGTATAAATTTAATCGTTAAACTATGCATTGGTTAACATAACTATACTATCAAAGCAAAAGGATATTATAAAAAGGAAAGTTAAATGTAAACTAGTCTAAATCTAGGTATCAGAGAGACAACAAAGCTCGTAAATTTTTATATTGTAATAGACTTGCGTTTGGCCACGATCTTAAGTGGCATCTTCACAGTCAACAATGGAGCATGCTTGCCTAGAAGATACCTATTCACTCGCGACTTGAAGACACCCAGATTGTACTCATCGGGAAACACAGACTTAGGTAGCGAGTTCCACTCCTTAGCGGTACGCATTATAAAAGTGGAAGCAAAGCGCTTCGTGCGTAAATGTGGTATATCCACCATGTACCTGTGTCGCTGGTCTGTTTGTCTGGTCGTCCAATGGTAGAATGGGGAAGGAGGAATCAAATTGTGTAGTTCCTCTGCACACTCTCCGAAAAGTATTCGATAGAAAACCGAGAGACCTTATAATCTATACTAATATTATAAAGCTGAAGAGTTTTTTTTATTTGTTTATTTGTTTGTTTGGTTGGATGCGCTAATCCCAGGAACTACTGGTTCGAATTGAAAAATTATTTTAGTGTTGGATAGCCCATTTATCAAGGAAGGCTACATGACTTCACGCTACGACCCATAGGATGGCATAGTATCCATAAACGCGAGTGTAACCGCGGGCACATCTAGTGTATTATAATATGTAAAATACAAATTATCGGATACTCAAAATTCCTTATATAATATATTTTATCCGCCATTGCGAGGCTTAAGATGTTAACTTTTTTATAAGTCGCGTGTACAGGTCATTAGGCTGAACCACAGATTATAATGACATGACGTAATATATAGGTCGATTTATCTTAACGACTTTAATGTATGAGCGACAGAGAAAGAAATGTCGTTTGATAGTGAGGATGAGTAAGTATCGATAATCGTGTTAGTCAATAAAATTGAAATATATTAGGTACTAGATTTTAGCCGCGGCTTCGCTAGCGTAAATGTAGGTTAGCAACAGTACTTTCTGCTAGATAAAAAACGTGTATGCGATATTTCATTATGATCGATCACGTATTTAAGGCGTGAAAGCGGAACAAACAAACAATCAAACAAACTCACATTTGCTTTTATAATATGATATTTTATATTATATATGTCAATGAACTTAAGCTATGTAAATTTATTATCGATTAATAATAATTATTATAAAATTTTAAAAATATATTTATAACAATATACTAAAATGACCTCATACTTTTTTATTAGAACGTTTATTTAAATACGTTTCTCTAACGGTATTGTAACTTAAACACACAGAAAAACTTAATTGGAATAATGTAGAAATTTCACTCGATGCATATTTTAATATGATGATTATCCTTGATATATGCATCACATTATATACGAACCCAAACAACACAGATTCGAGTCACAATATATTGTAAAACTTATGTATTTAATTGTCTCAGCGGGATTCTAAACCATTACTGCCGTGATATGGGCAAAGACGAAGAGAACAAAAAAAAATTATTATACTTTCAGATGCGTCTTTTTTACTGATTCCAATTAATATTGAATAAAAATGCTAGATACGTCTTTCCCTATGACAGGAAATTACACTCGCTTGTGTTGAGGTAGTCATTTAAGACAGCTGCCTTACCGTGCCGTTAATCTTTACATATCGACACAATGAATATGGTCGTGTACCATCTCTATTCGTATTCGGGTGATAAATGCCTGTGGTTTATGACTTTACAATCTTACTTTAGAAAGTTATGTGACTCTATGGGAACTATAGTATGACAAAACTGGATGTTAAAGAATTTATATTATCACATTGCGTACGTAACTTAAGCTATCTATGCTAATATTATAAAGCTGAAGAGTTTGTTTGTTTGTTTGAATGCGCTAATCTCTGAAACTACTGGTTCGATTTAAAAACATATTTTAGTATTGAATAGCCTATTTATCGAGGAAGGCTATAGGCTATATAACATCACGCTACGACCGACGAGGGCGGCGCAATAACGATAAACGCGGGTGAAACCGCGGTAACATCTAGTTACTTATATGTATGTAATTACTAAAATTGTTTAACTACGAGTAGATTTTTTATGTTAAATGACTGGTGGATGGCGTAGTGGTTTAAGTGGTCTGCCGCCACTGCGCCGAGTGTTGTGGGTTCGAATCCCACGCGGGATAAAAATTTGTGTGATCCACAAATGGTTGTTCCGAGTTTGGATGTTCTTTGTTTTCGTTGTTTGTATGTTGGTACAGTTCCCCGCGATACAGGAATAATTCGTAGTGCGGGAATTGTCATTCAAAAATAATCTAAAATTGTTTTAAGAACGATTGGAAGCAAACCACAGCTAGACTTCATGATACTTTGAGCTCACTCTGCGTAAATAGAAACACCAATGATTAAATTATGTTCGGGTACTTTGAAATAACTACACTGGAACATTGAGACAACTACCATCTTAGTCTCCCCGTGACCATGGCTGCTGAAATGCAACCGAAACGTCGGGGAAAGTGTAAACTTAAATGTAAACAGTTTTGATAGTTTTAATAATTTAATTAGCTTAAAATTAATAAAGTTTTATAGTATTTAGTAGTAGTAGTGTAACAGTTTCTAAATTATGTAATACAGTGTCAAATAAACAACGCAATAAAATCCGTATATAGTAGTTTAATTTCAACGAGTGGATATTTTGTTTGTTGTTGAACTACTGCATAAGGTGGCCAGAGATTCATCTAACGTAACTCGTATACTGTTCACAGTATACGAGTTACGCTATAAGCATGACATTCAGAATGTTCATTGAATAGTACTGGATAATGTCAAAGAAAATTGCTGTATTCTATAATAAAGTTATCTTATATGTAATCTCGCATACTGCTTTTCAACACTATTGCTTAAGCGAAACATCAAATGTCACTTTAGAGATGTGAATATTATAAATATATAAGCTGAACTTTTGCACAATATGCTTTGTAAAAGACTGAATTCTTTTAGCATAGGTCATAATAGCAATATTACGGCCATTTTTTTCTTTTTGTACAATACTTTGACAGTCATCATCATCATCTCAGCCGAAAGACGTTCACTACTGGACATAGGCTTCGACAGTACTTTTCTATATCATTTCGGCCACGATGACCACACTTACTTATCATTGGCGCAATGTATCAAAATTAATACTTTATGAGTAGTAAAGCCTCGCTGATTTCAGCATGAATGGGCCGGCTCGACCGGGAAAGAACTACCCTCTCACAGAATATTGACGTGAAATAGCAGTATTCCTACTGTTGTGTTTCGTTCGGTGAGTGAGAGTGCCGGAGGCCCAGTCACCCTCTTTCCCCCTTCCCGCTCCTTCTGCTTCCCACTTCCTTTCCTATAGGTCGGCAACGCGCAAATGATGCCTCTGGTGTTGCAGGAGTCCATAGGCTACGGTGTCTACTTACCATTAGGTGGGCCATATGCTTGTATGCCAACATAGTCGTATAATTTGTTTTAAATAAAATTAATAATTTACTACTTGGACGGATTCTAACGGCTCTGTTAGAGATATTTTTATGTTAGACTGATTATGAATCCATGAACTGAAAGTAAATATTTTTATTATTTGCATCTGTATCAAAACGGCTTTCAATCTGCAACCATTTTACTATTATACAATCATTGCTTACAACAGACCAACACATCAAATCAGTTACCATCAAATCAACTTTAACAACTAACCTCGATACATTTCAAAAAGATTAACCCGCTAATGTTCCCATAGAAAATAAATTACCCAAATCTTTTTGAACTATAACCATACCACGTACAAAATAATGACTGTATATCACTAAGGTACATAAATTACCATAATATCAGTTATATAATACAAAACGAGCTGAACAAACATAAAACATGATAATTGTATGTCATTATGAAATTATAATGACTACAAAAACCAATTTTCTCCAATTACATTTAGTAATATGTACATATGTCTCTATCTTATGTGGGGGCCAGTCAGTGCAGACCGGCGACACTTCGACCCAGTGGGATCTTTTATGTCGACATTCTCCCAATAACGACAGCCATAGATGTTCATGGCAGCCGGGACCGAAGGCTTAACGTGCTCTCCGAAGCACGGAGCAGGCGATAATTGTCAATCAATACACGCATAATTACGAAAAGTCATATAACTGCCGAAAGTCAGAGGTGCGCGACGTGGGTTCGAACCCGAGACCCTCTGTATTGCAGTCTGTTGGTCTCCCCACTGAGCTATCGCTGATATTATATATTATATTAGTAATATAATAGGCGTATGTAAATGATATTACGATATTGTATGGGCTAGATGGTGATGTGTGTATGTGGTAGAATATTATTATTATTATTATTCTGCCGCATAAATAGCATACATAATGATATCTTAAGTCTGTTTAATACTGTGATATAATAAATTTGTTTTCTTTTTTTAAATTTCAAATATTTTTACGGGCTATTATAGAGACGCTATGCTATCAAAAGGGTTTTTACGTGGGTGGTAGAGGTATGCTGTGACGCGTGCCCCTCCGCGGGGCCGGGTGGAGGGGTTATGTCGGGCTCAACCGGAGAAAGATAAAAATTCTCGAATTCTAACGACTACACTTACCACAGTGTTCCTGCAAACGGTCTATGGCCGGAGCGCAGGGATCACTCGCGCATTCATCCTGCAGGTCCAAAAGGCTAGCCTAGCTATTTGATAATTAAATACGCACTTAACTAATTAAGCGTTAAGTCTACCCACTAGGCTATTGAAGTTCTGTTGCCTTTAACAACAAAAACACGCTCGTCAACAATTATCTTTATTACGTTCTTTCTTATATCTTTGACTTTTAAATTAATAAGCAGCTTAAGCATTTGGTTCATCAGTTTCTAATTCAAGAGGAAGTATTCAATGGCTCCGCTTTCTATTGTCGTGACTAAACACAGGTAGTTAATCAAAATCGGTTCAGCAGTTTATGAGAAAGCTCAACAGTTTAATTGGCAGTTTGTTAGGGAATAAGAGAGTCGTGGGTTCAAGGATGTTATTAGAACTGGTGAAATCTCAAAGCTTAATTAAATTGACTATGGTTAATTGACAGTTTTAGTGTCGAAGCGACAGTGAATGAGACTGCTGTACAAAAGGTTTCAAGTTCAATTCCCAGGTCAGACATAATATTATTGGGTTTTTTTGTTAAGAGTTTCTTAGTGTCTGGTACTGTGGCCAGTAAATGGCAATACTTCAAGAAAAGAGCGTACTCCTTTTTAATAGGCCGGCATCACACTTGTAACTCCTCTGGTGTTGCGGGTGTCCATAGGTGGTGGTAATCGCTTACCATCAGGCGATCCGTCTGCTCGTTTGCCCCCTAAACAATAAAAAAAGAAACTCACTACATCATTACACCTACATCTGTCTACCTTTTGAACTATACGCGTAAAACTATGTCTGTATGATATTATCTCACTCATATGTCTCTATATCTCTCTGCTTATACTGTTTACATTTTACTAAGCCCATAAAGCTAAATGTAAGCAGCGATAGCCTAGTGGTAAACCGTTGGACTGTCACGCAGAGGTCTCAAGTTCGAACCCAATCCGCGCATCTCTGACTTTTCGAAGTTATATGTGTATTAAATATTTAATTATCGCTTGCTTTAACGGTGAAGGAAAACATCTTGAGGAAACCTGCATGTCTGAGAGTTCTCCATAATGTTCTCGAAGATATGTGAAGTCTGCCAACCTGCACTAGGCCAGCGCGGTGGACTATGGCCTGAGAAGGGTTTCTCACAGTGAGAAGAGGCTCGTGCCCAGCAGTGGGACAGTTTAATACAGGGCTGATATTATTATTATAATATATATACAACTAAAGTGTTAATATGGAAAATAAATTCTAATCTAAGATCTGATCTGGACCTGTTACATAAAGGTTAAATAAAAAAATATATAGCGAACGACAGCCTTAAACAGTTCAATTCAAGTTCACGTTTGCTATAACATTTACATTCACAGTACGGTCGACAACGCAAGTAGGTTATAAAAAATAATATTAATATTTATCTTATTGTATTTTTTATTATTATGTGAATGATGTTTGTGGTACAACCGAGCTAGGCTACATCTGTTTTATTCTAGAAATATTCTCATGACACACATGTAAATTTTTCCTAGTTTATTACATTACTAGCTGTTGCCCGCGACTTCGTCCGCGCGGACTTCAATTTATTACCCAATACCTACTTTTAATTTGCTATCTCTTCTCTCTTAGCCTTTATTATTCCCAAGTCACTTGGGGTCGGCTTTTCTGGTCTAACCGGATTTGACTGTATATCAGTTTTTACACGGAGCGGCTGCCTACCTGACCTCCGCAACCCGAAGGCTAACGATACCCTAAGGCTAGACCAGTGTCAGAATATTAGAGGGTTGACTGACTTTCCCAATAACGACTGCCATAGATGTTCATGGCAGCCGGGACCAACGGCTTAACGTGCTCTCCGAGGCACGGAGCAGGCGATAATTGTCAATCACTACGCACATAATTTCGAAAAGTCATATAACTTCCGAAAGTCAGAGGTGCGCGACGTGGGTTCGAACCCGAGACCCTCTGCATTGCAGTCTGTTGGTCTCCCCACTGTGCTATCGCTGCTATTTTAATTTGCTATCTAATTTTAATATATAAAACTACAACTAAAGAAATTAATAAGTCTAACTACACCTATATAGGTGTAGTTAGCTATATACACATATATAGCTAATACTTAAAAACTACCTACAATATCTAAAGAATTATATCTTTTGAATGAAATGTCCGATTTTAATAATTTAAAAAGTATTTTACGGGTATTGAAACGGTCTTTAATAAAATATTATTTAATGGGATAAGGATTAATACAGAGGTATGAATAATATGGTATGATTATTGTCTGCACTTTTATCAACTTTTAAAATGTAAAAAAGTAGTTATAGTAGCATAACTACAGTAGTTGGACATATGGTATCTCGGACTTTTTTGTAGATATTGATACGTTTTATAATACTGTAAAACATTTTATTGTTCTATCATCAATAGTTTCCGCAGCACACGTGATGACTGATTTTTTATGACAAATTTTTTCACACCTTGGGTTATATTATTGCATTTTAATTAAGGATCCCTATTTTTTTGAAAATGTAATATAACCTATGTCACTCAGTGAAGATGCAGCTTTCTAATGGTGAAAGAATTTTTGAAATCGGTCCTGTAGTTTTTGTGTGAAGACATTACAAACATACATACAAAAACACAAATGTTTCCTCTTTATAATATTAGTTTAGATTTAGATAGTTTAGATAAAAAATACTTCCGCTGTTGAATATAATGCCTACATTATGTGACAAACAACAAACGCTTAAATTAAGGTCACTAAGTGTGTACTACATCCGGAACGAATGAAAAGTTGGCACATGTTTACTTATTTGGTATTGTTTTGTAGGAGTGTAAGTACTCGAGATTTTTGCATTACAAACATGTATTGTCATACGTGGCAAAACAATATGACGTCATATATAATTCTCTTAAGGCAAGCAGTGTGTTTTAAGTTCTATTTTTACGAATACATTTTCGACTAAGTAGCAGTAAACCGGGAAAAGAGGCAAGAGGGAATGTCAAGAGACATAGACTAATATAAATAAACCATACAAATACTACAACAATTGCTTCAGATATGACAGACTGTTACATAGATAAACAGCGAACACTTTTTTGTGGGGCGACGTTAATAAGCTACATGTTTTATTTTTTATGGTATTAAATATAATGACCGTCAAAAATACTAATTGCACAGCAAAATATGCTAACTAAAATATATCATAACAAGCACCTAGACACCTCAAATCACTGCATTCCGTCTCGGAAGGGTTAGGTTATGTTAGGTTCCTTCTTAAACCCACCCAAATATAGGAGCGCCGCGAAGCGGGATCCATCGACTTAGTTTGATCTCTTTAAATATGTTTTGCTGCGCAATTAGTAATTTTGGTAAGCATAATTTGCTGTATTAGTATTTTTTTGCTGTGCAGTTAGATACTACCCATTTTTAACAGTAAATAAATGATAATAAGTTTGCCAATACAGCTTATATTTTTTTATCCTTTAAGGGAATTACACGTAGCTGACAGCGCTATATTGACCTCTTAATTGTTGGAATGCCAGCCTTAAATTGAAAATCTATTGTGAAAAGCAGCCGGTGTGCCGGTGTGACTCAATAGGTTAACGGATAGCGGTAATGGAGGTATGACTAACATCCTGAACCACATTATACAACATACAATTTTGAGAACAAACATTTTGTCTTAAGCGTTCACTGTCGACAGTACCTACTTTTATCTAAATGCCTATTAAAGTGAAATCATTGATCATTGCTCCAGTGTCGCTGCAGACCGGTCTGCCAATGAGCTCACATCCTCAGGATTCAATTCCCACGTCTACAAGTTTGTAGTGAAAACTGTTACCGTGACCGCTACTTAGTTAGTTAGTCTATCCAGTTATTACAATTATAGACAGGTGGTTTAATTTATCGAGGTTCGAAACAGCCTTTATTAACTTGCGGTGAGATGTGACAATTTAATTCTACGGTTAGTATTGAAGTATGCTGCTTAGTTTCCGATTTGGAATTAACTTGATCTATTTCTTGACTAATAAAAGCAAGCGATATCGATCGTCCTGGTTATGAAGGAGAAAGTTGGTGACGATGTTTGGAGATTCGTTGCTTAATCACCCGGAAGCCATTGTACGAATTTGGATAAAACACATACAATTTATTTTATGTAATTCATCCTGGAGTGGCAGCTACGCACTAGAAGACGCAGCAACTGTAGATATAGTAGGTCCAGGTAAGGGTTTCAGGAATTGGTTGGATGCGAGCGGCCCAATATCGGTCTGTGAGGATAATTAAGGGAGAGGTCTTTGTCCAGAAATGGACGTCTTTCGGCTAACACTCAGTGCAACTATATTCTTTTCGTTTCCGCGGGATGAGCGTATTTCTTGTTCTAAAAAAAGTAATCCTTACTTTTTATCTTTACTGAGTTATAATATCTTATGTGAGGGCCAGGCAATGCAGACCGGTGACACTTCGACCCAGTGGAATCTTTTGTGTCGACACTCTCCTAATAACGACTGCCATAGATGTTCATGGCAGCCGGGACCGACGGCTTAACGTGCTCTCCGAGGCACGGAGCAGGCGATAATTGTCAATCAATACGCACATAATTTCGAAAAGTCATATAACTTCCGAAAGTCATAGGTGCGCGACGTGGGTTCGAACCCGAGACTCTCTGCACTGCAGTCTGTTGGTCTCCCCACTGAGCTATCGCTGCTCCTGAGTTATAATAAGTGGTGTTTGATCCACCTATCGGCGTCCAGACACAATCCTTTCTCCTCCTCTCCTCCTCCGATCACCTTGTAAGTTAAAATTTTCCATGCCTTACCTTTCTTTTCTAGCTTTATTCCTTTCAAGGGTAGACAATGTTAGGCTGATATTCCTGTTCTTCCAAAAGATTATATACTCGTTTGCAAACCGGGCATTTTAAATTTAAAAACATATACTTTTTATTCAACCGTCATGTGATAACGGCTTTCATACTTCCGGATGCTCTATAAGTACTGTAAGATAAATGTGACAGTTATACACAGTATAAACTCTAGGATTAAGTAATCAGCAATTAAGTTCTATTTTAGTTAAATTCGTGCCACTGTGTTCTACATATTTAAAAATAAATAAATAACGCATTTTATTGCCAACGAAGTGGAGTGAAATATATTATTCATAATAAGTTTTGTGTTATATAATACAAAATTTTGTTTGCGTCCTCGTCTGGATTCTGTCTCCTCTTGCTGAATTATATTATGTATTAGTAATGATGTGACAATTATATAATTCTATTAACATACAAACATCGTCTGTCGCTTATATATCTAGTTATAGATAGATATTATTATGTGTTACATTCACAGTTCGTCAGCTGTTTTTAGACAAGCGTATTGCATTTTACCGGACAGAATGCCAGACTCAGAATTTCTTGATAGACAATATCAATAAAACTTTACCCAACACAATAATCAAACCCTAGACCTCTTGCACAGTCAGTTACATACACTACCGCTACGCCATCGCCACCGGGCAGTGGATTTTTAATATATTCTTATCATTAATTATAATGTTTATCGTATCAGCCATTTTAATGACATTTAATTACACTTCATAGTTTACATTTATTATTGTCATAACACTCATAACCAATCATAAACTTGCATGCTGATAGGCTGAATATGATGAAACAAATTATTATTTAACATCTGTTGTAAGCCCATATTACGCAAATAAAGATTTTATTGATTGATTCATCTTAATAGTCAGTTACTATCAATTTATAAAGATATTTCGAATGTTTAGATACGGCCTTGTTACAGTTTTATAATCAGACATAACATTTTATAGATTATTAGCAATTTGGCTAAAGTAACTAAGCTATTATGGTTCTATATACGGATTTTAAATTATTATTAAAACTATTAGATTTAATGTTCCAGTGTGGTTATTTCAAAGTACCCGAACATAGATATTTGAAATAACTACACTGGAACATTGAGACAACTACCATCTTAGTCTCCCCGTGACCATGGCTGCTTAAAAACAACCAAAACGTCGGGGAAAGTGTAAAATTAAATTAAATCTAAATAGTTTTAATAATAATATAATTAGCTTAAAAATTAGTAAAGTTTAATAGTAGTAGTAGTGTAACAGTTTTCAAAATTATGTAATAAAGTGTCAAATAAACTACGCGATAAAATCCGTATAGAGTAGTTTAATATAAATTAATAATATTCGCGTAAACAGAAGACAATATTATATTATGCTTCTGTTAGGAGTGGGTTCCTGTTGGTAGCAGTGTTCTTCTATACTAATATTATATTCAATAATTATTCAATAATTTATTCAATAATTTATTCAATAATAATACATGGGTATACATTTTTGTTATTAGTCTAAAATAATATTATACTACAATAAATTATAATTATACTTAATCTGGTACATGTTTTACTTATACCTTAATCGGCTGACATTGTGCATTCTAATTTAATTTCAAGCGCTATGTTTAATAAAGTGGTTGCCTGAACTAGGTTTAGACCTGTGTTTCAGGCTAGAGAGATAGCATAGAGATATAGAGGGAACATTAGTATTTTTGTACTTTTGTTTACAGTGAATAAATTCAGAAGCTATTTTTACCGATTTTGACAATTCTTACACCATTATCCAGAAGTGCCATAGGCTATATAATATCACTCTATAAGCTAAAAGAGTAGCACAGTAAACATAAACGAGTGTCAGCTTGTTACTTATTTATTTAATTTATTACAAAGATACATAAAACTTAAGAGGACACACTGAAAAAATGCACTAACTTTCATCGAATAGTATAGGACTATGAGAAGACCAATTAATCTAGAATTTTGATATAGGTAAATTGATGTCTTTAACTAGAATTTCCTAGCTCAAAAACACGATATTGTGATTTTGGCTCGATCATAATTATTTTCGAATACATCTCTGAAAAATTACTATTTTTGAAATTACAAGGAAGTTACACTATCAATATGCTTAGGAATTACTCAAATATATTCGTAACATCAATATTAGTGATTTGCTAGCTCATTATTTCCATAACTAAAACCAATCATTTTCAAATAATATTTTAAGTTTTTTTAACAATTTCTAGTGTTCTCGATCATTGCGGGCGCATCGCAATTTTACACCTTATGACCGCTATTTAAGGATTGATACACAATGAGTGTCATTGGGGCGGATATGGGCGGAGCTATTCTAAACGATAATTTTTGCGGTGTCCCCTTAAAGCTAGATACAAAAGTGTTAGGTCAATAGATTGAGTGTACAGTCACCCTCATTCACATCATGCAAAGTACAAACATACATAAAGCTGGCAAAATTAATCGAAATTAAAAATAATAAATTATAGACAAATATATAAAAGTATACATCCCGCTTGATGGTAAGCCATTACAGAAGACTTACAATACCATAGGTATCACATACGTTGCCGTAATATAGAAATGCAACGTTTTGTTTTTAATTTCAAGTCAACCCATCGAATAGTTGATAGTTTTTGAGTTTTGTCAACATATACTTATAAAGAAGAAGAAAAAAATGTATCTCTTGGGCAATGCTTTTTCACAGTGTCTGATTTTCAACTAATTGATAACTTAATAATGATTTTTTTCTACCTAAATCAAGATGAATATTATAATCTGTTCATTCGTCTTTTATGATGACTTAAATAAAGCTGGCGTAATGTAGACATCATAAAAGTCTGTCTCTAAACAGCTTCAAGTATAATGGTTTCCGACCACAATGGTTGAGTAGCCGATTAACATGATAAACTGCATTTTTGACTTTGTAATCCAGTTTAATGGAGCTGTTGAGTTGTAGAAAGAAACGTTAAATTTTGGAAAGACTTTTGGTTTTAATGTTTATTAGTTTAAAGTTGTTGAGGTAGGTTTACTTTCGGATTTAAAACGAATATGTGTGAACTGCACTGATGAGGCATTGGTTTGCGCTTCACTGAAGGTAGTTGATTGGATCCCTACAGGATCTTATCTTATCTTATCTTATGTGGGAGCCAGTCAGTGCAGACCGGCGACACTTCGACCCAGTGGGATCTTTTGTGGCGATACTCTCTCAATAACAACTGCCATAGATGTTCATGTCAGCCGGGACCGACGGCTTAACGTGCTCTCCGAGGCGCGGAGCAGGCGATAATTGTCAATCAATACGCACATAATTTCGAAAAGTCATATAACTTCCGAAAGTCTGGGGTGCCCGACGTGGGTTCGAACCCGAGACCCTCTGCATTGCAGTCTGTTAGTCTCCCCACTGAGCTATCGCTGCTCATCCCTACAGGATACAAAACATTGTGTGAACTGCAAATTTGTTTCGAGTCAGGGTATTTCTTGTGCCCGTTTTATTAATGTCCATGAAGTCCCTTACGATGCAGGAATCATTGCAAGAGTGGCAGTAGACTTTAAAGAAGATACAGACGGTAAAGATAAATTATTAACCTCTGAGTCGTCTTCGAAGAGGTTAATGAAAACACTTTGTGGGTCTGTGTGGCTGTCTGCTAGTGATAGGCATAGCTCCGGCACCACTAGACCGATTAACTTGTAACTTGGTGTGCAGACACCTTGGGGTCATACCTCGGTCGAGTTTGAATATGGGCTCTGTGGGTCCAAATACCCCGAGATATAGGGGTCACAAGGTCATAAGGTCAGGGGATATCCACCAACAGAGTGATTTGGAAGTCCAAGGGAGAGGCTTTTGCCCAGCAGTGGAACATTACAAAAGGCTTATGGAAAAAAAAGAAACACATGAAGACGAAAAGGTTGAATCGTGGGTATTTACACCCATCTCGTTAATTAACACTTTTAAGACTTTTCACCTTTGAAGCAACGAATCGATTTTGACGAAATTGAACATAAAGATTCAACCCATAGAAGACGTCGGATATTTAAACCAATCACGAACGATTTCGGTAAATAAGTAGCACGGATGGCATAGCGATTGAATTGGTCGCCTCACCAATGCCACCGTACTGCGTGTCGTAGGTCCGAACCACTCTCGAGACAAAAAATTATGTGCTCTACAAATAATTATTCCGAGTCTGGTTGGTCCTTGCGTCCGTTCTCAAAATATTTGTAAAGTTCCCCGCGACACAGGCATAATTCCTCGTGCTGCCTTTTTCATAAAAACAAAACATGCACGTATATAGCAGGTAGAGACGCGCATGCGCCGCCATCGTAGTGGATCTCCAAAACAGCTTCATTACGATGCGCGGCCATGTTCACTGTTCAGCTTTCTACGCACATTCCTGCCAGACCAGTTGAGGGCCGTTATGTCTGCAATATCACTGGCTAAGCTAAAAATATCCCTCGTAGGGGGTCAGCAGAACAAGTGAGTTACAACGTTATAAAATTTTCTACCACAGTTAATGTCGAGATAAATTTACTACAGGGTGATAATAATTATATGTTTCAATGTAAACCTAATAATATTATTATAATATATTATTGTTTTAGACTCTTAGACTTAAAACAATTATTTGTGATCCACAAATATTGAATGTTCTTTGTGCCGTAATTTGAAAGTTTGTAAAGATACCCGCGACACAGAAATTATTCTTAATGCAGGAATTGTCTTCATAAAGAAGAAAAAAGAAGAAGTTAACTCATAATAATATAAACAACATTTACAACTTTCAAGGTTACAACTTCTGGAGAACCGCAACTTGTCTTTGGCGTAATATAAAATTAGCAGGTGTATTTTAATTAAAACACTATTGCGATAGTGCTCTCCCCGTCTAACTAACCGATAAAACTAACAACTTTATACTTCGATTAGTAGTTTTCCCGCGGTTTCACCCACGTAAATCCCGTTCCCGTGTGAATATCGGCTTTCACCCCTTTCACCCCCTCCAGGGTGGAATTTCCAAAAATCCTCTCTTAGTGCTCCCCTACACTCTCCAAGGAACATACATGCCAAATTTCAGCTTCTTGCGTTCAGTAGTTTCGGCTGTGCGTTGTCTGTCAGTCACTCAGTAACGGAAGAGTTTTATATATATATGTAGATTACAATAATAGGTAGTACTTGATCCTGCTGCTAGGATCGTTCGTTCCACTGGGCGATGTCTACATTAGGAGACAATAAAAAATACAATAAATAAATATAAAGTACTAACTGACCCGCGCAACTTCGCCTGCTTCATATACGGTTTAAGATATTTATTTCTCAAAGAACACAATATTCATTTATCTGAAGTATATATAGTTATACTAAGAAATACAAGTGCCAGAGCGGCTCATTAGTACAACTGGAAAAAATAAATAATAATAATAACATATATATTAATACACTTTGTTTTTGTAACTCAAATAATATTCTAATGAGAGAATTTTCCCCGTTTTTGCAACATTTTTCATTGCTGCTCCGCTTCTATTGGTCGTAGCATGATGTTATATATCCTATAGTCTTCCTCGATAAATGAGCTATCCAACACTGAAATAATTATTCAATTCGAACCAGTAGTTCCTGAGATTAGCGCGTTTAAACAAACAAACAAACTCTTCTACGTATAGATATAGCAGCGATAACCTATTATGGCTCCGTGAAACTATCACGCAAAGCTCTTTAATTCGATCCGGAATATGTATATATATCCTCGCCTCTAAATTTTTGAAGAAATGTGTAAATTCAAAAAGTTCTTATCACTCGCTTTAACAGTGAAGGAAACCATAATGAGGCAACGTGCTAACCTGCACAGGACTAACATGGTGGACTATAGTTTTAACGCTGAGAACGACCCATGCATCCACCCAGCATTAGGACAGTTAATAAACAGTACTAATATTACAAGAAGAGTAAGATTATATTATAGAGAATGATATTATAGAAGGCAGAAGACAGGATGATGTAGCATAAAATGGGGGAGGCCTATGTCCAGCAGTGGACTGCGTTGGGCTGATTAATTGATTGATTGATGTTATTATAATATGAAACTAGAAAAAAAAATATAGTTGAAGATATTTGACATGCCTATTTTCAATACGTGTTAAATGTTATTTATAATTTATATTTTATCATCAGATTCACTTAGCAGTTATATAAACATGTCTGCGAATCTCTGGGCGCGACGTGCGCAAGCGCATGATATCATTAGAAAGCCGGCCCTCTGTCGTCATAACGCACGCATGCATCTGTTATTTCATGTGAAAAGTGCATCGCAATTCGTATTATAATGCGATATGTGATTGTTTCTTTGGCCTCTCTTTATTCGTCATACGGTTTTATGACCCTGCTTGATTATGCGGCGTCGCTCGCGAAAATGTAGGTTACGTAAGTAACAGTGTTTTTTCCTGGATGAAAGTTACTTTATTTCTTTTCTGTTCCCTTGACAACGTGTATGCTAAATTTCATGATGTTCCGTAGAGTATTCAAGGCGTGAAAGAGTAATGTAAAAAGTAACTCACATTCGCATTTACAATATTAGTTAGTTTTCGGTTTATATGATAAATAAAAGATAAACTGATAGAATAGAAATAATTATATTGCACGAAAAGATGATCGATACGCGGCGAAATAGTAAATTGTGCGATAAATCGCCTGGAAAGCTAATATAATATAATAATAATATAATATTCTACCACATACACACAACACCATCTAGCCCAAACTAAGCAGAACTTGTACTATGGGTTCTAGACAATGGATAAACATACATACATACTTTTTTTTTGTAAATACCTGCATATTATACATAGAAACACCCAGACCAAGACAAACATCCACGTTCATGCACACAAATGTTTGACTTGTGCGGGAATAGAACTCGCGACCTCAGGCGTGGCAGTCAGTTACACTAACTACTAAGCCATCGAGGCCGACAGAAAAAAGCTGTTTACAACTACTACTGTTATATCGTTGATGTATTAATTTAAAATTGAATATATGTTTCACTGCGCGTCGATGTCAGCATATAACTATTTATATGTATGGGTTTGCTCGTATAGTTAGGGTTCCGATAAATAACAGATTATTAAGATGTTTGAGTTTTTGGATGTTTGGTACACTATCAAGCGTAAACTGTTGAACTGATTTAGATGGAACTTAGCACAGACAATATTTTTATCCCAATATGCGTTCCTGTGACATTCTCGTGAGCGGAGCCGCCGACAAAAGATAACGTTGTGCACCATAGACCTGCATTTAGGATAATATCTAGTCTACTTTATATACATAGTCTCGTCTCAAGCCAATACTCAGGTGCCCACAGAACAGGCTTGTTTAGTGTGGAGCTACAGGACATTGCTTATAACATTATTAATATTATTTTTTTGGCAATAAACAAATTTCTTTGACAATACTAGCCTTGACTGTGAATGGAGACAGTCGGTTTCCATTAGTTAAGCGGAAGGTGTGATGTTGCCAGTGAGCGGAAATGAAATGATTCGTATTATAGTGTTTATGTGTTATTTTTTATCTATGTTATATTATTGTTTTCGGTTTTTTTTGTTATCTATACTAATATTATAAAGCTGAAGAGTTTGTTTGGTTGAACGCGCTAATCTCAGGAACTACTAGTCCGAATTGAAAAATTATTTTAGTGCTGGATAGCTCATTTATCGACGAAGGCTATATGCTATATAACATCACGCTACGAGCCAGGGCGGCAGCGCAGTAATCATAAACGAGGTGAAACCGCGAGCACATCTAGTTTCTTCATGTTTTTGGGTGTGCCTTCTTGTGTGCCAAAATAAATCATTTTTCTTTCTTTACTCCTTTTTTCTTTAATATCTCCATACTGGTAGGCTGATGTGTATTACAAACACATTTTGTAAACTACGGTTTGAGGTTCCACGTAATTAGAGGGCTAGCCGAATTTTACCGGACACGGTTTAGACTCCTTAAAATTTTCTTAAACTCCAACACTTTACACGATTCAGGAATTGAATCCCAGACCATATGCACAGCAATAGTATACACTACCGCTGTGTCACCGAAGCAGACTATACTTTACATTCACCCGCCATATTCCATTTAAGTTCGCCTTTTATTATTATTTTCGCCCCAATAACGTTCGATTCAACCGTATATAAAACTAGTTCAATCAATCAAACAAATTCGGATGTACCGTGCTGTATTCAAACCCCAATTTAACGGTCGATTAGCGAACAGAATGGTCACTGTACCAGTACGTGACGTCTATGATGGGTGACAACCATATTCATTTGTGGTGAACTACTGTGCTATAAGACCGGCCTTGACGTTTTTGTTTGTAGAGTAAATGTAATTGGAAGTTTGTTTATTTTGTTAGAAGAAATTTCACTTCTTTTTTCAAGAGGATAACTTTAACGTATTATTTACTAATGTTCTTGTAGGGTTGGCAGCTTGCGAGTATGTTCCAACTAAAAGCCATCAGACAGTCAATGGGCCTGTTCGGATGCCTAAGTATTGTTAGTAATTAAAAAAAATTAAATTAAAAAATCTATCCTATTTTACTTTAATAGTCTTACAGAACGTTCTGTCATAACTTCTTTCTCACTATAAGAAACAATGTTTTACGTTAAATATAAAAAAAATATACAAGCATACGAAAGCATCATCAAGGATAACAAAAATAAAATTAATAATAAATGCAGATTTGTAGTAACGAGAGTTAAAAGACCATCACAGGTTTTGATTTTCTTGATTTTTTTTGAAATGATTATAATTTTGAAAATACATGAGATAGATTTTTTTTTCTGATAACTACTGTGACTTGGTCTATCACCCAGTTCTGGCTTGACATCGACTTCTGGGACATTCTGTATATAACTCTTTCCTACCCGCTGCTTCGACACAAAAGATCCCACTGGGTCGAAGTATCGCCGGTCTACACTGACTGGCCCCCGTAACAAGATAAGATTTCCTACCCGCTGGAGGTCGTATTACGGGTTTAATTGTATCCTTCGTAATCTAAGACATGGTTTATCTGTGTGGTCTATCCATTCAATGGTTTACGCGTGATTGAATAACAAACACCCTAATATCTTTATGAACTTTCACATTTACAATAATTTAAGGATTTGAAGGCCTCGTCAGTCCCATGGCGTAAGAATACGCATTCTTTTTTATTGCCTTTGGTGGCAGTGTGGCCCACCTGATGCGAAGTGGTAACCGCTGCTCATGGACTTCAGCAATGTCAGGACACAGCAAAGCCGCTGCCTACCATGAAACAAGAACTCTTTTTAAACCTCGTTTGAAGAAGGACATATCTTATATGTATTAACGTGACGCGGCCGGCGACGGTTTTCTATTAGGCAATTTTGAGTAGTAGTATAGAGTCTTGAACTGTCCCCGATAAACAATAATAGGCCCCTATTATGTGAGACCTAAAAACATAACTGGCGAAATGAAGTAGAGATTTTCTTCATTTTTCTTTTTTAGAGTTCGAAAACCTCTTATATAGCAGCTTTGTCCGTCCGTCTGTCCGTCTGTCTGTCTGTTATACAATTTTCAACTCAAGAACCGTAAGAGCTAGAGACTCGCGCCATTCGACTCAGCATAGTCAAAATACCCCCGAAATGACTATGACGTTTGACCTCTGACTAAGGTCACGTGGTATCACGTGACCTTTGCATATTACTTGAACAATTTTTTCGAACTCTAAGATTTACGACAATTCATTGCCGTTACTCACTTTTTTTTCATTTAATAATAGAACTCCCGCATTAGGAATAAATCCTGTGTCGCTGGGATTTGAACCCACAACACTCGGCACAGTGGCAGCGGCGAGGCGAACACTTAACCCACTACACCATCCATGCAGTCGGATAATACATACTTGCTTATGCTGGCGTCAATCTATTTGTACCTAAAGTTCCAATACTGAACTTTGTAGGTAAGTTTGTAACCATAGATTTACAATCCAAGATGGCTCCAGAAACTAAACAAGATAGATAGGAAAAATATAATGAAGATAAACATCTTTAGGGAAAGTTGATTGAACTTGTTGTTTGTGTATATTTTTGCACGATTACTCTTAGTATGTACTGATGAACTTTCTAACTCAATTAAAACATTTATTTTCACTATCACATAATGTGATACAACTCAATTTGTGTGGGAATTTTGTTGCTTAATTATATAGAAACGTATTAATATATCTGACTTCCGTTCACGTTCGATCGTATCATCATCATCGTGCATATAAATCACTTGGTGTAAGCAGAGGTTATCTTACATATGTTTTATCAGCCTCACTTAGATGCAGCGTCTACTGCAGAGAGCTGGGGTCCAGGTCAAGTAATAGGTAATATTTATTACAGAAACCAGCCTCTGCTTGTCTTATCATCGGTAGCTGTGTAGGTACAGTTACATAACTGGACCCAATATATAGGCAAATAAAATATGCAAATAATAATAATAATAATAAAATTTATTTTTTCTTAACTTGGCACAAAAATACAAAATCACAAAGGAGCATGCAGAGACTATGAAGAGCTTAGTTGGCAATGTTAAAAAACGGTTTGTTGAGGTCGCAGGTTCAAGTCTTATTACATGGAATATATTTTTGCCTTATTCTATCTTACCATGGGAAGCTCTCGGCTCAGTTCCCATGCCGCATGTATTTTTTAAAGGCTGGCAATTCGTGATGGTGTTTCAAGTAACTAAAAATGGGTGTGAGGTGTTGTGGCCGTTGTTTGAATGTATGTAAATTCACCCGCGATACAGATATAACAGTGCGGTTGTTGTCTTTCTAAAAAAAATTAATCTGTTATAATGATTTACATAATATTGTCTTCTGTTTACGCGAATATTATTAATTGAAATTAAACTGCTATATACGGATTTAAGAGCAGCGATAGCTCAGTGGGGAGACCAACAGACTGCAATGCAGAGGGTCTCGGGTTCGAACCCACGTCGCGCACCTCTGACTTTCGGAAGTTATATGACTTTTCGAAATTATGTGCGTATTGATTGACAATTATCGCCTGCTCCGTGCCTCGGAGAGCACGTTAAGCCGTCGGTCCCGGCTGCCATGAACATCTATGGCAGTCGTTATTGGGAGAGTGTCGACACAAAAGATCCCACTGGGTCGAAGTGTCGCCGGTCTGCACTGACTGGCCTCCACATAAGATAAATACATACATATACGGATTTTATCGCGTTGTTTTTATGTCGTCCCCGTGACCATGGCTGCTGAAAAGCAACCGAAACGTCGGGGAAAGTGTAAAATTAAATTATCTAAATAGTTTTAATAGTTTTAATAATAATTTAATTAGCTTAAAAATTTGTAAAGTTTAAAAGTAAAAGTAGTGTAACAGTTTTCAAAATTATGTAATAAAGTGTCAAATAAACAACGCGATAAAATCCGTATATAGTAGTTTAATTTCAACGCTATAATGATGTATATAAATATGAAAAGATAATGTAACTCTTTTAAAGAATAGTAGCGTGTGTTCGTCACTTATTCAGCTAAAATGAGTTCGTTTCACAGCCTCTTTACAACTTCATTTAAAACAAATATATACCTAACATACTTTTATGTACGTTTCTATTGCTATACTTTTAAATTAAAAAGAGAGTAATAACAGATCACGTGCTGTCATAATTAAGAGAGAAACATTTGTTTAAAAGTTATCTTGCGACATTTGACTAATTATTTTACTTTTTAAATTAATCAGTATCATTGTGTAAAGTATGTTTGACATTACAGCGAGAAGGAAAGTTAACTGAGATATTACAGCTATTACATAACCCGTTGAGCGTTAATGAAGACCGCTGTAACATTTATAGTAAACATAATCATTTATTTGAAAACACACGTATGAATACAAAGATGTGCCAATGGCATTTGAAAATAAATTGATGTAATAAGTAATAGTTTTCGCGCTCGCTTACTCGGGATCAGTATTATTTTCTGAATAAAAGGTATGTATTTTTATGTAGCCCTGAAAAACGTGCTAAATTTCATGATGATCATACAAGTAGTTAAGACGTGAAGATATGTAAAGATAAACATAACGTAAGAAACAAATTCTAATTCACATTTGTAATAGTAGTTTCATATTTTCTATTTTTAAGACTATTGTCGTATGAGGATGACAGCTATGATACGAGGCTTTGAGTCAAAATCAAAACATCTTTATTCGTGTAGGTCACGAAGTAACATTTATAACCGTAAAAGATACAACAACTATACTACGAATTTACATTTACCCGGTGCTACATTCAGCAAATGATGGACGAAAAACCAATGAGAAGAACGGGCAAAGAACTGTGGGTGCCGGGTGGTGACCGAGTCCACGACACTCGCTGCATTAGCGGTCACCATCATTTAAACCACAAAACCACCCGTGCAATCAAAAGCGTATTGCTTAATATTGTCTTATTGCTATTAATTATGGCATATACGCAAATTAATAATATTGCAGATAAATAATATGCGTTGACGAGTTTTACTAACATTTGAATGTTCAGAATGGAAGCAAAGCTTGAAAAGAAGATGGTAATTAATATCCGTTATTCTCTTATCGATAATAGACTAGCAGCTATTGAGCGCGACGTAAAAAGAGCTGGTGAAATGTGTCATAATCCTTTGTTTCAACCCTGCTGTGATAATAGATATACGTTTTACTGACCACAGTGGTCGCTCAGTGATCGAAATTCAACCGTAATTCATATATATATAACTAAAGACAACTCTCGCACCATGAATTTAATGTGAAGCGGGGTACAAAGCAAACATTCAAATAACGATCAGAAACATCCAGACTCGAAATATGCTTTAAAAGGGTTCAAAGTTTTCACGTATTAATACCGTCATAGAATATTACAGCAACGGGTTTTGCTTTCCGTTCTACAGACGAATCCTCGCTAGAACGAGAAATAACAAGTACCTACAAGTCTCTTTAAAGAACTGAATAAACTTTATTATTTATTTATATTACAAATACTTGTGTAACAGTGATCGGTGCGCATTCACCTTCGTGTCTTCCTCGTCGACTAGCGACGGTGCGTGTGGGAGTTATATTAAGTGTCAAGTGAACGTCGACTCAGTGTAAACAGTCATTTGTCTTCACTATAAACCTGCTCTCAACAATCAAAATGTAAAGCCAGGTGCAACTGCGAGACGAAAAAATAATATTTGGTTTAAAACTGATCGGAATTTAAGCTGAAGCTCGGTTTTTTTTACTAGAGATGGCCAGCAAGCATGCTTCTTACTTTTCTACTTATCTGTGTGATTAATCATGGTTTCTTTTTGATTTCAAATACACCTTACACGGGACATAACAAACTTTGAAACAACAGACACAAATAGCACCCAGTCTGAAGGAAGCTATTTATGGATTTCACAAATGTTGGTCCTGTGTAGGGCTACAATACTCGGTATAAGGGCAATGGCAAGGCGGCTAACTAAACTACAACGCCATGCCTGCAGCGTTATTACCTTAATTCGTCCATCGGCATACTGACTACGGCGTCCAAACTTTGTTATTAGATCTAGATATGGATAAGCTGACAGATTATAATAACCCTTCTTATACCGAAATGGCGATCAACCCGTGACCCAAAACCCTTCTCTTTGCATCTAGCATTCAGCAAGCAGTCATCACCTTAATCTAGATATTTCTACCACTATATACGGATTTTATCGCGTTGTTTATTTGGTACTTTATTACATAATTTTGAAAACTGTTACACTACTACTACTATTAAATATTAAACTTTTCTAATTTTTAAGCTAAATAAATTATTAATAAAACTATTAAAACTATTTAGAATTTTTTTAATTTTACACTTTCCCAGACGTTTCGTTTGCTTCTCAGCAGCCATGGTCACGGGGCGACTAAGATGGTAGTTGTCTCAATGTTCCAGTGTAGTTATTTCAAAGTACCCGAACATAATTTAATCATTGGTGTTTCTATTTACGCAGAATGAGCTCAAAGTATCATGAAGTCTAGCTGTGGTTTGCTTCTTAAACAATGCGATAAAATCCGTGTATGGTGGTTTAATTTCAATGAATAATATTCGCGAAACAGAAGACAATATTAGATATTTCTATTTCTAGGTAACTTGTGGAGTCGGCGGTGTAACACAATAGGATTTTACTTATGTTTCACATTGCAAAACTTGACAGGACAATATGTTAACAAACAAAACGAGTACATCCTTCCATAAACCAAACACATCCGCATCCTAAATCTCTATCCGCTTACAGTGGCACGTCGCCTCATTGACGTGGATGTACTGTGCATACACACAGGCTCATTACCACTCCGTATTGATAAATAAAACATCGCCACAGGTGAAAGTGTCGCTGAACTTGATCTTTGTATCACCTACGAACAAGTTGGCTTGTTGGTGATACTATTTGGTGATACACATGTCAGTGTTGTTTGCTTCCGAAGTATTGCAATTAAATGTTTAAAAAAAATGTAATACTTTATTTTTTATAAGATAAAATAATATAAGTTTGAAGAAAATAAAAGAAATGCCATTACCAATAATTATAGGTAGCGACACGTTAAGGTTGTTTGTATACTAAGCATTACAAGGCAGTTTTTTAAATAGTTCGTGATAAGAAATGGTGAAATCTGGATAGTTATTTGGAATTGGGCGTTCTTTATATCCGTTGTTTTATCTTCGCAGATGAAACCTATTGAGACGAGGGAAGCATCCTTAGTGACCCCTATTAAATCGGTTGTTTGGCTATTTTCTAAGCCTTATATTAGGATCGGGGGATCGAATCTAATAAGCCTACTCCCCAGAACAGGAATTTTGTGTCCATTTAACTTGCGGAGTCGCAGGAGCACACCGGCGGCCAGACATAATAGGTTTTGAATTATCTCTGGTATTCCAACAATCGACAGGTTAAGGACACATTTTCACTAAACTTTTCATTATAAATTTTATTGCTCTAAAATTAAGGTGCCCTAATTTATATGAAAGCTGAAGAGAGAAGACAGGCCACATTACGATGTCTATCCAATCTCACCTATCATCACGAAATTACTATGCAAACCACAGAGTAAACAAGAAAGTTGTACCGCTACTGGTCATCACGTATGACAGTAGCGACGTTTAACACCACTGTATGTGAATGTAATGGTTTTAAATAGCTAATGTTAGTTTAAACAAATTTTATGGCCGAACATCACGAATTTTAAATACTTTCCAAATAACAGAGCATACATACCCTCACACCTATACACTGAAGGGGTTGGCCAACATGTATTATTTCCACTTTTCATTAGCTAGCACACAGATCTAGACCCTGCTGCTATTGAACAGGGGCTATTATAAGAAAGGTCCCGTGGCATAAGATTATGCTGTTTGCGTACAACTGATACGTCCGGGGTCAATCGAAATGTTATTGGAATTTGGTATTAGCAAAATTGTTTGTAGCTGACTGTTGTGACTCTTGAAATGACCACGATGGACAGCAATAAGTTTAACAACTATTACATGGAAGCAATATAAGGGGCGACAGGCAGGTGTAATACAGCTCTGCATACCCCGGTGCCCATATACAAGCGTGAACGTACATATGTTTAATTCTCACTCCAGGAGTAATCCCAGGATTGCATGGCAATCTGTAATAGATCCAAATTATGCCCTGAATGATCTTATTTACCATTTTATTTTACGCTCGGGGTTTCGATCCTGGGCACTTCTATGTACAATGAAGGTGATCAGATAATCAACCAAACCACCAAACTATGAACGCGTTTACCACCAGTATTTAACACGTCATGGAATACATCATAACTAACGGAACATTAGATAGAGTGTAATTAAAATTGCAATCAGTAATTACGCACGCTGGCAACATTTACTTTCTTCATAGTACAACGCACTTAGACATTATCTTTCTCAGCAATAATAATTGTTCTCGTTCAAGATACTGACAGATGTGTGACGAAAATATCACATTGTTAGCTGTGTATTACTTCTTCTAATGAAGTTATTAAAGAGATGTAGCAGAGCGCGTCATGCTAATTTGAAACTGGAAATTCTCTCGGTGCGACCTGGCTGGGAAAGTGCGTTCAACTTACAAAGGATCGCAGCCAATTGTATTGTGTCCCTGCGGTGAGCAGGGTCTTTAGGCTGTTCCATTGATATCAGTATGGGGACGAACAGCTGCTCTTTCTTGGCAGGATTGCGATTTTATTGATATCCCTGGTATTGCAAACGTCCATTGGTTCCTTTAAGTACCATTAGGCAAGCCGTATACTCTTTTGGAACATAGGTTTTCCAAAAAAAAATGTAGTACCGTGCATTCTGTTTAGTGCTCTGGATTTTAAAATTACTAGGTATATGCCAAAATGATTTATGTAGGCGTTTATAAGAATTAAGATTCATTCTCTGGCTTTGGTTCGCTCCAAGCCACGCCTTGGCTAGTACGTTAAGTCAGCGATAACACGAAATATGGTAGTCGATGGATACACCGATCCCCAAATTCTGAGTAGTAGATACCTACAGCCTAAATTAAGAATTCTATAATATTTTTGCTGATTCATATTGACTGACATGCCCACACAAGAGCTCGTTTACCTATGCCAGTACGCATGATAGGGAGAGAAAGAGTTAATGCGAGTACATCACTCCGTTACATTAACAACAAAAACATACTATTCTAAATACAGTAGCAATGTATGCAATAATGAATATCAAATCGGTATACATTGTGACGTCACTTTCCACAATAGTTACCGCACTAGTTACATGCATATCTATTTGCATACATTGCCAGAGCAAAAAAAAACTGAATCATTAATAAGTGTTGCCAACAATAAACATTCTATCTTCATCGTGAGAATAAAAAATAACAATAGATCTGATTACCTCACTTTTCGTACACTTTCATTTAATATTTTATGATTCTTATGTCGACGGAATAAAGTTGTGTTTTGCGTGTAATTGAAATTGAATAAACCAATGAGAATATTATGCTAAATACATTTCTCTTATAGGTGTTATGCAAATATATTGGAGTTTTTACCTGTCTTGCTTGTAGTATGTAAAGTTATAAGTAAAGCCTTCAAGTTAATGTTGTTGTAGTGCAACTGTGGTTCGACACTGGCGCCACTGTGGCATCGCTGTTACCAAAATTTGATACTACTATAAAAAGTATATTGTATGGAGTAGTAATCATCCTTGTATCTTTATATGTATATATAATTCTACTGTACGTGTGTATGTCACTGAACTCCACCTAAACGGCTGGACCGATTTTGATAAAAAAATGTGTGTGTGTTCATGTGGATTCAAGGATGGGTTAGATTAGGGTTTTATTTTTTTTCGTGTTCACATGACTACTTCTGTCGGAACAGCTAGTATATATGTATATTCATTTCATATTCATATTCATTCATTTTAAACTGCCTCCGTGGCGCAGCGGTAGTGAATGCGACTGCTGTCCATGAGGTCTCGGGTTCGAATCCCGGGTCAGGCCAACAAAAAGTTATTGGGTTTTTCTGTTAAGAAATCTCAATACGAGCCCGGAGTTAGGTAGTTGACGATGTTAGACACCCCCGTGCCTCGGAAAGCAGGTAAAGCCGTTGGTCCTGCGCCTGATCTCTCTCCGGTCGTGTCGGATTATCCGTCCCATCGGATCATGAGAGTTAGGGAACAGAGAGTGCACTTGTGTTTGCGCACATACTTGTGCACTATAATATCTTCTGCGCAGTTGGCCAATCTACGTTAAGATTGGCCGCTATGACCGAAATTCGGTCTGGGGGACATATGATATATACACACATTATGTATATTCATTTATAAGTCAACTGCACTAGTCGTCCTTTTAAAGACCACTCGCGTACTAGGAGTAGATATATATTATGTAGATATCGCGGGGGACTATAACATAACATAATATTTTATCACATACACACAACACCATCTAGCCCAAACTAAACAGAGCTTGTACTATGGGTACTAGACAATGGATAAACAATTATAATTTTTTTTTAAATACCTACATAGTTTACATAGAAACACCAAGACCAAGACAAACATGAATGTTCATGCACACAAATGTTTGTGCGGCAATTGAAGCCGCGACCTCGGACGTGGCAGTCTGTTACACTAACCACTACGCCATCGACAATTACGCCATTTACAAACTCTCAAACGACGGTCACCGAGAACACCCAGAATCGGCGCAACTATTTGTAGGTCACACTTTTTGTCCCGTGTGGTCTCGAACACACAACACTGCAGTCATTCTCGCATCGCAGATAACTATAGATACATATATTACAACAAAGAACACAAAAGAGAGCCTGGAATCAGACTCGCCCATTCCTTGCCATGGCAAATTAGACATGTCTAATTCCTTTTTCATAGAGTCAGTATCATTCCAATGATAGCTCTGGTAATTCCAGTGATCATAAGATACGACAACGAGCTATCGGTCTAATTGCCAACATGGTTGAGGTCTTTTTTCAAGATGGCCTCCACACCATCCTTATAGCAGCCGAGGCGATGTTGAGGTCTCTACTTTGACGGCCTGAGAAGGTGCTTTTTCACGCCCCGCTTAAAGGACCCAGGATTGAAGGTAGAAGGAAACACGTGCCTTGGCAGAGAATTCCATGCCTTGATCGATCCCTGATCGTGATACTATATATAGCTTTCCGTGCCTCGGAGAGCATGTTAAGCTGTCGGTCCCGACTGCTATGAACACCTATGGCAGTCGTTATTGGTAGAGTGTCGACACAAAAGATCCCACTGGGTCGAAGTGTCGCCGGTCTGCACTGACTGGCCCCCACATAAGACACATACATATATAGCTTTATCTATTTCTTTCAGAACGTAATCATAAAATATTACTACAATAATAATAGTGGACGCCCATATCGCTAATTCATGCATCTAATTATAAAGTGCCGTAAGAACACAATAAATAAAATAACGTTTATTCAAACATAAATAAATCAGTTATAAGAAACTATAATATTATTTTCAATTTCTTACGTTGCTGTTTTCTATTATTGTTTAAAGAAAATGAAGGGAAAGTTTGTTCAGAATGACTTCGTATAGAAAAAGTTTGTTTTATGATGGTGGCACTTGAACTAGAATAACAACAAAATTATTGCCAGCTAGGTTTAATGGCTGCCTGCTGGCACAATGGATTCTGTGGTCGCCTTGCTACTGGTCATATACTGGGTGTAGTGAGTTTGATCTCTTTATAAGACATAAATATGAGTGAACTACAAATAAAACTGTTTTTTAAAGTCGGAATGTATTATGAATTCGTTGTTTCAACGATTTAAATATCAGCGATATCATAGGGAATTATCCCTAGCGCGTCAGTAGTCTTATTAAGAAAATATACTAAAATAAAATAAATATCTTCATCTGGGATAGAAACGCTATAAAAACTTTGATAGTACTTTTATTATCGTCGGCCTCGGTGGCGTAGTGGTTAGTGTAACTGACTGCCACGCCTGAGGTCGCGGGTTCGATTCCCGCACAAGTCAAACATTTGTGTGCATGAACATGGATGTTTGTCTTGGTCTGGGTGTTTCTATGTATAAATATGTATGTATTTACAAAAAAAAAGTATATATGTATGTTTATCCATTGTCTAGTACCGATAGTACAAGCTCTGCTTAGTTTGGGCTAGATGATGTTGTGTGTATGTGGTAGAATATTATTATTATTATTATTATTAATTTGCTCTATTCTTTTGAATGTATACTAAGAAACAAAGAGTAAAATGTGTTTATTAGTATGTAGGACAAAATCTCTGGAATAAAATGATTTAGAAATTTAGCTCATTCTCCACAATGATCTCAAAGATGTGTGAAGTCTGCCAACCCGCACTGGGCCAGTGCCCACGTGGTGGACTATGACCTAAACGTTATCACACTGTCCGTGCACAACAGTGAGACAGTTTACATACCTACTGGTCTGATATTAATAGAAAGCTATTGCTAAGTAACATACGCGATTTAACGCAAGCGAAGCCACGGGCGGAAGTTAGTCCTAAATAAAGCGACAGAGATCGTGCTCTAAGTTAAACTTTCATATTTGCGGCATCAATTCACACATTGGACAAACCTAGCGTTACTCAAGAGCAACAAAACAAACAACAAAGCGACTCGACCCGAAACTGACCGAGTTGTGTAATACGGATATGGTCTAAATTACAAATAAAATAATACATTCATAATTTTCTATACATACACATGCCTCACAGAATATCGACGTGAAATAGCAGTACTCCTACTGTTGTTTCGTTCGGTGAGTGAGAGTACCGGAGGCCCAATTACCTTTTTTCCCCTTTCCCCGCTCCTTCTCCTTCCCACTTCCTTTCCTAAAGGGTCGGCAACGCGTAAGTGATGCCTCTGGTGTTGCATACGTCCATAGGCTATGGTGACCACTTACCATCAGGTACCGTATACTTGTCTGCCACCTAAGGAGTATAAAAACAAAAAAAAACCGCAACTACTTCAATAGAAATATGAGCCAAACTTCTATTGGCGTTCTTGCTGTAACCGACGTTTTCTTTCATGTTAATATTAAAGAAATTTTAGTCCCGAGCGTAATAAAAGACAACAGACTATTTGAAATTAAAAAATTAAATACAAACTCCGCACTTGGAATAAATCCGTCACGGTTGACTTTACAAACATTTAAACAACGGATACAGACTCGAAAATTTAAGGGCCACACAATTTTTTAACCTGGTATCTGAACCTGCATTACGTGCCGCAGTATCAGTGGCGAAACAACTACTTGAACCAACTTACTTACAACCTACTTACGCCAACCGTGCAGTCCTTAGTTGTCTCAATCTAATAATAATTGATGTAACAATATCACGACAACAAAAACCTCACTTATTTCCATTTTCCATCGCATCTTTATCCCACGCAATAATAAAAGAAAATAATTACAAACAATCATGTGACGTAATCGCAATTACGTCACGGTCACGGCAATACCCATTAAAGTCCAATAATACCCAGTAATATCCTATAGATAATACCCAGTAATACTAATAATTAACATGTCAATCCGTCAATGGAGGCATTGAATCAGTCTTACTATCAATCAAAAGTGATTTTTTATCCGAACTATTACAATAATGTGATAATTTCGGTGAATGGGAATGTAAGAACGAATGATTGAATGAAACACAGCGTGGTGTTGATTGTTTTTTGTTAGATAATTGTTTTTGTGATGTAAAATTGTGTTTTAAATTTTGTTTTTAGTTGAAGGTTTGTAACGTCATACAAGATTTTACTTACGGTTTGATCAGGTATGTGGATCGATATGCATGTGGTTTTAAAGCGTAAAAGCATTCTAGAGCATTCCATTTTAGAGTGTTAGAAAGATGAATAAATGTCGAGAATACACGTTGTAACTTTGATTGGAATGACAGTTTTACAAGCGTCTTGCAATACGATCTTGTATTCATAGTTCATTTTCTAGTATATAATTAATTAAAACAGTACCTAAAATAAATAAGCAATTAACCTTTTGAAAAATCTTTCACCATTAAAAAGCTGTATTATCACCAAGTAACATAGACAATATTTTATTTAAATAACGTTCTGTTAGGTTAGCCTTTCTAACCTAACCTACTTTTACGCGAGCGGAGCCGCGCGCAAAAACTAGTAAAAATAAAAAGAACTGTTTTCAGTTTCTATTTTCGCCACACTTTAGACAAAACTTCTTATCTGACCCTCAAGAAGTCTTAAAAAGAAAAGAATGCTCAAATCTTATCACTTGCTCCACCTATTAAGTGAGCGTGAAAATTACCTTGTTCGTAGCAGAATGCCTCACGCGGGAGAAGTTAGTGCTGAGAACACCGTCGTGCATTCAACCGCTGACCTTTGCACATCCTTTGATGTTCCAAGTTATTCTGGAGAAATTTTGTTCAAAGGTCAACCTTTTTATCGGATACGTGTATAAAGTTTTAATTTTGAGATGAGTGTGGGTGGCAGTTTATGTAGCTGCTCATCGCTTGAGTATTTCTGTACTGTTTCATTTAAATCTATGTATAAGTCGTTGACCTGGTAAGGGTTGTAGTAATCGGTTGAATGCGGACGGCCCAAAACCGGTCTGCTTAGAATATCTTGGGGGATGCTTATCTCCAGCATTGGATATCTTTCATCACCTCAGATGATAATGACGATAAGTCATAAATGTTGAATAATCAATTGAATTTGAGCATTTAGAGGCATCTAAACTCATAACGATGCTTTTAAGAATTTTTATCAGAATATTGTTTACGTCTGTTTTTTTTAATTTCACGCAAAAACTACTTAACGAATTTAGCTGCAGTTTTCACAATATGATAGTTTGAGGTTAAATTAAAAAAGTATGGTGATGCAGATGTTCTTCCACTAAATGACGTTGAGGGGTTCAATTGAAATTGCGACCAATAGTAATTTATAAATGAGGAAGGAACTACAATTTCATCAAACAATAAATGGAATGATTTATCAAAACACAACTGAAAGGAAATCGACGAGATCTCAACAATTAATTCACTTTGTTGCACTTGTTCCCAGGGAACCGCATTGTGTCCGATAATGTCAGTTTTTGTCGCTCTTCCGACATTACTGACAGTCTTTCTGATTGATCAAATTATTGCTTAAAATAATGTAATTGTTATTTGACAATAATAATTGTTAGAAAAGACTTCAATTAGACTAAGTGTATGGCAGGTAAACACAAACATGTGTTAAACGCCGGTCAGATCATGTCAGCTACTGTGATTGTCTGCCTTGATCACTTGTGAGTTGACATGAGTTTAATTTTGACACGTGGTTAATTAGTCCTTTAAAAACCAGGAGTCCCTTGAAAATCAATCAGATTAAATAATGTTCAATGTCAATTATTGTTTTTAGTCTAGTTTCTTCTGCGATTACTCTGATTAAATAGCGGGAAGAAATATGTAGCATCAGCACAGAGTCTGGTAATGTGTCCGATGAACGGTATCCAGGTCCGAAAAATATAGCTGACCAATTATAATAGCAGATTATACGGACACAGACGAACTTTATGGTGCATTAACAGACTACCTTTATATATGCCATATAGGTGGTCTGTTAATGCACCATTCAAACTACAACATAATATAATAATAATAAAGACGCGATAAGACTTGATCTATCCATTGTTAAATCGATTTCTCGAAGCCGATCACACCGTCGGGCGGTTGCTCACCTAACCCGCTTCCCGCCATGTAAGCAAGACCGATCCACAATTGTTCCCACCCTTGCCTTCCCACGGCCTGGCAAATTGCCACAAATGCCAGTACTCAGGCAACACCAAGGTAGTATTAAAGGGGCGATTAGTGGTCTGCATGAGGAAGCCATTACGGTAAAACATGGTTGCGTACCAGAAAGTGGAATAGGGTTGATATCTGGCGAATGGATTAAGGTATTGAGTTATTATAGCAATCTGAAAAGACTCTTTGCAACATGCTAGCCTAGTGACTCAGTTTTAATAATAGATATTTATGTAGAAAATGACTGACGTGTCTGTTCGACGTGTGAGTGGCAACGCTTGCGCAATTTTTTACTATGAGATTCTAGGTTCCAATCTAGAGACAAAAATAAATCTATTTGACTTTGTTTAGTGTGTTGTAGTAGCAACTTGGGTGTTCATAGCTGTGCCTGGTTAGGGGAAATATGATCGTCTTTTATCTATAGGTTCTAAAACATGGATCATAACATCAATTTGTGGATCACACAATTTTTGTTCCTTGTGGGCATCGCATCTGCAACGTATCGCATTGCATTGCCAAAGGCGAGACGACCACTTGCACCATTTTTACCACCACTAATAACATTCCGCCATCCGTGCAGTTGTTGTTGAAGATATTTTATATAATAATAAATAAAATATGTATGCAATAAGCAGCAAGCATAATTTTAAACACTTATAATAAAAAATATACATAACAAGTAATTCGAATTAATAAAATAAATATATCGAACAGGAAATGTCACATCAAGCAATGTATGCCAATTCATTATAATTTTAAACGAGATAACGATTTTACCTACTTGAGAACAAGCGTGCGGCCTTTAATATAAAACTGTAATTAATTTCATACATTACACAACGTGCTTCAGAAAAGTAAGTATGTAAGATCATATTTACGTCATAAAAATGAACAAGTTTCATCTCTGACATTTGGCGCAATGGTTTAAAAAGTAATTTCGCTTATACAGAGCTCGCCGTAAAGTTTTACAGGTTTGATATTTGAAAGGGTCCAAAGTGTATATGATTCACAAGTCGCTATTTATAGAGCTGGTGTTTGTGCCAGTAGTTTCAATGTTTGTAAAGTAGGTACCTCATGAAATTTGATTTTTTATGTTGCCTCCTAAAGAATTGAATATTTGTGTGATTCAACAATTTGTTATTGTAAGAGCGGGTGTTCTTTGTGCCCGTAGGTTTAATGTTTGTAAAGTCTCTCATAAAATGCCTTTAATATATATTTAGGACAAACGACATGTTTAAGATTATCACTATAAATGAGAATACATATTATTAAAGATCGATAGATTTATGTAAAAACACGCGTCTTGGGCACCTACAATAAAAATAAGCGTATGTGCACGCATACACACAGATACTCAAGTATGCACTTCCCAAAGGCAAAGAAAGAGGTGTAGACATTTCGCAAGCCATGTTTAAGGTCCTAAATGTATGTTACGCTATAATTTTAGCTATTAGTTTGGATTTATTCGGCCTCAATGGTGTAGTGGTTAGCATAACCGACTGCCACGCCTGAGGTTGCGGGTTCGATTCCCGCACAAGTCAAACATTTGTGTGCATGAACATGGATGTTTGTCTTGGTCTGGGTGTTTCTATGTATAATATGAAAGTATTTACAAAGAAATGTATATATGTACGTTTATCCATTGTCTAGTATCTATAGTACAAGCTCTGCTTATTTTGGTCTAGATGGTGTTGTGTGTATGTGGTAGGATAGGATAGAATTATAGCTGATATCTAGATAATAGCCATCGGGCACATTGCTGTACCTATCTCAGATACAGTTGCAGACTTTATAATATTCTATTCTATACTTTGTGCTGGTTTTGAGAATGACGTTACATAATAAATCGAATAAGCATAGAGTTATCCCTTACTAATATCTACTTAATCTAACCTGTTAAAAGAATTATGTTGTTGACAGTGAAAGTTATAGCATTAGAAATAGTATCTATATGATTTGACATTATCTATACTAATATTATAAAGAGTTTACTTGTTTGTTTGGTTGAACGCGCTAATCTCAGGAAATACTGGTTCGAATAGAATTTTAATCCACCACGCTAGCTCAGTGCAGGTTGGCAGACTTCACATATCTTTGAGAACATCATTGAGAACTCTTAGACATGCAAGTTTCCTCACGATGTTTTCCTTCACCGTTAAAGCAAGCGATAATCAACTATTTAATACGCATAAAACTTCGACACGTCAGAGATGCGCGCCTTGGCATCAAACTCGAGACCTCTGCGTGGCAGTCCTTCTGTTTCCCACTAGGCTTTTTTTACACGGAGCGGCTGCCACCTGACCTCCGTAACCCGAAGGCTAACGATACCCTAAGGCTAGACCAGTGTCAGGATATTAGAGGGTACTGACTTTCCCAATAACGACTGCCATAGATGTTCATGGCAGCCGGGACCGACGGCTTAACGTGCTCTCCGAGGCACGGAGCAGGCGATAATTGTCAATCAATACGCACATAATTTTGAAAAGTCATATAACTTCCGAAAGTCAGAGGTGCGCGACGTGGGTTCGAACTCGAGACCCTCTGCATGCAGTCTGTTGGTCTTCCCACTGAGCTATCGCTGCTTTACTGCCTACTTGTATAGTAGGTATTAATACAATTTTACAAAATTTGACATAATTGACTTAAGTGAGAGTAATCTACACAAAGTGATTTATTAGTGACTCCGCTCTCTTATATCACAGTTTCAATTTCCCCTTGCATTCGTATTTATCAATTAAAGTTTAGCAATATCATGAAGCAGTTAATTAGGACGTGCCTCGAGGCTTTAATTACTTATTTTTAATATTGGCACAGCGACGGATGTGCCTAGTTGTGTCAATAATATCGGTAACCGGTACGAAACCGGTTACTTCTATCAAATATTAATAAATACCTAATAATTTTTAATTACCGGATGGTTTACTTTAGCAACAATTTGGTAAACTTATTAAAAGTAATATATCTTTATATATGTAATTCATCTGGGGCCCAAGTCTGCTATTACAATAGTGTCAGAATGGTCTATCATTGATTTCATAATTGTTGATTTTGACAAGTTTGGTAATCTACTAATATAATGGCGTCATTGACTGGTACTGGTACTGGTCGTAGAATGGTAATCTCGTACATAATGACAAATGAATTACTGACGTATGCGGTAATCTGCTAAAATATTGACAGTTACTTTGGTCAAATTGCTTTTAACACTAATAAATAATATGTAAAAATATATATAAACGAAATCTGGCATGAATAAATGTTCAAATTTAGTAGTAGTTTTTCAAAAATCACTTCTACTAACGGGTTTTTAATAATGGCAACACAACATGTCATTCTACCACAATCCTATTACGAGATCATTGACTAACCAATGATCGACCATTATGAATTTAGCAGATTACAAACTTTTAGCAAAATGACAATGGAATTGCAGTTACGTCGTGTCGGAATGACGTATTTATAAAAATAGCAGATTTTGGCCCCTGTACGTGTTTATGTCATTAACGTTCTCATATAGGGCTAAACCGGTTTCAATTCTGTAGTTTGGTAGGCCCCTGGTTGGCTTAGATTTAGTTGGTTAGTAGCTTGCTTGCACTGCAATCGAGCTTCCAACACCCAGACTCGAAATACCTATTCATGTATAGACTATTTTATGACTCATATAGGCATAGAATTCACTATACTAAGCGCAGTGCCAGCGACAATGCGACCACTAAACTACTACGCCATCCGTGGGTTACGCAAATTCAATCCATCGCTAAGCAAATTAACAGCAGCTATACTTAACATGTTTCATCATTAGAAGCACCCAAAGGCTCCGATTCCGCCTTTCAATTCGAAATGTTCAAATACAACTTGCGAAATTCACACACGATTCTGTTTAATTGAGATGAGATTGCTTCTGAAGCTGTGGAGATGAGCGAGGTCGTTTACCTAATCGTACAGTAAGAGGCTGTGCGTCGAGTATGCATTCGAATGATTGCTATTCTTAAACCTTCTCCGAATCGTATTTTGAAATAGCTTGGCGGGTGTCAGTAGCAAACGTAGGTATATATATTCTTTACATTTACGTCTATCTCTCTTACTTATATGATGCATAGTATGTTTGTAGGGGGTTTTTTTTAGACAACTGACGCACTAGGAGTATTTCCTCTGTCGCGGGACAAACATTCAAACAAATAAAATTTACACTCGAAAATGTTTAATCTCTCGAAGCACTAACCAAACTTTTTTATTCCGAAGTCATATAGGTTATTTAACTATATTATGCTCTTTGAGTGATGCCCTAAAGTAACCAGAATTTAATTGCTTATTCAACTTGTAAGTTTTTCAATTTAATTCCCGGGCTAAATATAAAGTTTCAGGCTTAAATGTTGATAAATAGACTTGACAGTATCGGACACGCCACGATAGTGGTAGTAAGGCCAGTTTTCGAGGAGTGGCTGGAAAGGCGGCATGGCACCCTCATCTTCCGGCTGACACAGTTAATGACTGGCCACGGTTGTTTTGGCCAGTTCCTGTGTCGCATAGGCGGGTATGAGACGCCCGGATGTCATCACTGCGGCGACTGCCGCGATGTTGTTGTGGACACGGCGCTGCACACTTTGGCGGAATGACCCGCCTGGGCATCGCAGCACCGTGAGTTGATCGCGGCAGTCGAACTGGTTGCCGTCTCACTATCGGCCGTAGTTCAGTCTATGGTCCGGAGTGAGAGATCGTGAAACGCCGTCGCCTCCTTCTGTGAGGAAGTAAATTCCATCAAGGAGCGGGAGAGGGTGCGCTTAAACCCTCTCCCCAACCGCAGAACCGGGCGCCGGAAGGCGCGAGATGACCTCCAGCCACCCTGAGGTTTGACCTGGGGGTGGTGGGCTGCGTCGGCCTGCTCGCCACCCGATTAGCACCAGGTCCCAGAGGCGGCGTGCGAGTTCTCACGTGTGCCTCACACGGCAGGCCTTAACCACGGTGGGGTCGCGATTGCATATGAAAGCGATTCGCGCAGCCTCGCCGTCTATGGTTATGTTGAGGAACACCGTGGTAGGTTTAGCCGGTATCACCGGGGTATCTTTTCCTCGGTAAGCCCGACATAACCACTACGTCACCCCGCGGAGAGGTATGCGTCAAAGCATACCCCAAGTAAAAAAATAAAAATAATGAAAAAGACTTGACAATATAATATATTATTTATCTTTTATTTACAAAAGCAACAATCATAATTTACAACCTAACTAATATTAACAAACCTAACTACTGACAATTAAATTAAAGTGTAGCCTTTTTATGCTGAAACTCGGGGCAGACATATATTAATGTTGGCAAACAATCATCCGGCCCGTGTGATGAAAAAAGGGTACAATAGCTCATGATGGTTTATAATACCATGCCCATTAAGCGCGCTTTACTAACAGGAAAAGGGGATTAGACATGAGTGAAAGAAAAGAAATGGTGGCATATATATGTTAGCCACTCAAAATGTCTCTGAGCATTCAATCTCATCAACTCAATTTCGTGTTGCGTCTTCAAATTACAATGATAATATGCTAACATAAATAAGCTAATTTCACTCTCACAATCAATTAACCTTTCACAAAAACCGCAATGAAAGACCATCTCGAACCGCGTAACCAAACCGAACTAATCAAAATGAGTCCAAATGACTTCATACTCGTAACTCATACTCGGTGCAATAACTGAATCACTTCAAATGGGTCACTCACTGAGATTATTGCACATGTAATCATATCTGAATCAGACGAAGTGGACGCACTTAATGTAACTGCGTAATATGTAATTGTCGAGTCGGTTACTCTAGTAAAGTACTGCTTACGTATATGTTAAGGCTCGGTTTGGCTTCACGGATGGCGTAGTGATTAAAAAATACTATTGTTACTTAAATAATTGGGCCAGGCTGCCTTATTAGCCTAGTAGCATAAATTAACGGGATTCTACCCGTAAATTAATGTTTTATTCGGAAATCTAGAGATTTAGAATTAATTTGATTATTCATTTCGTTAGTGTTTTATATTTGACTAAAATTAAAGTGTGGATACTGTAAAAAAATTAAGTAGAGGTCTCGTAAAGATACATAAAATACAAGCAACTATGATCATGCCAACATTAGGATCACCAGTCGATTGTAATTAATAAAAACATACAATAATAATGGGAACAAAGTGAATGATATTCCAATTGGATTCCCATTCACTTTACCGTCAGGATCATTTTCCGTGGAAACAATGCAATCTCGATAAATGCTTGTCCACCTGTTGCAATGATGCGAAGTGATGGCGCAAATCGTTCTCAAGAACAACAAGTGCAGAGCTTGGGAAGTTTATAATAACACTGCAATATGACACCGTCCTAGTGAATGGCCAGGCGCATTGTGCAAACGCAGCTAAAAGGTTAAACATAGTATTTGTACACAAATGAGCGAAAACTTTCTTGCTGTTACCAGTATTTGCGATTTCTTAAGGTTTGCTTTTAATACATGTCTATTGTTGAAAAGTTTCCTTACGGGAAAAGTTATGGTGTATAGTTCAACAAAAGAAATTTTGATATTTACTTGTATAGAATAGCACGTATTGTTAGTTATTTTCATAGAAGTCAAGGTACATTTGATTTCATTTTATGATCTACGTCTTTATTAAATGTTTCTCCTAAAGAGGATTAAGATTCGTGAAATTAAAAGTTTGCATTATGAAATGTGCAATGAAACAACAATGAGTTTGTATAAACAGGTTTATTAATCGGGACAAAATACTAACGTGACGATTCAAAATATTTACCGTTAACGTTTTAAAATGTGCTCTGTAACCATTACCCACAAGGTCCAAATTAAAAAGTTGCAAATAAGGACGGCCGCGGCCTTTTTGCAAGAAATTTTATTTTCACTACCTACATTCATATAAAAGTTCAATTAACGCCCAAAGCATTATACCAGTTTTGGTCAGTGACAGCCGCTTTAACCAAAACGGGCACTTTTACTTTTTTCAGTTTGCAACACTATAATGGCAATGTTGCAAAATGAAAAATAAATTTTGCAACGTGCATTAGGTACGAGAATTTTGTTATTGTGTGTAGTGTAATAAGCGAGAGGTGCTAAGTGATGTTGCGTAGCATTGTGAGATGAATAACCACCTAGGTCTTAGCCATACGCTGACGGTCGTCCACCGGTTAGAAAATAAAAAGTATTTTACTGTTCAATAATACAACAAAAGAATACAGTTACACAAGGAATATTTTTGGAACTATTTATTGTGTCTTTAGCCATTTATGATAATAATATTACATCGGAACTAGTCTTGAGGTGTTATCTTAGATAAATTGGTAGTGAGTAAATATAAACAAAACCCAAGCAATAAAACATAGACTTAGTTTCATAACCCCATAAATCTACTGACTCAAGCCTGTATTTATCATGCACTGTATAATAAAACAAAAATATTTGAATACATCTATTTGGTTTCGAACTTCGCTGGACAGTTGGACAAGGATGGGAGTGTCAGTATGGATGCTATAGCTTTCAGTGGTATACTTTTAATCTTATTGGAATGCCGACGGACTGGTCGGTCAACGAAATTTCCTGACGCCTATAGGCCCAAGCTGTGAGCCACTAGCGGACATTTTACCAAAATAAACTTACCTACACAGTGTTACATTGCTTGAAAATATTCGTAATATATATATATATACCTATACGAGAAAAAGGTAGTGTAATATACCATATAAACATTTCTAGAAACAGAATAAGTATTTGTAGTAAATAATAGATAAGTAGGTCGATATTAAATCTACACTAATATTTAGATGGAAGATTTTTTTATACATTTCGCCTTTATTAGAGTTACAATAATTTTGAAGAAGAGTCAACATTTCGAATTGCCCATGATTACAATAGTTTTATACATATTACTATATATTTAGCCGTTAAGTTTCCCATATTACATAATTTATTCAATGGTAACCTTCATGGTGATCTCGTAAAGATTTTTTACTGTAATTATAGAGGATACCTCAAGGCACTACACTTGCTCCACTAATCTACACCATTAGGCACGTTACATTCTAATTGCCTCATAAAAAACATCACAACGAGGTTCTATCACCACCGATCACATTCATTTCTGTCAATGCTATCTTAAGCGGTTCATTCACATCGAAGATCGCTTCCGCGCTTGGCTCACGAGTGGCGGATCGCCGGCCGTCCCAAAGTGGGTAAACATTAAGCCTTTTCACATTAAAACACTTTCTCCGTCGTTACGTTGTGTGCATACTCGCATCTTCTTCGTAATAATCGCGTGTTTGGATATCGTATTGCTTTTAGGTTTTTACATATTTGTTTGTGATTTGTTTGGTTTAGATGGTCGATTGATTTGATGAGTGAATGGAAATATTTAGATAATTCAACATGTTTACATTGTTTATTTGAGAGGTTATAATTATTTTAAGGCTACGGTTAGCTTGGGCTTTTGTTCGCGTTGAAACACATTTCAATTACGCGGGCTATATGCTGGTTTTTTATGAAAAAAAACCTACTCAGTATTGAAAGAACAGCAGACTCGGCATAATTGATTGTGAATCACGTAAATTATTACACCATCTGGTATCGAACAAGTAATACTCTGATAAAAATGCTGAGTGCCAGCGTAACCATATAAACCACTGCAAATAGTATATATAGGTACAGTCAAAACCGGATATAACGAAATCGTTTATAACGACGGATCGGTTATTACGACCGAATGGCAAGGTCCCGGTCGAAACCTATATAAACAATTAAGTAATCATACCGCCTATAACAATATTGGATACAGCGGCATATCGTTTAAAACGACGGAACAATTCGAACAATTTAATTATTATTAAAAATTTAACTTAGTTCAATCTATGAAAGAATATTTTAAGCTGAGTACAGCTTGTAGACTACACTTAGTATATATATATATATATATATATTAAGATTTTTTTAGAATAACATATATATTTATTTTTTCGATATTTATTTGAAATAAGTTCTTAAGCATAACCTATACTACATCATTGTACATATTTAAAAATTCTAAACATACATATATCAATTAATATGACTACTTACTTGTGTATATTGCTTAAAACAACTATCGGATATAACGTCCGAAGTTATATGGTCTCATCAATGTCGTTATATCCGGTTTTGACTGTAGTTATATTTGACTATTTCTTATATAGGTACGTACTTATATTTTAATATCTCTTATTTAATCTTCAAATCGCTCCGGTACACCGGTAGCATGTAATAGATTTTAAATTATGTCTAGTATCCTAACCCTTGAAAGACTACAGAAGCCATGACGGTAACAAAAACCGCAAATAAATACTTCACACATAAAAAAACAAACACGGCATGTCACTTAAGTGATCCCCATGAAATCGATTCTATTCAGTCTATGACACCGAGCATGTCACATCACTATGTTGCGGGAGTATGGCAGGCTCGGCACAATGGCGTCAACAATGGACTCTTGTTTGTTATTGTTAGATAATCACCACGCACGCTTTGCTTACCTGAAAGTACTTTTATATGTCGTATAACACTGTCGGTAGCTAAATAAATAAAAATGTGGAATAAAGTCGTTATAATTTTATTTATACATTCAAAATACTTAGGGCCACTTGAACGTTCTATAGTTAATTTATATAACTGCGAGTTAACTGCTAACAGTGTTAATATATTTTTTTGCATTCTGTAATTAACACTAAGCCATAGGTTAAATAATTAGTAATTAACTAGCTGTTGCTCGCGACTTCTTTTGCAGACAATTCGTTAACTGATGATTTCTTTTTAGCGGCAGTCATTTTTTCTAAAATGAAATTAGCTTACGATTCACCTTTTAACATAAGCTATCTACCAGTGGAAGTCGTGATAAAGTCGGTCCAGCCGTTTCAGAGATTAGCCAAGCCGAAACAAACAGATAGACAGACAAACATATAAAATATATTTTTTGAATTAAGTGCCGTATATACTTACATATGCATTTAGTAAAAAGCTGTCATTTTGACATTACAAACAGACAATTTAATTTAATTTATTTGTATAACTGTATAGTTATTAGAGGTTAAGTAGTTGAAGGGTTAAATTTTTAACGCTGGACCAAATGTCAAAATTGTGAACTTATGTTAGTTTGGGTAAGAGTAATATATATTTTTAAAGTACATTTCTCTAAATATATTAGGCTTGACAACTTTTTTAATTATTACATCTATCAAAGGACTATTTGAGTGTTTACGTCGTAGATTATGATAAACCTTAACATTGATTATTTAAATTCCATTAGAAAATACATAATATTAGATAAATATTCTTAAAATAGGTTAATAAGAATAACGTTTTCGAATTACGTTTTCTAAACAATACAAAAACATTTTTGTTTTCACGGTACTCATAACAATATGAAAGATATCTCATCAATGTAGTCATGATGACACATGATGTAGTTAATCGATTATTATTTCGTATTAAAATAAGTCCCACTATCTCTTCACGGTATTTGATTCTGGCGCGCATTTTATTACGGCCGTACTCCGGCTAAAGAAGTTGCACTAAGCAAAAAAAAAAATCGATTTAAATCTCGATTACAAAGTCGATTAATTTATTATTTTTTTGTTTCAGGTCACAGCCTTGGCTGTGCTCAGCATAGCATCGGCGAAAAACACAACAGCGAAAGCAAAACCGAAACGACAATTAGATAATATACGAACACAGCAGAACCTGCAGTACTCTCTCGTTCTCCCGCACTCAAGGGTGCAGCATTTCAGAGCTCTGTCAAACAACCGACGAGTGTCCCATGGACCGACCAAGGGAAAGCTGCCACCGTATGCGGTTCAAATGGAGCCCGTGGTACAATATTCCCAAAAGGATCCCCTATACGACCCGACTCAAGACAATTTAGACGATGGCGTCGTGAACAAAAACGAAATCTACGCTCAATCAAAAATTTTAAATGTACATGATGGTTCTGCCGAAGGATATGGTCCTCCATATGGCACACTACCAACAGCACCTTTGTATAGCCACGAACCACACCCTCATTACTACGAAGCACCCGAACCTATCATCGAAATTATCATTAAGGAATCCAACGAATCTCTTCCAGCACCACCTCCTGCCCCAGTTCCAAAGAAAAAGAAAGAGCCGGTGCACGTATTTTACGTTAAATACAGCAAGGACCCTCACTCTAAGGACAAGGTCATTTACGAAAAACCGATACCTGCTATCACTCCTCCGACAAATGAAGAAGACGAACATGAGCATGAACATGAATACGTAACAGTAACGCCTGAGCCATACGTACCACGTGAAACTACTACTCTGAGAGCTATTATAAAGCCCGAATCTGAAGTGTATCACAGTGATAGCAGCGTAAGGATTTCTTTTGGTAGTGAAGGTCAGCACTATGGTGATAGACGTGAAGGTCACAATGTACATCACTCAGAAGATCACGAGGAGACCGCTCCAAAACCAGCTATTGCTCATCCTAATCAACCATTAGAACATATTCATCAAAGTCATCCACAATTGGAGCGATCTGCATCACCCAGGCCGCAACAAATTTTTGATTCGAGTCCCAGACCAACCTTTAGTCAACCTCACCCACAACCCTCACAACCTAGTCAACCACAGCACTCCCATATTTTCCGGTCCGGACCTCCACAAGCTCAAAGTCGAATCCAATTCCAACCGCAACCAACTCCTAATGAACAGCAGCTTCCTAGACAAGGTCCTTCTGTATCTCCCTTCAGACCTCAATCTCAGCCTTTGACGTCGCGAATTCCGTTTGGCCCGACTCCAACTTTCAACGCAGCCTTTTCAAACGGACCTATAGGTACCATCACGCATTTTGGTAACCCAACCCCTCAAAGCCCAATTAGACCCGCTTTCCCTACGGCTTTCCCCACCGCTTTCCCTAGAACAAATAATGGCCAAACATTCCACGCCCGTAACAATGCACCAAACTTTGCGCAAAGTCCACAATTTAATGGGCCTCCAAGAGCCAGTTTCCACTCTGGATCACAAAGACCGTTCCCAGCTCAATCTAAAACTTACTTCGATGATCCAAAATATTTACAAGAGAACTATCACACGATTACTACTGAGCAGGTAGATCCGCCTAAGCATCAACAATTACCAAACAGACCATTGCAAAGCTTTAGCTCTCTTTCCCAGCCCAGCCCCAGTCCAAGCACTATTCAATTTCAAGAACATCGTCGTCCTCCTATTCTTCCCTTAAACCAGCAACTTCCTCAACAAAGACCAGCTCAACAGTTTGTTGAAACAATCCACAGCAAACCATCTTTAACCAACAGTCCAACGCCAAGCTCATCTCCATTTTTCAATCTTAAACCATCGCCTCCGCTACTAGAAGATAACCGCCCGCCTTTCCAACAGCATACTCTGCAACATCAACCACAGCAACAGTTTAGCTTCCATCAAGGACCACAGCCCATTGTTAGACCGACCCCACAAATACCTTTACAACAACAGCATGCATTCCCTACCCCACTGTCTCCGTCACCCTCACCTATTCCTCAAAATCAATTTGTGCCACAACCATCTGCTGTTCCTTTGTATAATTTCCATCCTCAACCATCACCAACACCTGAGATATTCCGTCAACAAAGCCCATCGGAAAGACCTCAGTTTCAGCAACATGGACCATCCGAGCGGCCATTCAATCAGCATCAGCAAAACATTGGCTCATTGGTGCCAAACGGCGGTGAACTAGTGCCATCAGTATCTAAATTCGAACAACATTATACAGTAAATGGTCCTACAGTACAGCCATTCACTGGCCTTGGAGAGCCTAGCCCTAGTCAACCCTCTCCGACTCCTAGTCAACAGGAACAGATTTATCAACATCAGTACCAACAACAGCAACAACTACAACAACAGCAGCAGCATCAGCACCAACAACAACAGCAGCATCAGCATCAGCAACAACAGCAACAGCTTCAACAACAACAGCAACAACAACAGCATCAGCAACAACAACAGCATCAGCATCAGCAACAACTTCAACAACAACAGCAACAACAACAGCATCAGCAACAGCAACAGCATCAGCAACAACAACAGCATCAGCAACATCTTCAGCAACAACAGCAGCAGCAATATCATGACACAGAACAAGAACAAGTTAGGTTGCAACTAGCGCAAAACGTTCAAAAGCAGCAAGAAGAAATCCAACGTCTTCAAGCACAGTTATTACTTACTCAACAACAACAACAAGTACAACAACAGCATCTACAAAATAAATATCAACAACATGTATCATCTACATCACCTAGATCACAATACATCCAGGAGAGGGCTAGGGCTACTTTCCCTACAAGTACTGCATCTCCTCCATACTATCAAACGTCTAGAACTGTGGAGATTAAACCGACAACGCAAAAATACGTATCTTCTACACAGAACTTGGTAAGCTCGACACCAGAACCGAAAAAAGAAGAAAGGAAAAAGAAGCCCTCAATTGAACTTCCCGATGAAGTACCCGATGACCTTCGTGAACAGCTTCTATCTTCTGGTATCTTAGACAATGCCGATATTAGCGTGTTAGACTATGATAAAGTAGGAGAAACACCTTTAGACTCTTTGCCACCAGATCAGCTTGCAAACTTCTTCAGTGCAGGTGGTGGTCAACAAATATCTTCCAGTGAAAATAGGCCTGTGTATGTGAAACCTAACGGAGATCGTATTGAATCTAGAATAGATGAAGACATAGACGAAGATCAAGAATTTGCTGCTTCTGAAAATGTACCCAGCTTTGCTGCTCCACCACCTACGAAAGATCAGGCTGTTGAAATGAAAGTTGTGCATTTTGACCCTGAAACGCCAGAAGGTCAAAATTTAGCTAAGGAATACATCCAAGAAAATGCCACACAGATTGACCCAGTAGCGTTAAACGATAAAAGGTATAACAGATATCTGCCATTAAAAGTAAGTGGTAATCAATTCCCCTTGCCGGATATTCTCAAAGGAAGGAAGATAACTTCAGTGGTTGTATTGGCTCCTGTTGAAACAGAAGCTCTCGGTGGTCATCCCAGGACTGAAAGAGCGGCAGCTACTGAAAATTTAAAAGGCATTAAGTTTGTGGCTGGTGAGAGCTTACAGGAATTGCTAAAGCGACCAACAAAAGATAATTTCGAAAAGTGGTTAGATGTTGAAAAGAAAACTGCGACTGATTTGCAATCTGTTGTCTTACTTGTGACTGGGTAAGATTACTTTTGTTTTTCATATCATACGTAAAATTCATATCATACGATACAAAATCATATTTCTATAAGGGACAATATAAATTTTATATTTGAGAATATTCTTTTAAGGGAGCACACTATATAGTAACCTAAAATTATAGTTAACAATAGATAAAGCATTTAACCTGTTGTATGCCAGAATACCAGACATAATAGAAAAAGCATTGTGTCTCGCGCAGATCCACGTTCCGGCATACCAGAGGTTAAACAATGAAGCGTGAAAGCAGCGACGTCGATACATTTTTTTAAATTACAGGGTCATATTTTCTGGTCCGAAACTGATATTGAAATTCTCATCAAGACTTAAGTAGTGCTCAGTAGACCACAGATACCTCATTGCCTATAGTTTGAGCATACCCATGGCTAGACCTAAATATGTAGATAAAATACATCTCTTTATTGACTCTAATGTGGGTGAACATACCTGCTCATGTACAGACTCATGTATGTTATGAGGAGTCATGCTATGTTAAACAAAATATATTTATTTTTGTGTATATTTCTTTTACAGAGATAGCGATGCTACCGATGAAAAAGAAATCTTCATGTACGACATCGCATCAGGCAATGTGAACAAACTCAGTGGCGATCTTTCAAATGCTTTTGTTGAAGCTGCGGAAAACAATTCCCTTAGCAAAGATATTGAGTCACTGGCTATTGAAGGAACGGGTACTCCAGAAAATTTCAATAAAGATTCAAAAGACGAAGTGGCAGCGGACGGTTCTGAAAATGTGCCATTATATGTAGACTTATCAGGCTTAAGCTTAGACCAGGGAAATACAAACCAAGTGTCAATATCATCTGGGTATAGTAAAACGAAACTCGGCAGATCGTTAAGGCGACATTGATATACGAATCGCCAAGTGGCGAATGATCTTTGTAAATAGTGTAGTATTAGTATTACTAAATTAAAAATCAACGCGTTTGTTGCGTATAGTCGTAAAGTTTTTTTTTACAAAAAGTGATAATGGTTGTAAAATATAATATAACTGCCTTTTAAACATTTTTTATTTTACCTTCAATCACCTTACAAACTCATCATGTTCTGTTATTTATTAAACAAATATAATAAAATCATGTTATAACAATCCTTTTAATGAAATATTTATAATACTATCAAATTAGACATAATATTACTTATGATTAAAAACTATAAAAAAAAATTTTGCTCAAACTAGATTAATAACACATATCTCAATTACAAGTAAAGTAAAAGCATTTACTTATTTATTAACTATTTTATAAGTATTGAACTTAATCTTCTTATTCAAACGATTATTCATTAACTTGGGTTAAATCGATTAATAACTCGATACAAGTTATTATTCGCAGCTGGTAACACAGGCCACAGCTGTCAAACATATGGATTTATTTATGGTGGAAGGATCGTACCGCAGTGTAAAATTTGCAGTCTTTATTTTTTTCATGTATTTTGATATAATTTTGGATTTGTAATCATGATGGAGGGTTCTTTAAGTAAATGGACAAATGTGATGAAGGGCTGGCAGTACCGTTGGTTCGTGTTGGACGAGAACGCTGGCCTGCTTTCTTATTACACGGTAAGTGACGTTTCATACTAACGTATCGCCAGTTTATCTCATAATAACGTGAGATTTCTAAATGACTCCTCCTTCTAGATATATCACACCATCAATAACTTCGACAATTATGGTCATCGAAATCAACAAACAGAAATTTATGCAAATATAAAACTTACTTTGTTTTGAACAGAACTTATTGAACAATACTTTATATGCACTACATTAAACTTTTAATTGGACTCTGCTCCTTACCTGTGACCTACATTAGTATTTTTATTGCTTCACTTCATTTGCAAATTGTTGTAAAATAAAATTGTAAACTGTTGAAAACACTTTAGTGTCAGTGTCAAGGTTAAGTGTTGTTTATGTGTACCATAGATGCCAAGGTGAAGAAGGCAAAGGCCGGTTTTATAATGCCAAATAACAGACTTCTTTAATTATTTATTGATCTTATTAATATAAGTAACAAGTAAATATTATAATATTTACTTGTTACTTATATTAATAAGAAATTATAGAATATTTACATAATATTGGAGAATTTTGTAACCATTTTCTTTATAGAACTTAACAACAAGGTATAGGAATTAAATAAACTTATATACTTACCATAAAGGCAAAGTTGTTGACATAAAAATTTCTGAAAACTAGATAGTTGTAGTTGCATAAACTGCAATAATTTATCAGGTCATCAGTTAGTAGGACACCTGAGGTTGAAATGTGTTGTGTTTGATTAATATTAGATTATAAGTAAATAAAAAAGTAAGTAAATATAGTCCATTCATTATATTACATCATACTTGAGTGTACTTTCAATACTTAAAATATATAATAATTTGTATATTAATTGTGGATTCAATTTAGCAATCATCAGATAGCAGTCGACTTGACAGGTTACTGGTTTACACAACCTCCAAATTGCACATTTATTTATCTGGTGATTGAAACATCAAACCTTATTTAATAAACTATGTATAAATGGAAATCAAAATTACATCAACAGGTAAAAAGCAAACATACTCAAATACCAAATTTTTACAGTATCATCTTATAAAACATTAACATAGAATGGAGCTTGCCCCATTTTGTGTCTCATTTCTGATATAATAAAATACCAAAGAAAATTTAAATGTTATATTTAAATTTTCTTCTTATCTGACTTCATAAATTGCTCTGTACTTTTTGCTTCATGTTTCAAATAATTTTGTTTGAAGAAGTCATAGAACATATAGAATACAAACACAACGTTAGGTAGAAACATACAGGCGATGGTTATAGGTGCGTTGCAGCTTGGCAGGAAAACTTGCGATGAGTGGATTAGTATAACCGTAAACTGGACCTGAAAAGGAAAAGTAATATAAATATACTAGCTATTTAGGTTAGGTTAGAACCCTTATCACCTAGCGGTATGAAATATACTTTAGACCGATTCTCATACCTACTAAAGATACATAATAAAATTTATAAATATCAGTTACATTATTTCAGAAGAGTGAGACCACAAACACCAGATTATTATATATATAGATATTGTATCTACGAAAGTGACATAGTTGAAGTAATGCTTTGATTTTAATTACTTGCTACTTAAAGTATTGGTTTCTATAATTTTATATAATTTACTAGCTGACTCGCGCTATTTCTTCGTCTGCTTCACATAAGAGAAATTTCTCAGTCTTTGCAACTTTTCATTTATGATTTGCTCCTATTGGTCGTAGTGTGATGTTATATAGCCTATCGCCTACTTAGATAAATGGGCTATCCAACACTGAAAGATTTTTTTAATTCGAACTACTAGTTGCTGAGATTAGCGCATTCAACCAAACAAATAAACAAACAAACAAACTCTTTAGCTTTATAATATTAGTATAGATTTATGTCAAACTAGTTCTACCCACAGTTAGGCGATAGACCTTTGAGATGGCAGACAAATTTATTGTTCTTATTAACCCATAAAGGCTTGCAATACCTAATATAATTTTATTAAAAACTTATTGTGTCTGGCCTCTAGTGTGCCGCTGCAACTCAATAAGTTAATATAATTTATTGGAGGAATATGAAACACATTGTTAGAATTTATCTGGATTACTCTTTTCGATGACACAGGTCGGAATTAATGCACAAGTGTATGTGTTATGCAATTAAAATGACTCAATGGATATAAACATTGCTTGTTGAATGAGTTGTATATAACAGCTATGAATTGTTTGATCATATTGTCATTACAATCTTCTATTGTTTTACATTGAAAAGACAACTCTCCCATTTGTTAGCCCTTGCGTCATATGCGAGTTTGGGTTGTAGGGAAAATATGTACGTAACTATTTAGGAGCAAGCTTTTCCTACACCGTTACGTTCGTTTCTTTAGGCTCTTGCTGTCAGTGGAGATGCCAACGTGATCTTTCACTATGTTATAAACGCCCATAGGCGGCTAACGTTTCCGCTTACAATCAAGATCATCAGGATAGTAATTTAAAAAATACGTAGATAGATCAAGTCGCCCTAATGCATTTCAGCTCACTTGATTCGAAATCGTCTATGTGTGAGTAATTTTGTTCTTCTATGTACTTGGCGGGCCATCTGTACTTATCTAATTTGTGGCATTCTACAAACATACGTACCATTTGCATAATCGTGAGCCACTTTTTGTGCTTGTTGAGGAACTTCTTCACCTCGGGGCTACCCTCAGCCGACAGTAGGTAGTAACTGTACATGACCACGTGTACTGAGTTGTTCAGCATTGGAGGGAATGATGAGATGCCGCCTGTAACAAAAGTCATGTGTTAATTTTTGTCTCTTTATTGGCTGCTTCGTAAATTCTATGGAAAATGTTGAACTGCGGCTAATCACGAAGTGCCTGGCTTAATTATCAGGTCGGATTTTATATGAGATGTAAGAGAATTCTCAGTAACTGCAAAGTCTAGTACTGTACCCGGAAGACGACAAAAGGCTGGTCAGTCTTTGGTAGAACCTAAAACATAACACAACACACAACAAGATTTTGCCAGCTATGTAAGCTGGCAAAATCTGGGTATAATACACCAATAGAACACAATACTCCTACTTCTTGGACCCCTTCTTCTTTAATCCTTTGGAAAATAAATGTTTCCAATTATGCCAACAGCCGATTATAAAGTGCTTGGTTTAATAATTCTTATGTCGGACTTTATCGTTGGGATGTTAGGGCATTCTCAGTAGCTTCGTAGAGCCTGAAACTGAACCCTGGAGATAACAATATGCTGGTCTGTGTAAGCCAAAACCTAAAGCATAGCTAGCATATACATATACCAATCACTATTCCTACTTCGAGGCTGTAAGCGTAATATGTGCATAATTATCAAATGCCGAATAATACTGGTATTTAATTCTTATTTATTAAAATAATCATCGTTACTAGTTGTCTTGTTTAATATGTGAATGTATTACACGAAACAAGTTTTAAAATTATTCTGTTAATAAGATCACAAAACCATCTGAAATAATCTACACAATCTCGTGTCACGTAACAAACTATTTGCATTATCTTTAGCGGTATACCTAAGCATAGTGCTTTATAAGCACTTTAACACTACGCATCAGACAATAGTAAATCTATTCCTCGCTTTTTATTCCGTTGAATGCGACGAAGATCTAAGGAGCTTTGGAACTCAATCACGACAAAAACTTATCTGCTATATCCTTTAAAATATAATATATAGGACATGTGTGGTGCAATCTTACGGCTCATGTGATAGTGAGCAGTAATAGTAGCCTAGGTCATAAGAGCCTTCGAAGATGGAATCATTTAGTCACAGTTACTAGACACATTAAGTTTGGCATTCTAATAAATGACAGGTTAAGGACCCTCCAAAGAACACAATATATGGCTGTTTTGCTGCGACCTTCTGGAATGCAGTATTGCCTTTTCCAATTAAGTTTAACTGAAAGAATATGAGTGCTACGCTATTTCCTACCTTTCAAAACCTCAACGTTTACGTTCTTATATTTTTGAAGGAGTTTCCACGACCCAATCTGCATTAAGTCATTATTAACCCAGATAAATTAGAAGCCCCAAGACGGCTTAAGATTTATGTCACGAAGTTGGTTACATATCATGCAAAAAGAAATACAGAATTTTGTTTCAAGTCAACGCTAAAAACTTTTCCTATCCCTTGAGCGTTAACAAGCAAGATATTTTATCCAATTAAAACTTTATCTAAACATCGTACAGTTTTTAAAACATTTTGTTATGCAAATTTTAACAAAAATACCCTTTTATATTCTGGAAAGTATTCTAATAGCGTTTGGTTGGTGAATAAATTATAGTTAGTAGAAAACAACTCCAGTATTTTTGCCATTGCTAGCAGCTAGGGCCAAACTGATGTTAAACGGCAACCGTTAAAAGAAAAATAATTATTTCTTTTTTTCTGCTGCCGCTCGTAGATGGGTTTATGTTTCAAAAGCAATGCTAAGGGAACATATTGTAGCCACTGCCTATAGCGAACCGATAACAGCTATTCTGACTTCCAGACGACATGCAAATCTGCTTGGTGACTAAAATAGACAGTATTATCAAGTAGGTCTGAAGAATTTGGGTCGGGTTGTTTTGAGTTTAATATTTTGTAATATTTCAGCAACATAGGAATTGTCTTCATAACTGCGTTGCGCTTGTGAATAAACTAAACACTTTTTGTGCTGTCAGCAAAGAACAATCTAAAGTTATTTGTGTCATTTCTGGTAGCACAGCGGTTTCTTTTTTGAAGGATTGGCAACTTGTCACGTTTGCGACTTGTGTTAGAAGCATCTAAGAGCATCCGGTATATGCAAAGTTTTCAGTGTAGTATCCGGCAAACGCTTACCATCATGCGGAGTATATGCTCACTTGCCACCTTAATTGTATAAAGAAGTAAATAAGTTCGTCTAATGAGACGACATCTTAAATTACTTCCAACCAACAAGAATTTATCCCACCATCCTTCATCCACCATTCATTTCGTAGTGCAGAATAAAAAGCTTTCGCAAACACTCGAGTATAGTCTCGCGGAAGGCTGTACATTCACAGTGAAAGTAACGCTTGATTGATAGAAGCCTTCAGAGGGGTTTCTCACGATCACACACCTCTAAATGTCAACATTATCCGAATGAAGACGTGATCGGTTGTGGTTACGCCTCTATCAAATTGACAAGGGATTGTCTTACGGCCCAATCAACATTCGATTTGAAAGCGTTCACTTTATATTTTACCATTTTTTAATGTTACCTTCCTAAATTCATTGCGTCATTCTTTAACATTTATATTTATTGTGGACTGATTTGACATTTGTGTAAATGTTTTGTCGCCTTGTTGTCTACTGTCGTTTTAAGAAACCAATGTAGTATAATTTGTAATAGTTCAATGACATTCACCTGCGATTTCATCGCGTAAAGTACAGTTGCCCTCTACTTCATGTACGTGATTAACTATATTATCTACTTTTCCACCGAAGAAAATTTGATGAACCGTGACTTTAAACTTGAAAGCCAAGCTACCTAAGTATGGAAAGTGAATCAAAATGCGTTTTATGGTTTTTGCTTCATGTCAAAACAAAACATACAAAAAGATAGATAACTTTTTCCTTTACATTATTGGGTTTAGACACTTCTAAACAGATTATCCTTATTGGTTTGCCAAAATGTCTTCAATGTATACAGACTATTTACAATTTTATCTTTGTCCTAGCTGTCCCGCGCGGTTTCACCCGATTTATGATTACTGTTCTGCTCCTATGGCTCATAGTGTGAAGTTATATATATATATAGCCTATGTTACTTTTAGATAAAGTAACTATCTAAAGGTGACTTGAAATCGCAGCTGTTGTGTTTGATTCATTACAAATAAAAATACAAACACAAATGTTTCCTCTTTACAATATTAGTAAAAATATAAAAATTCGCATCTATTGTGTCGGCACGCAATGTAGTCGATGGATTGACTCGAAATTTTTGCACATCGTTGTATTTTATCATACTTATGCAACAAATTAAAATAGCTAAACGCTCAAGCTTCTTTTCTTTTAATTTTATCCCAATTTAAAATATCAGAAATATCAGACTAAACCACTGCGAAGTGTACCTCGGTTTAGATAGTAAGAGGATAAATAGTATAGTAGTAAAAGCCGATCCAACGGATTTAGAAGCGCATTGTCTAGTTAGTGTCTTGTAAACAAAATAGACTGTCTTATAAATAAACTGTCTTTGTCACTGCAACTAAGAGTATCTATTCTAGTCGTCTTTTTCATACATTTGCTAGCCAATGCAAAAAAGGTATAATTATAGTTACAAGAAGACTCTAAGCTAATGATTAATTAACTAACTTTAAAATGTTGCTTGTTTGAATTGACAGGTCTGATAAATTACTATAATTAGCGGAAACGTCATTTATGTATTACTATTTAAAATACCGGCGATAATTATGGAATGGTTACATAATTTAAAGGAAAAATATAAATTAATAATCTATACTAATATTATAAAGCTGAAGAGTTTGTTTGTTTGGTTGAACGCGCAAATCTCAGGAACTACTGATTCGAATTGAAAAATTATTTTAGTGTTGGATAGCCCATTTATCGAGGAAGGCTATAGGCTATATAACATCACGCAACGGCCAATAGGAGTGAAGCATCAATGAAAAATGTTCCAAAAACGGCGAAAATTCTCTTATGTGAAGCAGACGAAGTTGCGAGGGTCAGTTAGTAATAAATATTTTGATAGAAAATAATCTCCACATCTAAACCCGACATCTTATGCACAGCAGATACATACACAACTACTGAGCCTAGAAACCTACAGCACAATATAATTTAGTTCAGTTCACAAGAAGTGATAGTTAGAAAATTGTACGAATCAGTTCTAACTAGAATGATGTAAAATTGAGACCAGATCGATTATCTCAACCCACGGTCTCGATGACTTTGAATTTAAACGCGTTCTAAGCCAACAACCATTACCGATTCTCCTTTGAAGTATCTTAATTATGGAAATATCTTCTACGACCGTTCTTCAGAAATTTGCTTGCGGATATCGATTGTGGAGATAATGGATATTCATGGATTTTATTATTGTTTACATGGTGTATAAGAGAAATATAGATCGAATAATGGTACTATAGACGCAATAATGGGTGTAGGTTATCGATGCAAGTAATTGAATAAAAAAATATTTCGAATCTTTCGACGATTCTGCATAAGTTGCGGTCTTATCAGACTAAATCAAGCAGGTACCGTGATGCGTACAAATGTATTGAAATATCATTCGAAAGCAATTCTCTACTCTGCTAGTATACGTTCAATATACATACATACATAAGTACAAATATTCACGCCTGTTTCCCAGAGCATTTACGTTTAAATATAATTATGAACATATTGCGATTCTTTATTTCTTTTAAAGTTCTTACTAGTTCGTCCTAGTTGGTTGTGCTTTTTGCCAATCAAGAGATCCCGGTGCTGACTCTCGGGTTAGGCAGCCTTCCGGTATCCCGTTTAGAAGTTCTTTAGTAGCAGTGAATCTGCAAATGTGTCTATTAGACCTTTTAAAATCCTCTTGGAAATATACAAACGTGATTATATGTAAGATCTACAAAATCAACCTTCTCAAAAGTGACCCATTTCCAAGTTTAAGACTTCACTTATTAAAAGAAATGATCGATAAAAGAAAATGACAATTTAGTCAGAGTATGACAAATGTGAACTGCTACTAAATTACTTGTAAAATATAATTTACAAGCATTTGCAAATACCTTATACACGTGAATAATTCTGATTAAATATCGCTGATATCTCGAATGCGTATCTTATCTTTTGTTTATTTAGATTCACTTTTGTTCGAGATACAAGTTCTTTGTTTTCGTTAGAGTATCAGTTTATGAATTCAAATGTTACAATTTATACTACTATAACAACCTAATTAAATATCAAAAGTGGCAAACCAACATTCGGCCCGCCTGATGCTAAGTGAACCGTAGTCTACGATCGCTTGCAATACCAAGAATTCATTCTTTAGGTATTGCCGACATTACGAAAACGGAATTGGAATGAAAGGGATAGTAATTAATCCGTGGAATCATCATCATCCTCTTGCCCTGGTCCTAATTTATTTGGGGTCGGCGCAGTATGTCCTTTGCTTCCATACTTCTCTGTCACCCGTCATCTGATCATTTACCCCTTTTCGTTTCATATCAATCCTCACACAGTCCATCCATTTTTTCCTTGGCCTTCCTCTCCCTTTTCGTCCCTCTATCCTCATCCATCACTTGCTTACCTACATACGTATCATCTCTTTGCATAACATGTCCATACCAAGCCAAACGATTTCCTTTCACCTTCTCGTCTATGTGCACCACTTTCAGACTACCTCTTACGTATTCATTCCTAATTCTGTTCATTCTCGTCACTCCACACATCCATCGTAACATTCTCATCTATGCTACATGCAATCGTTTTTCATCCATCTTCTTAGTAGCCCAACACTCAACTCCATACAGTACGACAGGCCTTATAACCGCCTTATACATGCGTGGAGTGTTGGCATAAAATATCATAAGTTACTAAGATACCAGCGCGATTTTATGCACACTGTTGTGTTCATACATTGACACGAAGAAGAAGAAGTTAAGAGGTTAAAATGCATGGAGCTGGGAGGTAGGCTTGTGAATTTCTGGAGTTCTTTATTTCCCGGGAGAAAAGCGTTAACATTCTTACTACTGATGCATCGGTTTCCTGTTAGACTATAGTACATCTCCGGATGAGCCGGCTCATTCGTGTCGTCGCCAAATAATTGGCATAATTATATATAAACGTGATTCTATGTGAGTCATAATTTTCCATCATCATATCGTTAGTTAAAGCGGTGGTGATGGCCATTGCTATGCGTGTCTCGGGCTCGATTCCTGGATAGAGCGAAAGGTTTTATTATTAGGTTTTCCTGGCGAAAAATTCTATGTAGCAGTATGGTGTCTGATAATATGCCTGGTACCTGGTACCTGCACCTATTAGCCGGTTCACCATATATTACAAGGATCATTATTATGTGGGTGTTGTACCTCTGCCTAACCCTTTAGGCATACCCCGGCAAAAGAAGGCAGAGGTCTATTTACCTTTAGTCTGACAAGACTGGGTTTTTCATACATAGATGACTAGCTAGATATAATTATGTATGTATGAGAAGCCCAGTTTTCTACCCAGACATTTTATCAACCTTTCTTTTGTCTCAAGCGTCAAAATTAAATATGATGAGACTCGCCAAACGATGTACCTACATACATATTATACGATGTTATACAATAATATTTAATGTGATACTGGCGGTCTCGACAAGCCACTATCTCTATACGAAAATATACCATAACTGCTTGCACTAAGGTAGGTTTTTACTTGGAAGATCGTTGGCAAGTGCCCATCCCATTACTTTCACTCACTGACCATAACACAGGTCCAGCGATAAACCACGATATTGTTTAGGGTCAGTTTATATCTGAGTTGCCATGCTAAGAAAACATCTGAGATGTTGTCTTCTAAAATTATCGAGTATTGACAGTGATTGATCGGAGATCTAATTACTGCATAATAGACATGATTATAGCTAGCAGCAGTTAAGGTATTGCCTTGCCAATGCTAGTGCCTCGAGTGTTCGGGATTCGATTCCCAAACGAGACAAACACTTTTGTGATCCACTAATAGTTGTTCTGCTTGTTTATGACTGTCTTAGTGGTGCTGTGTCATGTTTGATTCCGGTGTGCATGAGGTTTCGGGGTCGGGCATCTTGGTCAGGAAAAGTTCTATCGGAAGGCATTGGGTTTTTCTGTCTAGACATTCTCAGTAACAAACAGCACTGTGTCTGGCGCTGGGACTGGTAGACAACAATATGCTCACGCCCTCTTCCGTAGGGTTGAGAGACATATCTGACGAAATGTGCGTGTAATACACGTTTGCCTAACCCTTCGTATTATTTTCCGTGTCAGGAAGGTTATTTCTTTTTTTGTATGCCAACTCTCCCACACTAGAAATAATTCCTGTGTCGCTGGGGACGTTACAACCATTCAAACAACGAACACAAAAAACATCCAGACTCGGAACAACCATTTGTGGATCACACAATTTTTGTCCTGTCGAACCCACAACACTTGGCGCGGTGGCAGTAGCGACGCTACCATTTAAAACACTACGCCATCTGTACAGCTACAGTTGAGACTTTGCAACCGCCATTTGTTGTAATGGTTCCCTTTGAAATCAAATAGTTAAATGTAATGGTTCTACGCAAGGTTTTCTCTGGACTGATTGTGCATTTCTGCCTAAGAAAACTTAATTTAATTTATTAGCTGTCTGCCTAACTTTTTCTCAATCACTTTAGGACGACACTCACTACTTGTTCTTCCATTCGTCTTTATCAGCGATATATTCACACCCATTTTGTTAATTTCAACTAAATGCACAATAAGGTCAAAAATGAAGTGTGTAAGCTAGAGATCATGTGTGCTAGTGAGAAGGGGAGAAAAATCTAAGAAGGAATAGCGAAAGACATCAAAAGACGAAGACAAAAAAAAATAAGTCTGCCCGTAGAGATATGATCAAATTTTTTTTTTGTTCACCGGAAAAGTTTTAAAGTGGTCTCTGAGAAAATAAGTGATTGGACAACACTTTAGAATGTCTGGTCTAAAGTGTTGTTCAATAAACAGCAAAAGGTTTTCTCCTATTACATGATAAAACATAGCTGATGCGAAGAAATAAAAATGAAATGAAATTAAACTGTAAATACGGATTTTATCGCGTTGTTTATTTGACACTTTATTACAAAATTTTGAAAATTGTTACACTACTACTAATATTAAATATTACTAATAAATATATGTCTCCCCGTGACCATGGCTGCTGAAAAGCAACCGAAACGTCGGGGAAAGTGTAAAATAAAAAAAATAAATTAAATCTAAATAGTTTAATAATAATTTAATTAGCTTAAAAATTAGTAAAGTTTAATAGTAGTAGTAGTGTAACAATTTTCAAAATTTTGTAATAAAGTGTCAAATAAACAACGCGATAAAATCCGTATATAGCAGTTTAATTTCAATGAATAATATTCGCGTAAATAGAAGACAATATAATGAAATGAAACTTAGGAAATTATTATTTGTTGTAAAGTACCTACCTATATTTTAATTATATTATTAAATATAATAATTGTCAATTTATACGCCTGTGGTGACAGCTCAAACTCAAATTCATTTATTGCGAAAATGGGTAATTTAGATAACATACAATTAAATTGGTCTCTCCATAATCCGCCTGAAGGCATGCAATTTTTTAGGTATTTTGTCTTTAATGATTGTACATTACTAATAATCACATAAAATTAATAAATTAAATACAATAATAACTCTATTAAAAATAATAAATGGCAAGGCAATGTTATTGTGATACAAATCAATTAAGAATATATTATATGTCAAACAGTAATTAAAAATTAAAATATGTCTAGTCTATAAATAAATAATATCATGTGTTATTTCTCATTATTATTACATTGCATGTCATTTATAAATTTGTTTACACTATAATAGGCTTTTTCCACGAGTAATTGTTTGACTTTATGTTTAAATACATCGATACTACTACTTATAAATAACATTTTTGGTAAGCGATTATAAACACGTGTTGATACCTTATGCGATATACATTTATAACACCCTATGTAGAGGTACACATGTTTCATACAATTATATATATCTTTATCTTCAACTAGCTGACCTGCGCAACTTCGTTTGCTTTACTTAAGAGAAATTGTCCCATTTTTGCAATAATTTTCAATGATGCCCCGGTCGCTATTGGTCGTAGCTGATGTTATAGGCTATATCTATAGGCTTCCTCGATAAACACTAAAATAATATTTCAATTCGAACCAGTAGTTCCTGAGATTAGCGCGTTCAATCAAACAAACTCTTTAGCTTTATAATATTAGTATAGATTCGGTGGCGTAGTGGTTAGTGTAACCGACTGCCACGCCTGAGGTCGCGGGTTTGATTCCCACACAAGTCAAAAATTTGTGTGCATGAACATGGATGTTTGTATCTTTGTATAATATGTATGTATTTACAAAAAAAAAGTATATATGTATGTTTATCCATTGTCTAGTACCCATAGTACAAGCTCTGCTTAGTTTAGGCTAGATGGTGTTGTGTGTATGTGTAGAATATTATTATTATTATATTATTATAGATGTGGATATAATACCTCTCTGCCGGGAATACAAAAGTGAATGTATACATGTGTATGTAAGTCGAAAATACAGTGCTCTTTCGTTTCCACGTTCACAGCTCTGTGTAAACCATATGTAGGTCACAATCACAAGGGATTCATTTTCTGGAGAGGCACTGCCTCGCCAATGCACAACATACGGTTTACATATTGTTTTGTTCGTGTATCGTTTGATATGTAGCAGTTTGTGGACAAATAGATGATATATTGTTACTTATCTTATGTGGGGGCCAGTCATTGCAGACCGGCGACACTTCGACCCAGTGGGATCTTTTGTGTCGACACTCTACCAATAACGACTGCCATAGATGTTCATGGCAGCCGGGACCGACGGCTTAGCGTGCTCTCCGAGGCACGGAGCAGGCGATAATTGTCAATCAATACGCACATAATTTCGAAAAGTCATATAACTGCCGAAAGTCAGATGTGCGCGACGTGGGTTTGACCCGAGACCCTCTGCATTGCAGTCTGTTAGTCTCCCCACTGATCTATCGCTGCTCAATGATATATTGTTACTTATCGGAAAATATTTGGCGTCAGAGTAAATCTGAATAAATATGTTCTGTACAAGATTAATTGAGTGCGATCCATCTTGGGGTATCTTTGACCTGGAATGGTAGGCCACTTATCTCTTTTAAATAGACAACTTTCGCCCTTGTATTTTCTGTACGGCGAAGGACATTACAAAGATTCAAACAATGGGCACAAATAATACCCAGACTAGAAACATGTATTAGTGGATCACACATTTGTTTGTCCCGAATGGGATTCGAACCCACAACACTCGGCAAAGGCTATAGCGAGGTGACTACTTAAACCAATATGCCATTAGTGCTATCATTATATGTCATATTATACCTACAGTTCAGTATATTTTAACTCCTGACCATTAGGAGCGAGCCCTAACGCACTTTCGCACTCTGTGCGGCTGGAAAATTCCTAAAAGCAAAACAATTCGTTCGACTCGAGAATCGAACGCAGGACCGCATAATAATAATATAATGATAATAATAAATTTCATTTATTCAAGTAACTAAGACTCTTAATAAAATAATAATTAAATTGTTAGTATAACTTACAAACTATGTTAGTATGACAATAATGAACAAACTATAAACTAACTATTATTATGATTTAGTAGTTAGTTATCTAGTCGGCTGGACCGCATACCCGCTGTAGCATTCCGTGAGAGATGGCACCGCAGCGACTCACGTATATACAGTCCAACCGACTAGCAATCATGTTTAGAATGCTATTGGGGCCACCCTGCACCCTGCACACCAGAGACGCACACCTCTTTCGCATACTCGTGTAGAAACAATTGACTTGAGCGTCTGCTAACATCCCTGATGCGCTGCAGAAACGAGGCAGCCCCACCAGCACCCGGAACGCGTTATTGTATTGAACACGGAGAGCGCTGTACGACTTCTGCGTATATCTGGCCCACAAGCCGCACGTGTAAAAATTGGTGCAATAGGCTCGAAAGTTCGAAAAGCTCGAAAGAAAAGAAAGTTATAATCAATCACAAAAATAAACACAACCATATGCCATAGGTCTAGTGACGAAGTGTACAGGTATAAATATCTTTATGAAACAACAACAATGCTGAAATGTAATGAATCGGATGTAATCCATCTTATTCTGTCAGAAATCCTTTATCATTGGTATAATAATGGACTTATATATACCAAAACCATTAGGTATGTTGCGTAAATGTGTGGAGAGGTTTAGATATATTATTTTCATCTGCTCTTTGGTAGATATGAAGTAAATAGAAGCGGCGACAGCCCATTGGATAGGGTGTTGGGTTTGCAATCTCTTGATTGCAAACGGTCATGAATTCGGGTCTCATCCAACGTAATAATAATAATAATAATAGAGGCTCGCGTTAGGTGCTTGGGTCAAGGGTCAGATGCAGAAGGCGGTCCTCCTAGATATGGCACGTATAGTGAGGAGGTTCCTCTCTCTGGACCCCTAACCACCGACAGCTTGGACCTGTCTCGGTGCCGGTACCCACCGGCATATCCTCCATAATTTTTATATCTTTAAATGTGTTTATTTTTATAAATATATTTATAAATGTAATTTTTACTGATTGATGATAAATAAAGGCGATAATAATAATAATAATACCACAAAAACCAGTTGCATACTATCAATATGTTCCAAGACCGGTGCTGGAGAACCAGAGTCACAAGATATACTTTGATAGAGCCATTCTAAAAAAAACTGATAAAACCGTACATAATAATAGACCCGACATTACATTCATAGATAAATTAAATAAACATACATACTTAATTGATAACTAACACCCACAATTTACAAAAAACTATTACTGAGAAAATACATAAATACACAGAGTTAAAGGAAGAAATATTAAGAATCTGTGTGTGAATAATAAAGTATATATTGTCCCTCTGGTCCTCTCCAGTACCGGGATCATACCTAAACACCTTCACCACTAGCTACAACAACTGCGAATGCCACCTAATCTATACATGACTATGCAAAAAGCCGCTATACTGAACACTTGCCGTCTCGTGCGGAAATTTTTGCAGGAAGATGTAGCTCCTGAACAGTCACTCACAAATGAACTCCACTTGGTCTAAGCCCGTGGTTTTCATTCACTGACCGAAATTTTTATGAATTTCGAGAATATAAAATTGTACATAATAATAATAATAATCATTTATTTGCTTAGAATGTAGGTATTTACAATAAGGTTACAAAAGTGTGGTTGAAGCCGTGTACATTCTGCTGTTTAGGCATGCAAACATTAATTAAACGATTAATATTTATACTTATTTACTTACTACATACAAACAAATTTAAAAGAAATATAAAAAATAATAAAGTTTATTACAGAACTAACACAATATAAACAAATCGCACACTTAACCTATCTAATTAGAGTTGCTTTTTATCCTTTAGGAACTCTGACACGGAGTAATAGCATTTCCGTAACAATAATAAAGCGAGATTCCTTTTAAATAATCTCAGAGATTGTTCTTTAATAATACTAGGGATATTATTAAAAATTAAAGGTGCCATAACAATAATGTTCTTTTTTAAAATGCTGTTTTAAACGTTCCTGCGTATAGTAAATTACGGTATTGTGATCTCATAGATATATTTCTTAGACGAGTTTCGTTTAGCGTAGCAAAAAGATGTGGATTGCTTTTTACAAACAATGCTACCTCCAAAACGTATAGGCATGGAAAGGTTAATATTTTTTTACTTTTAAATATAAGTACACAACTGTCTGTTACTCTTAAATTAAAGATTGCTCTTATGCAGTCTATCTAACACATGCATTTTACTTTAGATAGTTGGTTAGTAAGATTATTTCTTTCAATACATTAAAACGACGCACACAAAAACTCGGGACAATAATTCACGATCATCAAATTTTTCTTAGCGTGGGAATCGAACCTACTACTCCACATTACAATGGCGAGGCAGGCACTTAAACCACTACCACCACTGTAGTCTTATCTGCTTTTTGCCAAATTTTTACAAGTTTCTAGTATTCTTGTTAACGCTTCTAGCTATTGAAATTAAACTGCTATATACGGATTTTATCGCGTTGTTTATTTGACACTTTATGACAAAATTTTGAAAATTGTTACACTACTACTACTATTAAAGCTTCTAGCTATGCTTGTGCCGACGTGGGTTTCTGTCGGTAGTGTAATGGGTGGGATTCAAATCGTCCGATCGCAAGACAGTCGCCATAACCATCGGGCTACAGCCGCTTTTGATATTCTCCTTGCTTATCTATCCACTATTGACAGTTGAGAACAATGTACCTATTCGAGTATATCATTATCGCGAGAGAAGTTTTCATAGATTCGTTTTTTGGCTTACCTTTCCAGTTTAGTGTTAGTGACTATACCAGAAATCATTGCAAAACTAGCGTTTTCTACCAAACGTTGCAGACTACTAAAGTACTAAGGCCTCACCTATAAAGCATTGCATGAGTCAAAATTATATATTCTGTAACGCGTTATCTCACTCGCGCATGCAATGAAAATGCTTTAAGAGACGATGGTAAGGCCCCCGTTTTAGCGAGTTCCTTTCAATTCTGCCTCAGTAAAATCTGGTACAGTATTAAATAAACACTTACACGGTATAAGGTTAACGATTATTGGACACCCAATAAACGTTAACTCCATGTTTATAGAAGGTTCTACAGTAAGCTTGAAGTATCACAGTTATCTTATGTGTTCAGGAGGTTAAGTACAGCGAGTATGTCTATTAAAACTGATAGCCTTCGCTTAATAGATCTATGTATATGTTAAGAGATTGAAGTTTTTGGTAGATATACATACATAGTCTGACAGGTATACCCAAAAGAGTCGTCAGGAATGTATTACACCTACATTTCATGAGGTGTTTTTTGGATGACGCCTAAATGGCCGCGAACCTATTGTTGTATATTCGGTATACATCAACACTTCGTACTACTACCGAAATCTGCTTAACAGAAAAACTGTATAACACAGCCGGATCTAGGAATAAAACCGAGACCCCATGCACAGGTCATCACTGTGGCACTAAGCGTAATAAAGAGTATTTCTCTGAAAGGTTTAGGCCATAGCAGGATCCTCGTTTGAACCTAAAATTTCGTATAAACTGGGATGGCTTAGCTGGAGAAGTATTTAAACCCTAGATTAAGATGAGCTTCATGTAGCGTTTCTGCGGTTAGTAAGATATTCAAACTCTTTATAAGGGCGTTTTACTTTGAACAAGGGGGCAGTAAGTATTATCTCTTGGACTAGCAGCACAGCACCGGTTTTTAAAAGTTGACAACGGTTGAGTTGTCTGGTTGCTATTGTAAGATCCAAAGCCAACTGCTTAGCACCAAGCAATGCATGCTCGCAATGTACTAGTTTTGTTATACGAAAAAATTAAACCTTGTACGAATTCAGAATCGAACGCAAGACCACATAATCAACTGACAAGAAACGCCCAAATTTATGCTACGTGTCCAAAAAGACAGTCGTAATTATCTCCCCAATTTTAATATTCCTTAAACGGTCTGATTTCGTTAGTCAAGTCCATGATTCGGTCATAGAGTTTCTAAATAACAAATCCGACAACGGGCGACGAAACAAAAGGAATACATAATTGCGGTTCTATATTTAGCCAGTGCCGTGGAAATGAAAGGTCTTTTACGTTTCTATAAATGGCCATGTTTTATTTAAACCTCATCGGTTAAGCAAAAACATTCAAATGCTTGGAACGGTGCAGTTTGATGGTGTGTATCTTGTGCAGATCGATGTAAATACAAACGATGGTACGAATGGTCACTTGCACTTATAAGTGGAAATAGCTTTCTGTGCTTTGATGGCAGTCTTCATTTAAATACTTATTGTTTACAACGTCTAAGAATTTCTATTGGAAAATACGGTTTATTGCCTACAATTGCTGCAGTATCCGATAATACTTATTACATTTATATCGGTCTAAACTCCTACAGAGACTTTTATTTTATTTTGATGGCGTTTAAATAAACAGATTAAAACTTTTAATATTATATAATTTCTTTTCACCGTCTCCCTACCGAATTATGCTATTTGACCTATATTTGCTTTATTGACCTTTTAACAAATATTTGAAGAAATTTCGAAATCACAATAAAATAATTATAGACAAAGGTTTAGAAATGTATAATTGCTTTCAATTTGATTGATATTCTTTTTCGTCATGGGTTGTCATATAATAGTTATGGCACGACAAAGAGCTCAGATGCACCAGTCTATTGATAAATCCAGCAATAGCAAACTCTCTTTTATAATTGAAAATCAGAACAATGTTTTATTGCTTTCAGAATCATCATTGGCCACAACATATGTTGTAGATGTTTGCGCTTGTAAGTTTACAGATTGCCACTTGTGGTGAACACCATGGCTTCTGTGTTTTAGAGACCAGGGTTTTCTAAGTCCCAGGGGCACGAGGAAAGTGTTTGTAGGTATGAAACTCCATATAAAACCTTCAAAAAACTATGTGGCATATAACTCGAATACAGCACTAAGGTTTATTAAGCCGGATATATTACCAAAACAAACCCAAATTCGAAAAGTTGTACATCTAACATTCTTCGTAACACAGAACCGCATTATTCTGAATAGTTTGCTCAATTTGAAACAATGATCCCGGTACTTTGAAGTAAGTTTGTAAGATAGTTAACTTCGCCATGTTGCTTTCCAAACTGAGACACAAACAGAAGACTTTATCGACCACATCCAGTGTAATAGAAGCATATTGCCAGTCAACGGCACACACTCAATTTCCCTCGAATAACTTACTCGTACAATTTCCGCGAAACAACTAATACAATGCACAACAACTTGGTTTGTTGTGAAGTCGCAAAATCGTGAATTTATCGATATCTCGGCGTGAACTTCTCATTAACCGCCCTTTCTTGTATTTCCTTAGAAATGTTATGACGTGACAGTTATTGAATAGATGAGTCATGGAGTGACGAATGAAGCTTATGATTTTGGAGGGTAAAATTGTTTCTAGTAGGTATTTGAATATCCTAACTAATATTATAAATGCAAATGTGAGTTTATTTATTTATTAAGATTCACCAACAGTTACTACAATAACACATACTCATAGAGAAACATTTTGAGTCTAACCAATTGTAGAACTAATTACTGGTGAATTCAGCATGCATTACATTTTAAACATTACATAAATAATATGACATAAGAAACAAAGATAAATATTAAAAGTGACAAAATATCAATATTAAAGTTTAAAATTAAATTATATCAAAATCCAGTAAATTTAATTTGTTTTACAGTCACATAAATTTGTATGAATTACTTTAAATAATAAATTCTACTTAATCAAATAGAAATATAAAATTAATAATGTAAATATATTGTAAATGTTATATTACCAATAAATCAAATAAAATTAGGTACAGCAATTAAAAAATAAAAATATAAAGTCTATTACAGTTAGAACTAGTGATAAAGTGAGTAATTGAAGTTTGTCAATATTCACACGGAAATGTTATCGTAGATTTTTGTAGTTATTGTAGATTTTATCGTAGAGTTTGTTTCTTTGTTACACTTTCACGCCTTAACTTGACTGTCAGGGGTACAGAAAAAGACATAGGGTAGGTTAGGTTAGTTTTAAATTTATATTAGGTTAAGTTCTTACCAACCGCGACCGCGAGTGAAGCGGAATTGAAAGACTAAATGAATACAAAAAATTAACATTGTTTTTGTTATAACAATATTCGCTGCAGAAGCTAGATTGCAATAAATTTATTTCAAACAATGATTTATTTTATCGAACTAAAAATACAAATAAGGTATGGCCACCAATACGCGAATATTTGCGAATATTGATAGCCAATTTGCCTGTTAGGTTGGGTTTTAGTTAAGGGCTGTTGATATTGTTGACATTTAAGGAAATTATGACTTATTAGGGGAAGGCTATGTCCAGCAGTGGACTATTATTGCTTGATGATGATGACTTATTAACTGCACGGATGGTTTAAGTGGTCACCTGGCCACTACCATTGCGCCGAGTATTGTGGGTTCGAATCCCACACGAGACAACATTTTGTGTGATCTATAAATGGTTGTTCCGAGTCTGGCTGTTCTTTGTATTCGACACAGGAAAAATTGCATAATACGTCTAGTCTTATATACGTAGTCTTCATATTATATTTGCAGTGCAACAGCGGATACAGCATTTATAAAAATACATTCTCCTTGCATTAACTGGTGCAAAAGCGATAACCGCTTGAATCAACGAAAACAATCGCAGAGCCACTTTCTAGGCAATATAATTTCGAAATAGCGAGAGAGAAATGCGCTATTATTATGATCTAAGCGACTGAGGACAACAAATGCAGTTTCAACATCGTTCAAAGTTGCTTATTGCTTATTATCTTGAACAGATTTTTTATATAAACCCTGTGTTAGTTTAATAATTCATAACAAAGAAATATTGCAAATAGAATATTAAACGAACTTCCATAACCTCAGGGAACCGAATACTGCGCGCTGCGTTCTATTCAAGATGGAGGTACTAAACGTGTTCCTGCCGAATGACGGACGGCGCTAAACACAGCCAAAACCGTCAGGTCGTCAATATAAGTGGTGAATTTGGTGTCATCTAGTAGTTGTTGCTTACATGTTTGAATTGTATAGACCATGACACGCGGAGCGTCTCGTAGGCAGCTAGGCGTGATGAAGTGCCGTGCATTGTGTCCGCCACGATTTTGCGTAAAACCTTATTCATGTCGATCGTTGAAGTTAATAAGGTAGTATATGGTCAATTTCATTATTTGTCAACTTAAAATTATTTTATTATTATAAATATAAAAGTTGCTGAAGGTGTGAATAATAATGTATCTATTAATAGTAGGTATGTTATGCAAGCTGTGTCTGTCCTGCAGGGAGGGTCCTAGTGTGCAGTGCTTTGCTTTAGGAGAAGACATAATTACGGAAATAATTAGGATTAAAAGAACACTCTCGAGCTTGCCTTCGTCAAGTAGGCCTTAGTTTATCTAACAGTAAATTAAATAAAATTTGGTATCACACTTATAAAGCAAGTTAATAAATAATTTTCCGTGCCTGCACTAAATATTTAGCCGAAGAGCCGCAGCCGAGAAGTCAAAAGAGCCGCATGCGGCTGGCTAGCCGCGGGTTGCCGACCACTGTCTGAACCCATATTATATATACTTTTTATTTAGGTATGCGTTTCCGTGGGATTCACATGTGATAAGCCATGGGGCAGAAACTAGTAAGTACCTATTTAATTACCTTAGTCTCACTGTATTTGGCGTATATGTATTTCTGAGTAGCCTTGCAAGGTATGAAGTAGCTATGTTGATTCGCTCATGTGTAATTAATTTACCGCAGCTGGCTTCAAGTGGAAACTTCGAATGATGTGCTCCAATTTATATTTCTAGTTTCTTGAGGTACAATGCGTAATTAACGTCGGAACTTCAAAGTATCGTGTTTATCTTTCATTATAAGTTCTAATTGAAATGATACTACTTGTGTAGATTTTACGCTAATATTTTTGTTTAACAAATTTCGATGATCACACTTTAAGACTGAGATAAACACCTAAAAAGCAGTCGAAACGTCGAGAAAAGGCAAAACGAGAAGTATTCTTTTCTAAATATACTATATTATTTTGAATACCTTGAGGTTTAATTTACACACATACAGCATAAGGTCCTCAGTTCTTCAATATAAATATAAAATAAAAATCTAATGTGGAGCAATGGGCGTTTGATATACCTATACGTTGATTTAATACAAGTGTCCTACGGCTTAGTTATATTCCTATTTAAAATCTTAGTGGCATAAAACATATAAGGTACAAATGACGATAGCTTCGTTTATCACCTGACATTATTTTGTGGTCGCTCGTGAGCACATGGTTTCGGTTACCAGTTAGGGCAGTGTTATTCAGTAGCAGGACGGAATCTGGTAATAGGCTTAGTAGATGGCAATAGGTTTGTTTCCTCTTACGTGGAACATTAAAACATAGCTAACAAGTAATGCTCCGTATCTACCCCTTAGGGACTTGCTGTCGTAAGTCTACGTTACGTACCTACATTTCTTTACATATATTACTAAGGCTAATCTTTATTAAAAAGTTGTACGTACTACCTACCAACTTATTTTGTCTAGAAAATATTTAGCTACTAAAAGTTTAGCATATCTCATAGTTAGGCATTCCTTTGTTTAGCAATTTTCTCGTTTAAATTCCACCCAGAGGTATTTAAGTTTAAAGTTTGCGAACAAACGAAACTTGGGCTCAGGTTGGTAGTGGCAAACTTAGTTCAAGGTTACTCTTGGATGTTAGCTTTATATAATTAGTTTGATTTCACCAAAATAACTGTCAAACTGTTGGAAATTAGTTCTGTGTACTGAAAACCTGAACTTGAATGTTTAAGTTTTTAAATTTCTTCATTTATCTAAGGTACTATAAAAACACATGTCTATTAGTGCGCTGTATGACACTAACTGCGAACGAAAGTGTTTGTATATACTTTACTTACTTTATCTGCCCATTTTCGTGGAAACATCGAAACATAAAGTGTCTATAAAACACTAATATAGAAATGAAACGTGAAAAATATGAAGTCATACGATCGACTGCTTTTTAAGTTCTGCGGCCACAAACATATGGAAGCTGAATTATGTACTTATATAATGGTGAGAGTGCCAAAAAGATTCATTAGACATTGAAAGTTTAGGCTTTTCTTGGAGCAACTTTTCTTCTTCTTTTTACCGCTTATTACCACATGGAACATACACATAGTTATTGAAATATCATTATGATATATTCTATCGTACCATTTATGATAGTTCAAGCGTGATATACCTGCTTTGATAGCGTACATAAATTTGACTCTTCACTAAAACTCAATCAACTCGCTCATCTTAATCAAACCTCTCTCCTGATATGAAAGGCTTTGATCGTAATAAAACTTATTCGGCCGTTCACGGTGATCATTTTGCACTGAGATCTTCGACGCAAAGCCTTGCCCGAAATAGCGAGCTTTTTACGTAAATAGGTACCCTATAATTTAATAACCTATCATTCATCATCCTATTCATTTTGCGGTCTACGAAAACAGAAATGTTGACAGACCCACGCCTGTGCATGTTAATCTCCATAATGGTTAAACCAATTGATTCGGAGTTGAGTAAAGTTTAAAAAAAGAGCTTTGATTATCATGTCAGTTTTATTTGGTTGACAAATTAACCCTATAATTTAATAACCTACTGGCTACGTGAAATAAATGGCTTTTATGTGATTTTGACCTTTTATTATTAAGAGGGTAGTCGTTTGAATAACTCCAAATTTAAACCAAGTTAACACAGTTTGGTTTGAATTTGGAATTATTCATTTTGCGGTCTACGAAAACAGAAATGTTGACAGACCCACGCCTGTGCATGTTAATCTCCATAATGGTTAAACCAATTGATTTGGAGTTGAGTAAAGTTTAAAAAAAGAGCTTGGATTATCATGTCAGTTTTATTTGGTTGACAAATTAAAAAGATGTGTCAAAATGTATGTGCTTTAATACAAATCATACTTCAAGCTTACTTACACACGTAAAAATCGTGGACCCAGCTAAAGTTAATAACAGAACGATCGAAAATGACCGCAGACAGTACGCTAAATGATGATCAATATGGATATTGATAAAAAATAATTTGGGCAAAGCTTTGCTGTGACGTCAAAAAAGGAGTCCATGTGATGCCTGTTTAGGGTACTTAGACTACTTATACCAAACCAAATGGTGACACTTTAAAACCCTTAATAGCCTGGGAATTCTACTCGCAAGAACATAACAAAAGATTTTTGCCAAAAAAGACCAGTAGTTATTTTCTTCTTCTGTCTCAGTCGAGCTTCTTCCTTATATCCAAACTGAAGCATATTATCAACATCCTTCAATGCTCTACTTCTGCTAAAATCTGTTATAAGCTTTTTTAATAGAGTTGTACCACCGACTTGTTGTAATTCGAGCTTTCAGATTATTACACGCAATACACCCACGTACGGGGAGTGATGTAATATCGTTGGTGTCTATTGCAGGCGGAGCTATAAACGTTGGAAATACACGGTTTATGGGCTATAAATGGCTGTATAAAATTAATATATGTGCATATATATGTGTGCAGCGAACTAGTGCAAATCGTGAAGTCGTTTTCGGATTACGGTGAATTTGATTGCAGTTTAATGTGATTGGGAGAAAATTTAGACGTGAGGTTGATAGCAGTAGTGAAGTGAAAAATGCCCAAAGTGGTAATTGCTCTAGGTGCTGAGGCACTGTCTACTTATAAAAAAGAGATTAATAAGAAAGAGTAATTATTGAAGATTGTCCATTATTTTCTAGACATACTTAGCCAAGCATTTTTCTTCTATCATTTTTATTTCTCTGTATTTTGCCTGTGAATTTGCCACTGCCTGATAGTAAGCAATGACTGCAGCAATTTAGATGGTGACCACTACTGCAATTGTTGATTTGGCCAATATAAAAAAAAGCTAGAAGTAAGAATATGACAGGGTACCTAGTCCTTATTTTGAAGATAGTATTTCACGTCAAGCAAAATCAGATAAAAGAACAGATCAGATTAAAGTGGCGTGTGTTTACCTCTTCTTTTAATACTTTAAAGGAAGACGTAAACACACGCCACTTTAATGAGTATGGAAATCATCTACCGCACGTGTGGCTTTCCCTATTTTGACATCTAGTGACGCGCCTTTATCAATGACTAGCTTTAGCCAACTGCTTCGCTCGCCCTTATATTTCATACATACTTATAAATAATCAGTTATTACTCTTAAATAATAAATGCATAGATTAGCGTATCTCTTTCTTTATATTGATTGTACCTAAGTTGTGTCAGCTATGGTTTTAAGGGCAATGTAATAAAGGGAAAATCTGTTACCGTTTACGGGGCATAGATATAGGCCCAGTTCCTATTATATCAAGAAACGAATCGTTTGTCGTTTGAATTTGTGTCAAAAATTAACTGTCCGTAAGTAAATTCTGTCGTTTCTTGATAAAGGAACCGGACCCTAGACTCCGTGCTTCTAAAGCTTCTTTTTTCTTCTTTTCTTTTTTCCAAGAATTTACCGACTTATTTCGACCCGAGCAATTCGCCACTAAGGCAGTGATTCAAGTTCAATTTTATTTATAATGTATTAAATTACACTAAAGAGAATAATGGACCTAAACTTTCTTAACGGTTGTTTCATAAAATAGATATAGAGTTAAACATACTGCTACAAGTAAAGTTCCATATTTTTTCCACTTTTGCTTTGTGCACGCCTCTCATTATGGATGCTCCTTCGTTTAGCGATCCTACGTACATCCGAGCTTCTGCCAGGACATTTCTTGTTATAAAATATTCATAATAATCATTCCAGATACTCTTTATATCCTTTCACCATCCAATTTAATGCTCCTCTGCCTTTCTTTGCAGAACGCTTTGATCTTATTTAGTTAAACGATTCAGAAATTATTATTTCGATAAATGGCTTAAGGCCACAAAAGCTTTGGTTATTAATATTGGCTTTTACTTTTCTGCTTGTGGTCACATGGTAAATAAACGTATAATTTTTATGTTCCCTGTTATTGTAAAGTAGCTTGTGCATTATGCAAGTTAACTACTTGCTTCACGTACGCTATAATGCAAGCCAGCTACTTGCGTCATGCATTCTATACTGCAAGTCACCTACTTGATTTATGCACGCCATAATGCAAGTCAACTACTTGCATCATGCACAAGCTATGACTACTAGTGTAGGCTACTTGCACAAATTAATCATAAGCTTACTTGATTATCGCGGCTTTTTTTGGACAATGATTGTGGAGTAAATATTGTTATTATTTTCTGCTAAAAACTCATCACTCGGCACACTGCCAGTGAGAAATGATCACGACTCATTAAAACTCAACAAAATTAGTCAAAACACTGAAACTATTGTGCAATGCAAATTTACTAGAATTCATTTTGATTGTACTCAGAATTTATTTCTGGGCATGGTAGGCAACAATAAATTCACCCCCAACTAGATTGGATTTAAAATAGAGATATGTAGGTATCTTAAACATCTCTCAACTTCGGGGCCTTTAGGTGGCAAGTGTTCAATTCGCAAAATGTTCAGCGTGCGCATGACGTCAAATTCGCGAAGTATCCAATCCGTAGACAGCTAATTCACATTTAGACAGGCAAATATAGACCACTGCAATTAAACAATATTTTCTAAAAAAGAACGGCAGCCTTAAAATATTTTGTTAAATTCGACAAAAGGGATTTACAGCAAGCATTTCAATCATATATGGGTGACTACTAAAAATATCACCTTTCTGGACGTTGTCTTCTAAGACAATGCCAACAAGACATCTAAATTATACACATATATTGTATTATCTCGTTCACTCATATTAAAAATTGAACGCTATCGTTGCCTATCGTGTAATATGTTAGCTTATTCTTTAATGTGAACACTTTTGTGCCATCTATGTACGGTGAGGGCACATATGATTTAAATTTTAATATTCAGACATGAGCACATGCATATATTACAAACTAGCTTTTGCCCGCGACTTTGTTCGTGAACAGTTTTTTTCTGGATGTACATAACTCTATGTCCTTTTCTGTACTCCTGACAACGTGTATGCAAAACCTCATGATGATCGGTCGAGTAGTTAAGGCGTGAAAGCGTTACAAATAAACAAAAACACACATTCGCATTTATTACATTAATTTAGAATTCTACAATCGATGGTATTCCCACAGTGACCATTAGGGAAATCCTCTGTCATTTTCTGCCGCATCTGTGTGCAGTATACAAGCATATACAAACATCGTGTGTATCGATTATGGCACATTGGTGGCACGTGCCGTCTCTGGGCCAAGGATACTCGCTCGCAGTACTGTTAATTACATGAGCGCGCTGCGATTTTTATACATAATATGTAACCTATAGCACGGTAGATAACAACATTAGTACTAAAAGTCTACGCGATGTTTAAACTGGAAGCATACAATTTTGCATAGGATTACCTGATTTTCTTCAATAGTTAAAGTTTTCATGCATTCATTTCATTCAATAGTCAAAGAAAGAATGTTAAAAAATACTTCGTCGATTAATACGACGTTTACGTTAGTCTAAAATCTAAAGTTAAGAGAAAATAATAGGAGACGTAACGTTTATATCTAAATACATAATAATTTATTGATTCTTTATTTCGATATAACCGTAATTTATTAATTATATCCTTTGATATAAACTTCATTTATAGATTATTTACTCCAATATAAATGTCAGACGTTAGATGTATCGGCATTATAAATTCATTTCCTTACGGAGTTATGTGAAACATACATTTACGCGATTGCATAGGAAAACGGCGTCGGAATTTCGATTCAGAAATTTAGCATGATTAGTATGACTCTTTATGCAAATTTGAAACATATGTAACTGTATATTAATACGCACGTTTGCATCTTAATATAAGGTAAACAAAAGCTACGTTACTGAAACTCCATTGCAGCATGCTCTTTCATGTAGGGTCTAAAAAGGGGCAGAAAATGGTTTCTAAACAATTCTGCTTACCGAAGTCGCGTAACTCTATATAAAAACACGAAACTAATCGAACGATTTGTACCGCCGGATTTACCCACAATGTTAACCTAAATATACCGGTTTTACCCAGTATTTACCAAAAGCCAAACAATTGCATTGCCCCGAACAGTTTGTACAGCAAGCGCTGACCACTCCACCTTGGCAGTATTCCGGCTAATAACTCACTATTTAACGTTCCATGAAATAGCTGGGTAATTTATTGGTTTCTACCTTCGTCGGCTACATCGGCTTTCCATTGATTAAATTAAGGTAACTGGGCTGTTACGTTATGTAACAGTTACATATTATAAGACCCTTCAGGCAGCCGTTAAATGCATGGAACTTGGTGTACTTAGCCACGCGTTGTGGTGAGTCTCGTTTAAAATCAATGTTCGGAATTAAACGATGTAAGCGACAAATTATTTTTCCGTATCAATAAAAGAAACTCTTTTTCAAAATTTATTTTCTAAATATATTTTTGCAATAATAATAATATCAGCCCTGTAATAAATTGTTTCACTGCTAAGCACGGGCCTCTTCTCAGTGTTAAAAAGGTTAAGCCTTAGTCGTAATTAATAACATTTCAGATTTAACGACGCAACTAATTTTTGCCTTGCGAAGTTTTGGAAACAAGACTTGATAAAATATTTGTTTTTTAAAACAGTTTCTGAATTTCAAGACGACACGATATAATGAAAAATGTTTGAATTAGGAGAAAAATATTCGCATTCAGTGCCTACAGAAAGAAATAACTAAAGACTTAAATGGAAGTAATCTAAATTTGTACTTTGATAGAGAAATAGCTTATGCCTCGTAGGTCGCAAAAAAGTTTGCAAGTATGTACATATATTAGCGCCTATTGTAAAGTACTGAGTCAAGAAAAGGGACCCGGCGATTATTTAAAAAAAAATCACAGGAACCACACGCAGACTAGTAATGCGTTTGGTAGACAGCCATAAGCTCGTACTCTAATACGTGAAATCGTACTTTAAACATAGCTGGTGAAATAATCGTGTAAGACTCCGCTGCCTTCTCCTTAATTTTATCGATAAAAACTATACCTAAAATTAAAATAACGAAACAAAAAAGACAATATGGCATTTTTAATTTATTGTTCATTTAATTAAGCATAATTTACCTTATTTTAATACGTGCACATTATAAAAACTCACACTGTATATCATCAAGCGTCTACCTTATTGCGCGAGAGCTGCGGGTCAGCCATTGATAGATATTTTATTTTAAAACAACACAGTTCTTAGATACACACATTTTTCGACAACTATGATTTCATTTCCTATGTAATATGTGGGGAGCCTACTATCGCCTAGCATAGTTCCAGAACCCATGATACAGTTAGATGGATTTTAGAACATAACGTTTAATCTATACTAATATTATAGAGCTGAAGAGTGTGTGTGTTTGTTTGATTGAACGCGCTAATCTCAGGAACTACTGGTTCGAATAGAAAATTTATTTTGGTGTTGGATAGCCCATTTATCGAGGAAGGCTATATAACACCACGCTACGACCATGAAGAGCGGGGCTTCAATGGAAAATGTTGCAATACGGGGAAAATTAAAGGCTTACGTTTGCATCCTCTAAGGTAGGCAGACGTGTAACATAACCACATATCGGCAACTGTAGCTTTAGTTCCCACGTTACATAGGACGAGCCTTTTAGAGTCTACAGAGCACAGTACCCGACTTCGTGCTGTTGCAGTGAATTCCCTGATAACAAGTGAGAAACGGCAATGAATTGCCGTAAATCTTACAGTTGGAAAAAATGGTATCACGTGTTCTTGAGGTCAGAGGTCAAAGGTCATAGTCATTTCAGGGGTATATCGACTGTACTGAGTCTAATGGCGTTGACTGCGGGTCTCTAGCACTTACGGTTCTTGAGTTGAAAGTTGTATAACAGACGGACAAAGCTGTTGTATAAGAGTTTTTTCGAACTCTAAAAAGCCCAATAATATTTTGCCCAAAACCTACCACACCTAGTGGGTATAATAACAGGCTTCTGCTCACTCAAACACCTATTCAACAACGGCAGCACTGACAACCCCTTATGTAGAGGCTGCATGGAGACCGAGGAGACACCGGCTCACGTGCTCCTACATTGCAAAAGCGTGAGCAACCAACGGGCGTAACTACTAAACAGTCCAGAAACGACGAAGGAAGTACTGCGCAACATCGGTTCCCTATTATCTTTCTGAACGGAGCTAAGGTGATATGAGTGCACCGCGCTTATGCACCATTGTGCATAAGTGACAGACGCCAACAGCTCCACAATTGGACCATTGCCCAATTGTGGGGCTAAGTGCGTATAACACACGGATATCTAACACTTTGCCCAACCGTGAACCAAAGCCTGTGCTTAAGGCTTCGGTTAAGCAGTCACATTACCGCTGACTTACTGAGGCACGCTTTCCGCTTCTAAGTTAATGTTTATCCATCCGTTTAACAATAGAGGGAATCCTATCTCCGTAGAGCATTCTCGAATTTAATGAAACTGCAGACCGTCACTTCAACAGTTCAATAATGAAAATTCACAAACATTTCCACGCTGAACAGCTGAGAGATAAATTGTACAAAGCTTCGATGTCGATCTGATAGACTCGGCGCGGGAGCTTCCGATCAATTGTGTTGTTATCTTGAAGTGGCAGATAACTGGAGCCTTTTGTGTTACAAGCCCACTTTGTAGGGAATTATTACCAATTAAACGGGACGTTAGTAGTGTTATTTAAATTTTTAAATGGATTTTATAGATATAGTGTATTTTAGAGTTTTAAAACATACCGCCGCACGCCTGTATATTATAATTATGTTAAGTTCTATATATTACAGGGCGAGTCGCTGTTTTTCTTAAACATTTCTAGACTCCAATTCCAGCTGCTGCTGGTAATAGCCTTTCATTACTGTTACTTAGTAAACAGTTTTGCCCAATCCGGAAAGCGAACTCGTGATGTCGAAACCTATGAAGTCGTTTTCCTATACCTATTTGTAGAATCCAGTTCTTTTAAATTTTGTCTTACTAAATAAGCATACCTTCAGCCTAATGGTAAATATTGATACGATCCGTATAACATTGCCTGATCCAGGCGTCAAAGCCTGAGAGACCTCATGCACACCAGTCGGATTCACTACTGCTGCCCAAATATAACAAACATAATAACAGTAATTCCCGAAACGACGTAGATGAATTGTAAAAGCCGGATGGTAAAAAAAAATAAGATGTTTTCCTTAATACAGTTGTGTTCAATGTTATTGTTTGTGTGGAGTGCCAGTCCGCGTTCTGATTCTTTAGATGCCTCCTGTCATTTGTAGGGTAGCCATGCTATGTTTTTGGATATACCTATGTAAATGTTTTTGGTTGGAAATAGAATATTTATAATTTAAGAAAAGATTGTTCAATATTTTGGGGCTTAGTAGATACTTACTTGAAGGTGTGCCAACGCCAACGAGATCAACTAGAAACGATTGCTATGTTGTATGTTAAGATTATTTAGTTACGCTTATTGATAAACTTGAAACAATAATTACTATATTCTTTGTAAGTGAACTGTTAATTGTTTTAAGAAACAAAATTATTTAATCTATCATTCTATTTAGTTACTCTGGAAAACGGTAATATATTTATATAAACAAAACGCTGTCTCAATAGTATTAAAACTTTCAATATAATACGTGTATGTTTATTTGTGCGTCGTGTTTGACTGCCAACAAAAACATGGTGCGTACCTAAGGGCTGACGACCCTTTATTATTGAATTTCGACGTTTGTTTAATATTATAGGACATTGTAGGTATAGGGCGCTTGGACCCCACGAACCAAAATATTTATTTAAGGGAAGCAAAAATATCTTACTTTACGGTACCTTTTTTGATAGCTATTTGGTATGCAAGTAACTATTACTGAACTGATAAACATATCAGTAAAGAACATAATGACTTTTTATTTTGTTAAAGCGAACTTTCGCACTAGGAATAAATCCTGTGTCGCGGTGGCCCCGGGGGCCCTAAAGAGCATCTAGACTCGGAACAATAATTTGTTAATCACACAAATTTTTGTCCCGTGTGGGATTCGAACTCACAACACTCGGCGCAATGGCGAGGTGACCACGTAAATCGCTACGCCATCTGTGCAGTCATTGTGAAAAGGGCTCCGCTAGTAGTGCAATGGATAGAAATTGCAACCGATTGCATTGATGTTAGTGAAATGCATAGCTTTAAACACTAGACCGATTGACTTGTAACTTGGTGTGCAGACACCTTGGGGTCATCCCTCGGTCGAGTTTGAATATGGGCCCTGGGGGTCAAAAGACTCCCGAGATATAGGGGTCATAAGGTCAGGGGATATCCACCAACAGAGTGATTTGGAAGTCTAAGGGAGAGGTTTCTGCCCAGCAGTAGGACATTACAAACAAACTGATGAAAAAAGAAAGTCACATGAAGTCGAAGAGGTTGAATCCTGGGTTTTTACACCCATCTCATTAATTGGGCTATTGCTTCTTTCTAATTACATTTGTACATTCTTAATCCGCAGGCTGCATTGTTTTAAAGCGTGCAAACCGTAGCTAGTTATATCTTATTCGATTCTTTCTCATCCGTTGTTCAAATGTTCGTAAAATCTCCCGCAAAACAAAGATGATTAAATATAGTACGAAGGTTGACCTTTCTATTTTTAAATGCGTGAAAACATCTCTCTTCTCTTTAAAATCGTCTAATTGAATGAACACCAAGCGAGACACATTTTTTGTACGGTTTTGTTCTTAGTGCAATCTAGTAACGAAATATGTCTTTGTGCTATATATTGAATTACGTACTTAATCATTTCTTTTTGTTTATTGCTAATGTGGCAATCAAGCATACCACCCTCCTGATGGTAAGTGGTTACTGTAACCTATGATCGCTTGTAATACTATGGGTACCACTCACGTGGTGTCGACTCAAAGGAAAATCAATGAAAGACATTCTGTCTTTGAATGAAAATAAATGGGAAAACTAGGTCAGCCTAACGAACTTTTTCTTCTCAAATGTAACGCAATAACAGAGTTTCTTATATGTAAGAGGTTAATACAAAAAATCACCAAAACTTACCACAGCGAGCCGTTTCGTTTAAAACGTTGGGGCTCTTGTCAAAATGACCTACTTTTCCGCTTAATACTATTCTTTTTATAAAATCTACACAGGCTCAGCAGTAAATCCTGTGTCGCGGGGTACTCAACTGAAATTGAAACAACGGACACAAAGAACACCCAGAATCGAAACGACTATATATGGATTACAAAATATTTTGTTCTGTGTGGGATTCGAACCCAACAACATTCACATTCACAACAGCATTCGGCACAGCGGCAATGCCGAGACGACTACTTAAACCACTAGACCATCTGTGCAGTGAATCAGAGCCTAGATATTATGCTATCATAGTATATCATAATGACACAACCAACTAATAATATATCTATATATTAATACGTGAAGCAAAAAACGTTGTACCGTTGTAACGTTGAGCACTTTTTGGGTAAACAAAAATCATGAAACTCGCGTCATCGTCACCGAACGCATTCAAAATTGAAAAATAATAATCTAATAGGTCGAAGATACAATTCACAAGTTACTTAGTTTTCACTTCTATCGGCAGTCCCCAAAGACAGAATGCATGTTTTTTTTTAAATATGCTTTGGACATACATAGAAATAATGAAAAAACACTACACGCACACTACCATGCATTTGACACAAGCAGTCGAATCGCGTTCGTAGTATTTGGGCGTTGTTCGGATGATGTCGTAAAATTCTTCGTAACTATGGTTACATATGTAGGTGACTAAATGAAATGTGATTATAAGGATACAGTTATACAATAAAACCTTAATAACGATCAAACTTAAAATGTAAACCAATTACGGTCGAATTTTGACCATTTGGCGACCGCTAGTCATAATAACACAAATAATAAAGTCTTCACCAAACTAGACCTTACGCAAAGCTATCAAAGCCGATCGATAAAATCCAATCAGTTGGTATAACAACCCAATTCATTACATATTATAGTGACACGCTCAAATTAATGGACGCATGTCGAAAACTTATATTAACACGTAATAAGCTAATTTTATTTATGGGCCAACAAGTTGACCGCCTTTTGGACAACAGTGAGCTAAATGTGAGGAAATTAACGCCTTTCTTATTATTTTTATCGGTTTCTTAGACTATTTTGGACTACTTTATTGGTCCTGTGGTATAAGTTTTTGTTTAGGTTTGATTTCCGGGGCGGGCATGTGTTATTTATTAGGTTGGAAGGGTTGGGAATTTGGAAATGTTCTTGATATACGTGAATAAGCTCGCAACAAAATACTGACCAAATAACGTAGCTCTGACAAAATATGGACTTAATACCCACAACTCTGCCTAACCTTACGGTGATACAAAGGCATAAGTCTATTTATGTATATACATTTTCTACTACTACCTTACTCTATACTCTTGAAATACGGTAGCCGTTTTGTGGATTCACTTAAACTTCGGACTACAATCATGCCTTGCCTTGATTATTAATGTACGTGTAAGTGGATGCTCCTATGTACCATACTGCTGCTTTAGAGGCTACCATCAAATTTTATTAAATGCTTGAGTATGTTCAGTAGTCGTTCATGGAGAAATGGTTGCAGCACCTTACAGCTCTTATGATTTGTAAACAAAAACTTGGCTATAAAAAAGAGTGACCATGAGTTTCTTGTCCGTTCTTCTCATGAGCCCTACACCCTTGCTTTGCTGAACGTGGCAGTAAATGTAAATTCGCAGAAAAAAATTGGGTAACTTTGACATTCATAAGTGTTACCTTGTAACCTAATCTCAATAAATTTATTTTGAAATTTGAATTTTGAATTTCTCTCTCCACTTAACAAACAATTGTGTGATTCCCAATTAGCATTTGTTCCGTGTTTGGTTGTTTTTGTGTACGTTGTTTAAAAAACGAAAAGAGATTTGTAGTGGAGTTGTGTTTAAAAAAATCATACCTACACTTCAAATGTACAATAATGACAACCATACAAAAAATCTCTTCCTAATGTCATGCAAGTGGCATTACTGCCTAACTGTATTAATCTCATTTATTTAAATCATATTGCATTGTTTCATTACGAACTTTATTACCTTTAAACGTCTGCATTGACACAATTACCCATAATAATACGAACTCACTAAACGACGTCATGTATTGGAATTGCACGCGAGCTTTTTCTACACGCTGGCTGGCGAATTTGCAAAAATTACCACTACATGGCGCCTAGGTCGGCCTGAATGGCGGATAGCACGCGATATCGAAATAAGGCGGTTCAATAATATATTAGTGTTGTTTGTTATATTTATTTTTTTCGTAACTCTCATAAATTATGTTATTGTTCTTGCTCCAGAAAGTGATTGATCCCTGGCTTTTTATTTTAAGCGCTTAGATTGTTTTTGTCGCGAATTTAATAGATTTTAACACCGGTTAAATATAATCTCAAGTTTTAGTCTATCGTAAAGCAGTCTATTTATCACATGTTATAAGTATAATATATAAAGAAGAGCCACCAACCATAATGTTCCCTCTGAATTACAATGATGGTAGCAATAGAAAAATATTATTATTCTCTTCAATATGCATAATTCCAATGTATACCAATCTTTATTCATGAGTTAATTATGCTCTTAATTCAAAATAATATTCGTTGCCAGATAACGGTTATTTAATAATAATGATATAACCATCGAATCACGCCTGGAAAATATATGTATGTACATATGTATCTTATGTGGGGGCCAGTCAGTGCAGACCGGCGACACTTCGACCCAGTGGGATCTTTTGTGTCGACACTCTCCCAATAACGACTGCCATAGATGTTCATGGCAGCCGGGACCGACGGCTTAACGTATTCTCCGAGGCACGGAGCAGGCGATAATTGTCAATCAATACACACATAATTACGAAAAGTCATATAACTTCCGAAAGTCAGAGGTGCGCGACGTAGGTTCGAACCCGAGACTCTGCATTGCAGTCTGTTGGTCTCCCCACTGAGCTTTGATTTTGATAGAAACCAATTTACTAAAACATAAATGAAAAATTCGTGGTGTATTCAATACGAAATATGCGTTTGTGATTTTTACACCAATCGCATCTGAGTTTTAGCAGTTACTGAATCGTAAAACAGGGAGCCATTTTTAATCCTAGTATTTTCACGGTTATAAGAGTTATGCAGGCATTTTTATCTAGGCCACTTCAAAAAAATTCAAAATTCATAATAAATTTATTCAGATTAGGTTACAAGGTAACACTTATGAATGTCAAACTTACACAATTTTTTACTACGAATTCACATTTACTGCCACGTTCAGCAAAGCAAGAGTGTATGGCTCATGAGAAGAACGGGCAAGAAACTCATGGTCACTCTTTTTAATCGCCAAGTTTTTGTTTACAAATCATAAGAGCTGTAACGTGCTGCAACCGTTTCTCCGTGAACTATTACTGAACATACTCAAGCATTTAATAAAATTTGATGGTAGCCTCTAAAGCAGTAGTATGGTAAATAGGAGCATATTATATACACATTTTGTTTTAATATGTATAATATTTTTTTGTTTATTTTGTTTTAATTATTTGTGTGTGCTCTGTACGAAATAAACATGCTTTCTTTCTTCTTTTCTTTCTTCTAATACAAGCATTCTAGCATAGCTGGAGGGGTTAACAAGAATACAACTATTAAACTTTACTATTTTTTAAGCTAATTAAATTATTATTAAAACTATTTAGATTTAATTAAATTTTACAATTTCCCCGATGTTTTTGCTTTTGCTTACATTTGCGTAAATAGAAACACCAATGATTAATTTATGTTCGGGTACTTTGATATAACTACACTGGAACATTGAGACAACTACCATCTTAGTCTCCCCGTGACCATGGCTGCTGAAAAGCAACCGAAACGTCGGGGAAAGTGTAAAATTTAATTAAATCTAAATAGTTTTAATTGTTTTAATAATCATTTAATTAGCTTAAAAAATTGTAAAGTTTAATAGTAGTAGTAGTGTAACAGTATTCAAAATTATGTAATAAAGTGTAAAATAAACAACGCGATAAAATCCGTATATAGTAGTTTAATTTCAATACCTACTTGTAATGAATAACTTATTATATATAATGGACTTTGTGTCAGCTTTCTTTATGTCTTCGTCCAACTAACGTTACTTTTAGCAAATACGTGTAGAACAATAGTGTCTATCAAAAGTGATTAACCATACATACAGATGGCGTAGTGGTTTAAGTGGTCGCCTCGCCACTGCTACTGCGCCGTGTGATGTGGGTTGGAGTCCCAAACGGAACAAAAATTTGTGTGATCCACAAATGGTTGTTCCGAGTTTGGGTGTTCTTTGTGTCATCTGTTTGAATGTTTGTTAAGTCCGCCGCGACACAGGAATTATTACTAGTGTGGGAGTTGTCTTGTTAAAATAAGAATAAATAAAATTTAAATTACTATGTATAATTATAACATAAACCTACACCTATAAAACCCCGTAAGAATAGGCTGAAGTGTACCAGGCACATATCCAGACACCGCAATATTACTAAGTGCTTCCCAACAAAAAAAAAAATTATCACCTTTCCGAAAAATTAATACTATAATATCACCTGGGAATCTAAGTCGAGTCTCCGGGACCTCACGAACACACGCAAACATGGTTTTGTTTGCGAACGTGTATCCCACTATACAATCTTAAACCTGCGCCACGGGATCACCGAGTAATTTATTTAATGATTACATAAGTATGTATAATTTGGTTACTTTCTATGTTCAATCATGTCCCAATTTGCCCCAAAATGTCTGTTTGTTGAGTGTATCCTCCGTTTTTCCGTAATAACAGGGTTTGCTTTATTAGTTCGTAATTGTGTTTCGGTTAAGCCACGTGTTGTGATTCATATAGGTGGTACTAAATTCCAGTCAATACCGGGACCGTATCAAATCTGACACCGTATTATCTTAGTGCCATAAAGTCGATGCTTATAGACAATACAGTTTTGTAGTGTCAGACGGTAAGTCTGTCTGTAAGTATTGTGTTACAGATAGATAGCAAGTGGTTACCGCAGCACAGGCCGTATAAAATGGGTAATTTACACAGTAGTAATACACACACGGAAAATATCTGTAGGATATCTTTAGTAATGTTATAAATGCTAATATAAGTTTGCTTCCTACTCTTTCACATTTAAACTACTCGATCGATCATTATTAAAATGCACATACATGTTTTCTGGGGTTTCATAAAAGGACATAAGGTACCATACATCCAGGAAAAGTACTCTTTCTGAATGAGCGAGGCCGCAGGCCCAATCTAGTTCTTACTAATATTATGAATTTGAAAGTAACTCTGTCTATATATCTGTTACCTCTTCAAGGCTAAACCACTCTACCGATTTGGATAAAATTTGATACTGAGGTAATTTAATACTTGGGAAAGGACATAGGCTGGTTTTTATTGATTTAGGAACCACGCGGGCGGAGCCACGCGCAAAAGGTGGTAGTATATAAAAAGCAAATATTCGGACGAGTACCACAAACCGCGATCCGAGCCGTTAAAATATTTGCACACTTTTGATCAAGCGATTGTTTAATGTGGTGTGTTACTTCTACACAAAACTAAATGCTTAGAGAAAATTCATGGCTGCTTGTATTACAACGCCTTTTAGATAAGGAGTATTAAATTCAGTGGCATGTTTGATTAAATTAGACTCGAATGGTTAATCAATTTGATGATCAATTGCATGGTTTAGTGATTCACGAGGTCATCTAACCACTTCCAGTTTATCCAGGTTCGTTTAAAATTTGTGTGATCCGCATGCGAATTTTCAGTAGCAGCCCGGCGTTTAAAACTGGGCCCGGTAGACCGTAATAAACCTGTTATATACACATGCGGGACCTAAAACCATAATTGGCGAAATGTGGGTATGATACACATCTGCCTTCCACTTCGGGGATATAAACATGACGCTATGTGCCTAAGTAACAATCATTAAATGCTTGATTTAGTTTTTATTTATAATTTTATTATATTCATGCCCTCTCCAGTGATTTCGACCGCTGGTTTTATTATTACTGCTGTGCTACCGTAGTATTATGTTATATATCATAATAGATTTTGCCCGCGGCTCCACTCGCGTAAATGGTGGTTAATTTAATTTTCTATCACTCGGGAGCAGTACTTTTTATGGATGAAAGGTACCCTATGTCCCTTTACGTACTTCTTAAAACTTGTATGCGAAATTTAATGATGATCGGTGGGGCAGTTAGGGCATAAAAGCCTAACCAACAAACACACATTTGCATTTATAATATAATGATATTGTTCCTCAATCAACGGATTACCTAACGCAAAAAGAATTTATAAAATCGGACTAGTAACTCCAGATAACCTCCTATATACTTTACAAACCTTACGTAATCTTTATATGTATTATTAGTGAAGTTGATTAAAGTTATAATATGGAATAATGGATAGATTTTATGTTATGGCGTAAAATGGGAGAGACCTATGTCCGGCTGTGGACTGCGGTGAGCTGATTGATTGATATTGTGATATAGAAAGGAATAATTTATCCAATAATAGATTAGTATACTTACATTGCCCTTTTAGCAGGTTTAATGGCTGATGCTTTTGTATCGGTAGCGTTGGTTCACCAGTTTGTGGCTTCGATTTGAATTCATGTCAGTTGGATTATTAATCGTCGGCTGGGTGAGGCTATTGTACTTTGTTTTGTTGTTGTTATTATTGTGGCTTTGTATTCAGGTTAGAAAGGATCGTGACAGCTAACGTCGACTATTCTATACTAATATTTCACCGTTTGTATACATATGTACATAAGCTCTCGTCTATATAACCGAAAAGATAGGCAAAGATCTACTACATACAAATTACGACAGCTGTATTTTGGGTCATACGTATATCACACGGCAATCAGTCATATTACAAGTTGCATTGTTGCTACTGAGAAGTTGCAAACAGAAAAATTCTCGAACCAGGGGTCAATCTAAGGACCTCACTGTAGTCCACAAATATAAGAGCTACTTGAACCACGAAGTCTACAAGTCATTTAGAGTTTGCGTATATTAAATGCATGTAATCGATAGAATTTTAGGCTTTAGTCGTGACCCGTGGGGATGTCCCGATCAGAGCTACTCATTTCTCAATACTACTACATGAAGACACTAGCAAAGCCTAAGGTAAATATTCACTTACCTCCAACGTATTTCACGCCAGCCCATATAAAGAGCAGCGTACTGATGTGATGGTATATATGAAGGAAGGAAGCCTGCCGATCTCTCTTCCTCAGCACGAAGAAGATCGTCTCTGCAAACTCCATGAGCTTGAGGACAACAGTCCACCACATGAATCGCAGCATGCGAACTGCTAAAGGATTCATGGAGTAGTCTGGTAGCACGCAGCCGAAGTGGTAGTGAGTGGTCCAGCCTGATGTCATGATCTGGAAGTCAAATTTGATTATTATTCTAGAGGATATTGGCGATTGGCTACGTAAAATTGCGTAAAATTGCTGGTTTGGTTGTCCACAAATGCTATTTACGAATCGTGAACTTTGATTTAATACCAAAGTATACATCAAAAGTATTATAACGTCTTCATCTAAAAACTAAAAAATAATTTTCTGGTTGGGTAGTTTACGAAAGCCAGGTACGAATTGTGGAATTTGATACCATACCAAAGTATCCGCCCGACATCATATTGCCTCTACATCTCAGAAACATGATCTTTGTTTACGTAGGCTAAAAACCAATCGTGAAATATTCTTTCATATGAAGGCAGTCATCCAAAGTTTTATCACGCGTATTCCAGCTCCTGAGTGAAGCCAGTGGTGCCCAAGTTGTAAAACCCTTCGCCATAAAGGAATAATGCTGTCCCATTATTTTTCAGTCACAGGCGCACACATATGTTATCATGGCGCGGCGCTATAACCACACGAGTAGGATATAGTGTAGTCAATGTTGAAGGATGTGACAGGTTGACGTTATGTATTTGTTTTACAATCCAGCTCTGTGCCATGTTGGATTCTATAGTCAAGCCATTTATAATCTATACTAATATTATAAAGCTGAAGAGTTTGTTTGATTGAACGCGCTAATCTCAGGAACTACTGGTTCGAATTGAAAAATTCTTGTAGTGTTGAATATCCCATTTATCGAGAAAGGCTATAGGCTATATAACATCACGCTCCGACCAATAGGAGCGGAGCAGCAATGAATAATGTTGCAAAAACGGAAAAAAATCTCTTATGTGAAGCAGACGAAGTTGCGCGGGTCAGCTATTATTAATAAACGCGAATGAAGTCGGAGGAAACGCCGAGTATTTGAGGTTCCCTAAAGTCAAAATTTGGATACATTAAGCCAAAAATAAACCATAACCCAAATAAATTTTAAAGCAACTAGAAGTTTGAAAGTACCGTCATTTAGTCAAACAAAATAGCGATTCATTGCTGAATAATACGAAACTTAAAGCCAATTTATTTGAATAAGGACATTATTTGAATAATACTAAGTTTTCGAGGGTCTGAATGTACTTGACGGATATTTATAGTCCTTTAGGAACAGTTTTCAGCGGTCTTGAATGATTAATGTGGTAATACTTTAACGTGTAGTGCTAACTTTTAAATGAGGGGATCAGACCCCTTCGTCCAACAGTTGCTTTGTATTTATAATGTTTAGATATAATATAATATATTTATTTTGGACATAATACATATGAGTTATTAACAATTTTCTTACAAATAATAATGCCTGTGTCTGAGCAATTTTGCGGACATTAAAACAATTCTTTCAAGGAATATTTATGCAGGTACTCTCCTACCTAACAGTTATCTTTGAAGGGTGTAATACATGTATTATAAATATACCTATGTACTTAAAATGATTAGTCACCTAACACCTAATTGGAACCTCTTAAGATCCTTCACCATAACTTGAACTGCAGTATTTTCTATGAACTTAGACATATTATTCAATTCTGTCAGATTTTTCCGTGTATATGTAAATGCATAGGTCTCTTCTGAGTTTGAGAAAAGTTAGGCCCTTGCCCATATACATACTTTACATATCTTCGAAAACATTATGGAGTCTTAGGCAGGCAAGTTTTCCCACATTCTTTTAGATGACAATTGAACTGAGCTAATATTGTCAATTTATAATATGTCGTCTAAGTAACATGTGCGTGCCTTGGTATGTAACTTGAGACCTTAGCGATGCAATCCATAATTCCCCACTAAACTATTGCTGCCGCTTATAAATCAATAATGTAACCTATTATCCCCTAAACTCGGCCAGGCCTGGCAATCAACGATAAAGTCATTTACTCGTAATGTAGGTATGCTTAATTCAATATTAAATCTAGATCAGACGGCTTAATACTTAAGCCTAATGGGCATTATGTTTTCTAAAATAAGCGGGTGCCAAAATCGGATAAGTGTTCATTATTTTATAAGCTCGAGCGAGCGAGCATATGTGAATAAATTAGAAGGCCCCCACTTACCACACGTTCACATGGGATTTGCCCTTTTCAAACAACGAATTTGATAAAGATTGACCAAGAAAATTTGTAAGGGCAATGTGAATAGAATAGTCCGTTAAAAACCTGGGCGTGGAAAGTTTACAAGTTTTGGTTATGAAATGCAGCTTAATACATATGTAGATTAAAATTCAATATCGTTATAGACGAATGACTTAGTCTTTGAAGTGGTCGCCTTATAATGCGTCAAGTGTTGTATATTCAATCTCCACACGGGACAAAATATTGTGTATTGACAAAAATAATATGCTAAGAATATCATGACCATAGGCAAGTGAATCAAGTGTGATAATCAGAATGATGAATGGCGTAAAGCAATAATCATGCGTTGTTACATATCTACAATGTACAGTTAAATATTACAAATCCCTCACGTGTCTCTAAGTTAGATGACAAATGGGAGAGTCTTTGCCAACAATTTTGATAGAAAAAGCCCTGCGTTGCCAATTATTTGATGACGGTACAAATGTCTCTTTCAGTATAATAGCGAAAGAATTTTGCTCGGTGAGTGAGAGTTTCAGACGTTTCCATACCATCTTGAACCTTTGAACATATATAATATATATATAATATAATAATAATATTCTACCACATACACACAACACCATCTAGCCCAAACTAAGCAGAGCTTGTACTATGGTATATGTATGGTAGATAATGGATAAACATACATATATACTTTTTTTTTTGTATATACATACATATATACTTTTTTTTTGTATATACATACATATTATACATAGAAACACCCAGACCAAGACAAACATACATGTTCATGCACACAAATGTTTGACTTGTGCGGGAATCCGAACCCGCGACCTTGGGCGTGGCAGTCGGTTAAACTAACCACTACGCCATCTAAACCGACTATATACTATATATATATATATATATATAAAAAAATAATATATATAAAGATCCCGTGTAACGGAGTTTGTTGTCATACTTCTCCGAAACTGTTCACCCGATTTTTATGAAGTTTTATTTGTATGTGGTAGGTATGAAAATAAATCGTAACATATATTTCTTACCGCTAGTTAATTAGGGTGTCAACCTTACCTAGTTTATTACAAAATCATTCAGTTACTGCTTTCAGACTATAAGGTAACCATTTTTTAAACCTTACAGTCTATTATTACTTACCAATAAGTTTAATACATGCTTAACATAACGTTCTTGTAAGCTGTGTATAAAAAGAAATCACGCATGTAGTGTTACTCGTTACATAACTAAAAAAGCTTAATGCGTGACCCTAATGGGTGGGGTAACTCGAGCAAATGAACTAATTACATCGGGGTTGGTCAAAGCCATGTGCAGGAACGTGTTGTCAGCTTTAACGAGCTTCATTGAAAGAAAGGACTAGTGTTCAAGTATATAGGTGTATTGTTATTTAAGTGTACGTCTATCTTATAAAAATACCGATATTCAGCTGAAGCTGCTGACATTACATTTACATGATAGAGAACGCTAGTGTACAATTTTTAATATGAGTAAGCGTGATAATACTATATTTGTAATTCTGGTATCATGTCCAAATATCATCCTTTTATATACAGTAGGTACTACCTAAACCCGTTAGTCTAATACATATTATTAGGAAAGTAAATAAAATAATTATATTGTCCGTTCCCGTGAGAACATTGGGATATAAGTGTGTAAAAACACATATGAAATGAAATGTTGCGTAAAAATTTCAAGTCAATACATCATAATACGTTCAGTTTTCTGAAAACAAACGCACGAAAGCTGATATTTTTATATGTAAAGATATGACAAGCTCATTACATCGACTACTTTTTGAGCTTTGCTCACGCTAACTAATGGAAACTGAATTTTTATAAGTTAACATTTTATTTATTTATTTATTTTAGTATAAATTCTTAGTTTTACAATTGCATCTTAACAATAACATAAAGTGCACTTATAGATATTTGCCCTAACTAGGTTAAACCTGTTTCGAGCGACAAACTGCTTACATACTATTATCAGTATAAATAAATTTACATAATAATAAACTAAAGGTAAAAGTAAAAACAATTAAAATAAGTTTAATATTCTACTTTAAAACTAAATTAGCAAAATTTTATTTACAGATTGCAAGTAACTGCTCGGTTTGGTCATATGACAGAGTTTGAATATAAGTAGTAATTAAGTTTATACAGCTAAAATGAGTTAATTTATAAGTGCTTATTCTCTATTTAGTCTATTGTACAAGAATGGCCCTAGAAATGCAAAAAATCTATTTGTAAAAATCTGTTTTGAGCATGATAAATAGTAAATAACCATTCACTCTGTCTGATAGTAAGCGGTTATTGTAGTCTATAATTGCTTGCAATACTATATTCTTTTGTGAACAGTCTTCCATCAAAATCCTGTAGGTCTACCATGGTAAAAACCGAAACTTCGGTCGATCGAAATATTAAGATCATATCTATCGCGGAGTTTCCTTGGCTTTCTTTCTTTAAAACTGACAGACTTTACTTCGTTGTTTGGGCCACTTCACTGTAGAGTTGAAGATGATCAAAGTGTTACTTAATTTATTTCATGGTATCATTCCAACTATAGGCCCGAAACTTTGACATTTACGTTTCATCGTGGGCCTATTCAACCGCGACAACATTGTTTATATTGCCGTTTTTGAAAACCTTGCCATTTTTTATTAATTTTATTTAAATTTATTGCATACTAGATTTTGCCAGCGACTTCGCTCGCTCTTAATATATATTTTGTCAGTAAATTTCTATCTCTCGGGACCTGTCCTTTTTTGGATAAAAAGTATACCCTATGTCTTTCTGTTCCCGTAACAACGTATTAGTGAATTTCAAGATAATCGGATGAGTAGTTTTTTTTTTATAATATTCTTCCTCGTACACACAACACCATCAAGCCCAAACTAAGCAGAGCTTGTACTATGGGTACTAGACAATGGATAAACATACTTATATACTTTTTTTTTGTAAATACTTACATATTATACATAGAAACACCCAGACCAAGACAAACATCCATGTTCATGCACACAAATGTTTGACTTGTGCGGGAATCGAACCCGCGACCTCAGGCGTGGCAGTCGGTTACACTAACCACTACGCCACCGAGGCCGACAAATAAAGCGAGAAAGTGAAACAAACAAACCCACATTTATAATATTAGTTAGGATTCGACCCTAAGGTATACTAAGCTACTAAATTACTTAGTCCTATCTCAAAGGTGTTGTAATCACAAGCAGCCATTAATTTTCTTTAGCGTTTAGTTCTCTTTAGAGGCAACACACCACATTAAACAATTGCCTGATCAATAAAGTGTGCTAATATTTTAACGGTTTTGGTCGCAGTTCGATGCTTGGCCAAATATTTAGGTACATTTCATATATCGTACGGATATTATCTCTGTGTTTAGTACTATCGTGTGTTTTGTTTGTTATGGATTAAGGTTCAGTTCTAAAACGAGTCGTTTTTTGATATAGGAAACGGGAAACTTTGTAATTTATATAACTTAGACTTAAGCGGCTAAAGACAGTTAAGTTATTCCCAATAAATGGCAGAAAGCAAATAAAAGGTAATAAAAGGTACATCCAAAGTCAGAGTCACACCTGTAGGCATATTTCAAAGTTAGATTTATGGTGGATACACAACCAGATTTTGACAGCTGTGTTGTAAGTCCCACTTCTGACAAAAATAGAGCAAAGCCTATTGCTATGTTCCTGGTAAATTTCCACATTTTTGCTACTTTGCTGGACCAGCAATCGAAACCGAAATCTTAGGCATAGGCATAAAAAATAGGCACTTATTTATAATATCTATGCACTGCTTTTAATTAAAAAATATATTGCAAAGTTAGCAGCGATAGCTCAATGGGGAGACCAACAGACTGCAATGCAAAGGGTCTCGGATTCAAACCCAAATCGCGCACCTCTGGCTTTCGGAAGTTATATGACTTTTCGGAATTATGTGCGTATTGATTGACAATTATCGCCTGCTCCGTGCCTCGGAGAGCACGTTAAGCCTATGGCAGTCGTTATTGGGAAAGTCAGTACCCTCTAATATCCTGACACTTGTCTAGCTTTAGGGTATCGTTAGCCTTCGGGTTGCGGAGGTCAGGTGGCAGCCGCTCCGTGTAAAAACTGATATCCAGTCAAATCCGGTTAGACTAGAAAAGCCGACCCCAAGTGACTTGGGAATAATAAAGGCTAAGGGAGAAGAAGATTACAAAGTTAGCACAGTGTCTATGTAATCAGTACCGAGTATTATTATATCCAGACAAAAATAAATTCTGTGCCATATATTATTCTGTTTAGATTACTTTGAGGCCAATTTCTGCAATATTTGTTTTGCACCTGCGATACAGCGTTTGCTGACAGCAGAAATTGTCTGTAGGAATGAAACCTGAGGTCTGATGTTACCGTTATTTGACCGCAAACACCCCTACACAATAGTACTACCAGACGCAACAGGTGTGGTGAACAATGTATAATTGTAAGCGTGCTCTCGACGGTGTCGTGATATCTATAAAACTCCAAACACGACGTATAGCGTCATCCTTAGTTAAACCATTTCACTATCCCGTAATAGACACAATATAAAATCTATTGTTATGTATTATATGTAATTTCTCGAACAGGGAACCTGTAAATATCTTTTATGGTAATATGATTCAAATGATTGAACAAGAATTAACGAGATCATGCTTGATATTTACGTATCTTGCAATTCTTGACGTTTCACCCAGTGCAACCTATCCGCACTAATTCCCACGAAGAGGCTGAGAAGAGGTGTATTGTATAAACCTCTCCTCAGCCTCTCTCAAGAAGTTTACTTCTTGATTGTCTTGTTTTAAATGTTATGTAATGGGGATGTGCCTCTCTCAGTCTATCTGGCCACATTGCCGTTATCCATCCTGCTAATACTTGGCAAATTTTCTTACAGAAGAAAGCAAAAACACTGCCTAGCTAGTTAGTCTGACAATGTTCTAGAAAACCTCAATAAATGTTATTGCACGCGGAATTCTAGGTCTTGCAAATTGTTATTGGGGTTTGCTATAAATTCGAATAAATTCGAGCTAAAGACCTCCATAAACATAAACAAGCAACTTATGCTACACGACTAAAGATGCAATCGATTTAATAATGCTCCTTCCTGTATCCAAGCAACTAAAATCCTTTTTGTTACGAACAATAAACGCCTCACAAAATACCGTTTCTTCGTAAAACTACCCACATAATAAATTACTAATGCCTTGCTACACAATGATGACTAAGGGATGAGTGGATTATCCAAAACCGTTCCGTAAGCATAATATAGACATGCGTACGTGATCCAAACTAATAATATAAAAGTGAATGTGAGTTTGTTTGTTACGCTTTCACGCCTAACTGTTTGACCGGTTATCATGAATACATTTTATCCAGAAAAAGTACAAATTTATTGACAAAATCTACATTAATACGAGTGAATCTGTGAGCTAAAAGTAGTAGTTTTATAATTCTCACAACACGGCTTTTGGAATTTTCTCGGCTAACGGTCATAAGTTCCTTTCTTATTTGCGTCGTATAACATGCAAGTTGGGTACTTATTTATTTATACTGCCGAGGTTGTAAGAGGCCAGCCTAATAGCAATGGGTTGTCGTAACCCACGGGTGTTTGGAAAATCAGCGGTATTAAAGTCACATTGCCAACCTTTCAAAGTAGGAGTCGATGTGTTGATAACATAAGGTAAAAAGGTTACACTGTGTCCTACTGACAGCATACCATCTTTCTAAGGGGTTTTGGAATCCTATTACAGCGTAAGAACACAACATACTGCGCTTGCCTACAATTTATGGAAGGTATAGTGGGGGGAAATGGCGAGTCAAGATGCGCCTGATTCAGCGAAATTCCAGGTATAAAAAGAGATCTGTCCTGTCCAACCTTTTATTTGTTATTTAATAATAATAAATAATAGCTCTAAGTACAAACTGACCCACTCTGAGCCGGAAGACCAAGCCTCTTCTCACTACGAGCAGAGTTAGGTTATAGACCTCCACGCTGGCTTAGTGCGGCTTGGTAGACTTAACACATCTTCGATAACATTATGAAGAACTCTCAGACATAAATCCTTTCTCCAGGTGTTTTCCTTTACCGTTAAAGCATGCGATAAACAAGTGAGAAACGGCAATGAATTGTCGTAAATCTTATAGTTAAAAAAAATGGTTCAAGTAATATGCAAAGGCCACGTGATATCACGTGACCTATTCATGGTCATGGTTCCGTGGTCACAGTCATTTTGGGGGTATATCAACTATGCTGAGTCGAATGGCGTTGACTGCGAGTCTCTAGCTCTTACGGTTCTTGAGTTGAAAGATAGTATCACGTGACCTTGAGCTCAGAGGTCAAAAGTCATAGTAATTTCAGGGGTATATCGACTATGCTGAGTCGAATGGCGTTGACCGCGAGTTGTTGTCGAGAAGTTGTATAACAGACAGACGGATGGACGGACAAAGCTGTTGTATAAGTCTTTTCGAACTCTAAAAAGCTATTTACATGTATGCATATGACTTTGAAAGATCAGAGGTTCGCGACTCAAGATTTCTGCGTGGCAGTCCAACGGTGTGTCCATTAATATGTTGTTGTTTCTCCCTGCTATTAGATGACAATGGTTCTGACAGGTAAAGTATAGCAGTTGGTAATTATAGCGCTTTATTTAATGTGCCAACTTGTTGTGTAGGCGTTTAGCTTAATCGGTGTAGTTGTTCAAATGAACCTGCCCTAGACACCAGTTGCGAGCTTTCACTGGCTATTGACAGCTTGCTCTAGTTATATAGTGGTACTAGCTTCCTATCTCGATAATAATCAGTGGATAGATTGCGAGTGCGAAACTGCTAATTGTTAGGGTCTAAGTTCGATTACCGATTGGTAAAGAAAGGACTGAAGGTGTTGATGCTGAGGATCCTATTCTCTTCAAATGTATTTTAAGAACAACATGTAAAACTTAGATACGCTGGTTTTCTTTTTCTTTAAACTAAGTATTTAATATGCACATATCGCATTCTTAATAAAACAGCGACTTAACTCGAAATTTGAAAGTAAGCCAATTTGAACTCTAATTGTATATGTTAAATTCTAATATTATATTTGTGTTAAATCTTTGCAATAGAGTTCAAATTTGTTTAATCCAAAATACTGAGATAAGTCTCTGTTTTATTAAGGGTGCGATATGTCACTTCGAAAAGTCAAAGCAGACCATAACTGCATAGGTTCGAATTCAAGAGCACTGTTGTGACACGCCCTGCTATCTTTGTAATTCTTAATGGTAAACAGTTATTCAAGAGGTTCTCTACGTCAAGTTTTAACACATTAGTGACGTAAAATATTTTAAACTATACATATAACAGTCTATCGTATATCGACTATCGTTTATAATAATAATAATAATATCAGCCCTGTATTAAACTGTCCCACTGCTGGGCACGGGCCTCTTCTCATTGTGAGAGGGGTTAGGCCGTAGTCCACCACGCTGGCCTAGTGCGGGTTGGCAGACTTCACATATCTTCGAGAACATTATGGTTATGGAGAACTCTCAGACATGCAGGTTTCCTCACGATGTTTTCCTTCACCGTTAAAGCAAGCGATAACTAATGATTTAATACGCATATAACTTCGGAAAGTCAGAGATGCGCGTCTTGGGTTCGAACCCGAGACCTCTGCGTAGCAATCCAATTCCCACTAGGCTATCGCTGCTTATTATCGTTTATAAATCTGTATATTAATACATGAAGCAAAAACTTTGTGCCCCTTTTTAGGAAAATTGCGCGGGCGGAGGAGTATGAAATTTGGCACAGTTAAAGTCTATGGAGAAGGAGGGGCGAATCCTAATATTTTTATAAAATATGCATTAGAAATACATACCAATTAATAAAAAACTACACGCACACAACCATGCATTTGACACACGCAGTCGAATCGCGTTCGTAGTATTTCGGCATTATACGTCTGACGTACAATTCTTTGTAACTATGGTTACCTATACCTTATTTATATGTAATAAAGAAAAAAGAAAACAAAGTAGCAATTTTGGTCGAATTTTGACCACTAGGCGACTGCTAGTATAAGTTAATAGGTGACATCCTAATACAAAAGACAGTTGGTACTTCCCTTGTCCATCTTGCCACGCTACCACGCACGATTCCTTATTTATTATATTAACCGTAGTGTAGATAGTGTAGGTAAACACTATATTTTATATTTATATCTATACATAAAAGGGTAAAAATGTGCTCACCTACATTACCCACATATCCCCTCGGAAAAAATAAGCGTTTGATTATGTATATATTAGGTATTTAACTAAGAAATTACCATTTATACACCTAATTTCTTGGCTGCTGTATAAAATGCAAAGGTTACTTAAATATTCAATTATTATTCGAGAATAGACTATGTATGTACATATGTGTCTTATGTGGGGGCCAGTCAGTGCAGACCGGCGACACTTCGACCCAGTGGGATCTTTTGTGTCGAAACTCTCCCAATAACGACTGCCATAGATGTTCATGGTAGCCGAGACGAACGGCTTAACGTGCTCTCCGAGACACGGAGCAGGCGATAATTGTCAATCAATACGCACATAATTACGAAAAGTCATATAACTTTCGAAAGTCGGAGGTGCGCGACGTGGGTTCGAACCCGAGACCCTATGCATTGCAGTCTGTTGATCTCCCCACTGAGCTATCGCTGCTTGAGAACAGACTATACTTAAATATTTAATTATAATAAATATCAATAACCTTTTATACAATTTGTTTTAAAGTTATATCGTTTAGTATCTGTCCTTCTGTCGTTCCTGTCGTTGCTTCAATTCGCCATCATTACATGATGGTTGATGTTTTTGTTTATTTAAGACATATCATAGAAGCCTTTGCTATTTCCTTTTAGTTAACAAGCAAATAGTAAAACATGATAAAAATAGAAATCGAATTTGCAATAAAAAAATGTCGATGAAACAGTTAGTACCTACACAAAATAATACCTATTCATTGCTACATACAAAGCGGCAACTTTATATTAAAACCCTTGTTATTTTAACCATTGAAATTTATTGTTAGGTATAAATGTCGATTGTCCATTCGCAGAAAACATAATCACTATCCATATTAAACCATAAACTTTCCAGTGGTGTCATATAAGCTAGAAGGACACACATACCCTTCAAATCCATTACCTGAATGAGTCACACTGACGATATGATGACTAACCCATTGGGTTGTCCTATAGATAATCAACGCTCAGTATATGGCCATGAAAATGGCGGGCTCGTTTTTATAAAAGCATCACGTTTTAAGTTTTATTTTTGTTTTATTAGATTGATATCAAATTCAATATTAGCACAACGCAAACATTTTAATCTATTGAGTCGTAGCAGCACACCGGTGGACACAATATAATTTTAATTATGTCTCGTATTCTAAAACTTGACAGATTAATACAGTAAATCGAAATTTTGTATTTATTACTATTTCATCTAAATACAAAAGCTGTGATATACCATAGTATTGTCTTACGTTTACGCGAATACATTATTATCAAATTACTTTCATTCGGATTCAATAGTTGTTTTTTTAGTAATCGAAACATTGTAGACATTGTAAATATAAACAATTCAACAAAATAAAACCGCTATAGAAACTGTTTAAAGTGTTTACTTTATACAGTCCGTCAGTTTTGACGGGAACATAAACTACTTACATCAAACTACAGGCTGATTATAAAATAATAAAAATATTTATCGGTAAACAAACTTTTCAAATTTATTTGTGAGTTCATTTGAACAGTTATTCATAACCAATAAAAACGTAGTGTCCTGTAAAGCTTCAGCTAAGCCTAATTAAATACATTTTTTTAATAATACAATGGATGCATACTACTTGTCCGGATTTTATCGCGTTGTTTATTTTAAAACACTTTTATTATATAATTTAGTAGTGTAATAGTTTCAAAATTTACAACGCGATAAAACCGATATGAAGTAGTTTAATTTCAGTACTAAATATTAAACAGAATGAAAATAGGTATACGAAATGGATTATTTATTGGTTACGAACAAAGTCGCTTTCATTTCCTGATTTGTTAATTATGTTATACGTTGTATACTAATTCTAGATTTAAATGAGGACAATTAAATGGCTAGTCACTGAATATAAAAGAATAATTTTAACTATCTTTTAAAGTCAATAGAATATTCTCACATAAACATTCCTTCATATTGACGATATTTACATCAATGTTATATATACACATGTAAGTTCTCTTGGTTGCGTTGACCCAGCTAAATACTTAAAACGATTATCATGATATTTGGTATGCGTAAAATCTGCCATGTTTATATTTGCGTGAGTGGTTGAATTCAAATCGCAGACTGAACATACTGTTACTCGGATTTTCTGTTGTGGAAGCATCAGTAGCCGTGTTTGTACTGATGCTTTCACGACAGCACAGTCTGGAAACACGTGGTGTGGCAATAGATTCGCCTTTAAATGCTAGTAGTACAAAGTGTACATAATACATAGACTACATTTTTAATCTGGACAACCGCGGGATTTATGACATATAGCAAAAAATCTCGTTCGTTTATTCGTCTGCACGCTGTTCTCGTGGCCACAAACTACCCGTCAAATGAAAGTACAGGTGTGGCCGTAAGCCCATAACACGTTTCGTCTCATAAGTTGTAAATCATAAGATTTTGTGAATTAATTATATTGTGGAATTTCTAACATGTCACGCCATGTTGAATTCAACGGTCAATATGTACGATTAATTGTAGGCTGCGTTTTGGCGATTGAAGAAAGTTGACTTGAACTGAGATTGTGTAAGGAACTCATCGGCGTAAGTGTATGCGGTTGCGCAATTAATTATCGTGAAGTTCAAATTTCAAATCTTTAAAAAAGAACTATATCCAAGATCCCATGTTTGACAAATAAATGATTCTGATTCTAAATCTGTCGAATTGTATTTGAGTGTTTCTATAAGGAACATAATTACAGCAGAACATCTGACGATATGCCTTTAAACACTTTGACGAGGACATAGATTCTAAGGCAAAAACAGGCACCTTTTATCCAAGGATGTGTTCCTGTAGTATACATGCTTGTATTGTTGTCATGTTTATGAGGCGCTCATAGTCAGTTGCAATCACTAACCGGTAAACGATTAGCGAAGTTAAGCAACGTTGGGTGCGGTCAGTCTGTAGATGGGTGACCGCTTAGTGGTATTTCATCTGAGCGTCTCCGTGCTTCGGAGGGCACGTAAAAAGTCGGTCCCGGTTGTTGTCAAATTGACAGCAGCCGTTAAGCCATGTCAGAGGCCTACGGGCGGCTTGAACAACTTTTGACAACAGGTTGGCCACTAACCACACGAAAAGAAGAAAAAAAGAAGAAGTATACATGCTGGTGCAGCACGGATAATAGCTAGTTCGCAAAGCTGCAAAACCTCATCCTATATAACTTAATTCCTTTAAAGACATAATAGGTAGGTACTATGTTATGTTATAATGGCCTTTTTAAGTCTACCAAATATTGTCACGCATACGTGTTTACTTAAATATTTTCCGTTTATTTTTAGCATGGCTGCCTTAAAAGGAAAGCACGGACCTTTATATAAACGTAGCGCAACTTTTTAGTTATTTCTAGGTCGTTAGCTGCGAGCTCTAGAAATAGAAAATGTTAATTGCTTTAGGAAATTGTATGAAATGTAAACTGAGTGTAGAATATTCGCTGTAATTACGTCTTGTTGATATTCAAAGTTATTACAAATTAGTATTTGGAATTGCGTCGTGGGTTCAGCGGTATGAGGTTTTGCTTAAGTTTACTGGTAGTAGTAAATCATAAATCATTTATTCATTCAATTCATTTTGGGTATCACATGATTACAAAAAGGTTAAATTAGTACTACCTAAATCTGTCTGAGGAGGCGTCCTCAGACTTTACCGATTACAAATCCGAGTTCGGTTTTGTGATTGCTAAATGTTAATTGGTTTTACTGTAAGTCTCTAAATGCTTTATCTACGGAGTTATTGAAATTGTAATTAATATAATTATTACATACATAGATTCACGCCTGTTTCCCAGAGGAGTAGGCAAAGACTACGGATTTCCATTTGCTACGATCCTGACACACTTCTCTGGCTTCATTGACTTTCATCACATTCCTCACACACGCTCGCCGGTTTAAGGTGCTCTTAACCTGGCCTTTGTCCATAACGTTTCCGATCTGATTGAGAAACGTTCGCCTAGGTCTTCTCCTTGCGACTGTTCTATTCACACTAGCCTTATAAACTTTTTTAGTCAGTCTTTTGTCGTCCATTCTTTCTACATGCCCAAACCAGCTTAACCTTTTCTATTCTTATCACTATATCCACTTTCATGCCACATCTCTCTCTAATCACACTAGTCCTTATTCTATCTATCAGAGTCACACCACATGTTTCTCGGCGCTCTCATTTCTACAGCATTTATTCTGCTCTCATGCTTTTGGCATACCACATACATTAATATAATTGATGTATTTTAAGCCCCCTTACTGGCTAGTACAGTGCAAATCTTTTATGTTGATCTGTCATTTTCGGTAGACTAGGTAGTACTTAAAAGTGAAAATAATATAATTATTTATTTAAGTCGTAAAGTAAACATATATAGGTCCATGTAAAATAATAAGTAGGTTAGTAATTTAGTAGTATGCGAGAAAACTAAAACATGCATGGTAGACGGCAGTAAGCTCTCTCGTGGGATCTAAATGGTTGGCGAAATGCGAGTGTCATACATTTCTACCTACTGCTTCTTCAAAGCATGACGAATAATTTAACTTATATGTCTTAGGTATAAAAATATGGGGTACTTGTAGCTAGAGATAATACACAGAGGCTTAATTACGATTATATGTCCTTTTAGAGTTCGAAAAAGCTCTTATACAACAGCTTTGTCCGCCCGTCCGTCCGTCTGTCTGTCTGACATATAACTTTCAACTCAAGAACCGTAAGAGCTAGAGACTCGCGGTCAACGCCATTTGACTCAGCATAGTCGATATACCACCGAAATGACTATGACCTTTGACCTCTGACCTCAAGGTCACGTGGTATCACGTGACCTTTGCATATTACTTGAACCATTTTTTCGAACTCTAAGGTTTACGGCAATTCATTGCCGATTCTCACTTGCTTTTTGTCATCTCTTAATTATTTTAGTCAAACTGAAAGTACTAGTAGTAAGATTGAATAATTGTGTTTGGTTAACAAACAAAGTCTTTATTATGTTATTTTACCAAAATAAAACCATTTATCAAAATGGACCATGTATAATCCTAATCCTAACTAATATTATAAATGCGAATGTGAGTTTGTTTGTTTCACGGCTTAACTACTTATTCGATCATCATTAAATTCGTATACACGTTTTCGGGGGCACAGAAAAGGACGGAGGGTATTTCTATCCCTCAGAATCAGTAATTTTTCCCTGGTTGAAAAATTCCGAGGGATAGAAATTTATTGAAAAACTTGCATTAACGCGTGCGTAGTCGCGGGCAAAATCTAGTAATGAATAATATTGTGAAGTTACATTTTTACATACGTGTGTATGTGAGTTTCTTATGAGCTTCGTTTATATATTCACTCAAACATATTTTTCACTCCGATACCAAGTCTTTAACTCAGCAACTGTTTTATTTTTGTTTTTATCGACGTTAAAAGCGTATCGCGTTGTGGTGCACCGCGGTCCGCTCCCGATAGCAGTGCGCTGCACTTGACTGCTCTTTTTGCACGAAAATGGACGCGGCATTTAACAACGCACTGCTCTTCTACTAAAATTGCGTTATTTTTTATTATTTTATTGCAAAAATTGCCTCGTGGCATAAGCTTGCATACGGTTATTGGGCAAATTGCTTTAATTGTTTCGATTTTAAGTGGTAAAAATCGGGAGACCGGATGGTTTGGTGCAAAATAGGACAGGCATATGTCCAGTAGTTGCCTGCAACGGGCTTATTGATTGCATACAATATTTATATTTCGTTAGAACTAAAGTAAAAAAAGCAGCGATAGCCTAGTGGGAAACCGTTGGACTGCCACGCAGAGGTCTAAAGTTCGAACTCAGGGCGCGCATCTCTGACTTTTCGAATTTATATGCGTATTAAATAGTTGATTATCGCTTGCTTTAACGGTGAAGGAAAACATCGCGAGGAAACCTGCATGTCTGAGAGTTCTCCATAATCTTCTCGAAGAAATGTGAAGTCCGCTAAGCCGCACTGGGCCAGCGTGGTGGGTTATAGCCTAACCCTTCTCACACTGAGAAGAGGCCTGTGTCCAGCAGTGGGACAGTTTAATATAGGGCTGATATTATTTATTTGTTATATATATAAAGTTATGTTAGTTCTTACAAATAGCTAAGAACTCACTCCATATTATGTGCGACCAAAATATGACTGCCAAAATGCATGTATCTTAATTTATTGTCATACATGTCCATTTTAATTAAATACATGTTTAAGAAAATAAAGACTTTCTTAACTATCTATATATGTATGTGAAGAAAATGGTTTCGTTTAATCGTATGCACGATGTCTAAAACTGAGGTTTATTGAGGTCTGTTTTGCCTCGTAAGTCTTTGACGTCGGTCCAGGGCAGCATTATCATTACAGTAATTCTAGGAAATGAATAAATAACGGATTGATTAAATAAATTCGACTGCAATGTTGGCAGTGATGGACGAAGTTTTAATCATTTGTAACTTTAAGTATGACTTTCGAATCGGATTAGTGATATGCCAGGTTTTAGCACTGTGTTTGGTTAATGTTAATAGGACGTAGCTATATTGCTTGGCACCTAAAGTAAAAATAATTGGGATGACAGACTGCGCCGAACGAAATGTGCCAAAACAGGCGGTCACAGTTAAGTGAATAAAAGCAACATCTCTTTTGTTTAATACAAATATAAAATATACATTTACCATAACAAGAAATGTCTATACAAATACTCCGTTTAAAAAATTTAAAATAATTAATATTTTCGTCTACAAAATTACGTAAATTTGCACGAAAAATGCAAAAACGTAAGCTCGTGTTACGTGATTTTAAGATTATAACAGTAGAAATCTATATTATATTACAGCTTAAACGAAACATAAATAGCTATATTACAATTTGTCCGTCCCAAATATTTAAGTTATTGATTGACAATAAAGATACATATTTATCAAAAAAGCACCTCAAATCCTCCGTACAATTTTACTATGGCGGCTGCGCGCCGATTTGAATAATATATGCGTCGCACGAGCTCTGTCATTATCAGTCTTACGCTCGGCGCAGTCTTAGCCTTAATCAAGACATGATAACTTTTCAAAAGTCAAACAAATGCAAAAAATAATCTTTATTCACACTGCACTTTTAAAATTTAGTTATGTTTCTGCTGTTTTAATGATATTTTCGTAAATAGCCTCCTTAACCTGCGAATGGCCATAAGCAGCAAAATTTAATAAATGCGATTGAAGTCGTGAGTGACAACTATTTAAAAGTATAATATACAATTTATTTTACAAAATTTAACTATGTCGATTGTGGGCTGCCATCTAGAGAATGCACAATATTTGCATAATAGAATAGTAAAACTGTGCCAAATATCTAGTTTATTAGATATTATTCATACAAAAATAGCAATTTTCAGCTCTCCTGAAAAAACACGATATTTTAGTCAGTATTGGTGTCAACGTATGATGTGTACCTTTGTTTTGTCGTATTGGAATAAATATGTCTGTATAATGTATTACAGAGTCAGTCAACAAACAAGAATTTAATCGATTACTTTGGAAACAGCTGTTAACATAAAAATGTACCTAACATTAGTATAAACGATTCCATACATTATGTTTTCGTTGTATGATTCCGTTTTTACATAATCATGATTTAGTATAATAATAATTATATAGTACCTACCTATAACGGGGAGATTTTACTTAAATTAGCGGAACAAAGAAGAAAGTACTGGAACACCGAACCTCTAATCTAGAGAAGATGGCTGACAAACAACTGTATTTCGTGTTTTTACTGTCTACTGGGCTCAGCGGTTCCAAGCATAATTAAGACTTAGTTCCCTCGGAAGGCAACCGCCTTACTAAAAGCATAAGTAATCCTTTTTTAGGAAGCAACTGGTTACCATATCTCTGGCGTACAAGCGTCCAAAGTCGTAGTAATCGTATGCCTGTTTCCCACCATAATTGTGAAAATAATAGTTTAAAACTAAAAAACAAGCTTTATAAAATAAAAAAATAATATTATTTAATAATTTTAAAGTAAAAAAGCGTGGGGTGCTTTCTAAAATATTTTGATTACCCTCACCCCACACTTTTTTACATTTAAATTATTAAATTATATAACTTTTTATTTTTTAAAGCGTGTTTTTTAGCATTTAAACAAAACTTCTTTAAATATTTTTTCTAAATTGGTGTCATCGGTCCTCGATAAGTGTGCAAAGTTTCAAATCAATCCGTCGGTTTGAAAGGGGTGAAAATCACGTTCAAAGATTCCGTTACATAGATTCATAGATACATACCGAGCTAATAAAAGCGTGTTAAAAACAAACTATCCTACCTAATATTATAAATGCGAACGTGAGTTTGTTTGTTGTCCTTTCACGCCTTAACTACGCGACCGATCATCATGAAATTTCACATACGTATTGTCAGGTGTACAAAAAAGATCCACCACCTTTTATCCAGGAAAAATTATAGTTGCGGAAGATGCAGGACATATACAGTATATGATACAGTAATAACTCCAAAATTATCCACCATTCTCTTCAACTACAACATACACTAACAGGTCTATCAAAGTCTACACTAGAGCGATCAGTCACCGTGAACAGCATTACGTAATGTATACTCCAAAGTGGTATGGTATAAACATGTTAGCAGAGATAATAGTTGTCTAGTGCAGCCCGTAATTGTGTTGTAGCACACAATCATTATCCATCACGTTGTGCTACCGATGTGTAGTGTCACCATGTGGGGACGATGGATTGAGGAGGGCTTTTGGTTTAATGTAATTAATGTTTATCCTGACAGAGTTGGAGAAAAATGAAATAGCGGTTTAAGACTGCGCCGAGCGAAATGTGCCAAAACAGGCGGTCACAGTTAAGTGAATAAAATCAACACTTTTTGTTTAATACAAATATAAAATATACATTTACCATAACAATGAATGTGTTTACAATTACTTTGTGTAAAAAACTTAAAATAATTAATATTTTCGCCTACGAAATTACGTGAATTTGCACGAAAAATACAAAAACGTAAGCTCGTGTTACGTGATTTTTAGATTATAACGGTAGAAATCTATCCTATTTTACAGCCTAAACGGAACATAAATAGTTATATTACAATTTGACCGTCACAAATTTTTAAGTTATTGGTTGACAATAAAGATATATATTTATCAAAAAATCACTTCAAACCCTCCGTATAATTTTACTATGGCGGCCGCGCGCCGATTTGAATATGCGCCGCACGAGCTCTGTCATTATCTGACTTACGCTCGGCGCAGTCTTAAAGCCCGGTTCATATATTACGGACAGCTAATTAACACATCTATATCTATACTAATATAATAAAGAGCAAAGATTTGTTTTTTTTTGTAATGTATTCACTCAAATACAACTGATTTTCAAAATTCTTTCACAATTAAAAAGCTATATTATCACCGAGTAACATAGCTATAATTTATTAAACAAAAAAGTACTGTTACACCTATCTTAGCCTACATTTTACATATACATACACTAAATACATACTTCTGCAAAACCCGACTAAAAACAAACACACACACACACATATAATACAAATTATATAATTAATAATTATAACTACTAAAATATCTTAAAATGTAACTTAATATCCACGTATGTACCTATGTAAATTAACTACAGCTTACAATTACTTTACTACTGTTTAATGTCGTAAATCCAGCGCAGGAACACTGACTCCCAAGATAAAGGTTACCTAATTTGGGAGACAGGAGTTCTAATACACATAAAAGTGCATTGTAAATAGCTCTTAAATAATAATGTCATACCATTATTACTATCTGTACTTTTCAAAGAGAAATAAATTATTTATTATTATAATATTGTCTTCTATTTACGCGAATATTATTCATTGAAATTAAACTGCTATATACGGATTTTATCGCGTTGTTTATTTGACACTTTATTACAAAATTTTGAAAATTGTTACACTACTACTACTATTAAACTTTACTAATTTTTAAGCTAATTAAAAGTGAGCTAAGTGAAAGTGTAAAAATAAATTAAATCTAAATAGTTTAATAATAATTTAATTAGCTTAAAAATTAGTAAAGTTTAATAGTAGTAGTAGTGTAACAATTTTCAAAATTTTGTAATAAAGTGTCAAATAAACAACGCGATAAAATCCGTATATAGCAGTTTAATTTCAATTATTTATTATTATTTATCATTTGTTTCTCTTTCACGGATATTTTCCTAATGCGTTTGGAAAAACCTTGGCCCTTTGGGAGGCTTACACGGGGACATAGGTCCAACATGCAGAGGCCCTTCAAGAGTTTTAATTTAAAATGCTATGGGACACTTACCGATACACTAGCCGCGACAAGTGTAGGAGAGTATTGCTACATATGGAACCTAATAAATCTGGGCTATAGGGATGGGTGTTTGATGGGCTGGTATAATGAAAACTATGGATAGAAAAAGATTATTTATTATTATTACTATAAATTTCTAGATGTATGACGGAGCATCACATAAGAAAGGCTCGACCGATTTGCATGTTTATTTTTTTGTTGTGTTTGTAATTATCAGGACAAGATTTATAGGTACGCATAAAATGTAAATTTTTATATAAATGAATTTATTGATGTTGTGTTATGGACGAATGTCGGGTCAGCTATTCTATAAAAATATGTCAATGTTTAACTGTCCGTAGCTAACATGACTCGTTTCGTGACATAGAAACCAAGTCTAAATGGCCGCTTCTGCGCCGAGCCTAGTGTTGTGGGTTTGAATTCCATATGGGACAAACAACTGTGTAATCCACAAATGGTTGAATGCGCCTGAGTGTTGTTTGTGTCCGTTGTGCAAATATTTTGAAGTCTTAGGACGATCATTTCCTAGGACGGAATATATATTTAAAAATATTACCATCAACGAGTTATATAAAACGCCAGTTGAAATAAATAATATAATAGTTGGCTTCAGAGAGTTTAAACTTCAGTCGTAGCGAATTTTAAGTTGGGACCGTTTGAATCATGCCCTATAGTTTATAGATAGACCTCTAAGAATTGACTTTAGTAAGATTTGTTCTTGGAAAACTCTCAGATAAGCATTCATGCTAAACTTGAAGTTGATAGTTGTAGATATCCTATACCTTCTAACCCTCATATCTATCTTTCAGAGATGTCTATTGCACTGTGTGTGTCGTAAATAAGTTTGCTATTAGCAATTCTCATCGTTTGTTGTGTGAATTTCGTTATCGAAAAATCTAGGCTTTGTCTAAAATAGTGCACAGATAAACATTGATTAGAACTTGGCCCTATTGAGTCGCAGCAGCACAGCGGCAGCCATAATAGCAGACAATAGGTTTCCAATTATATGTGGCATTCCAACAGTTGACAGGTTAAACAAATGCCAAGATGAATGCTGAATCCTTCACAGATATAAAGAGGATTATACTTGAGCGATACAAGCAGTATTTCGTATCTATTCCGCTAATAAAAACCAAAACTGGTATCTTTACGTCACAGGTTATTGCCGTCGGCGAGTACTAAAGTCCTTTCCCTCGATCGAGTTTTACGACTGGTGGGATCGAAAACAAGTGATACATTTTACGTCTTTCTGTTAGCCCGAGATTATAGACGGAATTGCTATAACTTGGCCACGAACACCAGTCGATAGAAAATAAATCAAACGCGTTACACTGATTCATATTACGGGCAGCAGTCGTAGTATAAATCATGGTTTAATTACGACGACTTGTACTTATTGAAAATATGCCAATTTGAAAATACGTCATTTTGATATCTATACTACTTGTGCATATTGGAAATACGTAAATTCTGACAACTAAACAGCTTAAACTCTTTCTCTGTCTGCGACTACACCTCGTGTTGTAGGTTCGAATAACATACGGAACAAATATTAGTGTAATCTACATAAGGTTGATACGAGTCTGGGTGTTTTGCCTTTATGTCTGTTATTTGAATGGTTGTAAAACGACAGTGCATTGTATTTTAAAGAAATAATAAATATGGTTTAACCTACTAAAGACTATTTCATTGGTCTCACGGTTATAACTTTTAAACTTTCGCGTTGCATGCCCACGGCCGGTGTAACCTGGTCGAAACGTCAAGCATTAAAAGGTAAATACTACGCATAGTCTCATGGTATTGCGCTTTGAGTTTATGTTTGCGTGCAGTCCTCAGTGCCCAGATTCTACTTTTAAGGTCAGGCTAAGAGGTATTGGAATTTTCTGTCAAGAAATTCTTGGTAGCAGCATGGGGTCCATTATTACATGGGGTTAAAAGCAAAAACCACGACCCCTAATAAGACATAAAAACTATCAATATGCAAACTTAAGCATAGGTACACTTATAACACAGCATTGCCTACCAAGGAAATATAACCGCGAGTCTATACATCCACATTCATCATTTCACACATGAAACCGTTATACAACCTATTGTTTTACTAAAACCGCATTGTTAATCCAACCGAGAGCTTGCTGTTATTCAATACGACGTGTTTGAACCTTGACATTAACGGACATAACTCGGACAAAAGATAGACAATAGATAGGATAATCTGATCACTGATCGCTCCGATCAGAATAATAGTGAAAGGATCAATTGTTACCACAATCACTATGTTGTAATGATTTAATAAAGTTTTAAGGCTACCTTCACATATCTGAGTGTGAGAATGTCGCAATGGTTTAGGCTAGGACTCTGCTGTTCCAATGAGTTTCGTGCGTTCGATCGCCACACACTTCTGATCTACTGTTATGTTTAGGTTAAGTTTAAGACTGCGCCGAGCGAAATGTGCCAAAACAGGCGGTCACAGTTAAGTTGATAAAATCAATACTTTTTGTTTAATACAAATATAAAATATACATTTACCATAACAATAAACCGTTTAAAAAACTTAAAATAATGAATATTTTCGCCTACAAATTTACGTAAATTTGCTGCTTAAAACGAAAAAGCGTAAGCTCGTGTTACGTGATTTTTAGATTATTACAGTAGAAATCAATCCTATTTTACAGCTTAAACGAAACAAATAGTTATATTACAACTATATTTAAGCCATTAGAAATTGCACACCGAGCTATCCTGAAAGTAGCTACCTTTCGCCCTATTCTTTCTCCAACGAATCAGCTGTACAAGGACTGTAACGTAGTTAACGTGCGTCAACATTTTATTCTGCAAACCGTTTTGTTGCAACATAATATAACTCCCTACAAAGAAAATCAAAAACGTCGAAAGGACAAAATATGTACTATCCCACATACAAGGTTCACATTTACCAAAAGATTTTTTTATTTTCTAGGGCCATCACTCTACAACAAAATAAACAAAAAATGTCCAATATATAACCTGTCATACAATAATTGCAAGAAGACTGTCCGTTCCTTCCTTCAAAACACACCATACGACGAAACTGAACAATTTCTTATTTAAGCGACGTTAAGCTTGTACCTTGTACCACACAACATACAACGCACACTCGCTAACATCACATGCACGCACACAATTACACTGTTAGCCGGCCGGCGGCGGCCGCGCGGCGTGCTTACTACACAAACGAATACATACACACTCACTCACGCACACATACAACACACACTTACACACACATGCACACACAATCACACTTCGTAAACAAACACGCCTACCTTACATATTTGTTTGTTATTTTTATTTCTGTTACCTTGCTTTAATTTTCTTTTGCTGTTTTAATATAAAAATATAAATACTTGTTTGTATAAAGCGCATGTAAATGCTTTCGAACTAAATATGTACCTACATTACTCTAACATTATAAATAGAGGGGTTCGGGACTGTTATTCCTTAACACAGGCTATATTATAGCCTAGCTAGGAGAACAGCACTTCACCCACCTGATTGAAGATGTACCTTTTAAATGTTTAAAATCGTATGTTACATAATTACAAATGTATTCAATCTGTGTTTTTATATAAATAAAGTTTTATTATTATTATTATTTTATTATTATATTATTATTATAATTTGTCCGCCCCAAATATTTAAGTCATTGATTGACAATAAAGATACATATTCATCAAAAAAGCACTTCAAATCCTCCATACAAATTTACTATGGCGGCCGCGCGCCGATTTGAATATCGAGCTCTGTCATTCAGTCCAACCGCGTCTTACGCTCGGCGTAGTCTTAAAGCCCTGTGCGATGATAAACTCATACGTTTCTAAATAACTAAATGAATTAATATATTATTAAGTCGATAATAGCATTTATTTTTGGAACCGATTGCATTTGACATTGCGGGCTAGACCAAAATATTGAAGAAGAGCAAAAGGCCATATCTCATAACAAAATAAGTTCAAAATATAGTGCCGATCTAGGCTAGTATAACTTAAAATGTGAACAGATATGCGAATATGTGCATTATTGACGTATACTTAAATTTAGTTAAATAACATTTATTGAAATTAAACTATTATAGGTATACGGATTTTATCGCGTTGTTTATTTGACACTTTATTACATAATATTGAAAACTGTTACACTACTAGGTACTACTACCGTTTGGTTAAGCGGAAGGTGTGGTGTTGCCAGTGAGCAGTTTTTAATTTATAGTGTATATTTTTTTTTCTTTTTCTTTTTTTTTTTTTATTTTATTATTGTTTTATTTTATATACTTGTGTCCTTGTGTGCCTAAATAAATATTTTTTCTTTCTTTCTTTTCTTTCTTTCTTTTCTTTTACTATTAAACTTTACAAATTTTTAAGCTAATTAAATTATTATTAAAACTATTTAGATTTCATTTAATTTCACACTTTTCTCGACGTTTTGGTTGCTTTTCAGCAGCCATGGTCACGGGGAGTCTCCCCGCAGCTTAAAAATTAGTAAAGTTTAATAGTAGTAGTAGTGTAACAGTTTTCAAAATTATGTAATAATGTGTCAAATAAACAACGCGATAAAATCCGTATATAGTAGTTTAATTTCAATGAATAATATTGGCGTAAACAGAAGACAATATTATTTAAATACCATTTGTGATATTTATAACCGAGGCACTAGATCGGAATTCCATTTTTATTTTTCGTTACGGTTTGATTTCATTTTGCTGGCGGTTATGTTTTCATCCGCACTTTTATCTAAAAAAAAAACAAACAGTAACGTCCCATGCGTTCATTTAGTATCTATTAATATCTATTTCATCGCGCGTAACCTTTTTATAATGAATTTATATCAGTTAAGTAAGAAATACTTCTTGTATTACTCATTGCCTTAACAAGAGGTCTGCAGGAAAAAATACGTGGTATGTTTATGTAGTATACCCCTATGTAAAAGGCGTTGTTAGCCTGGTATTGACGATCTATTTATAAAAAGCATTAATTAGCGCATAAATAATGTCGGGTGATTTACTTCACACGCACTGCTATAAATTGCCGCGACTCAATACAATAATGTAGTATGTATGTATGTATGTATCTTATGTGGGGTCCAGTCAGTGCAGACCGGCGACACTTCGACCCAGTGGGATCTTCTATGTAAAAAGCGTTGTTAGCCTAGTATTGGCGATCTATTTATAAATAGCATTAATTAGCGCATAAATAATGTCGGGTGATTTACTTCACACGCACTGCTATAAATTGCCGCGACTCGATACAATAATGTAGTATATATGTATCTTATGTGGGGGCCAGTCAGTGCAGACCGGCGACACTTCGACCCAGTGGGATCTTTTGTGTCGACACTCTTCCAATAACGACTGCCATAGATGTTCATGGCAGCCGGGACCGACGGCTTAACGTGCTCTCCGAGGCACGGAGCAGGCGATAATTGTCAATCAATACGCACATTTGAAAAATCATATAACTTCCTAAAGTCAGAGGTGCGCGACGTGGGTTCGAACCAGAGACCCTCTGCATTGCAGTCTGTTGGTCTCCCCACTGAACTATCGCTGCTCCAATAATGTAGTAATTAGGACGCTGTATTATATTCATGAATGTATAGAGTCTTTGATAGCCCAAGTATAAACATTTGAAGATAGATTTAGTTACCAGCTGTCGCTTCAAAAACAGAATATTTCTATTAACGTTTAAAGTTAATGGAAAAGTCTCAACAATAACGTTATTGTAAATCCATCAAAATATTTTTTTTGTGTATCAGTTTCCACAAAATAAAAATATATTTAAATCATAAGTCTATTTGCCAGCGAATCTAAATTGGCTATATGCAAAATTAAAGAAGAAGAATGTGATTGACTGTAACCACAGAACATAGTTGACTGAAATTGTGAAATACTTAGATAAACAACGAATACATATAATAATATAATAATATTCTATCACATACACACAACACCATCTAGCCCAAACTAAGCAGAGCTTGTACTATGGGTACTAGACAATGGATAGACATACATATATACTTTTTTGTAAAAACATACATATTATACATAGAAATACCCAGACCAAGTCAAACATCCATGTTCATGCACACAAATGTTTGACTTTTGCGGGAATCGAACCCGCGACCTCAGGCATGGCAGTCGGTTACACTAACCACTACACCATCGAGGCTGACAGCTATATAAGTTAATTACCATTAATTATTATATTTAAATTGCTTTTCTTTTTTATCTAGACCTATTCGAATCGATCTATCCGGTTACAAATAGATTTTAAAAAGTCATCAGTAAATAAAATATTAAAAATTATAGCTTATCTGTAGGCATGTTACTAAAGCTAAACTATGTTAAACATAATCTTTCTTGAAAAAGCGATAGCTCAGTGGGGAAACCAACATACTGCAATGCCGAGGGTCTCGGGTTCGAACCCCCGTCGCGCACCTCTGACTTTCGGAAGTTATATGACTTTTCGAAATTATGTGCGTATTGATTGACAATTATCACCTGCTTCGTGCCTCGGAGAGCACGTTAAGCCGTCGGTCCCGGCTGCTATGAACATGTATGGCAGTCGTTATTGGGCAAGTCAGTACTCTCTAATATCCTACACTGGTCTAGCCTTCGGGTTGCGGAGGTCAGGTGGCAGCCGCTCCGTGTAAAAACTAATATCCAGTCAAATCCGGTTAGACTAGAAAAGTCAACCCCAAGTAACTTGGGAATAATAAGATAATCTAGGCTAGGAAGAAGAAGATAATCTTTCTTGAAGTCTGGTAAAAATACCATCGACGTTACCTATTTCATATTTTAAATAGTCTTGCATGAAACTAAGTTTTCCTGCTTTCCTGAAGAGAGCTGCTATATCGTGTCATTGACATAAGCAATTTTTTTTAAATATCACTGCCCTATATTTATTGTAAGCTTTTCAAGAAAACTTTTAACCCTATATGATAAAATACTTATAATTAAAGTCAAAATAAATTCAGGTTTCGCATGATCAGCAAATATAGAGACAGGAGTTTGTAGAAACCATTAGAGTATTTTTTTCTCGCCTGTTACTTATTCACAAGCTTATTATCATAGGCAATAACGTTATACTGCATTAAGACTGCGTCGAGCCAAATGTGCCAAAACAGGTGGTCACAGTTAAGTGAATAAAATCAACACTTTTTGTTTAATACAAATATAAAATATACATTTACTATAACAATGAATGTGTTTACAATTACTCCGTGTAAAAAACTTAAAATAATTAATATTTTCGCCTACAAAATTACGTATATTTGCTCGAAAAATGCAAACACGTAAGCTCGTGTTACGTGATTTTTAGATTATAACAGTAGAAATTAATTATATTTTACAGCTTAAACGAAACATAAATAGTTATATTACAATTTGTCCGTCCCAAATATTTAAGTTATTGGTTGACAATAAAGAAACATATTTATCAAAAAAGCACGTCAAATCCTCCATACAATTTTACTATGGCGGCTGCGCGCCGATTTGAATATGCGCCGCACGAGCTCTGTCACTATCTGTCTTACGCTCGGCACAGTCTTAAGTATACAGATACACACTTAGAACAACTATTTGTGGATTTCACAAATTGTGTCCCACATCGAACGCACAACGCTTGGCGCAGTAGTAGCGGTGAGCCGTTCACCTAACCACTACGCCATTCGTAGCGTCAAATGTATTTTACATTTGACGATACGGATGGTGTAGTGTTATCAAATTAGCTTTTGTCCGCGACTTCACTCAGGAATACATAGAGCAGCATCCAGAAAAAGTATCGTACTTCTTTGGCTTAGAGGTGGTTATGCCCTTTTGTGTACCCCTGACAACCTGATTTGTGGAGTAGTTAAGCAAGCATAAAAAACAAACTTACATTCGCATTTATAATATTAATAAAGATTTCTGCGCAAATTAAATCACGTAATGAATTATTTGACTTTAAAAGGTATACATATTTGTACACACCCTACTCTCGCTGGGTGGTACGAAATTGATCAAATTGACACTGCGTGACCCGGCGCACACAACACGGGACATCCGGTGTGACACGTCCCTACACACAAACTGTAATACATATAGATATTTACACGAACATACGTTTTGTTGAACTGTTCGCGTGGGAGCTACCGGTCGCTTTCTCACGCCCCGCGTTCAATTTGCAAACGGATTTTTGTTTAGTTTCGATTGTTATGTTTTGATGTTACTTCATGTGGTGTTTGTTTGAGTAGCTAATGCTCCTCATAACTACCTAATGGTAATTGGGGTTGCCGTAGTTTCAAATGATGAACTGGCGATGGTGTATGTGGTAAAGTTAAAGTTAAAGTTTTAACTGCCTCCGTGGCGCAGCGGTAGTGAATGCGACTGCTGTGCATGAGGTCTCGGGTTCGAATCCCGGGTCGGGCCAACAAGACGTTATTGGGTTTTTCTGTTAAGAAATCTGAATAGCAGCCCTGAGTTAGGAAGTTGGCGGTGTTAGACACCCCCGTGCCTTGGAAAGCACGTAAAGCCGTTGGTCCTACGCCTGATCTCTCTCCGGTCGTGTCGGATTATCCGTCCCATCGGATCATGAGAGTGAGGGAACAGAGAGTGCACTTGTGTTAGCGCACACACTTGTGCGCTATAATATCTCCTGCGCAGATGGCCAGTATCCGTTAAGATTGGCCGCCGTGGCCGAAATTCGGTCTGGAGGACATTATTATTATGTGGTACTATGATGAGAAGAGAATTTAGAAAAAATTACTCCATGTTGGAACGAGTTGTCATATCAACTATATAAATAGAAAAGGAACATTGTAATTTAACGAGGCGCTCATAGCCAGTTGTACTCACTGATCGGTAAACGATTAGCGAGGTTGAGCAACGTTGGGTGCCGTCAGTCTATAAATGGGTGACCGCTTAGTGGTATTTCACCTGAGCGTCTCCTTTCTTCGGAGGGCACGTATAAAGTCGGTCCCGGTTGTTGTCAAATTGACAGCAGTCGTTAAGCCACGTCAGAGGCCTACGGGCGGCTTGAACAACTCTTGACAACAGGTTGGCCACTAGCCACAAGAAAAGAAGAAGAAGAAGAATTGAAATAAAACTACTTTATACGGATTTTATCGCGTTGTTTTTTATGTTGAATACTATTATTGCATAATAACTGATATATGTGGAAACTGCTTTGGATTCAGTGTAGTTACATTTGAACATTAATTATTTTCGAATTGTATCTGTTTGCTTACCAAATAAAAAAATATATATCCAGTCAAACCCGGTTAGACTAGAAAAGCCGCAAACCTTTGACGGGGTCGCGATTTGAATGCGAGAGCGATCCGCGCGACCCCGCCATAAAGGTGTGAGGAACACTGCGGTGGTTTTAGTCGGTTCAGACCAAATTTCCATCTTATGGGCTGGATCCCGACATATCCCCATCGCCCGCCCCAAAACTGGCGATGGGGAATGTGATTTGCACATTTCCCCGAGATAAAAAAAAACCCTAAGTGACTTGGGAATAATTAATCATTGCATAATTTTGAAACTTTTGAACTATTAAATAAACTATTTAAATTATTTAACTATGTAGGTCTTGGTTTACAATTTCCCCGACGTTTCGGTTGATTTTCCGTAGCCGTAATTATACTGCTTTACTACATCCATATTAAGTAGTTTTACTTTAATGTATAACATTTAAGTAAACATAGACAATATTATGTAAAGCCAACACAGTTCAGTGCCTTTTTTTCCTCTCTATGTTAACTGTATTTTGTATGTAGTGGCACTTGACTTGCATTTGTACCATCAATAAAAATAATTGATACATTTGGAATAGCAGATTTTTGTGAATATTTTCCATTTTTTATTCATTATAAAGGAGTCTGCCCACTACACCGTTTCATACCATGACCGTGCCAGGAACGTGTCGGACATGAAAAGCAACACGATACGCCCTGCTATAGGAACGGCTGGTCGGTGACGAAACGGTCTAGTGGGCATAGTCTTATACATTTCCCTATAAATAATATTTTTTGCCTGACACGTTCCTAGCACGGTCATGGTATGAGACGGGGTACTGGGCAGACTCCTGTATGGTCTAATAACGAACACTGGGCGTACACTAATCCTAAGTTTGTATAAGTAATTTAAGTTTTAAGAGTTTTTCGCTGTTCTGATTTATCCATTCACACAGACTGATCTTAAACCGCTAACCGCTTCTTACGTCCCTTACCAGACCATAGATCCACCTTGTGGGGGGCCTACCTATGCTGCGTGTGGTATAGTAGGTACTACGCATTAAAAGAAATATCCAGTACTTTTCTAGAAATGGACGTTGAAAATCTGATACATACAATTTAGTTTTTAATAACTTTACTTGTGTTGAAAATTTTATAAATAAGTCGTGTTAAGGTCATTAAGTTCCTTACGTAAACGAAATAGCTGTCATTCGAACAAATATGTGGGTGACCAATTTTGCAAGGAATTAAGTTGAATCGATCTTATTTTGATAGCAATAGAAAAACGACCCAATTAGGTTGTTCCCGAGTCTTCACTTTTCGTGCACTAGTAACAAATTTGCTTATTTTATATATATTATACAGAATGTCCGGTAATTAATGGATAACCTTGCAATGTCTTCAGTAGAACTGATAGCAGTTAAGAAAAAAAAATATGAAAAACAATCTATCCTAACTACTACCTGAGATATGTTTTTTTTAAGTCTAATTTTTTACCATATTTAACTTTCTTGTATACGAGGACCATAAATGAATGAATTCCATCGATTTTTGCTGTTTTATTATTAAACACTAATTATGCTAATAGATAGACAATCAAAAGGATGACTAGCTATAGCACTTAAAAAAAAACTATTTTTGAAAAATAAATATTTACTTTTTAATTACGGGCCATTTGAATTACCGCGGTATCTAACGGGGCAAAGTTATTTGGTGTTTCTCCAAAATGATCTGCTGTGTTTATTGGAACAAATACCCGAGGAGCAGCGAGAATCCTATTGTTTCTAGAATGACGGCAGTCCTGCACGTCATGATGTACCTGTTCGTGCATATTTAAATAGTATGTACCCGAACAGATGGATCGGGCATCTAAGGCCAATTTTGTGGCCTCCACGTTCAACGGACCTGAATCCATTGGATCTTTTTTTATTGCGGCTTCCTCAATGAGGTAGTTTACTGTAAGCCCATAGGTTCATTAGAAGAATTACGTAGCCCTGTCAGAGCAGCCGCATCAAAAATAAGTGATCGACGGTACACAAGGCTACTCAGAAGATCATTTATCCGTAGATGTAGGGCTTGCATAAGAGTCGAAGGAAAACACTTTGAGCATTTATTATGAGTTAATATGAAATAAAAGATTATGTTAATGTCAAATGTTGTTTTTATTAATCCCGATTGGCCAGGTACAATATATTTTTTTTTAAATATCCAATATTACACATTTTGTTTTTAGTCAAATTTGCTCCTTTCCTACATTAATAGCAATAATTCTCTATTTACAGTAGATAAAATTATGAATAATACCATTAAAAAATCTACTTGAAATCGACATTTTGATAAACATATTGGTCACTCATGTATTCATACTTTTTTTATACCCAAGATGTTTAAACATTGATTAAAAATAAATTTTGTATTTTTCAACAAAAGAACTAGATTTTTTTATTAAATTGCAATTGCTAGTCATCCTTTTGACTATCTATCTATTAGCATAATTAGTATTTAATAATAAAACAACAAAAATCCGATGGAATTTATTCATTTATGGTCGTAGTATACAAGAAAGTGAAATATCGTGAAAAATATAAGACTTAAAAAAAAACATATCTCAGGTAGTAGTTAGGATAGATTTTTCATTTTTTTCCGATCGGCCATCAGTTCTACTATAAGACATTTCAAGGTTACTCCGGTAATTAATGGATAATCTTGAACAGTCCGCAGCCTGTATAATAGATACTAAAAGTTTGGAAACGATTTCACTCACCCCCCAAGTGACGACGGCATTGGCAACGATCTGCATGACATTGTACCATTTGATGATAGTCCTCAGCTCATAGGCCTTCCTGTTGCTCATGTACCTAGGCAGGATCAGCTTGATGAGCAGTAGGTATACGGTGATGATGGAAGCCACGAGTACCGGTGACGTCATGAACAGCCAGTCTTTGACGCGAGGGTCTGGTGGCAAATTAAATAGTGTTAGCCTTGATGTGTTAATCCTGCTTTGATGGTGAGGATGGTACTGAATGCGACGCGACTACTGTGCAGATTGCGCATTTGAGTCCCGGGTCAGGTGAAGTTTTCCTGTCACGAAGATTTTAGTAGAAATACGAAAATTAAATTAAATCTAAATAGGTTTAATATTAATTTAATTAGCTTAAAAATTAGTAAAGTTTAATAGTAGTGTAGTGTAACAGTTTTCAAAATTATGTAATAAAGTGTCAAATAAACAACGCGATAAAATCCGTATATATAGTAGTTTAATTTTAATGAATAATATTCGCGTAAACAGAAGACAATATTATAGAAATACGAAGTTTGGAATTGTGTCTGGTAGATGATAATAGCTCTGTTACGTTGAATCTTAAAACAAAAGTAATGAATTTTATGATAATAATTAACACACCTCTGTCCATAGCTTCGTGGCAATAGGCATGAGAATATTAATTAGTAAGTAATTGTAAGTTCGTCAATATAATGAAATTGCCATAGTAGGAGACTCATATTGTCAGAGCCTTAATATAATATTAATTGTAACTAGTGACAAAGTTTATTTTAAATAAGTTAGTTTCTTGCTTTGTAATCTAAGCATGCAACTTAGCTTATTTTATATTTTATCTTTTCTGTACCATGTGGCAAGCCTGAAATAAATCTAGTAATAGTCCATATCAAACTCAATAAGTAGTACTATATGCGAAAAGTTTGCAGCAAGCAGCCAATCGACATAAAAGTCCTAATACCTACTTTATAAAAAGATCCTATAGGATTATATTTAACTTAGAACTACGCAAGCAATGGGATGATTAACATATTTACTTTAGTGTAACACTTTCGGTGATAAATATTTTGAAAGAATGTTAATGGATAACAAAATTACCATATAAAATACAATTTTGATTTATAAAGTTGTCGCTATGTAATACATTGTATGGACACAATGTATGTATGTATGCAAAGTAAAGTTCAAGGCAAGCGAATTAGTATGTAAGAAAGACGTAACAGCGGCGGTTCGATTACTAAGCGCTGGTCTAAGTATAAGTTTGCAGTTAAAATCCTAAATTCAGCATAATAAATAATGATAGAAAAAAAAAATGCTTCCATTTATTTTCATTGGCGGCCTCGATGGCGTGTGAACATAGTGGTGCATAAGTCTAACATTAGTGTGCATGAACATGGATGTTTGTCTTGGTCTGGGTGTTTCTATGTATAATATGTATGTATTTACAAAAAAAAAGCTCTCTGCTTAGTTTGGGCTAGATGGTGTTGTGTGTATGTGATAGAACATTATTATTATAATTATTTCATTTCTACTCTAGCATTTATCCGCGTAGTTGCTTTGTTACTTATACCTATTACAGTCTGTTTGCGATTGAATTGCCTTTGATCACACTACGCACCATATTCCGAGGTCTTACGGCAGAATCGTATGAACACAGAAGCTACTAAACTGTGACAACCGCATCAAAATCAATGGATCTTGTGTGCATTATGAAACAAACGTGGAAACAGACAAGAACTAAGCCCCGATTCCTATGTTTAAGAAACGAGTCGTTTTGTCTACGGATAGTTGATTTTATCACATGTTCAATGAAAAGTATCTCAAAAGTTAACTGTCCATAGTTAACTTGTTGCTTGATATTGGAACTTACGTACCTTAAAGCAAAAAACACTAAAACCTTTGTTTTGTGTTCATACCACAAGAAATAGTGAACAAAAATATCTACACGACATATAGCTTCTGCCCGCGGCTTCGCCCGCACGTATCTCACGCGAACACGTATTTCATTCATTTGTGTGCCAAATTTCAGCCGTTCAATTTAACGGAATACGCGTCATTAAGTAACAAACATCTTTATAAACTTCTACAATTCATATAAGTAGGATTAAGGACTAGAGTTCTTTGAGCGGGGCATAAAAAAGCAAGTTCTCAGGTCGTCAAAGTAGGGAACTCAACATCGCGTCAGCTACTATGCGGGGGCCACTGCACTCGGACCACATGATCGCTTACCATCAAGCGAGGCGTCGTCATTATGACGTGCAAATAAAAAAGCGGATGTACTTACAAACGTAGCAATATTATAATAGCATTTTTTTAAATTCTGTTTATATATAGGCTAGTGGCGCTCCTCTAGATTGATTTGATTAGTCGCTTGCGCCGGCAATGCGAATCTTAATTGGAGAGATTGAGATCGCGCTCATTCTACCTGAATTATTAAAAACGTTAGCAAAGGCAAATGCTTATTCATCAGTCGGGCCTTGTCACTACATATTATAAAACAAAGTCTCCGGCCGCGGCTGTCTGTCAGCTCGCGATAAACTCAAAAACTACTGAACGGATTTTCATGCGGTCTTCACCAAGAGTGATTCACGATGAAGGTTTAATAATTTGTTACGGTTTTGTACTATCCGTGTGAAGCCGGGGTGGGTTTCTAGTATTCTAAGTATACAAGTTTAAAGTAATTTTTAATGGCGATTTTAATGTTCATTAGTTTTACTTTTTAACCTAAAATAATAAATCATTTTTGAATTGACTGAAAGGTGTGTTGTTAGTCCCATTTTACTTTGTAGGTATCTCAAAACATAGCTGCCGGAATGTGGGTATCATTAACCATCGGGGATACACATACCTAGATGTATGTTAGTATCGTATGCTTTTTTATTGTTCGCAAATATTTAATATTTATTTTATTGACATTAATTATTTAAATAAACTAAAGCAACGATCACAATTTACAACTTAACTAATATTAACAAACCTAACTACTTATAAATAATATAAAATGAAAATACATATACAAAATATAGGACTGCAAAAAATCGTATGCTTGATGTTGTGTAAAAAATAATTCAATTAGGCGCATTCAACACATGTTTAATATGCGTGCCGTGTCCAATTTCATAACATAATACGTTCTATTAACTTGTACTGGTATGAGGAAGCGCTTATAATCCAATCTGTATACCATCAGTTATATTATCAAACATCGTTCTACTGAAAAAAAAGTAGCCGCGCTCGGAGTGACCTAGATTTTGTAATGTTGCAAATTGCATTGAGTGAAAAATACATTTGCGTTTATAAGTGGGTTCCGTAGCTCTTTTAATGTTCAATATGTTACTGTCTCTACCTTAAAAAGGGTTAACCCTTTTTAAGGTAGAGACAGTATACGCGCCAACAACAAAATAATTTTTTATTCATATCTGTATTGTTGGCGGTACTATTAATTTTCACTGATGGTAACACTGATATATTTTGCGTTTAAGAATAGTGTGACTTAATGGGTATTCTTAATATATTATTTGAAACGCAATTTTTACATTGTCCGCTGTTTGATAAGCAGAAGAGGGAGAATGTTGGGCCACTTGATACGACATGACACTTTTATAAGAAATATCTTGGAAGGAAAAATAGAAGGCAGAAGGGGAAGAAGAAGGCCAAGGAGGACGTTCATAGATCAAGTGAAAGAAAAGGTAAAAGTTACGTCGTATCAAGAAGTCAAAGCGCTGGCTGAAGATAGGACATTATGGAAGAGACTCCACCGACAAGAGCTTGGCTCTTAAATTGAAGAAGAAGAAGCTGTTTGACAGCTCAGGCAATGTTGTCGACGTTACTTTGTAGGTACTACTACTGCGCCTACTAATTTTATACTATGCTTATTTTATATTATAATAAGTTTTATATTAGCATTTAGGTAATGTTAATTGAAACGGATTATTTTAGTAAGTAATTTTAAAAATGTAGTAGGTAAATCGTATATATAAAAACGATAGATTAAGGTTATAGAGTTCGAAAAGTCTCTTATACAACAGCTTTGTCCGTTCGTCTGTCTGTTATACAACTTTCAACTCAAGAACCGTAAGAGCTAGAGACTCGCGGTCAACGCCATTCGAATCAGCATAGTCGCTATACCCCCGAAATGACTATGACCTTCACCTCTGACTTCAAGGTCACGTGGTATCACGTGACCTTTGCATATTACTTGAACCATTTTTCGAACTCTAAGATTTACGACAATTCATTGACGTTTCTCACTTGTTTATATGTGCAATTGATAACGTATTATATTTTGAAAGGATATATACTAAATACTCTAAAAGTGTTATTGGGTTTTACTGTAAATAAATTCTCAGTAGAGACACAGTGTCTGGAACTGTGACGGGTATGCGGTAATAGGCTTGCTCCTATTATGATCTAAAACCATAGTTAGAGATATGTGGATATAATACACTAGGCCTTTACGATTATAACGCCTTCGTAGTCATCAATGAAAAAAAAAATCAATCGTGACACTATCTATGTTTTAAATATATAATTATGTTAAAGGCTTTATTGCAATCTCAAATGCATCCTGAATTTGTGACATTTCTGAATCTCAAACTTTAGTAATTAATAGACACGTCTAAAGTTTAATGAGTGTAGTGAGTTTGACATAGATTTCTGTTTAACCCCAAAGGGTAGGCAGCGATGTATCAATACTAGTGGTCTGAAACTATAGTTGGCAACACAAGGTTATGTGACTGTAATACATCTCTGCCTAATCTCTTAAAATCTTTGGGAATATAGCTGTGAGATTATGTACTAAATTTTGCTCGGGGATTCCCTCGCGTTTACCTAGATTTTGGTAATAATTTCTCGGAAACTACTTCTTCCTGGATTGAGACAGTACCGTATGTCCTTTTCTGTACTTCGGAAAGTGTGTGTGCGATGGCAATAAATTTTATGATGATCAGTCGAGTAGTTAAGGCGTGAAATCGTAACAAACAAACTCACATTCGCATTTATAATATTAGTTAGGACGTCAAATGGCTTTATTGTGATCTCTGCTGAACTCCAATGCATCGTATTCTCGGACGCACGTTTTACTCCGGTTATTATTAGTATATATCGGCATAAATTAATCTGTGTTATCGTTGCATCAGCTCAACAAAAGCGAATTAAATCGTATTCTTCGTCGTGATTCTGCAATAAGACTAGTAAGTGAAAGGATCACCATGTAATGCCCATTTGTTTGCTGTTCTACAAGCTCTGTTGTCTGTTAGTGCTGTCCTAAATTTGATTCTTAATTTGTTATTGTTTGATGTAATTTATGCCACTTTATTTTACAGACGGGGCTCTATTTTGGCGCCTGAGATTAGATTTTCTTGGTATGATGTGGCATCTCTGATGGTGTACCTAATGGCTTATGTGGTCATCTTGCCATTGCCCGAGTGCTGAAAGTGTGTGATCCCCACTTGGTATAAAGTGTGTATATAACATCAGTTCTATTATATATATACAAGAAGCGACAAGCTTTTTATTAATTAAAAAAAAAACCCAATACAAACTTGAAAATAACTACAATATATACATAAATATAAATCATTAGAATATTTAGAGTAAACAAAATACATATATATTTATTTATGTGGATATATATACGTATATGTGTTATATATTGCATACCAGCACTCACATATATGTATATACTAACAAAATACAGAAAAAAAAAAATATATATATATATCTAAACCTCCTGCTTTCATTGCCATGATAGCCACATCTAGCTGTATTTGTGTTTGTTACTTTAGATCCGTGTTTGCTTGGTTGGTGATGTTGACAGTGATACGTTTAACATAAAATTATAAGTTTACCCACTTTATGTTTATATAAAGTTTTACTTTCGTCTATTTTTCTGTACGCTCCATTTATTGTAAATATGGATTCTCAGTAAGTGAATTATTGTAATTCTTATGAGAATAAAGTTCTTAAACCAGATATACACACTAGCTGACCCGCGCAACTTCGCCTGCTTCACATAAAATAATTTTCCCCGCTTTTGCAACATTTTTCATTGATGCTCTGCTCCTATTGGTCGTAGTGTAATATTATATAGCCTATAGCCTTCCATCCAACATCAAATAATTTTTCAATTCGTACCATTAGTTCATGAGATTAGCGCATTCAACCAAACAAACAAACTCTTCAGCTTTATAATATTAGTATAGATTAACTGCCCACTGCTGGGCATGAGCCCCTTCTCGGTGTAAGTCAAAATGTGTAGTAATTTTTTTTTTTTTACCTAAAGACCATTAGACTTTCACAAATATTGTTCGTTCTAATCTACATAGCTTTTTACGTTCTGCTTAGTATACGCTCTTTTTCGTTTTTCATCATCCAGCTAATACAAGCAACAATATTTGTTTTATACGAAAACTCTACTATCTATTAGAAACAATGCAGGTTTATATATCTTATAAACCAATCATAGTATTGGTGCTTAGCCGCAGTAACACAGCCTGGGCACCCAAACCAGACCCCAACATCGCCAGTCATCCTAAGCACGAACTTATGCGCCTGAACCAGCTATATAATAAATATTAAATAGATACTCTTAAAGGAAAACATGGGCATCTTAGCTATACGCCATAGAGTGAGCAGGAGCAGGCAGATAATTTATCAAAATTGAGTATCCTATATATTACGTAAAGCGGCGAAATGTTCAATTTTCCCCAAATTTAATTATGGCACAAGGCGCCTATAATCCCGTCATCCCTTTTCGCAAATTGCTCGACTATAATCGCTTACTAAGCTACGGAAATATTTAAATTTAACAACTTTATACAAATTTTATCGCATTTTCGTTTAAAGTGATGACTGCACGGATGGCGTAGGGGTTTAAGTGGGTTCGAATCCCACACGGGGCTAAAAATTGTGTGACCCACAAATGCTTGTTCCGAGTCTAGGTGTTCTTTGTGACCTTTGTTTGAATGTTTGTAAAGTCCCCCGCGACACAAGAATTATACCTAGTAGTCGTTAAAAAAAGTCAGTAACATTCGCGTAAACAGACATACATACATAGATTCACGCCTGTTTCTCAGAGGGGTAGGCATAGACTACGGATTTCCATTCGCATAAACGTAAGACAATATTACGAAAACATTCTGTAGTTGTTATATTTGTACCAGAATTTATTGATTAATAGATATGGGCAAGGTTCTATAATTATTTCATACACAAATAGACATACGTCTATTTAACCTAGAAGGGTAGGTAGAGATGTACGAATGCATCAACATTATGTCAGTTATGTTTTAAGTATCACTTAATAAGCGAGCCTATATATGTACTATTAACCTTTATCGGGCATATTGCTAGACATTCGAGCTAGTACTGAGAAAAACATAATTACACAGCCTTTTTTTAACTTGGGGAAATACTCCTGATGCATCGGCACAAGGGGAGGCGAGAGGGTTATGTCGGGCTTTCCCGAGACTTCGAACCTATTGACTAAAACCATCATAGTGTGCCAACTCGCTGCTTTGTATGATGGCTGGGTCGCTGGAACTGATACTACATCAGCGACCCACCCAGCAGTGCCCAATGCAAATATTGAGAGATGCAAACATAATACCACAGCCTGACCCAAGACGACCCTGACCTTTATAACTGGTTGCAAACATAAACATTTGCCTATAATTTCTAACGAGAAACAATTCGACTAATCTATATATTAATACGTGAAGCAAAAACTTTGTACACATTTTTACGAAAATTGCGGGGACGGAGGAGTATGAAATTTGGCACAGTTAAAGTTTATATGAAGACGGAGGGGCGAATCGAAAAATTTATATAAAATATGCATTAGAAATACATTAAATGAATAAAAAAGCACTACACGCACACAACCATGCATTTGACACACGCAGTCGAAGCGCGTAACTATGGTTACATATATCAATATTTAATGACATTATCAGCAATATCTTACAGGCAAACTTTGGTCTCATTTCGAGCACTCGGCGACCGCTAGTATTATAAAATACGAAATCAATATCAAATTACAATTTGATTTGTTTATCTTTAAGAATAAGTTACGTATTTCGATTCGGCAAGCGTAGTGTAGGACGCCCTCCGGCCAGATGGACCGATCAACTGAAAAAGGTGGCTGGAGGTGACTGGATGGCGAAAACGGCAGATCGGGCCTTGTGGCGCACCCTGGGGGAGGCTTATGTCCAGCAGTGGACTGCAATAGGCTGAAATGATGATGACGTATTTCGCGTTACGAGTAAGTAATCTCTTCGACCGCGGTATAATCACATACTTTGATTGAAACACGTCGTTCATCATTACTTGTGTACCGATTTAAGTTGAATATCTTTGATTTAACGATATGTCTATATTAGCGAAGTAGCGATGATTGATTGCCTTGACCTAATATAATATAATCAAATTTACAATTACGTTTGCAACCAATTGTAAGGTGCAAAATATAATTTTGTGTCTATTAAGCTATTATCATTTAGCAGCGATAGCTCAGTGGGGAGACCAACAGACTGCAATGCAGAGGGTCTCGGGTTCGAACCCACGTCGCGCACCTCTGACTTTCGGGAGTTATATGACTTTTCGAAATTATGTTTGTATTGATTGACAATTATCGCCTGCTCCGTGCCTCGGAGAGCACGTTAAGCCGTCGGTCCCGGCTGCCATGAACATCTATGGCAGTCGTTATTGGGAAAGTCAGTACCCTCTAATATTCTGACACTGGTCTAGCCTTAGGGTATCGTTAGCCTTCGTGTTGCGGAGGTCAGGTGGCAGCCGCTCCGTGTAAAAACTGATATCCAGTCAAATCCGGTTAGACCAGAAAAGCCGACCCCAAGTGATTTGCGAATAATAAAGGCTAAGAGAGAGAAGAAGCTATTATAATTTTTTTGCTTGTAACTATCGCACTAGGAATAAATCCCGTTTCGCGGGGGACTTTACAAGCATTCAAATAACGAACACAAAGGACACGTAGACTCGGAACAAGCATTTGTGGATCACGCAAAGTTTTGTCCCGTGTGGGATTCGAACACATTTGGCACTGTAGCAGAGGCGTGGCGACCAATTAAACCACTACGCCGTACAACCAAACGAGTCTTAAAATGAGCTTGGTAGACGGCTCGACCCCTAATATGCTACTTGGAACATAGCTATGGAAATGCTGGTATATCTGGTCTAACCGCAAAATAGTTACCCTTCTAGACTAAAGCGGTCAGATGGCAGTCTTATTAAACTAGAAAACCAATACGTCATATTGCCAAAACAAGTGAGAAACGGCAATGAATTGCTGTAAATCTCAGAGTGCGAAAAAATTGTATCACGTGACCAGGTCAGAGGTCAAAGATCATAGTCATTTCGGGGTATATCGGCTATGATGAGTTGAATAGCGTTGACCGTGAGTCTCTAGCTCTTACGGTTCTTAAGTTAAAAGTTGTATAACAGACGGATGGACAAAGATGTTGTATAAGAGTTTTTTCAAACTCTAAATAAGCTAGAAAGTTGATGATATTTTTTGAGAGACTTTTCTTTCACCCGGCATAACATATGTGTCGCAGAGGACTTGACAAATAATCAAACCATTGACACAAAGTCCACTCAGACTCCCAATGGACAAAGAAAACGAACATCCTGACTTGGAACAACAATTTGAGGATCAAACAAGGACAAGGACAATTTTTTGTCCAGATGAGATTCGAACCCACAACACTGTAACCCACCTAATGTAATACATTTCGAATCACACGAATTTATGTTCGCTTTTGAAAATCTTGTTACGAATCATTTACTACCTTATGCTTGCGGCTTCGCTCGCATAAATGTAGTAAGGTAAGTTTAGGTGTAACAGTAAGCAGCGATAGCTCAGTGGGGAGACCAACAGACTGCAATGCAGAGGGTCTCGGGTTCGAATTCACGTCGTGCACCTCTGACTGTCGGAAGACATATGACTTTTCGAAATGATGTGCGTATTGATTGACAATTATCGCCTGCCCCGTGCCTCGGAGAGCACGTTAAGCCGTCGGTCCCGGCTGCCATGAACATCTATGGCAGTCGTTATTGGGAGAGTGTCGACACAAATGATCCCACTGGGTCGTAGTGTCGCCGGTCTGCACTGACTGGCCCCCACATAAGATACATACATACCGAGATAAAAGTTACATAGACACATTACAATAAAGTTCATCCAATTACAGTCACGGCTCCGCTATAAAGCTAAATGCACTGAAAACCTTTCCGTGTTACGATCACGAAGAGTTAGTTAATCCACATCAGACGTTACAACTACCGTGTTAGACAATATTGCTCACGATTTACGTAAACTCAAAATAAATAGAGCACACACTGAAGAAACTAGGAAGTATTTAGTGTAATAATGTTGTTACGAGTGGGTAGACTTAAGCCTTATTTGAGCGACAGATTTTTTAAGTCAGTGTTATGCTGTTTTTGTTTTATTTGACCTAAAAAAGGTAAAGCAAGACACTGCCTCCGTTTAAACGGGCTTTTAGGTTAAGTCTACGTTGATCCGTAACATGATGAGTGTCAAAACGAAAATAGTTTTAGGTTAAAACATTTACCTACGTTTAAATAATGAGAATCTTTTAGAGTAATAAGATTTTGTTTGCCTTTACTTTGCTTAAAAGTGCGCATGTGCAGACTAATCGCCCTACATGTATACTAATCTATACTAATATTATAAAGTGGAAAGATATAACTTTTTGTTTGTTTGTTTGTAAGGATTTAACTCAAAAACGATTAAACTGATTTCAAAAATTCTTTCGCCATTAGAAATCTATATTATCACTGAGTAACATATGCTATATTTTATTTTAAAAAGTACTGTTACACCTATCTTATCTTATCTTATGTGGGGGCCAGTCGGTGCAGACCCGCGACACTTCAACCCAGTGGGATCTTTTGTGTCGACACTCTCCCAATAACCATACATGTTCATGGCAGCCGGGGCCGACGGCTTAACGTGCTCTCCGAGGCACGGAGCAGGCGATAATTGTCAATCAATACGCATATAATTTCGAAAAGTCATATAACTTCCGAAGGCAGAGGTGCGCGACCTAGGTTCGAACCCGAGACCCTCTGCATTGCAGTCTGTTGGTCTTACCACTGCGCTATCGCTGCTCATAAGTTTATCTCGGCAAGAGGTTGTTGCAGCGTATACTGTAACTGATATTATAAATGCGAATGTGGGTTTGTTTGTTTGTTAACACGCTTTAGCTACGTGACCGATCGTCATGAAATTTTGTATACACTTTTTAGTCTGGGGTACAGAAAAGGACATAGCGCACCTTTTATCCTGGAAAAATACTGTTCCCGAGGAATAGAAAGGACAATTAACAATTTGGCCTATGAATCAACACACATGCCACCTATACAATAATTTGTATTTTATTTTATGACTTAATAATCAATAATTATAATCTCACGGACACTTTCGAAGCTTATTTTCATGTTAAAAGGTATTTTCGCTATAGTTACTGAGATTAGCGCGTTTAAACAAACAAACAAACTCTTCAGCTTTATAATATTAGTATAGATAATTATTTTTATGTAACCAATATAGTTTATTGACATATTTATTTTACATTAGCTTCTGACCGCGACTTTATCTGGGTAGATCCTATGGGAACGCATATTAGTATAAAAATTATTCTATGTATATGTTAAAACACCCCATGGTTTATCTCTGTGCCAAGTCTTACCCAAATCCTTTCAACGATTAACCCGTGATTGACATACATATCGAAATATCTTTATAAATTTTCACACTTATAATATTAGTAGAGCCAAAATATAACGGAGTGTGCCAATTACACCACTCGATCACAAAACATAAGCTAATCAAAAATAAACCACTTACATCCTCCTCACAATACTGAATAAAATAATTCCATTCACCCGCAAATATACCAAGTACTGGGCTTAAGACTGCGCCGAGCGTAAGACAGATAATGTCAGAGCTCGTGCGGCGCATATTCAAATCGGCGCGCGGTCGCCATAGTAAAATTGTATGGAAGATTTGAAGTGCTTTTTTGATAAATATGTATCTTTATTGTCAACCAATAACTTAAATATTTGGGAGGGACAAATTGTAATATAACTATTTATGTTTCGTTTAAGCTGTAAAATAGGATAGATTTCTACTGTTATGATGTAAAAATCACGTATTGATGATTGACGTAAATCATGCAAATTTACGTAATTTTGTAGGTGCAAATAATAATTATTTTACGTTTTTTACACGGAGTAATTGTAAACACATTCATTGTTATGGTAAATGTATATTTTATATTTGTATTAAACAAAAAGTGTTGGTTTTATTCACTTAACTGTGACCGCCTGTTTTGGCACATTTCGCTCGGCGCAGTCTTAATTCCCAGAGAACGACATGTTAGTTACCTAAATGTTCAATAATTAATATGCACGTTAGCTATTCTATCACTAGAACACGTACAAACGCTTCACAAAGCTTATCATCTGACGTTAATTACACTTTATCTGTTTCATTACTTATACGATTGTCACACGAAAGCTACCACGTACGAGGCAGTGTATAATGTATACTAATCCCTTAGACAAATTGCTTACGGTATGAATACTCTGTTAGTTAATGTGATGTCAGCAGATTGATAGCAATGTGAATTGTTACTATCCAACAAAATTGCTATTGAATCCTTAATTATGAAATTGCCTTGTTATATGAAAAAAGTTGGCAAGATTCTGTTTTTCAAACAATCTGTTTCATTGCAAATCCGAATTTGATTTTATTGACATGTATAGTTAATTGATTTTTGGTCAAAGATGGTTTGTGTTAATTTCCAAAAACAGTAACTATCACCAGGAAGATACTAAACTATCTAAGTTGGAACATAAATTGTATATTAATTCATTCATGTATAGAATTGAAATTAAACTAGTATATACGGATTTTATATTGATATTGAGCTCATTCTGCGTAAATAGAAACACCAATGCTTAAATTATGTTTGGGTACTTTGAAATAACTACACTAGAACATTGAGACAACTACCATCTTAGTCTCCCCGTGACCATGGATGCTGAAAAGCAACCGAAACGTCGGGGAAAGTGTAAACTTAAATATAAATAGTTTTAATAATTGAATTAGCTTAAAAATTAGTAAAGTTTAATAGTAGTAGTTTCTAAATTATGTAAAAACGTGTCAAATAAACAACGCGATAAAAGCCGTATATAGTAGTTTAATTTCAATGGATAACATTCGCGTAAACTGAAGACAATATCATGTATAGAATATTAATAATATAAGTTACTATTATTATTATCATATATATATTATAGATTTTCTCTAAATTTAAATAATACATATAGGTATTAATAACCATTGCATTTTCTATATGTATCCCAGAATTCGATGTAGGTAGATAAAACATGGTAATGACCGAATATGCGGTGTGTACTATATTTAATTATTTGCTTTATATGCTCAAAACATATAGGTTAGGTATGACAAATCGGAATCCTCGCGTTAACCTGTCATTTTGGTCCAACTAGAATAGTCTGAAGAAACACTTTCATCCAACAATAGCCAAACAATCTTGCATTGTTCTTGATATATGAGGTTTCCAAGCTCCTTAAAGGCAGTGTGCTGTCAACAGGGCACTAGTCATCATTACTGCAATACGTGGGAGGCATAGCGATAACATCTTTTAAGGAGTGGCGGCTCTGGATCTTTGTCGTTTTCTCGCCAGAGGTTCAATGACGCTTAATATGATACCAACCTATAATTATAGGTAATCACACTATATGACATAACCATGCGAAACAGAAGGAGGTCGAGTTTCTGGCAGTCGTTTCGGACCGTTTACTTCGGCATTTATAAAATGCCGGCCCATTCGCACAAATGACAGATTTCCCCCAAACGAGCGTGGCATTTTCGAAGTATTTGCGCGTTATGAGCGCATTATATGACTTACAAAAGACGCCGTTAAATGTTATGTACACGAATGTATTGCACAGAATAGCTTGATGTTTTTGCAGTACTTTGACTGATAATTTTTCCACGAGTTGCTTAAATCTTCGTATCACGTTAGATTTGATTCAGGCAGGGTCTTCTCGACTATTAGACTTTAATAACTGTTTTCGATCACATAGAAGCATGGAGAAAATTTCACGCGCAATTATGTATAAAAAGCTGTTGCATCTGTGCCCGATACTGTCTATTTACCATTTAAGAACAGTCCGGTCAAAACCTTTACTAAGTAAGAAGACATAACTGGTGTAAAATGTAGTAATTTAAACGGTATATAATTCATTAATATATTCCAGACAGCGCGCTGATACTAAAAATAACCTAACAAATGCTAAGCTCTACCCGGAAACCTGGTACACATTGGCAGTTGACAAGTCTTTATGTTGAGATGTTTTTACAAAAACATGATAATTAATAATATGCTCACCTGTGGTGATAATACGACCATATATTATTATGAATAGAGCTGAGAGCTAAAAGTTAAAAAAATACAATCTTTTGTATGACCCACAAATAATGGATCCGAGTGTGTTTGCTTTTACCATGCTGGTGAAATTTCCTGGTACATTTACTAAAGCTATAAAAAGTAGAACTTAAGGCTTATCCTAGAGGAGTAACCAGATACTGTTGATTTTAACATACTTCTGTTTTATTCAGTTTATCATAATATATATAGTTCATTCGATCATCATAAAATGTTTTATTTATTTTCATTCGAAAATCATAAAATTTCGCATACACGTTGTCAAAAGAACAGAAAAAGACATAGGATACCTATCATCCAGAAAAAAAGTACTGTTACTAAGCTAACCTCATTTAACTTATGTATATTTCCGCGAGTGAAGTCAAGGGTACAATCTAGTAGGTAGTTTATATATGAGGAAAGCTGGTGATGCGTGGGGCTATTTACACCATGTTAGTTTAGGTACTTATTATATATTCTAGTTCTTCATTAGTATGTATGTAACATATTAACATGTAATGACACTTGGAAAATGGGATATTATTATATAAATATAGTAATCATTCTTTAAAAATCGATACCTATGTTATTACTTGAAGGTAAAATAGTGACAAATGATGATAACAAGCTGTGGCTAAATGTTATTTGGGTTATCCTTCAAGATGTTTCTTGAAGCTGCATTGATTCTGAAACTCTTTCGGGTAGATGTCCTTCCTGGATTAAATCACTTGTTACGAAGTACCTTAAAACAAAATAAGACTGTGTATAAAAAAAGGAAATACCTGCTCTTTCATAGAAGACGACATTGTAGGTTCGCTTCACGATATCCATTTCTTCACTCACCACCGCACAACGTACTATACAGAACTGAACAAGGTATTGATAAATTCAATATACATTTACATTGAAATAAAAACTCATTACAATATGCTAAACACATATGTACAGGGTGCCGATTTAATCACTCGAAATATTGAAAGAGGTTGAGACTCCAATGTTCTACCGATATAAAACTGTACATTAACCATTAATCTTCTACGCCGTCAAACTAGACAATAATATTGTCTTACGTTTACGCCAATGTTTTACATTGAAATTAAACTACGGTACTTTAAATGAATTTTGAAACTATTAAAATAGTACTGTTAAGCCACAGTACACACATATACAGTATTCTATCTTCATACAAACGGTCGGAACTCTAGTCATACCTACGCGCCTCGGCGTTGGTATGCGCTTGGTTCGCAACCAGTCGCGAATGCGCCAGTGACGAACGGACGGTGTGATTGTTTTGTAAGCAGAAAGCGTACGATTTGTGATGATTTGATTTTATTGAACACTTTCTATTTCATTTATTACGAATTTCATGTTTTATAATATAATATACATATAATATTTACAATCACTAAACTAGAAAGAATCTCAAGTAGGTAGATAAAATTAAAATACTGTAGGCGAGCAGCCATAACACGTATCTACGAACCGCGCTGTTGTAGGTAATTATTTCAAGGACAAGGCCAAGTTACAATACTGTATATATATATGTATTGTGGTTAAACTTTGTACTGTTACTATTTAGATTATTAAAACGATTTCGATTTAAGTTTACACTTTCGCCGACGATTCGGTTGCATCTCAGCAGTCATAATCCTGTGTAGCGGTGAACTTTACAAACATTAAAACAATGGATACAAAAACACCCAGCCTCGGAAGAACTATTTGTGGACCACACATTTTTTTTTGTTTGGTGTCTTTATCGAACCCACAACACAGCAGGTGGCAATGGCAAAACGATCACTCAAGTCACTACTGATTTATACCGCAAGGGCAATAACCTGCGCCAATCATACAGTTCGCGTACGGTCAAGGGCCACAGTTACGAGGCATATGATCAATGTAGAATTAGATGCAGATCTTATCTACAACCGTTTGGGAGTTTCAGCGATGCTATTATTAAAATAATGTTACATATACTATCTATAGCCTATGGGAAGATCGTTGGACTGCCACGCACAGGAGTCAGGTTTCGAGTTAAAACCCAAGGCACGCGCTTTTGAGTTGCCTAAGTTATGTGCGTTTTAAATAGTTATGTGAAGTTTGCCAACCTAACTGGGCCAGCGTGTGAACTATGGCCTAACCCTTCTCAGAGTGTGAAGAGGCCTGTGCACAGCAGTGGGACAATTTACATACGGGTCTGATATTATTATATTATCATTTTAAACCAAACAACACCCTACTAAGGTAATTAAATCGCCAGCCTGTATAAATGTCTACATGTGACAATTTTAAAATTAATTTGCATTTCATTTGAATTTTAATTTTTGCACACGTGGGAGAATTTGTTTGTAGCCTACGTTATTCTCGCCTATTGACGTCTTCGGTCTACCGTCCACGCCGTACTGATCCTAAGAATTACTTAATGGAGAACCACAATAACATTTTGTTCATGCACAGTAGTCGCATTCACCCGATAATACTTCGCTATGAACCAATGTAATAAACGACCTATGCCCATAAAATATATTGCCTCGTGCAAATTGACCAGTGAACTATCGCGGAAGAAGACCATACTTAATTGTATGAAAATTTATAAATATTAACATACATTAACATGCCAATTGTATTATTACAAGCGTTAGTAATACCTGTTTGTTTTTCTGTCAAGAAATGCTCAGTAATAGTCTAGAGTTAGGAAGGTGTCGATATTTGATCCTCGTGACTCGGAAAGCACTCATTGTCCAGTTTTACTTACTTTTCTTATTTAGTAAACAAATATGGCGTAGTGGTGACTTAGGCTGCCTGTCCATTGAAGCGGAGCGTTTCTTCGCTCCGCAGAGCGGATCTCAATTGAGAAATATTAACTAATGGGATTGCATACTGGAGCGGCGCGGAGATTTTATGCTATCCTATTGGTTAATATTTCTGCGTTTCTTCGCTCCGCAGCCTCACTCCGCTTCAATGGATAGGCAGGAGAATACTTACTGACCGATCTCTATGAATTGTCTTTCTTTTTTGCCATCTCTATTGATTAGAATAATTCTTTAATATAATAATACCTAGTAGCTGACCCCATTGACGTTGTTTTGCCAAATAAATTATTTTTCACCTAGCGGTATGAAAAATACTTTACGACCTATTATCACACCTACCAAATATAAATAGAAAATTTCATAAAATTCGGTCGAGCCGTTTCGGAGGAGTGCGACCACAAACACCGTGACACTAGATTTTTATATATAAGATTTTCCCTATATTATATTCTCTAATATAAACATCTAATTCTCAATAGATATTACTACTGCATTTAGACTATATTCATTCGATTATAGTCTCAATGTAGTAACTTTATTATTTTATAATTAGTTTGATGTTTACCAAATAAGACAAGAAGGCAAAAATAGATTTTATAGCGGACGGTCCTGCGCCTGATCTCTTTTCGGTCGTCAGATTACCGTCCTATCGAATTATGCGCGTGAGGGAATAATAAGTGCACTTGTGTTTGTGCACTATAATATCTTTTCTCAGGTGGCTAGTAGTCACTCTTATGATCGGCCGCTTTAAACATAAGCCTCACTTTATGCTAAGACACTAAAGCAGCAGATAATTTAATAGAGATAAATTAAAATTAATAGAGCTAAGATTAAAGAGAATCTTATTCGCAGTAAGCTTTTTTTACATGGGAGAATGCATTTACGCATAACTTGCCACGGGAAAAGTGGAGCGGTGAGATTGTCTGGCTCACCCGTAGAAAAATGGAACGTCCCGGATAGGTACTACCGACTAAACCTACCACGGTGTGCTTTCTGCCTTGAATGGTGGGCGGGTCGCGGGAACTGACACTACTTTAGGGACCCACCCAGCTGTTCGTAGATAGCCTAGCTTAAGTCCTATCAAATAGGACCCTTAACTCAATAACACTATTCCCGACTCGGAAATCGAACCTAAGACCTAAAACACATCCGTCACACAGACTACCGCTACGCCACCGAATATGTATATCTATATCTACTTATATTATAAAGCTGAAGTTTGTTTGTTTGTTTGGTTGAATGCGCTAATCTCAGAAAATACTGGTTTGAATTAAAAAAATCTTTTAGAATTGGATAGTCCATTTATCGAGGAAGGCTATAGGCTACATAACATCACGCTAAGATTAATAGGAGCGGAGCAGCAATGAAAAATGTTGCAAAAGCGGTGCGTGAGTCAGCTAGTCCATTATAACTTTATTATTCTTATTTAATATACCAACGTTCATCTAATATGCCAGACAATTCAATGCCTGTAAAATATATTTCTAAATATAACTCGAAAATTACTGTTGCGAGTACCAGAGAAACCTATAAAATAAATACGAAACTATATTAAAGGTACGTCTCCCATATTCCCAGCGGGACCTTTGGGTTTTATTGACGAATATTGTATTATTTAGTTAGGGTCCAAAATAAATAATATATAGGCATACACTCCTTTTCTCCAGAGGTATAGGCATAACTAATTTATATCTCACGGCCATTTATAGTCACAATCGTGGGACATGTCTCGTGTCTTTAAATTTTTTTTCTGAGTTTTTTTTTCTGTTTTTATTTTTATCTTTTTTGTCCTCACCGTACTTCCCAAGAGAACGTGTCCTCACTAAAAAGAGTAAGCTGATACATTAGATAGAGTAGGATAGTGAACAATTTTCAATATGTGTGAGTGTGATGATACTATATTTATAATTCAGATGTCATGTTGGGATTGTGTGTCAACAGGTGACCATATTTAGACTAAATAATAATAATATTCCATCACAACACAACACCATCTAACCCAAACTAAGCAGAACTTGTACTATGGGTACTAGACAATGGATAAACATACATTATATACATTTTTTTTGTAAATACTTACATATTATACTTAGAAACACCTAGACCAAGACAAACATCCATGTTCATGCACACAAATGTTTAACTTGTGTGGGAATCGAACCCTCGACCTCGCGACTTAGTATGATAGTTTTGTTTGATTATGAGCGAGTGTGCACCGGTCAGCATTTGCGTAATAATTTGTTGCATGCTTATTTGGTACTGTCAGCAACATAAGTTGCATTCTATACTAAGTTCTGATATGTTCACCCTTTTGGAAGTTATCCAGAAAAGTGACCATGTTTAAACGTAGAGCGCTTCTATGATTTAAATCTTTGCTTTCATAAGTTTATTTCTTATTATTTTGCGAGTAGTAGAGCCTCGCTGATTTCAGCATGAATGGGCCGACTACATCGGGGAAGGACTACCCTCTCACAGAATATCGACACGAAATAGTATTCCTACTGTTGCGTTTCGTTCAGTGAGTGAGAGTGCCGAAGGCTTACCTAATCACTCTTTCCCCCTCCCGCTTCCTTTTTCTCTTCTTCCTTCCTTAAAGGGTCGGCAACGCGCAAATTATTTCTCTAGTGTTGCAAGCGTCCATAGGCTCCGCTGACCACTTACCGTCAGGTGGGCAATATGCTAGTTTGCCACAATGACGTAAAAAAGGTTTTTTTGTAATTTTTTCTTGCTAGTTTACTGAAGAGGTGGACAGTGGTGGCAGTCAGACTCTCTTTGATATCCGTGGATAAGTTACGTCTGCGGTCAGGCAGCTATAGCTCAGTGGCGAGACCAACAGACTGCATTGCAGAGAGTCTCGGGTTCGAACCCACGTCGCGCACCTCTGATTTTCGAAATGTATATGACTTCGAAATGATGTGCGTATTGATTGACAATTATCGCCTGCTCCGTGCCTCGAAGAGCACGTTAAGCCGTCGGTCCCAGCTGCCATGAACATCTATGGCAGTCATTATTGAGAGAATGTCGACACAAAAGATCCCACTGGGTTGAAGTGCCGCCGGTCTGCACTGACTGGCCCCCACATAAGATAAGATACGTCTACGGTCAATCACGAGGTTTCACGGACTCGATTCTTGGATCAGGCAAAGTATCACTGAGTTTTTGCTGCCTACAAATTCTCAGCAGTTGCACGGAGTCTGGAGTTATGTCCGATAGCCTCGCTTCTAATTGCGTAGGATCTAAAACATAGCCATTCAAATGTAGGTATAATACACTTCTGCCAAACTCTTTCAGCACGGATGGCGTAATGGTTTAGGTGGTCGTCTCGCCGCTGCCACTGCGCCGAGTATTGTGGGTTCGAATCACACACGGGACAAAAAATTGTGTGATACACAACTGATTGTTCCGAGCCGGGGTGTTCCTTGTGTTCGTTTTTTTAAAGGTCCCTCGCGACATAGGAATTATTCCTAGTGAAGGAGCTGTCTTTTTAAAAAGGAAAAGGAACCATACATATAGTTGTGAGTCTAGGTATTTACGGACCTATTTAAGCTCTACCTCTCTTACATATTTCTTATATAATTTTAAATACATGCAAATGGCTTAATTAGAAAATCCTCTAGTAAACCATTGTCTGTAATAATATTATTATTAATTAGCTGGTGAACTTGAATAGTCTAACGTTAAACCGTATGTTTAATTGACTGTTCGGTCCAAGGTTCAACGTGTCAACTAATTAACATAAATTATGTCTGTATTACAGACATTGTGTTTATCACTTTGGAAACTAACGCGAGGCCAGTATAAGCAGTAAATGCAATCTGAAAATAGTAGACTAACACTAGATGTGATATATTATTTCACGGATGGCGTAGTGGTTTAGTGTCGCTTTCCCATTGGGAGTAAGCAGTGTAGTAGAGTAGAGTAGTGTTGTAGGTTGGAATCTTACTTGGGACAAAACTTTGTGTGATCTACAAATCTTTGTTTGAATGTTTGTAAATCCTCCCACGATACAGAAATTATTGCTAGAGTCGGAGATGTCTTTTAGACTGAATAATAACGTTTGGTCAGTCATGACTATATACACTTTATTAGATTGTCTCTATATATTATATAAATACGTGATATCTATTACACAAAAAGGACTACTAATACATTAACATAATTCATTCGCTACGACATACACCAAACTAAATTTTATCGTCTATCTTTTTATGTCATCGATAGTTAAAACTCGTTATTAGGGAACGAATAACTCAATTATTTAATAATCAGTTGTTTGTTTACCAAATGAGACAATTACGAAAAAAGGGCTGTATTTTACCAGCCAACATCTTTAAAATAGATTACATGTTTAAGTATAGCTGTCCTCGTATCTTCGTTTCGGACACTCATGTCATAATTTGAATGTGTGACTGAACAAGAATGCCGAATGAAGATTTATTATCGGTGGATGCCAAGACGATTATAGACGGCCAATGCAATCTTTGAGGCAAAGCCATGAGTGTCTTAGTTAATAAAGCAACGTCGATGTCGCGGATTCAAGTTGAGCGTGAAGTAGAAAATGCAACTGCTGTGCATGAAGTCTTAGGTTTAATAGAGGAGTCATGCAAAGTGTTACTGCGTGTTTCTGTTAGAAAATTTTCAGTGACCGTAATTCTAGAATATACTTCTATTACGTGGAACCTAATATGATCAATGATAAAATATACATACATACATAGATTCACGCCTGTTTCCCAGAGGGGTAGGCAGAGACTACGGATTTCCATTTGCTACGGTTCTGACACACTTCTCTGGCTTCATTCACTTTCATCACATTCCTGATACGCGCTCGTCGGATTAAGATGCTCTTAACCTGGCCTTTGTCCAGAACGCCTCCGATCTAATCGAGAAACGTTCGCCTTGATAAAATATAAGTGTAATAGATTTTCTTCAACGAACTTCTTTGACATGTAGACATGAGACATTTTATATCTAAATATAAACTGTAGATATATTTAGTGATGATAAGAATAGTCAAATAACTATTCATAAATACTAATTAGCAATCGTAATGATTGACATCGATACTACTATACAAATAGAAGTCTCTAAAATATTGAATATCTCAATATTTCTAGGACGCTACTTGGACTTTCGATAACCTTTTACTAGAGTGCTACATATTACATAAACGGTCGCCTATTGCCCAAAGGGGCAGGCACAGATTAATACTGCCACTTATTTGACCCTGACACATATGTACATATATTACCTCTTTTCTATTAATTTTTTTAAGGTAATGACGTTCTATTTTTATTGATTTGTGTTGCGTGGACTTAACAAACGTAAAAATGGAATCAAAGTATCTCTCAGACCCAAAACATTTGTGAATCACACAAATCATTGGCCTGTGTGAGATTCGAAACCACAGCATCCAGCACGGCGTCAATGGCAAGGGACCACTTGCCCGCTGCGCTATCAATGCATTAATTCTAGTACCTAGTGTGAGCCTCAGGTTAACATAATATTACTTGGCGATAGCCCAATGGATATGGCGCTGGACTTGCGATCGAGAGGTCGCGCGTTCGAATCCCACTAATTGCACTACTTACGTGAACCCAGTCCTAATACAAGCATTCTAGCTTATCTGCAATGTTAACAAGAAAACTAGTAATTTGAAATATAAATGGATAGTAATATTTAAAAAAAATAAAATTGTGTCTCATTTTTATTTTTCATTTTTATTATATTGGTCTCTAGTCGGTTTAGGTCGCGTGCTCTTTGCCTGGTCTTTGCCGAAAACTCTTGTAAAAGAACATTAACGAAAGTCTTTCTTGACCTATCGATTCCCAGCGGCACACCGGCGGCCAGACACAATAGCTTTTTAATTAAGTCTGGTATTCCAAGACTTGACAGGTTAAGTATAATCATTATCTAAAGCTATTCTCTTTTGTTGTTTTCAGTCTAAGGAGAAGATGACGCGCGGTGTGCGTCGCGGCTGTGTGCGCCTGCGCGCTGCGGTCATAGGCATCGATGACGAGGACGACTCCACGTTTACCATCACCGTGGACCACAAGACCTTCCATTTTCAGGTACCTATACGTATAATTTTGAACATACGAATTGCTGATTTTTGGGTATTATTTAACTGCAACAAAATCCGTTCAGTGGTTTTAGATCGACACAACAGATAGAATTGGATAAAAAAATTAAAAATCCATCATAGAGTCTATTTCCTACAGGTTACTAGAGGAGGTTTTTAGAATTTGTAGACGTTCAACTGAAATTTAACCTAAAATTTATGTAGTTCTGTTTGGTAGACACGAAAATTGCTTGCTTGGTGTTATGCATACGACTGACATTGCGGTCCAGCTTTGCACGGGTAATATAAAACCTTAACAAATTATATCCCTAAACCTTCCTCATGAATCACTCTGTATATTGGTGAAAACCGTATGGAAATCCGTTTAGTAGTTTTTGAGTTTATCGCGAACACACAGACGCGGCGGGGGACGTTGTTTTAAAATATTGTGTAGTAATAGTGGTATTCTGTTTATAAATATGGGCCGGTGGCCACTTAGTAAGCACGAACATGCTCTCAAAATAAGAGTTTTAGCCGTAGTCTCTCTATCCAAGTCTACCCTGCCAATTCTAGTAGATTTTATAAGTCTATAAGACCAGTACGGAACTGTTTTAGATTATCTCTTTGAATGCCATGTAGCAGACACTAGAAAAAGTGTTATTCGCAGTGATTTGTGACTGGCATGACATTGCGTTAATGTATTGAGTCGCAGTGGTACACCGGCGGCGAGACACAATAGGCATTTGAATAATTGACAGGTTAAGTAGAAACATATTGGGTTTATCACGAATCTCTTCATAGAACGGTGATATAATTTTGACCGACTCGATGGCGTAGTGGTTAGTGTAACCGACTGCCACGCCTGAGGTCGCGGGTTCGATTCCCGCACAATTCAAACATTTGTGGGCATGAACATGGATGTTTGTCTTGGTCTGGGTGTTTCTATGTATAATATGTATGTATTTAAAAAAAAAAGTATATATGTATGTTTATCCATTGTCTAGTACCCATAGTACAAGCTCTGCTTAGTTTGGGCTGGATGGTGTTGTGTGTATGTGGTAGAATATTATACATATATTATATTATAATCGAATATGCGAAAATAAATATTCGACAAATATGCTATGTCCACCCCTCATTACTCACATGCATACATGTAAATTTATTCGGATCGCCTTTTGATCGGGACAGCTGAGCGAGTAATCGAATTATGCTACTCGGTGTTTTCTAGATCGGGTTTGTGGATTCAGCATAACGATTGATAGCAGGAATATATCGATTTTTACTGCTAACATGGCGCAGCAGTAATAATAGCCACTGCTGTGTGTTTGAATACCGGGTCAGGCGAACAAAAATTTATTGGAATTTTGTGTCAGGGAATCTCAATAGGAACCCTACTAAGGATTTTGGCGGTGTTATACTTCCTCGTGCCTCGGAAAGCACGTAAAAATAAGCCCAGAATCAGCACACTAGCTGACCTGTATCAGGCTAAACCAAATGCAATCCGCGTTGCCGAAAACTGGTCCAAAATTATATAAAATGTGTTGCCATCGACACGATAAGTAAGCACGAAAAGCTGTTGGTCCTACTCCTAATCACTCTCCGGTCGTGTCGAACTGCGTGCCCATCGGATTATAAGAATAAGAATAATAATAATATTCTACCACATACACACAACACCATCTAGCCCAAACTAAGCAGAGCTTGTACTATGGGTACTAGACAATGGATAAACATACATATAAACAATTTTTTTTTTTGTAAATACATACATATTATACATAGAAACACCCAGACCAAGACAAACATCCATGTTCATGCACACAAATGTTTGACTTGTGCGGGAATCGAACCCGCACAAGAACAAAATTATAGCACAGAATAAAAGAACAAAGAGTAGATTTGTGTTAGCGCACACACTTGTGCACTATAATATCTCCTGCGCAGTCTTCTGCAGATGCGACACAAACGGCGCGCAAAAGGCACGTCGCTTGTTATATACCTATAGTACTTACGTAGAAGATTGATTGACAATTATCGCCTGCTCCGAGCCTCGGAGAGCACGTTAAGCCGTCTGTCCCGGCTGCCATAAACATCTATGGCAGTCGTTATTGGGAAAGTCAAGTACCCTCTAATATCCTGACACTGGTCTAGCCTTAGGGTATCGTTAGCCTTCGGGTTGCGGAGGTTAGGTGGCAGCCGCTCCGTGTAAAAACTGATATCCAGTCAAATCCGGTTAGACCAGAAAAGCCGACCCCAAGTGACTTGGTAATAATAAAGGCGAAGAGAGAAGACTTACGTAGAAGATATGTTTTCGCAACAACTGTACTGTATAATGACACACCTTGCCGTATCGTCGCCTCTTCTGTATAATGCGAATTGGGTCCTTATTCGTTTCATGCCTTCCACGCCATGCCATCGCACAGCATAGGTGTGGCTACGACACAATGAAGTAAATTATATAAAAATGGCGTAAGGTGACGGCTCCACGCTTTTTCTGTATAATATTTACCTAAAACGGAATTCTTCTAGTATTTTTGTAACAACTTTATTTCTTAACAAAGACGGTATATCTTCTTACAGGCCCGCGATGGCTCTGAACGCGAGCGATGGGTGCGCGCGTTAGAAGACACCATATCAAGACACGGCAGGCGAGAGCGCTGGTCGAGATGCATGCCGGCGCCGAGGCACCGCCACGGCGACCTAGAGAGACGGATAGCTGAAGCTGATGCATATCTGCAGATCATGATCGAACTAGTCAATGTAAGTATCAGATGATTACAAGAACAACTACTGCTAGTTCAGAAGCGTGTCCTCAGTTTATTCATAAGTGATATTTTATTACGTTTACACATTAAAGTTGACTGCAAGGATGGCTTGATGGTTTAAGTGGTCGCCTCACTAGTGCCATTGCGCCGAGACACGGGACAAAACTTTGTGTGATCCACAAATGGTTGTTCCGAGTCTGGGTTTTCTTTGTGTCCGTGGTTTATAAAGTCCTCCGCGACAAAGGAATTCTTCCTAGTGCGGGAGGTTTCTTTTATAAAAAAAAATATAGGTTAATGTCGAATATTCGATTCGTTAAGTTTACTACCCAACACTTATGAACGATAAAATCTATTGGATAGTGGGTTCACTTAGTTACTTAAGACTGCGCCGAGCGAAATGTGCCAAAACAGGCGGTCACAGTTAAGTTGATAAAATCAACACTTTTTGTTTAATACAAATATAAAATATACCTTTACCATAACAATGAATGTGTTTACAATTACTCTGTGTAAAAAACTTAAAATAATTGATATCTTCGTCTGCAAAATTACGTAAATTTGCAGTATTTTTTTTTATAACAGTAGAAATCTATCCTATTTTACAGCTTTAGCGAAACATAAATAGTTATATTACAATTTGTCTGTCCCAAATATTTAAGTTATTGGTTGACAATAAAGATACATTTTTATCAAAAAAACTCTTCAAATCTTGCATAGAATTTTACTATTGCGGCCGCGCGCCGATTTGAATATGCGCCGCACGAGCTCTGTCATTATCTGTCTTACGCTCGGCGCAGTCTTAAGCCCAGTACTTGGTATATTTGCGGGTGAATGGAATTATTGTATTCAGTATTGTGAGGAGGATGTAAGTGGTCTACTTTTGATTAGCTTATGTTTGTGTTTGTAAATTGTTTTGTGATCGAATGGTGTAATTGACACAGTCCGTTATATTTTGGCTCTACTAATATTATAAGTGTGAAAATTTATAAAGATATTTCGATATTAATGTCAATCACGGGTTAATCGTTGAAAGGATTTGGGTAAGACTTAAAATAATTAATATATTCGCCTACAAAATTAGGTTAATTTACAATTTGTCCGTCCCAAATATTTAAGTTATTGGTTGACAATAAAGATACATATTTATCAAAAAAGCACTTCAAATCCTTCATACAATTTTACTATGGCGGCCGCGCGCCGATTTGAATATCGAGCTCTGTCATGTAGTCCAACCGCGTCTTACGCTCGGCGCAGTCTTAAGCTACATTTAGGCTAGTTGCTAGGACCAGGATTTGCTAGGTGCAAGAAACTTAAAGCCACTCTTTCAAATCGCCGATTGAAATTAAACTACCTTATACAGATTTTGTCTCGTTGTTCTTCTTCCTTCTTCTTTTCGTGTGGCTAGTGGCCAACCTGTTGTCAAGAGTTATTCGCCATCCGTAGGCCTCTGACATGGCTTAACGATTGCTGTCAATTTGATAACAACCGGGACCGACGTTTTACATGCCCTTCGAAGCACGGAGATGCTCAGATGAAATACCATTAAACGGTCACCCATCTATAGACTAACCGCACCCAACGTTGCTTAGCCTCGCTAATCGTTTACCGATCAGTGAGTGCATCTGGCTATCTTTATCTTATCTTATGTGAGGGCCAGTCAGTGCAGACCGACACATTGACCCAGTGGGATCTTTTGTGTCGACATTCTCCCAATAACGACTGCCATAGATGTTCATGGCAGCCGGGACCGACGGCTTAACGTGCTCTCCGAGGCACGGAGCAGGCGATAATTGTCAATCGATACGCACATAATTTCGAAAAGTCATATAACTTCCGAAAGTCAGAGGTGCGCGACGTGGGTTCGAACCCGAGACCCTCTGCATTGCAGTCAGTTGGTCTACCCACTGAGCTATTGTTGTCTATTTTAACACTTGTATTACATAATTTTAAACTTTAACACTACAACAGTTATTCAACTCTACTATAATTTAAGCTATTTCAATTAATTAAAACTATTTACATTTAACTTTACGCTTTTCCCCGTCGTTTTGGTTGCATTACAGCAGTCTCCTTGTTAAAAATTATGTAATAAAAGTGTTATATTTAAAATAAACAGTGAGATAAAATCCGTATGAAGTAATTTAATTTTAATGTATAACATTCACGTTTAACGTAAGTCTATATTAAATAAAGCATCTATTGTGAAGTCGTGACTCGAAGTCCTTGCTTTTTGTTACAGAAAATGAACACGAGGGTGTCAGAGCTAGCTGATCCTCTCGAAAAGAGTAAAGGACAACTTATTTTAGATCATTCCAATGTAAGTATTGAATTTGTAAAACGTAACTTTGTAAAACTTTTGTTAAACTTTGTGGGGTGAGCGCGGGGAGCGGCAGTCGTGGCCCTGCGCCGACGACGATATGTGCCTCCTTCCCGCATTCACCCCATAAATCTGGTTTTTGTCATTGCGACGCTACTCTATGTAGCTGCGTGGTAAATACTGGTTGTCCTGTGGAAAATCCTGAAGCACCTTAGCTGAATCTCGGCTATTGTAATTTTTTTCGAATAATAATCCCATTTGAATATTTACTGTAAAAAATATATAAAAGATTATGCAATGGTAAGAAAATAATATATTTTTTTGCGACCTTAGGGTCACTGTACCATTAGGTGTTCCAGGATTATCCATTTTTTACGGGACGCTGTATAATACGATATCTTGGGATAACATGGAAACAAGTATTCGTTTCAAATTAAATGCTTATAATGAAGTTAGTAAATAACATAAAAAACATAAGTCGGCCTCGATAGCGTAGTGGTAAGTGTAACCACGCCTGAGGTCGCGGGTTCGATTCCCGCACAAGTCAAACATTTGTGTGCATAAACATGGATGTTTGTCTTGGTATGGGTGTTTCTATGTATAAGATAAGCGTATTTACAAAAAAGAAATATGGTAGAATATTATATTATTACCATACGGTTATTCGCTAGTTACGTTGCATGTGGTCTTATGGTAAGCGTTTAATGTTTGAAGCTATGATCGCTTGCATTATTAGAGATATCATTCACGTGTTGTAGGCTCTAAGGAAATCGAATTAAAGATGCGATAAAAGAAAATGAATAACAGGGGTTATTTCATAAGCAGTAATAAAATAGTCTCATATTGTGGATCTAACAGTGGCAATTTTAAATACACCTGACAGACCTTAACGCGATCAGACCTGCGTTATTTTATGCTCAGACATATTCCGAGAGGCGGCGTGCGTGTTCCCACGCGCGCCTCTGTGTCGAGTCCGTCTCCCCTCTAGGGGGGACAGTAGGGAGTTTTTAGATGTGCCTATAGGGTAGGTCTTTCGTGTAGTGGCCTGCCGTTTCATCATCGGGCTGAAACCTCGGCGGGGTCGCGACCGCATGCGAAAGTGATTCGCGCGGCCCCGTCGATAGTGGTTTTGTCGAGGAACACCGTGGTAGGTTTAGTCGGTATTCCGGGAGGTACTTTATCATCTTAACATCTTCTTTTACCCCGCCGAGTCCGACATAACCCCTTCGCCCGCCCCCGCGGAGGGGTATGCGTCATGCAATCCCCCACGTCAAAAAAAAAAAATGCTCATACTTATTAATCTCCAACAAAATCAAAATAATATTAAAATGGTCCACTTTCAATTTAGCCAGTATGCATAAGGTGTTCAATTACATTTACTTTTAAAAAATCATTTGTGCTAAAACTACGTACGTTTTAGGTGCTCCTTTACTTGATTTACCTTTTCACACGAATGATAAAACTAACCTCATTTGAATCCAAGTTATAACAAGCCACGTATAAAACAACTGTCACTTATTGCCATTTGTCAGGCGTCACGTCATTATTTATAATGATGTACAGCTCGTTTCACATTCGAAGTACTCTTAAAAGTGTCAAAATTGTGAAGATTTTTATACGAGACTTTTAATGTGAAACGGTCTGTATAGGAATTCACTAATACTCCCCTGACCAGTGCGCTGTAATATGGTGTTTATTTTATATAGTGACGATGGCTGCCGTCGGTTTTTCTCGTAATCGAGGTAAAACAACTGTACGTATGACTCGAGCCATATTTTCTTCGTTACTTGTATGTTTGTTTGAATATAGACTTTTGGAGAAAGTTTATGTATAAAAACCGAACAGTGTGTATATAAAATGTGATGGAAGCTGGATAAATATGGCAGAATCCTTGCAAGTGTAATCTGTAGTCTCTGCCTACAATCAATCAATCAGCCCGGTGCAGTCCACTGCTGGACATAGGCCTCTCCCATCTTACGCCACATCATCCGGTCTTCTGCGTTCCGCATTCAGTCTAACCCAGCTACCTTCTTTAGTACATCGGTCCATCTGACCGAAAGGCGTCCTCCTTACGTTTACTAAGTCATGGTCTCCACTCTAACACACGTTTGCTCCAACGGACATCGGTCCTTCGACAAATTGGCCTGCCCACCCGTTTGGGAAACAGGCGTGTGAATGTGCATGTAAAAATGTTTGTTTTTAAATAAGGCGCAAAATTTATTTTAATAGTGCTCCTGTCACACTAAGATTTAATTCTGCGTCGCGGAGGACTTTACAAACATTCAAACAACGGACACAAATATGAGGGTTCCTTGAGGGTGACTCGGAATAACTATTTGTAGAATGCACATTTTTTCGTTTCGCGTGGGGATCGAACCCTCTACACTCGGCGCGTGGCAATTAGCGATGCTAATACTTAGAACACTATATTAAGAGTGTACGTGTTGTATTGGCGGAGCGTGCCTGTTTCCATTCGAGAGGAAGAGCTCGCCATTGCTGATTATAGTGACGGTACGAATGAGCCGGCTTGCCTAGAAAATACCGTCACTGTATAGGAAACCGGCGTAAATGCGGTAACATATTTTACTAGTTACTGCATTCCATCCAGTAGTTCCGAAGTTCGACATATCTACCTTTTTAATTTCTCTCTATCCATTCCATTCTCTTCCACTTATTGCCTTTCGCTGGTGAGTAAGAGTTCCGAAGACCGATATAGTTATCTTACCATACCATACCTTTCTTTACATCCAATCTTTACTTCGTATTTTCATTGGGATAGTACCGCCCGAGTGATTTTCCGGGTAATGCAAGTGAATAGGCCACGGCAACCGGTTAGCATTAAGCAAGACTGGCTTGATTGACAATTTTGTTGTATAAAAGATCTCAGACATCAGTAACAGCGGCCATAGGTACCTCAGAAATCTCTACCAAGATGTTGGTTGAGTTTAAACTGGCTCCTAAACCTATCAAATCGCAGAGGCTCACCGGTAGCCAGATACAATAGTTTTTAATTATGTCTGGTGTTCTAAGACTTAACAGATTCACCAGATTATAATCAATGTGACCTTCAGAAAAATATTGTCACAAAATAAAAATTGCTTACTGAAATGTATAATAATAATGTAAATTAAAATGCATTTTATGTTTCAGGCCATGTTGGATAATATTAAACATTCCATAGTACTGCTACAAATAGCTAAGGTAAGAACTCATTATTATAATAATAAAAATTCATCTGTACTCCATTTGGTTAGGTAATTAACTAAAGGTAAACAATCTTGATGTGACTTTTTACACAAACACATATTAAACAAATAAACTACTGGTTAAACTAACGGTTCAATTGATTTAGTAATCGTTATTGTTGTATTTACATTGATCTTTAGCAGCAATTCATTTTTAAACTGAGTTTTTAGATAAAAAGTCACATCAAGATTGTTTACCTTTAGTTAAGTACCTAACCAAATGGAGTATAGGTATATACTAAAAATAAAATAAATATCATTATACTTAGCCTGCTGGATCTATCCCTTGGAAGTAGTACTTTTTCTGGATGAAAGGTATCCTATGTCCTTTTTTGTGCCCCTGACAACGCGTTTGCGAAATATCATGATAATCTGTCGAGTGGTTAAAGCGTGAAAGTTAAGGCTTTAAGTAAAGGTTAAGCGCATACACGTCAGGGGTACAGAAAATGACAAAGGGTACCTGAACTAGGAAAAAAGTACTGTTCCTAAGGAATGGACAAAATTTAAACGCAAGTAAATTTCTAGTACTAAGTAAATGAATCACACCATTTAATAAATTAATCAAGCACATTTCGCTAGCTATATTTTAAGTTTGCGTATTGATTGACAATTATCGCCTGCTCCGTGCCTCGGAGAGCACGTTAAGCCGTCGGTCCCGGCTGCCATGAACATCTATGGCAGTCCTTATTGGGAGAGTGTCGACACAAAAGATCCCACTGGGTCGAAGTGACGCCGGTCTGCACTGACTGGCCCCCACATAAGATACATACATAAGGAGCTGGAGGAGAATATGCTGCCATCTGCTGGACACTGGTCCAAATTTTGTGCTGCTTAGAATTATTTAAATTACTTAAAGAAAGAACACGAATAATAGGTTCTAATCCAAGGCAGGTTCCTCCTTAAAACCTAGGATCTGCCTATGTTGCATATAACTACCCACAAAGCAGCCATAAAAGTAATAATTTAATTTCGCACTGAACTCGCTATGGATAAACATTTAACAAACACAACAATTTAACATGTTGTTCTTTTTGTTCCAGAATACTGTTAATCCTGTGAACGGAGTATATCAGGGTCCACCGAACCCCTCACAAGCACATATCAAACAAGGCAAGTAGCTTAAAACACAATAACCCTTTGACCATAGATTACATACGTACAGATGGCCGAACAGTTTCATCTGAGGAGCTAAGTTTCGGTCGATCTACAATCGATCGACTGAGTGGACGAGATGCCAATAAATTAATAAACGGATGGCGTAGTGATTTAAGTAATCGTCTCGCCACCGCCCTTGCGCTAAGTGTTGTGGGTTCAAATCCCACTTGGGACAAAAATTTGTGTGACCGACAAATGGTTGTTCCGAGTCTGGATGTTCTTTGTGTCTGTTATTTGAACGTTAGTACAGTCCCTCGCGACACAGGATTTAGGCCTCGAGTGGAAGTAGTGTAGTAAATAAAAAAGAAACGTCGTCGTATGTTTAGGTCGGTCGAAAGTAATACATAAGATTCAGCCGAAATAATTAAAAATGAAAATGCGTATCTAAGTGAGTCAAACATATTAAGTTGACCTTCTACAGCGTTTTACAGTAAGACATGAACATATTTTAAAATCATATTATAGCGGATTCTATGACTAACGTAAATCCAAATATTTTATGGAAAAACATATTTTAATATAAAATGTCGACCTCGATGGCGTAGTGGTTGGTGTAACTGACTACCACGCCTGAAGTCGCAGGTTCGATTCGCGCACAAGCCAACATTTGTGTTGGATTGTTTGGATGTTTGTCTTGGTCTGGGTGTTTCCATGTATAATATGTACAAATTTACAAAAAAAAGGATATATGTATGTATGTTTATCCATTGTCTAGTACCCATAGTACAAGCTCTGCTTAGTTTGGGCTAGATGGTGTTGTGTGTATGAGGTAGAATATTGTAAAAAAAAACTACTAAATTATTTTGAAAATGGTGATGTTAGCTTGAAACTTGCCGGATACAGAGAAATTAATTAATTATATCAGATATATGAATAAAATGATAATAATTCTAGAGGGAATTGACGACATGTCTACGCCCGTGCAGAAATGTCCGAGATATTTTTTGCGTTGAAAAAGTAAAAAGCCCGCTTTGAACAGAAAGGTTTGGTTATTTTGAAATATCTATATATATAAAACTCTTCCGTTACTGAGTGAATGACAGACAACGCACAGCCGAAACTACTGAACGCAAGAAGCAGAAATTTGGCATGTATGTTCCTTGGAGAGTGTAGGGGAGCACTGAGAGAGGATTTTTGGAAATTCTACCCCGTAGGGGGTGAAAGGAGTGAAATCCGATATTCACACGGGAACGGGACTTACGCGGGTGAAACCGCGGGAAAACTACTAGTCACATAATATAACACTTGTAATGTATAACACCGTGACAAAAAAAATTCGCATTCATAATTTGCACTAAGATTTATTGCATTTTCTTTTTTACCGACTTATCAATATAAAACATTTAAGTTGATACTTAAACAACACTAACAGCTGTCTCGGGTGATCTCCGTGAATCTTGAAGATCCAGGCGAACATTGGACAGCGAAGTAAGGCCGCTTTTGTTTCAATCTTTAAATAATGAATAAATAAAATTTCTGAAATTTACATAAGAGTATAAATATTTTTTTGACATAGTTTATTTATGAGATATACATTACGGTGCTAAAATATAACCACACCTTTCTGTACACATTGTATATAAAAAACAAGTGCGAAACGGCAATGAATTTCCATAAATCATAGAGTTCGAAAAAATGATTCAAGTAATATGCAAAGGTCACGTGATACCACGTGACCTTGAGGTCAGAGGTCAAAGGTCATAGTTATTTCGAGGGTATATCGACTATGCGGAGTCGAATGGCGTTGACCGCGAGTCTCTAGCTCTTACGGTTCTTGAGTTTAAAGTTGTATAACAGACGGACGGACAAAGCTGTTGTATAAGAGTTTTTTCGAAATCTAATAGGGGAACAAGATAACAATTTCTTTTTCACTTGATCTTCTATGACCTATATGTTATTGCGCAGACGCTGAGCTGTCACCCCGCGTGGAGATGGGTGCAGAATGCCGCGAGTTAAACTCACCGACGAACCCGCTGACGCCGCTTGAAGATCTAGATACACCTAGTAAGTTTATATTATGTGCCAAGGCCTGTAGACCATTATCTTATCGGCATTTCTGAGTAAGTATAGTATAAGAGCAGCGATAGCTCAGTGGGGAGACCAACAGACTGCAATGCAGAGGCTCTCGGGTTCGAACCCACGTCGCGCACCTCTGACTTTCGGAAGTTATATGACTTTTCGAAATTATGTGCGTATTGATTGACAATTATCGCCTGCTCCGTGCCTCGGAGAGCACGTTAAGCCGTCGGTCCCGGCTGCCATGAACATCTATGGCAGTCGTTATTGGGAGAGTGTCGACACAAAAGATCCCACTGGGTCAAAGTGTCGCCGGTCTGCACTGACTGGCCCCCACATAAGATACATACATACAAGTATAGTATGAATTGTGAAAATTATATGGAGTGGAGACCTAAAACCGTAGCTGGCAAAATGTGGGTGTGTACTACACTAGGTACCTTTATCTTTGGGAATATAGGTATTAGACTAAACATAATTATAATAAAATAATATCAGCCCTATATTAAACTGTCCCACTGCTGGGCACGGGCCTCTTCTCAGTGTGAGAAGGGTTAGGCTATAGTCCACCACGCTGGCCCAGTGCGGCTTGGCGGACTTCACATATCTTCGAGAACATTATGGAGAACTCTCAGACATGCAGGTTTCCTCGCGATGTTTTCCTTCACCGTTAAAGCAAGCTATAATTAACTATTTAATACGCACATAACTTCGAAAAGTCAGAGATGCGTGCCCTGGGATCGAACTCGATTGCTCTTCGTGGCAGTCCAAAGGCCTCTACCATATCTGCCAACTATTTAAAAAAATATATATATATAAAGGGAAGTGCACTCCGGCGACCTACTGAAATGGTATGATAGTTCGTTCTATTTTTTATAAATACTTATAGCTTTATTTTAACTTCTTAAATAAATAAATAAATAATTTAATCAACAAACACACGTACCATAATTAAATACGAGGGTGTTGATTATCATTATCCTATACATACAGTGTCACACCTACATATTATCTTCGAAGGTGTGGGTAGAAGTCTATTACACCCACATTTCGGTAGCCATTGTTTAAGACTCCTGGTTATAGATGGCGAGTCTATTGTCATCCACCGAGCATATATCCAGACTCCGTCCTCGGTGGACGGTAATAGACTCGCTCGCTCTGCAACTCAGAATTACTTGAAAAAAAACCTTAGAAACACTGCTCGGGCCGAAAATCGAATCCAAGACAGCAGTCGCATTTACTAAACCTGCACCATAAAGGCAGTCAGAAAAAAAATCACAAATTCTGAATGACGACACGCCAATTTCAACCTTGAAAACATACAGCATAAAGTAGTTTTTAGAACAAAATCATTAATTATAAGGTTTTGGCTCAGGAGCGATGTCCCTGCTGGTGCCCGACACGTCTTACTCATCGTCGGAAGGTGAAGACGACTTCTACGATGCGGATGACGAGCCACACACGCCTCAACCGGGAACCAGGTTAGTCTTACCACTTAGATTTAGTTTTTTTTTTCAGTCTTTACAAAAACAGACAACAGACCAACGTATTACAAACAATGGTCTTACTAGTGCACAATGAGTAAATCTATATTTGTACACAACATTTGCAATTACAGTACGTACGAATAAGTTTACATTAGCTAAAACTGTTAGCTTTTTTAAATAAACTAATACATAAAAGTTTAAAGATAGCTATTTGGGTCCTTTTCTAACGTATAGGAATGCCATATACACGTCCTCTTTGCGAGAAAAGGGGCAGAGATGGTATATTGGGCTCACCCAGGGAAGTTAGAAAATCCTGAGACCTACCGACTAAGGCCCCGTTCTTATATTCAAGAAACAAGTCGTTTTACTTATGAGCTGTTTGTATTAAACACGTATTTTATGGAAAATATGTCAAAATTTACCAAACCGACTCGCTACTTGGATATAGGACCGGGCCTAAATCTACCACGGTGTGCCAACTCGCTGCCTTGAGAGGTGGGTGGATCGCTGGCACTAGAGTTACTTCTGCGATCCACAAAATAATGCATGCATGCATGCTTTCCGCCCGCGGGCGAAGGCTATGCGGAAAGACATGCGTGTAAAGATTTTAGTTCAAAATGCAGTAAGTTTGACTGACTTGATACGAGGTTGATACATATACTCGCGCATCTATTGTGATGAATATGATTTTACTCCGGACACCAATTTTGTGTGCTTAGCCCTAAGAACAACTGAGGTGCTTTAAATAACAATCTAAAAAGCTCGATTCTTTGGAACTCGAGGCGTACCTACATAAACATTTTTACATTTATAATATTAAGGTATAACTTTGAAGATTTACTGGAAATACTTGTATTAATTAGTTTACTCCATACAAAACCATTGAACAGGTCTTCAAAAAATATACATAGTTGCGAAATGTATTTAATTGGTAATTGAAAGCGCGTAAGGTTTTTAGCTCGTTTGGATATCGCTTTCTTTGGCATATATAGACTTAACGGTCGGATGTATTGTAATATAAATGAAGCACATTAATAATGGGAATGACACATAACATAATAATAGGCCATAGCATATTATAATTGAATAAAAGAAATATGTATAAAGGAATATCGCAGTTAGGTAAGGTATTTTAATGCCGCGGTCAAAGCCGTTTTATTTCAGCCTAATTTTTGTGTCTTTTGTATTTATAAATTATATAATGTCTTAACGTGTTTGATTTATTTTAATTGTTTAATTAAGACTGCGCCGAGCGTAAGACAGATAATGACAGAGTTCGTGCGGCGCATATACAAATCGGCGCGCGGCCGCCATAATAAAATTGTATGGAGGATTTAAAGGGGTTTTTTGATAATATGTAACTTTATTGTCAACCAATAACTTAAATATTTGGTACGGACAAATTGTAATATAACTATTTATGTTTCGTTTAAGCTATAAAATAGGATGGATTTCTACTGTTATAATCTAAGAATCACGTAACCCGAGTAATAGTTTTAATAATAATTTAATTAGCTTAAAATTAGTAAAGTTTAATAGTAGTAGTAGAGTAACAGTTTTCAAAATTACGTAATAAAGTGTCAAATAAACAACGCGATAAAATCCGTATATAGTAGTTTAATTTCAACGTAACACGAGCTTTCGTTTTTGCTTTTTTCATGCAAATTTACCTAATTTTGTAGGCGAAAATATTAATTATTTTAAGTTTTTTACACGGAATAATTGTAAACACATTCATTGTTATCGCAAATGTATATTTTATATTTGTATTAAACAAAAAGTGTTGATTTTTTTCACTTAACTGTGACCGCCTGTTTTGGCACATTTCGCTCGGCGCAGAACTACTTTCTTAGATTTTATGAAGCCTTCTACATCACAGTAACGGCACTTGATGACTTTATATTTGTAAAATCCAATATGTATTTATATGCTAAACTATCCCCCGACTTATGCGAATTTGACTTACGCGATTATTGCTCAGTTACCACGTATCGCGTAAGTTCGGGGTATTACTGTAAATAAATAAATAAATAAAATAACTCATTAACATACCTGCAAAGACACTTGTGGTTTCTTTCTATGATCGTACCTTCTCGGGGTATTACTGTACTGCATCCGTGCGAGAGAGTGCGTTATATTTTTGTTACACTCTATCCTTACCATTACATCAACACCACTATGCACTGTCCCTTTCCGACAAATCTCTATTTTGTATGTAGCGTAGTTATGCGTATATAGGGTGTCTAACTTGATGTGTAGCCGTGTGTACATAAAAAACGCGTTACAGCGACGAGGTCCGGCAAATTTAACAAAAAATTATGACGTACTGGACGGCCTGTAAAGGAAACTGTCCACTTTGTATGGGGGTTTTAGCTTAGAATGAACAGTCACTGAGAATAATAATTATACATTTATTATATTAATTTAGAAGCATTAACCAGTAAGAATTAGAAAAATAACAAAGTTTTGTGTCCAGGTGTTCCTAATTCGTTTGTTGTGGTGGTTTATATAAAGCTATTTGAAATAAAGAATCATTGTTTCTATGTTATTTATTTTAATTATTCTGATTCATATGTAGTAACATACAACATTTTAGTAAAAATGTTCTCTAGGAACTGGGCTGGTGGATTTAAATTGTTTTGATATCTTGCCCAACTCAAAAACCAAATAATTGTCATTATATGGGCGCAGCAACCTACTGTCCGTCGACCCGTCGTTGTTTTTATGTATGAATTCTGTTCACGCTAAGCCAATAATGGACTTCCCTTTATTGCCATTTTTAAAATGGCTAATTTCCGTTATAGGTTTTTATCAAGTGTCATGAAAATTAGCGTTAAATTACTGCACTAGTAATTTAACGCTATTATAAAGTAAAACAACAGGCAATGTTTGTTACAGGTTCATAATATAGATAATTATGTAGGTATAGATTTAAGTATCCTATATACGGACAATTTGTAAGATCTGTCTCGACAGTTTCATGGCATAAGTTTTCGCGCCAAATAAACCAAATAATCTTCTATTACAATAAATAATAATAATAATAAATAAATAATAAAATTTATTTTTCCTTATCTTGGCACAAAAATACAATAACAGCGTCACAAACACGATATTTAGTATTTACGATAAACTCTGGTACCCAGAATAAGATTCAACTTGTGTTTAGGGTACCAGCGTTCTCGCGCACACTATAAACAATTACGTGAGTAGTACTCGTAAGACGAACACAGTGTTAATTAAGAAAAATATACTAAAAGAATAGACAAACAAAAATAAAATAAAAATATGAAATATTAAAATTTAAAACTACTACTTAGTTACAGACATTTTTATTTTACTACTGTAGCCTCTTGTGTGTGTGTGTGTGTGTGTGTGTGTGTGTGTGTGTGTGTGTGTGTGTGTGTGTGTGTGTGTGTGTGTGTGTAAGTGTGTGTGTGTGTGTTTAAATATATGCGCGATAGACCGCAACACACACGTCGTGACTACTTGATAAGTATATTGTCAGAATGTGAATGGTTTGCTCTGATTTACCCTTTTAAGGTAAATGGACAATACTTATGCGTGAGTATCTATTAACGACCCTGTATTAAAAGATAACGTGTATATTGCAAGCAATCTAATATCAATATGACGTCACTATATTCACACTATGCGAAGCTGTCACGGCCCTCAAAAATACTTTTACCTAATTTAAAATTCCCGCCGCATCCTAATGTTCCCCCACCCTCTTATAACAGCGTTAAAGTTCGTAAACCTTTCCCGAAGGGGGAGAGAATGTCGTCAACCCCCACCGACCCAGTTACGTGCACCGTGGCCCATGCATATTGCATGCAACATGCATGCATGCGGAATGTAAATAGGGAAAGTTGGGAAATATTTGTGGGTAGACGCATATTTTTGCAACTACCTACATAATGTGTTGGTGGCATCGATTATTACTTGAAGTTTTGCTTAACCTGTAAATTATTCAAATGCGAGATGTAACTGAAAACCTACTGCTGGTGTGCGGGTGCGATTCTCGATATCGACTATATTAGTCGCAGTGGCATACAGGCGGCGAGACAATAGCATTCCATATATTATTTCTAGCATTCCAACCGTTGATAAGTTAATTAAATGCTACCATACGATGATCCAGTGACATACATTTGCTCTTGACGATGTGAGGTTCTGTATTTGACGCCTGAATCGCGTAGTTTATCTTTAGAACTACTTTTGCCGTCCACCTGAAGGCATTCATTCCTCTATAGATTACCCTCTGAGAGAGTCACTCACCGATTGCCGATTCTTCAAACCTAGAGTTGTGTCAGCGAAAGAGACAAAGATAACTGTTAACAGCATAACACTCACATAAGTGACCCTATAAATCCTATCCAGGTAAACAACGCAGTCTTGTTCGCCTGTGCAATATTTTAGACGTGAACGAGGTTATCCAATTGAGTGACTAGTTAAAACAAAATTCCAGAATTAAGTCAGCAGGTCCCTGTTTTCGTAAGACTTAGTGAGGTATAACCTCCTATGTTAGTATACCAGAAAGTTCTGAATCGTAAATCTTGCTTGCTCATCCGAACCGCGGTGTCGCGATCGGCAATGAACTTCAACTTCTATCCAACGACATTTTCGATTTGAAACTTAGTTTGGTTAGTTTCACCTTTTTCATGCCGATTGTGAAGTCTCGAGTTTGGTTATCAGGTTGGGTGAAGTATTATTGGGCAATTGTGTTAGGAAATTCATAATAACTCCGAAAATGTACCCATTACTAGTCATTAGACTCACCTTCATTGCTTAGATAGGTAGGTCTAAAATATAGCAGACAAAATGTGACTTCTCGGGGACATGCAGGCGTAAATCTATAAATGTATTTCCCTATTCGTAGACACCCATTATCCCATTTGTAACCAATTTAGGATGTAACCATATCATACACCCGTATATATTCGCAAGATCGATGCACATTGTCGTTTTTAGGTCAAACGGCAAAAGCTACTCCTGAAGCAATCGGTCAATGAACTATGTAATACATTCGCGGCCGTTACGACCTAAAACGTTGGTAGACATAGTATTGTTGGCCTAGATAAGTAGGCAGAACTAGATTTGTGTATGGGATTACTAAAAAAGGTTAATAGTCTGCTATACCGGCGAGCGATCGTGAAGTATGTAATGAAAATGAATGGAGCAAGACTGATATGGGGGGATCTATGAGAGTAGTAAGCCGTAATATCTGTCTACCCTTCTGGAAACAGGCGTAAGGCTATCTATCTATGTTCTTTCTTTTTATTAAAAAAGAAAACTACCACACTGGTAATAATTCCTGTGTCGCGAGGGACTTAACAAATACTCAAACAACGGATACAAAGAACAACCAGACTCGGAACAACCATTTGTGGATCACACAAAATTTTGTCCAGTGTGGGATTCGGACCTACAACACTTGGCGTAATGGCAGTGACGAGCCGACCACTTCACTTCTACACCAGTTCACCACTTCACTTCTACGCCGTGCAGTCGATAGTAGTATGTATTATTATGTATCATCCGGAGATTGGTGTTCGTGTCATATTATTGCTAATTCGATTTTTATGACAATTCACAGAAGAAATGTGTTTTTTAAAGTTCGAAAAACCTCTTATACAGCAGCTTTGTCCGTCCGTCCATCTGTCTGTTATACAACTTTCAACTCAAGAACCGTAGGAGCTAGAGACTCGCGGTCAACGCCATTCGACTCAGCATAGTTAATATACCCCCGAAATGACTATGACCTTGACCTCTGACCTCAAGGTCACGTGGTATCACGTGACCTTTCCATATTACTTGAACCATTTTTCGAACTCTAAGATTCACGACAATTCATTGCCGATTCTCACTTGTTGTATTATTCATTCGACGACTGTTTCGTGTGTCCCGTACGATTAAAGCCTCGAGATCGAGTGATGGAGAAAAATCTCTTAACAGACCTTTTAATTAAAATTTTTTTCACCTTTGACTTTTACCCACGGCTCCGCTTGCGTTATAGTTGTCTATTTTCAATTCTATTTTTATTCAGCACCTAAGACAACGTATTTGCGAAATTTCATGATGATCGGTCGATAAGTTAAGGCTTGAAAGCATAACAAACAAACACAGTAACATTCGCATTTATAATATTAGTTAGGATAGAATTACATCCAGATCCCTTATCTAAACCTCCTACAACAATTACTAATTAGTTTTTGTTGTGTGTAAAATTTCGTTCTGATTGTTATTCGCATCACACACTGCGTGATGGAAAAGGGTCTCTGATTTATAACGAACTTTGTACCCAATGAATGGCTGACATTGTAATTAGGACTGGTTTAATATAACAATATAAATACTACAGATGGTAGATTGGCTATCTAAGTAGAAGCACAAATGTTGCACTTAGTCCGATTAAATGGCAATCCGATACGGCCGCAGAAAGATCAGGCGCTAGACCAGCGGATTTACGTGCTTTCCTAAGCATGTGGTGTGCAACACCGCTTCCCTACTAAGTCTGAGTTGCTATCAAGAAATAACTTGTCCGATCCGGGATTCAAATCCAGAATGCACAACGCTGCATTATGCAGCGGGCTAGATGGATATAAATTGACATACTCGCCTCGCAGATGTTGTTTTGCCCTTTGTCGTATTAGGTACACAACAGCGCCACCGCTGCTTGCCATTCCTACTGTATTTCTTATTTTACTCATCCAATAATATAATTTTATAATAAGTAGTACTTTTTTTTTATAAAGGCAACTCCCGCAATAGAAATATGTCCTGTGTCATGGAGGACTTTACAAACATTCAAACAACGGACACATAAAACACCCAGACTCGGAACAAAAATTTGTGGATCGCACAAAGTTTTGACCCGTGTATGATTTGAACCCGCAACACTTGGTGTATTGACAGTGGCGAGGCAACCACTTAAACCATTACGCCATCCGTGCAGTCCGGGTTTATTTTAAGCTTTTCCAATATCCTAAATGTAATTAAATATTAATTTGCGAGAACACGCTACCAACAATGTTTGGAACGCTTTGTTTGGAAGCTCACACTGAAGGGAGGTCAAGCTGTTTCAGTATTAACGTAACTGATTTTAATTAAACAAGGATTTAATAATGTGCTGAAATACGTAATGTTTTTTTTACAAGTCATACTAATCAATAAAGAAGGCACATTTGAAATGGTGCGCAAACATACCTACACAGATAAAATTCTAAAAAATGTTAAGTCAACCTTTAATGATAGATTCATAGTTAGAAATAAATCAATAACAAAATACTTGACTATATATATACATTACTATAATATTTATATTACAATAGCGTCAAACTCTATAACAATGTACTCGTGTATGATATCGAACTCAGACATACGCAGTCGAAATTGAGTCCTCACAAACTTGGGTTAAGAAATTATTTCAATTTACGTCTTACAAAGTACAGTTTGAAAACTGTTCCTAGTAGGAACGCTTTGCCCTAGAGCCCACTAGGCGGTCTCACTATTACAATAGATATAAACGAGGAGACTTGGGTAAGGCACTTGACCCACTGCCGGCGAATAAGCGAATTATAATCGATTATTGTCTCGCTTTAAGACGCACACAAAAAATAAAAGAGACATATTCGTAGCGTTGACCTCCACTTGGAATAATATACAGATGAGAATTACTTTTAGTTTGTCGCTCAGCTTTACCGGCTTTACTCGGTTATTCCCGCCCAGTGACACTCGCAGAATACAATAAGTGTAATTAGTCAATGAATATCGGCTCGAGCGATGCTCATCAACTCGATAAAGTTTCTCAAATCGCTTCACGCTAATCGTCATCAGTGAAACATGTACCTAAAAACCTCAAATCGTGAAACATTCAAGTATTCAACAACTTAATTTCGCTGGGACCTATAATTGTACAAAAGAAATAAAATTAAACGATACTTTTAGTTATAATTCCAAGTGCTTTACAACAGTTAGCTCTGTAGTTGAGCCTATCTTATTTCCTTAGACCTAAAGTGAGAATTGTATAACTTAAGCAATACTCTTTAATGAATATACTTTCTTCTTTACAACGAAGTTGTGAAGTAAATGTTGTGATTAAAATTAATGCCGTTTTCCTAAATTTAATGTAAAAAGCTACGAAATTGTAGTGGGTAAATCGTTGGAATACTACGTTGAAGTCTTGAGTACGCTCAATACCTGCTGAAACTAGCATTGTTCAATAATAATACATAGTGTGACTGCACTAGTGGCGTAGTGGTTTATGTGTTCGCCTCACCACTGCTGCTGCGACGGGTTTTGTGGGTTCGAATCTTACACGGGACAAAAAATTGTGTGATACGCAAATGGCTGTGCCGAGTCTGGATGTTCTTTGTGTTCTTATTGGATGTTAGTATCATACCCCGCGATACAGGAATTATTCATAGTGCGAGAGATGTCTTAAATAAAATCAAAATCACAAAATCTTGCATATCGCCAGGTATACTTTCGGGACGAACATATAGCCTTCTGCCAGGCATAATTTCAGATTCCGTGCTGCCACTAAGAATTTCTTGATAATATATCTCAATAACACTTCGGCAATCCCATGCTCTGCACGGGACTGAGGCCACAGTACATACATATACAGTATTCTATCTTCATACAAACGGTCGGAATTAAGTCATACCTACGCGCCTCGGCGTTGGTATGGGCTTGGTTCGCAACCAGTCGCGAATGCGCCGCAGTGACGAACAGACGGTGTGGTTGTTTTGTAAGCAGTAGGCGTACGAATTGTGATGATTTGATTTTATTGAACACTTTCTATTTCGTCCATTACGAATTTCATTTTTTATAATATAATATACATCAATATATTTACAATCACTAAACTAGAAAGAAACTCAAGTAGGTAGATACAATAATAATACTGTAGGCGGGCAGGCCTAACGTGTGTCTACGAACCGCGCTGTTGTAGGTAATTATTTCAAGGACAGGGCCGAGTTACTATACTGTATATGTATGTACTGTGCTGAGGCAGTCACAATTCAGTATCCTATGATATATCATCGTTTGTAATGAACCAAGTCACGGACGTAATTCACCTTAATCAACACCACCTGTGGGCATTGACGTATTGTGTTATGATGAATATTTTTTTAATGCGTACCGCAAAGCAGTAGAACACACCACCTAAGTCTGTGTTTCTCGATGAGTACAATCTGGTATCTTCAATCACGAGTGAATAGATATCTTCTAGGCAAGCGTGCTCCATCGTCGACTGCATCTTCACTTAAGATCAGGTGAGATTACGGTCAAACGCAAGCCTTTTACACAATAAAAGCTATATATTACTTAAACCCAGTTCCATATATGTATCTAACGAAGGTGTGTGTAGGCGGTTATTGTTTATCAGCTCTTCATCCATCGTAGTTGTCGGAAATAATACACAATTTACACTCAATAGGTTTAATCACAACGTATAAATGCTAAATTACACTAAAATAGGCACACGTGACCCGAATGCAAGCGGATTACTTTTCGGACCGCGACGAAGTCGGACAGAGGTTGGCTCTACGTGCGTTCGGCGCGATGTCTCTACAAGTGACCACTCCACGTGTTTGAAAGCATGTTTTATATTGACGTTTGACAAGTATGACAGCTCGCACAATGTTGCCAGCCTCCGCTTTTCGAATACGCCCAAATCGATTCAGGCTTGACGTTCTGTGCTTCACTCTCCGACATAATTATGTATATCCCTAGTATGTATAATATGTAAATGCATTACATCCACATTTCGCCAACTATGTTTATTGACTAGGTTTTGCCCGCGGCTTCGCTCACGTATATGTTGATTAGATTAGTAACAGAACTTTGTGTAGATGAAATGTACTCTGTCCTTTTCTGTACTCTTAACAACGTATATCCGAAATTTCAATGATGATCGATCGAGTAGTTAACGCGTGATAGCGTAACAAACAAACAAACTCACATTCGCATTTATAATATTAGTTTGTATATATCCCTAGAGAAGTGGGTAGGAATGTTTCTCCCAAAATTTGCTAACTATGTTTATTGAAGATACGTAATTGTTGGTGAGCCAGTTCACCGATTACAGTTCTAGACTACTGAGAGTTTTGTAACTAAATAACCCTAGAACACTTTGCCCAACTTAATTATCAAACCTGAGACTACCCACTATTTAGTTTCAAATTGTCGCTTAAAATCTACAACAAGTTTAACACTCTACTGCCATATCAGATTTCATGTCCTGAACTTGTCAGCGATGCTGTCATACACATCGCGGTGAATGCGCTAGGGGCATAGCCGGCACTAGATGACCAGACGCTAAAATAAATCTACACACTACGTTGAACGTTGTTTTAAAGTTTATCAAGTAATTAAACTATGATTAATAATATCAGTTATGTTTACAAAATGTCCCACTGCCATTCACAAGTCTCATCTCACTGAAGAGTTATGTGCCGAGCTGGTTGTCTATACATATCTTCGAGAAATGGAAAATTCTCACACATGCAGGTTTACTCACGATATTTTTCTTTGCCTATAAAGCATGCAAGCGATAATTTACCATTTAGAACGACCAAATTTTAAAAATCCTGTGATCCTGATGCTGTCACTGCAACAACATAATATTTTCGTAAAATACAACTTTAATATACTAACCAATTATAAGCACCGTTATCCGTTATTTAAACATCTACTTTCTTCTAAAGAGGTTAGCTTACGAAACCAGCATCGAAATGGCTGGTGTAAAAACTTGGATAGGCGTGCTCCCGCTCCCATTCCCCCTTGGTACATGACCTTAACTCATGTCCCTAGGTCACCATGCTGTAAACGTTTGTAGTGTTGTATACTTGACATCGTCATGTACCTACTTACTAACTGCTATCCCATGATACGAAAATAAACTACACACGCCAGAGGCGCAGTCAACACCTGTAAAAAAATGTGAATTCATTTTGCGTTCTATCCTCGTCTTTTCCTTATCGAAAACATAAAACCCTATTTTGGAAATATCACTTCATAACCCAAAAGTTTCGGCCGTTGCCACGTTTAGACAAGCGAAATCGGCGCGGGCTGAATAAAACACGTTATCTCGGTCTAACCTCCATATGCCCTACGTCCAATTGCGTGACTAGAGCACTAACTGGCCGAAACCTGGCCAAAATGCGTAGCACGAGGCTACGAACATTCTAGACTGACTAACATTGAATATAGAAAGTTTAGATAAGCGTAGCAATTGATTTGATTGCGTTGAAGTAAAGCTGCTTGAGTAATCTTGGTGTATTTGTAGCAATTTGTCTATTCTAAATTGAAAAAAGGAATATAAAACGACTTCGTTGGCCGATAGTTGAAACTTAATATGCTGGCCGCCGGGAGCCGTCGTTATGCAAAGCTCGGGCAGAGTTATTAGATTTGCCTGTAATTCTATTACTTGTTCCTGTATAATACTCGATGCTTCTATGCTTTAGATAAATCAATATCCTATGCCTCGTCAGAGGGCCCTGGGAATCTAAGGGAGGCGGTGAAGCAATCAATCTTGAGGCAGGGATATGTGTTATCACATAAAAAAATCTTGTCATCAATTACATTATAATTATACTCAAAGGAAGCAAATAAGCTACTGGCGCACGAAAAGTAAGGACTCAGAAACGAACCAATTAGGTTGACTTTCTAATATTCTCAACACAAAATCCGTTCAATGGAAATCGCATTCTTCTAAAATTGTTTGTCTGAAAATTATTATCACTTATGCTTTAAACTTCAGTAACTATAATGTTCAAAAATTTGTAATTTTGTCTAAACTAATATTATAAAGAGGAAACATTTGTGTTTTTGTATGTATGTTTGTAATGTTTTCACACAAAAACTACTGGACCGATTTCAGAAATTCTTTCACCTATAGAAAGCTGCATCTACACTGAGTGACATAGGGTATATAACATTTTCAAAAAAAATAGCGATCCTTAATAAAAAGCAATAATATAACCCAAGGTGTGAAAAAATCTGTCATCGCGTGCGCTGCGGAAACTATTGATGATAGAACAAAAAAATTTTCTACAGTATTATAGAACGTATCAATATCTACAAAAAAATTCCGCGATACCATATGTATTTTTTGAATATATAGCTAACTACACCTATATAGGTGTAGTTAGACTTATTAATTTCTTTAGTTGTAGTTTTATATATTAAAATTAGATAACAAATTAAAAGTAGGTATTGGGTAATAAATTAAAGTCCACGCGGACGAAGTCGTTGGCATCAGCTAGTTTTACATAATTATCTTTTTATATTATTTATTTTTTACATAATTATTCTACATGTAAATTTTATTTGTGAAACCTGGTCCCTTTTACCTGGTAGCTTCGGGTGTGCGATTTTCGCTTAAATTTTCGGTTTGCATCATCGCGCTTCAATAACTAACAATAGTCCGCCATCATGCTAGCATTCCATATTCCTTGATACCGGACTTCAAGCTCTTTCAAATCTTGTTGAAATCTTTCGCGTTGTTCTTCGCTAACGGCTCCTAGATTTTCTGGGAATTAATCAATGTGTGAATTTAAAAATTAAGTTTCATGCTCATATTACAACCCATTACACCAAAATTCGTAATCATTCTGGCCACTATTTTTTTATAATCGGAGCTTTTATTGTTCCCCATAAAGGTATTCACCACTTCCTTAAATGATTTCCACGCTTGTAACTCGATATCATTGAGTTTTCATAAAAATTTTCCTCCGACATGTCTTGGCTACTTATAGCATGTCCAAGTAATTTTAGTAAATATTTTCACAGTCTGTAATGTTGTTTCATTGTTTTATCACCATAAATTTGCCGCAAATATAACTAAAACAGTTCGGAGAATTTAAGCAACTTCGCGACGATATTTTAAAGTTTGTTAAAAAACACCTTTTGTTTACACCCTTGTCTAATAATATTTACAACAATTAGATAATATCACCTTATCATCGTGTATTAATGAGCACATTACTAAATGAAGCCAAAATGACCCGTTTTCGATAGGTATGGTTAATGCCAATTACTTATACTTGTTTAGTAATAATTAACAAATTACTGATGTACAGTGATTTCTATGTCCTCTTAAACTAATTAAATGCAATAAAAATTAAGCTAAAGTAATTTAATGCCGTTTTATAGATTTTAAAATGTAGGCGGTCAAACATTTTTAAGTAAAATCTTAAATATTTAATATCAAAGAATCCTGACGTGATGAATTTTTATTTATTATTTTCCTCGTAATCAGCACATTAATAACTATAAAAAACGTTACTCCGAACCTAAAGAGGAAAACCATTGCAGACCTGTGTAATCAACCTTTTTTAGACAAGTAGGTCATTTCTGGTCCTGATGTTTTGTAGCAGAATTAAGGGCTAACTAAATCGGTCCCTCCCCAGGCTCCTCGCTGGCATAATCCAGCGCTGCCATAGCTAGCGTGTTCTATAAGCTGCGTCGATGACGCTTCTGTTTACGTATTAAAAACTGAGTTAACAATAAAAGCGCTGACGTCATATCTGTCATTATTCTCCGCTTTGTTTAGAAAGTGGGCGAGCCGCCGCTGTGCATTACTGCGAACTTGATTAGATCGATCGATTAACGGAGATGCAGCACTTTATACCATCCGCTGTATAAAAAGTATTTTTAATATAATCTATGCAGAGTGACACGGACTTGAGACTCATTTACACGATGATAGTTTCTTGAAGCAAGTGTACCACTATCGTTAAGTGGCAAATTAAACAAGGATAGCATGACACTCGCTTCTTAAAAAGGTCTTAGGCTTATTATGATATATATTATAATTAAAACAACAGAATATAGTGTTTGAAATGCGTGGACGTCAAGATTGATATTCTTTAAAGAAGCCAAACTTGCAGGTTTACTACCATGTGCATTGGCCGGGATGAAAGTACTAAGTATATGTGCTGTCTGAATTTCTATGAAACACCTGTCCCAAATGTATTTTGAGGACTCGATGGCGTAGTGGTTAGTGTAACCGACTGCCACGCCTGAGGTCGTGGGTTCGATTCCCGCACAAGTCAAACATTTGTGTGCATGAACATGGATGTTTGTCTTGGTCTGGGCGTTTCTTTGTATAATATGTATGAATTTACAAAAAAAAAGTATATATGTATGTTTATCCATTGTCTAGAACCCATAGTACAAGCTCTGCTTAGTTTGGGCTAGATGGTGTTGTGTGTATGTGCTAGAATATTATTATTATTATTATTTTATAGCGCGTTCGCTAGGTTTTAAGTTAGTAGGCAAGTCGGTAGGCAGGCGCCTTAGGTGCGTTTCCTTGGGATTGCTTCTGCCTCCAACGTCGACCAAGAAACCACAGTCATTATAATAATAATAATAATAATGTTTATTAATCCAAAAATAGGTACAGTTTGTCTATCTTAAAGTAACGTAAAATGGACAAAGCTAGATTTTACATGAAACTGATAGAGTAAAACGATGGTGTCTGAGCTAGTGAGAACTGTGTGTCAGACACCAAAAGTCATTTCCACGAGTCTGGTTACCGTTCATCATCAGATGGGCCGCTGCTATGCTCGTATGCGGTATCAACAGCATTTAAAAGACAGTATTCTACCGCGAACCGTATAATTGTATGAACCAAAAAAAAAACAGTTTTTTGATTTATTACAAACTTAGGACACACGTGAAAGTGCATTTCCTATGTTTAATTATGTATTTCGACCAAGTGCATAAGTAGGTAGAAAACTTTAAAGCCCCATTCAACAGTCTGTACATCACAGTACACGGCCAAGGTCTTCTTTAACAACAACATAACATAAACAAATACAGGAGTTACCTTCACTAAATCACTCCTTTATTTTGCCACATAACATGCCTTACGTTGTAAACATAGCATTGAGTGCCAAGCTTCTACGAACACTGACTCAAGCTCCATTAATATCTCTAATGATTCATTTGTAAACTATAAATAAAACGTAAGCAAATCGCACAAACCGCTCAACGAAGTTACAATGTAAACAACTCAACAACAAACCCTTTTGTAGTTTACAATGTCGTCAGCACTTACGAATGGTACTGTTATAGTCTACAGCAATGACGTGTTTTGTGTGGCCAATCTATACTAATATTATAAAGATGAAGAGTTTGTTTGTTTGAACGCGCTAATCTCAGAAACTACTGGATCGAATTGAAAAATTATTTATATAATAAATTATATAATACCACGCTACGGCCCACGGGGGCGGCGCAGTAACGATAAACGTGGGTGAAATCGCGGGAACATCTAGTGAATAATATGGGTGTAGACAGAGTATATTGGAAATTATATTTGCCTCAGTGAAGTACTAAAGGCAAAGGCTGAAATTTTTTAAATGTTAGTGATAATACTGTCCTGTATATAGCCGTTGTATTTTTCTACTATAAAGTCATCAAGTTAAAAACTAGCATGCTACATGATTGAGAGGTTAATTCGTCTGTATAGAACATTTATCCAAATCAGAATACATAAAGCTATCCCTCGGAAACAGTACATTTTTGAAGTGAAAACTTCTTTGCGCGTTGAGCACTCTTTGGGTGAACAAAAATCATGGAACTCGCGTCATCGTCACCGAACACATTCAAAATTCAAAAATAATAATCTTATAGCTCTACGATACAATTCACAAGTTACTTAGTTTTCACTTCTATCGGCAGTCCCCAAATACTAACCGCATGTTTTTTTTTTTTGGAGTTATTCTATGTTTTCTTTAACCCTGATAACGTGTATGCGAAATCGAATGATGATAGGTCGAGTTGTAAAGGCGTGAAAACAAACAAACTCAGATTCGCATTTATAATATTAGTTAGGATGTGATAATATGTATAATAAACAGACAGATTTTCTTTTAATAACATTAGTATGAATTAGCTCTTTAGCTCAGCTTTTAGTGAAAACCCAAGCTGAAAGAGTTTTGTAATTTAGTGACCTCTACAGCAAAAGGTAAGATGACCTCTTACAGAAATTATAAGCTTCAGATAATTTTCATCTAACATAAGAAACTGGAACTAAATAGAATATGTTTATAAGGTAGACTTTGTTGTTGGTATATTGTAACTAACCACGTCGTTCGCTCGTTCCTTTTTGTTGAGGATAATTAACACACTTTCCCTTTTAGTTAATATGTTAATTATGGTATGAACTTATCGCAAACAAAATTTTATCTAACCATATATACAAATAACATGATTTACAAAATCACTAAAAAGCGAAGATATATTCTTAATTATTTCTAGACATTACACGTTTAGACATAAAAGTAAATTAAATTGACGAAGGGCCAATTAAATAATCTATTCAGTTTGTGATTGACTAAAGAATATAATTGGTGGATTGCAAAACATAACATTTGGATTGCCACAGTTAAATTTTATATTGTAATTGAAAACATTAACCGTTACACAAATTTAAAATCAGTTGATGGTCGCTTTTTAATCAATTAACTGAGTAAATTTCACGTCCTAGCAAATTCTGTACATAAAATGTATAAATCTTTGCCTAACCTTAGCTATTTATAGGTTTTAAATCTTTAAGTGCTTAAACAAATAAGTTTAGTCTAGTTTCATAGAACTAATTTCCTTAGTTCCGTATAACTTAAATTGCCGTCGCAATATCGACAGCAACACTAACTGAAAGTTGGTATTTATAGTCCACACTATCCAACGATCTGCCGTTTCACAAACGGATTTATTGATTGCTCTCCGTGCGAACTATTTAAACGTTGAAATCTAGACTAATTGGTGAGAAATCAAGTGTATTTCTGTATCAGTACGATGGTATTGTTGCGATATTCGGTACAATGAACTTTGTATTTGCATTTTAGGCAGCAATTATAATGCAAGGCCCACTTGAAATGTGTAGTGGGTATGTGTACACCGCAAGTTTGTCAACCTTTTGCCCTATGATAGAGGTTAGTTAAACAGCCATCAAAATGCCTTATCATGCATAAATTATCGCCACGCGTTGATGCTTAATTCCTTAACAACAAATATTTTAAAGTACAACTTTGATATTTGATTAATACGCTGAAATTAAATATAATGTAAGGAAATCAAATTCTAAGCGTTGCAGAGTTGACAGACGCGTAATATTACAAAAAAATGTTTTTGGTCCTTTGTCATTTCATCATTTTATCATTCTCGCAAATAAATGAATTTTAAATTACATTAATTATTTATATCTGGTTTACTGCTTATCGATATTAATGTTTATTATATAATTTAATTACGCCGTATTCTGTCAATATATTATAACTGACTGTATAATCTATATTTGGTAAAATTTACAGAACTTTTGTAACGAAGTTGCAAACCGACGAATGGTATAATAACACATATTTTATACACAAACATTTAAAGTTACATAGAGTTATATTTTTTTTTCTAGTAAGGTTAGCGCAGACTACACCTTTCTAAAACCTAGTCATTTCCCTCTTTCGGCGACTTCAATTTTGTCATAATATGCTTCTTGCACGCTCATTGGTAATATTGTTGTTCGTAGTAAATGTTTTTTAAACTGACCAGAGAACGTCGCCGTCACCTTGGCGCATCCCTACAGATTTGAAAGAGTGTATATAAAAAAAATGTTAATAACATTTTCTTTATATTATACTTTCTTTAACAAACTATTGTGGATTCTTTTCCAGGCGAAACCATTTTAGTATATCTCTTTCAATTCTTGACTGACATCAGTTTTTTAATATAAAATTAGGATTCCTGCTTTCGTCCGGGCTTAACATATCTACCTAGAATAGTGTACCTTTTAAATAGTGAAATACTTTTTGATGGGTGCAGTGGTTTTAAAGATTACTCTCCACATACACAGAAGATCACAAAATTATCGATCCCTTTTTAATAGTAGTATATATTAGGATAATAAACGATGCGTTTCACTAGTTTCATCTGTAGCTCGTGCCCTTGACAATACGTTCCAGATGCTTATTGTTCGTTTCCGTCTATCTGCTACCGTGTCCGTGGCTTACGTCAATGTGCCGCGGTTCCTGATTGTCCAGACACCTACGACAGTTTTATATAGTGCGAAAATATTAGTGGTTACACATAAATATTGATTCATTTTCATAATTTAAGCAAAATATGTCGCCAGACGTATTCCGCAAGTGGTAGGTATTTTGTGTTTAAAGTATACTCTAGGATATGTGACATACTTTTTAATTCAAAGATAATACCCGCACGGCGTGGATTTTTAACACGCTTTTATTAGCTTGGTATTTATCTATGTAACGGAATCTTTGAACGTGATTTTTACCCCTTCAAACCGAGGACCGATGACAATACAATAATTTAAAAAAAATCATAATAATAATAGTTTAAGAAATAAAAAACACTTTAAAAAGTAGAAAATAATTATAATGTAAAAAAGCGTGCTTTCTAAGATATTTTATTAACCCCACGCTTTTTTACATTAAAATTATTAAATTATTTTCTACTTCCTAAAGCGTGTTTTTTAGTTTTTTCAAACTATCATTTTATTTTGTTCTTTTCGTGGTAAATATGGTTACGAAATATGTGTATCGCTTGTAATACCTGGAGTGTCACATTAATCCGAGACTTTACGCACGAGATCTCGGGTTTAATGCCGGGCTCGGACAAAGTGTTACTAGGCTTTTTGTCAAGAAATTCTCAGTAGTAGCACGGAGTTCGTAACTGCGTCCGGTAAACGGCAATAGGTTCACTGGGACCTAAAAAAATGTTGTGGAAATGTGGGTGCCATGCACCTCTTTCTACTCCTGCAGGTTTATAGGCGTGAGTCTATATAATATGTATGTCCTACCGCAGACATCAGCTATACCATACTTCTCTTTCAAATCAATTAAGGATGAAATAACAGACTTACTTTCACACTCATAATATTTGTATGGTTGTAATAGACTTCTCTAGAAGTACATCTTCGAATTTAAGCAATAAAGACAGCCAACAAGTATTCTCATAGAAATTGGAACTATCCGCTCACAATACGGCTGTCAAGAGCACGCCACCAGCATTGAGCTGTCACCCGCCGCCTGCCATTTTAAATTATAGTCTGGTACACGAGAATCGAATAAATCGCTAACCTATTGTTCGACTGCTTCATCTATATCGTCCTAATCAACTCGATATAGAATGATGTAATACCACGGATGGCTATCGTTAAATTAGGTAGAGGTACTCTTCGCTAATTATGAGAGATCTCATGTAAGTACTATGGGCCGAACCTCTTTCTTTTTTATACTGCTAACGTGGCAAACAATCATACGGCCCACCTGATGGTAAGTGGTCACCGTAGCCTATAGACGCCTGCAACACCAGAGGCATAATTTGCGCGTTGCCAACCTTATAGGAAAGAATGTGAGAAGGAAAAGCAGCGGGAAGAGGGAAAAAGGGTGATTGGGCCTCTGGCACTCTCACTCACCGAACGAAACACAACAACAGTAGGAATACTGCGATTTCACGTCGATATTCTGTAAGAGGGTAGTCCTTCCCCGGTCGAGCCGGCCCATTCATGCTGAAATCAGCGAGGCTCTACTACTCTAAACATTGTGACACCATAAATGGAAAACCGAAGCTTAGACTTTCATGTGTGTATCATGTGCTTATACTTTCGCCGCTGAATTAAACACGCAGAGTAATTAGATACTTCAACAATTAATCTTCTATCTTCACTCTTCTCTCTTAGCCTTTATTATTCCCAAGTCACTTGGGGTCGGCTTTTCTGGTCTAACCGGATTTGACTAGATATCAGTTTTTACACGGAGCGGCTGCCACCTGACCTCCGCATCCCGAAGGCTAACGATACCCTAAGGCTAGATCAGTGTACTGACTTTCCCAATAACGACTGCCATAGATGTTCATGGCAGCCGGGACCGACGGCTTAACGTGCTCTCCGAGGCACGGAGCAGGCGATAATTGTCAATCAATACGCACATAATTTCGAAAAGTCATATAACTTCCGAAAGTCAGAGGTGCGCGACGTGGGTTCGAACCCGAGACCCTCTGCATTGCAGTCTGTTGGACTCCCCACTGAGCTATCCTTGCACTTCGCTTCTGCTCTTCTACTTCAACAATTAATACAAAACATTAAAAACGACTCTAATTATGAGTGTAGTCTCTTGAACTAAATTACTAAACTATTAGTAGAACAACAACTTCATCTTATTTAATACTAAACGTTGTAATATACCTACTTACAATTTTAAAAGGTTTGATACATATGTAATATTATGTCCAAGTCCAATATTTTAAATTACTTGTACCAAAAATCCGTGATCGTTTCTGCTGTTAGCAGGCTATTGTTCTTTATACACATCAGTGAGTGCGTTCAATCGCTGCCTATGAAAAACATAGGACTGAATGGAAGTAGAAAACGAAAAATTGTATGTAGCTAATGAAAGTCCATAAAAGGCTACGCCTCTGGAAAAACAAGCGTGAGTAACACTGTGCCAATATTTTCAGTACAAAATTATTGAAAAGTTAATATGTGTGATGCGCTCAATGTGCTGTCGTTAAAGGTATCGGCCAAGCTCGTCATCGGTCCAATTTGTACGCCGGTATACGGGCGCCGTTTAAATAATAAATTCACCAATTTTCGAGTGCTGTTTCGTCGCGGTATCGATGATGGCCGACTGATGACACGTGTCAGTACTGCAGGCATGTTAATGTGTGAAACACCATTAAAAGATTAATCATGCAACGTACTTTTTACACGTGTCGATTGTCGGGTAGTCGATAAAGAGTAATTGCTAACTGAGGGACGACACAGTGATCTATGATTTATGGATATTCCCGCAGAGAGTCTTGCGCTCAATCCCTAGACGTTACGTTGTGTGACCTACAAATAGTTGGACGCAGTGTTCTTTGTATACCCGTTTTCAATGTTTATAAAGACGCTCACGACACGGCACACCAGTGGCCAGATACAATTGATTTTTAATTATGTTTGGTATTTCAAGACTTGACAGGTTAGAGGTGTCTTTTAAAAGTTATGAAATAAACTAAAGACTACTTCATAATTATAAATAATCTTTTGTTGTATTCCTGTGATGAGGAGAGGTTTCGGAGTTGCTTGAGGTGGCGCTTTCAATTGAAGCTAGTAATGTTTGCTCTTTGTGTGGTTTAAACAGTGTACTAGGATATCTAGTCAACGCATGTCATTCGCTAAAGCACTGCAATCCAGGCATCAATTTTACTTTTTCATTTATTCCGGCTTTTACATTTTGATATCTGTAGATATCTTAATATGTTTTACTGCTTATAGAAGAAAATTGCAAATGAAAACGATTAATTCGCTTCTATTCAAGAGAGGTACTGCAGATTATAATTTATAACTGATATTTCGTTCAAACCGGCGCAACTCGATTAGATTAGAGACAGAAGATCCCAATTAAACTACTGAACGTTATTCTGCGGTAAGGAGTGCCGGCACCCCTGTATAAGCCCCTGTATAAAAGACGCGATTCTTCACATTATTCGATCCCCAAACGGGTCAAAAATGTGTGATACACAAATAATTGGTCTGAGTCTGGGTGTTCTTTGTGTCCTTTGTTTGAATGTTTTCAAAGCCTCTGCAACACAGGCAATAAATAATTACAGCAATTTAAAAAATATCTAGCTCTAGCATGACTTCAATCTGCTTTCAGAAGTCATTCACGACCAAAACTTGCATTACATTACTTTCTGTAGTCTGTGGGAGGGTAGGTTTCCCTCCTCTATAGGTTTCGCTCCTTAAGAATATAGTACTCTGCGCCTGACATGCCTCGTTATCATCATCATCATCATCATCATCTCAGCCGAAAGACGTCGACTGCTGGACATAAACCACATGCCTCGTTATGCTAACAGCAAAAGTGATTCCTTGTGTCAACCTCGTGTTGCTGATCATCACATGCTACGAAGGTCTCAAGACATGCATCTCTGACTTTTCGAAGTAATAATAATAATAAATTTATTTATAAATACATAAATTTACAAAGAGTGCAACTTTAACAAATTCCTTAAAGTAACGTGCGCATTATATAGTGAATTATCGCTCGCTGCAACGGTGAAAGAAAATATTTTGAAGATATGTGAAGTCTGAACTGTCTGTCAAGCGTTTCATATACTTGCTTACATCTAATAGAATAAACTTTTATCTGTCGCTGTCGATTCAGTTATTGCTCTAGTACAGCATCGATCCTCTCTGACCAAGTGCCGTTCACCCACGCGATTCGCAGTTCGTTAGCTTTGTCAACATTAGTATTCCTTTAACTTTCCTAACCCTGTTGATAGTTGCACATTGCTCTACCTTCTGATATGAATGCTGGCATTTGAAACGCCCACGAGAGGTGACAGCAGCACAAATTACATTCATAGAGACGAATAGACCGTATCTATACGTCTATATGAATGTAATTGTGTTCTTTGTTTAAATAAATACAGATAGAAATGGTCAGTACCATTGCTATCTAAAAAATGCTATAGTATCTTTGTGCTATGCTAATGCTACGCTATCTTTTTTTTTAAATTATACTGTCTCGCATAATGGTAAACAGTTACCGTAGTTTAAAGTCCCTTGCTATAGGAGAGGTATCACTCGTGATAATAGGAATTAAAGTTAAGATATGTGAGCTCCCAAAACTCTTACCATTCCTTTAATAAAATAAAAAACTCTAAATAGAAATGATTCCTGTATCACGGTTGACTTTACAAACGTTTAAACAACTGACACAGAAGTCACTAGGCTTTGAACTACAACTTATGGATTACGTAAATTTCAGTAGCGTGTAATATTCGAACGCAAGTACTGCGTAGAGGCAATGGCGAACCGACTACTTAGGCCGTCCGCTGCGTTAAGCGGGTGCACGGAGCGGGCGCCCGCGCGGCGTGCTGTTTTCTTTTATCATGGGTCGCCCGCCCCGCGGACAACGTGTCCTCCACGTGACAGAGCACGCGAGCGGAGCTGTTTCTAGGAAATCAGTGAGCGCTGCTTCGTTACTGCCCGCGAGTCCGTGACGGAGCACGGCGCGGGTCTCCGCGGCGGGCGCCCGCTCCGTGCACCCGCTTAACGCAGCGGACGGCCTTAAGCTAGTACGCTATCTGTACAGTTTTACTCACCAAGCAATGCGTAGTCACACTGTTTCAGACACAGTCTACTTCTGCTACACAGACAGCACCGATCGTTTAGTCGTATAAGAAGTCACCTTGCCACTGCACAGGACAAAAATATGTGTGATCCACAAATGGTTGTTCTGAGTCTGGATGGTGTGCCTTGTTTGAGTACTTGTAAAGTGGGTAGTTAAAACAAGTATTTAAACAATGCGACACAGGAATACTAGCATACGGACTATAGGTGAGCGCAGAAGGATCCCAACCCGTAGGTTGGAAGACTTCTACGCTCACCTGTTGTCAAGGCAATCTGACAACTAACACAAGAAAAGGACATACTAGCTGCTGGAGTGCGAGTTGCATTTTTAAGATTAATATGTATTTATAAACACATTTATAATATCTTTACAGAATATCCTAAAACGATATTATAAGCTAATAGATAATATAATATAAATAAGACAATAAAATAAAAAATTTACATATTAAATACTATGCCTTTTTGGCGCAACTTGTTTGAATTTCGGCAGGCTACAGTGATAAATATCAACGTTATTGGCAATTAAAAGAGTGTCCTGTAAGAAGGTACTACCAACCTTCCTCCTCTTCTCTTCTTCACGGGCAAATCTTCTCATTTGCTTTGTCACCAAATAATTGGCAAGCCAAGATTTTCCACTCAATCTACCTTATTTGTGGAAGGACTCTATAAGGTGTTTGTGATACCACTCAAGCGATTGAATGAACTAATCTTTGAAATTAGAGGGTCTATTGGAGTGTGCACAGATAAAGAGCCGTTTATGTCTGCCACAATGGTTCTTACATAACTTCACGTCATCAAGTGTGGGATAGACAGTAAGCCAAATCAATATCTTACTGAAGATGATATAGATATCTATACTATCTCAACTAATATTATAAATGCGGATGTGGGTTTGTTTATTTGTTTTGTTATGCTTTCACGCCTTAACTACTCGACTGATCATTATGAAATTTCCCATACACATTATCAGAGGTACAGAAAGGAGCGGCGGGCCGAAACCTCCATTATCATCATTTCAACATCTTTCTCTTTTACCCCGGTGAGTCCGACATATCCCCTCCGCCCGGCCCCGCGAATATACATCAATATATTCCCACAAGTGGAAAAAAGATTGTATTTAACCTAACCTAAATTTACGCGAGCGAAACGACGGGCAAAATCAAGTATATTATAAAAAGGAAAGATTTGTATTTTTGTTTGCTATTACGAAAAAATAATACAAATCCTACTGAACCGATAAACGATAAACTCAAAAACTGCTGAACCGATATTAAAATACTTTCACCATTAGAAAGCTACTTTATCAAGAGTAATATAGGTTAAATATCGTCACGTTACGAGCCACGACAGCGTAGCAGTAATCATAAACGTGGGTGAAGCTGCAGGCGACAGCTAGTGTTTATATAAAATTCAGCTTATATATGTTTATGTCCGCAATACTCAAAATATAAATAATATATAATATATATATATATATATATATATATATATATATATCAATATATAAATTGATTTTCAAATTTTACACATCGTTGCATTTATACATAACATTGTTTTTATGTACGTTTTATTCGGAAATGCCCACGGGAACGGTAAATTAAAAATATCAAACAGGCCCACAACAAATCCATGTCCAGGTTTAACTAGTCTATATTTTTATGGTGTGAACTCAATTAGATATGTGCCCATAGCAGCTAGGCCCAGTATCACCCAATCCCATCCCAATTATATAAAAATTGCAGTATTCAAGCTTAATAATGTCGACGTATTTTTATTTATACGAGTGTCCAAAATATCCGTATCGGTACAATCAAGGAAGCAAGTGTTTATTGTAAATGCATACACACACAACGAGTGTTTATTTATAAACAGAGTTTGCATGTGTTCAGTACGAACGCATCCGAACTGTGCTGTAGCCGTCGATCGCCGCAGCGATGCGCCGACGCGATGCGGTATCTGAACATAGAGTAAGTGGACTTTACTCGTAGGCACAATACTTGCAATTATATATGTTATTAACTTTTGCCCGCGGCTTTGGTCGCGTAATTATAGGTTAGGTTAGATTAGTGACATTAATTTTTGACGGATAAGAGGTCTCTTTGTCCTTTACCAGGGGACCGGCATTGTACTCCTAAACACAGGCTACTCGGTAGCCTATCTAGGAGAACAGTACTCTATCCATCACTTATTGTAGATTACGCATATTGTCAACTACGAGTATAAATGTATACCTAATATATAACAATACATAATACAGCCTAAATCAATGTAAACCTACAATCTCATTTCTGTAAATAAATAAATAATAATAATTATTATTATTACTGTTTCAGTGAATATTAGTAAGCCATCGATCATTTAGCCTATCACTATATTAATATGGATATATTATACATTTGATACATACATACAGATATATTTTACGCCGCAACATTCGGTCTTCTACCTTTCTGGTCCAATGCAACTCATTTAGCTATATTATTATAAGTTTTAAAGACCGCTACGCGCGGAATATACCTCCAAACTAGTAATAAAATCCCTTATATATAATTTAATAATACGTTCCTAGTAACAAGATAATACGGTGCCGCGTTGTTTTCGTTGTTATGATACAATGTAATCAGCTTACCACACATTACGAGGAAAATACTAAATATTTACGATTTAACATAACAGTCTAGAGGATAAACTCAATATAATTAACAATATTTGTTCCATTTAGATATCCTCTGCGGTATATTTACCAAATATACATTTAAAATGGTTTGCTTTATACAGACAAACTTGTTTTGGTTGAGTTATATAACTTGTGATTCGATAATTACTTATTTCTGTATTAAATACCATTGTTTCTTCCTCTTAATAATAAATAATATATCTGTATCGCAAATTCACATATCCGTTGATATTATTATCAGAGACAAACAGTGTTAGTTAAAATTCTGAAGGTATTAAACCTACTCGTCCGTCTGCTATGTTGGTCTACGTTCATCTCGCGGCTCGCACTTCAGTGTGCGACGGTACGTGCCGCGCGGCACACCTCCGCGACAACGCTCGCTCCGCGCGATCGATACGTTCAACACAAGTTCGACGACGACTGAGCGCGACTGTCCGCGACTATACTCACCGAGCTGTGCAATAAACTCGCCAAAATAACGTACGTCATAGTTACATGTAATCGTGCAGTTTTCAATTTTGAAACGCATGCCCCTGTGTGCGTGTGCTGTGTTTTAAATTCCTAATGTTTGCGTTTCATTTATTACAAATTGTTCCATCGGCATTTTCAAAATACGCAAACCGTGCATAGTTTTGTTTGCGACTTGATATTTGATTAAGGGTTGTGCTCGTTTTCAGAGAAAATTGGACTTTATTCATTGTTTGTTGGGGTTGATTTGTGAGTGTGAGAAGTTAAACAGGGTATTCCAGTCTCATTAGTGAGGAAACGGCTTCTTTTACATTACCTGAGTGTCAGGTTTATAAGTGGGTGATATTTTAGTCTAATTTGTACGTATTGTGGTGCAGTGATATTTAAAGAGAGGATTGTTCGACGCACTTGGACGGTATTGAACCAGTTACGTCAGTTTCAGGGAGTATTCAATATTCCAGACATTCGCTGTTTATCTGTAGCGTGTCAAAGACCTTTCTCTAATGACATTATAACCCTTTTTCCTCTTTGAATAGAATTGATGTCCTTTTACACAGCGAATAAAAAAGGACTATTTCAACTTGAGTACCCAAAAAATACAGCCGTGGCGAAACGCCGGTTACAAGAGCCTTAAAAAAAATACCCGGCGTAAAATATATCAACTTTTTTTGGATTTGGTTGTGTAGGATTTATGGTAGCTTTAAGAGCTATTCGGACCCTATAAAAGCTTGTCCGGAACTCCCGAAGGTTCGCCGGTTGCGGGTCAATAAACTGCTTCTCAGACCCTACTGGGGATGCTTAACCGATTCCAATATTAACGTACACATTTTGCATGAGGGGACAAAAACACGCTTTTGTAATATTTTGATACTTTATTAAAAATGTATTCTTAAGAAAACCTGCTAAAGTATTCATGGTGATATTTAGAATAGGTATCTGAAAATAAATAGGTAGCTTTGGTCCGCGGCCTTGCTCATTTGGGCCCACTAAATTTTCTTGATGAAAGGTACCCTATGTCCTTTTCTGTACCCCTGACAACGTAATTACGAAATTTCATGATGATCAATCGAGTAATAAAGGCGTAAAAACAAACAAACTCACATCCGCATTAAATTTATTAGTTAGACTATAAAATTAAAATACCATAAAAAGCATAATGTAATATATAAAACAGGTATTTATTGGTTACATATGACATTACACAAATGAAAATGTCAAGTGAAATGTCGTGGTTTCAGGTGAACGAATAGTCGATTAACATATTGCATTTCAATTGTCTGGAAAGTACGCTCAGTAAAATATGGCGTTTTTAGAGCTCGACTTTGCCCGTCCGTCCGTCTGTTATACAACTTTTAACTCAAGAACCGTAAGAGCTAGAGACTCTTGGTCAACGCCATTCGACTCAGCATAGTCGATATACCCCCAGAAATGGCTATGACCTTTGACCTCTGACCTCAAGGTTACGTGGTATCACGTGACCTTTGCATATTACTCGAGCCATTTTTTCGAATTCTAAGATTTACGGCAATTCATTGCCTTCGACGTTTTTGGTTGCTTTTTGAGACAACTACCATCTTAGTCTACCCGTGACCATGGCTGCTGAAAAGCAACCAAAACGTCGGGGAAAGTGTAAAATTAAATATAAAAATATTTAATAGTTTTAATAATTTAATTAGCTTAAAAATTTGTAAAGTTTAATAGTAGTGTAACAGTTTCAAAATTATGTAATAAAGTGTAAAATAAACAACGCGATAAAATCCGTATATAGTAGTTTAATTTCAATGAATAACATTCGCGTAAACAGAAGACAATATTAGTAAGATGACTTTTAAAAAATTAATTAGGCCGGTCTAGCTGGCATTTTGATAAATTTTGATTTGCTGCGCTAGTAATACTAAAACACCATTTTTAATTTAGTTACGTTAATGGCAGTTTCGTGTTATCGGATGTATGTCAAATGATAAATTGTAAACATCATTTGATCATAATTAACCTAATAATATTATAACTAAATAGACTCACGTACAATTAATGTAACTTCCTTAAATACCGTGTTTTTACGCAAATAAATATATTAATATTATTATATTTATACTTTTATTTATGTAATGAAATTATATATTATAATATGCAGTTGGCTTAACATCCGTACGCAACGATGGTCTCCATTGAAAATCAGCGTTGCGGGTAATACGTCACTATTATTGCAACAACAAAGCTGAATGGAGATTTGTTGCCACAATGTCACATTAATTTTTTTGTTGTTTTTATAAGAAAATGATGTAGTTATTTGTGGCAATAAAGAACGTTTTCTTTCTTTCTTTCTTTCTTTCTTTCAAAGGCCAAGCAGAAGTATATTACACACATATTTTACTGGTATGGTAGTGGTTTATAGCGTCGCCTCGCCACTGTCACTGCTCAGTGTTGGGGGTTCGATCGCCATACAGGACAAAAAATTATTTGATCCACAATTAGTTGTTCCGAGTCTCGATGTTTGTGGCCATCGCTTAAATATTTGTGATAGGCCTCCGCAACAGGAATTATTATTAACCTCAGAGTCTTCTTCGAAGAGGTTAATGAAAACACTGTGTGGGTCTGTCAGTCTGTTAGTGACCGGCAATAACTCCGGAATCGCTGGACCGATTGACTTTAACTTGGGGTCATACCTCGGTCGAGTTTGAATATGGGCCCTGTGGGTCAAAAGACCCCCGGGATATAGGGATCATTTATTTTCATTACTTTTACATTTAAGATGAAAAGGTTGAATCCTGGGTTTTTACACCCATCTCGTTATTTATTATTCATAATGCGGGAGCAGTCCCTTAATGAAAAAAGAAATAATATGTGGCCAGCTATGCCTTTTATTTTCTATCAAACATTGCAATCTATTGGACCCATTTCCAAACACCGCAGAACCATGACCACTACTAAATCATGTAGGTACATACAAGCATCCGATGATCCGGAAATTAAATGTTTGACCTAACGATCGCCAATGTAATATAAGCTAGCACTCATGCTTTTTAGGCCGGAGAGTGACTTAGGGTACATATTGTCCTGGAAAATCGATATAACGTATACTATGTAACTCTTTTTACGGTACAAGTATGATGGTACTTTTCATGTACATACTACTGTTTGATATTTGGTCTGTCAGACGTGTGAGAATACTTATAATGTAAATGCAAAGCACCTCGTTATATTTTAGTGCTTCTAAACTTTATAACTGAAATAATAGAGACTGTCTTTGTAGTATAACGCTAAAACCGATGCCTCGGTGGCGCAGTGGTTATAAATACGACTGCATGCAATTTTGTAGACTTGTCAATTAATAATAGTGTCGTATATTTTTTGTTTTTCCAGTTATTATTGTAGATTCTATGACCTTGCGCATCTTAAACATAGATAAATCTTATCCCGTTTATATGATTGTGACATTCATAATGTGATACATCATTCAATATAAAGCTGATATTTGTAAAAAAAATTGTGATCGGTAGACGGCGGTAACAAGATGTGTATATTGACTTCTGCTTACTTCATGAGGATATAGGCGTCATATATATGTTTTTTTTTTTTTTTTTTTTTTTTTATGTATCTTAGACGTTTGCGATTTGTACACATTATACAATATGAGATAACAGATCTTAATCGTTATGGTAAGAATTTAGAGATACATATAAACACTATTTATATCCCGAATAGCAGCGATAGCTCAGTGGGGAGACCAACAGACTGCAATGCAGAGGGTCTGGGGTTGGAACCCACGTCACGCACCTCTGACTTTCGTAAGTTATATGATTTTTCGAAATTATGTGCGTATTGATTGACAATTATCGTCTGCTATGTGCCTCGGAGAGCACGTTAAGCCGTCGGTCCCGGCTGCCATGAACCTCTATGGCAGTCGTTATTGGGAGAGTGTCGACACAAAAAATCCCACTGGGTCGAAGTGTCGCCGGTGTGCACTGACTGGCCCCCACATAAGATACATACATACATTTATATACCGAAGTTTCGACCCATTTATGTTTTAAATTTGTGATTAAGACACGTTGTCTAATATTGTTTTATATGCATATATCATTATATTTTAGAAGCATTTTCCGCTAACAAATTGGCTTTTAAGTCCTGTGTCTGAAGACTTGACAATCATACAATCAACCGACACCAAGTCTGCCGTCCACTAACTAAACTTGCTCACGCATTGCGACCCTTCCAAAACCTTTTCATGTCCATTTTCAACGAGCCATGCCGCCATCTTCTATCTCGATAGATGTCCATGCTTTTATTTCTTTGTCACGTGCCAATATAGATCGGCACTGTCACGAGTGGCGTCGCATCAGTCGCACGGTTACACCTTATAATTGGGTCATACCCCTCTATCTATTTTTATGTCATTGTCATGAGAAAAAGATTCTTCTATAAAAGCGTGTATGTAAGCCGTAAAAAAGCCGTAAGCTTTAAGTGAAAATGTGCCTTATTAGCTTTACAAATTGTACATCTACAAGTATATAAAATGGGTATGGGGCAGAAGTTTCTCCTTTCAATCCAGACCGATCTGCAACCATACACATTCTAATTATTGTCTTACATTTACGCGAACATTATACATTTTAGTTAAGCTTATATATACAGAACCGCGATAAAATCTGTATACATTAGTTTTATTTTAATATACACAATGTATCATATAAAGCAGTTATGGTTATGCGGCTGCAATGTCCGTTATATACAAAATCAAGATCAATATTTATTTTATCTATGTGAAGCAAAGAATCGTCATTCGAGATCTCCTGTAAGTCAGCAGGAGGACCGTTTGACTCTGTTCATTACCCCAGTAGAAACTCCTTTCTTTTTTTTATTGCCATCGGTGGCAGCCGAGCAAGTTGTCCACCTGACGGAAAGTGGTAACCGCTGCTCATGGACTTCAGCAATGTCAGGACACAGCAAAACCGCTGCCTACCGTGAAAGAAGAAATCTCTTTAAACCTCGTTTGAAAAAGGACATATCATAGCGCTCGGGAAACACCGAAGCAGGCAGTTCATTCCAGAGCTTGCACGTACGTGGGAGAAATGATCGCTGGAAGCGTACCGTCCTGGATTTGAACGCTTCCAGGTGATATGGATGAACCCTGCTTCGTTGTCGAGTGGTACGATGATAGAAAGCTTGCAGGATAAACATCACACCACATATACCTCTGATACAACTATCCATAATCCATAATAACTACTAACAGTCGAACATATCCTTGATCACTTGACCTTACTTGTTGAAAAAGAAACGATTGCTACCAATTATTATTTAAATAATTATAGTCATTTCTATCTCTCGTCCTTCAAACTGCCTTGTCTTATAATATTATCTATTAGATGTATATTTCAAATGTGTGAGGTGATAATACGTCTCACCCAGCTCACGCGTCACTAGGTCGGATCGATGGGCAATTGATCTGTTTTAAACTGTCCGATGGCTCAAGCACTTTGCCGGCATAACCTACATTTGTGCGTACATATTTATCAAGGAATCTTTTCTTTTTGCTGAAGGCATAGTTTGGCACAAGTAAGCTAACATAATAATGATTTTACACTTATTGAATTACCGTATTCTATGAAGAAAATCGATATTCATGAATATCTTTTTGGAAATACAAATGTGATGTTATTTTACATGGATAGTTGCTTGACTATTATTACACAAGTGTGGTTTGTCTTAAATTTCCAAAAACAGCAAACATTATGTAACATCTTTAAACAACCCAACATTAAAGGCTAATTAAATCAAATATTATTCATGTACCTACATAATTTAATATAATTGCCCAAATAATAGGTTTTCAAAACTCCATTATACATTTGTATAGGAATTACAAAATGTGTATAGGGAAATACCGTAAATCCATTTATAGGTATTACAAAATGATAGGAAATCTGGCAATTTCATAGGCATTTATTAGGTTCCGTGGCACAAGTAGAGATGTAAGATGAGAGATAAGATGTAATAATACCTTTTGTATTGAAATGTATACATACATACATAGATTCACGCCTGTTTCCCAGAGGGGTAGGCAGAGACTACAGATTTCCATTTGCTACGGTATTTTATGTATAAATCAATTGTTTCTAAATTTTTTTAAGTAAATTGTCTGAGTAATCATTAAAAATACTGAATACGGTGAAATCGCACAGAAAACGATTCGGACCGATCACGCGATAAATCGTACCGTGCGGTACATAAATTCAATATTTAAAAAACACAATAACGAAAAATAGTCGGAAATATAATATTGTAATAATATCTGTAATTTTTACTAAATAGTAATTTATTTACAACATGTCACAGATATAACGCACAACCTCAAACACCCTCAAACACCATAATAAAGGTAATTTTTATCCCTAAAAACGAAAACGAATTAAATTATAGTCACCCATTTATTAAACAGCTGAAATAAACGAAAATGTGTCATAATTCAAGGCAATAAGGTTTTTGATGTAATAAAGGCATAATGTTAGATTTATTGTAATATACCCATACTATCCGCGCACAATAAGAAAAACTAATTCGTTAAATTAAAATATTTAAGTACATAAAAGTAACACTTTAATGATTTTATTATTATTACGATTTAATAATCTAATTGGGGTGTTTGAGGTTGTGCGTTATATCTGTGACACGTTGTATTTTTTTTTTCGGCCCTCAGTTCTGCTGTTAAACATTTCAAGATTATCCATGAACTACCGGACATCCTGTATGTATATCAGAATATATACGACACTCACACTTATATACACTACCTATATAGGTGTTGTTAGTCCATGTTAAAGCATAGAAGAATTCGATCGAAAAAGAAGGAACCTTTTTTTTTAATTCTAAGTCGTTCAATATCTATTGCTCTTAGCCCCTATCTATTGTAAATGAAGGCTTGAGCCGGGGCTCGTGGCCCTTCCATTGCGTAACAATAACATTGACATTCCGGTGCTTGGGTCGTACCGCAACAGAAATTGAGCGTGAAACTTGAACTTTCGTTGAACTTTCAAAGGATACGTTTCGAGAACAATTCGTCTGCATGCATAATTCCCGTAGACTGTCGTTTTAGGTGGATAACCGATGTTGTACATCATAAAAATTGCCCATGTCCTTACTAATATAATTAATACGAAAGTAATTTAGTTTTTTTCATTTTCACAAGTAAATAGCAGAATCGATTTAGAAAGAAAATTAGGTAGATATAATGTTTGACGTCTAGGTAACGATACATATTATGTCTTTATTGGTTAACCACGTCTTGATCAGTTAATTGTGAGTTAGTTTGACAAAATATATTTAATACTTTGACTTTGAAGATGTTACAGATTCGTTAGTTTTATGCATACATAGTCTCAAACCCTTTATACCTGAAAGGGTAGGCAGAGAAGTATTACACTCACATATCGCCTGATACGCTTGTAAGGCCCTCGTAATAAGGGGTGGGAGACCGTTGGACTGCCACGCAGAGGTCTCGAGTTCGATCTCAAGGCACTCTCAATCTCTGACTTTTCGAAGTTATGTGCGTATTAATTAGTTAATTATCGCTTGCTTTAACGGTGAAGGAAAACATCTTGAGGAAACCTGCATGTCTGAGAGTTCTCCAAATTGTTCTCGAAGATATGTGGAGTCTGTCAACCCGCACTGGGCCAGCGTGGTGGACTGTCGCCTAACCTTTCTTACACTGAGAACAGGCCCGTGCCCAACAGTGGGACAGTTTAGTACAGGGCTTATATTAAATACATATTATGTATATATTACCACCTGCCGGACCACATTGGAATCAAACTTAACACCTCAGGCACAGCAATCGCATTCACTGCCGCTGCGCCAGCGATTTATTTAGTTCTAGCTGACCCGCAACTTCGTCTGCGTCACTTAAGAGAAATTTTCCCGTCTTTGCAACATTTTTCATTGATTCGCCACTCCGATTGGTCGTAGCGTGATGTTATATAACCCATAGCCTTCCCCTAAAAATGGGCTATCTAGCACTAAAATAATTTTCAACTCGAACCAATACTTCCTGAGATCAGCGCATTCAACCAAACAAACTCTTCAGCTTTATAATATTAGTTTAAATAAATATTATTTAGTATAGTATCTAATCATAAAATTCTACTACATAAAGCTGTGTTTCTTACATATCTCATAGCGCAAAGGCGCGCGTGCAAAGATTCTTCTTTCTTTCTTTCTTTCAAAGCCGAGATAGCAGCTAACTTAGTGTAAATGTAAATAGATGCGCTCATATACCACACAAGTCATAGCTCACTGGTTGCACCACCGTATCTATTGCTATAATTGATAGAATACAGCAAATATTGAAATTTGCAGGCAATTCAACTAGACATAGCGTATCAGGCATTTCTTGACATTAATACTTACCAACTAGTGGTATAGTAGAAATCTAACTGTATTTATTAACCTCTTGAGTCTTCTTCGAAGAGGTTAATGAAAACACTGTGGGTCTGTGTGTCTTGTCTGTTAGTGACCGGCATAGCTCCAGAACCACTGGACTGATTGACTTGTAACTTGGTGTGTAGACACCTTGGGGTCATACCTCGGTCGAGTTTGAATATGGGCTCTATGGGTCAAAAGATCCCCGAGATATAGGGGTCATGTCTTTTCATTACTTTTACATTTAAGACGAAGAGGTTGAATCCTGGGTTTTTACACCCATCTCATTTATTTTCTTTTTTGTTATTTTTGCTGGTTGCAATTCCTTATAATTATATCTTTAAGTATCCAAATTTCACATTTTTCCATGTGCGCAATATGCCTAAATGCCTCTTTTCACGGTATACCTATATGCTGAAAATATGACTGATCGTACTAAATCCTGAAATCACCGGTCCTGTTAAAAAAGACATTACGTTAGATTATTTATAACTAAAAGTTTATGTAGAGCCAAGGTAAAGTCTGAAATATTTAATTTTAACATCTTTCAGTACTCCGTTAAATAAATAAATAATATAATAAAATAGATGTATGTATGTATGTATGTATGTATCTTATGTGGGGGCCAGTCAGTGCAGACCGGTGACACTTCGACCCAGTGGGATCTTTTGTGTCGACACTCTCCCAATAACGACTGCCATAGATGTTCATGGCAGCCGGGACCGACGGCTTAACGTGCTCTCCGAGGCACGGAGCAGGCGATAATTGTCAATCAATACGCACATAATTTCGAAAAGTCATATAACTTCCGAAAGTCAGAGGTGCGCGACGTGGGTACGAACCCGAGACCCTCTGCATTGCAGTCTGTTGGTCTCCCCACTGAGCTATCGCTGCTCTAATAAAATAGATACTAGCTTTTACCCATGACTTAACTCCATATAAAACGTGCACTTTACTGGGCTGAAAAATCTATGACCCTCTACCAATAAACTATCTCTAATCAGATTGTTTGCTCCGTTGTTGCGTGAAAAAGTAAAGTAAAAATTGGTTTATTACTGCAAAAAGATATATAGTGAAGCTTTATAAAGGGAAAACATACCTACATATTAATACTATACTAGCGGTCGCCTATAGTGCTCGAAAATCGATCAGTTTGCCTGTAAGATATTGCTGATAAATGTCATTATATATTGATATATGTAACCATAGTTACGCGATTCGACTGCGTGTGTCATATGCATGGTTGTGTGCGTGTAGTGTTTTTTCATTAATTTAATGTATTTCTAATGCATATTTTATATAAATATTAGGATTCGCCCCTCCTTCTCCATATTAACTTTAACTGTGTCATATTTCATACTCCTCCGTCCGCGCAATTTTCGTAAAAAGGGGTACAAGGTTTTTGCTTCACGTATTAATATATAGATATACGTATACATGAGTAACAATATGTACTTGTACCTCATACATTTTGTAGAGATCTTAATTTCATAACCTAGTTCGCCTTTGGTTTTCACACTAGGCAATACTGTATAGAGATAACCTTGAATTGCGTAAGTATAATTGTGCAATGAGCTTAGTAAAAACTGGAAAATACAATAAAACATTAATTTCTTTTTTGGACAATTTATTACAACATTTCCTGTTTTAAACCTCTTTTGTTGGGTCGTAGCTTAGAGATTTTGACCATAATATGTTTATGATATTCTTGTCTTCTGTAAAATAAAAAAGACAAACTGTAACAGAAAGACAAACCAACAAATACACTATCGCATTTATAATATTAATAAGAATTATCAAAAAGTGGAGCAGAAAAGGGTCGTAAATGCGTAGCATAGTATTTAAATAAAGGCATAGCAGCTTCCTGGTTGTAACTTTGATATTATAATAATGCAAAATGAATAAATTAGCTTATGATTGTACACAATATATGACCATTATTACTTTACATAAAACCTGTATTACAGGTCAGGGTACTTGTATCAGCGTTCGCGTTGTTTTGAATATAAGCATAATTTATATATAAGCATAAAACCTATTATTTGGATCGTTATTGCCGACATTTTAATTTACATAATATTGACAGTAGGTTTTATTCATATTATTTAAATCATATACACAATATTAGAGAAATAGCTATAAAGCGGCACGGTTTCCGGATTAACAAAAACATGCGCAATTTTGTTTATCTTGCTGGTAAAACGTAGCCGGTGCTCTTTTTCAGGGTTAAACTTATCTCCATGACAAATTACATCAAAAACTGTTAGCAGTTTAGCCGTGAAAACCAATTAAAAGCACGATTACGGATGAGCTGAGTCGTCCAGAGAAGTGTCACACTCTTACCGCAAAAATTTCGCCTGGTGCACTTACCTCTTGTCATTTTATCGACGTATAAGCTCATTTCACAACAAGCCGCTTTCCATCAGGCTAGCAGTAGGGTAGCTAACCAATTCGAAAGTACAAAAACAAATAATTAGATGACCATATTTCGGGTATATAAGTACTGTGTCAATACATTTACGACCTAGATGAACTTTCTCAAACTAGATCAGAGTATTTTTTGGAGACAGGCCAAGTTAAGAGCACCCTAAACAGCCAAGCGTGCTTAAAAAATGTGACGTGACTGAATAAAGCAAGATCGTAGTGGAAATTCGTAATCTCTAGGTAGTAGAGAGAGATAGATAAGTCTATCAGGCTTGGGTCTTTATACATATGCACTATAATATCTCCTGCACTGATTACCAGTCTCCGTTAAGTAAGGACGCCGTCGAATTTCAATCTGGACGATCTTACTGACTTCAAATGAGATTTAAATAGAGTAGGTACTATTATAGCGAAAGGAAGCCAATTTGCTGTGTAGTGTGAAGACCACTACTGTCAATACCAAAGTCCATATGCAGCGTTTACTGCTTACCATCAGGTGAAAAGCTGGCTCATCTGCCACTAGAAACAATAATAATAATAATATTCTACCACATACACACAACACCATCTAGCCCAAACTAAGCAGAGCTTGTACTATGGGTACTAGACAATGGATCAACATAAATATATACTTTTTTTTGTAAATACAGACATATTATACATAGAAACACCCAGACCAAGACAAACACCCATGTTCATGCACACAAATGTTTGACTTGTGCAGGCATCGAACCCGCGACCTCAGTCGTGGCAATTGGTTACACTAACCACTACGCCACCGAAGCCGACAAGAATAAAGAGCTGATATAGATATAATCGACATTCTGTTGATCACTCTGTAAGTGGAGAAGCAAATGCGACAAAACAAACAAATATGATTTATTCATGTAGGTCACAAACATTATTTACGAACGAAATATCCGAAGAACTACATATTATATCTAGTAACATTTACATGTATCTGGCTCTCCAGCAAAACAAAGGCTTGGAGCCTAGTAGAACAATCTTAGAAAGGAAGTCAAGGCCACTCTTTAAATCACCAGAAAATAACGATAAAAACATTTACTAAGGTCGTAAGTAGACAATCTATTTGTTTATCTTTTTAGGTCGTGACTAATGGCACAATGGTTTGATTAGTCGGCTCGCCACTACGCCAATTGTTGTTAGTTCAATACCCATCTGAGGTAAAACTTTGTGTGATTCACAAATAGTTGTTGCGAATGTTCTTTGTGTCTGTTGTAAGAACACTCGTAAAGTCTTCCGCGATACAGGTATAACTCCTAGTATAAACATTCTTTAAAATAATTTGAACTAATGGTTTGAATAATGTTTTGACAATCTTCGGCTAACATTTCGTGTATGTTTCCTTTTAGTTGGCTGACAAATAAAAACCTATGGTGTGAGCCTTTACTATAAACCAGCCACAGTTTCAGACTTGGTGCTGCTACTGTAAATCTATACTAATATTATAAAGCTGAAGAGTTTGTTTATTTGTTTGAAGGCGCTAATCTCAGGAACTACTGGTCCGAATTGAAGGCGGCGCAGTAATCATAAACGTGGGTGAAACCGCGGGCACATCTAGTTTTTGATAGAAATACTATTTGTCCGACGCGAAACAGTAGCATACACAGTACCGCTGCACCACGAAGCCAATGGGTACAAGTTATATGTTAACCAGCTGACCCGCGCAACTTCGTCTGCTTCACATAAGAGAATTTTCCCCGTTTTTGCAACATTTTTCATTGCTGCGCCGCTCCTATTGGTCGTAGCGTAATGTTATATAACCCATAGCCTTGCTCGATAAATGGGCTTTCCAACACTAAAATAATTTTTCAATTCGAACCAGTAGTTACTGTGATTAGCGCGTTCAACCAAACAAACAAACTTTTCAACTTTATAATCTTATATATGAAATTCTCGTGTCACAATGTTAGTTACCATACTCCTCTGAAACGGCTTGACCGATTTTTATGAAATTTTATATGCATATTCAGTAGATCCGAGAATCGGCTACTTTCTATTTTTCATACCCCTTAGTGATAAGTAAACATAAAAAAAAGAAAAATTACTTTTGACAGAACGAAGTCTGTCTGGGCAGCTAGTATTAGTATAGATATGTCCGCAGTAAACTCTGGAACTTATAAATCGATGAATTATTGTATTCATTATGACCATTTAATTGTATGAACAAAACCAAGCCCAAGTTAGACAACACAGGTATGTGGTAAATCTTCGTTTGTTGTAACAATGCGAGGCCCAAAACTAGTGCTCTAATTGAACCAGAATAGCTAATTATCAATACAAGCTAGTTAGGTAAGCCATTAGTAATTGATTGTCAAAGTAGCCTGCTCTTTCTTTCATATCTCTCTCTCTCTTTTTCTTTACATTTTGCATGCCATTAGTATTATTTATTATTTCTATATAATAATACTAGCTGACCCGCGCAATTTTGTCTGCTTCACATAAGAGATTTTTCCCCGTTTTTGCAACATTTTTCATTGTTGCTCCGCTCCTATTGGTCATAGCGTGATGTTATATAGCCTATAGCCTTCCTCGATAAATGGGCTATCCAAGACTAAAAAGATTGTTCAATTCGGACCAGTAGTTTCTGAGATTAGCGCGTTCAAGCAAACAAACAAACAAACTCTTCAGCTTTATAATATTAGTATAGAAGTATGTATTTATAAAAAAAAATGTATATATGTATGTTTATCCATTGTCTAGTACCCATAGTACAAGCTCTGCTTAGTTTGGGCTGGATGGTGTTGTGTGTATGTGATAGAATATTATTATTATTATTAGTATAAGCGAGAAAATTTAATGCTTAAGAAGATAAGGCACAGTTATGTTTTTGCTTTATCCTGTGATAAGTATTAGTAATCCTTAAGCAGCGATAGCTCAGTGGGGAGACCAACAGACTGCAACGCAGAAGGTCTCGGGTTCGAACCCATGTCGCGCACCTCTGACTTTCGGAAGTTATATGACTTTTCGAAATGATGTGCGTATTTATTGATAATTATCGCCTGCTGCGTGTCTCGGAGAGCTCGTTAATCCGTTCGTCCCGGCTGCCTTGAACATCTATTCAGGCAGTCGTTATTGGGAGAGTGTTGACACAAAAGATCCCACTGGGACGAAGTGTCGCCGGTCTGCACTGACTGGTCCCCACATAAGATATATACATACATTAGTAATCCTTTAACATCAGGCTGTCATAGGCTTGTTTGCCACCTTAGCCTAAATTATAAAAGCTGAGTTGGTTTGCTACGCTTTTACGCCCCTTAACTACTCGACCAATCATCATGAAGTTTTGCATACATTGTCAGGGGTACAAAGAACATGGGTTATGTTTCATCCAAAAAAAAAATACTGTTCCTTAGGGATAAAAATTTACATAACCTACATTTATGCAAGCGAAGATGTGGGCAAAATCTAGTATTTAAAAACACAGATCTTTTAGCGGTCCAATGGTCAGTCGTCAGAGATTTTTAAAAGTATTCATTTCAGTTGCGACTTATCAGAACCATTCAATCCAGCCGTGATTCATTCTCTAAGCTCTAGCTCCGTGTTGTATACACAGCAGCTCTAGGAATGTTGAACTAAAAGCTTAATAACAAGTTCGACCTCAGCATCAAACCCGAAACCCCAAGCAATTCGTATTCCGCTACATCATCGAGACAGTTTTTAAATAATGCAATTTATAAACATAATCCAGATACTTCGTAACGTGACTTTCAATGCACAATGATATTACGTACGTGTGTGACGTCACCCGGCACTCGCCCATTGTACGCAGACATACTTTCACACGATACTCCATACCGCTGGCATGATGCACGCTATTATTTAGCTCCAGCTTATTATTTAGAGAACTATTTTCACCGTATTATGGGTAAGCCTTCACCTGGTGTTTTCTCAGAGTAAGGAATGATGTAATATGGTGCTATTTACTGACTAACATAGTAGTGGAGTGTATAATTGCATTCGAATGTGCTGCACTAAACATAACGTTAGTTAGTTCTCGCGTTGTGCATAAGTGTATTCAAATATCAAAATCATTCGAAAGACATTTTGTATTCGAACGATATAAGTATTTTGTAGTGATCTACTACATTAGAAATTTTACAATTTTAGTTATTGATTATGATTGATAATGTTCTCATGTTATTTTAACGAGAGATTATAATCATAGATACAAACTGCTACGTTTACGTAAATATAATATTCTGATATAATAATATAATATTCTACCACATACACACAACACCATCTAGCCCAAACTAAGCAGAGCTTGTTCTATGGGTACTAGACAATGGATAAACATACATATATACTTTTTTTTTTGTAAAAACTTACGTATTATACATAGAAACACCCAGACCAAGACAAACATCCATGTTCATGTACACAAATGTTTCACTTGTGCGGGAATCGAACCCGCGACCTCAGGCGTGGCAGTCGGTTACACTAACCTATACGCCATCGAGTCGTATAATATGGTCATCTTCTGAACATTAAGTTGTCCTCTGACCCACTATGCTAATAAACCTATCATCTGAATTATTAATATTGTACTAATACGCTCATCCATATTGTAAATTGCGCACTGTCGTTTGCTATCCAATGTATAAGCTAGCTCTTTTTAGTGCTAAGTACGGTTAGAACACGGCTATGATTTAAATCCTTGATTTTATTACTAACTAAACAAGACATCATGAAATAAACAGTGAACCAATTTTTTTTTAAATCTATACCTATGTTATAAATGTAAAAAGTTTGTTTGTTTCTTTGTTTTTTTGTTTGATTGAATGCGGTAATCTCAGGAACTACTGGTGCGAATTGAAAAATTCTTTTAATGTTGGATAGCTAATTTACCGAGGAAGGCTATAGGGTATATAACATTACGCTACAAACAATACGCGACGAGCATCAATGAAAAATGTTGCAAATCGGGGAAAATTCTCTTATTTGAAGCAGACGAAGTTGCGCGGGTCAGCTAGTTATTTATATTTACACTTTCCCTGAAATTTCGAAGTCTGTGCCGCAGCTGCGGTCACGGAAAGGCTTTAGTAGTAAAATTTTAATGTGTAGCATTCGCGTAACAGACGACTTTTAAGTAGTTAACTTCATAATAAATGGCGCTGTCCAAAATGTAAGTAAGTGGTAAAAGATTTATTTTTACTAGGTATTCCACTAAAAATCTTCTAACATGACATAAGAGATACCGCCTATGTCCCCCGAGGGGTAGGTAAAAGAGTTTCGTTACAAACGCATTTAACTCTTTACTTCGTACTCTTTTTAAAAAGACAATGCCCGCACTAGTAATTTCCTGTTAAAATTCCTGTGCCACGTGGGACTTGACAAACATTCAAAGAACACGTAGAACACCCAGACTCGGAACAACTATTAGTGAATCATACTTTGTCCCGTGTAGGGATTAAAGTACCAACAAGTTTGGGTCCTCATACCTCTGCCGAACGATCAAGGCATGGAATTCTCTGCCAAGGCACGTGTTTCCTTCTTCCTTCAATCCTGGGTCCCAAGTGGACGTGAAAAAGCACTTTCTCAGACCGTCAAAGTAGAGAGCTCAACATCGCCTCGGCTGCTATTAGGATGGTGTGGAGGCCACTGCTCTTAGACTACACGACTGCTTACCATCAGGCGGAGTGTGGTAATTTTGTCGACCAAAAAAATAAAGATACCACAGCACACGGCTCACTGGCAATGGCAAGGCGACCACCTAAACTAATATAAAAAATCACCTGTTTTTAGGATATGAGACACCTGTCTATAGCACATTGCTAAACTTCGTGCTGCTACAGAGATTTTCTTACTACAAAAGCTCAATAAGGCTGCCCGAAAACGTCGCACTCGTTAATTCCTGCGCGCGTATTCATCCATGAATCCACCTGGATTACTTGTGTAAATAATACAGAAAGGACATTACATGTCGACGTCGAAGGGGTGGGTTATATGGAAGGGGTAGTCGGGTGAATTCAAAGGCTTCGCCACCCGCCGCCCGTGCAAGTGTCAGTGTGATGTGGGAGTCTCTTTATTCGTAGATATATAATGAAGTCTGTGTATCTAAATGTTAATGTTGACCTAATCATACTGTACCGCATCGCAGTGGTTTTGGACCTTGTGACGTCGTCTCTGTGGCTAGTCTACGTTAAACATTTGTGTTTTCAAAAGTGTACTGTCGCTGTATACATATATGGAGTTCTAGAGCGTTACAAACAATTTTACGAACGCAATGCACATGCCGACATAGACCATTTATTTTATTGTCCCTTGTGGGATTCGAACCCACAACATTGAAAGCGGCGAGGCGACGGCCTTTCCGCTATGCCGTCCGTCGTATTCATTAGAATTCTCATTAATTAAGTACCTACTACAGTGTGCCGTGTTTTATTAGAGCCGAATTTTCGCCTTCGTCTTTTAATTTATGTAAATCACACTACAGCATAAGTGCCACTGAACAGGATAAGATAAAACGTAGTTTTAAACCTCAATGTACCAAACTGTGAAAAGGGAATTTAAATATCTTCAATTATAAGTACATGGACCAGTAATAGACAGGGAACGATTAAAAAAAACCATTGTTTTGTGTTCAAAGCAGCACCTATAGGTATTCCAATTCTTAAATATTTCCAGTACTTAAACACAGCCTTCTTACAGATTCGTATTGATATAGATCGTATTGATATTGTCTTCATTCAAGCGACAAGCCTATCATATTTTTACTTAGTTCCTTACCCTGTTCGCTTCGCCGCTGATGGAATAAACCGTTATTTCAATTTCTCTAAGCTCACAGAAATCCTCTGCGATCGTTTCAATAATGGGTACCTGTATCTACCTACTAGGTTTAATATATTAATATAATCGTTTAGATTGTATTAAATTTTATCCGCCGTGACCCTTCTCACACTGTGAAGAAGACCGTGCCCAGCAGTAGGAGAGTTTTATATACAAGGCTGATATTATTATTACCCTTCACTAGATTTTGCACATGGATTCGCTCGCGTAAATATAGGTTAAGTTAGATTAGTAACGGTACTTTTTACTGGATGAAAGTCACTCTGTCTTTTTCTGTTCCCCTGACAACGTGTATGCGAAATTTCATGATGATCGGTCGAGTAGTTAGTATTGAAAGCGTAACAAACAAAAAAACAAACATTTGCATGTATAATATTATTTAGGGTGCCTTTGTAGCACAGTACGGTAGTGGATGTGACTACTGTGCATGAGGTTAACCTCCTCCTCGTCCATAAATCCTTAAGGATTTTCAGACAGTGTTATTGAGTTTTCCAGCACTGTTCCTGCTGCTGTGTCCAGTAGCAATCAGCTCGTTCCTTTTTAACATGGGATCTAAAATCATAGGTGTCGAATTAATAATAATAATAATGTCCTCGAAACCGAATTTCGGTCACGGCGGCTAATTTTAACAGAGACTGGCCATCTACGCAGGAGATATTATAGTGCACAAGCGTGTGTGCAAACACAAGTGCACTCGCCGTTCCCTAACTGTTATGATCCGATGAGACGGTAATCTGACACGACCGCAGAGAGATCAGACACAGGACCAACGGCTTTACGTGCTTTCCGAGGTATGGGAATGGGTGACAAAATAAACGTGTAGCCTTCGGAAATATAATAGTCGTAAGAATGTATATACTATGTATGTGTATTGGGAACCTCGTTAGCCCAAGGCGAAAGCGTGAACGCATGCGTGCATGACTTCATACACCGACGACATATTGTTTATTTTATTTACTCTATTCTTTTAACCAAAAAGTATTGTGAATGTGAAAGTGTGTAATATATTTGAATGTATATTGGTAATCACGAGTAAACAATTGAATTTGAAAGAAACTTGGTAAACGAACAAACCATATCCTAAATTAAGTAATTATAAATAGTCGCTTCAAACTTTAAAGGTTAATTATGCTAGCTATTAGCCTTTAAAGCTTGGCTGTATATAGATCGTAATTGGCGCACTTAGATTACTTGGCTATTTTTTATCAGATTATGCTAGAATCTGATATATAAAAAACCTAGTAATATTGTGAACACGACTGCTAAAATATATGCAACACAGCAGTAAAAAATAACTGTTAAATGACCAAGTAATACTTGCGTCATCAGCAGAAGAGTTGCAGGCGATGGTAACTATTATGCATGGTGCTTTTGAGAGTAAAGGAATAAAAATAAATGTAAGCAAGACGAAAGTAATGGTATTTGAAAAGGAAGATTCGTGACGATGTGTAATATTATGATTGATGGAGAAAAAGTGGAGCAAGTGAAAGAGTTTGTATATTTGGGTACTTTGTTTACAAGGGATGGTAAACATGAAGGAGATATTGAATGGAGAACGATTGCTGACAACAAAGTGAATGGAGCTCTACGCGCTTTTATGAACAGCCGAAATGTATCCGAAAAGGCACGTTTGGCTGTTCATAAAGGACTATTGGTGCCCACATTTATGTATGGAAGTGAAAGTTGGGTATGGCAAATAAGCATGAGAGCAGAATAAATGTTGTAGAAATGAGAGCGCTGAGAAATATATGTATGTGGTGTGACTCTGAAAAATAGAATAAGGAACAGTGTGATTAGAGAGAGATGCAGCATGAAAGTGGATATAGTGACAAGAATAAAAAAAGGGTATGTTAAGCTGGTTTTGGCATGTAGAAAGAATGGACGAGGAAAGACTGACTAAGAAAGTTTATAAAGCTAGTGTGAATGGAACAGTCGCAAGAGGAAGACCTAGGCGAAAGATTCTCGATCAGATCGGCGGCGTTCTGGACAAAGGCCAGGTTAAGAGCACCTTGAACCGACGGGCGTGTATGAGGAATGTGATGAAAGTGAATGAAGCCAGATAAGTGTGTCAGGATCGTAGTAAATGGAAATCCGTAGTCTCTGCCTACCCTTCTGGGAAACATGAGTGAATCTATGTATGTATGTATGTATGTTTTATGGTGGTATTATGTGAGGATTGTCTTAGAGAGTTCCCTATAATGTTCTAGACGATGTTTAAAACCTGCTATCCCGCACTAGACATCCGTGGTGGACTACAGCTTAATCCTTCCAAGCTGTGTCGGGGTTCTCGCCCCATGCTCAACAGTGGATCAGTTTATCACACTGCTTATAAAAACGACCGTAAAATGTATTTCAATGTATAACATTATACAATATGATGTAGATAGTCACACAGTCCACTTCAAAAACCTTTTAACATAATGTAGATACTGCGTACACATTGTGTAAATAATTGCTTTAAAACGGCATTAAATGTTAATGTAGCGACAGAGCTTAAAACGAGGTGTATACCACGCCTCGAGGCGTAATATGTAGAAGACAGCATTTACTATTCAGCGCTCTAAATGTAAGGCGCTTCACGCGTGCTTGGTTAAAATTTAAACATCTATATGAACTTTGATATGTGTAAGTACAAGAAGCCAGAATATCTGTTAAATGTTTAGATATTTAAAGTAGTACTGAAAAAATTACTCTATATAACTGGCTAGATATATTATGTGTGCACTCAATAAGTCTTAGTATTGTCTTACATTTGCAAAGATTGTGTTTGTAAGTAGGAGTATTGAATTGCATTTTCAAACCGATTGTTCTATTGAACAATTGTTTTGATAGAGCATGCAAATTATGTAAAAAACTCTCGCTTTAAAATCACATATGTAGATCTGTATTATATTCTATACTGGTGTTTGATATAGCGATATATTTTAGATATAAAAGCACGCTATACAATATTTAAAGAATGTTTACTGAAGAACAACAGAACCTACTGATATTTTATTATCCAATAATGTGTATCCACTATGTATTAAATTTACAACACTTACATTTTGATACATGAAGATGTATTCTAAGCGCAGTTCTCCAATGTTTATTTCACAGCAATACCTAAATTTCACTTTCTATTCTTCATTAATTAAAACATAAACTTAATATAGATCAACGAAACTAACTAAACTAGTGCCTCGGATGTGTGATAATGTTAACGACTCAACTCAATTATAACTGAAGTGTAACTAAAAAGTGAGAAAAGTGCATTTAAATTATGTATTGTTAAGTTGTTAGTTGTGTGATGTTGTCGGGTGTAGTGTATTGACTTCAACATGATTCGTGCTTTGACTTCGCGAAGGTGGTCGCTGCGCAGGGATAGCGAGAGGTGAGGCCTGTCTGGAATTATTCTAAAGTAATTAGTGTGCTTTGCTTCGGTTATGTAATGTCGCAGCGATGTAACGAATTGTTGTATCAATATGGCAATAATATGAATACGGCACGTGTAATGGTAAGGGGTAATTGTAGTCTATACAGCTGGCAATACTAAAAGATTAATTGTCTATAACTAATCCCTCTTGTAGTTCCACCACTGCAACATCTGTATAGCCAAGTTCAGCATAAATGCATTAATACCGAGTTTTGTCACTCGTGGTGTCTCTGGGAAAGTTAATGTGTCTTGGGACCCGCAACGAATTTAATTAGAAGTATATAGCAGTTGCAAAATGAATCTCACATCCCTTCCTTAGCAAAGTGGAGCAAAATAAAGATATTAAAGAGATTTAGTATCAGAATTGCCTATATTAGTACAAACAATGAATAGCTCTCTGCTGACGACACATCACCAGATTCCTTGGCTTCGATCTTCTGTAGTATGGATACCTACTTTCCCAATTACAAGGGTAAAGGTTTACTTCTCAGTTTTGCCGCTCTAGGTACGAAGAGGTTCCTCTGTTCCCAGACCTCTAACAGATATTGATTGTCGGTTATTTTAATATTGAACGTTGCCTACCTAAATGATATCAGTCACGGTCAATATGTCCATTAAATAAAAAGTATGCACGCTGTAAACAAAATAATGTTATGTAGAACTAACCTTGCTCTCTAATGAGTTTTAAATGTTAGATATTAGTTGGAACATTATGCTATTTTACATAAGACTGATAATGTCCTATGTTTTGATAAACACAAATATTTGGTAAGGTCGTCTATTGGTCGAAATAAGAAATTACAAAATCTATTAAATGCATGGACGGCGTAGCGGTTTAAGAGGTTGTCTCTCCACTGCCATGCTTGAATGTTTGTAAAAGTACTACAACTCAGAAATTATGGCTATTGCAAGAAAAAAATAAAGCATATTATCCTTTTCTTCATTAATCATTAATTGTTAGCACTTTATGCACTCCTTCTCCATATAAACTTTAACTATGCCAAATCTCACACTTCTCCGTGCGCACAATATACAAATAGGGGTACAAAGTTTTCTCTTTACGTATATAGATTAGAATACTTATATAATAAATTTTTATTATGACACTCATTACTTACTTATTAGTTTATTACACTTGCATTTAACTATTTATTTACTGCATTATCAAATTATTGGATATCCTATTGTAAATAAATATTGTGACTTCAAAAAATTACTAAAATTAAATATATATGTAATAATATATATTTCTGCCATATCTTTATATCATATAATTATTATTATAGTATATTAAACAAGGCAGATAGACATGTCCTGTATTATAAGTAATTCCAGTACCACGTAAAACTTTTCAACCACAAAAGTGATGGACTTATCGAAAACTTAGATAATAAACATACATTTTTTAAACACACATATATCTAAATCGAGCTAACAGCGTCGCCGCACTGGCCGAAGCAAGTTGACTACGTAATCCACTGCATTATTCGTTCAGTCATATTATTTTCGGTAAGATTGCTATAAGCTTATCTACATAATATTCTACCACCAAATATTAAACGTAAACACTAACCCCGCATCAAATTAGACTGCTAACGTTCCGCAAAACGATTTCCCTAAATGTATTTCGACTTGATTTCTCTTAATAAGGAAACATAGCTCTGATTAGCTTCATTCGAGGTCGTCCTCAGAACTAAAAGGATTATTCTAAATAACAGGCTAGTTTAGCCCCGCCTTGGAACATGAAACGTGCTTTGAATAGTACGCCTAGGTTTTGGGAATTGTATTCACTTTGTACTTCTAAAAACTATATCCGTTGCCATAGTTTTTATGCAACGACTGTTCAGGAAACAGTTGTTTCGCGACAACGCGTGCAAGGATAGTGGATTGGTTTATCACTGCCTATATATAAGTCGTCTATTTTATCTCGATCGAATGATCGATTCCCATGAGTAAGACTAACACAAACAATGATATTAGTAGTTCCTATTTTGGGTGCTTTTATTTCAATGTTTGTAATGTCCCATGCGACTCAGCGACTCACAATATCTAGTGTGGGAAAAAGGTAAAAAAGTATGACAAATAATATTATAATAGAACTTTAAATTCAGGAGTTATTCTAGTCGCTGTCTAGAAGACGCAACATAATTTGCGATAAACATAGATCCCAATCTATACCTGGGACAGGCAAAGTGGTATTGGATTTTTCGTTAGAGAATTCTTAGTAGATCCAGTGTTTCCAATATAGTTTCTAGTAGATCATAAAATGCTCGCCTCCACTTTGTGGGACATGAGAACACAGCTGGTAAGATGAGGTTGTTTTATACCTTAACCTACCTTGTGAGCCTTTGTACGTATTGATATTAAAAAAGAGTACCACGATGTCTTCTTTTAAAAACCTAATACAGAAAGATAACATAATTCTACCTTCAACGCCTCAATCTAATTTAATCCAAAAGAGTAATATAACGCCACAAACAATATAATCTTATATTCCAACGATCCCCATCCCGCAAAAAATAGATAAACTCGATACTTATTAGATTAGCTAAAAAAAATATTTTATCTAGTTCAATGTTCGGTATCCCGAAACTCATTCGTATCTACGATAATCCCAGATCGGCTGAAATGTTACCATAAAATCACAAAATATGTAAGAACTTATACTTACTAGTAAATATGTGAAGTATACACGAGAATACGAGACGGAATTAAAGCGAAATATAAAATTTCGAAATATATATTAGCGTGTCAGCTTCACTTCGCTAGTCAGGTTTAAAAACCTGACTAGCGAAGTACTTGCAACTTAGATAAGATTGCAAATTAGAAGAAAGATTGTGAAAAGGGTTGGTGCCAGCAACACTGGGTCAGCAATCTTCGTCATTTGTGTATCTTTCTAGCAAGGTCAGCAACGCACGAATGATTTGTCGCTAGCGTCTTCAGGTTACTATAACCGCTCAACAGCCTGCCTCAGGCATTTTTTTTTGTGATTAATTTTTCTGTTTATACTTTACGGGTGGCAAATAATCATACGGCCTGTCTGGTGTTCAGCAACTTTAGCCTTTTTCCATTTGTAACGCCATGGGTATCACGCACACATTAGTAATAGTGTAAAAATCTGGTGATCAGTGATACCAAATTCTAAGTCAAAAAAAAATGTCTGATATTTTCTTCCCACTACAACATGAACATAACATTATTAAAGCCGTTATTAAATTAACTTTGATAAATGTTGGGACACGGGAAGCATGATGCAATATTATTCGATATTGCATCATGTACATTACAACGACGAGGCACTTGCCGCGCCGAGCAGTCGCTTCCCTCCCGCGAACGTAACAACTTGTATACTTGGTTTGATTCCGCGCAAATAAATGCGGTTCACACGAGCACCGTTTTATTTACTGTGACCCTTGGCTGGACCGACTTAACACGCACGTCTATACTAATAAGTATAGGCATAACAATAAATTATTATGTCATTCGCATCGTCTCGAATAGCCTACGAAATGAGAAAAAATATTTTGCCTTTCTTTGATCTTTTTGGACGGCTTGTCAAAACGTTCACAATAGGGAAATATGCGGCTAACTTCGGGAACTAAGTGATTTGTGGTATTATTTCTGGAATGAAATGATTTGTGGTATTGCCAGCGGTATATGTACCTTCGTAATTTTGTGTAAGCAAAGGAAACTTAACTAAATAACTATTGTTATGCCGTGTGCGGTTTTGTGGAATCCGTTCCATTGGCTTGTGGAAATTGTAAACATTCCTATAGCGTACTCACAATACAGAATATTTAAAGTATTAATAAAATCTGATTCGTGGAACTGTTTATGTTTTGGTAAAGTCTTATATAATTGGAATATAAGTGGAATTCATGTTTCCATATCATGCCATTCTATACCATGATGCCGCATATATGTATAATAATATCAGCCCTGTATTAAACTGTTCCACTGTTGGGAACACTCTTCTCGTAAGACGGGCTAGGCCATAGTCCACCACGCTTGCCCAGCGCGTGATGGCAGCAGGCTGATGTCGCATAGCACCTTTTAAAAGCCGTTTCATATCTGTTTGTAGTTGTTAACTGCAAATATGATGATGGCTTAAATGGTCACCTAACCTAAATTACTACACCAAGCCAAATGTGCACAACACAAACGTTACTGTAATCCGGCAATAATTAATCTTTATCTGGGGTATTTCTATTCCTTATTTCAGTGTTTGTAAAAGCCTTAGCGACGAGGAAATTAGATCTAGTATAGGTTATCCTTCTTAAACCATCTACAAATTTGATGATACTCTTACATCCTAAGTGATTTTATAAATTTGAATGTGAATTTGTTTGTTACGTTTTCACGCCTTAACTACTCGGCCGATCATTATGAAATTTTGCATACACCTTGTCAGTAGCACAGAAATAAACAGGTACTTTTCACCCAGAAAAAGTATCCCTCTTCTTGAGCGAGCGAAGCAGGTGAAAATGGTAGTATTATATATTATAAATGTTCTTACTAAATTGTTATGAAGTAAAACAATTTGGTCGAGCTACAGCAAGTCTTGAAGGTTTTTATAAAATGACCAGTTTGCTTTTAATCTCTGTAAGTTTGGTTATTAAGTGGACCCGTGTTACACGAAGTTGTGATGCCTCCCCAGGGACATATAGCCAGAACTGCCATGAATACACATTGCCTTGTTTCAAGCAAGAATTGCTGTAATAACGCCTAATAAATTTCAGCAATGTAATATTGTAAGTAATAAGTGGAAAAGGCCTTTTATATTTTGTTATACGATTATTTAAAAGCAAAAAATCCTACTAGTACTCGGTTGCAGAATTTCTTGATGACAAAATTAAATATAAATTAGAATCATCACCGTCAATTGTTATAAGACTGTTATCAATACTTTCCCCTATGACATTACTGCTTAATTAATCACTTAACGATGTCAATATCAATAAAACATTATAGCAAATGCTCATTTATTAATAATGCTCAGCTATTTACTGTAAGTAGCGGTCGCCTAGTGGTCAAAATTCGACCAAAATTCCTAAGCTTGCTACTTTGTTTTCTGTTTTTCTCTATTACATATAAATAAGGTATAGGTAACCATAGTTACAAAGAATTTTACGACGTCAGACGCGATTCGACTGCGTGTGTCAAATGCATGGTTGTGTGCGTGTAGTGTTTTTCATTAATTTAATGTATTTCTAATGCATATTTTATAAAAATATTAGGATTCGCCCCTCGTTCTCCATATAAACTTTAACTGTGCCAAATTCCATACTCCTCTGTCCGCGCAATTTCCGTAAAAATGGGTACAAATTTTTGCTTCATGTATTAATATATAGATATATATTTAGTTATATAATAGTGTTTATCACTTAATGTTTTGTCTTCAGTATTATAATGCTTGAAAAGACACCAAGTTATAAACGCTATACATATCAGTACGTTAGTTGACCATAAATAAAATGATTATGATGATTTGGAGTTACATACTAGTCATGATCCTTTTTTCCAGGAACGGTATAACGGAATAAATCTGATCTGTATGCAAAAAACACATATTTTAAATTCTTATAAATTTTCATATATTCATAGATTTACGCCTATATATTCCTCAAAGACATGAACAGAAGTGAGTCGAATAGATGTACACGTTTACGTTTCATTTTCATGTTATTTAATAATTGTTGTCCGCCGCCAACTTACACCGGCATTTATGATTACTGCTCCGCTCCTGTGACTCATAGCGTAATGTTTTATAGCTTATGTTACTTATGGATAAGGTAGCTACCTAATTGTAAAAAAACACGGTTCAGTAGTTTTGAGTTTATTCATACAAAGATACATATGTATATAATATAAGATACGCAACAGCAAATAGCATTCCTATAGATTAATCACAAAACAGTATAAGTAAAGTAATAAACTAGTTCGTGAAAACGTTTCTGTTTTCGTAAAGTCGTATAATATTATTCAATATTAGACAACGGGTCTTAGCCGTTGGTAAGAATTTAATGAAAGTTGTATAACATCTATAAAGGTTTAGCATTGCTCTTGAATATTGAACCAATTCAAATTAATTTATACAGTAAAAGTGGAGTTCCCCTTCTACTTATGAGCAGCGATAGCTCAGTGGGGAGACCAACAGACTGCAATGCAGAGGGTCTCGGGTTCGAACCACGTCGCGCAGCGCAGACTTTCGGAAGTTATATGACTTTTCGAAATTATGTGCGTATTGATTGACAATTATCGCCTGCTCCGTGCCTCGGAGAGCACGTTAATCCGTCGGTCCTGGCTGGCATGAACATCTATGGCAGTCGTTATTGGGAAGTCAGTGCCCTATAATATCCTGACGCTGGTCTAGCCTTCGGGTTGCGGAGGTCAGGTGGCAGCCGCTCCGTGTAAAAACTGATATCCAGTCAAATCCGGTTAGACCAGAAAAAGCCGACTCCAAGTGACTTGGGAATAATAAAAGCTAGGGAGAAGAAGAAGTAAAAGTGGAGTTCCTGTTACTTTTTAAGAAACCTTTTAGTCGAAACAGCGTCAAAATTGGTTTGCTAATAAAGGAGTAATTACTATTTTAAATTTACACGTAAGAAAAAGTAGCAAGCAGTGTAGTATCTTGTCCAATAGGACAACAGGATCTGTCTACCTATATAAATAAAATCTGAAGGACTAGATGGCAAAGTATACTCTCTCACAACCACAACGTTGATGGTGTTACGGTATGTCGTAAATGTTCTTAGATATATATAAATAGCTTATAATTTTAGTCATAGCATACTGTTTGTTTTCCTATTAAAATAAAATAAAATATGTAATAGAAGAGGTCTGTACCAACTTACACATCATTTTATAACGACTTTTATTACGACCTTTGCAACTACACAACATCCCTGCTACCTACACAATTCCTTTATTAATGAACGTATGTAAGTACTTATCCCAAATAAGTTCAAATTGATGTTTAATAGTAAAAATAAATTACAATAAAATACATTACCAAGTTGTCTAAACAAAATTAATGACAGCTACGCAGCTAAAACTTTATAATTACAGAGTCAACTTGGCAACTCGTGTTTCGTTCCTCAAATGTTTTAGAATATCTCTGAATAAATTGTGGAAAGTTTCCCTCGGTGTTCCCTCCTGCCTCTCGTTCCCGGTCCAGTCACCTCGTGTTTGCAGTATCTCGTTACCTTTTACAAGTTATAAGGTCAAATGTGAGCGCGTCCTCGGTAAAGTGCAGTCGACATCATTGTTCGTCTACCTTCACAACATCTGACCGCTCTCTTGTTTTACCCACTGTATTTTACCCTTTGTGTAGCCATTAGAGATATTTATTTTTAGGGTACCGTATTAAAATGGCAAAACGGAACGTCTGTCACAACTGCTTATTTTAATAACTACTATTGTTAAGATGATTTGAGGTCTGAAATAGTTATGAATAACGTTTCACAGAAAATTTATTCAAAATATGTTTACGTTTATTAAACAGGGGTGCAATTTATGGATTATATATATATAGGCCAAATATGGTACATAAATGAAAAGGATTTAATTTAACAGTATAAAACTAATTACGATCTACATCTCTCTTTATCTCAAAAGATTTAGAAGCTAAAGGACCACTACCCCGTCTCATACCATGACCGTGCTAGGAACATGTCAGGCAAAAAAATATTCTTTGTAAGGAAATGTATAAGACTATGCCCACTAGACAGTTCCGTCACCGACCAGCAGTTCCTATAGCGGGGCGTATCGTGTTGCTTTTCATGTCTGATACATTCCTAGCACGGTCATGGTATGAGATGGTGTAGTGGGCAAAATCCTTTTAACAATTTATTTTTGCTTACTTTTATTATTGCTTTTCACAATGTAGTTTAAAAAAATTGACTTAGCTTTAAGTGGTTATGTATGTATCGATTGTGGACCCTATCGGGCACAATATACTAGTTCCATTAGGAGAGCTGAAGACGGCTTGCTCCATATTATTCTATTCATAGTGTCTGGGAATGATTGGTCCCCTTCAATTGTTCTGGCTGCTTACAAAAAGTTTTGAAATAGTTCCTTGAGTATCATAAGTAATCAATCAGCTAAAAAATCAGCACTGAGAATTTAAGAAAAGTGAGTATTATTTTACCTGCCTTTAGCACCTGGTAATCGACAAATGGCCGTCGTATTTCTGAGAAAATAAGTAATGTCTTGGGGCCCTGGCATCTTGGAATATTACCTTATTAACGTGAATTCACGTACGGAACCCTCTGTGTGTGAGCTCGGACTCGCACTTGACTCTTGTTTTCTCTCTACCACATTGATGGTGACCTTTCATATAGTGTTTTAAAAGCTGTATGTTAAGTTACAATACACTTATGAGATAATAATGTTTACATGTATTGTGTGAATATGAAGTTTATACAGTGGAGATGTGCCACCCGAGGCTATCATTGTTCTTGTTTAATATGTGTTAAAATAGAATATTCTTTTTAATTTAATAAAAATGCCTGCTTCGGTGACATAACCGCAGTAAAAGCGAATGTTGTGCATAAGCTCCAGGCAAACAAAAAAAACCGCAGTAACTATACTGCATTTTTCTGTCAAGAAAGCGCGTAAACTGGAGCTATGCCCGGTAGGCAGATGCTTACCGCCTATAATGTGACTGCTGCGCATGAAGTATCGTTTTCCATTCTTACGTCATGCCCGGTAGACAGATACTTACCGTGACTGCTACGCATGACACCTCAGGTTCCATTCCCGGATCTCGTAAGTTCGACAAAAATTCTCAGTATTTTCACGTTGACAGTACCAGTCAACGTGCTCACTAGACAAAATTTCTTCTTTTATTACGTGAAACCAAAGAGCAATGCTGGCGGAATGTGAACTTAATACACCTCTGCCTACCCATTTAGAGTAATAGGCGTCAAACCGTAAATGTATATTTTATAATAGAAGTGCAAACAAAGCCGAAACCATTAAAACGCTGGAGGGTCGGATTCGCTACATTCCTTCCATAGTGGACGGTTACGTCATAATCCACAGTCCCCAAAGTGCCGTTCCTAATCTTTCAACCGCCATCGTATAAAAAAGGCGCGAATATCTTATATCTCCCGTTTTATTTTATTTTTTCGTTTTGACGTTTATGAGGTTGTTTATACTTGAAGAGGTGCGGCGAGAGTCATTTTGCAACTGCGAAACTAAATTGAGTGTTAAGTTACCGTTTTATAAAATTAAAAAGCCTAGTTACTTTGAGGTTTCCCACTTTTTCCGCTGTTAGTATACTTAAAGAATAGAAATGCGTTTTATTGCAGACAGTAACAAAGGTGTACTGCCTACAAGATGAGTCTAATGTATTCACATTTAAGAGTTTGGATATGTGTTTATTTTCACTTGCCATAATAAAGAGAAAAGTAATTCCATTGCCAATTGCCATGTACCAGGTAGATCTCCAGATTTTTGTACTGCTTGCCTGATCCGTGAATCGAATCTGGGTGCTCACGAGCTGATCGCAATGTAGGCAAACATGAGCGCAAACTTTGCTGTGGGATCGATGTTTTACATATAGCATTGAAAACAACAATTTGCTCCAGAAGGCGCTTACCATCAGGCGGGCCACATACTCGTTTGCCATCTTAGTGATAGAAACAAATATCAAAACCTTGATCAAACAAGATTTAAAGCGAGGATTGCCACAGTTGGCACCGTCATGGCTGTGTATACCCATGCTATTGTTGAGGCGCTCATAGCCAGTTGCACTCACTGATCGGTAAACGATTAGCGAGGTTAAGCAACATTGGGTGCGTTCAGTCTATAGATGGGTGACCGCTTAGTGGTATTACATCTGAGCATCTCCGTGCTTCGGAGGGCACGTAAAAAGTCGGTCCCGGTTGTTGCAAAATTGACAACAGTCGTTAAGCCATGTCAGAGGCCTACGGGCGGCTTGAACAACTCTTGACAACAGGTTGGCCACTAACCACACGAGAAGAAAGAAAGAAAGAGATTGTTAAAGTTCATGTGTGGCACTTACCATCACCTGGTCGCTAACACTGCCACTAAACACAATAAAAAATTAATGCCTTTCTAATTAACCCTAAACATCAACACAGTGAGTTCTTCGCGCAATTACCTTTATTTGCATTTCCACTTTGTAATAACTTGTCGACAATAAACGCGTGCCATTGTTCCGAGCGGCGGCTTGGCGGTCATTATAACGGTGCTGCTTCACGGCGTCTGAGCTGGAACACTGCTCACCACATAACGTGACACTTTATACTCACGCCACTCAAGACTGCTAGGGCATCGTTTATATCATATCGACAAGAGACTGCTAAGGTTACATATGCTTTATATCGGAAAAAGGTAACGATGATAAATAAGCTCTATATTTTGGAACAGTATAGTTTACGGGAATTAATGCTATAATGCTAGGTATAGCGTATTCTTATAACGATTGTTTTTTGCAAAGGTTGTTCAATTAATTTCTTCATTCTTCGTCTGCTTCACATAAGAGAATTTGTCCCGTTTTTACAACATTTTTCATTGATGCTGTTATGTAGCCTATAGCCTTCCTCGATAAATAAGCTATCCAAGACTAAAATATTTTTCAGTGCGAACCAGTAGTTCCTGAGATTAGCGCGTTCAACCTAATGAAGAGTTTGTTTAACTCTTCAGCTTTATAATATCAGTTTAGATTATTTGGTGTCAATACAAATACGGTTCGCACGGTAGACTGCCACTCTATTACAAAAAACGAAAGAGTGGTATCACTATTTTACCCTATTAGTAAAAATGCCGGAGACAAATAGAACCAAGTATATTTAGCAATTTCATTTTTAACAGGAAAGTTCCCGCATTAGGAATTATTTCTGTATCGCGAAGGACTTTACAAATATTCAAACAACTGACTGACTGAACTGATGAACACCTAGACTTGTCACACATAACTGTGTAATTTTTTTCTGCCTTGTGAGGGTCGAACCTCCTTCACTCGGCGCGCTAGCAGTGGCGAGGTGACTTAAACCCTTACTTTCCTTTCATCCCATCCTAAGATGCGTTATCGTATGGCAACGCAATTTTCCAATATATTTGTGAGTTTTAATTTAGTTACGATAAGGTATATTATAAACATAGACACTGATTTGATTTTTGGTTACACATTATTCATGCGGTACAATTATTCATCTATATCACGCTTTATAACATTTATACTGTATGAAACGAGAGGTCTTAAAACCAAAATGTTAGCAGAAATGTATGGAAGTCCAAATTATCGAATATCCGATATCATATCGTATCCATAACGTTAAACGATGAAGGATAAATAAATAATCGCGCTTACCTTTATCGGGGCTGAAATAACGAGCGAAAATTTCATACTTGTGTTGTGTTTGCGTCATATTCATTTCAGTCGATATTACTTGTAATATCGATGTCACCATACCTCTCTATTATACATAAGTTTAATAGAGAGGTATGGTGACATATACAATATGTTATATAAATAACAGGGAGGGATCGTTATATTTAAAGATTGTAACGAGCACATGACACATGAGAAATTGACTTACATGGGAACAAAACTAGAAGACAAAGACAGCCGCAAAAAAAATACATTGGTGCTGCAATTTGTTTAACCGCATTCATTAATTTCATTGAAATTGTGATCCCACGGATGGTGCAGCGAGCAACCGATCGTCTTACGACTGCCGCCACCATGAGTGGCCTGAAGTGGTTCGAAACCCACACAGGACAGTTATTACGTGTCTCATCCCCAAATTATTGTTCTGTGTCTGGGTCTACTGTGTCCGTTTCTTTTAATTGTACGTTTAAAGTCTCTCGTGACATAGAGCTTTATCCTTAGTGCAATAATTGTCTTATATAAGAAAAACAATTTACTTTACCCGGGCATCGAACTTATACATAGACCCAAATTAGAAGAGGTCTATATAATTTACCGCTACTATACTTGGATTGAATTGTTTCATTCACATACTCATAAATATCATATACCAGCAACGATAGCTCAGTGGGGAGACCAACAGACTGCAATGCAGAGGGTCTCGCGTCCGAACCCACGTCGCGCACCTCTGACTTTCGGAAGTTATATGACTTTTCGAAATTATGTGCGTATTGATTGACAATTATCGCCTGCTCCGTGCCTCTGAGAGCACGTTAAACCATCGGTCCTGGCTGCCATGAACATCTATGGCAGTCGTTATTGGGAAAGTCAGTACCCTCTAATATCGTGACACTGGTCTAGCCTTAGGGTATCGTTAGCCTTCGGGTTGCGGAGTTCAGGTGGCAGTCGCTCCGTGTAAAAACTGATATCCAGTCAAATCCGTTTAGACTAGAAAAGCCGACCCAAGTGACTTGGGAATAACAAAAGCTAAGGGAGAAGGACTCATAAATACCATAACAAAAGATTAAATGACAAGTTTTGTCACGAACCTTTTAGTGGATAGTTGACGGAGACAAATTTTTGTCATCATTTGTCATAACCATCAGTAACAAAGGACCTATTGAACAGCGAAAGTTGACAGATAGATAAAAGAGTGAGATAGAAAGTGCCCGTTATTCGATTTATCATTCAACCTCCAACCAGGTTGCTGGTCTTTTACCGCACTTCAAAAGTAGTTCACGTGGAAACAGTGCAATGGAAACTGAACAAAACATAGTCACAGCTTGTCACGGACATCTAACGCTGAGCGGATACGTCACGCTTAACTAGTAAGTGTATAAAAACGCGCAATGTACTGGAGTGTATAGTTCTAAGATTCTGTTCTAGAAGTCGGTTACTAGATTAGGGGCATGCAATATCATTGCATGCGTGAGTTCGGAAAAATATACATAATATTGTCTTACGTTTACAGGACTATACATTGAAATTAAACAACTTTATACGTTTATATTATCGTAATACCTTAAAATATGTTCTTTAGCAGAAACAAATCCATTCGTAGCCGATAAACAATCAGTTTCAAGCGTTAAGGTTAGTAAAATAATGATATAATATATAACTCATTAATTAAGCCCCACATTGACTATTTAATTGAAATATGGGGGACTGCAGCAAAATCCAATTTAGAAATAATACAAAAGGCCCAAAATAAACTTGTTAAAATATTATTTAATTATAAATTCCGAACTTCAACTCAAAAAATATATAATGAAACTAACATAATGAACATCACACAATCTTATGTATACTATACGTGCATACTTATAAGGAAAATACTAAACAAAACCATTCACACGACTCTAAGTTTTACTAAAAAGCAACAAACACAAAAGATAAAATTACGCAACGGAAATTACTTAGTAGCGCGTCGACCAAGAACGAATTACGGGAAACGGAATATAGAATACGAGGGTGTTAAAATATATAATAAACTACCGGTACAAGTTAAAGAAGCGACAAGTATGTACAGTTTTAAAAACATGCTCAGGACACATATATCTATTGCATATAATTAGTTGTATAATTTTAATTTAAAAAAAAAAAAAAAAGAAAAAAAAAAACCCGAAACAAACTTCGAAATAACTACAATATATACATAAATATAAATCATTAGAATATTTAGAGTAAAATAAAAAAAAAAAAAAAAAAAAAACGTATATTTATTTATGTGGATATATATACATATATGTGTTATATATTACATGCCAGCACTCACATATATGTATATACTAATAACATACAGAAAATAAAAAATAAAACTATATATTATATATATGTATATATCTAAACCTCCTGCCTTCATTGCCATGATAGCCACATCTAGCTGTATTTGTGTTTGTTACTTTGGATCCGTGTTTGCTTGGTTGGTGATGTTGACAGTGATACGTTTAACATAAAATTATAAGTTTACCCACTTTATGTTTATATAAAGTTTTACTTTCGTCTATTTTTCTGTACGCTCATTTATTGTAAATATGGATTCTCAGTAAGTGAATTATTGTAATTCTTATGAGAATAAAGTTCTTAAACCAGAAATAATGATAAAAGTGGCCGCGCATTTGGTGACTCGTATCCGAGCCGGTAATAAATTCACGGTACAATATACTCGTATGCGAGCCTCTGTCAAAGGGCAAAATCCGATTAAATGATCAATTTAAAAAGGATATACTCTTTCTAACGCGTTGTCTCTTTGTGACCCTTGCAAAGACGGTAAGATTCCAAGAGTGTTACGGGCAATTCACCGGTGTTCCCTTCATTCGCAGACAGAAATTTCATAGAATTTCGTTTTGCAGAAAATGTTTTATATAATATTTGATCCTTATATTTATGTTTCGAATATTATTGTTTCAACAACTATTGACTTCAATGAAACATATTTCACAAAAACATAATTAAATGAATTTTGAAATTATTTTTTTAATTTAACGAAATAATCAACCTGTATAATTATTTTTTAACGTATTTTGTTTGTTCGGTTAGAACTGCGAGGAGCATACAACCAGCCAGAAACAAATTTATTTACACAAACAATCAAACAAAATTATCTTAACCTAAGTATATATTCTTGGTAATAACTTTGATATTAACTATACAATATGAGGATAAAGAATATTTGATTTGTTTTTATATGATCAAAATATCCAAAACAGTATTATTTTCAGTACTATTTTCTGGATAAAAGGCACCCAATGTCCTTTTCTGTTCCCCTGACAACGTGTTAGCGAAATTTCATGATGATCAGTCAAATAGTTAAGGCGTGAAAACGTAACAAACACACAAACTCACATTCGTATTTATAATATTAGTTAGGATACATAAATATAGACGTGTACATTAAAAAAATAGCCAGGTCCAATAACGTCTACCAAATTACCGCACTTAGTCCAATAAATCACTATATAATTACGGCACATAAATAATATTGCGATGTCCAATAAAGCGGTTATTTCGAAGAAAATAATAAATAGTTGTCTATTTTCACGAGTTTTATGAACCGTTACAACAAAATATCAGACCTGTATCTTTGGAAAGGGGTAAGCAGAAAAGTATCCAATACACATTCCCCAAAAGCAGACGCTAGGCTTGAAGCAAAGAAACCAAGGGGTAACCCCGTCACCTAAAGCATTATCTTAGCATGCGCGAAAACGAGACCAAACTATACACTTTCTATTGCGCTGTCTCGCTCCTCGTACCGTCGTGCGATCATAGAAATACTAGTATATAACTCTCGGTAAATAAGCTGTAGTAAATGCATCATCTATACATGAGCTATCGGGTGTGATTCTCTAATCAGGCAAATTGGTATTGGCTCTTTCTAACAAGAAATAGCACGGAGTTTTGAACTGTGTTCAGGATAAGGCAATAGGCTCGACCCCCATTATGTGAAATCTTAAACTATAGCTGGCAAAATGTGGTTGTGTTATATAAAGAGTGAGACTTCATAAAGTGCACATATGAAAATGAGTGAAACTAGACTTCATTTTATCGGTCGTTTTTTTTTAAATACACATAAAGCAAAAACAATAATAATAGTGAATGTGTAGGCAATACCGACGAAATACTATTCACACCCAATAAAATGCCGGTGACATAAAATTAAGGAACACTTTACAGCAAAACTTATCTCCGTACAGTATTTTTTTAAACATGGTTAAAGAATTTAACAAAACGTCCTCATTGCCCCTAGTTATTATTAATCGACGTTAATCGCTATCTTATAAGCTTTAAAACAACATAAAAACCACATTTGTATCCCAAACAAAACAGATTTTTTATGAGAGGCTAAACAAAGACCTTGCCGACCTAAGAACCTAAATATCAAACAGGGATGTTGCGAATATTCGCATCCGCATCCGCAATTGCGGAGCTGCCGCTGCGATTTGGACATCTGCATCCGCATCTGCATTTACAGTTTTTGTCTGTCTGTTTGTTCCGGCTAATCACTGAAACGGCTGGACCGACCGCACTTTCACTGAAAAATTGCTGATTTTATAAGGAGTAACTAAGGCTACTTTTATTTTTATTAAAAAAAGTGTGCCGCTAAAGAAATTACCCTTGCCGCAGAAGTCGTGGGTGACAGCTAGTGTGAGAATATGTATATATTTAAGTATTGATTCTCTTACTGTCACAAGACTGCATTCATATTTTAAGTACCTATCCTTCTATTCCAAGGCAAAGTATAAGCGATCCTCCTCTTGTATCAAATCCATAAATTCGGTTTAATGATTCAGCCATGAAAACGTAACTGAGAGTAACTCGCGCATTTATGGTCTGTTTCACAATGATCAAGTAAACTTTATTCGATATATTAATATTATTTCTTATTTTAAAATGGCATCTCTCGCACTAGGAATTATTCTTGTGTCGCGAAAGACTTTAGAAACATTCATACAACAAAGATCACTCAGACTCAAAACAATATATGTGGACCACGCAATGTCTTTTTCTTGTGTGGGGATCGAACTCACAACACTGGGCGCAGTGGCGTTGGCCAGGCGACCACTTAAACCACGAACATGCTCTCTTTGTTTTGATAGTTTAAATGGTAAGTGACTGCGTGATATCTACCTTTTAGATAAATGCTAGTTGGAGTTTGAGAAATACGGCTTTATCTATACTAATATTATAAAGCTGAAGAGTTTGTTTGGTTGGTTGAACGCGCTAACCTCAGAAACTACTGGTTCGAATTGAAAAATTATTTTAGTTTTGGATAGCCCATTTGTCGAGGAAGGAACAGCATCAATGAAAAATGTTGCAAAAACGGGACAAATTCTCTTATGTGAAGCAGACGAAGAACGAAGAAATTAATTAAACAACCTTTGCAAATGACAATCGTTATAAGAATACGCTATAGGTACCTAGAGAAGGCTATATAACATCACGCTACGACCAATAGGAGCGGAGCATCAATGAAAAATGTTGCAAAAACTAGGAGAATTATCTTATGTGAAGCAGATGAAGTTGCGCGGGTCTGCTAGTAATATTATATATGGACTAGCATTTGCCTCCGGTTTCGTCCGTAACTATCCACACACATCATCATTTACGTGGATCATACTATGTACTATAATCTCCAGTTTCATAATACAGAATTAGTCAAAACGTGAACGCTTAGATATTAAGTTAACCTATTGAGTACCAGCGGCACATCGGTGGTCAGGCACAATTTTTAATTACGTTTAGTATTTTTTTTTTTTCTATGACTTGACAGATCAAACTTCAAGCTACCGAATGGTGAAGCCGGATCAAAATCCGTTCAGTAATTTACCATGATGGCGAAATAAGAAGACAAAATTCTAAGTAAGATTTTTGAAGTATCTCAAATTTAAGGTTCTGCTAGCTGAATTTCGGTCACGGACGCAGCCTTGTTACAATTCTAAAATAGTGTAAAGATATAAATCGGTGGTGATACGGGGTATAATAGTTATTTATCCAGACATTAGCAGCATTAACCTAATAGAAGACCCTATTTGCCACGCAAAGATCTGGAGTGTGATTCCAAGACCTCAATTTTTAAACTACACAACAACCTAACTTTTCACTCGCTTTAACGGCGAAGGTACATCATCATCGTGAGGCAACCTGTACGTCTGAGAGTTCTCCATAATCTATGTGGTCGACTACGATCTGATTCTTCACTCACTAAGAAGAGGCCGATGTCCAGCAGTGTGTATGTTTATAAACTGGGCTGATAGCTACATGTCTGTCTGCGATAAACTTAAAAACTACTGAACGGATTTTATGCGGTTTTCACCAATTGACATAGTGATTCACGAGGAAGGTTTAGGTGTATAATGTGTTAAGGTTTAGTACTACTCGCCGAGGCGGGTCGCCAGTATTATACAATCCTTTTAATACGTTTTCTATTTACCAATCGGACAATAAACTCTCAATAGTTAGTTGAACTCAATTGAAATAATACTATTCAATCAGTCAGTTAATTGAATAGATAAAGTAGATTATTAAATTACCCGCTAAATACATGGAGAACATGTAATTTATTTACCAAATTACATAAACATAGCCGGCGTGAAGCAGCCCTTAGTATTACTTGATGAGTTTTATCTCTCCGCGAAAGAAAGTTTTATTTAAATGTTGGCAATAAAATGTTTCCACGAACTCACAAGCGTCGTTCAGGAACATAAATAAATTATGCTCATCAATGTTGTGGAATTATTACGATTCGGTGAATTATTAGTTATATATATGAAAGTATAATAATAATATTTTGTTCCAATAAGTCTTACTTATTGGAACAAAATATTATTATTATACTTTTTAAATTCTCTGTATATGTATACAATTCTCTTTCTATGTACTTTACAAACATATAAATAAAAGACACAAAGAACATTCAAACTCAGAACAACTATATGTGGATCACGCAATTCTTCCCGTGTGGGGTTCGAATGGCTACGAGCCTGTACGCCCCTTGAATTTCGCCCCTTTCATAAAAAGATGGAACCTCGCTTCGCAGGGCTCCTATTTTTGGATGGATTTTAAGAAGAAACCTAACAAATTCTTACTAGGGGGCGAACCTTGAGGGGCGAACAGGTTCGTAACTGTTCGAATTTACAACAAGCGGTTCAGCAACAGTTGTGAGACGACCACTTAATCCACTACGCCATCTGTGCAGTCGAAAGTATTCTGACTGGCTCATTCACCTCGCATTTGAAGGAGAAAGCCCATTCCAGGCCTACTAGTGGACACCAGAATAAGACTTAAATAATAACAAGATGGGTGTAAAAACCCAGGATTCAACCTCTTCGTCTTAAATGTAAAAGTAATGTAAAGAAATTACCCTTATATCTCAGGGGTATTTTGACCCACAGGACCCATATTTAAACTGTACTGACCGAGGTATGATCCCAAGGTGTCTGCACACCAAGTTACAAGTCAATCGGTCCAGTGGTTCCGGAGTTATGCCGGTCGCTAACAGACAGACACACAGACCCACATAGTGTTTTCATTAACCTCTGAAGAAGACTCAGAGGTTAATAAATAATATAATATTCTACCACATACACACAACACCATCTAGCCCAAACTAAGCAGAGCTTGTTCTATGGGTACAAGACAATGGCTAAACATACATATATACCTTTTTTTTTTTTGTAAATTAATACGTATTATACATAGAAACACCTAGACCAAGACAAACATCCATGTTCATGCACACAAATGTTTGACTTGTGCGGGAATCGAACCCGCAACCTCAGGCGTCGCAGTCGGTTACACTAACCACTACGCTATCGAGGCATTGTGCATTCATTTAGATTTAAAAAATACGATTTTAAGTTATGTTATAACTCCGCCAAGAGTCTATTACCAGTTCTGTATTAAAATAAGAATACAACCTGCTGATAAACAATGAACTACGAAGACTATAAAAAAAAACTGATTTTTATAATTATATACCTTACTCTATACTAGCATATATATACTCTATAGTAGCAGCGATAGCTCAGTGGGGAGACCAACAGACTGCAATGCAGAAGGTCTCGGGTTCGAACCCACGTCGCGCACCTCTGACTTTCGGAAGTTATATGACTTTTCGAAATTATGTGCGTATTGATTGACAATTATCGCCTGCTCCGTGCCTCGGAGAGCACGTTAAGCCGTTGGTCCCGGCTGCCATGAACATCTATGGCAGTCGTTATTGGGAAAGTCAGTACCCTCTAATATCCTGACACTGGTCTAGCCTTAGGGTATCGTTAGCCTTCGGGTTGCGGAGGTCAGGTGGCAGCTGCTCCTTGTAAAAACTGATATCCAGTCAAATCCGGTTAGACCAGAAAAGCCGACCCCAAGTGACTTGGGAATAATAAAGGCTAAGAGAGAAGACTCTATACTAGCATATATAAACTAGTTTTAAATTCTTGTTATAAATACCAATAGCTTCATACAAATACTTAAATGCAGATCTAACACGTATGTGAAAAAAAAAGGCTTTCAGGGATAATAAAAGTATTTTTGTTATCCCTAAAAGGCTTTTTTATTTCAATTTATGTTCATTGTAATAGCTTGGCGGCGTTTTAGTTTGTTTTTACTCATGAGTTACACCTTTAGAAACCTAAAAAAGGACATACATTTATAATATGTAACTGTCCACGTCTGGGCCTAGATGACAAGTCTCAGTGGGCATTCCCCTTTGCGGCTAATCATAAATCTCATGGTCGCAGATTGACATTCAAAAAGCTTTTTATATTACTAACGTGGCAAGCCAAGTAGTCGGACTGATTGTAGCAGTTATCGATGTCTATAAACGCCAGGGGTATTACTCGCATTGCCGGCCCTACAAAAAGGAATAAAAGATAGTATGAAAAGAATGTGAGGTAGGTATGTGAGCCTCCGGAACTCTGACTCATCAAGCGAAACGTTATAACAGTGTTACTCTTACGTTGATTCTTTGTTAGAGGGAGGAGATTTTCGTTGGATGAGCTGGCTCGTTCGAACTGTTACCCAATAATTGGCAACGGCGAAATGTTCCACTTTATTCAAAATCATTGTATGCGGCAGACAAGCAAAAACATATAGTCGACTTCAATCCATTAGGATGGAAATGTATGCAAACCAAATTGATGTTAAAATTATCACATAATTACTTACTAAATGATATAAGTAACACATTTATCCATATTTTCAACGTTTTCACATGATATCTTAGTGTATTTTAAAGCAATTGGCGTTTGATTAATAAATAAATATTTAATTAAAAAATCTTAGACGAAAAGTGAAGTTATTTGTATATCTATAATTTATGATTGCATAAGGCTGTACGACAAAAAATATCGTTTATGTCGTAATATGTTTAGTAATTAATTAGTTAATCGAAGTTTGTTCAACAAAAAGAAAGTTAAAATTAATTTGCAATAAAATATACGGTATTTAGAGGAATTTAAAATTTAAATTAATCTGTCAATTACTAGCATTAAAGACCTACTTACTAATGGTACATAATATCTAAACATAGCGCAGGTGTTAAAAAAAAAGTATGCGTCTGGCCACTGCAACTCATGGTGTTAGCCGCAAAAACAATACAAAAATAGAAATACAAATATAATTTAAACATTTAACCGTCAAGAAAACTGCCATTTTGTTGACTTTTCTCCGCTGTTGTAATTAAACTACTATATACGGATTTTATCGCGTTATTTATTTGACACTTTATTACATAATTTTGAAAACTGTTACACTACTACTACTATTAAACTTTACAGATTTTAAGCTAATTGAATTATTATTAAAACTATTAAAACTATTTAGATTTAATTTAATTTAATTTTACACTATCCCCGACGTTTCGGTTGCTTTTCAGCAGCCATGGTCACGTGGAGACTAAGATGGCAGTTGTCTCAATGTTCCAGAGTGTAGTTATTTCAACTTATTTTTCTCCGCTGATTTTTTATGTGTTCGGGTGCTCTATTACCTTTGTATATCTACTATATTCTGTTTGGTCAACTGCGGACATTGAATGTTGGCCAAATTATAGCGCGGTAAGATATAATTGTAGCAATGTTTATGTCATTTCTAAGTCTTTCGCTGCATCAAAACGAATGATTCGATTATGGTTATTAATTGATTTACAATTGACGCTACAATTGAACATCACTAAAATGTCTATGGTCATATCAATGAACCGTTTGTGTACCTTTTGATTGTTTTGTATTGAAATTGACTATACATATGTACTGAAGTCACGAATTACAAATGCACAGATGACCCACACAATACAACGCCCGCATACAATGATTTTGAATCAAGTGTGTTTGTAATTTGTGACTTAAGTGCATATGTAGGTTTTTGCTTGTCTTTCTACGTTATTATGTTATACATTTACACGAACGTTATACATTTACATTAAGCTACAGATTATATCACGCTTCATTTTATAACCATCTTAGCCTTCACGTGACCATGACAGAAAAGACCATGAAAAGCAACCGAAACGTCGGTGAAAGTATAAATAGTTTTAAATATAGTTAATAATAGTGGAATGGTAGAAACCACAATAAAATTCGTATATAGTAGTTTAATTTCAATTGTCTTGCTACACTTTCACATTTCAAGTGACTTCCGTAAAATGTTCCTTATATCATATTATATCGACTCAATTATGTTCTGGCACGGAATTTGTCACGCATGAGTGTCAATTTTAATGTTTCGTTTCCGTTGAAAATGTAATTTAATGACGACAGACATATGATAATCACACAGCTTCCGATGCCAAAATCTAGGGATGGTGCAAAAGTTTAAGTATTTCACTCACAACTGAGTCGAAGACAATTAGTTCGATTTCAACAAGTAGCATTCTTTGTATTCTTAAACTGGAAGGTTATTTGTTCAATTTAATAGTCAACTGATGTCATTCGTATGTTTACCGTCGACGTAGTATTATGTTGTATGGTTCTATAAAATTGCAGCGATAGCTAGTGGGGAGACCAACAGACTGCAATGCAGATGGTCTCGGGTTCGAACCCACGTCGCGCACCTTTGACTTTCGGAAGTTATATCGGTCGGCCTCGATGGCGTAGTGGTTAGTGTAACCGACTGCCACGCCCGAGGTCGCGGGTTCGATTCCCGCACAAGTCAAACATTTGTGTGCATGAACATGGATGTTTGTCTTGGTCTGGGTGTTTCTATGTATAATATGTATGTATTTACAAAAAAAATAGTATATATGTATGTTTATCCATTGTCTAGTACCCATAGTACAAGCTCTGCTTAGTTTGGGCTAGATGGTGTTGTGTGTATGTGGTAGAATATTATTATTATTATTATTATTATATGACTTTTCGAAATTACGTGCGTATTGATTGACAATTATCGCCTGCTCCGTGCCTCGGAGAGCACGTTAAGCCGTCGGTCCCGGCTGCCATGAACATCTATGGCAGTCGTTATTTGGAAAGTCAGTACCCTCTAATATCCTGAGACTGGTCTAGCCTTAGGGTATCGTTAGGCTTCGGGTTGCAGAGGTCAGGTGGCAGCCGCTCCGTGTAAAAACTGATATCCAGTCAAATCTGGTTAGACCAGAAAAGCCGACCCCAAGTGACTTGGGAATAATAAAGGCTAAGAGAGAAGAAGGTTCTATAAAATTGCTGATTAAATTTATTGTAATCTAACTGCATACCGCCGGATTAGATTAACAGCTATAAGTTAACATACGTTTAACAACGTACAAAATTAACAAAAATATATTTTAATTCAGCTAAATTTTAATTAAATCTTTTGTTATAAAAGAGAAAGTACTTCCAGGCTCTACAAAAGATCACAAGCCAATAATATTGTCCTATTCCTGCGGTGAGAAGACAAAGAGGGCAACTTCTTAAAGGAGGCAAGATGTTGTTAACTTGTCAGTCGATCAACTAGTGATTTTCAGTTGTTTGACTTTGCAGAAAGTCATAAACGTCAGTGTATTAATATCTGTGTTGCATTCCTCCTTACTCAATTGGCTACGGTTATCGAAATTTACATTACTTTCTATGGCAACCGTTTACCTTAAAGCATTTGCTTGTTTAGTACCTCGTAAAATTAAAAGTAATGTTAAACCGGATCCATGAATTGAATCGTAATCGCGCTTCAACAACAAACAACGCAATTCATTTATCAATACATATAGCGCATTATTGTAACGCGTTTCACGGTATAGCCGTGAGTTATTTACTGCGCTAAACGCTTTGGCTTCAAGACATAAAATAAATCGTAAGGCAGAAAACTTTCTAGTATAATAATAGTATAATTTTATTGGATGACGTCATACCGGCTCATACAAAATTTATTGCCATACATTTGGCACCGCGCTGGCTGTTATTGTCTAGCACCGGCTAGACCGTAGGTACATATGTATATACATATATACGTACTTATGAACATAGGGTATATTTGGCATATTGCTGGTAAATAAACGGTACGGACTCGACGTATTTGTATTCTTATTGTTTACTGGATGGAGCGATATTTAGCTACTAGATTTTACTCGTTTGCTCGCGTTCATCTAAATTTTGACAATAAATTTCTATATCTTGGATTTAGTACTTTTTTTCTGGGTCACAGGTACCCTATGTCCTATTCTGTACGTCTGACAATGTGTATGCAAAATTTGATGACTATCGGTCGAGTATTTAAGATGTAAAGTAACAAACAAACTTACAATCGCATTTATAATAGTAGTAACGATTACCACAGAACACAAATGCATGCTTTTAATAAAGAAGAAAGTAATGGTAATATTCTATGGGAGTAAGAGACGGCGCTGAGCGCAGGCAACGCTGTCAGTTCAGTAGCATAAGTGTTACATTTGTATCACCTGTGTATCTGTTATTACTGAAGCGTACGTGGTATATATGTAAAATATGATGGCGGGACAGCGTGGTTTCTCTAGTAATAATCAAGCGTGTGCCTTACCGACTACTACTTATACGATTCTTCATTTAGGTTTTATTACTAGGTTCTCTGATCGATGTATCACATATGAAAATAACAATAGATTTTCTATTGTATCTATCACGGGACAGAGAAAGGGATAGGTAAATTATTTTTCAGTTAAGTATATAGTAATGTACAAAAAACGATACAAAAACAAACTTGTAATAACTTGTAATAATTAGTTTAGGCTATTTGATGTATTAGATATACAGCATCTACTTCCACAAACCAATACTAAACAATAACAAAAGCATCCTTTGAAATTAAACTGCTATATACGGATTTTATCGCGTTGTTTATTTGACACTTTATTACAAAATTTTGAAAATTGACCTCTCCCCGTAACCATGGCTGCTGAAAAGCAACCGAAACGTCGGGGAAAGTGTAAAAATAAATTAAATCTAAATAGTTTTGATAATAATTTAATTAGCTTAAAAATTAATAAAGTTTAATAGTAGTAGTAGTGGAGCAATTTTCAAAATTTTGTAATAAAGTGTCAAATAAACAACGCGATAAAATCCGTATATAGCAGTTTAATTTCAATGAATAATATTCGCGTAAATAGAAGACAATATTATGTAAAAGCATCCTTCCTTCTACAAATACAACAAACAATACTATTAATTCTAAACAAATCCAATTACTTATTCATTCCAACCCCTATGTGAAAAGGAGACAGCATACATTTCCCAAGCAACATTGACATTGACAAACTTTCCTTAAAACGTAACATATTGCTATAACATATAGCCTTGTACCAAAATGTCTTCTCCCATCACCCTAAACTTGAAACTAAAAATATCTTCATGAGTCACTTGTCCATACAGCCTTAATATTGATACATCAGGGTCGTTCGAAGTTCATCAGATCGATAGCTATCAATAATGTACGCTGATGACCGCGTTGCACCTGAAACCTCTCACGAGCCATCATCGTGAGTAATTAATACTTTATTAGTTAAAATTCAATGTTTTCAATGTCAAGTTGGTTGCTGATCGACCGGTATAAGCCTTTTGTTATTTTTAGGTCTTAAGAACGTCTACTGCCTCGTGCCTCGTGGACTGTTCTTACTGGCAACGTTACCTACAACGGTCATGTTTTAACGTCTTAATATGTTATTTTAGTCTTTGGGCTTTATTTTTTACAATATTCTTTAATACATCATAATAATATAATATTCTATAACATACACACAACACCATCTAGCCCAAACTAAGCAGAGCTTGTACTATGGGTACTAGACAATGGATAAACATACACATATACATTTTTTTTGTAAATACTTACATATTATATATAGAAACACCCAGACCAAGACAAACATCCATGTTCATGCTCACAAATGTTTGACTTGTGCGGGAATCGAACCCGCGACCTCAGGCGTGGCAGTCGGTTACACTAACCACTACGCCATCGAGGTCGTCAATCATCCTATTGATTAAGTGTATTAAAAGAAATATTTATTAAACAAACAAACGTACTATAAATCATTATCATTAGTTACTGCAACTTCTTCAGACTATATTCGTTCTCAAAAAATAAAGGCAATACTCTCTATACCTACCAGTTTGCCATATTTGTTTAGCAAACAAAACTTAAAAAAGATGGGTCATCTCCTTTATTGATTCTTCTCTGATTCAATGACTTCAGTTTGTGCTTATGCCTGCGATCAGGATTCGATTTCTTATAGTGTTATAGAAGTTTTTCTGATGCCATATATGTTTGCTTGAAATTCTTGGCCTCTATTCTTGTACTTCGACTAGGTATATATGACGGATATAGAAGCAGGTATGTTGCTTGGCAGGCAGGCAGGCAAAGAATACGAATTTCCAATAACTAATATCCTGTGTTTCTTCTGCTTCTTTCAACCACCGCATTTTTCATTCTGTTCTTATTTTAGTCGCAAAAAAGAAGGACGAATACCAACAACTGGCTGCACAAATGGCGCTATGTTATAAGTGGTTACTTATCCACTGAGAATACACGGAGTATTGTTCGATCCCTACACGGATTACGTGTGATGCACAAATACGTAGTTGTTTCAAATACCGAAATCCCACGCGATATAGGGGCGATGCCAAGTCTAAATATTCCTTCTTAAACTAAACTAAAAGCGTTTTCTTACAGGCGAATTTTCTAAGAGAATTTCTGTCTAACCTTGAAACAAGCACAGTCGGATTGCTCAGAGTAAAGTGGCTTTAGGCAATCCTGCCAAGCCTTCCAATGCCAACTCGCTTAAAACCCCATTAGTATTGATTGCAGACTCTACATGTCCTATAAACTTTTTCCACCATGTGTAACGTAAGGCCACTGCCGAGGTAACAACCTTGGTGACCAAGGGCAAGCCTAATGACGTCACGAAGGCTATGGCAACATTGTATTAGTAGTAACCTCGACATTTGGTACGATATAAATTTAATTTATATAATAGTATTTGATTGATATCATCGGGTGACGATCGAATGTGGGAAGAAGAAAAATTTGGCAATTACTATAATGAAAATTCAGAAAAGCTGGGTGACAGAAATATCTTCCTGATTAAAGCTTCCATTCGCTAACGACCTAAGGTTTACGATCCTGGTGACACGCGTTATGTTTGCATGCGATCGTGAAGCCTTGGCTCCAGCAGTGTTATTTAGTGTAGTTCAGAAATTATCAACAGCTGCATGGAACCTGGAAATGTGTCCAGCAGATAGCTTAAGCCGCCCCTGATTATGTGTAAGCACAGAATCTGAAAATGTACCTGGTAGACGACAATAGGCTCGTCCCATATTAGATAGGACTTGAAAACATTGCAGGTGATATATAGTAAGAAACCTTACTTGGTTACTTCGCTAACAAGGTCAAAATTGTTTAAAATGTAAGAGCAGCATTAAAATTGTTAATATGTAAATGCTGAAAGCTGCAGCGAAATTCGGCCCGAACGACATTCTCGAAATTCTTTGTTACTTCTAGCAGTACTTTGGAGCCTTTTAGAAATAAAATCCTTTATTATTGTATGTGACGTTCATAGCGTAAAGCGTATTGGCTTGGAACGTTGCTCACGGACCCCGGGTGTCTCGTTTAACGTGCATTTTTTTTTTAAATTTATAATGCAATGAGTCAGTTGCTATAAATACTTAGAAATAAGACATCGTATTGTCTTAGATTTACGTAAATGGTTTACTTTGAAATTAAACTAGGTCTTATATTGTACATTTATACCTTGGTCACTTCCCTACCCTTCCATACGGGATGGTATGGTAGTCAGCGGTTTGGTTGTATTACCATGAAATGGTGTCTATGATCATAATAAAACATTTTTAATTGCTCCATAGTTCCTGCTCCAAGTCGTAAGCTCGTCTACTACCAGCTCTAACAGAAAAATCTGGTGCCGCTGGACTACAACTTGACAGCACCGATACGATTTCCTAAATGCCTCTTATTTACGACGTAACTGACAAGTTGCATTACTTGAGCTGGTTGAATGTATCGCGTAAACGACGCGAGCCTGCATCGTAAAGTGCAAATAGACGATCAAGAATGGTGTGGCCGAACCACAAATGCGGTCTGCCCTCGGACTATATTCAAAGTCAAAAATCATTCATTTAGGTCACAAAAACAATGATTGTCAAAATATATACATGCGACGTGCATACGTTTAAGATGAGTCGTGAGGTCCCGAGTCGACAGCAGGCTGTGCAAAATGTTATATAGAACACACTCTCATTTTGCCTAATCTTCCTTAGCCTCGCCTGTATGCTATTGACCATTATAAGGGCAAAAGTATCTAGTTTAACGACTACAATCTTAGTCTCTCACGTGACTATGCAGGTTAAAAAGTGTGCAGAATTTATAAATAAACAGTATTGGAATATTTAATATACATGTTATGTAAAAGTTATTTCAACTGCCGTAGTGCCCCTACGGTTGCTTCGCACAAGCAATCAGTAAAGGAGGAAAACGAAACGCATTCAAATTGCAAACTGACGTTTCCAAGTTCGCATTTACCTCATGCGTTAACGTTTAATAGGATAAGGAAAATGCCTTTATTTTTACAAGAAACCAAATTACAAGAGGTATTACGAACGCGTATGTCATGGTTGATGAATCACCCTAAAGACGTGCTCGCGGCGAAAGTATTTTTGCGTTTAGACGATTCATGTTTTTTTGACTTCGGGTATTCGTTGAAGAGAGGTTCGTGTCTTTTATTGGACTTCAACTTTCTTAGGTGTTACTTTACCTTGATTTTGAGTTGAAATTAACCTATTGAGCTGCAGTGCCTCACTGGTGGTCTGGCACAATAGGCTTTAAATTATGTCAGGCATTCCAAGCATTATAAGGTTAAACCAAATTTAATAGATTTAATCACGACTTATTTTGTAACTTACAAAACTATTTATTTAAATATTTTTTTACACTTCCTCCGACGTTTTGACTGCTTCCCAGCACACAGGGTATTACCGTGACCATAGACTAAAAAATATAATTTCAGCGGCTGTTACATAACCTTTATCACTTTAGGGCTATAAGCATAAAATAAATAATGTATGTATGTAATAGTTGTCTGTGTGTTATTTGCGTCTGTCATTCAATGTATATAAAGTAACTCGCTTTAGCAATGAAATGTCTATATATGATGCTCCTGTACAAGGCGAACTCAGGACTGATTGGAAAACCGTATTGTACATTTCTGCCTAATAAAGCTTGATTTACGTAATAATGCATACTTATAGTAAAGTATTTGAAAAGTTTAATAACAAAATTAACTCAAAAGTATGTGTAAAGTTACTGTTGAGCAGCGATAGCTCAGTGGAGAGACCAACAGACTGCAATGCATAGGGTCTCGGGTTCGAACCCACGTCACGCACCTCTGACTTTCGTAATTATGTGCGTATTGATTGACAATTATCGCCTGCTCCGTGCCTCGGAGAGCACGTTAAGCCGTCGGTCCCGGCTGCCATGAACATCTATGACATCAAACGGACAAAATTTAGATTTAATCATAATAAGTACTTATTGACGACTATGATTCAGTAGACAGGCTGTTTCAACTGTTGAAGGAGTTTGCGGTTTAAACAGTTAACTCTTACCGCCATCTCACTCTAGCACAAGCAAACTATATAATCTCTCTCTATCTCGCTGTTACTCAATTAGAATCCCGCGGTTTCTATTTCGGTAGTGCCAGGTTATTACAAGTAATTCTGAGGTCAATATTTATTATATAACAGGAATTAATTAACCAACTAATGTTACTGAAGCAATTTTAGTTCGCGTTTCGTGTCGATGTAGCATAATCATGTTAAGGTTCACCGCACACGGACGCCTTGTAGTAAATTCTAGAAGGTTTTGCCCATATTCCCGCACCTTTATCCTGGAATGATGTATTTTATCGATATTTAGTCAAGTATGGTTTTAGGTTCCACGTAGAAGAAGAACCTTTTACTATCAACCGGGAACATCTCCTCTTGGAGATGTTCCCGGTTGACAGTAAAAGGTTGCACCACGCTGCTACTTTTATGCTGCTACATTTAGAAAGAAAGAATGAAAAATTATTTATTTGACACATACCACAAACACATAATAACAAGTATAAAATAAATAGAAATAGGTACAAAATAAACATACATATAAAGTAAGTGTCAACAGTAGTGTCAAATAGGGCCCAGTTCAGCATGTGTCAGACGAAAGCCTGATGCTGGTTTTCAACTGGGTCCTTTAGTGACTCGCGGATATAAACCATCTATAATAATATAATCAAAGAAAATATTTAAAAGAAGTATTTATAAACAAAATAATATCAACTTTACACACAGACACAGATAATATACCTAATACACAAATCACACAACATATAATTATATAAAAATAAATAAAATAATAATATATAATGATAAGTCTGAATAAAATTAATTTTAATATATTATATTTTAATGTAGCGACGTATGACTTAAAATTGTGGGTAAGTTATAGGGATAAAACTATATTATATGTATGCTTGTTTATCCTCTTGTCGTTGTGACAGTCAGTACTGACGCACTATATTGCGACTGACAAACGGCTCTAGAAAATTCTTAACCAAAATATAGTCCGATATGACGCAATTTCATCCCATCAAGTTTAATTATTAACCCTCATTCATTTGGACCACCCCCGCCTCGCTAACCTAATCCTTGTGTCAAATTTTTTCGATGCCCTTCTGACATTATCTTGTAAACCCTTCATTTTGTTTAGAAGGTAATTTTAATCGAAATTATCGACCGCTTGAGTCAACCTATCCAGCCAAGCGTCCGTGCGCGACTATCTTTACTTACCAAATCGAGCAACATGAAGTTTTACCATTAAGCTAGGGAAAGCGATAAACCACAGCGGTGTTTTCAGCTCACCAGATTTCCTCGAATGTGTTTATGCTAATCCATAATGATGGAAGATGATGATAATAGCGCTCACAGCAACTGCTTGACATTTTTCTACCTTATATTATAAATGCGAAGGTATGTTATTGATTTTGTTGTTATTTTACGCAGAACTTAATACCTAGAATTGGAGCAACGGATCGGTTTTATTTTTTGTATAGAGATAGCATATGGCCCCAAAATGTACGGACATAGCCCTTTATTCCGGTATTATATAAGGTTATTAGGCATAGTATTTTTTCCTTATAACCACAGGAAGGAAACCGCGAGTAAAATATATAAGTATAGGTATAAGTGGAAACCAGGAGTCTCCGCCAACTCGTCCAAGAAACAAGTGTGAATTTATGTATGTACTTCAGGTACTGCTTATATTTTCAGGTGTTGATTATAATTTGTTAATCTATGGTATTAAATAGATAATTCCAGAACGCAGAATAGCTGTTTATATTAAAAAAAAGATCACTAAGATCACCTGGACTCAGGACAATTAGCTATAGTTTTTTTAATTTGACTTGAATCTGCCGCATGACATATACGTCTCTACTAAAACCACCGCGCTATTCATCCAAAGTTTATGCATAATTCGTATTCTAACATTCCTCTTTCATTACGATATAATCGCGATAACAATACCCAATAGAAACATCGTTATAATCATAAAATAACTGCGATTGTACCGCCTCCCTGCTCGTAAATGACACCCCTAGTATTACCCTGATTGCTCGCCTTGAACCTTTATCGGTATTGAAATACTCAAGTAGAAATACCTCATAAACGTAGAAATTGTACGCAGTAGCTTTATAAAGATTACTTACCTACGTGATTCATTCTAAATATGGCTTATTACGCCACTATTTTATAGTAGAACTATTTCAACTAGTAAGCAGATTAAGACTGCGCCGAGCGTAAGACGCGGTTGGACTGAATGACAGAGCTCGAAATTCAAATCAGCGCGCGGCCGCCATAGTAAAATTGTATGAAGGATTTGAAGTGCTTTTTTGATAAATATGTATCTTTATTGTCAACCAATAACTTAAATATTTGGGACGGAAAAATTGTAATATAACTATTAATGTTTCGTTTAAGCTGTAAAATAGATAATCTAAAAATCACGTAACACGACCTTATGGTTTTGCATTTTTTGTGCAAATTTACGTAATTTTGTGGGCGAAAATATTAATTGTTTTAAGTTTTTTACACGGAGTAATTGTAAACACATTCATTGTTATGGTAAATGTATATTTTACATTTGTATTAAACAAAAAGTGTTGATTTTATTCACTTAACTGTGATCGCCTGTTTTGGCACATTTCGCTCGGCGCAGTCTTAATGAGTGTGTGGATTTGTTGAATGATAAGCAGTTACAACAGAGACTAGCGCTATAACTTGCGCGATTACACTGCCAAAAATGATGATTGTCGATAAAGATCTTCTGTATAAAAAATATATCAAAATATACAATATCGATTCGAATCTACAATTGTCAAGTTCGGATTAGGTTTCTTTGTTTTGGTAACTAGCTCTTTCGGTTATAATGAGCCAAGGAAAATTGTTTCTTCAGGTCATAGGAGAATCCTAAATTACACTTAGACTATTTGACTGTAAAAGATTCATTGAAATTAAACTACTATATACGGATTTTATCGTGTTGTTTATTTGACACTTTATTACACAATTTTGAAAACTGTTACACTACTACAACTATTAAACTTCACTAATTTTATGCTAATTGAATTATTATTAAAACTATTAAAACTATATAGATTTAATTTAATTTTACACTTTCCCCGACAGCTAGACTTCATGATACTTTGAGCACATTCTGAGTAAATAAAAACACCAATGATTAAATTATGTTCGGGTACTTTGAAATAACTACACTGGAACATTGAGACAACTGCCATCTTAGTCTCCCCGTGACCATGGCTGCTGAAAAGCAACCGAACCGTCGGGGAAAGTGTAAAATTAAATTAAATCTAAATAGTTTTAATAATAATTTAATTAGCATAAAATTAGTAAAGTTTAATAGTTGTAGTAGTGTAACAGTTTTCAAAATTATGTAATAAAGTGTCAAATAAACAACGCGATAAAATCCGTATATAGTAGTTTAATTTCAATGAATAATATTCGCGTAAACATAAGACAATATTATGTAGAAGATTCTCTACAACACCGAAGATTACGACCATATAGCCGTTTATTCCGAGTTACCGCCTCAAGGAGACACTGCGTTGTTGGATCTTATACAAAACAAAACAAGAAACACCCCTGGTACTAAAATCGTCTATTCTATTCTAATGAGAACTCTAGGAATAAAACCTGTGTCGCATGGAACTTTACAAACATTTAAATAACGAACAAGAAAAAGATCCAGACTCGGAACACCTACTGTGGATGATATTTGTTCCGTGTGGGGATCGAACACATTTCATCATGTGCAGCGGCAAGTTCCGGGCGACCATTAAGCTACCAAGTCATGCGTTCAGCCCAAAAACTTATAAAAAGGCATATTCTTTAAAAATGGTCCGTATAAACATAAGAAATTAAGTTTCACTTTACTACGTAACACCTTGAACTTGTCCTTCGAACTATGTTGACCTTTGTGGAATGTCAGTAATGGCGGCATACCTTAGGATTTATCGAGGGGTGGCACTGACCACTGTTAACTGTATGTATGGATCGATAGCACTGAAGCGAGGCGACTGGTCAACCGTGAACGTCTAATATAAAGCCGTTATGACGAACGACGTCGATTCAAAGCCATTTTTTTTTTTACATCAGGAGAAATCTTTTACGCACTGTCCGCGCAGAGCGGGCAGGGCGCGAGTGTGTGGGGCTCGAGCCAGAGAAGCCGGCCCCATACCCACTAACTAAACCCCTGACGACGTTCCTCCAGTACCTAGTGTCGGTGCCACGGGATTCGCGCTAGCATTCACCGCGATACCGACAGGCCCCCTCCACTGAGGGGGGCGCGCGGAACGCCTATGCTCCTCTCTCGGGCCTGTGCTGCTCGGGCGGCAGACTGTCCAAGTCCACCGTCCGCAGGCCGCCCCCTAGGGTGGCTGGAAGTCTACGCGCGCCCTAAGTGTAACCGTTAACAACTATTCATAATTCTACTAGATTTTACCCGCGGCTTCGCTCGCGTAAATATTAGTTTGGTTATGTAGGGAACGTTACTTTATTCTGGATGAAAGGTACCCTTTGTCCTTTTCTGTTTTCCTTTCAATGTACATATATGCGAAATTTCACGATGATTCGTCAAGTAATTAAGGCGTGAAAGCGTAACAAACAAATAAACAAACTCACATTCACATTTATAACTAGCTGAACCGCGCAACTTCGTATGCTTCATATAAGAGAATTGCCCCCGTTTTTGCAACAATTTTCATTGCTGCTCCGTTCCTATTGGTCATAGCGTGATGTTATATAGCCTATATTCTTCCTCGATAAATGAGCTATCCTACACTGAAAGAATTTTTCAATTCGAACCAGTAGTTACTGAGATTAGCGCGTTCAAACAAACAAACTCTTCAGCTTTATAACATTTGTATAGATATTAGTTAGGATTAGGATTTGTGAATTAGTAGCAGCACTTATCCATATATGCAACTTAAATTGACAAAACAAACGGCAGCAAAATGGATCTCACTTCAGTTACTATTAAAAACATATATGGCACTTACCTTATTCTGAAACCTTTATTATGGTAGGGTCTTTAACTAGCGAAATGTGCGTGTTATTCGTCTTTACCTTCTGGTTTATAAAACGTGAGACTATGTATGCAATATAATGTTATTTCATTGTTCAATAATCATACTCTTATAATAGCAATCTACAAGTTACATTGTGTTGGATTTTATGAGCAATTTGCAACTCACCGCAACGCAATTCCCAGCCATAAAGGGTCTCCTTCTCCAGTCATAATAGCGCAGGTCTATCGATCGACAAGTCTAAGCAACGCTGGTTCGGCATAGATTTTAGATTGATGAGCATAAGGTCCAAAAAGTTATGTATATTTGTTGTTACATTATTTCTACATAACTAAATAAAACCGTATATACATACATACATAGATTCACGCCTGTTTCCCAGAGGGGAAGGCAGAGACTACGGATTTCCATTTGCTACGATCCTGACACACTTCTCTGGCTTCATTCACTTTCATCACATTCCTCATACACGCCCGTCGGTTCAAGGTGCTCTTAACCTGGCCTTTGTCCAGAACGCCTCCGATCTGTTCAAGAAACGTTCGCCTAGGTCTTCCTTTTACGACTGTTCCATTCACACTAGCCTTATAAACTTTCTTAGTCAGTCTTTCCTCATAAAACCGTAAATAGTAACTAAATGCACTACATTTTAAGATGTCATAGCATGCATAAATTATGGTGTAACACCGTTATCTTAATATATAAAAATTACAATAATTTAGAATTTATCAGTTCCTATAGCTTATAAGTATTCAGAATGATCATACTTTTAATTTGTATTTATATTTCTTATATCTGACATTTATTATTTTTTATGATACCAATATGTAATTTTATGATATTTATAAATTTGTGTGACATTTAGTTAATTTTTATGTCAATATTAAACAACTTTGCACACCACAATGGTAAAATATGGCATAAGCAACTATATAATACACATGTATCATCTTAAATTGTACCCATATTTGCAATAATAAATTGATTTGATTTGATTTGATTTGATTTTAAAACAAAGGAATAACAACAAAGACCAATTAGTGAGTGTAATATAATTAGTAGATAAACTAAAAAAAAAGGAATTGAAGCAATTATATAGCAATAAGCAAGATCTCTTTCAAGGAACAATGTCGAAACCTTAGCTAACGTAAAATTAAGCGTCTAAAAGTGAATTACTTAGGAAAGCAATTCCATTAATTGTCTACGTTTTTTTAAAGTATCACATTAACTAGTTAGGGCTGGATAAAAAAAAGACTAGGGCTAGGAAAAAAAGGAGTCAGCGCCTCGTATATCGAAAGTGACGCACAATAAGTACGTCGGACCCGCCGATCGACACGACGGGCATCTTTGCATGTACTGCCTATCCATTCATCTTGTATCTCTCAAATCACGCACACATAGATGAGTACGGTGCACTTTCAATATGTGTGACGCAGAGTGCTTCTTCTCTTAGCCCGTGTTATCACTAGACTTACCTACAGACCTACTTTTAAAATATTTTACAAGACATTTTATCCTGAAATAACTAAGTAAGGGAAATACTAATGCGATACTGTCCTTAATCCCTCGAAATTGAATAATATTACATATTAAACATGTAAAAAGTTCATGACTGAATATCTATTACTCTCGGCCTTCTCGAACAAAAATGTTTGCACGAACTAATTCAGAAGATGACGCTGAGTTAAACCAGTTATTTTTCATTTCAAGACGCAGGATTTTTATCTCAGCTAAAACAATGTATGGGTTTCTGCCATTGTTCTTTTGACAGCCAATGTCAATCAAAATTGTAATAAATTATTTGATTCATATTATTATAAGGCATTTCTCGAAAATTATGTTAGCAGACTTGGTGTTTACAAGAAAATCTGTTCCACGACTTGTACTAAATAAAATTCTGTTGAATATAAATACAATCTTATTGTAAAATCAGCAAAATCTTGTGAAGGACTAATCCACATAATGGACAATTAAAGTAATGGCGCTTAAAACCTTAACATTTCATTGAGAATAATCCATTATCAGACTCAAATTGTAACAATTATTTTGTCAGAGCGAATTAGCTAAGTCCTCGTAAAATTAAATGTAAAGGTGGTGACAGACTTAACTTAACTCATGCGTAACATAACACGAGCATTACAATATATGGTAAAACAATCCAAACAGTTCGACGCTCGCTCTGTCTGCTGCGCTGTGTGTATTCGCAAATCCTTCAGAGCAGTCAAGTCAAGTCCACGAAATCCTCGTTGACCGAATGACTCGTGAGTGTGATTATATAATATGTTACTCACAGACCTAGAAAATTATTTTTGAAAATAGAAGTAACGTTCTATTTACAAACACGCTTATTTATTTCTTAAATAGCAACTTAAGCGGTTTCAGTCGCCTTTACACGCTTGCTTAATCCGAAACAACATCCGCGCGTGGTGGAACCTTCAAAAAAGCAACGATACGAGGACGCTTATTACAAATGTCTCTTGTGTTACAATTTACAACACAAGTCAGTCGCCTCCCTAATGCTTTTGGTTCTACAATCTTAATCCTACCTTTGGGTCGAAGACTTGTCATCAATCTTTTCCGCTTGACAAACACGGCCGTATTATAAATAATTCTCAGGTTTTCACGATGTAATTACACTACGAATTGTCTTGAAAAAGACAAGGGAATGTTGGTTAAGGATATTTCTGGCTGCTGACTTAGATTGTTTAGTTTGGTCTTTGTTGATAATTTATAACTTATTAGATTTTGCACGCGGTTTCGTTTGCGTAAATGTAGGTTATGTCAAATTTCCATCTTTCAAGAACAGTAATTTTAAATTTTCTTAGATGAAAGTACCATAATCATAATCACTTATTTGTCAAACGTATGTATTTACATATAAAGATCTTGGATACAAAATATTTAGTGCGCTATGCTTTGCCAATATTGACATACAAATTAGTAACATATAAATAATTAATTTGTTATATCCAAAATTACAAAAGAAAATCATAAGAAATATAATAGATAATAATTAACAATAATATCCAAGATGTCAATTTAAATTATAATATCAATACAGTCAATCAAATTTATCATTTAAGAACCCTTCTAGTTTTTTTTGTTTATAATAATAATATAATATTCTACCACATACACACAACACCATCTAGCCCAAACTAAGCAGAGCTTGTACTATGGGTACTAGACAATGGATAGACATACATATATACTTTATTTTTTGTAAATACATACATATTATACATAGAAACACCCAGACCAAGACAAACATCCATGTTCATGCACACAAATGTTTTGACTTGTGCGGGAATCGAACCCGCGACCTCAGGCGTGGCAGCCGGTTACACTAACCACTACGCCACCGAGGCCGACATTTATAATAACACTTAGTTTATAATAACACTTTTCTATTAACAGATCAAATAAGAATTTCCTGAACTTTTGTTATGGCATACATTTTATTTTATCAGGTATTCTATTATATACCTACTTGTGGAGCAGTACCAAACCAAACTTTTTTTTAATAATGCTATTTTACAAATCACATTACACAAAGTATTGATGTATTACCGTACTAACTTTTCTGAGTCCCTGACAACGTGTATGAAATTTCATCATGATCGGTCGGGTAGTTAAGGCGTGAAAACATAACAAATAAACAAACAAATTCACATACACATTTATAATATTAGTTAGGATTTATAAAGAAAATAGCTGTCGGTTATTTCTTTAAAACTAAAGCGTTTAAATATTCAAGAAAACACCATTGCTCAAGTTTCATAATTTTGTATTTCATAGTTAACAAGTTTTGTTTTATAATTATATGCGTTAGAATTCACGAAGAAAACCTCATATTAAATTGCTCTTAGACACGAGTATATTATAGATTAAAAGAAAATACTGGAAATAAAGTCGACTCGAGCTTACAAATAAAATGTGACCCGTAAAACGTTTGATTTTGAGAAAAGAAAGCCTTTCCTTTCGTAAATGTAATAGGTACTGTAAATCTATACGCCTATAACTTTGACCGATATCTCGCCTTAAGAACAGTAAACCACTTGTACTTGATAAAATGGTCCATTATGCCAGAAAGCTTATTCTTATGTACGCCGAAACATGCCCTTATCAATTTAATTGTCTCCTCATAACGGACGCAATGTTTATTATATAGTATATAATATACTTTGAAGATAAGATGCGATTCTAAATACTATGTAATTCTTAAAGATGGCTGCTGTATCGTACTGCCAACGACATAAGTAGCTATACATTAAATAGATGTGTAACCGTATTTTATAATTGGAACTTGTTTAATTATTGTAATACAGTAATAAATTATCCGGATTTTGACTGAATATCAGTTTTTACACGGAGCGCCTGCCACCTGACTTCCGCAACCCGAAGGCTAACGATACCCTAAGGCTAGACCAGTGTCAGGATATTATAGGGTACTGACTTCCCAATGACGACTGCCATAGATGTTCATGGCAGCCGGGACCGACGGCTTAACGTGCTCTCCGAGGCACGGAGCAGGCGATAATTGTTAATAAATACGCACATAATTTCGAAAAGTCATATAACTTCCGAAAGTCCGAGGTGACGTGGGTTCGAACCCGAGACCCTCTGCATTGCAGTCTGTTGGTCTCCCCACTGAGCTATCGCTGCTGTTCGTGGTAGTAGTAATTAATATAAGTAATAAGATGTCGGTAGCAGTTTTAAGAAAAAAATTAATGCGTGTTATATTAATGGTTATTGTCCCGTTCGCTTCCAAACGGCTTAGCAGCGAATAAACAGCTTGAGGATACATATGTACAAGTTATTTATTCTGAAAGAGGGATATTGCATTATTGGATGGGAACGGATACGAGCGGACACGACGTTTCTGATCAATAGTAATAGCTCGAAGAAGGATAAAAGGATTGATATGTAAATAAATAAAAGCTATGGCCTAGCCTTTGTCATATTGAGAAGAGGCCCGTGTCCACTAGTAAGACAGGTAAAAACAGAGCTGCTAGAATTATTATATTATCTAACCAAACTTATTTAGCATCTGAGGTTCTTTGCCAAGTTTCTTCTTATAGGACTTAAGAACTGCCTTATTTTTGGCCGATAATCCACAACAGATTCAGAAGGGCTATTAATACTGAGGAAAAAGCACTAAAAATGAGGGCATATATGTCGACAAAAGGATTGCAGCACAGAGTCAATCTGATATAGAATATCGGGTTTTTAAGAGAATGAATTATTGGATGAATGATAACAACCTTCTCTTTCTAAGCTGTCTTTTCATTATAAATTCATAGAAATCCGTTGCTTTTTATTTATGAATGCATTCAAGTTATATTCTCTTCGATATTTTACCTTAATACATTGACACTGATTTTCATTTGCGATATAGAACAAATAACACATATAATCTGGTTGGAACTCAAATTATTAAAAATGGACCACATTAATACAGTAATAACAAAAATATACCATATCACATTAGTTCATTACGTTCTTAATGATAAAAACATTCTTATCAAAAGACCTTCGTGGTAAAATAACGGAGCAATTTATGGACATTGTTGCCTTTATTACTATGTAATTAAGTATATTTGGCGTTATGTTGTTTTATAAGTTATAAGTGTTATAACTGAGACTGTGGCATAAACAGAAATTTTTGAAAGTACGGGGTGTCCGGTAGCAATTTTCACATTTTGAATAGACTTTATTTCTGAACGAGAGCAGCTACAGGGGCGCGGGGAGGGCGTTAAAAGCGCCAGCGCTGTGAGTATTTTTTGACGTAGCCTCCCAAACTGAAATGGGTTTCATCACTGAAGAAAATGTTTCTTAATCGAGATTCGGTCGCAAAAGTGGCTAACATCCTCTCGGCGTAGTTTATTCTTGTTTGATTTTCATTTCCGTTAAATTTTTGGATTATATGTATTTTGTAGTTGTCAGTTTGGTTTCCTGCGATCTTCTGTAAGATCCTTTAACGTACATTGAATAGTTAATTATCGCTTGCTTTAACGGTAAAGTAAAACATTGTCAGGAAACCTATAGGTATATCGGAGAGTTCTCCATAATCTTTTCACAGATATCTAAAGTCTGCCAGCTTGGACTACGGCCTAACCCTTTTGAGAAGAGACTCGTGTTCAGCACAGGGACCATTTATATTATTATATGCAATTAACCTAGAGTCGTTTGGGGAGACCAACAGACTGCAATGCAGAGGGTCTCGGGTTCGAACCCACGTCACCTCAGACTTTTGGAAGTTATATGACTTTTCGAAATTATGTGCGTATTTATTAACAATTATCGCCTGCTCCGTGCCTCGGAGAGCACGTTAAGCCGTCGGTCCCGGCTGCCATGAACATCTATGGCAGTCGTTATTGGGAAGTCAGTACCCTATAATATCCTGACACTGGTCTAGCCTTAGGGTATCGTTAGCTTTCGGGTTGCGGAGGTCAGGTGGCAGCCGCTCCGTGTAAAAACTGATATTCAGTCAAAATCCGGTTAGACTAGAAAAGCTGACCTAAGTGACTTGGGAATAATGAAGGCTTAGGGAGAAGAAGAATTACTACTACCTCGGCTTTACTCGTTCGGAAACAATACTTTTTTCTGGTTGAAAGGTACCATGTGTCCTTTTCTGTAACCCTGATAACGTGTATGCGAAATTACATGATGATCAGTTGTATAGTTAAGTCTTGAAAGCGTAACAAATAAACAAACTCACATTAGCATTTGTAATATTAGTTAAGATGTACGCATGCGGTCACCTTCTGACGTTGAAATTGCTAACGAAGTAAATTGCCATTTGATTACGATCAGCTTATTATTTATATCTGTAATGCAATAAATAAGATTCATATACGCAAACTCGTAAATTCTTTTTTCAAATAAATCATAATTTTCCGTCACGCGATTGTTATATATGCCACAATAATGGTTAATTCAAATGAGATTGCTATAAATATATATACTAATTATGCCTTATTCTGAGATCTAAGTTAAGTAATCGGCCAAATCGGAAACCTTCGCAATTACTTGATAACATTACTATTGCCACGAGCACTTTCGCCGGCGAAAACGTTTTCAATGCAACAAAAACAACATAGATCGATACAATGTACATACGGGTCTCTAAAAGAAAACTTAGTGACGTCACAATTCAAACGTGACTGGGTGTGATCCACGAATATTGGGGAAAATCTTAAAACATGAATATCCTCTACCATGAAAAGCGAACACTTGACCCAAGGGCCACACTCCACGCTGAAGTAATACTCAAAACTAGAGAGACAGCCTGTAGCCAAGGACTTTCCTTACAAAACAAGCAAAACGCTGTTACATAATAATCCCGGATTTAATATAACCGCACTGTGCAAATAATTTTCTCAAATATAAAGATGTATCCAGACTTTGGTAAGACGAGCACGTATACGCAGAATCTTATGAGGTTATAAAGTGATAATATACTAAATACAAGCTGATAGACATATCAGATTCATTTCTGTATATAAGGTAGCTAATCAACTAGCGCACGAAAAGTGAAGACTCCAAAATATCTCAATTGCGTTGTTCTTCTTTTGTTCTCAAAAAAAATTGTTGGAGTGCAATTGTTAGAAAGAAAGCTATCAAGGTGTCTCTTTCACGTAAGCTCTTTCATCATCTATTGAGCTACTTATTAATAAAATATTTGACAATTAAAGGTAATCTGGATCAGAATTTCAACAATCCCTTATTATGCAAGTGTGACATATCGAATATAAAATATCATTGAGGTTGTATGTCACAACAGATATGTACAATTCGCTGCCTACGTTTGCCTTAGTCTGCTGTGCAGTGTAAAAATAACATGTCTTGCATATGAATATGACTTCTACAAATAGATATGTAATATTTTAAATTATGTTAAAAATATCTATGTAATTTTGGTAATACGCTGGCGCAAATGAATGCAGAAACGCTTGTACAATATGAGCGCGTGCATGTTTTACCTCAATTAATCAGATTTACCTTTTGAACGCCACGCCATAACGGCACCTCCTGTCCTGTACGCCAAGCCCGAAAATCGATATATTATATATTGTTTTTTATGATAAAATATTTCAATAACTAATAACAATTTTGTTTGCTGTATACAATTAAGTAATAATTGGGGATTCAATTTTTAAGTTGTATCACTAAAACACAGAAAAGTAATGATTTAATATGTATATTTTGTATTTTTCTGTGAAGCGACAAAAAACAGTTTTGTCGAGTATAGACGACGTTGGCGCACAGGGCACGCTTGCGCATGTCGAGTATAGACGACGTTGGCGTTCAAAAGGTTAAAACGTCACATACCTACGACCAGCGTAGTTGTTTTCTATATTTTTGGCGTATGAACGTAGTTGAAATGTCGTACTTTAAAGTGAAAACAGAATTTAATACATCCTGCAAAGTATAGCATAGTTTTTTATTTTCGTCCGTTAATTTTAACCTGCGATCATCAAAACCATATAACTACCCTGTATTGTCAACGACACCACTGAACCACATTACTGGCACTGTGGTATCGCTTACAATTTTTTTAGGTAACCACACCACTGCCGGCTTGTGATGTGTAACGTGTATAAAAATAATTCATTATGTTTTAATTTTTGATGTATTACTAAGTAATAAGATGCTGAAATTGGGCGAGTTCACAAGGGATTCGTAAAACACCTATGTCATGTTGTGATCTTACGAATGATAAATAATTGATATAGATAAATGCATACATAAGTTTACTAACATATATAAGTTAACTACATTACGGTGGTGTGGTTACCCAAAAAAATTGTAAACGACACCACAATGTGCAGTGGTGTGGTTCAATGGTTTCGTTGACAATACAGGATAACAACGGTAACGCAATTAATGATTACCTACAGTACTCATATAATAATAAAATCAGTCCTATATATAAACTGTCCCAGTGCAGGGCACGGGCTTCTTCTCAGTATGAGAAGGGGTATGCCATAGTCTATCACGCTGGCCTAGTGCGGTATAACAGACTTCACATATCTTCGGGAACATTACGGAGAACTAATCAGATATGCAGGTTTCCTCACGAATTCAGAGTGTAAGAAAAAGCGCTAGACAATTGAAATATAATATGTAAAGCGTTAGATAATGTTAACATATACATATATTGTATTTTTGTTAATGATATCCTTTTTGAAACCATATTCGTCTGACTAAATCGGTTTGGTAAACAGGCTAAATGTCTGTCCCCAACTTTACGCATTTCATACAAGGCCGGACGCGCAGTGACCTTTGTATATTAGCCCAAAACGTATTATTTACGGCGCCCTACTAAATGCGCCGTTTGGTGTAATAAGATTTGCATGTTTATGTAATACACTGCTGTATTACGGACTTGTGTACGCGCGGTTTTAAGCGTTTTTAACGAGCGGTGTTTGGGACACTTCCTACCCAACTTTTATTGGCCATCGGAATAAAAATGTTTGCACAAAAGTTTGTTTTTGTTGGTGATTGTTTTTTGTTTGTACTTACGTAATTACGGTCTGGTAACCATTTACAATATGCCGCGAATATTTAAAGCCAAATTGCGGGCGTCATGAATGCCTGTGACAATCAATGTAGATAATCAGTACCTTTATATGTATAATTTTATTATTTTCTAACGTACTTTGGTAAAATTAAATGAGGATTAAACAAGGCGCATATTGCGCCTTACCGTAACAGCTTTCTCTTATTTTGGTAAGCTAAATGTTCAGTAGATATGTTCAATTGGGCTCGAATTATATTTGATCGTAGCGATGACGCTATACATAAGAAAGACGTGCTTATTTGCTTAACTATGCTGAGGTGTCGCATTGTGGATAAATTGTATTCAAATGTGATGATGTCTTACATACGCAAACACTACTTTATTAGGATTTTATCGCGATTTATATTTAAAACACTTCTTTCGAAATATTTAACTACTAAACAGTAATGCGCGCTACTGATATACAATCATTAGTACATACATACATATGTATGTAAAATATTTAACATAAACTCGCATAAACTCTACCGATTCTTCGGTAACGCGTAGACGTAACGTCAAAATCTATCTTAATTATATCTAAATTATATACCTGGTTTACAAATGATGACCGGTAAGCAGTTACCGTAGTCTATACGGTAACGGCTTACCATCAGGTGAGGCGAATGCTTCTTTCTACCTTTATCGTATAACAAAATGTTCCCAATAAAAGTTATTTTGTGACCTAAGTGAATATTAAAAAATCGAATCAAAAAACAAAATCGAGCTGATCGAACTCAAAATCATATAATTTTGAGTAGGTACCTACAATTTTCTCGATTTCGTTTCATTTTTGATTCGATTCTGTTATAATTATTATTCAAGGTGTTATAACTTTCATTAACTGAACGATTTCGAATAGTTGCCGATCGATTCGCTTCGACACCGATACGTCACGGACCTATTGATCCGTGAAGTGTTAGTATTGGCGCATATGCATTGAACAACTAAGTTTAGCAATGTTGCCGCGGTAAACACCTAAATGGGTGTTAATTAATTTACTATATACTTAATATAATATTAGACTACGGGTCTTACTCGCGTTTAAGTATTTAAACGTAATAAATACCTACTGTTTGCCTGACATTTCGACCGACTTGCAATCGTAACTACGACTGATAATTAAATTAAGTATGTGTACAAACAGCATAAGTCTAAAAAGTTGATAATTAATTTGATGCATAATTTAATCTTAATCCAATAGGCATTTTTCGATATTATAACTCCTCAGGATCAATAACTACGTCTTTTTCAGGATGAAAGCTTTGCTATATTCTTTTCTGTACCCCTGACGTGTATGGGCATTTCATGCTGATCGGTTGAGTGTCTATGGGGCGTGCATTACGAACAAACAAACTCACATGCACCTTTATAATATTACTTTGGATTGCCGAAGCTAATTATGTAGCTCAAGAGATTTGATTCCAATGTCATGCAAAGTCTTAAATTTCAGTTTAAGAAGTTTTCAGTAACAGCCAACAGACTACTACGTGAGATAACAATTTACATATAGTAAATTTGCTAATTAAAATGAAATAATATCAGCCCTCTATTAAACTGTCCCACTGCTGGGCACGGGCCTCTTCTCAATGTGAGAAGGGTTAGGCCATAGTCCACCACGCTGGCCTAGTGCGGGTTGGCAGACTTCACATATCTTCGAGAACATTATGGAGAACTCTCAGACATGCAGGTTTCGTCACGATGTTTTTTTTCTTCACTGTTAAAGCGAGCGATAATTAACTATTTAATACGCACATAACTTCGAAAAGTCAGAGATGCGCGCCTCTGGATCGAACTCGAGACCTCTGCGTGGCAGTCCATCGGTTTTCCACTAAGCTATCGCTACTTACTATAGCCGGCCAAATATGAATACTGCTATACTAACACTTTCAGGCATATACAGGCGTGGTTCAATACGTATTAAATGATGTAGAATCAAATATTATATAACGTCCAGGCTAAAAGTCAAACGTCATGTCTATTTCGTTGCGGCCAAACCTAGATGTGACCTGGTTCAGCATAATGTAGGATAGTTTTTATTAGATTACAACACGGCTGAAATAAACTGCTAAAGCGTAATTATGAGCCGCTATTTTATATTATTTACGTGATATCGTGACTATTAATGTTATTACGCGGTTCGGGAAGTTAGTTTATGAGTAACGTTGAGGTGTGGCCAAATGTATGTTTTAGAGTTCGAAAAACTCTTATACAACAGCTTTGTCAGTCCGTCTGTTATACAACTTTCAACTCAAGAACCGTAAGAGCTAGAGACTCGCGGTCAACACCATTCGACTCAGCATAGTCGATATACCCCTGAAATTACTATGACCTTTGACCTCTGACCTCAAGGTCACTCGGTATCACGTGACCTTTGCATATTACTTGAACCATTTTTTCGAACTCTAAGATTTACGGCAATTCATTGCCGTTTCTCACTTGTTTTGTAACACCAAGTGGAAAAAAGGCAGCGATAACCTAATCGAAAACCGTTGCGCTGCCACGCAGAGATCTTGAATACTAACACTGACTTCTCAGAGTTATGTGCGTATTAAATAGTTAGTTATCGTCCGCTTTATTGTGAACGAACACATCGTAAGGAAACCCGTGTGTATGTCTGATAGTTTCCCATAAAGTTCTCGGTGATATTTGAAGTATGCCAACCCGCAGTGGCTCAGCGTGATGGACTATGGCCTAAGTCTTCTCATACTGAAAAAAGATGGTTCGTTCGTTCGTCCGTGCACAGCAGTGGGACAGTTTATATACAGGGCTGATTTTATTATTATTTATTACTACCTTGTGATATTTTATTAACATCAACAAAAAAAGGTCAGAGACACTTTTGTTATAAAACTAGATTTTGCCCGCGGCTTTGCTGGCGTAAATATAGGTTAGGTTAATGATGATGAAAGGTACTCTATATCCATTGCTGTTACCCTGACAACGTGTATGCGAAATTTGGTGATGATTGGTCTCGTAATTAAGGCGTAAAAGTTTAACTAACAAATACACATCTTTATCATTTTTTTTTTTGTACTGCTGTGATGGCAAACAAGCGTATAGTTCACCTGATGGTCACCGTAGCCTATGGAAGCCTGCAACACCAGAGGCATCACTTGCGCGTTGCCAATTGAATTCAAGAGAAAAAGGAAGTAGGAAGGAGAAGAAGCGAGAAGGGGGAAAGAAGGTGATTGGGCCTCCGGCACTCTCACTCACCGAACGAAACATAACAGTAGGAACACTGCTATTTCACGTCGATATTCTGTGAGAGGGTAGTCCTTCCCCAGTCGAGCCGGCCATTCATGCTAAAATCAGCGAGGCTCTACTACATTTGCGTTTATAATATTGTTTAGGTATACCTATGAAAAAAAAAACTTGTTATCTATGTATAAACTAGCTGTTCCCCACTTTGATCGTATTATTAAGTAGCTTATATTTTTCGCCAGAGATCTAGTTACCTCAATAACGAATTGCATTACAATCAATCCAATGGGTCAGCCATGAAAACTTAATGACAGAGGTACTTTCGCATTTATAATGTACTATAAGTACTTGTTTCTTCAAATACATCCGGCTATTTCAAAATGTTTCTCAGATTATACGGTATTTCAATTTAGCAGCCGTAATTCCATTGCAGCGAAGTTAAAATTTATCCGTAATATCGCCGTCGTAATTGAAAGAGTAGTCAATAGAGGACACACTGAAAAAATGCACTAACTTTCATCGAATAGTATAGGACTATGAGAAGACCAATTAATCTAGAATTTTGATATAGGTAAATTGATGTCTTTAACTAGAATTTCCTAGTTCAGAAACACGATATTGTGATTTTGGCTCGATCATAATTATTTTCGAATACACCTACTATTTTTGAAATTACAAGGAAGTTACACTATCAATATGCTTAGGAATTACTCAAATATATTCGTAACATCAATATTAGTGATTTGCTAGCTCATTATTTCCATAACTAAAACCAATCATTTTTAAATAATAATATAAGTTTTTTTAACAATTTCTAAGCGTTCTCGATCATTGTGGGCGCATCGCAATTTTAGACCTTATGACCGCTATTTAAGGATTGATACACAATGAGTGTCATTGGGGCGGATATGGGCGGAGCTATTCTAAACGATAATTTTCGCGGTGTCCCCTTAAACACTACTGCATATACGACTATATAGTACCGATGTAAAACGCAATAAATTCACATACTTTTACTACAAAGCCGCTGTACAAAGTGTATTAAAGACACGCGAACTCGTTGTTAATATTTCACAGTTCGAGGAATTACTTGCACAAGCCGTTTTAGATTATACCAGTAGGCTGTATGTGACACGTTTAGCGCGCTTATTGTGTTCCAACGTGAAGTAGTTATTCCTATGTGCTGTATGAATTTAAATTAAAAAATATATTGTTCGAGTACTTCTTAATAATGTGAAAGATAGTGAAGATGGTTAGATGTTCGTAACTTAATCACATGGAAACTGTTGAACATCTTTGGATGAAACTTTGCACACAGATAAACTATATCGTGGATTAACAATAGAATATTTCTACTTGATCTTTTATCTCTGTTATAAATGCGAAAATGGGTTTGTTGATTTGTCTTGAGCTAATAAAATTAATTTCGTCTGTACGTGTGTATGTCACTGATCTCTGCCTAAACTGCTGAACCGATATTGATGATTTTTTTGCGTGTATTTGTGTAGGTACCTACCTGGATGGTTTAGAGCCAGTAGGTTTGTTCGAGCAGGACAATCCCTGTCTGCTCCGCTAGTATATTTATAAAATCACGTACGCTCACGTAATTTTAAAAATATCCGCGGTTTTTACAATGCTAGTCAGCAATAAAAGTAAATGTGAGCTTATGGGAGACATAAGCATAAAACGAAATATGGTAAAATAAAAAAAAAGTGTTTCACAAATGTTTGTTAAATCTTTCTTTCCATTGAGTTTGCAAATACTAAGAAGTGGTGTTGAAACGAATGAATGAATAAGCATTTTTCTTGATGATTTACTTACGACCAGAGATTGCGCATCATGCCTTCATGCACGCATGTATGCATGTATATTCTTTCATCCGCTGACTAAAAAGACGTTAAGCCATATGCGTTCCATAACACATAATGTCTTTTTAGTTGGTGCACGTCGGTATTACACCCTTATTTCGAGAGAATTAAAGCCTATGTTATGTAATTAGGTACATTATCTAAGTTCATGCTGCTACCAATATCTAAGTTTGACCACCAAAACCCAACAACTCGAGGCCGTTCATTTATCAGAATCATTATTCAATAATATAATAATGCTTATTACGCAGTCCAATTTTCAACTCACATTAACATTGATATCCACACCTAGGCAAAGCCTGTATCGAGGCTATCGGATAACGTATTGAACTTAAGACTAAACAGATCTATGTTTAAAAATAGCACACTTGAAATTGGTTATTGTTTTAGATATAGCTTTAAAAAAAGACAATTCCCGCACTAGCTATAATTCCTGTGTCGCGGGGGACTTTACAAACATTCAAACAACGGACACAAAAACATCCAGGCTCGGAACAACCATTTGTGGATAGCATAATTTTTTGTCCTGTATGGGATTCGAACCCACAACACTCGGCACAGTTGCAGTGGCGAGGCGACCGTGCAGTCACTTTTCGTCACGTTTCTTACTTCTAAATCTAGACCTTACTTACCATTGTGTTTTTTTTCCATTTGAAGGTATTTAACGAACAACCGAGTATTTCATTCTTAATGTTTTATTACAAGACACAAATTTCTACATAAAACGTTTTCTTCATTATGAATGAACATCACGACTCGTTTTTAACACTAACATCGAGAGTTACGCCGAGGAATTGTGATTCCCTAATTAAAACTCGTTTTTTATTATCTCCGTAGAGTTGTGTTGTCGGGGTGAATTCATTACGACAATGTTCGCTGTCATTTTATAGAATAACTCTTGAAACGTGATATGTTTTGTGCTTTTTCTAGGAAATTTTATATAATGACTGTTTAGTAAATGTCCCTTTACTGCATCAGTTCTCTTTTACAAAGAAAGGCTTTTAGTCTGGCGTGTTAGCGACTTGTCCAATAAAACATATTAAAAGGAGTGATAACAAGCAAATACGTTAATTAATAACAGAATTTACCAAAATTTCTCAGCAAAGAGACAACTTAATCTAGATATGATAATTTCAATAATTAAATAATTAACATATTTGAATGTTTCTTGTTGATTTTAGAACTCGTTAATATTTATTTCACTTGGCAATATCGAGATAGTCAGAGATATAAAGTATATATACTTAATAATATCGGAATCTTCAATGAATCGGATTTCGCTCAGTCTTAAGCACCCTGACTGGGGCAGTATCAGGGAAGACTGTAGGATATATGTAGTCTGACAGAAAATTGCAGGCGAATAGTTGTGTGCTTCCTGCGATTAAAATTGCAAGGGTCCTTACGAAGGCTACGGTTTTGGGGAAATTTTGTTACTTCTGATGGCATCTTAGCGCTTCCTAATTTGAGGTCGTAGCAACGCACTAGTGATCCTCGCGATATTACCACCTAGGGTCTTTGCTTACCCTCAGGTGTACCCTATACTTATTAGTCACCACAAAAACCTTATAACTACTGCGCTTTACATTCAAATCATGGTTATTGTGAACCAGGCAACCATTTAAAGCCTTTGTATTTCTGGCTTTATGTATTTGGGCTTAGGACTCTGTCCCTAATTGTGTGGTCCAGATATTTGTTCTAAGTTCGTAATGTGTACGTAAAGCCACCCTGGGACGAGATAATACAACTGACAGCTGAGTATTTAAACTAATAGAGAAAACATACAAAGGTTGCTTATGCTAATTGTGTGTAATAATACTCACGCTTGTATCTTCCCGAACGGGTAGGTAGAAATCATATTATACCACGATGATGGTAAGCATCATGCGTACGGCCTATTTGATGGTTAGCGGTTATTAAAGCCTATAAACTCTTTTAATACCATATTTTTTACGTGATGAAATGCATTCCTGCATGCCTCTGCGCGATAGAGGCGACGTTATGTCGTGCTCACCCAAGGTAGCCCCCAGGTACTACGGACTAAACTTCCCACCGTGTGATGGTTAGCGGTTATCGATGCCTGTGATATGCTTGCAGTACCATTTTTTTTTATAGGGACATGCACTTATGTTTACCCCTTCACGATGAAAGAGCTACTCGGTGAAAACTCTAGGAACTACTGAGAAAACACGCTATTTTCCTGGAACCATAACTACATCAGTGATCCACCTAGCAGTGCTCAATTAATATTTTTTTATCTAGATAAAAATATATTAATGAGCGACGTCAACTAGTGAGCATTCGGAAGTATTGGCACAATAACAATGATTTTACCTTAACGCCGGTTTGAATGGTACTTTTCTGGGCCATCTAGCTACTTTGTATTGTCACCAAATAATTAGCAATGGCGGATGCTTCAACTCAAGAAATGTATTACACCCAATTTTCGACACCTACCTACATATATTTTAGATCATGCAGCCTTGCAATTTACTAATAGAAAAGAAGAAAAAAAAAGAAAAGTGTTTATTCTCAGTAAAACACATCAAATGTACAACAATTAAGACTTCTGCCAAATTGCAAAACAGTTTTTTGGCAAACGTTGCTCTCAAATCATTAATTTTAGGTTTCGCAATATTACACATTGTCACTTTTACACTCACATTCGGTAATAAGAAAATAAAACAATAAACAAAAATTGCACGTTGAAATCAAACTGCTTTATACGAATTTTATAGTGTATCTATCGGATCTTATCTTATGTGGGGGCCAGTCAGTGCAGACCTGCGACACCTCGACCCAGTGGGATCTTTTGTGTTGACACTCTCCCAATAACGACTGCCATAGATGTTCATGGCAGCCGGGACCGACGGCTTAACGTGCTCTCCGAGGCACGGAGCAGGCTATAATTGTCAATCACTACGCACATTGAAATTAAACTGCTATATACGGATTTTATCGCGTTGTTTATTTGACACATTATTACATAATTTTGAAAACTGTTACACTACTCCTACTTTAAAACACTACGCACATAATTTCGAAAAGTCATATAACTTCCGAAAGTCATAAGTGCGCGACGTGGGTTTGAACCTAAGACCCTCTGCATTGCAGTCTGTTGGACTCTCCACTGAGCTATCGCTGCCTCGTATTTATCGGATACTATCGTATCGATAAAATCCGTATAAATCAGTTAAAACGTAAGACAATATTACACATCGTACGTTCAATTAGGCAATAATGTATTCTCGTGATTTTACCCGGAACAAACTTTGTCTATAATATTGTCTTCTGTTTACGCGAATATTATTCATTGAAATTAAACTACTATATACGGATTTTATCGCGTTGTTTATTTGACACATTATTACATCATTTTGAAAACTGTTACACTACTACTACTATTAAACTTTACTAATTTTTAAGCTAATTGAATTGTTATTAAAACTATAAAAACTATTTAAACTATTTAGATTTAATTTAATTTTACACTTTCCCCGACGTTTCGGTTGCTTTTCAGCAGCCATGGTCACGGGAAAACTTTGTCTATACTAATATTATAAGGAGGAAAGATTTAATTTTTGTTTGTTTTTAAGGATTTAACTCACCTAATCAACCGATTTTCACAATTCTTTCACCATTAGAAATCTGTCTTATCACCGAGTAACATATGCTATAACTATGTTAAAAAAATGCTAGAGCTACCTAACCTAACCAAAAGGCAAAAACTAGTAATTAATAAAAATGATAGCAAAAGGCTCGTTCCCTATACCGTGCCACTTGCAGCTTGCGAAATATTAGTGTAACACATCTCTGCTTACACCTTTACCCATATATAAGCTCAAAACTATATATATGTAATACGGGAATATTGAAATAAGCCGAATATATCTCGTATTCAGATTACAAAACAGATCCCTGCCGACCTTGATCCAGCCTCAGTGCGTAATTTCGGCACGCATTGCGGCAAAATACATATATTCCAATACTTACTCTCTGTATTTGTAACAATTAGTGTGCTTTCGAGATAATAAAGACATTGCTTCTATGTGATTACCTGTGGGTACCATGTGGCTAAGATTTAATTCATAAATGTATTTTAGATAGATACGACCTACTATGTTTGAATATTTATTTATTAGGCATATTAACAAAATAAACCAGGTCGTGGATTTACGCCAGTTACCTACCTAATACGCATATCATTCAGTTATTACAGGTAAATAGGTAATAAATAGACAAATTATTATTCACTCTTCTTCTCTTTCCAGACGTTACGTTGTGAACCCTAAAATGACTAGGACCGTTGACCTCCAACTTCAAGGTCACGTGATACGATCTTTCAACTTAAGAACCGTAAGAGCCAAAGATTCGCGGTCAACGCCATTCGACTCAACATAGTCAATATACCCCGAAATAATTATGACCTTTGACCTCTGACCTCAAGGTCACTTGGTATCACGTGACCTTTGCATATTACTTGAACCATTTTTTCGAACTCTAAGATTTTAGCGCAAGTCATGGCCGTTTCTCACTTGTTCTTGTTGTTTTTTTTTTAAATACCCCTCCCGCACTAAGAGTAATTCCTGTGTCGCGGGGGACTTTACAAACCACGGACACAAAGAACACCCAGACTCGGAACAAATGTTTGTGGATCACACAATTTTTTGTCCTGTGTGGGGATCGAACCCACAGCGCCATCCTTGCAGTCAGAATTATTATAAATATAGTTTGAACTGAAAATTGTACACTATCGTTCTCTGTCAATAATGTGTGAGCTCACTCTCTTTGCCGTACAATCTGAGTACGCTTAGGATATATCATAGATTCACTCCTGTTTCCAAGAAGGGTAGGCAGAGACTACGGATGTCCATTTGCTACCATCCTGACACACTTCTCTGGCTTCATTCACTTTCATCACATTGCTCATACATTCCTCGTCGGTTTAAGGTGCTCTTAACCTGGCCTTTGTCCAGAACGTCTCCGATCTGATCAAGAAACGTTCGCTTAGGTCTGCCTCTTACGACTGTTCCATTTACACTAGCCTTATAAACTTTCTTAGTCAGTATTTTCTTGTTCATTCTTTCTACATGCCCAAACCAGCTTAACATAACCTTTTCTATTCTCGTCACTATATCCACTTTGTGAAACTGGATATAGGACATACCTATATGTGTATTAAATCTTTGTTTGGACGCCAATAACAGTGATTTGGCTGTCATACATTGTCTATATAAGGTGGTGTGATAATGTTTTAAGTGATAACCACTGCCGCTGCGCCGAGTGTTACGGGTTCGATATGGGACAAATATACATATGTTTGATTTATAAATAGTTGTCGAGCCTGGGTATTCTTTGTTTAATGTTTTCAAAGTCACCAAACATGTGTTTTCAAAACATTTATCATTTAAAAAAAGACATTCTCTTGTGACAGATGTTTCTACTTACTGTTTAATTAAGTAATATCAAATATAGTTACAAAGATTAAAAAGAAAACGCTTTGATGAAATGAAAAGTAAAAATAGTGATTAATCTTTTTTATTAACGTTCTTGTCTATATTTTTTGTCTCTACCTACACGTTGAGAGAGTTCCACGCTTTCTTGCGTTAATTAAAGCTATTATAAGAGTACTTTTATCAAAAGAATATTTATTCTTTATACTGTTTTAAATGAGTATCTATTTTATAAAGATTTTGAATTAGTTTTTAAGTCTAGAAGAACACAATAATTAATAATATAATAATAATATTCGACCACATACACACAACACCATCTAGCCCAAACTAAGCAGAGCTTGTACTATGGGTACTAGACAATGGATAGACATACTTATATAAGTATTTTTTGTTGTAAATATATACATTTTATATATAGAAACACCCAGACCAAGACAAACATCCATGTTCATGCACACAAATGTTTGACTTGTGCGGGAATCGAACCCGCAACCTCAGGCGTGGCAGTCAGTTACAATAACCACTACGCCATCGAGGCCGACAATTAATAATAATAATAATAATATTCTACCACATACACACAACACCATCTAGCCCAAACTAAGCAGAGCTTATACTATGGGTACTAGACAATGGATAAACATACAAATATACTTATATTTTTTGTAAATAGATATATATTATACATATAAACACCCAGACCAAGACAAACATCCATGTTCATGCACACAAATGTTTGACTTGTGCGGGAATCGAACCCGCAACCTCAGGCGTGGCAGTCGGTTACACTAACCACTACGCCATCGAGGTCGTCAATTAAAAAAATATTATGCTTAAACATGTAAAGATTTTATGGAATATGTTTAAAGAAGGGAAATATTTATAATGACATCCTATTCAACCATTATTAAGGTTACATACTTTTAATTATTTCTTACTTATTTATAACATTAAATGAAGAATAATAGAAATCGGTACCTGTTATTACTAACAAAAATATGTTATCGTAAGATTAGGTTATAGGAATAGCCTAGTGAGAGACTTGGACGTTGGACTGCAACGCAGAGTTCTCGAGTTCGATCCAAAGGCACGCTCCTCTTCTAAGTTATGTGCCTGTTTAATACATAGTTGAGTATCGCTCGTTTAAACGGTGAAGGGTGAACGTCGAGAATGCGATGTCTGCCAAGCCGCACTGGGCCAGCTTGGTGGACTATGGCCTAACCTTTCTCACACTGAAATCCCGGGCCCAGCAGTGGGACAATTACTATACGAAATAACAAAAGAAAGTCATTTATTGTGCAAAAATCTGTAACCAAACTTTACACTTTAAATGTTAATATAAAGTTATAATGATTACACACGACCACATCAAATTCACTAGAAGTAAATGCAGCAATACCCTAGTGCAGTGCATGATCAAACCAGATGACTATCTCTAAACTCTTTACTAAAAACAACAGGTTGGTATTTTAAAACCACTGTTATAATTATCAGCACTAGGAATAATTACTTCGTATTTTTGGTTAAAACCCGTTATTGCTGAATTGCGATCTTATTTTGACGCCAACCGTCAAATATTACAAATTTTATAAATTAGATGGCTCTTAATTAAAAGCCAAGCATATATACGTATTTGGAAAACAATATCATTACTCGAATACATATTTCACTAATATTATACCTACATCATAAGCCTAGTTTGATAATAAATCGGAGCAGCAGTCTCCTGAGCACGGTGAAGCGCCATCTGCCAGCGTACGTGACTGATTGATAGCCTGATATGTGACCTGACTGATACGCACTTACGTAATATATCTTTTAAAAAGCTGCCCTAGTATAAGGCAGGTAGCTTGAAATGAGAGGCTTTTTCAGTAGCATGTTTTATACCCGCTTTATGAAAATGTGGAGTTAGATAGGTGTGAACCAGCAGCGATAGCTCAGTGGGTAGACCAACAGACTGCAATGCAGAGGGTCTCGGGTTCGAACCCACGTCGCGCACCTCTGACTTTCGGAAGTTATATGACTTTTCGAAATTATGTGCGTATTGATTGACAATTATCGGCTGCTCCGTGCCTCGGAGAGCACGTTAAGCCGTCGGTCCCGGCTGCCATGAACATCTATGGCAGTCGTTACTGGGAGAGTGTCGACACAAAAGATCCCACTGGGTCGAAGTGTCGCCGGTCTGCACTGACTGGCCCCCACATAAGATACATACATAGATAGATAGGTGTGAGCTTTGATTCGATTTATTTAAAGGTAGAGGGCTGTTATAATGGTTATCAGTATATGGGTGCCTTAAACTATAAGTTTTCATATTAGAACTTATGCACTGTAGACGTATCCCTATGGATACGTTATATACCTATGTATATCACTAGTGTGTTGTGCTTATCTTGCGAGAGTGGACAAGCGACTCACCATGCTACAGACGCAATGTGCACATATCACAGGTCTCTCTTCCAAAAGCGCAACGTGTCCTCTAAAAGCTTAAAAACTCTACAGCGTGTAAACACATACCAAGGCTAGTGGTTGCCTTCTGGATCAAGTTCTTGCACAGTCAGGCTGTTCTAAATCTCGCTCGATTTTGTTGTAGATTGCTCTTCAAAATGTGTGATTAGCGTTCGCACAAATGTAATAGAGATTGAATACATCCATAGACTTAAGCAGACAGATAGTCTTATCCGTCTGCCTTACCCTTCGTAGTACAGGCTGAGTGCCATCTCATAATTCACCTTTCGGCATATTCCAAACACATTTTAAGTACTCGTGCTGTTACTGATATTTTCTTTCAACAAAATTATAACATGCCGCCCAAGCTAGCAAACATGCACGCAAACGTCTCACACAGAAATCTGCTTTAACCCATCGTAATAAAAATATACGTCAGTTGTAAGAAAATACAGATCTATGTAACGATATATCAAGCACCTATAATCCCCGAGAGCCTGTTACTTGCGATCTGACGTCCCCGGCGCTAATGAACGCGTTCGGTAGCTACACGACGGGGATTCACTAATTGCCGTTTATCGCTAAAAGCAACTATCAATTGGAGTTTTTACCTGGATCGTTTATGTCGATTTCCACCTTACGATTTACTTTTTTTATATAGATTTACGTTTAAGTAGTATTAAAGCTTTAGATGTGGATTGCACGTGTATTTTAATACTATCAAGATAGCAAACGCATATGTCCCGCTTAATGGTAAGCGGTTATCGTGACGTTCTTTCTTTTCTTTCTTTTTTCTTTCTAACATATTACTTTGTGTAAAACCACACATAAATCATCCATTGACCTTTTTAAAGAGCGATCGCTGTGACGCCAACGCAGGTGGCTTTATATCATGCTGTGTGTACCATCACGGCATGTCATGCATGTCAATACAGCATGTCATGTATAGTTTCACAGCATGTCATCCATGGCGTAACAGCATGTCTTGCAGTGTCCTTTTCCTGACATAACATAGCTATAGGTGCCTACTGTGCCTAGAAATATTTTTTTGTGTCTAAGGCTTATAATATAAGACAATAACCTATAAAATTTTTAGATACGCAAATGTTCACATGAAAGATTAGAGCCTTAAATTGAAGTTGGCGATTCAGTATCTCCTTATCCTTTCATAAAACAGGCATGAATCTACGTATGGCTGATTATCGACGATTTTGTAAACATTTTCCTTACGTTATAGACCGTTTGCAGGTCGAAATCGTGATGTTCAATTACTTAAAAGACGATAAGGTCTACCCGTAAAATGCTTATTGCTCTATAAACCCATATTCATGGAGTCATGTTACTTCATTTGCGCTCACACGCTTTGTGGCAGCTTATAGTCTCATGTAGAAAGGCGTTTTCTCGTAAACTGACTACATTTTTTACTGAATCCATATTAATATTACTATACAATAGCTTTTTTATTCAGTCTGCTAACGATCGTATCCAAACTATCGTGTGACGTAAGACAGTTGAGGAAAGTACCGGCAAACCGTTCAATTAGGCGGTACTATCGGTCACTTGTCACATACAGTCGTTAACAGATTGTATGCAGTAATAAAATGTAAATGTAGCAATGTCTGTTTGTTACATTTTGTGGTCTGAGAGCCATGAGGATTGCCCACAAGAGACTACATAAAAATGTATCTAATAGTTTAATAGTATGTACTAACTAACGGATAGGTTATTAGAAAATCGAGTTATTACTCTCAATTACTTGGTTACTAGAAATCTTTGCCAAAATAAAGGAGGTAAATAGACTCCAAGGGTAGTAACGTAATTTAAATATCCAGATACCGATAATTGTGAGTCCCACAAAAAAATATATAAACATAAATTTTTCATTGACGTTATAGCTACGAGGAGTTAGATTTTTACATGTGTTTCATAGAATATGTGACTAAAATTAACTGTCTGTAGCTAAAACGAACGAACGAACGAAAATTAAAGTATTTTAGACGTGACTATTCGTTTTGCAGCAATGATGCAATCCTTGCCACGGCTGAGTTAACTCTATCTGGTCATTTAGTGCTAGTTAATAAATACGCAAAGTTAATTCGCCGTATACACTAGACAGTAATGTTGGTATGTAATTTACTTCGCACGTTCCCAACGCGCTGAACCGGTGAACCGTTTTGTGATGCTTTCACCAGCGCTGTTTACACAATATGTAATGTATTCTCGGTTACATAGATTGCTATATTCTTTACGGATATTTCTTTTAGACTAGAGAGAGCCGTTGTTTGCACAGAATATACTTTTCGGTGTACGAGTGGAATACTGTTCGCCTGCTGCTAAATTTACTTGAACCATATTTTTGGTTTTACTGAAAATTAGAAAAAAAGGTGGCTTAGAGTTTAAATGAAAATAAATTTTATGAAACTATGAAAATCGGTTCAGAATTCATTTCGCGGTTTTTGTGTTATTAAGACCAAATTTTGGGCATAAATCTCCTTTAAATAGTTGCCTGAAATATCTGTAATTTTAAAATATGGCATCATTATAGTTTTATAATCGAAAACTATTTAGATGATCTAGATGCGGATAAGCAAAAAATACATGCCAGCTTATGAGCAGAGTGTAAGCTGCGCCTTCTAAATTCAACGGATACTAGTTCAGCCACTGATGTTTACCAATAAATGTAACTAATTTCATACATATATAGGTATACACGGTGATTAGACACAAATGCCACTTGCTTGGAAAACCCTTGGAATTTGTTTAAAATACCGCATTGGAGACCCGGCCGTGATAAGTTATTGAGAGTCTCCAAAAAATAATATATTTACACAGTAATTAATAAGGTATAATATATGTACTTAAATCTAAAAAAGTAAAATGTCTGTTAAGACTGCGCCGAGCGTAAGACAGATAATCACAGAGCTCGTGCGGCGCATATTCAAATCGGCGCGCAGCCGACATAGTAAAATTGTATGGAGGGTTTGAAGTGCTTTATTGATAAATATGTATCTTTATTGTCAACCAATAACTTAAATATTTGGGACGGACAAATTGTAATATAACTATTTATGTTTCGTTTAAGCTGTAAAATAGGATAGATTTCTACTGTTATAATCTAAAAATCACGTAACACGAGCTTACGTTTTTGCAGTTTTCGTGCAAATTTACATAATTTTGTAGTCGAAAATAGGTATTAATTAAATGAAGTTTTTAACACGGAGTAATTGTAAACACATTAATTGTTATGGTAAATGTATATTTTATATTTGTATTACCAAAAAGTGTTGTTTTTATTCACTTAACTGTGATCGCCTGTTTTGGCACATTTCGCTCGGCGCAGTCTTAAAGGTGACCACGACTAACACATAGGTAATCAAAAAAGCATCTAATAGATTTATTAGACTCCTGTTTTTACTACCTCCTAAACCATTTTACAAGTTTTGAACTGAGATATTTTATTTATAAGTTTTTATATACAAAGAGCTAATGTATTGTGAACTGTATATGGTACGCAGTAGCGCAGTAAAGTTAGTATCCGCTGGGATCTCGAACAATTTATAGTCGTGGTTTGGTCGCTCGCAATGTAGCCTGGCTTTTGAATTTTGTATACGAATTATGGTTAACATTATATATGTATCTATCTGTATTCATTTAATAGTGAATGCGATAGTGTGACATAAATGTGTTAGTATTAAAGGGATAATCCGTAACAAAATGATATACCAGATACTTAATTTTTTTTACCTACGCATTAAATTTCACTATTTTATCATTAACCTCACAAACGCTCTTTTTTTGGAAAAATCGACTGTTTATCATGTTATGTTAGAATTTAACTTGCCTGTTATAAAAAATACAAAAAAGCTATTCGAACAAAAAAAGACTATCTTAACAAAATTTACGTTTTAAGTAATCTGGTTAAGCTCGGATGCCGACGTCCTAGCTTTGATGAGAGGTTAAGCTCTCAGTAACAGGATAAATGCTTTATTAACCTGTCAGCTTATCCCTTATGTATTTATTATTAAAATACAGCTACATCACATACATTTTAATTTATCGCTACACAAATGTAAATAATATAACGATAGTGTAACATAACACTCCTGAGACAAAATGGTAAAAACTGTCTGGACGCCGGCGTCCGTCTGCCAATGGACGAATTGAACAAGTGGTCTTGCTATTTAAACATTTAACTATAGTTAGAATATTACGTTACTCTGTTTCACTCACTGTCTTAAAACTATGTCTAGATGGGCTACTATTGACTTGAAACCCATATTTTTGTTAAACACCACCACGCACGTAACAGTCTAATCTAGATACGATCTGCCTTTCAGAAGACCTTCTTTTCGTTTGACCCAAAGAAGATCAAACTATAAGAAGTTATAAAACTGTATGTATTTTTGTAAGCTGGTAATTGTAAATTAATGTATGTGTGTATTGTTACAGCGCAAGCCGCACTTGTCCGGCGGAGGGCGCGGCCGAGCAAGACTCGACGCAGCCCGCCGTCGACCTACCACGCACCAGGGATGGAGAAATCGACTATGATGGTGAGTAAGCAGTTAACACCAGCTAGCTATAGACTGACTGCACGGAATGCACGGTTGGTATAGTCGGTTAAATAGTCGCGTCGTTACTGCCACTACGCAGACTGCTGTGGTTCCGATCCCCACACGGGACACAATGAACCAATTGTTCCGAGTTTAGGTCTTCTGTATATTCGTCGTTTGAATGTTTGTAAAGTCCCCCGCCAAGCGGCAATTATTCCTAGTGCAGGAGTTGTCTTTTGTTTTTTAGAGTTCGAAAAACCTCGTATCAGCTTTGCCCGTCCGTCCGTCTGTCTGTTATACAAATTTCAACTCAAAAACCGTAAGAGCTAGAGACACCATTCGACTCAGCATAGTCGATATACCCCCGAAATGACTATGACCTTTGACCTCAAGGTCATGTGGTATCACGTGACCTTTGCATATTACATGAACCATTTTTTTCGAACTCTAAGATTTACTGCAATTCATTGCCGATTCTCACTTGTTATATTGTCAGATATCAAGCAACCGACATAAGCTGTTGAAAAATACTACCTAGACTTCCAGATAAATTGATAGTGAATCCACATTGAGGCAGCGTGATGGACTATAGCCTCACCCTTGTCACACTGAGAAGAAGTCTGTGCCTACCAGTGGGCCAGTTTATATACGGGGCTGGATATTATTATTATTGACGTCTTTCTTATTTATTCTCTGTCCATCACTGAAGAAGTCCAACTAAAGGACACTAGTCGGAAATCGTATTTACTCAACGGTTGTTATCGATTAGAGTACGTTGCTTTCCCGTTACCTTTAAGTAAATGTCTGATTTGCTTGTTCTTGTACGCATTTACTTTTAGCTGGATCTTATCTTTTAACATGGATGTTTGTCTTGGTCTGGGTGTTCCTATGTATAATATGTATGTATTTACAAAAAAAAAATGTATATATGTATGTTTATCCATTGTCTAGTACCCATAGTACAAGCTCTGCTTAGTTTGGGCTAGATGGTGTTGTGTGTATGTGATAGAATATTATTATTATTATTATTATTATAAAGTCCCCAAGCCAGCCCTTACCAAAATTCCTAAATTTTTTTTACATTTCTGCCTGTGTCTATTGACGTGACAAACAAAGAAAATCGGCCGGATGGTAAGCTGTCCAAATTGCAGAAATACGTTCTTCGTTAGCAGCAAATCTAATTACTATAGTACCACAACAGAAGGTTATTTTATCCTGCTAAAGAGTGCGTTGTACAAATAACAAACCTTTTTCACTCTTTCCAAAAGATAAATCTTTACTTTGAATTCCAAAAACAATTGCGCTTGATCTGAAACTCCTAAACAATTGGCATACGTGACAACCTACAGGTAAACTTATTATTTCACACTTTCCGCGAATCCAGACTCATAGCACACGTTATTCCCGTCACGATGCGCTCGTTCATACATCCTCTATGAACACGTGTGTGCCGAACTCGTGCGTGGCCGTGACTCAGGCCGTGACGTTCGACATTAACATACAATGTGCTACAGGCAAGCCCTTTATTTGCAACTCGCAAGTGTTACCGGTCCATTGCAGCTAGCGAGCTTAAAGGGTTTCTTTGAATCGAGTTAATGTATAACACATTCTGGAGTTCATGTTATGACATGCCTGCTAGCTTTTGCGAGCGGCTTCTCTCGCTCGGCAATAGTCCTTTTTTCTGGATGATAAACCCTATATCCATTTCTGTACCCTTGTCAACATGTATGCGTAATTTCGTGATGATCGGTCAACTTCGACTAGTTAAAACGTGGAAGCATTACAAACTCACATTCGCATTTATGATATTAGTTACAATAACATTTATAACCTTACAAATTTAATCAATTTTTCAAAGTACGACACCTTTTTATAATATACAGAATGTCCGGTAATTAATGGATAACCTTCATTTATTGTATGTTGTATTTTATCATGCATTGGTTTGTAAAAAATATTGTTAGTAGGCCTGCGAGAATACCAGCATTGTAGTCTATACTGCAACAATAGCTGACGCAGTGCCTAATTTGATCTCCATGTACTGCCTTCTGTTAAATTGTATATACTATTGTTTTTTTAAATTATGTAGGTATGTATGGAGATTCAAATAAAACATTTTTCTTTCTTTCTTTCTTTCAAATGTCTTATAGTAGAACTGATGGCCGTTCAGAAAAATATATGAAAAAAATACATTATGACCATAAATGAAAGAATTCCATCGGTTCTTTATTGTTTTATTATTAAACACTAATTATGCTAATAGATAGACAGTTAAAAGTATGACTAGATACTGCACATTCTTTTTATCTTTTTTTCCTGAACGGCCATCAGTTCTACTATAAGACATTTCAAGGTTATCCATTAGTTACCACCCTGACAACCTGTATAAAGTGTTCTAATAAAGCCTTTATACATTTGCAAAAGCGAATACTTTATAACTCTACCTTACTAATATTATAAACGTGAAAGTTTGTCTGGATGTATGGATGTTTGTTACTCTTTCACGCAAAAACTATTGGACCGATTGCTATGAAACTTGGTATGTACATTGCTGGAGACCTGGATTCGCACATAGGCTACTTTTTATGTCGATATTCCCACGGAAACGGGACTTACGCGGGTGAAACCGCGGGGAAAAACTAGTAATAAGTTACTATATTTTGCCAGTGGCTTCGGTCGCGTAAGTCCAAAAGTCACCAGATTTTAAGCTATTGCTGCTTACTCTTAATCTCACCCGTCCTCTATTTTGTAAAGCAATACAAGACTAAAGCGTACAGAAGTTTGATCAGTCTGTTGATATATTGTATACTCTGAACATAAACTAATTTATACGGCTTTTCGCGTTGTAATTTGTTGTATACTTTATACGAAATATATGAAAGTGGATATAGTGACAAGAATAGAAAAGGGTATGTTAAGCTGGTTTGGGCATGTAGAAAGAATGGACGAGGAAAGACTGACTAAGAAAGTTTATAAGGCTAGTGTGAATGGAACAGTCGCAAGAGGAAGACCTAGGCGAACGTTTCTTGATAAGATCGGAGGCGTTCTGGACAAAGGCCAGGTTAAGAGCACCTTGAACCGACGGGCGTGTATGAGGAATGTGATGAAAGTGAATGAAGCCAGAGCACTTGTCAGGATTACGATCCTGAGCACGAGCAAGTGGAAATCCGTAGCCTCTGCCTACCCCTCTGGCAGGCGTGAATCTATGTATGTATGTATGTATTTATACGTTTCGGTTGCTTATAAGCAGCCATTGGGTCAAGGGGAGATTCCTCGTGCTGCTGAGAAGGAGCTGACAACGCGAGTGAAGTCTGAATATAAATAGCTTAATCATTTAAATAGCTTAATATGGTAGTTATAGTTAGCAAAAACTAGTATTTTAATCGTTTTAAAATTACGTAAAAATAGTGTTTAAGAAATAAACAACGCTATAAAATCCGTGTTAAGTTGTTTATGTTCAGTATATAACATTCGCGTAAACGAGAGACAAAAATCACAAATTAGTTCAATACAGAAGTATCGTATCATATCGAATTTGACCAACCTTCTGTAAATTAGTTCGACATACACGCGAAGACGCGCTCACGCACCAATATATAGCCCGACTTAATTCAAAATGGTTGTAGATATGCACACATCTATGTATGAGAATGACAATTTTCGCGTCTTGTATTATGCTGGCCATCTGTACCTATCTATTTCGTGTTACGGTCAGTAACCCCTACACATAATTTAGATTAAATGAGTAATTGTATATGTTTGTTTGTCAGCGCTGTACGAGGATGAGTCGGACAGCGACCTTGGCTCGATGGAGAACCACGGCTCTGTGGTCACGCACCTGCTCTCGCAGGTCAAGATCGGGATGGATCTCACTAAGGTTTGTACGAGAATATTTTATTATCCCTTTTTTCATCAAGGGGACTGCTTTTGCGTATTCTTTTCCGCGGATAAAGGCAGCGGAGAGGGTATATTGCGGCCCCTGGCGAAAGTTGGAAAGTGTTGTGTCCTACTAACTAAACTTACCGCGGTGTGCTGAGTCGCTGCCTCGAATGGTGGGTGGGTCGCTAGAACTGAAATATTTTATTATAGGTAACCCTATTACACTGAGAGGTCCATACCCTGCAGTGGGACAGTTAATATACAAGGTTGATATTATTTAGTGTACAATAGGATTACCTACGAAAAGCGGTAAATACAGCATAAGGTGAAATTGTGACAATATTTATACGAAAAATATGAGTAAACAAATAAAAATGAAATGTAAGGCATGACTACCATGATTCTTTCTATCCTACCTATAGGAACCTTACATTAAACAAGTGACAATCGGCAATGAACTGACGTAAATATTAGAGTTTAAAATAAATATTTCAAAAAAATGTTTCATTTCGGGGGTATATTGACTATGTTGAGTCGAATGGTGTTGACCGCGAATCTCTAGCTCTTACGGTTCTTGAGTTGAAAGTTGTATAACAGATAGACGGACGGACGGACGGAAAAAGCTATTGTATAAGAGATTTTTCGAACTCTAAAACAGTAAAATAGCTCATTAATTCTTTGATTTATAAAATCTCTAATCTCAATGCTTCTTCTTCTTCTTATCGTGTCGATTGGAACAGTTTTCAAATGATTTTAGCCCAGTGCTCGGCAACGCGAATCGCACTAGGCATTGCTTGGTATATTTCATCAAGCGTGCACAATTCTGGGCTCGTGAGGCATGTCAATGACCCATTGTCTGTGGGGAATTGGGGATGCACCGCAGTCGCACTTGTTTGCACTTGGGTCGATTTAAACACCTTGACATATTGTCTTAAGATCTGCCAACCATCTGAATGCTAAAATCACATCTATCTGTAGGTCTGTAGTAGCAAATACACACATGTTACCTTTACAAAATTTGAATCAATAAATAGCGTAATAAATAAAAGCTGTGAAAGAGACAGCTATCTATCGGATAATACGCTTCAACTATTTTCCAAGGGATTTTATTGAATTTTTGTTTAGAAAACTATGGAAATCTTCGCAGTGTGGGCTATCGCGCGAGTTTACTGTTAGAAGAGCAAGTTGATAGTAAGATCGATAGACCTCATACTCTAGTCACTTCAAGAGTAACCATAATAATAATAATAATAATTCCCTGTTCCCGATGTCGGTGGGTCATTTCAGATTTTATATTTTTAAATATGTATAGTTTTAATATTTATATTTAAAAATGTAATTATTAGAAAAAAAAAAAGTAAAGAGAATAATAATAATAATATTCTACCACATACACACAACACCATCTAGCCCAAACTAAGCAGAGCTTGTACTATGGGTACTAGACAATGGATAAACATACATATATACAATTTTTTTTTTGGAAATACATACGTATTATACGTAGAAATACCCAGACCAAGACAAACATCCATGTTCATGCAAATGTTTGACTTGTGCGGGAATCGAACCCGCAACCTCAGGCGTGGCAGTCGGTTACACTAACCATCGAGGCCGTCAAACATACAAACCATAGAAACATATTTGGCAATACGGCTTTTGACATCAGCTGTGACAGGATTAACAGGACCTTATTCGGTCGTGGCGCCGATTGGCGAGCATAAAAGTGAAAGCTCTTATTGGAAGAACTTTCCAAAATTCTCCAGGATGCCTTATTGTAGGTGGACAGGGTAAGCCTGGCTTTCTTGTCCTTGGGTTTAGTCATTGAGTTTAATCTTCAAAGTTACGTCAATTGACAAGCCAGGCGGAGCGTAAACCGATACGATGTGATCGTTTCGGTTTGCGTGTTTGTTTTTCTTGTAGCGATGGTGTTTAATACAGTTGTCATCGTTTAAAACTCAATTACACAGCACTATAGTTATGACGTCATTGTGGTTAATAGCTTGATAAGATAACATTTTACGACATCATTATGGTTGATAAGATAATAAAACATCAACCGAAATAGAGGATATCTAAAATCAGATAAAGAAACGACCACAAAGTATATTTTTGTGTGAAATTGATTATTTTCTATTGCCTCAGTGGCGCAGCAGTTTTAAATGCGATTGCTGTGCATAATGTGTCGGCTTCGATTCCCAACTCGAACTTAGCAGCTGTTAGTGTGTTTTTGTCATGAAATTCTCATTAGAAGCACGTAGTCTAAAATGTATTTATTTATTTTACACACACACATAAAACTATTATTACAGATACTTACTATCTAATGCAATAGCCTATGTACACACGGCTACACATCAAGTTAGACATCCTATATAGGCATAACTACGCTACATACAAAATAGAGAATTGTCGGAAAGGGACAGAGCATAGTGGTGTAGAGCAATCACGGTGCACTAGCGCGTGCGGTGACGCTCGTGGCCCGTTCAGCGTGAATGAGATAAAATAACAGAAATATAACGTACTCTCTGGCACGATTCGGCCCGTTCAGCGTGAATGAGACAAAATAACAGAAATATAACGTACTCTCTGGCACGATTCGGCCCGTTCAGCGTGAATGAGACAAAATAACAGAAATATAACGTACTCTCTGGCACGATTCGGCCCGTTCAGCGTGAATGAGACAAAATAACAGAAATATAACGTACTCTCTGGCACGATTCGGCCCGTTCAGCGTGAATGAGACAAAATAACAGAAATATAACGTACTCTCTGGCACGATTCGGCCCGTTCAGCGTGAATGAGACAAAATAACAGAAATATAACGTACTCTCTGGCACGATTCGGCCCGTTCAGCGTGAATGAGACAAAATAACAGAAATATAACGTACTCTCTGGCACGATTCGGCCCGTTCAGCGTGAATGAGATAAAATAACAGAAATATAACGTACTCTCTGGCACGATTCGGCCCGTTCAGCGTGAATGAGACAAAATAACAGAAATATAACGTACTCTCTGGCACGATTCGGCCCGTTCAGCGTGAATGAGACAAAATAACAGAAATATAACGTACTCTCTGGCACGATTCGGCCCGTTCAGCGTGAATGAGACAAAATAACAGAAATATAACGTACTCTCTGGCACGATTCGGCCCGTTCAGCGTGAATGAGACAAAATAACAGAAATATAACGTACTCTCTGGCACGATTCGGCCCGTTCAGCGTGAATGAGACAAAATAACAGAAATATAACGTACTCTCTGGCACGATTCGGCCCGTTCAGCGTGAATGAGACAAAATAACAGAAATATAACGTACTCTCTGGCACGATTCGGCCCGTTCAGCGTGAATGAGACAAAATAACAGAAATATAACGTACTCTCTGGCACGATTCGGCCCGTTCAGCGTGAATGAGACAAAATAACAGAAATATAACGTACTCTCTGGCACGATTCGGCCCGTTCAGCGTGAATGAGACAAAATAACAGAAATATAACGTACTCTCTGGCACGATTCGGCCCGTTCAGCGTGAATGAGACAAAATAACAGAAATATAACGTACTCTCTGGCATGATTCGCAGCATTCAACTTCTAATAGTTCAAAGTCCAAACAGTCTAGGTTGATGGTTTCTGTGTGCACATAAATATTTAAAAAAAAAATGATTTTTTAACTCAATAATGAACTAAACTAAACAAATTGTGCCCGGTAGAGGGCAATAGACTCGCTCTCTATGAAATGGAACCTAAACCTTAGCTAAATGTAGGTATAATACATCCCTGCCGATACTACAAAACACATTGCCAGACTTGTGTTGCCACTAAGAATTTACTAAAACAAAAACTCAATAACATAAACCCTGGAACCCGGGACCACGCATTCGCTGAACTTATGTCACCGTATCAATAAATGAAATCAAATCGAGATAGATCTCGAGGAATACATGTATTTATCTGTAACAGTTAGGGAACCTACAAAACATATCCCTTTTAAGCAAACATTTAAATCATTGAAGTGTGCTCACATTGCTTGGATTGCACGAAAAGGTATCCACACACGGAAGAGTGAGCAGACACATAGATAGAGAATGATATTTAACAATTTTCAGTGTAAGTGAGCGTGTTAATACTGTATTTATAATTCAGATGTCATATTGGCATTGGGTGGCAGATGACAACTTAACGTCCAGAAAGTTGACCATATTTAAACGAAACAGTAATCTAATACTTAAATCTTGGCTTTTAAGAACTTAACCATCATATTATAGTACAATGAAACCTCTTTTATAGATATATTTTAATGTTTCTATAAAAATGTTCCCCATAACTGAGTTATCTACAAAATAAAATGTTTTACGAGGCCTACTTTATGAAGGCTCTCCTTTTCTTCCTGTATCATATCAGCATCTCACATTTAGCATTTTTTTTTTACGTATCTACTTTACAACATATTACAAAAAGTGTGCTTTCGTCATTCGTAAAAAGACATTGTATTACTAACGAGATGGGTGTAAAAACCCAGGATTCAACCTCTTCGTCTTAAATGTAAAAGTAATGAAAAGAAATGACCACTATATCTCGAGGGTCTTTTGACCCACAGGGCCCATATCCAAACTCGACCTAGGTATGACCCCACGGTGTCTGCACACCAAGTTACAAGTCAATCGGTCCAGTGGTTCCGGAGTTATGCCGGTCACTAACAGACAGACACACAGACACACAGTGTTTTCATTAACGTCTTTGTGACTTGCTTACTTAACAACTTTGTTCCACAACGGTTACTTGAACGTTGACGGCACAGATAGTGTAGTGGTTTAAATGGTCGCATCGTCTCTATCGTTGCGCCGTGTGTTGTGGGGTCAATCCCCCTACACGGGAGACAACTTTGTTTTTTAATAATATTAATAATAATGAAAAAAAATTATTCAGTCCAAAACATAAGAATTTGAACATTTAAATCCCACTATACTGCTTAACAGTTTGTCGGTAGGAACACCCTCATTCATAATTACTAGGTACATAGACTTAGCTAAATTATAAAATAAAAAAATATAAAACAAGAAATAAAACATATTGCATTAGGTACCATAACACACATTACAGCAACTTGAGGATTTACGCGTAAGGGCGCGTTCCCACTATAATAATAATAATAAACATTTCATTCAGAATCATCCATGTTTTGTTAGTAACAATAACTTAAAAAGTATGTTAGTTATACAATTATTAAAATTAATTCATGTATCTTCCTGCTGCACCGGCCCCGCCGCTATGCCTATGGGTCTAGTGCAACGGGAAGGGACAGTCTGGCCACCTTCAGGATACTGTTGGTGCTCCGGCGAATCCTTTGCATAAGAGATGCTGTCCTCTTTCGCATTACAGCTTCAAAGCTGTCTGTATGCGCCTCCGCAAACATGCCTGACGCACTATAGAATCGCCGGAGCCCCAAAAGTACCCTGAAGGCGTTATTATATTATTATTATTATTACTATACATACACTATGTCGTGACGATTAATTTATCGTTGGACGACTGTCGTCTCTAGCTGTTCCCATTATATCGACTGTTTATCGTCACTGTATCGTCGCAATATTTTATCGTTGAACGTGTAAACGACGAGACGATATTTCTATCCTGGCTACAATGGATAGTTGCAACAACGACACACGATTTGCCGTCATGATTAGTCGTGACGTTTTTTTATCGTTTTACGACTGTCGTGCCAGCAGTTCCCGTTGACTTGACAATCTGTCGTCACTGCAAAAAAAAGTCGTGGACGATAGTTAATCGTGTCGTCCTGTATGTGAACACCTCTATTTAAATACACAAGCTACAACGCTTTAAACGACACGATAATCTATTGTCACGACATAGTGGGAACGCGCCCTGACAGTTATCTGTGATTTCAGAAAGTAGTAGTCTCTTTAGCTTGTGTTTTAGAGATAATTTACTTATTTTAATATTCATGTCTCTAAGCCATCTATGTTTGTTATATATTGTAGGGATTAAATACTTGGTTCTACTGCCAAAGTAGTTTTCCACTGGCCAGTCGGCCTCGATGGCGTAGTAGTTAGTGTAATCGACTGCCACGCCTGAGGTCGCGGGTTCGATTCCCGCACAAGTCAAATATTTGTGTGCATGAACATGGATGTTTGTCTTTGTCTGGGTGTTTCTATGTATAATATGTATGTATTTACAAAAAAACAAGTATATATGTATGTTTATCCATTGTCTAGTACTCATAGTACAAGCTCTGCTTAGTTTGGGCTAGATGGTGTTGTGTGTATGTGGTAGAATATTATTATTATTATTATTATAGTACAAGCTCTGCTTAGTTTGGGCTGGACGGTGTCGTGTGTGTGTAGTAGAATATTATTATTATTATTATTACTGGTGCTCGGACTAGCTTGTGTTCTTGTATGCTTTTAGTATTATAGATATTTTTCATATTAACTTTATATTGATCGCTATAGAATTGTTTTAGAACCACCAAGTATTCGATCTTTATGTGAACTTTATATGAATATGTGTTATCCTCAAATATTTGTTCCGAGTCTGGGTGTTCTTTGTGACCGTTGTTTGAATGTTTCTAAAGTCTCCCGCGACACAGGAATTATTCCTTGTGCGGGACTTCTTTAAATAAATTGAAAAAAATGTTCATCGTTAATTAATTATTTGATTTTTCATATTTCATACCAATATGGAAATTGGATGTTCTAATCGCACGAACAAGACTTACGATTACACGTGGCCCCAAAAAAAGCAGCGGTCTATCCAAACAACTCACCGTGGGGGATAAAGCATTATGCAATATAAATGTTTTTTAGAAAAGTCTTGAGTTTTGTAAAAAGTGGTAGACCAAAAGTAAAAGTATGATGTATAGAAGAGACGGGTAAAAGGTTGTTAGTATATTTAATTTAACCATGAAGGCACATGGCACAAGGCAAGGCAGTGTGGAAGCGCATTTTCTAAGCAAACCGCTAAATAGATTGACTTCCAGTTTCTGGACGATGCTGCGGCCAACATTTACACCAGTCTACCTTGAAAATTATACTATACCTACTAGCTGTCCCGACAGACGTAGCCCCGTACACACGAAAAAAAAAAACTACCCAAATCTATACCATACTCGAATCCACATGAACACACACAATTTTTTTATCGAAATCGGGAAAAGTAGAGGGAACTGGATTATACAGGTCACCTATGCGCTGGACTGAACAAGTAAAGTCCGCAGTCTGCACTAAACAGTCTGTCAACGGAGAGAGACGGCGGGAGATCGCGCAAAGAGCTGTGACCCCCTCTACCACCAACACGGACGCCTAAAAGTGACCATGTCGCCTCTGCCAAGAGCAAAACGACAGAGAAGAAGACGTTAAAAATGTCTATCAGAGACTTAGCCCGAACGAAAGTAACTTGCAATGAAGTATATGCGGATTTTTCTTTCAAAATGATATTATTCCGTTGTTCGGACTACCCCATGAAAGGGTTTAGGACATTCAAACGGCTACGGTACAGAAAGTCAGCCCGAAACATCGGCATGTACATTTCACAGTTGGCCTGCAGGTTTCGGCAAGGGTAATCAATACCGTGTCCCAATCAAACAAATGTTAACGGATCTGATTGACGTGCTAATTCAGTCAGCCAATCACAACAATTTTTTTAACTGACTACGGTAATGCAAAGACGAAGTGTTATGATTTTAGCTGTGTATGTACGTACGTATGTTTGTATTTACCTATTTCCTTAATATAGCGCGTAAACTAGTGAACCGATTTAGATGAATGATGTGTGTCAATCGATTCGTTATTACAATCCGGACGAAATAGACTACATTTTATACAAACAGAATCAATATGATAAATGTTACATTAGAAAGGTATGCTATGAAATGCATTTTTGCTTTCGTATCGAGTGGTAAAGAAGAAATCCAAAAACTTTCGGAACTAATTTACTTTATAGCTCTTTTCTAAACGTCTTTTCCAACGTTTTTTCTCTTTCTTTGCAGGTTGTGTTACCGACGTTCATCTTGGAGAGGCGATCGCTTCTTGAGATGTACGCAGACTCATTCGCGCATCCCGACCAGTTTGTAAAGTTAGTACACCATACTACTATAATAACTCTTTGGTTAAAGCAGTTTTACACTTTAACCACAGATTTTTAACACAGTGTAAGGATAGCGCAGCGAGCAAGCTGTTGACTCATCGCTGCCGTTGCGCTGAGTATTCGAATCTAACATAGGACAAAAAATTATGGGATTTACAAATGATTGTACAGTCAGTACATCGGAAACTGAAGAGTAAACACGTTTGTAATAATAGTTTATAAATTATAATTTACCTTTTATTGTTCTACAGTAATAAATTTAAAAAAAAAATTACATTTAAAAAAATTATCCTTAAACCGTTACTGTTTAGTAAGTTATTATTTTAACTGCCTCCGTGGCACAGCAATAATGAATAATGAATGCTGAATGCTGTGCTGTCTACGGTTCAAATCTCATGTCAACAACAAAAAATTATTGGGATTTTTTTGATAAGAAACCTCGATAGAAGCCCGAAGTTAGGAAGATGGCGGTGATAGACACCTCGTGTGCCTTGGAAAGCACGTAAAGCCGTTGGTCCTGCGCCTGATCACTCTCCGATCGTGTCGGATTACTGTCCTATCGGATCATGAGAATTAGGTAACAGAGAGTGGACTTGTGTTTGCGCACATGCTTGTGCATATATCTCCTGCGCCAGTCGGGGTTAAGATTGTCGCCGTGACCGAAATTCGGTCTGAAGGACATTATTGTTATTGAAAGATAAGGAGTTAACATAATTCTATATGACAAAGCAATTTGAAATCTTACTAATGTTAACAATTTATTTCGCTGTCTGTACTGGGTCTTGGTGTCAGCTGTGTCCGTTAATTGTATGTTCATAAATATATTTTTTATTTAATTTTTTTACGAAATATCTTTGTGAGTTAAAAAAAAGGGATAACCCTGGTGTTGCCAGCTTCTACAGTCTATGCAGTCATGGCTTCCCATCATACGGGCCATACTTGTATAAAACTCAATATATATTATTATCTTGCAGGATTGTAGACCAGCCCACTCCTCGCGATCGCATGGTGCAAGTAGTGCGATGGTACTTAAGCTCATACCACGCGGGGCGCAAGTCGCAGGTCGCAAAGAAGCCGTACAACCCCATCCTGGGTGAAGTGTTCCGCTGTCACTGGGACCTCGACCCACTGCCCGACGCGCATTCCATTAATAATGAAAAGGTAAGTCCTCACTGATAGCGATATCATAGTGCTAGTTTTTGCCCACGGCTGCACCCGTGTTAATGTAGATTTTGTCAATAAATCTGAATCCTCGTGAACAATACTTTTTTTTCGTGAACAATTCTTGTACTTGACATCGTATTAGCGAAATTTTATGATAACCGTCGAATAGTTTAGGCGTGAAAACATAACAAACAAACTGACATTTGCATTTATGATATTAGTTAGGATAATAAAGACACCTTGTTCAGCTGGTAGATAAGTAATTACTTCTACCCGCAAAAGAAGTTTCGGGTATGATTTTCGGGTCAAGTAGTGCATTTGCGATTTTTATAAAGAAATTATCAGTAGCAACACTAAATCGGTAAATGAGCCTGTTAGACGAAAATAGGGTTCGCCAGTCCCTCCCATTTGGAAGTTGAAAACATAACTGGAGATAAAGGTGTTTTACAACCCAGGTTTCGGGTGCGATTTTCGAGTCAAGTAGTGCTTTTGCGATTTTTATAAAGAAATTATCAGTAGCAATACTAACTCGGTATATGCATAGCCTGATAGACGAAAATAGGGTTCGCCAGTCCCTACCATTTGGAAGTAAAAACATAACTGGAGATAAAGGTGTTTTACAACCGAAGTTTCGGGTGCGATTTTCGGGTCAAGTAGTGCTTTTGCGATTTTTATAAAGAAATTATCAGTAGCAACACTAAATCGATAAATGAGCCTGATAGACGAAAATAGGGTTCGCCAGTCCCTACCATTTGGAAGTTAAAAACATAACTGGGGATAAAGATGTTTTACAACCTCTACGTAGAAGCAATGCCCAAGGATAGTTAGTGCTAAGAGATTTTTCTGTTATAATTTTCTAAATAGCGGTATGAAATCTGGAACTTCTAGTCCTAATGTTCTTATTTTCTTTTAGCAGGAAGTAGGAGACGGTCCAGTACCCTGGTGTACTCCTGACCAGCTGTCCTTCGTAGCGGAACAAGTGTCCCACCATCCGCCCATATCTGCTTTCTACGCGGAACACGTGAACAAACGCATACAGTTCGAGGCCTGGGTGTGGACCAAGAGCAAGTTCCTGGGACTGTCCATAGGAGTACACAATATTGGTAGAGGGATGGTCACCCTACTGGATACTGGAGAAGAATACACGCTTACATTCCCCAATGGTTATGGCAGGTAAGGTCTTAGACATTTTGATTCAATATTTATTTATTTAGGATCCATGTTCCTTTCAATTGCAAAAGATCAGATGCTCATGCCAAAAAAGAAAGTATAGGCAATTAGAAAAAGTACGTAAAGTTATGAACATATGGTGCATATAATATATAACGATTTCTAAAATTAATATAAAGATTCAAACGTATTGCCAATATAAAAATTAACTGAAACTAAAGAAGAATATTAAGCATGAGCATGTCTGAAAGTTGTCCATACGGTCTTGAAGATGTGTGAAGTCTACCAACCTCATTGGGCTAATGTGGTGGAATAGTAAGTGCATTATACAGTACGACCCACGGATGACGTGTGGCTGAGGTGGTCACTCCGCGACTACCACTGCGATGAGTGTCGTGGGCTCCAAAACCACACGGGAAAAAATATATATAAACTAGTTAAACGCTCAGGAATACAAATTACCAGTTTAATCGTGATAATAATATGATGTAATCAGTCTCTACATAAGGATGGTGTGAAGGCTACTAAAAAATATATTAATTCCTTAGAAAAGCATTCTTAAGGGTGCTACAGTCCCCTAAGAATGTTTTTCTAATAAGAAGAATAAAATTCATTTTGATTTTCAAGACACATGGTACAGATTTATAACACACATTTCACTAATTCTCACATTTTTGATAAGCAAATTGACAGTTACAAAGCAATTATATAAATGTTGTTTTTAACATTCAATCATTACTACCTACTCACTTTATAAAAATATAATGCAAAATGAAACATTATTAAAACTTAAATTGATAGAAATTAAACTACTATATACGGATTTTATCGCGTTGTTTATTTGACACTTTATTACATAATTTTGAAAATTGTTACACTACTTTTACTTTTAAACTTTACTTATTTTAAGCTAATTAAATTAATATTAAAACTATTTAGATTTAATTTAATTTTACACTTTCCCCGACGTTTCGGTTGCTTTTCAGCAGCCATGGTCACGGGCAGACTAAGATGGTGGTTGTCTCAATGTTCTAAAGTGTAGTTATTTCAAAGTACCCGAACATAATTTAATCATTAGTGCTTCTATTTACGCAATAGAATGAAAGTATCATAAAGTCTAGCTCTGTTTTGCTTCTTCTTGAAGGTTTGACTATTTGAAGTACTTGATCCTAAGCTGGTAGTACATTCCAACCATCTTCTTTATTGAAATTAGGATGTTTTTTGATTTCAATAGCTTCGCGAAGCATCCTTGGTAGGTATCGGTATTCTTTTGTGAGTACCTGTGGTTTGTCAAATAGCAGATAGTGGTTAGTAGCCTGTTGCAGGTGTTGTTTTATAAAAAAATAAACAATGCGATAAAATTCGTATAAAGTTTTTTAATTACAATGTGTAACATTCGCCTAAACGTTAGATAATTTTACAATTAGCGTAGTAGTAGACTATTGTGTATGGATAACTAATTAACATATAATGGATTTGAATACACTTTACATTAGCATATTATCAATACACTAAGAATATCAAGATCATGTAAAAGTGTATAAATTTAATTAAAATACGCTAATAGTATAAAAAGTATAACCCACTAAAGCCTAAAATACCAGCCTGTCACACATTATTCATGTATGAATTTGGGAGCGAAACATCCGATTACCCTAACAATGCAGTCTGTTGACAATCACAACAGGCTGGATAATTAAGTTAACCGAGTTCGAGCTAAAGCTGAAATGGGAACATTGTACGTTTACCCACACACACATACACACATACACGCGAACAAGTGCACATGCTAACACGCGGACAAATGCACACATATTCATTGTTTAACGAATAACAATTTAAGTCAATTGTTTTGTAAAATATGCAGGTCTACCTTTAAAACAAAGTCTTTTTACGAATAAAGTTTTATTAAATGTTGACAAGGTTTGGAATGAATGCCGTTTGCGAATTTTTGTTGGCAAATTGATCAAAGCAAAGCTTGTTGGTGTCATGTAGTAACAGTCCTTTTTCTGGATGAAAGGTAGACTTTCTGTTCCCCCGACAACGGGAATGTGAAATTTCATAATGATCGATCGAAAAGTTAAGGCGTAAAAGCTTAACAAACAAGCTCACATTCGTATTTATGATATTAGTTAGGATATCATATAATAATATCAGCGCTGTATTAAACGATCTCGCTGCTGGGGCACGGGCCTCTTAACAGTGTGAGAAGGCTATATTTATATTTAATATCATTTACAGATCAATACTAACAGTACCCTGGATAGAACTAGGCGGTTCTGTCGTCATCGAATGCGTGCAGACTGGCCATCGAGCAAATATTGAATTCTTGACGAAGCCATTCTACGGCGGCAAGAAACACCGCGTCACCTGCGAGATATTCGCCGGCAGTGAAAAGAAACCGTTCTACACTGGTCAGGGGGAGTGGAATACCAGGATGGATGGAAGATGGACTGATTCTGGGGTTAGTATTAGAACTTGTCATATTTTTAAATAACTTTATTCAATTCCTCATTGGCTTGCAGAAGTTTATGGGAACTTATGTTTACAGTCGATCGTGATGGTTGGGCAAGTGTTACTGGGCTTTGCGTTAAGATTTTGTCACTAGCAGCGTCGAATCGGCAATTGTGACTGGTAGACGACATATACGATTTAGGTTTAAATATAAAGAATAAGTAATATTAACATTTTATATGTTGTAAAAATGATATCATATACATTTTATTTCAAAACAATAGTGGACCAAAGTGTTGCCTTGAGGAACTCCAAAATAATACAGCAGTATTATAATTAGCCAGCTCTTATTAATATGCATCTTTCACATTTAGATTACGAATGTTAGCTATCTCCACATACTGCTGTCGGTTTAAGAAGATACCATTTATGGAATACTAGGAATAACCCCTTTTTATTAATAAATCATGAGATATAAAGTCAAATGCAAAACCAATTTCAAGTTACCTGACAATGCAAGTGAAAATATTTATATGAATATTGTCACTGGCATTTCAAATTAATTTAGAGGACGCAATTAAGCATTATATTACAACTAATATAATATATCAAAATTACCGCTACATTCTGTTGCCACAGCGCACCGAGGTGCTGTTCGAGGTGTCGTCGATGAAGCCGCGGCGCAAGCGCGTGGCGCCCGTGTCGCGGCAGACGACGCACGAGTCGCGCCGCGTGTGGCGCCACGTGACGTGCGCGCTGCGGGCGCAGGACACGGAGCAGGCCACCAGCGCCAAGCGCTCCGTGGAGCAGGCACAGCGAGACGCTGTCAAGCTGCGAGACGCCAACGGGGACAAGTGGCAAACGCAGGTGGGTACTAGTCATCGTCCTCCTGCGTGACGTGCACAGGACACGGAGCAGGCCACAGGCCACCAGCGCCAATCGCTCCGTGGAGCAGGCGCAGCGGGACGCCATCAAGTTGCGAGACGCCGATGAGGACAAGTGGCAGACGCAGGTGGGTACTCGTCATCGTCCTCCTGCGTGAAGTGCGCAGGACACGGAGCAGGCCACCACCGCCAACAACATCAAGTCGTTCGATACAAGTATATGAGAAGCATTTCTTCGGAACCGAACTTTAATTAGTAGTGCGCATCTTAATAAAATCAGTATTTTAAGTTGCTATTATTTTGTTTATTTCAGTTGTTCAGCCCCAAAGGCGACGACAGTTGGGAGTACAACAACCCTCTCATAAAACGCATCAGCACATCGAAAACAACGCCACAACACAAGGCAGATAGCGCCGAGAACACTAGATAATCTAATCGACAACCAACCTATGGACTATTGAAATAAGGTAGAAATTCCTTCGTCACAGCAAAACGGACTTCGTAGGGTAGGACAATGTTCACAGTGTTGCACCACTGTTCACAGCGACACTACACTTCGGACGCTATCGGAAATATTCGCTTGTTTCCGTCTGTTGAGAAAGAGAGCGCCCTGCGCGGACGCTATCGGAAATATTCAGTTGTTTCCGTCTGTTGAGAAAGAGAGCGCCCTGCGTTTTCTAAGTGAATTTAAATTTTAATTGGTGAAGTGTAGTGCCCTTGTATGCCTTAGAAATCGGGAAAGTTGGACAGTTAAGTCTCTTTTGCCATAATTATTACGGTTTTAGTACATCGCGCATGACAGTCGACCACGGTTTTCGTATCACACGTCTCCGCGCCAGAAGACGTTGGTGCTAGTTCTTTATCAAACTCTAACTAACAATAAAATCTTCAAATATCAAGTCATAGTGACTTCAAATTAAACATATTTTCTATATAAATCATCGTGCAAAGTGCTTTATCAGCATTTGCATTTAATTTGATATAAAAATTCTGGTCGACTAGGTACGACCACATAATATGCCACTTGGTTTAAAAATATTATTTATAGCATTTTATAGTTTAGATATAGCATTGACATTACTGGAGAATATATTAATAATAATATGTCTGTAGCTTTTATAATATTGTAGAACTTATTTATTACATACATATATCTAAAACGGGCATCAACGTAATACATTGATATATCTTTACCATACATCTCGATTACTCGTTCAGCTGGTCAGATAGACGATTACGACAATTCCTATCAAATCAAATATTGCCTCCTTTTATATCAATACCATCGAAAAGAGTCTCGAATTTGCTTGCGGATCGGCGATTGAGCGCTATTGACGATTGCCTTACCTCAATTACATTCAATTGTAAATAAAATTCTCGTGATTCATCGATATGTTTGAACATCCTTTATCGAAACCATTCTAGGCCCAACATTACAATTATATCAGGTAAAAACTAAGATCATGCGCTATGTGAAGGCGATATAATGAAACAATCGAGTCGATTCCAATGTTTGATAAAAATTGACTAGTATGTTACAACCATCACTAGTCTGCCAGCAAACATCGATTAATGGATGATCTGCCTATATTCCCGTTCCACGTTATATGTATAAATACTGAATGCAATGCGAAAAGGAGACTGACGGTTTTCGGCCTGAACACCTACAGAAATCGAAACATTTACGAAAAAATGTTGATATTTACTCTTAACTATTTTCTTCAGTACTATTTTCAGAAAACTTGTCTAAGTGGAGAAAAATAATATCTAAGTTAGCGGCTACAATGTGAAAAATCGATACTTGCATATAATTGATACACTTCCACTTTGTACATTGAATGAGATTGGTTCCTTTATCACTTATATCCCAAATTAGAGGTGGGCGTTGCCCGGGGTAATGAGATATTTTATAAGATCTTCTATTCAATTTACAGATTTTTGAAATCGATTATTCACTCAATATCTGTAATCGATAATTCATGTTTGTTGCCATTCTAAAAATACAGTAAATATTTACAACAGTTTTTAGGTTGGCATCAAACGGCGCTTGGCACCGGTAGGTCATTATCTGACAATGTCGTTGTGATACCGTGCCGGCGAGGCGGCGGCGTTTCTAAACTATAAACATAAGTTACAAGCACAGTTGCTTCCTGAATCATGTTGAACCTGAGACTTAAGATTGGAACCTATATAATAATAAAATAAAGTATAATATGTACGTTATATTAGTGAATTAACATACATACAATATTAAAAGTTTATGTGCATGACTTAATCTAATGTCAATGTCATAAGCTAATGTCTTATATCTACTTTCAGACAAGTTTTCGGAAAAAGTTACAACCATGCATGGTTTTCTAATTAAGAATGCTATCAGAAAACATTGAAATTATCCATGTAGGTGACCAGGCCGAACGCTCCTAAGAAACCGCTAGTCTCCTTTGAAAGTAGCATCCGTCTAATATCGTGGCAGTTAAAACAGCACTGCCAATTACATACATATTATTATATTATGATTAGACTCGACTAAATTTAAATTGTCAGACTATTAGTGATGTGAATGTTTAAGCTGTGTATGCCCGAATATGAAAACTGAATACGAATGTTTGGATATTAGACAAAGAATTTATCTTCTCACTAAATTATAATAGTCAATATTAATTAACGTGGCGGTAGCTCAATGGCTAAGGTATTGGACTTGCGATCGCGGGTTTGAATCCCTCCTATTGCACTACCGACATGAACCCACTCCTAACACAAGCGTTCTGGCTTAGCTGGAGGGGTTAACAACAATACTAGTAATTTGAAACCCAAAATTGCTAATAAACTTTTTTTTAAAACATTATTTCGGCTGGCGGTGTTTGTAATCGATAGTTTGTACACAGCTTTAGAACAAAATTCGATTCAAAATGCTCCAATTATGTGGTCGGTATCGAGCAACTCATGTTTACCTAAATGTGGAAATGTATCGACTAGGCAGACATAACTGTAAAGACGTAAGACGCATATTAGCAGTCTTCACTCATCTAGTAATACGAAAGCTAAATGTATCAAGGTCTAAATTCAAATGGCAATAATTTGTAAATGATAGATAAAGATAGTGAAGACTGCTGACGTAATACATTCTTGTACGCTGAACTGTCACCGACTAATAAATACATATTTGAAATAGTCGAAAACTAATTTATCGACATATATTAGTCGATACATTTCTCTCAGCAGTAAGAAACCTATGCGCGTACATTTTATATTAAGTTTTATTTTATAATACCGATGGGTGGAAGGCAAAGTTATTAAAGCGACATCTTGTGACGATATCGACTCGTTTAAATCGGAATTTCATTCTGGTTAGCATATCAACTAAGTATTTATGAATCCGCATTCAAAATTGACGAATATGGTGAGCGAAACGGTCGCTTTAATTACTGAACAAGAGCTGAGCACCTCTGTGACAATAAATAAAATAAATATAATCACTATGAATAAATCATTGAGCCGATACCAATCAGTATATATATCAAAGTTACATTTATATATTTTTCATTCCAAGAAATCATAATACGCCAAATACATTTCTGAAGCAAAAATTACATCAGTACAGATGGCCAGGTTAACTTGACGCTAGATAACAGGCACTCACACATACGCGCACAAACAACTGTTTCAAGTTATTCGAATGTGAAACTTGATCCAGTTTAGTGTATATTATTGCCATTCTTCCGTATGTATGTGTTCTACGTGTTAATATAAGTCGATATCGTAATACAATACTGCTCAAATAACTTTGCATCCCACCCAAATTTACTTGAAATTCTCAATCTTATTATGGCCTATGATAGATGATTCAGCAATAAATTACATTTGTAAATAATGTTATCTTAAAAAATTGCAACGCTTTTGTACATTTCGGTTCGTTCACGCGTTGAGCACATTACGATTGAGCCAGACATGAACTTGGAATCATAAATGTAAGTAATCTGATACATTAGTAATAAAATTTCGAATTTAACGAGTATTATGAATGAAAAAATTATTAGTAAATAGATTGTTTTAGTTGGCAGCTGTAGTTATGCTAAGTTACGATTACATAAAGTAATGTCACTTTATATGATTTTCGTGATCACGTACGGGAAGGAATTTGAAGGGTTTAGTTTTTATATCTATTTATCATTTGATGGATTCGCTTGTATCACGTTGTATGAACAATTATAATGACGAATTATGTTTTTAATAACGATGATCGTCTAATTACGGGCTGAGAGATAATCTCAATTTTCCTCCTCACAATTATTCATGATATGATCTTAATGACTCCTGTATAGGTCAAAATTAATAATCAATCAGATTCTCTGTCCTTAAAGATGTCAAATTGTTAATATGACTATGTTATGACTTGATGACATACGATAAATAAATTATTTGTTGATTTGTCTGCCTATGCAGTTGAGGACTTGTAGCACAGATTAATTTAATACAGATATCCTTTCGAATATTGTGCACAAAAATTTAAGCGAAACTATTTCGCATCGCAGCAATTCACATTTGTCTCGACATGATCTCTGTATGTAAGGTCTGTACGCTCCTATTGTAATGGCCTGGCCATCTGTATCTCAGTTGTGTTTATAATGCGTTCACACGGTGCAATTTTATTTGACTTTCGAGTCCTTGCTTGCTTGAGAAAAAATAATGTATATAAACAGTTGAATATCGAGACAATGTGTTATCGAAAATACAAAAAAGTTATTCACACAAAAGTAGACCATCATAACAAAATTTACATTTTAAATAGTCTGGTTAAGACTGCGCCGAGCGGCGAGCGGTCGGTCACAGTTAAGTGAATGAAATCAACACTTTTTGTGTAATACAAATATAAAATATACATTTACCATAACAATGAATGTGTGCACAATTACTCCATGTAAAAAACTGAATTAATATTTTCACCTACTAAATTACGTAAATTTGCAAATCTATCCTATTTTACAACTTAAACGAAACATAAATAAATTGTATATTACAATTTGTTCGTCCCAAATATTTAAGTTATTGGTTAACAATAAAGATACATATTTATCAAAAAAGCACTTCAAATCCTCCATACAATTTTACTATGGCGGCCGCGCGCCGATTTGAATATGCGCCGCACGAGCTCTGTCATTATCTGTCTTACGCTCGGCGCAGTCTTAAGCTCGAACTGCGTCTTAGCGTTGGTTATGAGGTAAATAGAGTTCAATATAATGCTAGAGAAATGAAACAATTCAAATGAAAAGTTAGATCGTATAAAATTGCTGTCTAACTAAACTAAAGGGAAAAACTAAAGGGATTCAATTGATTATTAATATTGACTCAATGAAATAATAATAATCTGTGGTTTAAATCTACGGTTTAGTATTCTAGATCTAGTTCAACGAATAAAATTATCGTTTATAGTAATACTCTGAGATTTTAAGTTATTCTCGTTTCTATTAAGAGCATTCGGTCTTATGTCATCGTCACACCAGCTTGATGTTAATAAATTGTATTTTACTTACTACTTGTACTTAAAAGCAGCGATAGCTCAGTGGGTAGACCAACAGACTGCAATGCAGAGGGTCTCGGGTTCGAACCCACGTCGCGCACCTCTGACTTTCGGAAGTTATATGACTTTTCGAAATTATGTGCGTATTGATTGACAATTATCGCCTGCTCCGTGCCTCGGAGAGCACGTTAAGCCTTCGGTCCCGGCTGCCATGAACATCTATGGCAGACGTTATTGGGAGAGTGTCGACACAAAAGATCCCACTGGGTCGAAGTGTCGCCGGTCTGCACTGACTGGCCCCCACATATGATACATACATACATACTACTTGTAAGGTTAAGAGCAGCGTTAGCTCAGTGGGGAGACCAACAGACTGCAATGCAGAGGGTCTCGGGTTCGAACCCACGTCGCGCACCTCTGACTTTCGGAAGTTACATGACTTTTCGAAATTATGTGCGTATTGATTGACAATTATCGCCTGCTCCGTGCCTCGGAGAGCACGTTAAGCCGTCGGTCCCGGCTGCCATGAACATCTATGGCAGTCGTTATTGGGAGAGTGTCGACAAAAAAGATCCCACTGGGTCGAAGTGTCGCCGGTCTGCACTGACTGGCCCCCACATAAAATACATACATACAAGATACTACTTGTAAAATATTAGCAACTTGTTATTCCTTAAAGTGTACGTTATCTTAATACTTATTTTTAAACTAGAAATGGTACACAGTTACCGTACCAGGCATATCTCTCGCGTTTTGTCGACCCTAGGAAAAATAATTACAGATATGATGAAAGTTTAAAAATGGGAGATGTAGGTGGGATAATATAGGTTTTGGAACTCTTACTCACAACTCACTGCGTGAAACGCAATTATACGAGAGTAATACTTTCCCGAGTGACCCGGCTCAATCTTACCGTAGTTAGAAAAAAAAATATATATGTATAGCACTAAACCCAGAACAGCCAAAGATTAACACAACAAGCAGAGCAATCAGAAGGGCTACTTTACAAAAGAATGCTTTGAATATGACATGCAGAGGATGAAGAAAATGATTTACGTAACTCGGAGTATTACTTTAAAGATTGACTTCTAAATCTTATCATATCTTGTAATGATTATTGTCCATCTACTACTAAGTAGCGATGCGCGATTATTAACTAAAACAGTCGTGTTATTCGATTGCTTTATTCAATTACCATGTATGACAATCGTGGTACAACAATTGATTACCGGTGTTTATAATAATCGTCGTTTATCAATAATTGTTATACCACGGTACACAGGGTCATATCACAAAATACAATGTACAGATGGCTGACTTAGAACAACGCACGAGAACAGATGCGAACGTAAGTCAGATAAAAATATAATTAGAACAACGCACGAGAACAGATGCGAACGTAAGTCAGATAAAAATATAATTGTATGTGTGAGAGCGTTCGCACTTTGTACTGATTCAGCCATCTTAATCGATATAATTTGTGGCCATATAACAATCGATTGTGCAATTGTCATGCGAATATTATTTAACGACGACGAATGAACCGATTCATTCGAATATTTTTGATCTAAATCGCGCTTCGCTAGTACTAAGCATGTCCTTCGGACTCTAAAGTCCCATTAGTCGCGTAGGTGCTCAAGTTTCTAAGTTCATTAAATAGGTCGGTTCAGTTGTTGTAATTAGTGAAAAGACTGACAAAGAACGAAACGAAGCGGAATCGACGGACGACACGTGCAAAAATTATTATTAATTATGAATTATTCAATCACATAGACTTTAATTACATAGTTATAACTACCATGTTGTATATTTAAATAAAAAATTACGATTAATTGTTGTTGTTTAATTTTTACTTTTTTACTTTTTATTCTAATCTTTTTATTTTACTTTTTTTTCGGTCTCATAATCGGCCCCTCAGATGCTAATCAGTTACCTTATGAACGCTTAATTATGCGGTCTATTCCACTAGTCCAAAGAGTATAATAAGAAAAAAGAGAGCTCTCTATAGGCAATGACACCAAAATATATGACTTTGACAGGTGACAATGCAACTATACTTAACATAACTGGCAGGGTAAGGATAAGTGAAAATGAAATTCCAATTATCCCAGCCAGTGACGTCATGGAAGAGTGAAATTTTTTTGAAAAATATGGTTCAGATGATAGGGCTAGTGGAATAGAACGATTATACTTGTGGTCGAGCTTTCGATGAAGGAGTTGCTGTCTCCAGCGCAATCGTCAAACCATGTCCTGCTGATAGAGGGCGCCTGTATAAGGAGGCTGTATATCCTACTCAACGCAGGAATGCAACACAGGGTTGTTTGACTGCGTTCTGCTGTAGGTTGTAGGTACTTCTCAAATCAATTTGCACATTATCTAATTTCGGAATTTGGCTTACAAAATGACTACGGAAAAATTACTAAAATAACTATAACTACTACAAAATTATTTCTGAAGCCAATGAGGAGCCATATTCCATTTTAAAAGTCATTTTATAATCCGATATGGATTGAGAAGCCTTTCATATTAAGCAAGGACCTCACTGTATATCTTATGCCTACAATTGGTCCCGACAACCACAAGAATTCTAGACTGGTATAAAATTGTTCCGTGGCACTTGAGCCATGGCTCAAGTGCAAGGACACTAAACAATTTATTGCAGTCTACAGTATACACCATAGTGCACAGCGATTGACGACACAAAATTGTTGTGACGCCATTTGTCTTTTTTCGTCTACAAGAGTTAGCTACAAAAGAAACAAAACTCTGTGTGTAGCAAATGTGTTATAATTATTTAAGGCAAATAACATTTAGAAAAGCAGAAAGACAATAATACTTACTTATTATTCTTTTAAATAAACCATCTGATAAACGAATATTAATAAATATTAATTTTAAAAAAACTCGACGTTTCTGCTTGTGAATTTACTTATATGAAGTTTTTGAGGAACATTTTTTACCTGTAAAGAATTTGTCCGGTTATTTCAAAGCTTATTCATTGATAAAGAGAGCAATTGAATGGGGCAAGTGTTAAGTACTTGTCAACTTCAATACGGTGAGTCATATAAACCGAGGCAGCTTATATGACCGCAACAGTAATAATATATTTTTACATTATTTTACACAGAAGATACGAGAAACAAAAGAAATATTTTTGTGAAATAGGTATGTAAATTGGTTGCAAAATAAGAGAGTAATTAGTACTTCAAATTTGCATATAAGCAGTGGGTTCGTAGTGCGGATGTTTCGCTATCTCCTTTACACGGCTGTGGTTAAATAGCGGTTACGTCACTGATTGTATTGTGCATCCCTTTTCTGTCATTATAATTATAACACAATCGATCAATGTTATAGACCTCATTGTTGTTTGAATAATTATTGTAAATTTTACACATCTATATATATAAAACTCTTCCGTTACTGAGTGCCTGACAGACAACGCACAGCCGAAACTACTGAACGCAAGAAGCTGAAATTTGGCATGTATGTTCCTTGGAGAGTGTAGGGGAGCACTAAGAGAGGATTTTTAGAAATTCCACCCTGAACGGGGTGAAAGGGGTGAAACCCGATATTCACACGGGAACGGGACTTACGCGGGTGAAACCGCGGGAAAAGTACTAGTTATATATAAAACGTTTCAAGGACTTTATGTTGTATTATTCCAATAATTATAACCAAATGTGAAACATGATGTTCAATTTAAGTAAACTAAACTTTTAATTATCATGTTGATATGACGCATGAAAGTTCACTTCTTTTTTTGTACTTCTACCAATAAAGTATGATATAGTTTATACAAATAATTTACTGTCACGAAATATGGAACTTGACGGTCTTGAATTGGATGTAATCTGTCACAGGACCTTAGGTATATTTTACGGAGTACCTATATAGTATACCTGTGCACTTTTTCTTCAGGCAAGGCGTGCCTTCCGTGAGCATGGCTGCGGGCGCAGTGAGCACTCTAAAGTTCACGTCGTTGTAATCCATGTTGTCGTACAGGAATCGCGACTGACGGTCGCTCAGGATCCACACGTTACCTTCATGATCCACCTGATATGGAAGAGTAATAGACAACAATGCAACAATTCAAAAGACGAGGCTGCAGAACGCAGAAAAGGTAGGTTATGTGACTGAAATCTTGATCAGCCTGATAGAAGAAACATCTGCACTGCTTGCTCTAATAGTAATGACCGACAGGACATTAGAGTAAGCGTAAAGCTTGAAAGGGCAATAAGACATTATTGCCCTTTCAAGCTTTACGCTAACACAGTTCACAGCAACCGATGTTCTGGGCTCCCATCTTGTATGGGGCTACGCATTGTTAGGCTTTTTGACAGCGGTTTTTTTACGCCATTTGCCTACTGCACGCCGTTTTCTGGGCATATTTCAAAACTTAATTTTGCTATTGGAAAGACAGCTATCGTTGGGTTTTTATGTCAAAATTGTCAGCTTTCTACCGCAAGCCATTCAGTGAACACATGTCTAGATTCCATGTTGCTAATCGAAAGACTGCCTTACCCTTCAAGGTACAGATACACCTACAATAATTGAATGTCATGCCTTTCGAGTCCAAACTGCAAGATATTCAACGGCATAAAAATATTGCTTGTATAAAAAAAACATACCTTGACGTCATTAGGGAATTCCATCAAATTGCAGTCTTGTAGTATAACAGGTGTATTCTCCGGTGTGTATGGCGAGTCGAGATTCCAGCAGCCTAAACCGTTCTTGCAGACCTGGGTACAATACATACATAAATAACCTCTTTAAACGGTATATTATATCCACATTATGCTACCTATGAATTTTCCCACGAGATAAAAGGTGCGCGCTAAAAATTTCTTGACAGTGAAGTCCAATAAAACTGGTAGGGTTAGGCAAAGTTTTATTGGGCTTTACGAGGGGTTACGGTTGTTCAAATTTAACTCGGGTCCTCATTAGGGTTGCCAACCGTACTTTATAATAAAGTATTGTACGTTATTTCGGGTAAACGTACTTTATAATAAAGTATTGTACGTTATTTCGGGTAAACGTACTTTATACTTTATTAAGAAAATAAAGTATGCAAAAATACTTTATTTTACCCATGTCAACTTTCACAGGTTTTATTCAATTGTTTACTTAAAGCAACGCTATTGAGATTCCTTAAATTGAATAAAAGCAGTCGTTTATCTATCTCAATCTTTATATATATAAATCTTCTGTACATGTGTTTGTAATTAAACTCCTCCTAAACGGCTGGACCGATTTTGATGAAATTTTTTGTATGTGTTCACGTGGATTCGAGAATGGTTTAGATTTATATATTTTTTTTTGTTTGTGCAGGAGATCGTCTGTCGGGACATCTAGTATAGACATATATTGTAAAGATCCGGTTACGACGATCCTTAATAATAAATTGTTAGATGTCACTAGCATAAACAAAAACATGGTAGCAAAAAGACAGGTCATATAAATAATACTTTATTTTAAGATCATGTACTTTATTTTTTTACTTAAGATAGTATATATACTTTATTCGTTCAAAATAAAGGTGCCAACCCTAGTCCTCATGTACAGCAATCGCATACTATTACACTACCATTACGCAGTCGAGAAGTCTATCCTCTTTTTATCTTTATGAACTCGGCGGAGGAATGTACCGGACCATTACCAGCTATATCACTGTGTTCCTCTTTCAGCCTAGGCCAAGGGTGAGGAACAACAAATGCTTATATCATAAGTGCGTAAGTAACTCTTGTCTGTTTATTACAAAATAAACGATAGATCTGCACGAGAACATAAGCTGTTTTAACTACGTGCAAACAGTTGTAGGTAACTAGAGCTAGATAAAGGCTATTACGTTATCATATTGAACAATGTTGTTTTCTTACCTGTGTATAAAATAAAATATTTGTTTGTGGGTCTATGTCACACGCAGTCGTTTGAGATTTCGGACCCCTGTCGCCAACTATCTGAAATCACAAATACAAAATATTACAAAATGTAATAGAAGTTCCCTCATTCTTAAAGATTATTCTCTATGTCTATATTACTCTCATCACTGCTATTTGACGGCAACAAGGACCATCAATCACATTTTTGAACATATAATATTACATACCTCCACTCCATTAAAAATGTCTTCTTGGGGCGCTTTTTTATTCCTTAGCAACTTGGTCGACATCTTGAACTGTTTCGTACTTGAAGTCGGCTGAAGATACAAGTCACAGTAACTGCAAACACCAAACATACGTAGATGGATATCACGCCTATATTGCTGAAGAGGTAGGCAGATGTATTACGGCCATATTTTCACATACATAAACACACACGCATGCATATACGGAAACATACATATTGTATACATACACAACACAAGCACACACGCAGCATGAACATGGCGTTTATTCTTCATTATTTATCAATCACAACACACATATCAGCTAGTACAACATTAAATATACTTTGTTAGGTATATTAAAAGTGTTATGATATCAGTAATATCACTAAGCTGTTAATGCTCTTTTCGTTCGAGAGGTGGGGACCTGGAGATCTGTAATAGGTACAGGTATTCTTATGCCTAACTCAGATACCAGCTCCTTACATATTTTCTGACCATGACCATAGCTCTGTGTAAACAGGTATAATTAAATACTATGTACCTAATTATTTAAAGACTGTTTTATATGTAGAGAAATAAATATTATTATTATTATTCTTTCGCCAGCTAAGGGCTTTTGGCTCGGCGTAATAAAAGATGATATTGGCGTTTACCGCAATCATTTTAAGACACAGCGCTGCTCCTAAAAATTTTTTGACAGGAAAACTCTCGCCGGACCCGGTAATTACACCTAAAACCTTAAACACTTTTCAACTGTCACGTATACCTTGCAACTGCGACACTGGGACAGTCGAATAAAGTAATAGTAATTGTATTGTAATTGGCATTAATCTAATTAAATATTATTTGGACCAATCATTAACTACATTGAAGGAATTAAAAATAAACTATAAGTGGACGTGGCCAGGTGCCTTAGCTTATATCTGTTCACTACTCACCCATCTTGCTTCGGCAGCGACAGAGCAGCCGATGAAATTCCATCTCTCCAGTAGAAATCTATTCCCGCGACCTTATACACGCCAGCATGAGGATCAAAATGGAAGTAATGGTTCTCAACCCTCCATGCGGCATCATTATGAAGGTCAAAGACGATGATCGCATTCGAACCCATGTCCGTGATGTAAGCATAAGCTGAATAGCAATCACACGTTTTGCCAACCATTTCTACTACCTGAAAATTATTTCTATCTTTGACTATGATCTAGCAGTATAATATGTTTGTAACTAATAATATAAATGCGAATATTAGTTTGTTAGTTGCACTTTCTTAGCTAAACACTTAACCAATCATTCACGTACACGTTGTCGGAGGTGCGGGTAAGGACATAGTGCTTTCACCCGGAAAAAAAGATTATTTCCCAGCGATCCCGCCGGCGTAAGGTAGTGTATCTAATAATTCTATTCAGTCTTTGATCTACTAGAAGTCAAAGTATTAAAAAATATATATATGAACGTCTAAGTTTGAGCTTTTTTGCTTAAACACGCCCGGTGCGGTGCACAGAATCAAAAGAAAATTGGTATGAAGATAGCCTGAGGCACGGACATAACTGACATATTTTTGAGCTAACCAAGACACAGATCGAAGCTAGTACTAAAACTAATATGAGCACACTTACTACACTGGTCAATACTGAAGAATTTTTCAACACGCTTTCGTCAAAAACGTGTTTGGTCAACAACTCATCTGTCTTCAAGTTAAAGACCAGTATAGACGGCGGTGCTATTTGTTTCACGTTCTCTGAAAACCAAAACTTTATTCAATGAATAATATCTAAACAAGTAACTCATGAAATAAAGAAAGAGAGCAGAGAGAATCAGAAAGAATCTGATGATCACAGCGCGATGAATCTCCACTCAAGCCAGGAGCCTGATTGCACTTCAATACTTCTAATTAAAGTACGTACTTCCATTCCAGAGAAACTCTTAACCAATACCTACTCCTAGTCCGGCAGTGCAAAGGTTTCTGTAGTATTCGTCTCTCAAGCTGGTGGCACTACGACTCTTTTATGTCAACGCGCGTATAATTAAATATACCGATGCAGTTATTTACTCAACAATCAAATACAAATAAATTTGGCATTGGTCCCAAAGTAGCCTGTGTCTGCATTTAAAGTCCAACGATACTTGTTTTCGAAGTTTTAACCACCAAAGCTACCACAATATTGCCATAGAAAACAGAACAAATTGTGATTTCTTCTTGGCCCAAAACTAGTTGCTTCTTCTCGATATCTAAATTCATCTCTATGCAAAGATATCAGGTATAAGATGACTGGGTGGTCTTAATTATGAGATCTGTATCATACTTACTCGTCATATCAGTGACACCATTATCCACAACCCAGAGGCGGTCACACTTATCTACGTGCACCCTGAATGTAGACACTACCGTTCTATTGGAGATCACATCGCCACTTTCTGAGATACAACCTTCAGCCCAATTTGGGTAAGGATTCAGTGGTGCCGACTGAGTGTCATTGAGGAAAACATAGTTTAGTGACGAAGGAATCCCTGATGGATGAAAGGTATTGAATATAGATTACAAGACAGCATAAACTCACGCCGGCAAACAAGGGCAGGCAACTACAACTACAATTTTCTACTCATTGTTATGATCCTGATCTTCCTTGCTTTACTCTAATAGCATTTGTCACGCACGTTCAGCGGCTGAGGAATCTATTATACTGGCATTTTTAAGAATGTCTGCGATGTGGTAAAAGAACGTTTGGTTCGGTCTTACCTTACGTGACTGTCCTATTTAAACACTATATCATAAACTGGATTAGACGTAGAGAGAGGGATTGTTCTATTTAAATTTTCCTTTCTTTGGTCAGCATCACGTAGTTCATTCTCCCTATATGCCCAAGCCATCTAATTACATTTTTCTAAATTATTGTCACTCTTACTTCTTTATAACTACAGCATTATGGTATCAAACTATTCTTCACATGACACATACTTCTGGTATACTTATGAATATATGTCTTTAAAGGAAGTACACGCCTACATTGTATACTAGGCTGATATCAGTTTTGCATTCAGGACTTCCATTTAGGAGGAGCTGAGGAGCTTGACCTGTAGGTTACATTACGTACAGCTCTAGGAATTAGGTACTAAGAAAGTAGGATAAGATTAAGTGTAATTTGGAATTAGTTAGGAGTGGACAAATGTCTTGGCCCTTTCGATCCGCTTCTGTCTGAAATGTAAGCTTTTACACTATTTACCTGTTTTCCATCGTGGTATTGTGATGAATAGTTTGTCCTTCCACCTCGCTAAACCTGTGGGCATATTATTATTGGGAACATACATCCCTCGGGCTAAGGCCGCTTCTTTAGTTGTGTTTGCCCACGCATAGTCTATAGTTTTCCATTGAAATTTTGGCGGAACCAGACACACGGCTTGGAATATAATCGATAGTATAAGTAAAATTATTGCAATATATTGACCCATTGTATTATTTTTTTATATTTTTTATAAATAATTATACTACTATTTACAATTTTGATTTATTCATAGTTCAACCTCTCAAAAGCAATGTTTATTAGCTACTGCGATACCTCAAAATATTATTGTCATGAAATCATTAGGTTTAAATCACAGTGCATATTATATTATTTATTATTGATATTTATGCCCGGTTATCAAATTTCTGAGCTCCATAACTTCAGCGTATATAGTGTTTTATCTATGACTTCAGCGCCATTGCGTACTTCTAAAGAGAAAAAGTCATTTGTTTCTTTTTTCTGAATAAGATTATAAACAAAGACTGAAAATGCATAAATAGGTACTTCTTTTTAATGTTCTATGGAAATGGAGGATTGACCACAGTGACTGCCTCTATGATAGTTTGAGAAGAGCCACGCCATCTATATAGGTATATATATATCTAAGGCCGTAAACATCAGGCATCGGGTCCAAGAAATGAACCCGATGCCTGATATTTTTGTAGATTTTTTGGAGTAACCTATCCACCAATATTGCTTCGATATTAAAAACCAATAAAACAAGTATTTTTATAAGGCCTACTTATACCTACTTATATTTGTTCATATAAGTAGATACCTCCTATACTTATTTAAGCAATAGGCAAACTTATAGGCGGTAGGACTAGGTAGTTTACAGAATATATCTGTGAGTAGTTTAGGTACCTACTTACATCATGCAAAACGAAAGTACCTGCTAGAGTGAAATATGTTTAACCGACTTAAAAAAAACAAGGAGGAGTTAATTCACTGTATTTTTTATGTGTGTAATCTCAGAACTTTTTGCTAGGTGAACCGATTGTGATGATTCGTTTTTTATTTGAAAGCTGGTGCTTTCCTTGTGGTCCCATTTAAATTTGATCAAGATATCTGATGAGTATTTTCTGAGTATTCTTTAATAGGTATTAGGTTGATGATATTCTCATTTTATTACTATCTTACTTATCGAGTTGAGATCGGTTACCTTTTCGTTAAAATTTTATTTAACTTACACTCCGTCGGAGTACACGGGAGAGATAAAAATTGTAACTTGGGACCGTAGACAAAATAATAAGCTGAGGCGCTCGTGCCTCGTAGTTTCAACCAAATGCGGTCGGCGTTTGGTATAAACAAAAATCATAGTAAGCCAATGTCAAAGAGTTAATGATTTTGTAATAGGTGGTGCATGGTGATATAGATACAAATATTTGTTTTGATATTGATATTTCGTTTGATATGATTTTTGTTGTTTAAGTATACACATAATGAAATCGAACCTAAATAAAAGGTGTTCAATTTACACTAGCACATTACTTATAAGTACTAGTTTATAAGTCAGCTAGGTAGAGAAAATAATATTGTACTTATGCAAAATCTTTCGACCTGGTCGACTTATGATACTTCGTCAGATTCCTGCGGTGCACAGACATTATGTCTGTGATTGCATTCACTGCAAACAGGCTGCAATCAAACACGGTTAAATTCTAATAATTAGCTATTGTAGCTGGTCTTTCCTACGAAGTGCACTATATTAATAAAGAGCACTTAAAGTGAGACAGTGTGCATAAATAACATCTACAAATTCCAATAATTAATTGTTAAGTCTAAAGTAAAATTAAACTAACAATGTAATATATTTTCAATAAACTGACGCAAAAATTAAACGTGTCGTGATACTTCAAATTCAAAGACGTCAGTGAACTATTTGTTCAGGTCAATAAGCTGGTTTAAAAACATCAATAGCAAGCTATCTCTTTTACACTTGCGCTACAATGATATATATTCGTTATACATTTGTAATGTTTGACAACCGTACACTAGTAAGCACTGGAAAATCAAACAATTTAGCCATATGTCACCACGCAAATAAAATGTTGTTCAATAAATCCAATAAATTTAATTATTGAAAGAATCCATTGTATGACGTTGTGAGACCTTGGAGTGCTGTTTTCAATCGGCGCATCAATATAGTGGTGCAGCGAAAATGTCAACAGAACAAGAAATTATCAACAGCAATGGTGCGGTAAACGGCGAGTCAAGTAAAGAAAAACGTATTGGATGTGCCCATTATAAACGTCGCGCAAAGTTCGTGGTAAGAAACTAGCATTGCATAGGTTTTAGATACATATTTTGATATGCGGAAGAAGTTTGGGAACAAAACAAAGATGTTCTATATATAAACACAGTGGCGCATATTGCTCGAGATAGTGACATGCGAATTAGGAAACAAAGCTTAAGTCAATGAACGGTAAGGCGCAGGTCACGGCATTATTTTTGTGCCGAAATAAAGAAAACAAGCGGTGTAACCTCTTCCACATGCCTACACATGACTAGACATGCAGATACTTGTGATATTTACTCATGATTAGTGTTAAAACGTATTTACTGACTGAAAGTTCAGAATCATCGATTTACTATTAAATAATATGCTGGTTTATATGGCTGTTGATCTCTGTTTTGTAAATAAATTGTTCTAAGAAGTAAACAGAGCATAACTCTAGTTATATTTACTTAGTTTCCATTATGAATAAATCTTATCCTTGCATTTTTTACAGTCCATAGTTTATTATTTAGTTTATAGATTATTAATATATAGATACATTATTAATTTTCATATTTAACGTTACCTCATGTAGATTTCACTATATGAGGTATGTAAATAAAAGTCAGAATGTCACTGTACTGTACTGTTATTATATTGTTTCTTTACAACGTTTGGCACACTCAAATACACTAAAATACAAGGCTGCAAATTCTATAATATTTAATAAACTTTAAGGTCTATAAATCTAACATTGTCTACAATAATACAACTTCAATAATAGTCCGAACACGTATTACAATTTCTGTAGCTTTAAGTAGACTGCCGTGTTATAAATTGAATCATGGGAAAACGATGTAAGTGGCGCGTTGCACATACATAGCCAGATACGTACAATGCACTTAATTATGTATGTATGTGTGTGTCCCTACACCTCATATCATTAAATTTAATAGACTTATCCAATTAGTCAGTTACTATCCAAAGATTCACAAAATTATTTGATTTCTGTGTCAAGTCGCTCAAGATAGTAGTGCAGCTTATCTGGTCCAAAATCAAGTCAAGAACATTATGTATATGACAATGTTCAAATTCAGTTCCAAACTCTTATTACTGCTGCCCGCTGTGGTTTCACTCATGTTAACGATAAAGGCTCCAGTCCCATCACTTGTAGCATGATGTCATATAACCAATCTATATTACTTCTGGACAATGTAGCTTTCTAATGCTCAAGGAATTTCTTTACGTAGTCCAGTAGTTTTTGAGAAGTTTTTCCTCTATATAATATTGGTATAGATTATAGCATGCTATTCGTAACTATTGCTAACATTTTAATTTATTTTATACCTTATGATATGTCCTTTACAAAAACAAATCCATTCATAGCCAATAAACAATCAGTTTTAAGCATTAACATTAGTAAAATTATTAACGTTTTAAGTGGCGTGCACTAGGTGGCTCGTATCAGCCAGTAACAAATACACTGTACCAATATAGTGGGTCGTATGCGAGCCTCTATCAAAGGAAAAGTTAATGATAATTACCATGTAAACCATAATTAATTTAATGAGCTTACTATACATAAATGGGTTATACTGCTGAAGAATATACAAAATGTTATATAAACATGCAGCATTTAGATTTTATACAGGTGCAAAACAATGACAATTCTATTTTTTACACTCATGATCTTACTATTAGCCAAAAATGTAAGTGCAGATTTGTGCTATGAGACCTTTATCCATGCTTGATGCCCTGGCACCCAGACACAATGCTTTTTTAATTGTGTCTAAATAGGGACTATTAAATGATTAAATGAAACTATTTATAAATCATAAATATCTGTAAGAAAGTACTGTTATTGTAGATATGTTAGCCACAAGCTGACTTAGAATCCTAATTAAAGCAAATCTTTAAATTGAGGTAATCATTCTTATCTTGTAAACAATAAGTTTAAATATTTTCCCTGTGATTGACCAACACCATCATGTATACATGTCAAACCCAATGTGTCCAGTATGCCACGGTCACAACTATATGACAAATTAAAGGATGAAATCGTAGCTTGGCTCCGAAAGCACACTTTTGCTTTTTTGACGTGGTGACCACAGGGATTATAAAGCCTATACTTCTTAAAAAATATTTAAAAAGCTATTAATTATTTAATAATAAATAAGTCTTTTTGGTTATTTCCAGACACCATGTTGCAACAAAGTTTACGTCTGCCGATACTGCCACGACGAAAACGAGCAGCATTACTTTAACAGAAAGTCTGTGACCGAACTGATCTGCACTGAATGTGATAAACGACAGAAAGTACAGGAGTCATGCGAGAATTGTGGAGTTCGATTTGGAAAGGTTAGTATAGTTATGTAAAATTCAGGTAATAAAATTATGTTGTTAGCATTGTAGTCGGTGTCATGACGCGATTGGTTTGTAACCGGGACTGACCAGACTGCACCGGCGATTTGATGTGACAAGTGGATTTTATACAAGATTTTGGCCTTCAGGTTGATTACAGGATTCTGTGCTTGTCGATCCGGCCAGGCTGGCCATATTTGAAGTGATTAGTATATTTTATACATGTTTTGGGCCTTCTAACCAGCCCGGCAAGTATAAACCCGGTCTTAACAGCATGAAAAAACAGTTGCGCTATGATTAATTCTTCGGAATTGTGACCAAGCACCAAGGTCTTGAGTTCGACTCTCACCAATTGCATTACTGACAGAAGCATTTATTTCAAATTATAACAACTATTACTAATTTGCGATGTGAAATAGTTAACTAATCATTGCACAAATCAATATTTGAATGTCCAGTTGTTGCTGTATGCTGCAATAATATTGAATTGTCATGTACAACTATGTTATAAATATTTGGCTCATTTGTAAATTTTAAACAACAAAATGGGTGTCCACAATTCGTAAGCCACGTAAAGTTCGGGGTCCACGAAAATGTATTTCCTTTCGATATGGAAGAACTAAAATATAATATTTTAAGAAACTCAGCGACTGTTACTTTTAAAAACTTGCATATTCCATATTCAATACCAGTGGTCTCGAAGCTACCGATTTTTCTATAAGTGCTCGCATCTCTATCTGCTATGAGAGTTTTGTATATTAAATTGTGGGTCATTATTGAGGTCTTAAATCCTTCAACTATGCTTGACTGTTCCATGCTCGAAGAAGAGCCTAGGTGTGTTTTAGTGCATCTATGGGTAGGTGGCGATCGATTTTTTAATGCTGATCGCGTGCATACGATGCAATATTTATTTTTTACCTGCATATATAATAATTTGCCTGTTTTGAAGCCAATAATTGCAGCTGCCCCAGATGTTGCAGCATAATTATTCCGATACGACCTTTTCGACCAGCATGCATCAGCTACTACTGTAATTGCCGGAATCCCGTCTTTGACTTCTCCACTTTGAGTTGCTAGCTGACGTTCTTCATTAGCTGCATCTTTCATACTGCTTTCTGCAGCAACTTGCCACCAATCGGAGACGTCATTATGACACTTATTGTAGATATTTTAATATAAATTTGGTAAATCTACTACTGTTAGCAATTCTTTTAAATTTGTTCGTCCGCAACCAATCAACATTGCACCAGTCACTGCTGCATGATTTACAGTCATATCTTCAAATACGTTTACACACGCTTTTATTTCCATTATAAGTTTGCACATATTACATTTAAAATACATAATTGACTCTAATCCAATAAGCTTTTCACTTATAATATTAGAGGTTTAAGTATGAAATTGCCGATTTGTACTGAAAAATTAAAACTATTGTTTTTTCTAAGATGTACCATATTCATTTAATCGAAATATTTACCTTCATTATCTATACATTGCTGCCATCTAAACGGAAGTTCATTTATGTCTTTACGATAGAACTCCGGGATCTGGATTCGACAAACTGTGCGAAAGCATTTTGTACTGCCTCCTGGGAAGAAAATTTTTATCACGTAGAAAATTGCCCAAATCACGAAAAAAATGGTAGTCCGTTGAAGCAAGGTCTGGCGAGTACGGAGAATGACGAATGGTTTCTAACTGCAACTCCTGTAGAGTTATAGTGGTTTCTCGTACAGTGTGAGGTCTTGCGTTATAGAGCAATAATGGTAAAGATCGATTCACGAGTCTGTTTCACTACCAGTTTCGCCATCATTGTTCAAAGTTCGGCACAATAAACATCTACTATTGTTGCTTGACGAGACATAAGAAAGCTATAGTGAATAACACCATGAAGAGGCCACCAAACCTAAAAACCTAAAGCTTTGCTTTAGGGCACTGTTGCAGCGTTTGACCTGGGGTCAGCCATTGCATTTAACGCTTACGGTTATCATAAAAAAATAATTTTCGTCACATGTCACAACTCGATCCAATATTCCTTCATTTCTGTACCAATTCAACAAGGCAACAAGTTTCAACACGCATTTCTTTCTGCAGATCAGTCAAATCACGAGGCACCCATTTTTCATATTTTTGTATCTTATTGATTTGATGCAAATGAACCAATATTGTGAGTCGGGTAACGTTAAACCATGCCGCTAATACCTGGGTAGTTTAACTCGGATCGGCATCCACCATCTCCTTCAATTCAGCGTTATTTACCTGTGTGAGCGATCTTCCACGTGGTTCGTTCTTCAAGTCGAAGTTTCCATTAGGAAAGCGTTTAAACCAAAAACGCACGGTGCGTTCATTAGCAGTCTCCTCTCCAAAAGCAGCGTTGATATTGCGAGCCGTTTCTGCCGCATTAGTTCCGCGTCGGAGCTCGTATTAAAAAATGACTCGGATTTTCGAAGTATCCGTCTTTCCCGTCTAAACTGAATAAAAAAACAATTGAAAGTCGATAATCGAATGTTGCACATTTTTTAAAAGAAGAATCCTATAGGTATCATTTGAAAAAAGTTGCACTCGAATATCTCACACCATGAAGGTTTTATGTCAATTCAAAGTATCTATTACTATATAACGCCAACTTCATACTTTAACCCCTATTACACAGGTTGCGCCAACGAGGAAATAATATATAAAATTACATATATCTATACTAATATTATAAACTTGAAGAATTTGTTTGTTTGGTTCAACGCACTAATCACAGGAACTATTGGTTCGAATTGAAAAATTATTTTAGTGTTGGATAGCCCATTTATTGAGGAAGGCTATACGCTACATAACATCACGCTACGACCAATAGGTGCGGAGCATTAATGAAACATTTTGCAAAAACGGGGAATATTCTCTTATATGAAGCAGACGAAGTTGCGTGGGTCAGCTAGTTTTATATAAAATGCTACTGTTTTTAGTTTATAACTAATATTTTTATTTCCCATATAGTTTACTATATTATAATTGTAACATAGTAGCAAGATTAACTTATCATTCTGTTGGAGCTACCATGAATAGCAAACATTCATAAAGGTTTCATTTTTATTAAAGAGCGTTAGGCCTTGTGGCCAGTTCCGAACGATAACGTCGCAAATAAGGGTCATATTCTGAAGTTTGTAAATGTAATTAATTTATTAGTGCTATATTTTCAAAATGTTTTTAAGAGACTCCATATTATAATAATATCAGCCCTTTGTTAAACTGCCTCATTGCTGGGCACGGTGTTTTTTCCAATATGGGAAGGGTTAGGCCATAGTCCACCACGTTGGCCCACTATGGGTTGGCGAACATCACATATCTTCAAGAACTTGAAGAATTCTCAGACATCAGGTTTCCTCACGATGCTTTCTTTAACCCTAAAAGCGAGTCGTAATTACTTCAATACTTTATTGCTTTTCCATAATGTGGTTACAGGTGGTAGATTTCTTAAACTGGATACAATTATGGACCCTGTTGGGCACAGCACAGTTTATAATAAAATCATTTGTACATAAATAACATTCAATAGATTACATTTTAAAATTAACAAATAGGTCTAAAAACAGGAGAGAGGAATATATTGTATGTATTTCAAAAGCTCACTCTTTAGTTCAATGAATATTTCAATTGGGAGGGTAGCTAACTATTTAAATGTTTAATTGTTTTTATTTAATATAATTTAAATTATTTTGTTTTTACTTTTTAATGTTAATACTAAATCAATATGTCAAATATGTAAGTGTAAGTGATATTTCTTAATTAGATATTGAGCAGGTAGTGGATTAGATTAGTAAGTTTTGATTGTGGTATCATTCATAAAATCTTTAACACTATAATTAATGATTACTATGCATATAACTTCGAAATGTCAAAGATTCGCGCCTTAGGATTATCGAACTCGAGGCCTCTGCGTGTCAATCTAACGATCTGCCACGAGGCTATCGCGACCTCTACACTCTATATACTAAGATAAATTGTATTATAGCTGAAATATAATTATACTAGCTGACTCGCGCAACTTCGTCTACGTCACATAAGAGAATTTGCCCCGTATTTACAAAATTTTTTCGTGATGCTTCGCTCCTATTGGTCGTAGCGTGATATTATATAGCTTATAGTCTTCCTCGATAAATAGGCTTACCAACACAACAACAATTTTTTTTTTATTCAAACCAATTGTTCCTGAGATTAGTGCGTTCAACCAACCAACCAACCAACCAAACAAACACTTCAGCTTTATAATATTAGTATAGATTTGTAGATCGTTTACTATGTACATATCAAAAACCCCAAAAGGGGCATCCATTAATTACGTGAGCTGTTTTTCTTTTAATTTGGACTCCTGTCTCCCCTTTGGTGAGATTTGGTGGGACCCCCCGTCCCCTTTACGTGAGATTTACGCTCTAATTTTTAAAAGACTAAATGAAGTACAGAAAATAAACGATATTGCCTATGCCATTTTTTCTTTCTTTTAAAAAGCCTGAACGGTTTTATTTACTTTGTCTTATTCTCGAAGTAAATGTTTTTAACAGCCATGAGATTTAACGTACAAAATAGGATATTCTGAGAAAAGTAAAAACACTGTTTTTTTTTCTAAAGTACGTTAGGTTTTCAATTATTTTAAATTAGATTTGATGAGATTTTACTGGACCCCTCCCTCCCTATTTTGAGCCCACGTAATTAATGGATGTCCCCAAATGAACCTCAAATCACACTTGTTTGCGAAGTTGCCATTCTTCGCTCTTAAGTAGGTAATGCCCGGCACGCGTCACAATGCCTCTTTCAATATTTCATTGTTGTATTATTCAATAAACGCGTCAGCGGGCATGCGCGCTGCGACTTTCATTGCATTTGGATCAATGGCACAGAAATGCTTTATTACAAATAAATATATTGACTCAGTGGGGAGACCAACAGACTGCAATGCAGAGGGTCTCGGGTTCGAACCCACGTCGCGCACCTCTGACTTTCGGAAGTTATATGACTTTTCGAAATTATGTGCGTATTGATTGACAATTATCGCCTGCTCCGTGCCTCGGAGAGCACGTTAAGCCGTCGGTCGCGGCTGCCATGAACATTTATGGCAGTCGTTATTGGGAAAGTCAGTACCCTCTAATATCCTGACACTGGTCTAGCCTTAAGGTATCGTTAGCCTTCGGGTTGCAGAGGTCAGGTGGCAGCCGCTCCGTGTAAAAACTGATATCCAGTCAAATCCGGTTAGACCAGAAAAGCCGACCCCAAGTGACTTGTGAATAATAAAGCCTAAGAGAGAAGATTTTTGATTTTAATACAGTCTGAATAATTTTGTAATGGTATCCAAGATACAGGCTCAGCCTAGTAAGGGACCAAAAGAAAAATTATGTACTAATAATGGGTTATTGGATGTAGAATGATTAAATCCTTATTAAGTATTAATTATTGATACAGGTGTAACAGTTAGGCGATATCCTATTTTAGAGTCGTGAGGTATTGGTCATTAATTTTATCGTGAGCTTTATTGTATGTAACGCGATTATTGCATGTCGAAACAAATCTTCCCTTAATTCAAAGTTGCTTTTGTCAGGAAAATACACAATTGCATTTTAATAAAAATTCAGACACGCCATCATCGAGAGTTATTTATTTATCTACAGTAAATTCTATAATCTATCTGATATAAAAGTTGCTGTTTCAGTATATTTTCATGTCACCCAAGAACCAATAGTCCAACATTAATTAATTCCAATAATTATTTTTGCATGCCTATGAGGCAGAATAAAGCTGACACTAACTACAACAATATAACATCTATGTATACACCTTTATTCAGCGAAAAGAAATGATTTTGATTTTGAACCAAGACGTAGACGTCACAATCTGCCACAAACTTATGCCTCGAAGCCCAATATGGGAGTCGACGCAGGCATCTGTTAACAACGAAACACTTCCATTTGCAGTACACATGCCTGATCTGCAACCTGTTCGATGACGACGACAAGCGGCAGTACCACTGCGACGGCTGCGGCATCTGCCGCGTGGGCGGCCGTGACCGGTTCTTTCACTGCGAGCGCTGCAATATGTGTCTGCCGGTGCAGTTGCAGCAAGTCGGTCATAGGGTAAGTGCTTGGACATCTTTATCGTAGAAAGTACCTTCCTACAAACTAAAATTCGTCATGTGACAAGATGACGAATTGTAGATAGGCCATGAGTGACGAAGCCTATGGTAACCCTTTCATAGCCTTCATTGCCTTTATCGTTCGTTTAGGTGGATTTTCTTCCCTAACACTTATAACAAGGCATGCTAGTCATAAAAGTACGGCAGTAAAACCGCCTCTGTGTTGTGGAGTACGTATGTGAGAAAACTGGCACACGTTTATATATTTTATTGCCTAATGTACGATTACGAGCTAGCGATATTGGTATTGCAAGCATGCATAGGTACGGAAAAGGCTTACCATCAACCTGGTACCATAATTTTAACCAATGTTGATTTTCGTATATTTTAGCTCTAGTCCAAAACAATTTTTTTATTTTGTTTATTGTGACCTGTTAAAGTGATTGTAACGGACCTGATGGAAAGTCCAATTATAGTCCAGAGACAGTGATGACGAGGAGAAGATAGATTAGATAGACTGTATTGAGGGGGGCAAGGTTCGGATCCTTTGCAGCACGACCCTTGATCCAAGCGCGATACGCAGCTTGTCTATGGTTGACAGCGTCCTGGCATTCACAATTGAACCAAGGGCGGCCTCTACGATTAATGACGATATTGGAGGCCGGAATATAGGTATTCCATGGCCAACATAATCTCGTCAGCAATCGCCGCAGCCCTCGCTGAGGTATCTTTCTCTTAAAAACAGTGTTGCAACCAAGGGACAGACGCAAAATAGTCGCGCATACCGTCCCAATCCACTGACGAGTAGTGCCATATACGTCGCTTGATCGCCTTTCTAGTAAAAGGCGGTGCACTTGATACTCTACATCCAACCAAGCAGTGATCTGAATTGCCCAACGGGGCTCTGATAGATACAGCGCACTCAGTTAGATGACTCGCCAGCAAAAGGTCAAGCAAGGAGGCCCTGACCTAAAACATCTGGGATCCGGGTGGGCTGGGTCACCAGTTGGGTGATGTCACGCTTGAGAGTAAACGCATGGGCAGTTCGTTGTGCATGGCCTGTTTTGGAGGAACCGTTAAAGTCCCTCAATAAAACTAACTAACTCTAACTGCGCCTGCGCGTCTAATGTCGCAAGGCTCAGTTGTCCAAAGAGCCTAGTTGTCTCGGCATCCCCATTGTGGGATCTATATAGGCACCCGCAAATTGAACAGAGACCGCCGGTCTCTACGAGCACCCACATACAGTGTAAAAAGAAGGGTCCTCTAGATAGCGCAGACGTCGACAGCATACGTCTGAACGAATGTACGCACAGACCCAGTTTTGGCCAGAAAATTCTCCTCGAGCGTGTAGCCGGGGTGAAGCAGGTAGGCGTAATCGTTAGGACGACGAATCTGCGTCTCTGTCAAGAACAGCAGGGCAGGCAGGGATCGTCTACAGGTGATAATGGACAGCTTTCAGATTGGAGTTGAGTCCCCGAATGTTGCTGAACTCCAAAAGAACGGTGAGGGGGTTAGTCACCGCTGTAAAACTGTTCTTTGTGGGCACTGTCATGGTGGGTTTAGGGAGGTGCTAGTGTGAAGCGGGGAGCTTTCGGCATGATACTGAAGAGGAGAAAGCGAGGAGAAATGGTATGCCGTTACCCTGGCAGAGAACGTACAGTTGAACCGCCGGACGGAAGGTCGCCTATACCCCTCCAGAATCGGCCGCCATTTACTTTCATCTTCATTTACCTTGAAGTTATGGACTGTTCGGGCTTGTCAGTAGTGCTTATAAAAAGACTTCCGTCTATACGCCAGAGTTTTTATAAGCTCTACTCATATCATTGTAATACCTAATATACACTTAATTTACAATAAATCATTTATATTTGAAATTTATACTAAAAGAACAGAACAGAGCTGAAGAATCAGTCATTTTAATATTTAGTACATTTCCAGTGCGTAGAGAACGTGTCCCGGTCAAACTGCCCGGTGTGCTTAGAAGACATCCACACGTCCCGCATCCCGTGCCACATCCCGGACTGCGGACACCTGCTGCACCGACCCTGCTTCGAGCAGCTGCTACACTCGGGCCACTACGCCTGCCCCACCTGCCAGACCAGCATGATCGATATGACTAATGTGAGAGAATAAACTCTTTACTTTTCCGATTATAGAAATCCTATTAATATTATTAGCGTTATAACTTGTGTAGAATTTTGGATGTTTCTTTGATCGAATTTGGATAAAACCTAGCATACAGATAAATGAATGGCCTGGATATTTAATGCGTTTTTGTGATTATAGTTCAAAAACTCATTTAATGCGGTTCAAAGCACGAAGGACAGCTGCATTGTCATTTATCCTGATCTTTTAAAAGGGAAATATTTGTATTTTGTTTGTAATAAATAAACTCAGATATCGATTATAAAACAGGAAAAATACAACCATGAAGCGGGTTTAAAGAACAGTAAAATTACTGCTTACAACTGCAATTTAGCTCAAACTATAGCTGATAGAACTGGGAATGTATCTACGGTGTCCTGACTGTGTGTTTGCCACCTATCTTATGAAATAAAAAATGATATTTTTTTTAATATTTAACTAAAACTATCTGAGACGATAAATAACCTTACAACTTCTGACTGAATTTATAATCAAGATAATATGTTTGTTACAGTTATGGAGTTACCTTGATTCTGAGGTGGCTGCGACGCCGATGCCGCCAGAATACGCTGACTACAAGGCCACTATACTGTGCAAGGATTGTCACAAGGTAACTTTAAATTAAATAATAAATAATACTTTATTTTTACCAAAAAATAATCATACTTTATCTATACTTAGGCACATAACACAGCTATGTTGTATATAATTAGTATAACTATAGAAGTTGTGTAAGGTCACAGACCTGTGTTACAGCTGCTACCAACGCATGATCAAATTAATTATACATTGTGCTATGTACAAAGTTAAATAACAAATAAAGGATAGATGCAATTATTACTAGTCTTTACCATGATCCTTACATAAACCATATTTCAACTAATATTACGATGTCGGTTGAGATTGTTGTATTTATAATTTAACTGCGAATTAATAAGTTATATTTATATTGCATTGATATTGTACTGTAATCATATAATATATTGGTTTCCAGTTGTCGACAGTGGAGTTCCACGTGGTAGGTTTGAAGTGTCAGCACTGCGGAGCGTACAATACTTGTCAAACCAACGGATTCCACAAGTGAGTACGCGTTTTTTCAATGATTTCTCTGAATTTTGTTTCTCTCGTAGTGCTTTGCTGGGCTAGGGTAACAAACTTGCTCTAATTTAATAATAATTTGGTTGTAAATATAAGCGCGAAAGTATTATGTGGTAACAAATAAGCTTATCACATACAGACAGCGGACGCAAAGTGGTAGTTTAGATTAATATTTTTGGTAATGTGGCGTATGTATATACGCAACATAAGTTTATGAGGAACCTGGAATCGAACGGAGCATCATTCGTCTAGCCGCGCCGAAATCAAGCGACGCGCCAAGGCGATCGAACGGAGCATCATACGTTTAGCCGCGACGAAACCATCTTACGAATTGGCGACGCGCGAAACTACCATCTGCATTTATAGTGGCACAATTTATACGCACGCACACGTAAGGATTTCCGAGAATTCACTCGTGAATGTTAGAATTTTGATTACTTGTCGCTGATTGGTTTAAATGATTATTGTACACTTTAGTGCTAGCGATACTTGTAAGAACAATAAATGGGATACAAAAAGCCTTAAAAATTGTAAATATATTCTCAGTTGAATCAGTCTACGTGTTTCACTATAATCCTTAGCTACGGACCTGGTTTATGCCTGCCGGCTGATCTATAACCCTAACGGTTACCAGCTACGGATCTGGCTTATGCCCGCCGGCTGATAATGCGTTAAAGTAATATTTTCTTTTAGTTAAAGCTAATCATAAAAGTATTTCTTCATCACTTTCGTTCTAAATGTATGTAAGCACATTGTGCCCTGCAAACATCGCGATGCATACACACAGATAGCTCTGCATCGTCACCGTGCTATTGCCATAGCATGGTGACGATACAGAGCTATCTGTTACAACATTTTTACAGATGATATCATAGATTTTTGACTTTGACTGTATCATACTGCGGAGTCGGAGCGGTAACGGTTCGGAGCCGTACCAGGCGTGGCGTAGTGGCAGTAGTACGGCAGCTTATAAACATTCGCACTACGCCACGCCTGGTACGGCTGATCTATATTTCATCTATAAAAATGTGTAAACAATGCTTGAACACCATTAGTCATGAGGAAAAGCTGTATCTAAAATATTTTTCGGTATTAAGATTTTTACCTATTTGGAATCAGTATAAAAAGACGAATCGAACAGGAAAATAAAAAAAAAATGTTTTACTTATGGCGGCAGAATAGTTGATACATATTTTGTATAATACAGGGACTCAAGCTCATCCGAGTCGGGCGACTCATCGAGCGCTACGTCGACGTCATCGTCCCGCGCGGCGCCGCCCGCGCCCGCGCGCGACGAGGCGCGGCCCGAGCGCGAGCACGAGCTGCCGCGCGCCTCGCCGCTGGACGAGCCGCCGCAGGCCTGACGCGCGCGGCCCCGGCCCACCGCCGCCGCCCGCCGCCGCAGCTACTTGTAAATACGTCTCGTACGTACGCTTAATAAAACTATGACTATACTTGAATGATAATGGTTCCCTATGCCGTCGTTTTTTTTTTTTTTTTTTATTGCCTTCAGTGGCAGACAAGCAAGTGGTCCACCTGATGGAAAGTGGTAACCGCTGCTCATGGACTTCAGCAATGTCAGGACACAGCAAAGCCGCTGCCTACCGTGAAAGAAGAACTCTCTTTAAACCTCGTTTGAAGAAGGACATATCATAGCGCTCGGGAAACACCGAAGCAGGCAGTTCATTCCAGAGCTTGCACGTACGTGGGAGAAATGATCGCTGGAAGCGTACCGTCCTGGATTTGAACGCTTCCAGGTGATATGGATGAACCCTGCTTCGTTGTCGAGTGGTACGATGATAGAAAGGGGCCGCTGGTACCAAATCAAACAGTTCTTCAGAGCACTCTCCGTGAAAGAGTCGATAGAACACGCAGAGAGACCCAAAGTCTCTCCGTTGCTCCAACGACTCCAATCTATCCGTGAGATTGGGATCATCGACGATTCGAACTGCCCGTCTTTGTAGGGAGTCAAGTGGGTCGAGCTAGTATTTGGAGGCCCCTGCCCAGAGATGTGAGCAGTACTCCACGTGCGGCCGGACCTGTGCTTTGTAAAGCACAAGACGTTGACCGGGTGTGAAGTACCGCCTCGCCCTGTTCAGTACACCCACCTTTTTGCTCGCTAATTTAGCTTTGTCCTCCAAGTGACTCCCAAACTGGACTTTACTCGAGATTTCCACGCCGAGGATCCCAATACTTTCGGAGATACGGAGAGTAACTCCTTGGAACTGTGGCGCCATGATAAAAGGGTCCTTCTTAGCAGTAAACGCGCACACTTGTGTCGTGTCACAACAGTAGTGAATGTGACTGCTGTGTGGTTTCAGATTTATATCCCACAGATAGATTTTAACATAAAAACTAGTAACTTTTTGTTGGTCCGACACCAACAAAAAATTATTAAGTTTTTCTGTTAAGAAATCTCAATACCAGACTGAATTAGGAAGTTGATGGTGTTCGTGTCTCTGAAAGCACGTAAAACCGTTGCTTCTGAGCTTGATCTCTCTCTGGTCGTCCCGGATTACCGACCTATCGGATAATGTGAGTAGGAAACACTATAATATCTCCTGCGCAGATGGCCAGTCTCCGTTAAGATTGACCGCCGTGGCCGAAATTCGGTCTGGAGGACATTATAAGTAAACAAGTATACGAACTCCATCTTGCTCAACATTTACTGTAACCTATGATGAGTAATTGTAACACCAGGAGTATCGCCTACACATCGCGTAATAATACCTAATCTGAAGCACAAAGATTGATACATATACGTAAAAATAGCAAAAGAAACTCGAGTCAATGAGTACTATCGTTTTTGTGCTCACCAGTGGGCGCCACTAGCGAGTAAGGTCTTAAGACGTATTTGGCGGTGATCATTGTCGGTTCCTATGGTTACTATTGAAGTGACTATAGCGTGTGACGTCTAGAAACCTTACGATCCAATAGCACTTCTAGCGATGTATTTAAACGCGATAGCCCTCATTGACATTTGGTCGACTAGACTGAAACGATGCGCATGTATGAGTGTATCTTTCTTCTGACTACCTATGTTTTATTATGAAACTGTTAAAATTTAAGTCCTTTGCACTACCAATGAATTCTTTTATGGCAATAACATCATAATACCCATCCACTGCCTACAAAGGGTGTATAGATAGCCATGTCTATGTATGCATTTGTCTTAGTTTTATTAAGCGTATAAATATAGCTCCTTTAAAGAGTGATGCCAGTGATTAGTCGCAGGCTTATTTCGTATTATATTTATCTTGTATATTTAACTAGACATGAAATAAGTATATATAATTATTTTATTTTATCTAATATTCTAGCTATGTAATAGTTTGGCATTTTAAACACATCTGTTTTCACTAGCTGGCAGCTCTGAGGCCAGAAATATGACTTTGCTGGTAATATAAAATATTTAGACCAATAAAATAGTCTAATGTAACACAGAATTGTTACCTACACGAATATTAAAACACTTTTAAATGCACTTAGTAGACACCTTAGTGTTAAAATAAATCTGAATTACTGTTAATACGTTTTTATACTAATTGGAAGCTCATCAGAGGATCCATGTGTTTTCATAGCTGTCGAAGAATGTCGAAATGTTTGATTTCTCATATGTATAAACATCTATCGAAATTATCGGTGAATTAGTTTGAATGTGTATAGAAAGACATATCGGCGGTCAAATGTAGGGTGTGTCGACAGCAATGGAAGCTCATGGTAAATGGTCTCTGGTATCGTTAATAAGCTAATTGTAAATCTGTCCAATAAATTAAGTAAAATTTTTATCGGTCTTGTATTTAGCTCAATCTTTAGCGTATTGTAAAGAGATATCGTGTGTAAACATTAGAAAAGAAATGTGATTGTGATACCTTATAGCTCATAGTTCGTGTTAACACCGCTCCGTGGCGCTACTGTGTAAGGGTTTGTTCGCTAGATTGCGGTACTAATATGCGTATAGTTCAACAGATGGCGTTATTAGTTGTCGACTAGCCCGCTAGATAGCGTTACTAGCTTTATGACCAGTTTCACAATTATCATGTAAAATTTATCCGAAATATAAATTACATGCTGTCTCACTCTTGTTAGGTTGAAGAAGAGTGAGGGCGAGAATTTTATAGATAAATGCTATTTGGAGGTGGTAGAACAGGCCCTTAGACTCAATCCGCTAGATTCCAATACAAGACAAAATTCGCGTACAACGGGCTGTAGGTGGCACTACTAGCTGCCAATTTATAGTTTGTTAGATGGCAGCACTAGTTACTATTTTATAATTCACTAGAAGGCGTCACTATCGATGTTCGATTGCCGTCAGGATACAAGGTATAAATATATTTTTAAAATAAAAACAGTTGTGATCATATAAGAAAGAAAGAAAGAAATCAAATTTATTTCGTACAGAGCACACACAATCAGTTAAAACAGAAATAACAAAAAATATATATACATATATAATATACATGTCATTACAAAATGTGTATGCCCTCGTCGAAAAGGGTCACCACCTCAGCATTAGCTGGGCACCCAAATTGAGTGCACCAGCGCTGGTTTTCAGTTGGCCACCCGATACAAGTGATGCACGGTCTGAGGCAAATACTTAACATTACAACAAAAATACAATGTGGTTCTGCTACATACATACACAGGGAAAACGTATAGGGCATATAAAATTGTGTTTATAAATTAGGTACATTTAAAAGATATGAGAACAGAGGTATAAATAACACGTTACTATATATTATATATATATTGTGATTGCTTTTCAGCCAGCCCGATTGCTTACTATATACACGCCTGTATGTATTTATGTGTGTGTGTATGTTTTCGCAAGTTGTATTGACTCTGCCATCTGCAGCTATCTAGTTACGCCTAGAGCTAGATTTTAGAACGCTAATCCTATTTGGCTATACTATATAGAAAATAAACACATTGAAAACGAGGGACGCAAAATATATGATAGAATTACATTTTAAAGGTTACAGATTAAGGTAGATATTGCCTGAACTTCGTGTCTGGATTATACGTCCATTTCTAAAATATTTTAATTCTACTGTCATTTATAAGCACTTACAACAGACCTATTATCACAGAACAGCTATTTACAGATGCCCGGATGAATATAACTCGAAAATACAAACGCATTCATTACTGGTTACGGATTTTGGATTCAGTATGCAGTATTCGCATACTGCGTTTCTGTTAGGTTCTTGTATAGAACGGGTGTTCTGTGGCTGTCTATTTTGTGACTTTGCACTTTGGCGTATAGCTGAAGACTGTTCCAAGCTCATTAATATGTTGTTAACAGTAGCGCCACGGGACATGAAATGCTCCTTTCCAAATAATAATGATTAACACTATAATAATCTGTTTATATTAATATTAAATATAATAATTGCAGCAAGCCGCCATCTTTTTAATAAAATAAGGTTGTACGTGCACTTCTTTTCGGTCTTTGGCTAATAATATGGGTTAATGCATACAACGACTGTCGATCTAGAAATGTCATGCGAAAGTAATTTTATTGCAACTAATATTGTTATGTAAACTTGGCGCTTAAAAGTGTCCCAGAGTTACTTGCCTGTTCTTCTAATGGGTACTACGCCCTTGCTTTGCTGAATATGGCAACAGATAATATGACAGCGTATAAAAGTGCGGTGAAAACACCCGAAGTTTAACAGCGCAGGTAACTCGTGTCGACGGCGCATTAAAAGACGTTGTATGCATATACCCTTAGAAATCGAACTTCATGCTCGATGTAATGAGAACAAACCCTTATACAGTTTTAAGCTTAATAATAATATTGTATGTAAATATGTAGTTACTTTTGTAGCTTTATATTCAAAGTTCTAACAGTAAATTAATAGGTAATCTATGTGAAATATAGAAGTTATAGCATTAAATTACTAAGCCCGATACCACAAATTAAACATATACACATGCCCAGCTCATTATAACGCACTCAAATAGAGCGATTATACATTAAGTATTGCAGTAATTCAAATAGTTGTGCGTCCGTGTCTTTGTATTCATATCAATAAGAACTCTCGCTCAACCACAAACGCTGTATTAGGTCGCGGTATATTTAGCTGGCCATCTGTATATTCGTAATTTGTGGCTAGCCAGTCTTCTCGTCTTTGCTATGACTGTTATTATTACAGAGATATGTTGGGCTTATAGACGAGTACCAATACCATCGAATGGTTTTCTCTGGTTCACCGGGCTTACCAATTTTATAAGCAATACAATTAGTCAATTTTACAAGCAATACAAATTAAATATAATTAATGTTAATGAAATGTCGGCCCATTGCGGCGCGTGTCACACTGTATAGAATTTTTTGATTTATATTTAACAGTTATTAAAATTTATATTTATATTTATTATTATTGTGTATTTAACAGTTGATTAATGTATAGCCCGGAAGGCTTGCTCGTCTAGAAGTGTCTTACGAGAAAAGTTCTCGAGGTTTCTAAGAAATGTTTGCTCTATAGAGGCCATTTCTTGCAACCATACATTGCTCAACTAACTATTTAAAAATGTCTTAAATATGTTCGTATTTTAATGCTAGAATTTGACGTGAGTAAAGCTCATTCACGCAGTTATCTATATTAAAAACATCTGTTATAGCTTAGCATAAATAAATTGTTACTTCTTATATCATTGACATATACAAATTCGAAAATGAATTGCTGCTTGCGCTGTAAAGAGCCGACGCCTTACGCAGTTTAGATTATTTACATAATTTTAAATAACATTTTAATCGTTCTTCATATTTTGCGGATTTTTGTGATGTTGCTAGTAATGAATAATCTGTTACTTCTCTTGAAAATAGTAAGCACGATTATCAATACCACAAATTACACCAGTATAGATGGTCGGGTCATTACAAATTGTGAAAAAAAACACTTAATGACACGCGTACTGCGCTATCGATTTATTAGATCAAGTTGTAGTGAAGTTGTCTATATCTGACCGCCTTGTACGTGTGTCCGTCCGTTTTTGCATGTAGTATTGAACCGGTGTATCAACGTTACAAAAATCTTTTTTGATAATAAATAATAACAATAAACTTCCGAACTAACATTTCTCCGTTTTATTAGTACCTATTACGATAATGTTAAGAAAGTATTATTTAATGCTTAGCTTTGTATTATAGAATTTTAACTACTAATATATTATAATATTGCAACATTGTGATATAAGTACCGGAGGAAGGGTTAAGGCGAAAATATTGCATAAAATTAGAGGATGGGTAAAAATACCACAGAAGCTATGGGTACAGACGGCTGGCTCAGTACAATGCACGAAAACTTACGTACTCACAATTATTGTTGAAGCTATTATCAATCTGTTGACTTAATCTTTGTTGGTTGTTACACACGTGCCTATGTGTTTCGCTTGTCGTTTGTAGTGGGCCATCTGTATCAATGTGTCATCTGTGGCCATTCAGGGGTTTGTAAGTCCGGACAAAATATCAGTACCTAGTAATAAATATACTTAAGCTCTGTTCAAAAAAAAGCAAGATTGATCGACCTAGTTAGCCTTAATAAAGTTTCTAGGCTTTCGTTTCTTTAGATTGATATTATAGTTGAACAAAACGAGATGGGTGTAAAAACCTAGAATTCAAGCTCTTCGTCTTCATGTGACCCTGTTTCAATTATATTTAAACATTTACTTAGGTTAATGTTGTATATAATTATATAGGATGTACATGTTTTAATAATAAATAATTAACGCACTTTTCAATCATTGCCGCCGTTGAACATAATGCCCACTGCTACTTACTGCTGGGTATGATGCCCACAGTTGAGCCTCATGTCCACTTTTGGTCATCTTGCCCACTGTTAGGCATTATGCCCACTGTTGGGCAATATGAGCATTGTTGGGTATCATGTCCATTGTTGGGCATCATGTCTACTGTTGGGCATCATGTCCACTGTTGGGCATCATGTCCACTGTTGGGCATCATGTCCACTATTGGGCATCATGTCCACTGTTGGGCATGTTGTGTTGCAAAACGCAGCACAAGACAAAACTCGACAGCAAAGCAGCAAACAACTCGAATTAGCACACCACCACACTGCGTATAAATGACGCCATTTTGCCATTTAAAATACATGTGACCTTGTGACCCCTATATCTCGGGGGTCTTTTGACCCACAGGGCCCATATTCAAACTCGACCGAGGTATGACCCCAAGGTGTCTGCACACCAAGTTACAAGTCAATATTTTACCATTTAAAATATGTGACCCCTATATCTCGAGGGTATTTTGTCCCCCATAGCCCATATTCAAACTCGACCGAGGGATGACTCCAAGGTGTCTGCACACCAAGTTACAATTCAATCGGTCCAGTGGATCCAGAGCTATGCCTGTCACTAACATACAGACACACAGACCCACAAGGTGTTTCCATTAACCTCTTCGAAGAAGACTCAGAGGTTAATAAATATTGGCCAAACTTGACCAAATCAATAACCATTCTATTCAAATACCATGCAATTGGTTTTGATTTGGTGAATAAAGCAAGCGTATTTGCGAATACGTCATGTGAATTAACGTCGGCTGCTTTTCGTTACACAGATAGCGTCATCTATAAGTCTCAAATATAAGTTCAGAAATAAACTGTTATTTAAGAATAGTTTAGTTTTTATCAATAACATTAAAAGTTGAACTATTTTCTATTATCTTAGCGGGCACGCTTTACTGCCGCCCTGGACGTCCGATTAATGGTTTCCTTATTACAAACTATAATATTAAAAGGATACAATAGAAATTTATAAAATTAGATCCAGAGACTCTTCCAGTCGCTACAAATACGACTTAAGTTTGTGACGTCAATCTTTGCTTAACTGAACAAAGCTTAACATTTGTGATTAAGCACCTATATTTATTACCAAAAATCACGGAACAGTGCGGACGAAAGCAATGGAAGTATAGATGCAATGCGCGCGTATTTCTAGCACCGTATCCCGTATTAAGCCAGCGATTTGGTCTCACTGTTCCGGAATAGAGGTGTACAAATTTGGTAACTATTTAGGCGATTATTAGTCGAGTCGATTATTACCAAAATTGTTTATTGTTATAGCTAATTCATGCGTTCCATATATTCTAGTTTTAGTCAAAAATTTGTTTTGGCCATGCAGTTTTTTTATATTAAAAACTGTGTTCTATAGCTTAACCTGCTTATTTGCGCTATCTGTTATGCTGAAAATTTATTATGTATATTAATTTCACGATGAGCCGTGGTGCAGACACACCGGCCGTGGCTATAAGTTGACACGGCAGCTGAGTCAGCTTGTGACCACGTACAGTTTAACCTGGTCGATACGACAAAAGGAAAATAATATGCATGGTTGCGTTAATACCGGTTTCGTATTATGTATGTGTAATTTCAAGCTCTGTCATCGCTTATATAAGCTATCAGATTATCCATTTCTGGATATAATGGTAAAATTATTTAGTGGAGCGTCAACAACTGTATTCGTCCAACATGATCTACAATCGCAATACAAACGAGTATATCTTTCTTTTCTGTTTTATACATATGTTTACTTGAGTTATCTTGATTCGGACTTCTGTATCCACTACATGAGCTGTTATCCACTACATGGGCTGTAGTTTTAATTATAAATCTTAGAGGTCTGATTTACTTGTTAGCATTATGTTTTCTTTTATAATATTGCTACACTAACGTAATAAATTTATTTAGAATGTGCTATGTGTTATATGTATGTTGGTAGATTACGCAAATTAGATGGATATAAATGACTCCTCCAATATGACCCATGGAAACAGATGCGCGCGCAATATCGTTGAACACATCTATCACCTTATTAATTACTTGTACCTATATGCTAAAAGGTCTGTTTCCATGCATGGTATTGCGGTTCATCTGTATTAACTTAATTTTATGGACATGTCCAATGCATACATACATAGATTCACGCCTGTTTCCCAGAGAGGTAGGCAGAGACTACGGATTTCCATTTGCTACGATCCTGACACACTTCTCTGGCTTCATTCACTTTCATCACATTCCTCATACACGCCCTTCGGTTCAAGGTGCTCTTAACCTAGCCTTAGTCCAGAACGCCTCCGATCTTATCGAGAAACGTTCGCCTAGGTCTTCCTCTTGCGACTGTTCCATTCACAGTCGTTGAATGAAGGCAGAGAAGTGTGTCAGGATCGTAGCAAATGGAAATCCGTAATCTCTGCCTACCCCTCTGGGAAACAGGCGTGAATCTATGTATGTATGCGTATTTGTTATTTTGCACCACGGCTTAACATTTTACTAATAAGTATATAAGCGAACTGTGAATTACGTATACAATTCAAGTGTATAATTTAATTAATATATTGTTGTTTAACTCAATGTTGTTTTTACGTTTTATGAATATACGCGAGTGTTTGTACCTCGATGCATCGAATAAAATGCGATATTTATAATGCAATTGTTGTTTATTTTCCTTATTCCTAAATTAAAACCAACTTACCTACGTCACCTAAAAACAGCTATTTAATAAAATGTCTGCTAGTGTACAACAGCAACAGTGACATAACGTACAGTCATTAACAAGGTGGCTGAACATTTAAACAAATTTGTAAACGAATTTAATGAATGCGTTTACAAATTGTCAACTCTCCTTATAAGAGACTAGCTGACCTGCCGTCTGCTTCACATAAATGAAATTTTCGTTTTTGCAAAAAATTTCATTGCTGCTCGGCTCCTATTAGTCGTAGCGTGATGTTAAAGCCTATAGCCTTCCTCGGTAAATGGGCTATCCAACACTAAAATATTTTTTCAATTCGGACCAGTAGTTCCTGAGATTAGCGCGTTCAAACAAACAAACTCTTTAGCTTTATAGTATTATAGTATAGATTGAATAGTCTATATTCTAGATTCGCTAGACAGATTATTTTATATTCGTATATCATTTAGTTACCTGAAAGATTTTATAATTAAATGCTTGTTTACGAAGTATGTAAGACAACTAAGTATAAATTTATTACACATGATCTTGGGAAGGCAAAGGCGCCATAAACCTCGGCGACCATATTCGAGCAACGTAATGTATATAAGAATATTTACATGATAGTTTTTCTTGTCTATTCCAGATAATCTATTGGTAATAAACTGCTATATACGGATTTTATCGCTTTGTTTATTTGACACTTTATTACAAAATTTTGGAAATTGTTACACTACTACTACTATTAAACTTTACTAATTTTTAAGCTAATTAAATTATTATTAAACTATTTAGTTTTCATTTATTTTTACACTTTCCCCGACGTTTCGGTTGCTTTTCAGCAGCCATGGTCACGGGGAGACTTAAAATCCGTATATAGCAGTTTAATTTCAATGAATAATATTCGCGTAAACAGAAGACAATACTATTGGTAATACTTACCTCTTTCTTCCCTGTGAAAGTCCTCAACCGACACGTTCTTAACGAGTGAGGATTATATTTTTTGTCCTAATTAGTAGAGTACGATGTATCAATAAAACTATTTTAATGTTTAGCATAACAGTTTATTCATCAAAACTCGTTACAAAACACCATATAAAACAAATCCCCTTAACTAGGAATGATTAGGGAATGTTCGAAGCACGCGGAACACATGAGGACAACATAATCACATTCAAAGACATTTTCAATAATTCCAACATCGCTGAGGACTTTACAAATATTCAAACAAAGTACACCTACACTCGTAAGAACTATTTGTGAATCACACAATTTTTTGTTACGTGTGGTTATCGAACCCTTAACGGCGTAGTTGCCGTGGCGAGGGTCCTTTTAAACCACGATGTCTCCAATACAGTCACTTTTTATATGGCAAACTACGGACTGGTCATATAAAAGTCATTCATAAAATCATGATTTATGGATAATAAAAATAAAATATCACTACATATGTCAACATAGCGATTATTCTAATGTTTAGTTAGGATTTATTAAAAAACTGACTTGAATATTTAGAAAATATCGGTCAGGTAAGCACGTGCACAGAAAAAGCCGCAAATCGTATAATACAGCCCATATATTTTACCTTCTTAATCTTACATTCTTTTTATATTTCAAAGGGATTAGGCAGCGTATTGGATGAAAGCTCCCAGGCGGCTTGACTGTTACCGACATTTTCAACAATAATCTTCATATTTCAACCAATTTACACAAAACCTTATCAAATTATAATCACTATATATTGGTGAAAACCGCATGAAAATCCGTTTAGTAGTTTTTGAGGTCATCGCGAACAGGCGCGGCGGGGTACTTTGTTTTATATTATGTAGTGGTAGTGATTATATTGTCCTTATGTGTACAATAACAGTCGCAATAAGCATACAACATGAATACAGTAAACAGAACTCAATATAATTGATATTATTATAGATACAGGCGTATCAATATTTCTTATACTTATGAAACATATACAAAATACCTAGCACCTACATAATAATATTATATACAGATTTGAAAATATAATAATTTATACATGATATAGATACAGTCGCCAATATGTTTATATGAATTTTGAAGCATATAGTTAAATGTACTTAAATACTAATTACTTAAAACTATAGTATTTATTCTACTAAAATAATACATATTCAATATTACTGTATTTAAATACGACGTCTTAAGATCATCAAATAATAATATTAAGCGGCGGTAGCTCAATGGATAAGGCATTGGACTTGCGATCTAGAGGTCGCGGGTTCGAATCTCACCCATTGCACTACCGACGTGAACCCACTCCTTAAGCAAGCATTCTAGCTTAGCTGGAGGGGATACTAGTAATTTGACACCCAAATAGATAGAAATCTTTAAAAAAAAGATATATGAAGTTAAACGCTTATTATGTTTATAAATATAAATTATTTTAACAATATCCATTTTATCATAATTTTTTATTACACGAAAACATGTTTCATCACTATATTTACTGAAATGATCACTTGTTATTAATGTTTGTGTATAATAATGCGTTATAATTATTTAATTAATAATAATTATAAAAGCTACAAATATTGTTGCATGAGCAATTGTTACGATTGAGCTCATTCGCGTCAAATACAAACTGTTTATTTTTTATGATTTTTATATGATTGAAGCTTCTGTCAAACGCACCAATTATAATAATATATATAAATAATATAACTTACAATTGTTGTGATTTTAACATATAATATTGCCAACACAGTTATGAAATCTCATCGAATTATTCAATGCATACACAGTATATATAATATATGAAAAAATATTATGGTAATTATGTTAAGCTACAAACTTAATTTAATGGCATTCATTTGGTATGTTACAAAAACTAAATAATATAATGATTTATTTAATATAATCACTAAGAGTGTGTAAATACTGCAGTAATTAGATATTTACTTCAAACAAATAAAATGGACATTTCTAAAAATAAGATGTATACCGAAATTTATATCTATGCCTTGCTATGCAATTTGTTGTAGACTACTATCAGTATGACTGCTCAGCTTGACTTACGTTTGAAACAATGGTTGGAACAGTAATAATAATAAAATATTTAAACATACTTTTAATATTCGTCTAAACATTTGGGATGCGTTTCTACGAATTACTAAGAACGCTGTAATCTAGAGCTTTTGTGATAAATGTGATATCCAATTGTTAGCATTTTGAAAATGAATTATATTATCAATTCAATAAGATAAGTTTTCTTTTATTCAACCTTCTACTGAAGACTATGGGAAATAACCTACTGTAGAACAGTTACTGACTAAATCGCCATCCAATTCCGCACTTATTTAAATTAAATTAGCTATCTATAATATATGTCAAAGCAACTGTACTTCTTATTTGAGATCATATTATATCTGTAACGTGTCTTCCTTTCTAGTTAAACAGTTGGTGTAAGAAATATAATTAGAATCTATTGATGCTAATTGATGTTAAAAATACCTTGTTTGATGAAGGGCAAATTACAACCTTGAGACAGGATCTAAGCATGCTACGTGGTTGTTATTTCCCTTTTAGATAATTCAGTTATGATGTGTCTAAATCAAATGGTTTGTTCTTTTTTTTTTATAAAGTTAGAACCTTTTTAATCTAAGGTTGCGGACACACGAAGTCGTATCAGACGAAACATGGGTACTAATCGAAATATTTTAAGATGGCTATGATTATCAACAAGCATTATAAAGAAAAATGGCAGTTGTATACTGTTTTAGTGATAATGCTTCTCTTTAAATAATAAATACGCTTCCTTTGTACACAAAACTGATTACTAACAGCGAAGGGTGTAATATAAAATCAGGTAATTACTGATATTTATATAGTAATTACTGATACTTTTTTAATTAGTAGATAATATATTCATTTTATATGTGATAATATGATCTATTAGTTGTCACGTTAAAACAATTTGTATAAATTGTCAACATGTAAATATAAATGTGTCATTTAAAGATATTATCTTTTACATGAGCGTTTGCCTATCTGATCGATTAGTATCCTTGCGTTGACCTCGTGTGACCAGATCAAAAAGTTATAATCTACGTAGATAATGTGTGACTTTAACAATTGCAGAAATTTATATATAAGTGTGATAAAAGATTGTAAATAATGTTATGTATTTCTAAAGTAATGTAATAAACTAATTCGTTGATAATATTTATAATATTGATAAGCGCGCGTATCGATATCTATAAGTCAAGGTAGTCCCTAATTAATATAATATGTTCAGTAAAATACAATAGTATATTGGTACCTATATCAACTGCAATATTGGAAAAAAATCTCGCAGAAAATTCGCATATATAGGTACCTTAGTATATATTTTTTAATTCCACGTAATAATTTATTAATTTATAAACATACCAATTTACTTTAATTTAGCAATGCATTTCCCGTTGAAATATTCATGCAATGTGAAAATACTTGGTTAACTACATACCTCTTTTATTTTACTCCAAAAACATGCAAAGCTTTCAAAACTTTATATTCTTTTAAAATATTTTTCTGCATCCCTTGACTCAAGAAACACAAATATAAGTGAAATAATGATTAAAATAAATAATTCTTACACTAATCTCACAATTGGTTGTCATTTTGAATAATATTGAACTAAAACTGCCATCCCGTACCATCGATCGTACACTTAACGCTTCTGTAGCGGTTCACTCTTGGCGATATCAGGCTTAAAACCTTGAGATTTAAGAAATGCGACTTATTTACCTATATGTATAATATTTAAGGCAGTCCGTGAAAGTCGAAGTCTGTATATAGTTGTTCCACGCGGCGGTATACCTCGTCACACGAAGTTAAAGTCTGCGGTAGAATCACTAGCGCCGCTGTTAAGCTTTCATCTGTGCCGAATATCTGGAAAACATGATCAATATTTTAACTACGTCGGTAAGATCCATAATATGGAATATCATAGAAGGTTAACGGTTTACTGTTGACTGTGCAGTCATTTACATAGTCGCTTGCAGTGCGTCAAGAGTTGTGGGTAGCGATGTCATCGCATTGTATTCGAATACATTGAAATATGGCGCATATGTATGTATGTCGCATTCTGACTCAATAGTAATTTATATAGTCGCTTCCAGTGCGTCAAGAGTTGTGGGTAGCGATGTGCATCGAATTGTATTCGAATACATTGAAATATGTCGCATACTGACTCAATACCTTACCTACCAACCCCTCACTGTGGCCAAGACACCTTTAGCCATCTTTGATCAGTCGTGTGAGTCTGCTCGACTGGCAGTGAGTGATCTATTCTTATCCTGGACATCCCGTTTACTCTCCGCCTGTTACTAGTGCAGCCATCCCGAATTTATCTATCTATTTAATTATTCACTACATAGTGTATGGTAGGCTAGGGCCTTAGGGTATTAGAGCTGGTAGAGAAGTAGGTACTTTAGGTTGCCGTAGGTTCTTGTTATATAATTATACGCATACAGTTTGTCACTACTAAGGTGACGACTGTACACATACGTCCCTATCTACAGCACCCGAGTAGATAGGGTTTCGGGGGGAAAACTACGGGTCTCCCCAGGGTACTGCGGGGTCAGGAAGCCCACTGCGCCTCGAAAGGTGTGTTCTATCGACCGCTGATTAGAGTGCACGGTGCCTGACATTGGTGTTGGACTCGAAGGGGTATGTGGTTAGCCGCAGAGGACGACATGTTCGTTGCTCAGCAAGCACGTGGCGTTCGAGCGTCGTTCTCATGCGCGGCTAGTGCGAACCAGTCGGTCGCGTGAGGCACGGAGTTGTCTTTAGCGAAGTGGCAGCGTGGTTTCGCTGCCACAACGCATCTCGGGCGCTTGCCTGCTCAGCAAGTAAGTCATAGCTGGAGTGACTCGGGCCACACCCGGCTTGTAGGCCTATTTGGGTAGGCGTATGGATGTACGTCGGGAAGTAAGCGTGCCTTATACAGCTCCGGTACCATACTGCAGATATGGGAGGCGGCTTCTCCGTCGGTTTCAGCGAGGTTTTCGTTAGCAACTCCCAGAGTTGCAAGTGGCGAGCGGCTTTATTGCTCCGGTACCTATCTGGAGAATAGGTAGTGTCACTTGGGCACGAGGTAGCTCGCTTACGAGAACTGGATCTCTGAGGTTAGGATGGAGAAATCGAGATTTGGGGACAAGACCTGTCTACAACTGGTCCCGAAAGGTGCTTTCGGGCACTGAAAGGTACAGCGGCTCCACCTAATATACCTTGACGATTGGTGTAGAGGAACGCTATATCATAAACTGGACTAGACGTAGAGACAGGGGATGTACACATACGTATGTATATGTCGCAAACCCGAAAGGAATTGAAATCAAATTGTATATTTATGTTATTCCAATTATAATTTCTTTATTATCTTTTTAAATAATTCAGTTTTTGTTATTATGTAAAATCTTTATTATTAGACTTAACTATAATTATTATGATATATATATTCTTAGCGTAACCCCTCTCTCCAAGACCCGGACCGAGCTGTACGCTATAAAACGCGGCGCGCGCTTAGCAATAATTTCATTCAGTTCTCGGTCGGCAACGTGTGAGCACCGCTACCCTCACTTGTACATTGTTACTTAGTTATTTCGTAAGTCATTTAATCACTTGCAGTAATTAGAGTTTCGAATATAATAGTTCTAAATTATCATTTATGGTTTTATCGGTTATTGAATTTTGATTGTCAAATAAATAATTTCAGGAGCAATTGTGTTATTTTTTAAAAAAACTCTCTTCACTTCTGGTTCGTAAGAATATATATATACATCATAATGCTGTGTATATTTGTAATTGGCGTAAGCAGACGACCTTGCCTTTGATGTTAACTATGTATGTGTTTATTCTGTTAATATGCCTAATAAATAAATAAAAAGGGACATCTGGACGAATGTTTTCTGACCAGATTAGATCGTTCCGTCGATATTCTGAGACTACCTAATGTTAGTCTTACCCGGAATATAGCGTATCGGCATAGCGTCTAGATACGCTTAGGATAGATTTATTATTTGCCGATGACATACATATAATCCTAGAATTTAGAATTGGGTATGGCCGATCTGGCCCCTTGATACACGCCAATGAACACTATTCTAAACTTACGAACGTGCATTAGGAATGTAAGGTACTAGATAGAAAACAGAGATTCGACATGATCATAGTGAGCGAAAACCTCTGCCCCTTCGGAGCAAGTTAGTGAAGCAGGCGTGGTTGTAGCAAGTGGCAATCCGTAGTCTCTGCCTACCCTCTGCAAAACACGTGTAAGACGATTGTGTGACCACGTAAAGACCAACGCACATTGATAAAACGCCCGATATTGACGCTGTACTTTCCAATCAGCACATATCAGATAACATCGCAACACAATTAAAACGATAAAAATGGCCACGCTATGCCGCGATATCAAATTATTTACTTTTACTGCGTCATATAATTTTTATAAGTACCTACTTTGATCTGTTTGAACGAAACAAAAAAGAACTAGAACCCGACCACAACGCGACCTACCGTGTCCACTATTCAGGGACCCACTTAAACCTAAAAAATAATTCAGCTTCGGTACGTTTGTGCAAACTCGAATAATATTCCACCGTTTTTATCCCAAAATTGCGAAGGTAATGGGAAATTATAAATACTAGCAGTCGCCGAGTGCACGAAATTCGATCAAAGTTTGCCTGTAAGATATTGCTGATATAATATGTCATTATATACCTATTGATGTATGTAACCATAGACATGCGCTTCGACTGCGTGTGTCAAATTGTGTGCGTGTGGTGCTTTTTCATTAATTTAAGATATTTCTAATACATATTTTATATACATATTAGGATTCGCCACTCCTTCTCCATATAAATTTTAATTGTGCCAAATATCATACTCCTCCGTCCGCGCAATTTTCGTAAAAAGGGGTACAAAGTGTTTGCTTCATGTATTAATATATATAGATTAGACTAAGCCATAGAAAAGCGTGGCCGGGTATAGCTAGTTACATATATTTTAAAGCACCTGCACGGATTGCACAATGTGTGTGGTCACCTCGGCGCTACACCACACCCAGTGTTGACTTCGATCCCCACATTAAACAACAATTTCTGTGACCCACAAATAATTATTCTGAGTCTAGGCAGTGTCGGGCAGAGACAATGATGATGCGTGATCACACTTTGCTGCCCAGTGTGTATACTTCTGAAACCGTAACTAATATTAGAAATGTGATTTGTTTCTTACGCTTTCACGCCCTACTTGACCGATCATAATCAAATTGTCAGGGACAACAGAAAAGGACACAGGATACCTTTTATCCGGAAAAAGTATTGTTACCTAGGGACAAAAGTTAATTGACAAAATCTACACGAACACGAGAGAAGCTGAAAGCAGAATATAGTATAAAATATACGTAATATTGAGGCACCACAGGACGTGGACCTGGCGCTTGGAGCAGTTCCTCAATCGCCCTATGTTATGGCACTGAGTCTAGGTGTATGTTATGTCTTTTAGTTGTATGTTGGTAAAGTCCACCGCGGCACAAAACTGGTCTAAAATGTGGGAGATCATGTCATGAGACAAAACTATAGACGGTTTTAAAGGCAGTCTCAACTTTATGAAGAGTTTAATATCGTATATAGCAATCTAATTAATAATAATGAAATGCTCATACGCTAGATTAGTGTTATAACGTAACACTTCCGGCCTCACATATACTGCTAGTTCGGTTACATCTTAACCACTATATGTACATTAAAACCTATTATCGTTTTATAATTTAATTAATAATTTTGTAATCAACAATCTAAATAGTTATTTCATATTTCTTTATACTTAATTATATTTATTAGCTTGGCGCGTTCCGCTTGTCAGCTTCCGGCGCGATTAATAAATAGTACGTATTGTTAGGTACTGATCTCTATACTTTTTTTACACTATGTAGAATAATCAATCCTATAATCATTTTGTTTTACTGTGTATAATATAATGATAAAGCTATTAGATTCTTACTGATTTTGTCACACCGGCGCATCTGCTTCCGGTGTAATAAATCCTTAAAATTACATAATCCTGTATTATTAAACAATAATTTTATATAAATAATCATCAGAATAATTAAGATAAACAATGTTTAATATTATCTATTGAGTTTGTGAATTTAGTATTAAATTAGGTCAAATGTTTGTATAAATACCGGCGGTTAGAATGTTTTGGGGGCATTCATATTCTAACCGTTAAAACGTGCATTCAAGATAATATAAGTGCTTTTCTGTACAACTTGTGTCTTCATTGTCGCCGCCACCCTCACTATTCACCTTTTTACATTAGTCTATTTTTATCATTTATGGCTTGTAATAACTATTTATGACAACAGACGTGAAAGAGGCGACGGCGGTATGCTTTTATTAACATTGGACTGATTTTATCCGAAAATGATAATTATGAAGTTTGCAGCTAGCCGACCTGAAATCACAATATGCTCTGTATATCCAATTCTATTAAATGGGATAAGATAACATGGCTTACATTTGGATATAGAAGCTACTAAACTATGATAACCTCATTAAAATCCGTTTAGTGGTTTTTAAGTAATGCCAGCACAAACAGACAGACAGACAAATATGTAAATACCGTTGCTTACGGTTCAAAATCACTAAATTGGCGATCCTAAATACATATGTACAAAATCTCAAGCATATGTCCCCAACTCGCCCCACTTCGCCAAAGATGATTTCAGGTCCCACATAATAACAAGCAAGCATATTGCTGTCTACTGGGCAAATTTCCAATCTCCGTCGAGCTACTTAGAATTTCCCATTAGAAAAACCAAAAAACACTGCCCAAACCAGAAATCGAACTGGCAACCGCGCTACACCACCCAGACAATTGGACTTAAATAGTTTATCAACAAAACCTTGTTACAGTTTAATAATTTTGTGTAGATTGGCCGTGACTAGCGAAGCATCATATATTTATCAATCAATTATTTATCAATTTAGTACTCATCTACATCAATTGTCATGATTATTGTATTCTGTAATAAGGCCTTGCGCTGTGACGTCATCATTAGGGTTGCCATTCGCACTTTATAATAAAGTATTGCACGTTTTTGTCGGATAAACGTACTTTATACTTTATTAGGAAAATAAAGTACGTGAAAAAACTTTATTTTACCTATGTCGACTTTAACAGGTTTTATTTAATTGTTTACTTAACCTTTTGAACGCTAACGTCGTCTATACTCGACATGCGCAAGCGTGCCCTGTGCGCCAACGTCGTCTATACTCTACATACAAAATACACATATTACATCATTAGTTTTCTGTGTTTTAGTGATACAACTTAAAAATTGGATCCCCAATTATTACCTAATTGTATAAAGCAAACAAAATTGTTATTAGTTGTTGAAATATTTGATCATAAAAAACAATATATAATATATCGATTTTCGGGCTTGGCGTACAGGACATGGAGGTGCCGTTATGGCGTGGCGTTCAAAAGGTTAAAGCAACACTATAGAGATTCCCTCAATTGAATAACGAAAATTGTTTATAGCTATCTTAATATAGACATATATTGTAAAGATCCGGTTAAGACTTCCATTGATAATAAATATTTGTTAGATGTCACAAGCATCAACAAGAATATGGTAACAAAAAGGCAGGATAAATAAATAATACGTTATTTTCGTATTTCAGATCTTGTATCTACTTTACTATACTCTATTCGTTCAAAATAAATGTGGCAGCCCTAGACATCGTGCCGTTCACATCCGAGCCATGAATATTAACACTCATTAGAACAGATTCATACAAATTGTATTCAGATACAATTGTATGAAATTCTGTGACGAACGCCTCTGTAAAATTATGTTATATTTATAAATAATGTATTTTGCAGTGGCATTTGTCTATTGGACTGTATCCAATCACGTTTGCTTTTAAGACAATTATTTATTTTAAGTCCTCGGTTTGTTTTTGTCAAAACCTAATTTTTCAATAATTTGGCATGAGAAACTAGATGCTACATAACGTCACAAATAATCACAAGGTACTTCTACATGACTAAATTGACTTTTAAGTAATGCAGATCTTTGAATCCTGTATGGAACAAGCAATTAGTACATTAAATTTTGTAATTTAAGCAGTCTGGCTGAGTAAATGACAAAACAAAACTACTAATCCTGCCGAATTAGCTGTCTTTTAAAGACGCTTTCAAATTTTATGTTTATTATAAGTTTTATTATAAGTATAAATAAAACGTATATTGGGTCCTGCAAATATCTTGTGAACCTTATGTAAATGATGACATGGACCTTCAAACTTATACTTATTTCTAGTGTTCGAATATCACTATTCTTATATAAATTAATATAATGTTAAATAAACATAACGTTCGCAAATATATATTGCGACGTGACATCAAGTATGCGTATTGCTTTCAATCGTTACTCATTGCTCATAATAATGTTTTATATCAGGATTATCAGGCTGTCATGCATATATGTATTGACAAAAAAGAAAGGATATATGTATGTTTATTCATTTTCTAGTACCCGTAGTACAAGCTCTGCTTAGTTTGGGCTAGATGGTGTTGTGTGTACGTGGTAGAATATTATATATATATTATATTATTATATAATACACGAGGGTTGTCCGGTCGATAGCGCTTTACGGCGCACCGGTATGAATGGACTCCGTGACCGTCCAGTATAGAACTCTCTTGCGAAGACCGCAGAGAGTCATGATGGTCAGCGTCATACGTGGATACTGCACGGTGTCGGCTGACGCAGCTTGCGCTTTGGCCGGAACTCCTCCGTGGGACTTGGAAGCGGAAATGCTCGCCGAAGCATATAAAGCAGTTTCATCACCCTGGGACCCTTTCCTTCTGACTAGTGCAGGTATTGTCAGGGCATGGTTGCTTTAGCAAATACCTGCACACGGTCGCAAGGAGGGAACCGACTCATATCTGCCACCACTGCGAATGTATTAAGGACACGGCGCAGCACACGCTCGAGGCATGTCCTGCCTGGGCGGTGCACCTCTCGCTGCCGGCCATGATCAATGCCATGGTCGACAGCGGAAAGAACTGGATAGCGGTTGCGTCCTTCTGCGAGGACGTTATCTTTCCGCGGAAGGAGGTGGCGGAGCGGATCCGTGAAGAAAATATCCTTGCAGATCCGAGCCGGTGCAGGTGCGCCTATGCGCGCCTGATGCCCTCATAATGAAGGCTGCGGTCGGGAGAATGGGGATCTCCCATCCGCCAGCCATTGGTCGGAGTGACGCCCTCCGTCGTGCCAGGCGTCACCTAGGAGTCGTCGTCCGTAAGAATTTCTTGCCTGCGTTGAGCAGTGCCGAGTGGGTCGCTGATGTAGTTTGAGTTCCAGCGACCCACCCACCATTCAAGGTAGCGAGTTGGCACACCGTGGTAGGTTTAGTCAGTAGTACCCGGGACATTACATCTTATCTGGGGTGAACCCGACATAACCCGTCTGCTCCCCTTTCCGCGGAGAGGTTAGAGACAATGCATTCCTCCACGATAAAAATAAAAAAGTGCTGTCACGCATGACTCTGGCTTTTAAGTATTTTATTCGGCGCATGAGTAGCGGCCGCGGCCGCCAATGCAATCGCATTGCCAAAAGTAGCAATCCACGCAAAAGTCTGGGCCCGCCCATAAGCTTTCAGTTTCGCACGTAAAATGCGGTTTGGAGAAAAATTCTCATTAAATAGAGTTTTGTGTCTAAAAACACCCACATTTCACCAACTATGTTTTTAGGTCACAAATAATAACATGAGCGAGCCTATTATCTGAAACTAGGACTCTAGACTCCGTGCTAATATTTAAACTTCATGACAGAAAAACCCTACAACACTTTGTGCCAACCCGGAATAGCAAGGAGTTAAATCACAGATGCGCCCTACAAGTTGACTTCAGACACACAATGCCAACGTGACATCTAAATTATTAATATAGTATTATCATGCTCACTCTGACTGAAAATTGTACACTACTATCGTTCTCTATCTAATATGTGAGCTCATTCTTCTTAATGCGGACATAATTTTTACGTGTTATTTCGCTATTTTACGGATTAAAAATATTCACCTTTTTTAATAGGTCCGGTCTCGATGGCAGCGCGTGCATGGCTAGTGTGGCTGCCTTCCTGATGTACCAGGGATGGAACTCCGCCAGGGTCTCGTTATACGTGTGCTGACACGTCGTACACGTGTTCATGGTCTCATCTGATTCGCTGAGCCTCTTCAGAAACAACCGGATGAAGTCTGAAACGTGAAGTTTGTTAGAAAGATGACGTTTAAGTCAGTCACGAACTGCCCGCCCTACTGACTGAAAACCATGAAAATTCTTCTGGCACACGCAGTTTTAGCATAGCTGTCTTAAAAACCAGCCCATTAAACATCTAACTTTTTCAGGTTTAATATATAGCAATAGTCTCCTTCATCTCGCCGGTTTGGACCTTGGCAGGTTAAGTTAGTAGTTAGTTAGGTCTTGGTGTCCTACCCCAATTTAGATTAAAACTGTCAAAGGGCATCTGCAAGTTAGACCCATGTCACCATGGCTTACATAATTACATGGCATAGTGATATGAGTCTCGCTCGCCATGCATTTTTCTGAAGTGTTAGGCAAATACCCGTGAGATATAAACATGTAATATCAGCCCATGATTGACAAGTACCATTGCAGGGCATGGTCCTTTTTAAAACCTAAGAAGGGTAACGACATAATCTACGATATTTGTAGCAAGTTTAACAAACTTAACACATCTACCAGAAACCTACAAAGAACACAAAGTTATGTAGGTTTCTTTAAACCTACAAGTCTTCATGTTTCAACTATGTTGTGACCAAGTTCTACTACTTATCATCATCACAGGCGACAGAGTTCTAACCTAAGAACCTGCCGAACATTTCGGTGCAGTACCACATTCCCTTTTATAGGTACTAAGAGAAAGTCAGCAGGGGAAAATGTCGATGAACGTTTTATGACAACATTAGACATTCTGGACAAAGACCAGGTTAAGATCACCGTAAACTGAGTGTACATGAAGAATATTATTAAAAGTGAATGAAGTACGAGAGATATGCGAGGATCGCAGAAAGTAAAAATCCGTAGTATCTGCCTACCCCTCCGGGAAGAGATGTGAGCCTATAATGATGTTGTCTAACCTACAGGCGCCTATAGAAGTGAAAACTATGATTGGCGCCTGGTATTTGGCTTGGTAGTTTGAATATAGTGTGTTTACTGAACTAATGGAGTAATGGTTTAAGCAGCCACTTCTAGTTCTTCTTCAGTGGCAGTGGGCCACTGTGCTGAGTGATGTGGTTCGAATGGCACACAGTATACAAATTGGTGTGATCTAAAAATGGTAGTTCTAAATCTGGATGTATCGGGTATATTTTAATGTATATTACAAGTATGTGTTAGTAATGTGGCCTGCAATTTGGGAATTTTAAGAAGTGTGTGAGTTGGCTGTTTTAAAAAAACAAAAAAAAGGCTGTTCCTATTTTTATAGGTATTTATTAAGGATCGTCACAATTCTTGGAAAACATATGATATCGAATGGTTAGACGTTCGATACGGCTTAATTTTTGTAATACGCTTTAAAATAAGTGTTTACGTTCGTGCTTGTTTAATCGACAGTTTGATTATTTGGTACAATAAATGTTTTATCACCGTTGTTACACGTGAAAAACACAAGCATTTTATTTTCATCAAGCGTTTGCTTGCATTCTGGTTAGCGGTTAACGTAGGCTACGTTGTATCCTATGTATTAAAAGGAATTAAAGATAGAATTGAAAGAAAGGAATGGGAGTGGTTAGTATGATCCGCCGGTAATATTACGTACTGGGTAACAATAAGTAAACCTAATTTACCGTACGTAGTAACAATGTACCTAATTGCTCGAATATTTTTAAAATTAAGCTTGACAATATAATGCTCATAAGATTACACGATCGCAAGCTATAGCATTTTGCAGCCTCTGTCTAGTCCTTCTGAAAATGCTCATTGAATCCAACCTATGTACCTATATAAAATATTATAAGATACTCATAACAGCAACCCTCCCCATAACACAATAGGTCAGCTTTTCACCGCTCTAAAAAATCAAAATAAATCCCTCAAACCAATTTAAAGCCAAAAACAACCAACACAACAAAAACTAACGAGAACAAAAAGAATAAAAAAGAATAAAGCTTGTCGTTTAAAAATAGTTCATCTATTAGTGTCTTCCGAACACCAAAGATTTTCTTTTTAAGTCGCGGGCTGCATAAGAAACTTATAGGGCCATGTAGTGAAGCCTTCTTCGCAAGTAATTCTACATATTTCGATATATGCATCTACGTTCATCGGCCTATCATGTGCCGTTTGCAACCATTAAAAGCACTCCCATAATATCTAATTTATTTATAACAATAATAATGTAATTAAACAGAAAATTACTTGCGGCACGCAAAATTCCAGTAAATTATAACACTATTTAGCAATTTCATAAGTGGCGTGAATCAACTATTTTGTGTGCTACTCTGATTAATTGCAGCTATTATGACGTCATTTCTGTTGTAGCTTGTTAAATTGTATTGTTACAGACAAGCCTACCTATTGTTACATTGACAAAGAGTAGGCAAATGGAATGATTTTAACAGTATAGCTGAGGCGCGTTGGGTAGGTACCTACTAACTATTAAACTACGACAAGTGTTAATTTGTAAATAAACCCCCAACTAATATTAAAAATGCGAATTTGAGTTTGTTTGTTCACTTCTACACGACTACTACGTGACTACTCGACCGATGATCTTGAAATTTCGCATACACGTTGTCAGTGGAACAGAGAACGTCATAGGATACCTTTCATCCAGAAAAAGAACTTACTAACCAAACCTAACCTAATTTGTACGAGAGAAGCCGCGGACAAAATCTAGTCAATTGTATTTTATATAGAAAAGAAGCAGATACACGAAAAGTGAAAACTTAGTAACGACCCAATGCTATAGTTCTCAAAACAAAATCGGTTCAATAAAATCCCTTGCATAGCAAACAAAGCACAATTATTATTCGAATGATAGCTATTTCTTTCACGTAAACTTTATTTTTATCTACTAGCTTTGGCACGCAGCTTTGCTCGTGTAAAACTTTGTTAGGTTTTGTTAGTCACAGTACTTTATTTTTTTAATAATATATTGCCTATCTTACTCACTGATAATACAGCTTTCCAATGGTAAAAGAATTCTTAAAATCGGTTGAGTTGTCTATAAGTTAAACTTATAAGTTATTCTTAAAGATATGTGAAGTCTGCCAACCCGCACTGGGCCAGCGTGGTGGACTATGGCCTAACCCTTCTCACACTGAGAAGAGGCCTGTGCCCAGCAGTGGTATATTATTTGCGAAAGTAACTCTGTATTCATATACATTTGTAACACGAAAATTATGTTTGATTTGACAAAGAACAATATTTTTTGAGATCCACAAATAGTTGTACTGTTGCTTTTTTGTGTCCGTTGTTTGAATGTTTGTAAAGTCCTTCAAGAAACAGGATTTCATTTTCAGGGAAATAAATTTTTATCCATATTTTTCATAAATTTGACTTGTACAAACGCTATTTATCCAATCCACATTTGCACAAAACTTGCAACTACATACGGTAAAAGTGATAAATATATAATGTTAACTGTATATTCTTTAACGGTTTCTTTTAATTTGCTTTACTTTGCCTTAGTTTTAATCTAGGTATGTTAGTTTGCCTGCAATTTCTACAGTTACTTATATATTATAAGGCTGTGCACCATATCCCTCGTTCTTCCAAACAGAAATAGACGAAAATTTACTTCGTTTTCAAATATAAATCCAAGCTATGAAATTATTCAAATAGCATCAATATCTGTTCTGTAGTTATTGCGTGATGCTTGAACAAAGACGAACAATAAATATAAATAAAAAACTCATTGTTTTGCTAAGCTAAGAGTTTTCCATAATGTTCTCAAAGATGTATCAAGTCTGCCGACACGCAGCAAGCCAGCATAGTGGACTATGATCTAATTCTTCTCAAACTAAGAAGAGATCCGTGCCGTGTTTAAAAAATTGCATCAATATTTGTTCTGCAGTTATGCATGTAATGCATATGTACATACATACATACATAGATTCACGCCTGTTTCCTAGAGGGATAGGCAGAGACTACGGATTTCCATTTGCTACGATCCTGACACACTGCTCTGGCTTCATTCACTTTCATCACATTCCTCATACACGCCCGTCGGTTCAAGGTGCTCTTAACCTGGCCTTTGTCCAGAACGCCTCCGATCTGATCAAGAAACGTTCGCCTAGGTCTTCCTCTTGCGACTGTTCCATTCACACTAGCCTTATAAACTTTCTTAGTCAGTCTTTCCTCGTCCATTCTTTCTACATGCCCAAACCAGCTTAACATACCCTTTTCTATTCTTGTCACTATATCAACTTTCATGCCGCATCTCTCTCTAATCACACTATTCCTTATTCTATCTATCAGAGTCACACCACATATATTTCTCAGCGCTCTCATTTCTACAGCATTTATTCTGCTCTCCTGCTTCATGCTTATGAATAATACTATAATACTATATATAGTATTATATATATATATATATATAATACTATATACTATTATATATATATATAATATATATATATATATATATATATATATATATATATATATATAATACTATATAATAATAATACAATGCATATGTAAAGGTTTGAAAATACATATACAATAATATGTATAACTGGTCCAGAGAAACTCAATTTATTTTGTAACGATGGCACCTGTGCTAATGAAATTCACTGTATTACAGTTGCCAGCGCCTTCCATTTCTTGTGCGTACAGTTAAAGAAGTTGCCAAACAAAAATAAGCATTACTGTAAATATAGTTCTTACGTGATGCTGACAAAATTCATTGTTTTGCATATCTAGGACTTCTCATAATGTTTTTCAATACGTATTATGTCAGCCAAACCATCAACGTAGTCAACTCTTCTTCTCTTCTTCTCCCTTCGCCTTTATTATTCCCAAGTCACTTGGGGTCGGCTTTTCTAGTCTAAACGGATTTGACTGGATATCAGTTTTTACACGGAGCGGCTGCCACCTGACCTCCGCAACCCGAAGGCTAACGATACCCTAAAGCTAGACCAGTGTCAGGATATTAGAGGGAACTGACTTTCTAAATAACGACTGCCATAGATGTTCATGGCAGCCGGGACCGACGGCTTAACGTGCCCTCCGAGGCACGGAGCAGGCGATAATTGTCAATCAATACGCACATAATTTCGAAAAGTCATATAACTTCCAAAAGTCAGAGGTGCGCGACGTGGGTTCGAACCCGAGACCCTCTGCATTGCAGTCTGTTGGTCTCCCCACTGAGCCATCGCTGCTTTATTTTTTTTTTCGCTCCTTTTATTCGCTGCACTGCTAACGTAGTGAACTATGGCCTTATATTTCTCTCTAAGAAGAGGCCTGTGAGTCAGACAGTTTATAAATTCCTGATATTATTACATCACAAATATATTGACACTATATTGGCCCGAATAGTAGGTCATTCTGATTGCCTTATCAATTCGACAAGATATCTCTAGGCGTGTCTCTTTCATCCCAACTTTGTACCAAAAATAATAATAAATAATAATCTTATACGATACACCTATATTTTTTATTAACACTGCGACGTTGCTACCGTAGCATTTGTTGTCAATTCACGGATTGAATATCCGGGTCATGCAAAATGTTATAGGTTTCATTTAATTTTGTTAGAATTATCTTATCGCCCTCGATGGCGTAATGGTTAGTGTAACCGACTGCCACGCCTCAGGTCGCGGGTTCGATTCCCGCACAAGTCAAACATTTGTGTGCATAAACATGGATGTTTGTCTTGGTCTGGGTGTTTCTATGTATAATATGTATAATTTTACAAAAAAAAAAGTATATATGTATGTTTATCCATTGTCTAGTACCTACCCATAGTACAAGCTCTGCTTAGTTTGGGCTAGATGGTGTTGTGTGTATGTGATAGAATATTATATATTATATTATTATTATATTTAAAGAGATCAAAATAAGTCGACGGAGCCTCGCTTCGCGGGGCTCCTATTTGTGGGTGGGTTTAAAAAGGAACCTAACATAACCTAACCCTTCCGAGACGGAATGCATTGATTTGAGGCGTATAGTTGCTCGTAATGATATATTTTAGTAAGCATATTTTGCTGCGCAATTAGTATTTTTGGTAGTCATTATATTTAATCCCAAGACTTTATATGTTATATTTGAAGAACTCAAGAGTTCCATTTCATGTTTATAATATTCACGTTAAGTCTTATCTTATACAAATATCCGTATTTTTATGTACTGATAAGTAAATAGAAGACTGTATTACAACCATTCCCTTATTAAAACAAAGTAAGTCCATGTTTATATGGTTGTGTCACCTATCGCATGCATGACGCGACGAGTGGTCGCCTCGCTACTGCCGTCGCGCTGAATGTTGTGGCGCAACCCCACACGGGGCAAAAATCCACAATATAGATCCACAAATAGTTGTTCTTTGTGTGAGTTGTTTGAATGTCTGTAAAGTCCCCCGCAGGAATTATTATAGTGCCTTTATTATTATAATTATTATAGTAGTCTTATTAAAAAAGAAATTGCAATGTACATACAAATTTGTGATATTATTACATTTGGTGAACATTATATTTCAGGTCCCACGTAGTAAGAAGCGCATGCTATTGCCGCATATTAACCCAATTCCAGATTCCGCGCTGTATAATGAGAATTTGCTGACAAAAAATCACAATAACACTGTGGCCCGAGATTCGAACCCGAGACCTCATGCACGGTAGTCGCATACACTACCGCTGCGCTACCTATTCAACTGAACAATTCATTTAATGACAGTTATTCCACCAGACCCCCACAACCTAAAGGAAAGAAAGTATTCTACAAATAGAATAATGTCAATGTTTAAATGTGTTGGTTTTCGTTTTTGCCAATATTGCAGATTAAAGATACCCAATATTGCCGACCATATGTGGTTCCCGAGACATGGCGAATATGATTTATGAATATGGCGGCTGCTCCCTAGATCGATCGATCTGCGCGATGCAGCGATGGCTTAACCATGCATTGTCCTCAAAGTACGACGACAATTGACGATTTCGAGTGACAATTAGTTTGCGTGCATTTGTAACATACGCGTCTACGTAGTACGCGTACATGCGTGTACAATATAAACATGGCACTAACTTACTCTGATTGTTAATGTATTAAAATTTAAATTAGCGCTGTTATAAACATTTTTACTACAGTTTAAATACCGTCGCGTATTTACGAACAAACGCTTTGTGAAAACAATGACTCGTTATTTTCAAGTTTATCAACCTTAATATCTACAGAGGTATTTAAAAGAAAACTATTTCTTGACTGATAAGTCCTAATTTTATAACTTTTAATGATAACAGAACAGAGTTAGGCAAAAACCTTAAGGCATTGACGTATTTGAGGTTATTTTTTTATGGCGGATGATAATGCTCATCCCGGGAATTAATCAATACTATAATAATAGGGCCAGTGTCCTATGTTAACGTAAACAATTATAGGCTCAACGAAGTAATAGGACCACATCAGATACAACTACATTAATATACTGAATTCCCAGTAATAACTATTTTAATGTCTTTGGCTTAACCTATTGAGCCGCAGCGGAACACCGGCGGCCAGATACAATAGGTTTTTAATGAGTTGACCACTGGAAGCCGAAATTCATTTGACCGTTTAACACAAGACCGAAAACCAATAGTTGGATTAAAAATATTGTATTATATTATTAATATTTTAATAGTAGGTACTATAAGGGTCTATTTGACAAACGATAGCAAAGTTTGCAAAGTTTTCAACCAAAAGTTCACTCGATCAAATGTAGAAAAAAGAAAACTCGTTTGGTCAATTGTTTAGTCGATCAACTAAAGAATGACCAATAGCTTTTTCGGTCATGTGTTAAACGGTCAGATGAATTTCGGCCTCCAGTGGTAAACTCGTTTTTAATTATCTCTAATATTCTAACAATTGGCAGATTAAACTAATTATTTAGCATGATGCAAGACACATACACACTCTTAATAAAACAGCTACTTAACTCGAAATTTGAAAGTAAGGCAATATGGACTCTAACTGTATATGTTTAATTCTAATATTATATTTGTGTTAAATCATTGCAATACAATTCAAATTTGTTTAATCCAAAATACTGAGATAAGTCTCTGTTTTATTAAGAGTGCGATTATTATGTTTATATACCTAGAAACTACATACAAACACATGCTTACCCCTATATACCCGAAGCAGTATGCATTGTTTATTAGATTTCGTCAGTTATATATAGGTTCCACGCCTATCTACAGTTGCCGACACTGTACTCTTATTATGTATTGCCAGAATTTCTTGACCAAACCCCTATAGCAGTCTATTAGACCCAAGAGTCAAGCCCGAGACCATGTGTCGCAAGGAATATTGCAAACATTGAATCAACAAACAAAAATCACACAGTTTTGAAAGAACTACACCTTACAAAATATGTTTGTTTAATTTAGCAATCGAACCCACAACACCCGGCGCTTGCTAGTACCGAAGTGACTCTTTAAATGACTACGACATCAGTCGGTTCAGTCGTGATGTCATATGGCATCGACAATACGCATAGTGGCGAACAAAAGGGGGAACTCACCCAATCCTCTATGCAAACGCAGCATTGTCCTCGAACCGGAAACGAACCCGTTCTGATCGATCAGACAGCTCTCCTTTTCATACTTCATCATTTTCTTGAACGAATCATAGTACACTGCGTGTTCAGACTCTCTATGCTTGTCCATTGTTTTTATTTTACTTCTTACATCGCTGCTCACGAAGGAGAATACCGATCCTATGAGGTTCAAAAACCTGTAAAAAACAATGAGTAATTGAATGATATGTGTTAACGTTTTGATTGGCGAGTGAACATTGGGATGTTCATAAAATTGTCAGACGTCGAGAGCCGGCTGAACACAAGGATGTAAATAAGAAATGCGTCTCTATTGCTCACGATTTTGCCAACGCTTAACGGGATAAATAGATTATAGACTTACTCTTAAATTCCTGGACAATACTGTAGGGTCACACTATTGTCCAGGCATCGACGAAATTTTGCGGGCAACAATCTTTGAGACTTAAGACTTCTTTGTTAGATTTTTAGAAGCCTTCTATATAAAAGTAACTGCATTATCCATATGTTAATATAGATTCTTTAAAAATATTGACTGATTTATTATTTTCTTTAGCTTCAGTATTTACATATATGCGAAATTATATCCCGAATTACGCGATTTCTACTTACGGGGTTCGATAACCGCGATATCAGTCCAACCTATAGCGTAAGTTCGGGGTAATACCTACTGTATTTAATTTTCCAAGTGGTCGCTGACCTTTAAGCAGAGCAAAAATTATAAGTGCAGCCCAGTCTTAACGATTAGTTTAAATTTGTATATATGGTCTTTAGTTGTGTCTCAATTTAATTGATTTTAAGTACATACTTAAAAATTATAATTTTTAAATACTTAATTACAACATTTCTTTAAAAATGTTAGGTTATTTCTGAGCTCGCGGCCTCTTCAGCCGGGGCCCTCTCGGATCGGAGGCCCGTGGCATTTTGCCAGTCCTGCCACCCTATAGTTACGCCACTGAGGTCAGTAGGCGTAACTTCTTGGGATTCTGAGCTATATATTTCTTAGCTGACAACTTAATCCTAATTCTAAACCATGGTACCTAATGTAGTATTATCAGTGAATATTAACTATACCCAGATATATTAAAAAGCATTACATCTGGATGCCGATTTCAGATTGTCAAGTTACGAAATAAATATGGACTAAATTACTGTTAATTTAAATTATCTCTAAAATAGTAAAAAAAATACACTATGGAATACCAAGCAGTAGGTGAGGCACTATTTAGTTTTATAGTACCTAACATGAGCTTTTTTTCCTATTTTATTATATAAAGGTATGCCAGCCTCATCATACCCTAAATTACATTTTCCTTATGTTTAATAATATGCTTGCCTTATTACTATGAGGGAGAGCCAGACAGTGCTGTAGATACCATGTCATAAACACACCTTGCTGCCGGCAATAAAGGTTCTGACAAAATCCTTATAATAACCCCCACGTTATCTTATAAAAACATGGGATGTAATTGATTGACTGATTGAGATTAATTGATTGAGTATTAAATTATCAACTAACTGAAAAGCATACAAGGTGCTCAAGAAATATTCTTCACAGGAATACAGTGCAGGTAACAAAACAAGTAATTATCCATGCCATACATGATGTAAGTTGGAATAATTATCTACAAGTTAACAAAGAAGAAAACTAATCATTAAATTAATGCTTAATTACTCATATGTATTTACTACCTATATTCTGCCTATGGTCTGCTATATTTGCTTGAACAAAAGCATAAGATAGAACTAATATGTACGATGAATTCTATGAAGGGCACTAATAAACACCAGAATTTATATAAACATCACGATTTAGCCATTGTTTGACTAAGTAAGCGTCAGCATTAGTAATTCCCAGATAGTTACCTTCTGTACTTCTTCACATTACTATCTCATAAATCTATAGTTGATTCTTATCATTAGCACACAATATTTTAATCCATATGGAAACAATAACTTACTTTACTAATTCATTATAACCATCTATGTAAGCCTCTATAACGACGTCATCTTCTTCTTTCAGGCTTCTTTGAAAGCACTGGTGAACGTGGTGTAAATCTAATGTGTTATCGTTCGACATTTCTTTCAAGTTATTACGAAAATGTTATTGAAAATCTCTACGAAACAAACGATACAACTCATACAAGTTACAACTGTCTTTTGACGTTGACAGTATACGACTGTAAATTGGTTGGTATTGGTGTCACTGAACTGAAATGTCCGAATAAAATCAGATTCTGTCAAATCTAAATCACCATCAAATGTCACTAGAGATGAACCTATTGTAATGTGTCAATAAAATTGTTCTCAATTATAAATAATTAGATGTTTATTTGCATAGTTTATCAGCTATAATATATAAATATAACTAGTAATTTAAAGCCGTAAATAAAAAAATCGAATAGAACCGGTAAATAAAGAACTATTTCCAAATCGTTTATGACGCATTTCTGAAATAATACCAACAGTTTTCCATGATTTAGTTTTTGTAAGCATTCATATGATGGAGGACTAAATAAATACGTACCTATTATTTGCAGTGCTAATTATACGGGCAATTAAAAGTTGGGAGGTTCTTCGAAATAAATAATTATGTCTACTGATTTTTAAATTGTATTTGTATATTATATTGTATTATTATTTAGGAACACGCGGCTACACATCAAGTTAGACACCCTATATACGCATAACTACGCTACATACAAAATAGAGAATAGTCGGAAAGAGACAGTGCATAGTGGTATCGATGTAATGGTAAGGATAGAGCGTCACGTCCCGTTCAGCGTGAATGAGACAAAATAACAAAAAGATAACGCACTTTCTCGCACGATTTGCAGGTTCAACTTCTAACAGTTCAAAGTCCAAACAGTCTAGGTTGATGTGTCGCTGTGTGTACTTATCTGTTTTTAACACCATCTCCCGCACTATAAATTATTACTATATGGGAACTTAAAACCATTTAAACAACGGACATAAAGAACAATTTTCAACGACAAGATCCTGAAGAAATTGTATGGCGATCGAACTCACAACACTCACCGCAGCTCGCGCAGGGGCAGTGATGAGACGGCCACTTAAACCATGCAGTATGATTGCTGTAGTACTGATTCATAGTTGCCTAGATATGTAATTAATAATAGTTTAAATACTAAATAAACACGCTTTATTTAAAAAACCAAACTAAAAAGTAGAAATTATTTAGTGGTGTATGTATATAAAATAAATAATAATTTATTATTCCAAATAGCCATAATACTATAACATAAATACAATAAAAACAATTTTTGTATAGAACTGTTTCACTGAACTCTGTTACCCAAGATAAGATTAAACTTGTGTTATGAGTACCAGCGCCCTCACAAAGAATTTCCCATTTTTGTTCATCGAACGTGGCAGACATGCAATTGGGACTACTTACAATAGCTATGCGCGAGTACGCGTGCATACGTGTTTGTGTTCACGTGTGGTGTGCGTGTGTGTGTGTGTGTGTGTGTATGCGTGTGTGTGTGTGTGTGTGTTTCTGCGTGCGCGTATGCTAGGGTGTGTGTAAGTGTGTGTGTATGTGTGTGTGTATGTGTGTGTGTATGTGTGTGTGTGTGTGTGTGTGTGTGTGTGTGTGTGTGTATGTCCATGTGTGCGTGCGTGTGTGCGTATGTATGTGTGTGCGTCTATGTACAATAGATGGTGACCCTTTACCTACAAGATATATAAAGTTAGGTTACTATACGCACAGGCAACATATAAGTTTATGAGGAATCTGGAATCAAACGGAACAATGAGCATCATACGTCTAAAACTGAACGACGCGCGCAGGTGATTGAACGGAGCACCATACGTCTAGCCGCGACGTAACCAACTGACGAACTAAGTGACGCGCGAAGAGGCCCTCTGTTTTTATACGAGGCTGTATTTATACGTCGCCGCGCCGCACGCACACACGCTCAAGAATTCCTCGTAATATGGTAGAATGTTGTTTACTTGTCGCTGATTGGTGCAAATGAATATTGTGCACATTAGTGCGAGCGTTACTTGTAAGAACAATAAATGGGATAAATATATTCTCAACTGAATCAGTCTACGTTTTTCATTATAACCCTAGCGGTTACCAGCTACGGACCTGGCTTATGCCCGCCGGCTGTAATGCGTTAAATTGGTGACACTGATGTGATCATCCAGCACCTGACGTGATCATTCAGCACCCGATGTCACTGAAAGCAACGGAGCAGATTAGCAGCAGCAAGCATCGCCATCATCTTCACTTCACTCACATAGCACTTCTACAGATTCATATATCATATATGAATCTGTAGAAGTGCAATAGATACAAGTAATCAAGTCGCAGCCAACCAGCCAGCATCTTCGGCTTCAACAGGGACCACCACACGCCTGCAGCGAACAGGCACGCAGCCTTGTCTTCCCTACGGCCTCACCAGCGTCAAGGCCCAACCAACTGCATACACGGTCCACGCAAACAGGGTACTTCCCTCGCCGTCAACGTAGCAGCTAGCCACGACGCAGCAACTACGCATCAACCCTGACTCACTGTGGGACTCACTGCAACGCAACAACCCCGACTCACTGGGGCACACGCACCGCTCACCGCACTTCGACCCGACTCACTGAGGTGTACCGGCATACAGTTCCGACTCACTGGAACTAGCGGCATCCTCCACTGGGACTGGCTTCAATAGCATCGACAGCTGTCTCATCAAACTCGACTGACGATCAACCTTCGGTCTTAAGGGGGAACACTGTGGCGACTCCCGCACAGACGAAGAAGTTCCGCTTACATCTAACAGATGGCGCTACATACAACAAGCGCTCAAATGACGTTATACTATTCTACATCGCACAAGTGGAGTTTACGCGGTGACTAAGTATATATACAAGCTCCCGACATCAACCGTCGTGCCGCAGCCCGTCAGGCACGATCAAACAGCCTGGTTGGAGAATCCTCCCTTTGTGTTGGAGGGACATCACACCCTGATCCTCCATATTGGTGACCCCGATAGTCGACACGGGTGCGGACATATCCGTATTAGCTGCAAGAAATAAGAAACACGTGAAGCCGACTGAAAGTATCTACAAACTGATTGCTGCGATCGGGTACGGAGATACCTACGGCGATTGCACACTCGAGATCAACCTAGATTTACGTAGAAGCTACAAATGGACATTTACCGTGACCGACGTGAAAACATCAATACTAGGCGCAGATTTCTTAGCGAAGCACTAATTACTTGTCGATCTACATCAAAGAAAACTCATCGACCGCATTACCGATCTCAGCGTCCACACCATCAAAATCCATAGCACCGAGGAAGCCGTATACGTTATCAGCCACCATCACGCCTATCACGACATCTTGAAAGAATATCCCGACGTATTGCGGCCTATTGTCACTCAAAACTCCGACTAAGCACAACGTAACTCATCGCATAGAAACAACCGTCCAACCAATCTATTCAAGGCTGCGCCCCGTGCCATCTGATAAATACAAAGCTAGAATTTGAGATGATGGAGATGGGAATCTGTAAACCGTCAAACAGTCCATGGGCCAGCCCGCTTCACGTCGTTAAGAAAAAGGATGGTTTGGTAGGTGGACGCGTGTGTGGCAACTATAGAAGATTGAACGCTGTTACAGTATCTGATCGCTACCCTATTCTGAGAATTCAAGATTTTACGTACCAGCTACATGTAAAAAAAATCTTCAATCAAAATTAAATCTCAAAATGGCGTACTTCTGGATACCTATTGAAAAAGAGGATGCTGCGAAGACGGCCATAATAACACAACGTTTAAATGAAATCTGACCGTTTGAAGTGGGTCAAAATCAAGTCCAAAGGAATCGATTACAAACAAACTAATAAACATACAGATGAAGCTAATAAAAGTGTGTTAAAAAAACAGATACATACAAACTATAACAACATTGAACCTTTATCCATTTTAAGTGAAAATTATAATCAATCCTCTACCAAGTTTTACACAGATGTCTATAGGATAGTACTCTTTCTAAATCTATTCCTCTTTCTAAATCTATTCCCAGAAGTCGACGTCAAGCTAGAACTGAGTGATAGACAAAGTCATAGTAGTTATCAGATTGTGGTACATTAGAATGATTTTAATTTACGATAAAAAACAATATTGAAAACCAGATTTCTTTACAAAAAAAATATTATAGTCTAAATAGCCAATTGTCAAGCAAGTGTCATAACATTTTGGAATCCCTATGAAATGCGCCAACTTTTAAAGCTACTTGCCAAAATAGCATAGTACATTATGTTTTTCAGTACAGCCAAGTTTAAATTGGGCAAAGTATTGAAATTAAACTGCTATATACGGATTTTATCGCGTTGGGCAAAGTATTAATTTTGAATACTTAGTTGGGCAATACGTAACATTTTCTACCAAGCTGGAGTAGTTGGCTTTAATTTTTAGGAAACAATTTACGGAAGCATCATTAAGGATTACATAATAAAAGTAAAATTAAAAATAAACGCAGATTTGTAGCAATGAGAATTAAAATACCATCACAGGGTGCTGAGATTCTTGTTTTTTTTTTAAATGCCTATAATTTTGAAAATACATGATATAGATTTTTTTTCTTCTAACTGCTATGACTTTGTCTAACACCCAGTTCCGGCTTGACGTCGACTTCTGGGACCTGTATATGAAGATTTAAGATCTGTTTGATTAACAATGACATAATCGACTAATGACACTAGCAAGACATACTAATTATCGACGTAAAATGTACCTACGGACTTGTACCAAAGCGGACTAGCTGTCACTAGTGTCAAAATAATATCAAGGTCATGTGAGTGAATTTTGTCCCCATTCTACGAGATAGTAAAGAAATATTTACATTTTGCCTCATTCAAGATAAAGTGTTAACGACAATAATTAAAGTGTTTTGGTATTTGCACGTCATGTAATATTTGATTACATATGCGCCGTGTTATTGCGTTTTGTCATCGTATCAATTTATCCGGTAAGTGTTATTTTTCTGCCTACACGCGAAAATATGACAAGTTTCATCATTTATTTTTAGTCACGGCTTCGAGTAGCACTGGCATATAAGTGTTCTGTTCAGACAGTTGTTTGACTGGTTGTGTTTTATAAGTGTTATTTATATTAATTATAATCGATCTGATAAGTTTTTATTCTATTTGCTCAGTGTGTTTTTGCGTTGTTTATTCTTCAGGGACTTCCCGTGTTAATAATTTATGCAAAAGGTTAGATATTTATATTTTTACATTCTATGTCTCTTACTATTTAAAAAACATCCTCAATAATAAATCAGAATAGTGTGAAGTGGTATCAGTGAGACATGCAATTGAGATAAAGTGCCAATACTCGTTTTTATATTTTTTATTATTTGTGAAGGTTTGGTACATTCTCAACTACTTCTCACAGAGCACAAACTTTTTTTATGTAAGGTTATTAAAATAATAATAATTAATAATATTATTTGTCCATCTTATATTATCAGATTAGTAATAACAAGACTAAAAATATTTATTATATTTTGATGTCAATTGGTGTATGGAAGTCCAAGGACAATACTTTTATTATTATGTCTTGATAAGGCTCAGCTGACAGGTTCATATTGAATGTAAATGTGTGTGATTTAGTTGCTAACTACAAACTTCTAACTGGACATCTGTTAGTTTATTTCACTTTGTTTAATGCCTATAAAAGCTTTAACCTATTGAGTTGCAGCAGCACATTGGTGATCAGACACAATAGGTTTTCAATTATTTTTTGGTATTTCTACAATTGACAGGTTAAGCTGCACATAATAATTTCTAAAATAAACTTATTTTCGTAGATTCATTATAATTATTAGTGAGGGGTATAATTGTAAAAACAATATCAATTTATTTATTTCCATTGTATACAGATTTCTCTCTTCTGGTAATATAGTTCCTCATAAAGGAGTTTGGAAAACCTAAGGTGAGTAGGAACAGGAACCCAAGACTGGTTCTTTAACTGCAATTCACTGTAGAGCGGAGGAATTTTCTCAGTCTATTTGTTCCAATTTAATTGATTTTTAATATATAATCAGAAATCAATTAAATTGGATAAAGATAAACAACTAACTTTAAGTTAGACATGATATAATATGCAGTCTATTATGAAGGCTTGTCAGGGCCTGTTAACTCTTTGGATAGTTTGACCCCTCACAGAATATTGATGAAAAGTAACTCTACCATTTCTTTATGTTCAGTAAATGAAACCACCAATGGTCCAGTCACTCCCTTGACCTCTCCATCCACTTCATTCTCATTGACAGCATAAAGTGTGATGTTCATGGTGTTGCAAGTGCAGATAGGCTGTAGTAACTGTGTACCATTAGGCCGCTGTGTGATTGTTTGTTATCTATGTGGTTATGGTAGGGATTACCTAGGAAGTGCATCTATGATAAAGAATTTATGTGAATGTGCGGCGGTTACCACTTATGCAGGTGGGCTAGCTCTTCTGCAACCAACACCAATAAAAATAAACCAACCAACACTGATATAATGATTTGTCAGTTCACTTAATGCATAATATGTATAAACACTGTTATACTAAATAAAATTTAAATGTCTATAATGTCAATTTGCACAGATGCTTTTAACAAGACGTTGCTTGTAAGAAGATGTCACTGTTAATATTTGTATTGAATTTAAATTACTTGCAATTTTGCACTATCATTGAATTGATTGCGTAAGCTTGTTATGTTTGATACCTATACTCTTAAAGTGAATTGTTAGTCAGGTGACTATTTTCTATATAACACTTAATAAGGACTACCTACCTACATTATTTGTAAGATATATTGAAATATAACTGTCTACCCTTTTGGTACCTATATATCTTTGTTTCTGAATTCCACATAATAGTAGGTTTGACTCTATAATGTTACTGTTTTTTTATATGGATCTCTATTTTTCATCTTATCTGAGAATTTAATTTCAGAATCTGCTTCAAACATAAGTGCAAATAAATACAGCCATATTACTATTTAAGGGAGCCATACTTAATGCTAAAGTACACATTTATAAATTCACAGTAAAACATTTTATTATTTAATGGCATAGACGTTTGAGTGGTCGCCTCCCAACTGCCATAGCGTTGAGTATTGTGGGTTTGTCTTTTCAAAATAAATAATTTAATTTTTATGAGACATCAAGTTGTTAATACATTCAAAAATGCAAGTAAATTGCATGTAAATTGTACACATTGCTACTGTATATCGCATAATAACATGGTTGAAGCCGTGATATTATAGTTATACATATCCCTAGAAATATACACATACAACTATATTATCGTATATGGCTATATAGCATAATAAGCAAGTGGTTCATAACTGCCTTACCAGGAAAATAAAAAAATTTAACATGTCAGAAATACCCAGATGACTTATTTTCGGTGTGACTGGATTGGGAAATTACAATTACCTAAAATATTGAGATACGTACAGATAAAATATTTTGTTTACAACTTCAATTGATACTTGTCATATCGAATATGATAAGCATAGACAGTAGTTTGTTATGAAATGGTAGGTAAACAAAAATGATGATGGTTAGTCATAATTAGTGATGCAGAACCATTAATAGTTATACTATCGATAGTTGACCTTGAAAATCGGTTAGAATATCGATAGTAGCCTATCGATTGGCATCACTAGTCATAATTTTACATGACCTGATTATCAATATATACAAATAGTGAAGACCTGACTCACTGACTGACACATTAAATACCAGTCCAAAGCTTTGGACATGTAAATGGTGGGCTTATTCAAAATGTAATAAGGATTTTCCCTTTTATATTGTCTTTTGCCTTTTATCTGTACAAATTAAAATGTCTGTGGATTAAGTAGATGCTTATAAGAATATTGATATATTATAAATTTCTTAACTTCCATTCATATGTAGTCGCCGGCAATAGCTAACTAAACATAATGTCTGCACATCCTACAAGTGCTAGAAAAATGTGTATTACACTTACATTACACCAGCTTAATTTAGGTCCTACGTCATTATGGTGTAATGATCAAGTGCCAGCTCCCACGTAAAACAAGACAAACCTATTGACGGTAAACGACAAGCAGAACATTGTCCAGACATAGTGCTACTCGTGAAATTTTCTTGACAGAGAACCCAGTACACGGATAGCGCAATGGTTTTGATTGGTCGGTCACTGCCAGTGCGCCCGAGTCTTGTGGGTTCTCCATCCCCATATGAAACCAAAATTCCCTATTGACTTGTTTCAAAGCTGGCGTGTTGTTTTATCTGTTCTTGAAATGTTTATAAAGTCTCCAGCAATAAAGGCGCCATTTGTACTCTGAGAGACGTAGGTATTCTTGGAATAATAATAATATAGTTAGATTACTTTAAACCGATTTAAATAACGAACTGCGCGACCGATAATGCCGTAAGCGGTTACACTTTCAACACTGAACGTACACAACGTAACAGTCGACTTTCAAGTTTTGTTCAGCTTTTATAAAAGGCAATACATACCAATTTATCTATTGACACCGGTTGTTTCAAGGCCAGTTCAATTCTGATAAGATTGATCTGATTGTAGTTGTGACTTGTATCAATATAATATATTATGATCATTGCATCTTTGTGAGTATATACGATGTACAAAAAGACAAGTCCCGTACTGGGAATAGTTCCTAGTCGCGGGGGATTTTACAGATATTCAAACAGTGGACACAAAGAACATCCAGACTCGGAATAACTGATTGTGGATCGCACACATTTTTGTCCTCTGCGGGTATCGAAGCCACAACAGTTGGCTCGATTATGTAGCGAGCGCATTGCAGTACAACGAGTACAGTTTCAAACCGCGCTGTGATATTTAAAAATAATGATTCATTTACTTTTCGTATAGATTTGTAAAATTCAGTAGATTCTGAATTAAAATATGCGTTTGTGACAGTCCTACTTGTCTATGCCGAAGAAGCAGAGAAGAAGCAGTAAGGATTTTAGGAGAATGCACGAAATTTTCTGTAGTTATACTAATGCTTACGTAAGCATAGGATGTAAGAGCTTCGTTTACTTTCCCTAGCCCTTGATTAGGGTACAGCGATATTGATTTTCGGTGCCTCTTGGTATATGGTTTCACTTCACGTATTATGTTAAATAAATATTAATTGCCCAAATTTTTTAATTGCGCTTTCGTTTTTCGAAATTTGCGCTAGAAATTGTTTATCATTTCTGGCGCCTAGAGCTACTGTTCCTCTCGCTGTACCCCAGGGTCGACGCTGAAGATAGGGGTTAGAATGTCTATCTCTATATATCTCTTTGTACCTCGTGGTAGAAAGCACCGATTGCTAGCAGTTCCAGTGTGCCATACTGTGGCACGCTGTAACTCACCTATACCTCGCTCACTAAAGCAGCTTAACGCTCTCTTAAACTTTAACCCAGAAGTAGATATTTTTGCGGATGAATGGAAAGTATTATTATAAGAATGTATGAGGAACTGTGAGCAGAATGCGTGAAAGTTAAATTTTAAATTTGTATTATATTATTAAATAGTGTAATTGGCGCAAGTAGTTCTATTTGATGTAAATAAATAAATAAATATCTAAAGAATGTCTAAAAACCTGCTTAAGTAATATTTGCTTGACCCTTTACTGGGTAGCCTATTTAAAATTTATAGTTTGACTAGATTTCGCTCGCTTAAATGCAGATAAAGTAATTTTTCTCTGAATTAAAGGTACTCTATGCCGTTTTCTGTTTCTTTTGACAAGGTGTATGCGAAATTTCATGATGATCAGTCGAGTAGTTAAGGCGTGAATGCGTAACAAAGAAACAAGCAAAAGCACATTCGAATTTATAACATTAAGTTAAGATTATTAAAGTTTTAATTATATACATATGTTAGCATATAGCTATATTCTTGCTTTTGCTATTTAAAAAACCAAGTTCCACTGTAGGATCCACACACACATCCTGTAATATTAGTTAGGATTGGTAGACAGACAAACAAGTGAGTTAATAAAAAGTGGTATGAAGGAAGTCTGTAAGTATAACATCTGTGATACATATGTTGTGTAAACCACATGCGTCACTAATTTATGCGTGGATATATGGACTGGTAATGGTTGCCATTAATACTGTTAAAAGTAGTTTTATACTTAACTAGGTATGCCTGCTGTTTCACCCGCGTTTATGATTACTGCGCCGCCCCCGTGGGTCGTAGCGTGATGTTATATAACCTATAGCCTTCCTTGATAAATTAGCTATTCAACACTAAAATGATTTTTCAATTCGGACTTTTTGTTCCTGAGATTAGCGCGTTCAACCAAACAAACAAACGAACTCTTCAGCTTTACATTTATAATATTAGTATAGAAGTTTAGATTTTTCTCTTTGATACTATTACTGCCTAGTGGCATAGCGGGAGCGAATGTAACTACTGTGTGTGGTGTTTGATACTGTACCCGGTAGACGGCAATAAGTTCTGCCCCTACTACGTAAGATTTAAAAGCATAACTATTTTTTAGAGACATAAAAAAAAAACCATAACTGGCCATAATTATGTGGGTGTAATATATAATAGGTCTGTGTACGCCTTGGGAGTGATAAGAGTGAGATGTATTTGGGACCTTTGGATAACCATCTAGCTCAGAGGTTCCCATACACTTTTTCTCATAGACCACTTTCAAAATTTAGCTGGTTCCGGTGGTCCCCCTGCAGGTACTATTCTACCATATTCCTTGGCTAAAATAAAAAACTTTGATCAAATCTCTACGGGCTGAACTTTTTTTTAGAAATTCTCCGTCCTAATCCTGCCACGGTAGGCGGGCTGACCTATATTTTTTTTTAGTTGTCAGGGTCTTTAGCGAGTGGAATTCCTCAAAATATCCGTCGATCGACGTTTATAAGTGAAGTCAAGCCAAGATTTTAGTTCTTTAGTATCAAAAGCAAATAAATTTTCGTGGATCCCCGCTTACGAATTGTGAACCCACATTTTTTTTGTCACGCCAACTTAGACTCCCGTCGAGTCTCCCGTGGACCCCTAGGACCACTTTGGGAACTACTGGTCTAGCTCATATCGCCATCGCTTTATGGGCTTTGCATATTACGGATCCAGGGTGTGTTTAATTTTGCCTTCACATTTTCTCTTCTCCTTCTCTTCTGCCTTCAATATGTTTTGGAAATAAAGATTTTTGACTTTAACTTGACGTGACTTTGACTTTACCTGTTGATTTAATAATAATATTCTACCACATACACACAACACCATCTAACCCAAACTAAGCAGAGCGTGTACTATGGGTACTAGACAATGGATAAACATACATACATAGATTCACGCCTGTTTCCCAGAGGGGTAGGCAGAGACTACGGATTTCCATTTGCTACGATCCTGACACACTTCTCTGGCTTCATTCACTTTCATCACATTCCTCAAACATACATATATACTTTATTTTTGTAAATACATTTTAGGTACCTATAGATAGAAACACCCAAACCATGAAAAACATCCATGTCTATGCACACAAATGTTTGACTTGAGCGGGAATCGCACCCGCGACCTCAGCCGTGACAGTCGGTTATACTAACCACTACGCCATCGAGGCGTGTGGCGCGCGTGCGGTGACGCCCCGGCCCGTTCAGCGTGAATGAGACAAAATAACAAAAATATAACGCACTCTCTCACATGATTCGCAGCGTTCAAATTTTAATAGTTCAAAGTCCAAACAGTCTACGTTGATGTGTCGCTGTGTGTACCCTGATATGTCCCCTGATATTGCCTTTAGGAACAAATGCACTTACTAGTATTATTAAAAGCATTGTTATTCCGTTTTTAATAATAAGTAATAAGTACTTAATTGATTTTAATATAAACTAGGTATCCCTCGGGAACAATACTTTTATCTGGAAGATTGGTTGTAGGTAAATATTTATTATAAAGTAACGTTTTAATAGCCTCTTTACAACCAATGTATTTATTAATATAGATGAATAATTTGATTTTTATTGTTTTAAGGGTCGCTTTTTGTTTATTTAATTAAACAATTAAATAAAATCTGTAATAGTCGACATAGTTAAAATAAAATATATCCATGTACATTATTTTCTTCAAAAAGTATAAAGTACGTTTACGAAATACCGTACAACACTCTATTAATAAATACGGGTGGCAACCCTAATTATGTTTGTGTAAAGGAATCTTAAAAAATCTATTATATAGTACTAGTGACCCGCCCCGGCTTCGCACGTAATACTAAACCTTAACAAATTATACATCTAAACCTTTCTCATGAATCACTGTCTATTATTCAAAAATACATGGAAATCCGTTCAGAAGTTTATGAGTTTGTCGCGAACAGACAGACAGACACGGGGCGGAGAGTGTTTTATAATATGTAGTGATAGTCATTCTTATCGACGTCCTGAGTACCGGGCATTGAAATTAAAATAAAACTAACCACTGTCTCCTGCGCAATATAAAGTGGAAGTTTTTCTAGAACAAGGAAGTAGGTATTTTACAGATAGAATTCAATAAAATGGCGGTTGTAGTTTAAAATAGATAATGATTCAATCTGATATTGTATGCTTTATAGGATCAAACTAGACGATGTGTGCTCAAGTTGTTTACACTACAAAGGGGCATGCCAAGACGCCATAGTAATTTGGGCCCACAGTGCACACCTATAAAGGCTAATGGCAATAATAGCAAGCAATGCCAATAATTAATTAGTATAAGAAGTAATTTACAAAAATTTTGGCATTTTAAAGTTATAAAATCTTCGTATATCTCATCAATACAATTTATATCAAATATGTGCTTTATCATTTTATACATTATTTTAATTTATTTATGAGTACAACCTATTAGGAATGAAATAAAACATAAAACATTGCAGTTTTATAATTTATTAGCTGTCCTGATAGACGTTGTACCGAACAAAGAAAAAAACAAAAAAAAAAACTAATTCTAACTCGAATCCACTTGAACACACACAAAAAATTTCATCAAAATTGGTCCAGCCGTTTAGGAGGAGTTTAATTACAAACACACACACAGAAGATTTATATGAGTGTGTCTTAATAAAGTGCATAACTACAAAAAAATGTTAATAGGTATAAATCGAAGAATATTTTTTTTAGATTTTGTTTATTATTTTTGATACCCATAAAATGATGTCTAGTTTCACTCATTTTCATATCTGCACTTTATGAAGACTCACACTGTATATAAAGATAAATAAAAGTCGTCGATATTAACCGCAATAAATAAACACTAACAACCGTTACAATGGAGTCGCAAAACAAGCAACGATATTGACATTTACGTTTTCCGGTGTCATACAAGCCATAATAAACATAAAAACTCGATACATCGATAATAGACATTACTTTAAGTTAAAATCTTGCAAAGATAAAAATTATAATAATTATTAGTTTTTATATTACTTTTGTATAAAAAATGAAATGAAAGATTAAAATAGTAATTATATAATATAGCAATGGTAAAATACTATTTCGATTAAATTCGACAGTTGCTCGGGATGTGTGAAAAATACGCGAAGTCCCATGGTCTTGAATACAACGTGAAAAAAAGTGAGGTCATGGTATTTAAAGCAGACTCCAAAAGGCCTGAAACTTTTCCATCTGTTCAGATAAATGATGTAACTTTAAATAGAGTGTCACAGTTTAAATATCTCGGCCATATAATAAACGAAGATTTGAAAGATGACGAGGACATAGAGAGGGAGAGGAGAGCGTTGTCGGTCCGCTGTAATATGCTGGCCCGCAGGTTTGCTCAATGTTCATAGGAAGTTAAGATCACGCTTTTTAAAGCATTTTGTCAATCTTTTTATACTTGCAGCCTGTGGGTCAGACATACGCAGAGGGCCTACAATGTTCTCCGAATCCAGTATAATAATGCTTTTAGGGTGCTGATGGAGCTCCCACGGTTCTGTAGCGCATCAGGGATGTTTGCTGAAGCGCACATAGATAGCTTTCAAGCTATTTTAAGAAAAAGAACTGCATCCCTGATGTCTCGGTTGCGAGGGTGCGCTAACAGCATCCTTAGCATTATTGCAAACAGACTGGACAGCCCGGTCCTGTGACACTGGACCCGTATGCACATGTATGGATCGAGTGCACCAGGAGAGGGACGCAGATTTTTAAACTAGGTTTATTTGTTACTAACATAGTTTTAAGGAATTTGTATAACTAACATTTATGGACAATACTCCGAAATAAAAGTTTTATTATTAATTACCTGTTAACTTATTTTGTGTAAATGAAACATTTTCACGTTAATGTACTCGCTTGCAAGTTCCATTACATAGTTTAGTCGTTTTCTTTTTTAATATTTAAGAAAATATTATCGACTTGTACATAATAATAATATAATAATAATAAAACGTTTATTTCAGATTTTAAATCCATACATGATAAATAAGTAATGTCAAGAGAGTCAGCATTATAAAAACATTATACCACATACACATACATAATTATATCAAAATATCAACAAAATAACTAAGAAACAAATTAGTAAGAAAATATTATACATTGAAATAAAATTTGATTTGCATGTCATACATAAATATCATAAATCAGTTCATTATGTTCTAACGTCAAAATATAACTACTTAATAACTAAAACTAATTCATAACATAAAATTATATAAATTTAGATTAGTCCTGTTATTATATGAGTCCACATACATTGTATTGGACAGTCAAACCGAGAAGCTATCATTTTGAGGATGCTGTTGCTACTGTCTCTCAAACGCCTTAACAATGAAGCCACTTTTTTTTACGTCTTATGGCGTGATAGCCATTCGTGTGAGCTTCGGCAAACATTAAAGACGCACTGCAATAGGGAGGCAGCCCCATCAGCATCCTAAATATCTTATTATATTATTGCACACGTAACACACTGGCTATAATGAATACAAGTAAAAACTAGGATAAATATTAATATATTGTTTTAGTATAAAAAACACCGGTAGTGGTATCAAGCGATAATAGCAACGCGATATCGAACACATCCCACACATTTGACACACATGTGTGATGTACTGCAGCTGTGCATAACACTATGCGAAATAATATTATACTTAAAATATTCTAAAGCGCTAGGTTTGTTTACGCGTGACACGGTGCGTTGAACGCATTGCGATTGCCGCGTACTATTTTATCTAAACTATCTAAACTAATATTATAAAGAGGAAACATTTGTGTTTTTGTATGTATGTTTGTAATGTTTTCACACAAAAACTACTGGACCGATTTCAAAAATTCTTTCACCACTAGAATGCTGCATCTTCACTGAGTGACATAGGCTATATTACATTATCAAAAAAAAAAAAAGGAATCCTTAATAAAAATGCAATAATATAACCCAAGGTGTGAAAAATTAGTCATAAAAAATCTGTCATCGCGTGCGCTGAGGAAACTATTGATGATAGAACAAAAAAATGTTCCACAGTATTATAGAACGTATCAATTGTTAACAAAGTTGGCTAATATGGGCTTCACGCCAAGCTTGCTCTACTTCTTCGCCGACTACTTGCGGGACCGTAGACAATTTGTAAGGCATGGTTGTTTCGACTCTGAGCCTTACAACACTCGGTCAGGTGTAAGCCAGGGATCAGTGCTAGGCCCTCTTTTGTTTCTCATTATGATTAACGACCTTATTAATGAGGTTAAAAGTGCGAAATGCCTTTTATACGCAGACGACCTTAAAATAGCTCTCGAAATCAAGACTTCTCGAGACTGTATGGATTTGCAACGGGATGTTGATGCGCTCTTTCAATGGAGTACCAAGAACAAGCTGCTTTTCAACGTGAATAAATGCTTCGTTATGACTTACAGTAGAAAGTTACATCCGGTTAATCATACATACACTTTGGGTGGGAATGACATAATACGCGTAATGAACATCAAAGATTTAGGGGTAACTTTTGACAGTAGTCTTACATTTAGGGATCACGTTTCTGTTACCGCTAAGTCATCTTATGGACGACTAGGTTTTGTTTTGCGGAACTCAAGTAACTTCCATAACCCGAATGTGATCAAACTTCTTTATACCAGCCTTGTCAGAAGCAAACTCGAGAGTAGTTCATGTATTTGGAATCCCTACACGTCAACTCATGCCTTAATTATTGAAAAGGTGCAAAAGACTTTTCTTAGGTATCTCCACAAAAGGATGTATTATTACTTTCCCTATATGTACCCGACAAACTACCTCCTAGGGATATTGGGTTTTAATTCTTTGGAGGTTAGAAGAGGACTAACACAGCTCACTATGGCCTGTAAAATCCTTCGAGGGCGAGTCAAATGTCTGGAACTTCATAACTTGCTATGTAGGTTGTATGTGCCTGACCGATATCTTGCCTTCCGTCAAAGCTGTCGACATAAATTATTTGCTCGACCGGCCTGTCGTACAGTTGCCAGGGCAGAGTCCCCAGTTTGTCGCTCTCTGGAGGCGCTCAACGCTCTCATGGGTGCTAGCCCTGAGTGCGATTTGTTTGCGGATGAATGGAAGAAGATTTTGAGAGAATGTCTGATTTTCTGCGAGAAGAGGTATGACAGGATATCTTCTATTCCTTATTAGTGGATAGTAACTATAAGAGTATATATGTTAATTGTTTTTTAACGATATTGTGTTAAATTTTGTTTCTTTTTATTTGTTATATTTTATTTGTCTGTATGTTTAAATTATGTTAGATATAAGTTTTTAGATTGTATTTAGATATTCTATGTTAATTAATGTAACTGACTTTGTCGTTTTAATTAACTATAAATAAATAAATAAATAATAAATAAATAAATATCTACAAAAAAAGTCCGCGATACCATATGTATTTTTTGAATATTTATTAATTTCTTTAGTTGTAGTTTTATATATTAAAATTAGATAACAAATTAAAAGTAGGTATTGGGTAATAAATTAAAGCCCACGCGGACGAAGTCGCGGGCAACAGCTAGTTACACATAAAGCAACAATTGCTTCCATTTGGTCGTGTGTTGGACGTAGTGTCAATCGCAGCGTGAGATGCGTTGGCGTATAGCGCCTAAGTAAACTGAGCACTTTATTAAAATAATATAAAATCGCGTTTGTATACTCCAAGTAGTAGGCTAAAGTGTGTTTCTAGCTCCATTCTTGCAAGTGTTATTAGATTTTGACAAGAAATTCTTAGTAGTGGCGAGAAGTCTAGAGCTGGCGCACATACAAGTATAATTACCGGCTTATTCCGTTTATCCAACCTAAAACAGCCACCGTCAAGGTGGATACTCGGAAACGCGTGTCCATCTATTATTCCACAATCTACACGGCCAAAAGTCTCATTATCAAAATAACAATAACATTCATAAAAACGAGTTCCAGGAACAGTACGAACTCGGTAACAATACCCATGTAAAGCATACTATCTGCCACCGCGCACCCCGCACCCCGCACCTAGTGCACGTATCTGTTCTCGGCGCTTTTCTAAACATTAAACTTTCAAAGTGAAGTTTTATGTTATCAAGTTCTTCTTAGGAATTGAAAGTTATTCTATAATTTATACAAATAATATGTTTAATAATAATATAATATATTTTTAAATAAAAAAACTTATTTTCATGTCGTGATTTCCTTCAATATTTTTCTTTGCTAGTGTTTTTGGTTATGTATCGGGGTAGATCGGCTATAATTTTTAATATAGGTTATTATTTGATCCATTTTTTTATAAGTACCATCAAAAACATCACCGGAAACGTCCGGATAAATACAGTTTTGAGGGATTAAAGATATTCAGCGAAAGGAGATTGACCATTTACATATGGAAGTTGGGCCAAGTGCTGCCCAACACTGACACATATTGTATAATGTTCCATAGACTAATACTAGTATGTAACCAAAAGCACATCAAAATCTATCCTAGGAGTATTTAGAAAAGAAAATATTTTTGTACGGATTTTAACTGAGCAAAAATCATAATTAACTGCTTATGGGATGGCAAACCGACACGATTGGGGAGAGGTGAAGCGCAGGACCCACTGCTTAACGTGCCTTCCGAAGCACGGGGCTGAAACACCGCCAACTGCCTGATTCTGGACTGTTATTCCGAATTAGAAAATCCTAATAACACTTTTTGATGCGACCCGGGATTGGAACCCAAGACTTCATGCACGGCAGTCGCACTTACTACCGCTGCGCCACCGAAGCCTGCGCTAGCTATTTATCAATCGTCATCATTGTCGTTGAGAATAGTTCTGTCGAGAAATAAAGCAGGGCGCCTAACAACGTTTTGGTGCCTACCCTACCCTAAATACTAAGCTATGCACATAACGTGGGCACAACTGCCAATTAATTGTTCACGGTTTTTTAACAATAACAATTATCATCATTTTTACTTTCAGATTAATGTGAGACAATGACAGCAGTACAAAACGGGGACGACGATTCATTTATAATCCTTGGGACCTCACCTGGTACAAGCCTGGACATGAAGTACAATGGCCTGGAGAACGGCGCAGTGGCGCTGGATAAGGACCAGATGGAAGAAGCCATGAAGGACTTGCCAACTGAGGCCAATATGGCCTTTAAAGCACATTTCAAACTCGGTGATTGTGGGGTGAGTAGATTATTTCAAAGTCAAAGTCAAAAGTAATTTATCCACTTAGGTCACAAAGTAACACTTATGAACGTCAAAGAGGTTTGTGAGTTTATTACATTAACTGACTTTACATTTATGTTAGTTGCAAATTATAAATATTGTAAATTTATTTATTAAATTAGATCTTAATTAGAACTTATTATGAGACAATTATTCTGTCGTTCGCCAGCGGCTCGTATACGAGCCGCTACATTGTGTACCTCTGTTTACCAGCGGCTCGGATACGAGCCACTGAGTGCCACGCCACTTTAAACCTTATTTTACTTACTTTAACAGTTATAACTGATTGTTTTTCGGCTATGAATCGATTTTTTTTGGGTAAACGACATTGTAAAGAATTATGAAAATATGAACAATCAATAAGATCTTTACTAATATTATACCGAAGAAAGATTTAAAATTTTGTTTGTAAGGATTTAACTCAAAAACAATTCAACCGATTTAAAAAATATTTCACCATTAGAAAGTTATATTATCACCGAGTAATATAGACTATATTATATTTTAAAATAAAAAAACTGTTAATAACCTAAACTACTTACTTACGCGAGCGAAGCCGCGGGCAAAGGCTTGTACATAATACTTCAAAAAAAAACATACAAACACACAGACTTCTTGCAGTACAGAAAGTAGGTAGGGCCACGCTGGTTACATCATGAATGGGCCGACTCGACCGGGGAAGTACCACCCTCTCACAGAAAATCGACGTAAAATAACAGTATCTGTTATGTTTCGTTCATTGAGTGAGAGCGCCGGAGGCCTAATCACTCATCCCTTCCCAAACCCCATCTTGCTCCATTCCCCTTTTCCTTCCGGTAGGCAGCGACTTCGTTGTGTTTTTTTGACATTGCTTCTGTAATGCTAAGAAAACACAGCCATGTGTATGAGCTACGGTTCTCGCTTACGATCAGGTGGGCCGCCGGCTTGTCTGTCACCGATGAACGCAATAAAAACATAAAAAAAATACTGTGATAAGCATAACTCATAATAGCCTGTCATCGATCCACAAACAAGTCTTGATTACGACTTTGGGTCATGTGCTTTTTCGTCACGAGTGTCTTGCTTCGTTGGTTGTCTGGCATATGTGTGCCTAAGGACAGAGACATTTCAAAAGACAAACGAGGCAGTAATAGATTAGTTTGGGACTGATCCTTAGGGTTCAATTGTAGGGCTTCTTTTTTTTTAACACGCTTTTATTACCTTGGTATGTATGTATCTATGAACCTATGTAACGGAATCTTTGAACTTGATTTTCACTTTTCAAACCGACGGATTGATTTGAAACTTAGCACACTTATCGAGGACCGACGACAAAAAAAAAGGCATTAAAAATATATGTATATAGTTTAAAGAAACTAAAAAACACACATTAAAATAAATTAATAATTTTAATGTAAAAAAGCGTGGGGTGGGGGGTTATCAAAATATCTTAGAAAACATCTCACGCTTTTTTACATTACAATTATTACATTATTTTCTACTTCTTAAAGCGTGTTTTAAAAATTTCTTTGTAAAATTACAACTTAATAAAAAAAATTAATGCATTAATTCCTGTGTCACGGGATACTTAACAAACATTTTAATATCGGACACAAAGAACACCCAGACTCGGAACAACCATGCGTGGATCACACAAATTTTTATCCCGTGTGTGGATCGAACCCACAACACTCGGTGCAGCGGCAATGGCCAGGCGACTACTTAAACCACTACACCATCCGTTCAGTCATAGTGTGCCTATAAGGAGAGATATATGCCAGAAGACCAATGAGTCAGTAAAATATACGTTTGGGACTGATCCTGACTGTTCAATTATATGTTTGGAAAAAGTGTTTTTTGAGTTTATCGGTCAAGAAATTGGTAGATTAAAATTGCCTGGTAGACATCTTACGTTTACACGAATAGAATACATTGAAATTAAACTGTTATTCTTATAAACATTTTGTTGCGATTTAATTTAAAGCAGAGGTTCCCAGACTTATTCTCATAGACCACTTTCAAAATTTAGCAGGTTCCGGTGGACCCCTTGCAACTACATTTCTACCATATTTCTCGGCATCCGTATTTATATAGTATATCATTAGTCAAGCCAACATTTTTGTTCTTCATTATCAAAAGCAAATAATTTTCGTGTTTACGAATTGTGGACCCCATTTTTAGTTACGCCAACGTAGACCTCCATCGATCCCGTGGACCCCTGGAGGTTCACGTGGACCACTTTGGGAACTAATGATTTAAAGCAAGAATAATCAGGTATTTTTAAAACTATTAAAATTAACCATTTCTGTCTGTTGATTTTTAGCAGCCAGTAGTTAAATTTCAACACTTTAGTTCTGTACTGTAGTATAACCTTAGGTTACAATGGGACTGGCATATTGCAATAGCAATAAAAGCCTCTAAGTTAATAAAGAAAAAGTTCTTAACTTATTAATAGTGAACATGACTGCTGTAAAGCAACCAAAACGTCGGGGCTAAGTGTAAACTTAAATATAAATCGTTTTAATTAATTTAAATAGCTTAAATTCAGTACAGCTCAATAATCGTAGTGTTAGAGTTGCTAAATTATGAAATAAAAGTGTTTTAAAATAAACAACGCGCCAAAATTCGTATAAAGTAGTTTTTAGTTTTCAATTATTAATAGGGATCGCGGTAAGCAAAAACGTCGCTACTTTTTCACACGGGTGAAGCCATAGCAATAAATAGTATTAATATAAAAAGCCACAGTGAGAAAATTCTCCTATTTCAAAGACGAAAGTTAAATAGCAATTCATTTGTCTTACAGACACAGTTTATAAATAAATCGCATATAAACGATATCAATGTTATTATATTAAGCAGTCTGCTATCTTTATTCAGCTATTTAATGTTTATAAACATTGCAATGGAAAGTCATCGTACTACACATTGTGATGTGATACGAGAATTGTGACGTAGGCGTTAGTTAGGTCAAGCGCGATTCATATCCATTTATTTGATAAGAGTAAGTAATTTCAATAGAAGTAAACAGTTACTAGAAACAGTGTTTAACAATAGTAGTTTAAAATTTCAAAATGATATAGGTATATTAGTGTTTAAGACTGCGCCGAGCGTAAGACGCGGTTGGACTGAATGACAGAGCTCGAAATTCAAATCAACGCGCGGCCGCCATAGTAAAATTGTATGAAGGATTTGAAGTGCTTTTTTGATAAATATGTATCTTTATTGTCAACCAACTTTAATATTTGGGACGGAAAAATTGTAATATAACTATTTATGTTTCGTTTAAGCTGTAAAATGGGATAGATTTTTACTGTTATAATCTAAAAATCTCGTAACACGACCTTACGTTTTTGCATTTTTCGTGCAAATTTACCTAATTTTGTAGGTGGAAATATTAATTATTTTAAGTTTTTTACACGGAGTAATTGTAACACATTCATTGTTATGGTAAACGATATTTTATATTTGTATTAAACAAAAAGTGTTGATTTTATCAACTTAACTGTGACCGCCTGTTTTGGCACATTTCGCTCGGCGCAGTCTTAATTTCATTGTATATTATTCGCGTAAACGTAAGACAATATTAACCCTTTCGCTGTCCCGTAATAGACACAATAGAAAATCTATTGTTGTGTGCTATTTGATTCATCGGACAGGGAACCTGTTAAGCTCGTGTACTTATGCTAGGGCATTAGCACATTAGCGGGCGAAGATTCTTGTCGCGTTGGCGCGCTAAAAACATCGTGTATGTCCACGCGATGTTCTTGTCTACATTAAGCGGGCGACGATTCGTGTCGCGTTGACACGATACATCGTGCCGGGTTGTGCTGTGCGGCCGAGACCTACCTAGGCGGTAACTCAAAAGTGGCGTTGCATTATAATATGTCAGTAAATTATTATTTACTACAGTTACAGTTACGAGTATCAAAATCATATGAAAAAGAGAAGAAAGAGGAGATGGTGGATGACTATTATTCATAGAAACCGAACGTACGAACGTAGGTGTAGCCACCCAAGCGAATATTGGCGCGCCATATTCCTTTGAGGCGCACGAGTTTACCGACAGAGCCCCGATAATACATCGTCTTCGCCCGAATACAACGCGTTGTCAACGATCTAGCCGGCTACACTCATCGCGTTAACATGAATATTCGTCGTAGGCGTCGTAGCCCGATAATG